>OW028680.1:10000000-12500000 GCA_932294315.1 Epinotia nisella
GTAGGTAATTCTTCCGATTTTTCTATGCGTTTAAACTCTGCCAAACCATATGAGAACGTATAAAAAAGAGTTTGATGGAGTTTAGGTATCGTAGACAGAGTTCGAGAATTACCGATTTAAAAACACATCACCAGCGCCATCTTTTGGTATCCAGTGGCGATAAGGATTCTTCGCTATAAAAGCTAAGGCTTTGAGGACAGATTTAACAAAAATATGCGAACCGATTTTATTGAAACTTTCCAATATTGTTGTTTATACCTCAGAGTAGAACATAGCGTGCCGTTTTTTTAGATATAATTACTTCAGAGGGTGGAATAAGGAACCAAAGATTGTATGGGAGTTAAATTTTTTTTTTGAAATAGAAACTTGAAACTTCGTAGATTTATTTTATATCAAAATATTAGAAAACTAATTTCTGCGTTTTTGAAAATTCATTCCCTAAGGGGGTCAAAAGGCGTTTGAGAATTTGTATGAAAAAAAACGGTCACCCATCCAAATATTGACCTCACTCGACGTTGCTTAACTTTGGTGATTGTTGCGAAGTGTTCATCGCTATTAGACTACGTATTATAGGCAAGTAGTTTCTGAAGGTTACATTATCTTTTAATGATTTTTATAATTACAATATCAGTGTTTTTAAAATAAAACTGTACTGTTTACTAGAAGGCGACATATTTATATAAGTCAGCTACTTACTGTCTGAAAGCATCACGCGTGTGGACCAAGGTGGAAAAGTTCCATCTGACGACAAACATGCGAGTCCAGCTGTTTGATGATGTAGAGTCAGGTGCGTATGCTAAAAATTGCTTGAGAAAGACGACGGTCGATTAAAAACTGATGATGAAGGTATGATTCTATTCACCAACCAATTTTGTCATGTTGTGGATTCGGAAGACGAGCTTATTGCTCAAGTTTTTCCGAATCTGCAACAAAATATTCTGGATGGAAATTGGTTGTGTGAAAGAACCATACTGGCACCAAAAAATGAGATAGTATCAAAAATAAATAAAAAAATCTTGGAAAAATATCAACCGAAATAACAGTTTACAACTCCATAGATACAGTATTGACATCCGACGACAGCACCAGTTACCCGGTTGAGTTCTTAAACTCTCTGGAGCTATCCGGGGTACCTTCCCACAAACTCGAATTAAAAGTAGGCGTACCCGTAATGTTAATGCGCAACTTAGATGCACCAAAATTGTGCAATGGAACAAGATTACGGGTCACTGAATTGGGAAAATATATAGTAAAGGGCACAATCTTAACTGGTGAAGCGAAAGGAGAAGATATACTCATACCCCGTATTCCAATTATACCTAATAACTTGCCATTTAACTTTAAACGACTACAGTTCCCTTTAAAAGTGGCGTTTTCAATGACAATTAACAAATCGCATGGTCAAACCTTAAAAGTAGCGGGATTACATTTAGGCACGCCATGTTTTTCCCACGGGCTGTTGTATGTAGCTTGCTCACGTGTGTCTAAATCTAAAAATCTACATGTTTTAGCAGAACGAAATAAATCATACAATATAGTTTATAGAAGTATATTGGAATAAGTAGCAGCGGCGAAGCGGCCAACTTATTTTTTTAGTTTCAGTATTTTTGTAAGCTTTTCGCTTAGGTGCTTTATTGTTTGACAATATACTAGACCGTAAGCAAAGTAATTTTTTTTAGTTTTAATTATAAATAGCGTGAAAAAGAAAATAATCTCTAGATAATAAGAAATAACAACAATTTGTGTAGTGAAACGAATTCTACGCGGACGAAGTCGCGGGCAAAAGCTAGTATGTCATATACCTAACAAGGCCCCCTTACGAGAGTAACATTTAAAGTCAGCCTGTTACGTAAATTACACAAACCGTTAATTAAACATGTTATCGGAAATTGAACTGCTATACCTACTTTGAATTAAATTGTTCAGCAACGATTTTATATAACTCATTACAGGTAAACTTAGGTCCCTAGTGGGCTTCTTCCATTAAGTCGTAATTTACTGATCATCTCATTTAATAATAACGTTTTAATCAAGTATATTTATATATATATATTATAACTTATTTGTAAACGCTCATCAAACTTATTGTACCTTTGCGTTTGTGAGAAAGGGTCAAAACACACTTTAGTTAACTAAGGTCTGTTATAATTATTTTGATTTTTGGTTAGTAATAATCTCTGCACCACCTACTACTGCATAATCTAGTTTTATCTCTTTCTCCGATACCCAAAGGTTGTCTGGAAGAGATCGCTCTTCACTTCAGTGATAAGACCGCCTGTTGTCTACCTCTACCTACATGTTATTGTATTGTTTCTCTCTGTAACTGCTGTGTGTGTGTGAGGTGTGCAATATAGAGTATTTGTATTGTATTGACTGTTATGTTTTATGAAAATGAAACTTAAAAATTCAAACACAAATTTTTCAAGAATTTTTTTAAGATTTAGGAGCAAAATTACGTAGAAGACACGTAAAAGACGTATTCATAAAGTCGTTATTCAATCAGCGAAAAAAGAACCGTTTTGTTGTGAGTTTCAGTACCGTGATGTAATTACCATCTTTTTTTCGAAAGATCTTTGTCACACACAAACTTTAATACTAGAGGTATTTAATAGACATTTACCGACTAGTCGGCAAAAGATAACGAATATTCAGCACTCAATGACGTACTGCAAAACAAAAAATAAAGTGCTAATATATACGGCAGCTTTTATATTTCAAGTTATTTACTGAAATACAGCAAATACCTAATCATCATATAGCAATATGAACTTTTTTCTTCGTGATTTAGAATAATATGAGATGTACCGACTAGTCGGGAAAAGCGACTATCCGGCCACATTTATAGTCGGCGAATAGTCGGCGACTAGTCGCCTAGTCGGCCAAATCCATTGTTGGCCCATCTCTAGTATTTAAGTTAGTTAGTAGGAAGTTTGAAGTGATATTTGTCCGGACGACCGGTTAGCCTAGTGGGTAGTAACGCTGTCTACGAAGCTGAAGACCCTGGGTTCAAATCCCGGTAAGGGCAAATATTTGTGTGATGAGCATGAATATTTGTTTCTGAGTCTTGGATGTTTTATATGTATTTAAGTATTTATATCTATTAAATGTATCGTCGTCTAGTACCCATAACACAAGCCTTATTGAGCTTACTATGGGACTAGTTCGATTTGTGTAAGACTGTGAATAGTGAATAGTGTTTATTTTGTAAACATAGGTACATCAAATTGAGGTGTATAGTAAAAAAATCTCGTTCCTCCTCCTCGTTCTCGTTAGTGTACTATTAATAAATTGTATAAGTATATTTAGATAGAAATCTACATTCAACAATAATTAAAATTAATTTATTTTATAGAATTATTCAATACTAGCTTCTGCCCGCGACTTCGTACGCGTATGACATGATATTCTTATGTTTCACCATACGATACCTACTACACTGATAAATTAGATTATTACGATTTCATTTATATAAATTATGCGTGTAACAGTTCAAATCCTCATAAACTTTGTCGTCAATAATATTTAGTTATATTGATTTATAATCTTTATTGCAAATGAAGTACCTAAGTAGAAGAAAAATTACCAAAACCGGAATTTAAATATAAAATTTCATAATTGAAACAAATGGACCGAGGGCGATACCCCAAAGATACTCTATACCCCTGAGAGCCAAAGTCCTGAAGGTAAACGGGGAGGCAAGCGAGGCCGAAGGCTGAGCTTTTCGTAGGAATGAAAGGCCCAACGTACCCTAATAGATAGCGCTCCATATGCGAGCCAGAGCATCGAAGGCCCGAGGGCGAGACTCCATGGATACTTACTATCCACAGGTGTCTTGCAAGCGAAACATGAGCCTTAAGTCCCAAAGTTGAGGGGTGAGGCAAGCGAGCCCGAAGGCCGAGCTTTTCGTATGAATGAAAGGCCCAACCAAACCAACCCTTCAGAGAGCGCTCTCTATGCGAGCCCGAGGGCCGAAGGCCCGAGGGCGAGCCTTCACGGACACTAACTAAACCCAGGTGTCTTGCAAGCGAAACCGGAGACCAAAGTCCCGAGCGAGAGAAGTCAGAAGAAGAGCGGCGAGGCAAGCGAGACCAAAGGCCGAGCTTTTCGTTGGAATGGTAGGCCCAAAGAACCGTTTTAGAGAGCGCTTCCTATGCGAGCCCGAGGACTGACGCACACTATCTCCAAGTGTCTTGAAAGCGAAATCTGAGTTCCAAAGTCCCGAAGGTGAGTGGCGAGGCAAGCGAGCCCGAAGGCAGAGCTTTTCGTATGAATGAAAGGCGCAATACATCGCTTCTATGCGAGCCCGAGGGCCGAAGGCCCGAGAGCTAGCTCATGCGGACGCTCACTATACCCGAGTATTCATAATAATATTTCTGAATGTCACAAACGCTGAAGTTTTATACATAAAAAAATGGTACCTACTTAATTCTCCGTGGAATGCCGTTGTGTCCAAATTTTATACCCACATCTCTTGACGTTGGTGAACTATGCTAATTCGACGTAAGTATTAAACTCAACCTATCATACATTTTTAGATGACCTCTGAATTCATGGCAATTATATAGGAAGACGAAGATCAAGGTTGCTGGATTTCAATATTAACAGCAACGTTGTCAGCGACTGAGTTTCCAAAATAATTAGGTTTCTTATGTCTAACAGCTACTATCGGTTGAGATATCAAACATTTTTGGTTATTATAGATAGTTTTTAGCCATCTAGCACTCTTTTTCATCCTGTGGTTTTTCACGTTTTATCTATATTTTTTTATAATGTTTGAATGGAGTTTTTACTTTCCAGTCAAGTGTATGTTTATCAATTTTCAAGTCTAAAGCTCATGGATTTGAGGAGTTCCCATACAAAGTTTTGCCCCATTTTTTACCCCCTTTGAACTAATTTTTATCATTTTTACAGCCTATGACCTGGCCAGGGATTTTCTCGACCGATTAAGTAAAAGTTGCATCAAAATCCTCTATTCAGTAAGCTTCTCTGCGTTTTTTGAAAAATATACATTTTCAAAAACGCAGACACATAAAAATTAAAACTACAAAAAGTGCATGCTGCTGGGTTTGAACTCGGGGACACCGACTCCGTAAGCTATGGGTCAAGCCACTGGACTAACTATCAGTTGTAAGAACACGATGAATTTTCGAATATATTGACGACATGTTACCATGGTAATGATACTGTTATAACCCCGCTCTTGCAACATTATATAGTTTCTAGTCGCCTCAGAACCTATTTTCATCCCATATTTTTCACGTTTTATCTATACATTGCTAAAAGTTTGAATGGGGTCGTTTTTACTTTCCAGTCAAGTTTATGGTTACCAATTTTCAAGTCTGTAGCTCGTACATTCAAGGAGTTCCCATACAAAGTTCAACCCCATTTTCTACCCCCTTTGAACCCTAATCTTTAAGATTTTTATAGCTTAAAACCTATCCGGGGATTCTCTCGACAGATTAGTAAAGTTTGCATCAAAATCCGTTCAGCCGTTTTCACGTGATACTCTGACAAATAAACAGACAAACAGATAAACAGATAAACAGATAAACAGACAAAAATTCTAAAAACTGTTGGAACGTGTTCTGTTATCAATTCTAAGTATCCCCAGCCAATTTTTTTTCGTTTATCTTCCATGTACAGACTTTCGACCCTCTTCAGCTTTATTATATGTATAGATGTCAACGTAGTAAGTTGTTATAACAATTTCAATTTTTACATGTCAATCACAATTTAATTAAATGTATATTATTAAATCTTATAACTATAGACTGTCGCATGTCAAGAAAGATATGGTTTAAAAACATTTTTTAGTAAGCAGCTTTTTTATCCTATCGAGAAGTTTGTTAAATATTTTACTAGAGACACAGAACTGTCCACTAATATTTATTTATTTATTATTATTTGTTAGTTCGCATACGTATACTCTAGCAAGACGTCACAATATTTCAAGGTCAATATTTATACGTGTTATAAAAGCATTTTCAACATTCTAAACTAAAAATCTCGCTTGTAACAAGTATTTACACTTTACTTAAAAGCTTCCATTATAAATAGGAAACCGTAACGATAATGAGAGGTTGCATCAAGCGGTGAAGTCTTTTAACCCGTTCTCGTAGATTGCTACGGAAATCGCTAAGCAGTATCTACGCGTTCCACCTCTGTACCACTTCCTGTTTAGTTCACTTCTATTTTTACAAGCATTTAACTTGCTGTTCAGTAAGTATGTATCCAAGTAACTTGTCCGCTTCATTTGCGTGGTTTTCACTTATATAGAGCTGAGCGGTCAAAACCGATAAATCAAGATGATTGCTTTTTGAAATAAGGACTCAACATTCGCTACCCATGTATTTTCATAAAACCTTTTAGGTACGCGGTTTATCGGGTTAAACCGCTCAGCCCTCTTATGTTGTTTCATTCTCGTGGATGGTGTTGCTGTTAGTATATAAAATATTATTTTATTTCATACTATATGAAATAAAACTCACACGGCCTTCGATGTATAATATTACCCTGAACAATAAGCACATATCGTTTCTCTAATCTACCTCGCGTTCAAATAGCGGGAACTAAAACCGTATCGTATTCGGCAAACGGTTTTATTCGTGATTATTAGGCGGTTCCGGTCATGGTGTAGCCTAATTAGAACTCTAAATTTATAATCCTGCATCTAAACAACAATGACTGCCACGAGGCAGGTCACCTATGACATGGATAGATCAGACTATAGGTCTAGTAGATAACATAATAAAATATATAAACTACACACACAATCTTTCACAAATCGATTTAGTTTTACAGAACTCAGTAGGAAGGCGGCTAGCAGAGAAAATGCCGGCGTGTTGTGAAGTTTACCACTAGCACCGGAATGAAAATTCACGGTTACATACTACTACATGACGCGTGCGACATTTGAGTGTCAGTGGTGCGCACAAGGCGTCTCTTGTGTTTATGCAAGCCGTAAAGTGCTTTACAGTATTTAAAGTGCAAGCTGTAAAGACGCCGCTATAGTTAGCATGAGACAGCAATACATACCTTTCATTTTAACTATAGCTGCGTCTCTGTCGGTTACAGAGATAAATTGCTAAGGCCTTTACCCTTAATGATATCTTCGACCCCTCTCCGAGTGAATCCCGTGAAGAAGCAACCAAACACCACCAAGTCGGCATTGAACACCGATAACCATATTAGCGATAATACGCCGTAATGTCACTCCCGCCCGAAACGGAAAAGCTTGTTTATGTGCGTAAAAAGACACGGGAGATGAGATTACGGATACATGCGTCACGGATTTTCGAGTGTTCAAACACAAACGCGGCTACGCATTTGTTTACAAAATTGTAGAATGAAATTTTCCTGAAATATTCATGGCCGTATTTAAAATTCATTATACTTATGATGTCATACATTGTAGGTACTTTCCTTTAATGCATTAATTAAATCATACGTACTCAAATTAAAAGCCACTGTTATAAAAATATGTATGTTAATAATTATAATATTGTAGACGTTCAGTTAACTATCGAACGAATTTCGAAATGTGTCTTTTGTGCTACAGTTACGAGTAATGTATTTATTATTAATAAATAATTCCCGATAAATCTTATGGTGTTGGTTGCAGTTTAGTCAAGTCTATATTCAATAGCTGAATATTATCATAGCTAGGTATATATTGTTTCTGTACTATTTTCTCGTACCCTGTCCTCGACACAATTAGGTAGAGTACTTATACTCGTAGGCGATGATCAGTTGTTATGTTTAAAACTAATTTATTGAATCAGGCGTTACTTTGCGGAAATTCATGATATATTACGAGAACAATATTCCTTTGCTATTCCGCTAAAAAACGTGCAGGTCGATCAGCGGAGATCAAATGTAACTAATTGCGTATAAACATGCAAATAATTACAGCAAACCACCACCAATAATGAAAAAACCTCGACACGTGATGCCTCGTAGAGAGGCGAAACACGTGTCGAGGTTTTTTCATTATTGGTGGTGGTTTGCTGTAATTATTTGCATGTTTATACGCAATTAGTTACATTTGATCTCCGCTGATCGACCTGCACGTTTTTTAGCGGAATAGCAAAGGAATATTGTTCTCGTAATATATGTTTAAAACTAATTATTTTTGTAGTACTTAAGTTAAAGGAGAAGGTTTTTTCACTTATATCGGGGTCTTTTTTATTTTATTTTTATTTATTTATTTCCAAATACAAGTTACATGGTAAATTCTAAATAAGTATATACTCGCCAAACTAATAAGTTTGATGGCGAGACGCGCTCATTTACTATAACTATTGTAACTTAACCTATTTTGCTTATGTTTCTATTACCTAATCTCTTCTCTAATCATTTGTACAGTTTTATGTACATATAATGACAACCAAAAATTATAATAGGACGGTATTTCATATCAGTAAAATAAATTACTTTCACATTACCAATAAACAGAACTTGCAAAAATGCACGGAACGCATCAGATTTCAACTAATTACTACTATTATATATTTTTTGAATGGGTACATTGAGAATGAAAAATAAAATTAACGCTGTTTGACTATATAAACTTATGACTTGTCAAGGACCAAGTCCTTTAATTTTGATTTTGAAATTGATTTACTTAATTTAGGAGTTTGTCTTAATACACTAATCTGATTAAAAGTTTTTGGTACTATGAAGTTTAACACTCTTTGCCCGTAATAGTTTTTAGCCCTAGGTTTTTGTACAAGTATATTTTCCCTTGCACTTCTAGTAGGTATTATATGATTTATATGTATTTGTAACACTGTGTTTGTACTCATCGGAATAGCAGTGTTCCAAGGCAATCGAATATTTAGTTTTACTATCTACTGGTAGAATTTTACACAGGGGAAATACAGTTTATCATAATCTTTATTACACTTTTCCTTTACTTTTTTACTAACTAGGAACTTAATCAGTCTTGTCTGTAGTTGTATAATGTCTTTGATGTAGGTGATAAAATTGCGTCCATAAACAATGAGCCCAATGTTATTTGTGTTTGTAACTATAGTACATTACGGCAGAGGCCGGGCAATTCGTGGATGAAGCGAAGCTGAATCCGACAATAGAGACGAATCCACGAATTGAAGACAACTTGAGTATCACCGATTTTCCTACCTATTTTCTATTATGATAACAGTAATAATTACTGAGGCACTGTAGGATACTTAGATGCGAAATTAAGATGTCAAAGGTCTGAACATGTAACTTGCCATTGTAACTCTTACTGAAACCACGTAACCTATTGGCTAATAAGAACCGTAAGGTTACTGATGTGTGCAAGAAAAAGTAAAAGGGCAATAAAACTTTGCTTAATTTTTTTTGTTACTTATTAATCGAATGTCGCTCTCATCAGTAAGAATAGGCGCTATGTTCTATGTACGTACAATGCAAATTCTCATATGAGTAAAGGCTAGACCAAGTTTTGCCAGGTCACACCATAGATCAGCCAGATCGCACGCCCACTTAACATATATTTAGTTATGTAAGCGATTGCTTACCTACGCAAATCACTCGTTGAATATGCATCGCCTAGTTTAGGAGCTCAGTAAGCACATGCTTAGACTATTAATTTCCTACATCTTAGTTCAGAATTACTTTAATTTATACCCTTCTAATCCACGGAGTGTCAGTCCTTCGATATTGTTTACGTTGTAAGCAAATTTATTAACATGCTCCGAAGGAATAATATGGTACATACGTGTTTCGAGTAAACCATTCTCGTGGATAATAAGGTACGTGATTGCGAAGTCATACAAATTTTTAAACGGTATGAATATGCCAATAAGACATAAATAATAGAAATAGCTTTAAACGAGATGTCACCACTTTTTACGTCAAGCGAGGCTTACAAGAAATGTTATTTAATTGATATAGTTTAAGTGATAAAAAATTAAATGATCTGCGAGTGTGCGGATTTTTTGACACAGCTGAAGAGAAAGTTGATACTTGAAGTTAATACTTTTCCCGTGATTTACGGTATATTACTTGTTCTAACCATACTTTGTTAACTATGGTTCCATAGGACATGGGTACTGCCGTTTTATTTTTGTTATACGATGAATATCATGATGATAATCTTCGTCAACTATTGAGGGGTGGTAAAACTTTCACTGTACAGCTTCGAACGGCGGCTTGCTCCAGGGTGTGAAGGAAATCCAATTAATTGGACAAATAAGCGATTAGACTACGCTCGAGATTAACTGTATTTACTTATTGCCGGTTTGTACGTTTTCTCATCGATTTGAAGATTTAAGTGTCAGATTCAATGGAATACCTACGGACGAATGTCAATACTTACCAATGGACAAAAGCAACGCAAAAATGTTTCATGACTAATCCATTAATTATAAACATTTTAAATTAGTTAACATGATGAAGATCACAATTTTGGAAATATTCTAGGGTGCGAGGGTAGTCAACAATAAAATTAGAAAAATCAAGAGCAAAAAAGCACGGTTAACAATAAAATATTCGACGTAAAATGTATTTCTCAACAAAAGAAGAAAAAAAAAATACTCGATATATTATATTTCTCCAACAATGAGAGGCAGATAAAGGTGTTTGTGATTGTTCAATCAATGACATCGGTCTTATTTCTAGGATCCATAAATAGTAGATTGTATGACAAGGGGCTAAAATAAGCCAAATTACAACGTGATGGATGGATATTTCGAGGGGTAATATGGCTTTTAGACCCGAGTTATACACTCTACTTTTCACTTCGACTGCGAGAAAATAGTAAAACAAAGATTATCCATCCACAATCAATAACAAATTTCACTGCGAAGAGATTGTTCAATTTAGCGTTTGGGCGCGCTATTAACGGTCAGAGGTGTTTTCTTTTTTAATGATTTGGAATTAGGGACTAAAAACACCTGATGTTTGATTGGTCGATTTTAATATGTAGCTGTATTCTGGTTGGTTGATAGCAAAGAGAAATGTTTTTTGAAAGAGTTGTTTTTGGTGGATTTAAATGATTTGGAATTAGGGACTAAAAAACACCTGATGTTTGATTGGTCGATTTTAATATGTAGTTGTATTCTGGTTGGTTGATAGCAAAGATAAATGTTTTTTGAAAAAGTTGTGATTGGTGGATTTAATATGGTGAAGTGTTTTGATTGGTCAAATTAAATGTGTTAAAAATCATAAATATGTATACATATTTTCCCTAGGGGCAAAATGTACTACTTTAGCCCCGCTTATTAAGTCTAATATGACACACTTTTCGAGCATGAGAAGTCAAAAAATACTTACAAGTTACTTAATTGGAACGGAAATAATCGAACGAGCGAGCGAAGCGAAACGAAGTTCTATGCTTCAGCTTGGGCCGAAAAAGTTCGTATAATATGTCCGGTGACTGTCACGATGTCATGCTGTCACGCTGTCCGGCTGTTCTCCTCTACGGGTCACATTTCTCAACCAAAATTCGTGAGATTTTATGACCAGGTTCGTTGATTATTATACAGTTTTTTTAGTCGAATCATTTTTTCGAAATTCAAAGTTTCTTTTTTTTAAATATGACAGGCTCGCGAGTTCTCAAGGAGCCACTTGTAGTAGGTATTATTATTACAGTTGCCGTTTGCTCTACAAGTAAAGTGAAGATTATTGTCGCTCCCTTAAGAATAATATCAGGATATTAGTTAAGTTTAAAGCATGATAACTTCAATCTTGGATAAAATACACAGTTGACGGACCCTGAAACTACAGGCTAAATGCATTATGCGTTTTTCTAGAACTGGTGCATTGAAAGCTCAAGATACGTTCATCATTTTTTTTTAACCTAATTACCGTTACCATCCGTTAAAAAGGCGGCGGTCTCTCTAGAGTCTAGAGTCACGTCCCGATATTATTCGTCGGTTCTGGAAGAATAAGAATAGAATAGAATAGAATAGAATAAGTTTATTTCTCCGAATATGGTACATTTGTTGTTATAATTTGTGGTTTTACACATGTCAGTTTCATATATCCTGCCGACATCGGCGTAGAAATATTATTGAATTAAAATAGATCATTCGAATTATTAAGACGTAATTAGAACTGTAGGTATATTCTATCATTCACATTTGTAGCGGAAGCCTATACCAACTACCAAAATAGGGAGCTCTTAACAGTTACGTAACGTCTACACTTTAGCAGACAGCCGACTTCATTCTCGTATTATTCTTGTTCGCAGATACCTTACACCCGCATGGAATCTAAGACCCTCGTCAGGCAATACCGAGATGTAATTCAATCTAGGCCGGCCCATCAATCTGTAAGGTCTCACGCATATATTTCTGTTGATTTGACAAATGAGAAGGGTGCGGCTATACTATGTGGATGAGCCGAGAGTTTTCCAGTTGGTGAAAGTATATATTAGTTTATCAGTCCGGAATCCGGATAGGTCGTA
This sequence comes from Epinotia nisella, assembly GCA_932294315.1. Classification (NCBI taxonomy): domain Eukaryota; kingdom Metazoa; phylum Arthropoda; class Insecta; order Lepidoptera; family Tortricidae; genus Epinotia; species Epinotia nisella. The sequence goes on from OW028680.1 coordinate 10,012,416, forward strand.
TCAATGATCAGTGAACGCATTAAGAATGGAGAACTCTCCGGAAGGCGACAAAAAATGTGTCTTTCGGGCCCACCATATTATTAAAATAATGGGCACCGTTTCTAGTTTGTGGTAGTGATATTAGTAAAATCTAACAAGAATATCGAGAAATCATGTATTGAAAATACTATTAATTGTGTACTTTATGTGAAACATTGTTCTAGGATTTAGTTAAGGCTTTACCAAATATTTTAGTACGTAAATATGTAAGTGTATTAAGCTTAACACAACTAGATATAAAAGCAATATCTGTAGTCAAACGGTCTCATTTGGGTACAATTTAACTCTCATGATTTTTGTATCACGGGTTGGAAGGTATTTATTGCGGAGGCCCATAACTCACGGCATGATAACATCACCGCCGTAGGTGTACCAAGTTCGGAAGTCGTCGTTTAATGTTACTAAATGGCCCGGCTTTTTCTCATCAAATATAATGACTTAATATTATGTTAACGAAGATACGTAAAACGGCGCAGTTGAAGCAGTGCAGCTCAGTTTAATGGCGTTCAATTTGCTGAAGCGGAAAGTATAGCTAGAATATTGCCAGGAGCTCTCTGATCTAGTACATAAAATTTCAACGAAGTAATTTGCTTTGTTTTTATAATACTTAGCTTTTTTAAATAGGTATTGAAGTTTTAGTACAGTCGACGCCACCGTTAAATTTATCTGCCTACTTCACACGTACGTAATTTTTTTCTTGTCTCTAGTATGACATGTACTTCGCGTCTTAACTCTGTCTGCCCTTTACAACTTACTTAATTTCTTACATCAACCTTCTATTGCTTACATCATTTTATCAAGCTTTTTATATAACTTACACTGTTCGTATGTAAATATGTAAGTTGTCCTTCAAAATTAGCAACCTATTTTCAGTCACTTTTCGGTATAGGATTGACCAGAAATTTGGCATACTTATGTACCGCATCCGGTCTGATGAGGTAAACTAGACACGCCTTAAACTCTTATACTTCGTAAGATAAAACCCGTCGTGTTTGGGCTTACTGAAACTCTTTCAAGGTTGATGAGTCCAAAAAAATGAAATCTTTGTCAGAAACTTGATATTCAACATTTTCAAATAATTGCGAACCTTCTAAAGGAAATCACTCGCTCATTGAAAAACACTCTGCGACCCTTCACAAGGAGATCGCCACCTACATATTAGAAAACACTAAGCACTTCAAGCAGTCGATAGCTGAAACTATTAATTTAAACAATATATTTGCATTCATTTTGCATAAATGAACGCTCTGACACCTCTATTTAGCGTGCATTTTCTAACCGGTAAACTACTTGGAACGAATCTATTTAACGGAGGTAAGACGGTTCAGGTGTATGCAGACCAAACACGCGTAAAAACTTCAAACAGTTGCACCCTGAGTTCAACCTCCCCTGTCGTAAATTACGCAACTCTCCCTCATTACCGCGGCCGGCCAGCCGTGGATGATGCGAGGGTAAGGGTACCAACCTGCACAAACACGGGAGATAACTCAAGTATTCAACTGCAGTGATCATGCGTCCCCCGGGCATTGACTGACCGGCTTGAATCTTTCATATTTGATTACACTAATGCATTGGCTATAAATCTTGGCTGATTGAATTAAAGTGGCAGCCCTAATGTCATAAAGCTTCTCTTGTCAGTTAAGTATGATTTTAAATTTTGGTTTGGATTATAGTGATCGTTGTTTAAATGCCTAAAATCTACACATTCTTTCCAGACGTGACATCTACATGTACTCGATATTGAGCCAGTGGGCAAACAAGCTTGCCCATTTTTAACTCCCGACCCAAAGAGAGGGGTGTTATAAGTTTGACGTGTCTGTGTGTCTGCGGCATCGTAGCTCCTAAACGAATGGACCGTTTTTAATGCGATTTTTTTGTCCGAACGTTGACGTGATCGAGATGGTTTGAAATGAAAAAATCGGGGGATTTCAACTTTTCTAAGTTGTAGTTATAAATCACGTGTCACCAGCTTCCCTAAACAATATGGGTATGTTTATTGTCATGCTAATGTGAGGTATATGATGATAGGTCTGATTTTGAAAATCATAATGTGAGCCTGTACATATGTAGATTATAATTTTTGGGTTTAAATATACTCAAAATGTACTTAACAAAGAAAAGGGTAACTCAGTTGTCTCGCAACGACTGTCCCGCAGGTTTCCTCGATGAAAAAAAAGTGTAAAAGATCTATTACGTGGCGTTGAGAGGAGCATGGGGCTCGTCCCCGAACTTTTATTTAATTAAAACGCTTTTGAAACCTTTGTAGTCAGGTGAAGGTTACACGCGAAATGAGATTTTATTCATGTGTCACCGCACCGTTTCCTGTCGGTTAAGTTTTATTTACACGTGCAAAATGCGGCCGCGTGGGCAGCAGTTGACCAGAGCATATCGCGACATCATGTTACATTCATACTTTTATCTATTCAGCTTCGTTTCCTTTACGCAAGTAATGAACAATTTACTTGAACTACACGTGCACTTTCTACTTCTAAAGTTGTAAAACGACAAAGTTTATCGTTTAGCTCTTTGTTGCTTGACCAGATCAAAATTGCAAACCCTATCACATATACCCCTTTTGGGTACGCTACCTAGGGGTCCAAATTTAGATAGTCTTTTTTTTAATGTTTAGTTTTAGTTATTTTAATTTAGTTTTAGTTCTAATTTAACATTTGTAAACATTTATTATTATAATAAGTAAATATTCCTGTCCCTTATAAATTGTAATAGTGGTTGTTATATTTCACCTCATCTGGGATCATGTTAGTTTTAGAACCTAATAAATAATAGGTCTACGAAAGTCTTCCCGTAGACCGGAAATCAGCTTGTAGGCACCAGTTGCGGGTACAGAGGAGTGATTGCGTAACTTTTCGAACAAACCTTAGGTATCAACTGTCATTTTACCATACAAAAATGACATTAAGATCTACCTGACGTACGTATAAAGCGTTACGCAATCGACCGGCTGGTATAGAGAAGCAAAATAAACAAACACAACCCCTATTTTTTGCATTTGTTTTTTAACAGTTTTACCGCCAGTAATCGGCCTAGCCGGCGCTCTGTTCGTAGGCGCATTCGTAGCAAGAAAACCACGGCATCGGGTACGAGCGTAGCGCTAGCTACGAAATTGTTGGCAGTGAATGTGTTAAGGTAAGTGCTGAAGTACAACGCGCGTGTACAGTCAACCAATTTGATTGCTGGGCCACTTCGTACCTTGTCACAGTTCGATGATATGAGATCTCTAGGGGCTTTTAAATAGATTTTCACTGTGACAAGGTACGAAGTGGCCCAGAAATCAAATTTGTTGACCGTACCTGAACGTAATTAGTTCATATACGATTCACACGTATGTTTGCGCCCGCGCATACGGTTATTAAACGCCGGCGGTATGTACCTACGTACATAAGTAGTAAATGTTACGCTAATCGAAAAGTTTTTTTTTAAGTTTTACGTTTAAGTGTGGTTTTATGGTGTCATCTACACATCCCATACCACCGTTTGAAACTGTCCAAATTATCTTCATAAAAAAATAAAAATACACAATGTACTTTATTTTACGAATGATTAAAAACACGTTTTAAATAAACGAAAAAAGAACAACGAAAAGTATATCAATAAAATTGCTGAACTAATATAAATATTATGTTTGTGAATAAAATTATTTACGAACATAATATTTATATTAGTTAAGCAATTTTAATGATATACTTTTTAATTCAAGGTATAACATACGAAAAAACTTTTTCCTTGACCTAATTGTCCAATAGATGTTTATAAATAGTTACATAAATAAAAACATACATACGGTCGAATAAAACGATATTCACAGAATGAGGCCATTTTGCGGGCATTTAAGTATCGCCAACTTATCGACGAGTTCGCGAGAACGGATCCTTAATTAAAATATATGAGAGCCATTTAAGAAATTTTTCGTATGGTGCTAATATTTGTTCGACGTAAATGGAAATTTATATGCCATTCTTATTAAAATGAATGCTTTCAGACGTCTTAATTAGTGTACAACTAAAATATCACCACTATCCTTGAAACAGGGTTGCTGTACCATTTTTAAATCATCGTTGCATTTCTTTTTGGGTTAGTTAATATAAAAGGGATGCTTTGAATGAATAAACAATTGATGAATTGATTAAATAAATAGGTATTTGTGTCTCAAGGGAGCAAAATGATGTATTTACGGTACGTTGAATTCAGAGTGAAGCGTAGGATAGAATCCATGGAATCTTGAGCGTAACGAAGGATTCAGGCGTTAAAGCCCATGACGAAATAATTTTGCTCCAGAGTGTACAATTTTTTACACCGACTATCAGGAAACGGTCATTGATAGTTTTAATTTCAATAAAACGTATAATTTATTATGACAATTTTTTTAAACATTACGAAATATTTTCATATAACGTTGTTAAAGATAAAACTTTAAATATGTTCGTTTTTAATCGATTACGATGAAATTACAATCGAATATTTTATTAAGATCTGTGTTCAATTTCGTAACACATTTCGGCACATTTCGTAAATGCTACATGCAATGAATGAATAAATTAAAAAAAGTAGCTTGAACAGAAAAGTAGCATTTTGATCCCTCTCGTAGTGGAGCAAAACTTACATTTCCGAATGAAAGGTGTGAAAAATATATTCTAGGATATAATTGATGAATAAATCGGTTTTATTTCTGTTTCAATGCACACCTGCAGGGTAATCGTATAATTTTTCGAACGTGTTAAGACTTATAAAGTATATTTTTTTAATGATGAAAATGACTGTTGATATAAGATATTACGCGCGTTCTAAAAATGTTACGCAAATACCTTGTAAAAAAATAGGTAAGCCCTCTCGTGTCGTTAACTTCAAACATGACACAAATCTATACAGATTTGCCAGAGCCCATTGTATCTTTACATTTAGCGAACTTTTTTCGTAAATCCGTGATAATTAGGTGTCATCATGGGCGTGAATGGCTCCCTTGTAGACCAGACCTTATAATTAGATATTATTTTTCGTTAACATCGTTCTAATAACAGTAAGTTTGAAGAGAAAACCTGGGAAATATCGTTAGAGCGGAGAATTCTCCTCGGGCCACCTATTATCTTCGCTGTGAAACGTCAGTTCGGCTCTCCCAGGTAATTTCAAACGTCTATTCTTGATTAAGCTAAATCTAAATCTACAAATAGACGTATAATTGTCGGCGTTTGTGCTTAAGGCGCACATACCTTTACAAATTAAGCGCAGGTTTAATTATTTGTCTAATTAGAACTCATTGGAGAACAATGATTTATTAGTCTTATTAGTACCTAACCTACTCAGTCTTATTATTAAGAGCCTAGGTCATTCAAATAAATATTGCATCCAATTTTCAATGCGTCGGGCTCCCACACACTCTTGGTAAAGCGCTAAAGTAACGAAATCCAGACGATTCGTAAATAAATTGATTAGTAGGTACTCCTGTAATCTTTGTCCCAAGTAGAGAAAAATGTAAACCCTTTTCCCCCGTCCTTTCAATGAGATCAATGATCAATTTGTTAATCGGGAAATCTGAAAATATTTCCAGACATAAATATTTTATTTTTCCACCATGGGACAAATGTAAAAAGAGTTAAAATACTCAAAATCTCTCCTAGCTAATCATTGTAGGTTTTATTTCTTATTTGCTCACGTATAATACCAATGTGTAAAGACACGAAAGTATTACATAAAAAAAAACCAGAGACCCTTAGTTATTCACTAGCTTCCAAGATGACCTATTGAAGTGAATTATCTAGCAAAACCAGGCTCGTCTCGTCTATTATTAGGTACTCATCAATATGCATTAAAGGATTGCTTTTAACTTTGCCATCAATTCCTCCGACATGATTGAAAATATGATTAGGTATATATTTCGCTGCAGTAGGTAATTGGGTAAAGTTAGTTGGGGCAAGATGAACACTGGAGAAAGACAAAAAATACTCATGGCTTACTCACACCAAAAACCCTGTTCATTTTACCCCACCTTACTTTAATTGATACGATTGAATAAATGTTTTTTTTTGACGGAATAAATTACAAAAACGCATTTCCTTTTATCATGTATGATCGCCGTCATCTCAAAGAGAACAGTCAAACTTTCTGTACAAATAGAAACGGACGGGATTTACAATTACCGAGACGGTTTGAAAGAACCGAACTTTAAAATCCTAGTAGCTGCATGATAATCGCAGTTTCAAGTCTTACGTTACAATTAGAGAACACAGTGCCTACTGACAGGATAATAGCTTAGAATATTCAACATTAATATTGTAGTGCAAATATCACGTATATCAGTTTGTGTATTACCTACCTAACGCTCGATCAGGTGATACTAAATAAAAGTTTGTAACAAGTTTCTCCACTTTTTCTTGCACAGTCACATACTCTTCAAGACAATTCTAACTGCACATGACAAGAATGTGTAATTTAGGAGATCCTATAGCGACGTTCCATTCCATCTCCATTATGAGACCAGCTTAATGGTCCATAATATTACATTATCTCCTGACAACAATCAACCTCCTAGCGTTTTTACCGGTTATTCCATTTCTGCAAAATTTTAACTCGATTTGACTTTGAAAAGTCAATCATATTAGATTGTGATGATTTGATGACCAACACACACCCGGACACGTGAAATTCAATAAAAGCTTGTAAAAAAGCGTGTTAATTACAGAAACTCTTCGCGGATAGTACCTCCTATGACCAAGACGTTATGAGTATCTATTTGGAAGTATAGGTACACAATTATTCATAATCCAATTACCGAAATTCAAACACCAAAGTCAATGGATATGACAATCGGCAAATTAGGACCTTTGTAGCTGAATCCAAAACATTTATTTGGTTACGAGAGTTACGAACTGACGGAATAGGTTTGCTTGTCTTTTACCTCTGGTTAGTCTGCTTGGATATAATATTTGCTGGTATTGGTATATACCTATCTATGTCTATAAATATTATACCTATTTAATGTCTTGGCGAACACGTAAAAGAAAACTCTCAAATGTGGTTTTTGTGTGCCCGAAACCTTTATATGTATGTGTATGTTTGTCAATAGACAAAAATAGCAATCACTCCTTAGTCAATAATAACGATTCAAATAATCGTCCCTATTTATTGACAATCCGCCCGTGACTTCATCTGCGTAGACCCGGGATAAAAAACTATTCTAAATTTTAATCCTAACTAAAAACTATCTTCGTGCAAAATTTCATGCAAATCGGTTCAGCCGTTTAAGCGTGATTGAGTAAAGTGAATCGAACCCGCGATTCCCGGTTCAACCATGTAATTATTTAAAAATCTATGAATGCAGTTTAAATTGTTTTTTTAAATTACAATAATGTCTTCTTTCAGTAAAATGTTCCATCTACACGCCCTGCATAGCTTTTGCATCAAAGTTCAAGTCAAGCTGACATAGGCAAGCGGCGCACGGTAAAGATGTTTCGACATTCTTATTAAGGCAAGCATATAAACGTATTATAAGTAATAAATAATGACAAATAAAGAACGATTAATACTATTATCAAAAATAAAATTTGTCTGATTTTAAAAACGTACTTCATTGTGAACTGTAGGCAAATACAAATTCGGCAAATATGTATATAGGTATTAAAAACGGTTCCTTTTGCTTGAGAACGACATAAATATTTTGATAAAAAAGAATAATACAATCTTTCCACGGAATTGATTACCAGCCAAAATGAAACAAGTTGGCTCCCAAACCGCTCGTAACTCTTGCTTTTTCTATGGGTAAAGACGTCACAGGTTGCCATGGCAAACAGATTACGCGATTTAAAGTTTTCTGTTGCCTATAATAAGGTTTGTATTTATATTGCATGCCGCTGTAGCGACTAACAAGATCGCTGCCTGTTATTAGGTAAGTCTATCCGAAATTCATAAGTTACAGTTCGAATGTCAGGGTGAGACGTTTCAAATAAGGAATGTGTTCGACAGTGCTGTCACGTTCAGATGGCGTGTTCGGGTGCAATTTGCTAGGTCGCACCGCCTACTGTAATAACGACTTCCGTACCCCGTCGTGGCGCCTCCTCAAATTGGTCGCTTATCACCAATCTACGGTGTGGAGTAGACTATCGGTTGAGTTGGTCGCAATTTGTCAACGGCGCGTGGCGGTAAGTTGTTTCCTCGTTTACAAATGTATGATCGATATTATGACTTATTCCAGCGATCGTATTGCAAACTTACTCTGGTTAGCACAAGTATCAATTGAGTCTATTTTTTATGAAGACATTTAAATTTTATTCTCATTCGGCTAACCGGCTTAATAAATTGGTAGTGATGCCTCATCATCATCATCATACCAGCCGAAAAACGACCTCTGCTGGACATAGGCCTCCCCCAAAGAGTGCCGCAATGACCGGTCTTGCGCCACCCGCATCCAGCGGACTCCCGCGACCTTTACCAGGTCATCAGTCCACTTTGTGGGGGGTCTACCCACGCTGCGCCTCCCGGGACGTGGTAGAGATGCCTACATAGGGATAATTTATCAGATATTTTCAATGTATGTCAAGTATGACTTAAGCTTCCGAATCGAATATCAATGTCATTTTTGTGGGTCGGTCAGGTGAAGTGAGAGTGTGAATGATTGCTAAGGCCGTGTGTACACCGCCGCCATCAGTAGACATCAACGAGAACGTGATGACGGCACCGATGTAGCGGCACATCCGTTTACTATAGCTGCCTGCCCACCGCAAGTCCGTCGCGTCATCTTGATCACCGGTAGAAAAAATCTCGTTCTCGTTGATGTCTCGGTGACGGCGGCGGCGCTGGACAAACGGCCTTAGGTTTTTATTTCTTCATATTATTAGATTTCATAGGTAATCTATTCAAAGGAGACTAATTAAATGATTAATAAATTCGATATCCAGGATCATAAAGCGCGAAGCACAAATATTCTACCTCTAAGCATTCGTAACATACTGCACTGAAAACTTTGGTGTATTCCTCGTGAGTATGTTCTAACTTACGGGTTTATTGCTTCCCGAGATATTATTTCAAAGAACTCTTGGAATTTATTCCGTACATTCGTCTGGGAAAGGTAATCCCAGAGGTTCTTATTCGGCTACTTAGTTCAAATACTATGTTCCGCACAAGGATAGCAAACCCCTTTTGTACATATTTGAACGTGAAATAGGATGTTTATGCCGTAGAATATTGGTTGACTCTGGTTAAAAATTGGAGAGGACCGCCAGTAAAACAAAGAAGTAGCGTGAAACTAAGCCAACATGTATGTATATTGTATTTTATGCTTAACATTGCATTGCATAACATTCAGTGCCAAGAATCGCTACGCGCTACGCTCGTAGTTGATTCCGTGGTTTTCCTCGTATGTAGTGGAAAGCTCCTACGGCGTGGGCATCCGATAGTCGGGTTCCCGGCACTAAATGTGTTAAAAGAGGTAGGTACTACCAACTGGCTACAGTTTGCAAATGAATTAATGTTGCCTTAGATCATATTAGTTTCATTCTATTCTATTCAAAGTTTTGAATAGAATAGAATAAGCATTTATATTTTTAACAACCATTTTTTAATTACTTGTGCTCTAGTGTCCGACTAATGTATATATCGCCAAATAAAATAATAATTGACTCATTTTAGCAATTTATCACTATAACAAATAACTCTCATAATGCTGAAAAAAACCTTCAATCTACCTAAAGGATGACTCACGCTAGAACGGGCCGTGTCCGGCCCGGGCCAACGACGGCGTTCTTGGCCAAGGCTCGGAAACGGCTCAGTGTCGGCCGCGGTTCGGCCGGGCCTGGGTATGGCTCGGCCGCACAAAAACGCCATCGTTTTTCTTAGAAAACGGCCCCGGCTGGATACGGCCCGTTCTAGCGTGATTCATCCTTAACCTGCCTACTCTTTAACTAAAACAATATACATAGATACAATCTTAAATTTACAAGTAGGTTTTTTTTTCATTGCCTCTTTATGTAAGAAAAATATGGGTTTCTGCCCTAATTCAATCATTTTCATTTTTTTTTATCTGTAATCATTAGAGTTAGGATGTTTGGTGGCATTGGGGTGAACAAAGAGCAATGGAGTCGTTGTTGTATATTTTTTGATTGAATGAGTTAATGAATAAATGATTGATAAACCAATAATTTATAACACTTTTATTGGTTTTATACAAGTAAATTGATTCATAAAAACTTGAAACTTTAATTCCAGTTGCAAGTTGTTCAAGCTCGTGAATACATAAACATTTTAGCAAACAAGTAAAACTTATTTAAGTGTTATATTATAAAATCATCATTGTAATTTACAGTATTGCATTGCAGTTGTCGTCAAAAAAATATGTAAAATATGTAACTAGTAAAATATGCGATTTATCAACAAACCTAAATTGTTTATACTCTATACACGTTCATACAATAAAACGCAAAGGTGATATGATATATTATTGGCCGGTACTGTAATATAGATTTATCGTTCAGTTATTCATTTATTCAAATAAAAAAATATACAATGGCGACTCCACTGCATTACTTGCGCTAAATTGCCACCAGAATCCTAACCCTAGTAATCATAGTAAATAATAACAAATTAATTAGAGATGAATTATTATCTAGTACTCCTTTGTCTCTGTGTGTCTTTTGTGTAGTGAATAAATGTCTTCTTTTCTTTTCTTTTCTTTTTTAGTACTATATTAAAATCTACGTAGACCAATTTTCAGGCTCGTTTGAGATGATGATTCTCTCCCGCACGCGTATAAGACCAGCTGCTCCGCTGGTGAAGAAATTTAAATCGAATTAAATCTCACGTATTATCCTGCAATTTGTACAATATTTTATATGCTGCCATCTTAGTGCTAATAGGTGTTCATGGATTGAAAGTGCTTTTGGACATTTTGGAATTGCGCTGCGCGTCCCACAAAAGCGCGTGGTGTGCCACGAGGGGATAGCCTGATGGAGAAATTTACCCAAATCACAAGTAAGTGCGCATGGCTCCTATTTGCTACCTTATGTTAGCTGATTTCATCGACCTGTTCCGATTTCCAAAAGCAGCTGACTTTCCTACACAATTTCGCGTCTAGTAGCTACGACAATAGACCACGGTTGGACACCTACATACAGTCCACTAATCTTAAATACGCGCTAATCTCTGAAAAGGGAAATTAGAAAGCGCACGCAAAAAACCACCCTTGGTGTGCGTGCATCTATACCTAACCTCAATTCTATACGCCCCAAGAGTATAGCCGTCAAAGTGTTGACGGCTATACCATTGTCAAGTTTACTCATAGTTAAAATGCAATCACATATAATAGTAAGCAAACTCAGAGTAAAAATTATTTATTTTTCAATTTAAGCACGTCTATGAACTCGTATGCACTAAAAGGTCAATACCTAGTTAGTATTTTGGTTAATATATTTTACGAATTACAACATTTTGGTTCGTTACAAATTATGTCCAGTATAATATATCAGATTAATTATTATTTCGTGGTTGTGATATGTCGTGATAAAATGTATTCAATCGATTCTAACTCAATCCATTTATTCAAATGGAACCGTGGTAAGATAGGTACGCGCGTAGTGCTACGCCGTAGGTCGTAGCAGCTGGTCGATCACGTAATGCATTGTACGCGCGTCAGGTAGATCTAAATGTCAATTTTTTATATTGAGAAATGACAGTTGGATCAACCTAACGCGCGTTCAGAACGTTACGTGCTTACCCCTTGCTTAACACATTCCAATGTTTTCGTAGCGCCAGGCGCCTAGCACATTCACACATTCAGTGCCGGGAACCCGACTAGCGGGCGCCTACGCCGTAGTCGCTTTCCGCTAAATACGGGGTAAATTACGGGATCGGCTACAAGCGTAGCGCGTAGCGATTCTCGGCAGCGAATGTGTTAACCATTCGAGGCCACGCATCGCTACGTGTGCTACGCCGTAGCGCGTAGCAGCATTTTTCCGCTCTGTAGCGGAAATCGCACATAGAGGCATGACATATGTTGAGTCACTGGCCTTGAATGGGTTCAGTGCCAAGAATCGCTACGCGCTACGCTCGTAGCCGATCCCGCCGCTACATACAAGGAAAGCTACGGTAGCTTTCCTTGTATGTAGCGGAAAGCGCCTCCGTCGTAGGCACCCGTAGGCAGCGTAAGTTCCCGGCACTGAATGTGCTAGTTGGTAGCAGGCTGGGAATCGCATCGCATATATGTAACGAAACACTGCAAGCTAAAGCGCACACTTAGCTTAGTGGGCTCCTAGCACTACTCGAAAGTGTTAATGATAATGTAGTGAAAATACGTTGTAGCTTTTTTTAGGGTTCTGTAGGCAAAATGGCAAAAACGGAACCCTTATAGTTTTGTCATGTCCGTCTGTCTGTCTGTCCGTCTGTCCGTATGTCACAGGCATTTTACTCGAAAACTATAAGGTGTATTTGAATAAAATTTTGAGGATAGGTGTATTTTGTTAGCAGTACATAGTTCTGTACTGAAATGACTAAAAAAAATTACAAAATTTGTGTGTCCCCTCTAATTTTTGAACAGTGTATTTAAAAAATATGAAAAAAAGTCATGGGCATAGGGTTTATTAAAATCTTTCACCGAAAATTATTTTGAACAAGATCGGTTCAAAGGTTTTAGAGATATTGCTGAAAAACTGCCATCCCTATGGAAAAGGACGTAAGTGCCGTAAGATTTCTGTGATGATCCGACCTTTTTAATAGGAATGGATCGCTTCGTTGTGCGTGGTCTGACACGCACTTGGCCAGTTTTTTATAGACTACGACGGTGGCAAAAACGCGATAGTGGCTTTGTGCAGTGTTTTGCCAATGTTGCCAGAAAATAAGCCCAATGAAGGGTGGCCTATGTAGAACCAGAAGCAACTTCTACAGAGCAAGAAATTTTAGAAAAAAATATTGGGTACGTGCAATCATATTGGATGAAAAACGACATTCAAATCTGTCGTAAAACGGACACTTATTTCAAAAGCATATTATAAGATAAACGACTACATCATGGATAGGGATATTTGGCAGCGATAAAATCCTGCACTAGAAACCTGTCGTAAAATAAATAGGCTTTCTACTGTAGCAATGTAATTTTAAAATTTTATAATACTCTGATACTGATATGATATATTGTATACTGTTTTGAAAAAATGACACCTCGCCGAGTTTTTTACGCCGGTTCTTCTCGAGGCAGAGGTTTACTTTCCGAACCGGTGGTAGTTTATCGACATTTATAGGTGCATGTAATATGCCTAAATTGAAGAATAAATCACTTTGACTTTGACTTTGATTCATAGAAGTTGGTGTTTGTTTGGAGTTAAACATAGAACTACTAACTGTACGGAGTGAAGTCCTGACACCATTAATTCAGAAGCAATTTTACAAAAATATCCTTCCGGATATTTTTGAAGAAGTTACACGAGGATGCAGTTTAACAAAAAACGCGTGCTCGAAAAATATTGACAGGCTCAAAAATAAATCAAACCAAACGCGATGCAAAATATGCAAGAAGAGACCGCTACATTGAGCAAACACAATTAGAGTTAATTTCTGACGAAATAAGTGATTATTTAACCTCAAGATAAAACATAAATTTTTATATGTACATATACATAAAATTGGCGTCTTGACAGCTAGAGACAACTGCAGCAGGTCGATCACGTAACGCATAGCACGTACGTATCTAAATGTCGATTTTTATATGGAAAAACGGACAAGTGCGAGTTCAATTCGCGTGGTGAGGGTTCCGTAAAATATTGAGAATTTTCCCGTTACTTTGAATACTCAAACATCTTATAGGTTTTCCTGTAATCTTTAGGCAATGAACTATTTTCCATTTTTTTTCAGAATTTTAAGCCCAGTAGTTTAGGAGATAAGGGGAGGGGGGGGAAGGTCAAAATTCGTCTTTTTTTCTAAATTACTTTAAATCTGTTTTTGCTAAAATTATAAAAAAACCGAGATGCTTACAACAACCCCTTTCATTTGATATGTCACACAATACAGTTTGCGAAACTTTTTTTATATTTTTTTAGTTTACCCCCAAAATTGGCCCCTTGTTCAGAATTCATTAATTTACTTTACGCGTTTATCTTTGGGTCAAATCTACGGCCTAAAAAACTAGATTTTTTTTAATTGTCCGTAGAGGCATGTATAACGAACACACTTATGTTGTGCTTCAAAACTCACAGTTGCAACAATCCCACTTACCGCTAGTTAGGGCTGGCAAACACAGTCGAATCATACGCCATGTTTGTAAGAGGTTACCTGAGTGGACTGCAAAAAAATTGTACATAGGTAGTTAAGAGCCTTAATCTTATTTACGATTTAACTTTTTACAGTTTCGTGACGGCAATTACCCGTATAAAATATATGGGTAATTGACGTAATGAAACTGTAAAAAATTAAATCATAGATTAGATTAAAGCCTCACCTAATTTGTTGCTTTATAACTTTCTGAGGTCATTTGAAATTTTACAGGTTAAAACTGGGAATCAATCGTGAAAAACAATCCATTGTGAAACTAAACTATTAATCAAATTATTTTAATTAAATATTTGTATACAATTCGCCGCTCGAGAACCTTTCCGCCCCAACCGCCATCGGTTCTACGTGCAGTGTGCCCCGCCCACTGCTACTTAAGTTTAGAGATTCAGAGGGCTACGGGTGGCGCATGACCGGTCGCTTTGGCACTCTTTGGGGGAGGCCTATGTCCATCAGTAGACGAATTTTAGCTAACATGGTGATACAATTCGTTTCAAGGTTTTATCAATCGTCAATATAATAAACTTAGACAGTTGGAAGAGTTGCTTTAAAAATCGTAGTTTTATTATCTGTATGTTACGTGACCGAAAACGCCGACCGCCATTTTGTCTTCTGTGAGTGACGTCAGAACAACAATTGCAAAAATCAGAAAGCGTAGACGGATATGCACATTTGACGTTTAACTATGTTTCTGCACATATAATGTTCTTATAATGGTTGTACGAGTATTGTACCTTCTGTAGGTACATATACCCAATATAATCCGCATTTCAGGTCCAGCTGGTCGATCACGTAACGCATTGTACGCGCGTCAGGTAGATCTAAACGTCAATTTTTATATGAAAAAACCGGTAAAGTGCGAGTCTCACTCGCGCACCAAGGGTTTCGTCTTGCCCCACCCATTCGTTTTGAAAAAAATCTTAACAACGCATAGTGTAGTATTAAGTCATGAGTACCTACAGCGCCATTTATCGGTGCATTTTGTTACTAACTTGCGCAACCAAGGAACTCGGTATGTATGTTGGTTTTTCAGCGATAATTCTTTATCAAGTGAATTAATTTCGATAATTCTTTTTATTTTAGAAGGTGCTTTTAGAATACTTTCATATGAATGTGAAGGAAAAATATTAAATTACAAACTTAATTAACAAATAATTTTTAAAGAATAAAAAAAAATTTCGTTATACTTTTCCGGTAATAATAACGTTAATATTAATCACAAATATTATTGTCAAATTTTTCGCTTGGTTATGTTCGGAGATAAGGGGGGGGGGGGGGGGGGGAATGGTATTTTTATCAACATTTTCCTTTATAAATCTAAATTTTACCACTGTAGAAAAAAAAAACTGATTTAGAATGTGCAATTCAAGCCCTTTCATATTGTTACGACGGCGGGGTCTATAACAGTTTCGTTGTTAAGGTAATGAACGCGCCGTCAAGGTATTTCAAAATTCACCATGGCGGCTTCAGAGTCGATGTACCCGGGTTCGAGTCCAGCGACCGGCATGCACTTTTTGTATGTTTTAAATTCTTAGTACATTTTCTAGACGCAGAGTAACATGGAATATTCTACAAAATGTAAGCGAATAGAACATTCGATGCTTACTGAAATTTAGAGGAAAATGTATGGGCTGGAATATTCGAGAAACGTGGACGTAGAACGATTATCTAAAAAAGCCCATGCTACTCAAAAAAAAAGAGTAATGAGTAATGAAATGAAGATCGAAATTACGGTCTAGAATCTTCGGTAAGGGGTATATAAAGAGACCAAGGCAGTCTTGAGTGAGAAGTATTCGGGAGTATTCGGATGGGACTTCTCGGAGTGATGTTATTAGAGTGAAGTCTTCGGAGTGGAGTTCTCAGAGTTGGAGTACTGAGTGAGCAGTATCAGAGTGAGAACTGGAAGAAGAAGAACAGTGGAAACAAGTTTAGTGGTGAATAGTAAAGTGACTTAGTGCAAAGTAACAGTAAAGTGTTAGCTGTGTCAGTACTAGCCGGCGCGGGCTCAGTGAACTAAGGTGTGATAGTTGAGTCAGTGTTAGTACATGTGGAGTCAGTGGACTTTGCCGTGTAAGTCACGTAATAAATCTATTGTCGTGTTTATAAGGTGTATTAACTCTATCCTGCACCCCCCCCCCACGCTCGTAACAATATGATACCCCACTTGGCCTACTAACTACACTTAATATTTTGGCCCCCCGCTTATCTTCCTTTTTTAGATTAATTAAATACATATATTTAAATTTTTCATTTTCCATACATGTGGATTAGCTTTGTTTACAACTACATATACCAAATTTCAAATTGAGAGCATTAGTAGTTCCTGAGATATTTAGCTTTGTGACAGACAGACAGACGGACGGAGTCGCACCATAAGGGTTCCGTTTTTACCTTTTTGGTTCGGAACCCTAAAAATGACAGTTGCATCTACCTAACGCGCGTTCAAAACGTTACGTCATTACCCCTCAGATTGTGCAAGACTTTTAGCGGTCGGAGTCAGAGAGGCTGGTCACTGGCCGCATGCCCATCCTTCTCCAAATACCGGTACCTTCCTGGATCCGACCTCCCTTCGTCTGGCGATGTGCGGTTTGATTTGTGCGTTCGTTTCAGTTGTCACGGTATGCACTCCACACATATGCCCTTGTGGCACGGACGTGGACCGACTGGGTCACCACGAGTAGGGTAATTTGTGGCCACCGTATCTTTTTAGCCACTTTCTGTTTAAATTACCGTGGAAATAAATGAAGAATATATGTTTATTTTATAAATTATAATTTCCTAGCCATTATCTTAATTTTGAAATGCCATAAACGGTCTGAAAACCAGCGCTGTAGGTGTCTGTCTGACACCTCGGCACAATGCTGAGACAGCGACCGTTTCACTGCCGCGAAGACACACACAATGTGTCAATTGTATTGTATGTCTACTCCCTTTATATCTGTGTGTCTTTTGTGTAGTGAATAAATGTCTTCTTTCTTTCTTCTTTCTTTCTAATGAATAAGCCAAAACCGGTACTACCCTGCTCTGCTCGTAAGTGGCACGAGTTAAATATTTAACAAGATAGTCATGTTCGCGTTCGAAAAGGAGAGATTTATTAACACACTAGCTTCTGCCCGCGACTTCGTACGCGTAAAAAATAATGGATGACATGATATTCTTATGTTTCACCATACGATACCTACTACACTGATAAATTAGATTATTACGATTTCATTTCTATAAATTATGCGTGTAACAGTTCAAATCCTCATAAACTTTGTCGTCAATAATATTTAGTTATATTGATTTACTTAATCTTTATTGCAAACGAAGTACCTAAGTACTTATAGTAGAAGAAAAATTACCAAAACCGGAATTTAAATATAAGATTTCATAATTGAAACAAATGGACCGAGCGAGGGCGAGACCCCAAAGATACTCTATATCTCCGGGTGTCTTGTCAAACTACCCCTGAGAGCCAAAGTCCTGAAGGTAAACGGGGAGGCAAGCGAGGCCGAAGGCTGAGCTTTTCGTAGGAATGAAAGGCCCAACGTACCCTTATAGATAGCGCTCCATATGCGAGCCAGAGCATCGAAGGCCCCAGGGCGAGACTCCATGGATACTTACTATCCACAGGTGTCTTGCAAGCGAAACATGAGCTTTAAGTCCCAAAGTTGAGGGGTGAGGCAAGCGAGCCCGAAGGCCGAGCTTTTCGTATGAATGAAAGGCCCAAACCAACCCTTCAGAGAGCGCTCTCTATGCGAGCCCGAGGGCCGAAGGCTCGAGAGCGAGCTTTTCGTAGGAATGAAAGGCCCAAACCAACCCTTCAGAGAGCGCTCTCAATGCGAGCCCGAGGGCCGAAGGCCCAAAGAACCGTTTTAGAGAGCGCTTCCTATGCGAGCCCGAGGACTGACGCACACTATCTCCAAGTGTCTTGAAAGCGAAATCTGAGTTCCAAAGTCCCGAAGGTGAGTGGCGAGGCAAGCGAGCCCGAAGGCCGAGCTTTTCGTATGAATGAAAGGCCCAATACATCGCTTCAGAGAGCGCTCTCTATGCGAGCCCGAGGGCCGAAGGCCCGAGAGCTAGCTCATGCGGACGCTCACTATACCCGAGTATTCATAATAATAATAATATTTCTGAATGTCACAAACGTTGAAGTTTTATACATAAAAGAAATGGTACCTACTTAATTCTCCGCGGAATGCCGTTGTGTCCAAATTTTATACCCACATCTCTTGACGTTGGTGAACTATGCTAATTCGACGTAAGTATTAAACTCAACCTATCATACATCTTTAGATGACCTCTGAATTCATAGCAATTATATAGGAAGACGAAGATCAAGGTTGCTGGATTTCAATATTAACAGCGACGTTGTCAGCGACTGAGTTTCCAAAATAATTAGGTTTCTTATGTCTAACAGCTACTATCGGTTGAGATATCAAACATTTTTGATTATTATAGATAGGTAGTCTTTAGCCATCTAGCACTCTTTTTCATCCCGTGGTTTTTCACGTTTTATCTTTATTTTTTTTATAATGTTTGAATGGAGTTCTTTTTACTTTCCAGTCAAGTGTATGTTTATCAATTTTCAAGTCTAAACCTCATGGATTTGAGGAGTTCCCATACAAAGTTTTGCCCCATTTTTTACCCCCTTTGAACTAATTTTTATCATTTTTACAGCCTATGACCCGGCCAGGGATTTTCTCGACCGATTAAGTAAAAGTTGCATCAAAATCCTCTATGCACTAAGCTTCTCTGCGTTTTTGAAAATATACCTTTTCAAAATATACATTTTCAAAAACGCAGACACAAAAAAAAATTTAAACTACAAAAAGTGCATGCTGCTGGGTTTGAACTCGGGGACACCGACTCCGTAAGCTATGGGTGAAACCACTGGACTAACTATCAGTTGTAAGAACACGATGAATTTTCGAATATCTTGACGACATGTTACCATGGTAATGATACTGTTATAACCCCGCTCTTGCAACATTATATAGTTTCTAGTCGCCTCAGAACCTATTTTCATCCCATATTTTTCACGTTTTATCTATACATTGCTAAAAGTTTGAATGGGGTCGTTTTTACTTTCCAGTCAAGTTTATGGTTACCAATTTTCAAGTCTGTAGCTCGTACATTCAAGGAGTTCCCATACAAAGTTCAACCCCATTTTATACCCCCTTTGAACCCTAATCTTTAAGATTTTTATAGCTTAAAACCTATCCGGCGATTCTCTCGACAGATTAGTAAAGTTTGCATCAAAATCCGTTCAGCCGTTTTCACGTGATGCTCGGACAAATAAACAGACAAACAGATAAACAGATAAACAGACAAAAATTCTAAAAACTGTTGGAACGTGTTCTGTTTTCAATTCTAAGTATCCCCAGCCAATTTTTTTTCGTTTATCTTCCATGTACAGACTTTCGACCCTCTTCAGCTTTATTATATGTATAGATAGATTGCTGACTGTTGACTCATTTCATAGTTAATGCAAACAGCAGCATGACTAATAATTTTTGACGATGCCATTCGAACTGTTTTTAGAGAGGAACAAATGTTTGTATGGGAGCAACTACAATTAAAGTACATTAAATACCCAAAAATTTGAGACAAAGATTGACCTCGCTGGCGGCAGCCCAAAACGCTTCATACTGATTGACTCAAAAGTATGACGTCACGCGTTGCTATTTGAACTAATCATTGTAGGGAAAATCAAGTAAATTATTGATTCGGTCGCGAAATACTGCGTTTACGTCCATAGTTGTCATACAATGTATGTTTGTACGTATGTATGTCTGTTTCTTTGTGGCCTCCTGTGGCCTAAACGACAAAGGGAGTAGACGTACAATACAATTGATATGTGTCAATTGTATTGTATGTCTACTCGCTTTGTCTCTGAGTCTTATGTGTAGTGAATAAATGTCGTATTTCTTTCTTTCTTAATAACATAATAAATAATAGTACTTAGGTACAGAAGGTCATCTGTCTCACAAAATCGTTGTTTGACGGCTACACAATTCAAATCGTGGCATCCTGCTTGCACACGTTCGCCGCATAGTACATGCTCGTTCGCTCCTAGCTTGAAGCCAGAAGCTGCTGCAAGAAGTGAACATTAAATAAGTGCGAATAGCATGATTTTTTGCCGGTTCCGTACTCCCGGGGGTACGATTCAAATGGTTTTGGCATAAGTAAATTTATTAACTTCTCGTAAATTCTTGTCATTCGAAATTAGTACCTACACAGATACAAAAGTTCTATTATTTATGATTAGAAATATCGTGATGGCGTCGAGTTATCCTGATTTTATTCTCCATATAAAAACAAGTTAGGGGTTAACACCGTATATCTTGATCTTAGTCCATAATTACTATTTGATTAGTGATACCAAAATAGGTAGGAGTACAGGATCAGGATCATTCCAATGTTGTAAAGGGGTCAATCAACTTTTTCTTGTTGTTATTCTGTCAGTTATTCGGTGAGTCAAGAGACAAGAGTGACAGAGTTTCTTAGAAAAAATACTATAAATTGGTCTCTTATCATGGTAAGGAGTTGACCCAGCATGGAATGGTTTTACCAATATATCAAAAATACGTGTTTAGTGGATTTAAGCCCCATAAAACCATAGTTTTAAAGAGTGACCCAGTAACCATGGCAACAAGCAACAAAAAATAATTGATTGGCTCAAGGAACAATTTTATAAAGCAGCCATTTATGGTTTAAAACATAAAAAAGGAAAACAACCTTTTCAAAGAATAGACATTGATAGGAAAAGACTTACAATACAAAGAATTAATGTCCAAATCCGATGTTCTGATTTCACGTTGGAACTCCACAAATATCCATTAACTAGAATCACAAAGGAAACATTTTCTAAGAAGTTCAATTTATTCCATAATGCTTTTATAAAAGTTTATCACAGGCTTCTACCGGAGCTATTTTAATTCCACTACTATATAGCTTTGTTCATTTCCTTCGCAATCCACTCTTGAAATTATACCTACCCCCGTAGCGTGACGCCCGCCCTGCAGCCTAGCATTAGAAAGGCATAATAAGCAAATATCCAAAGATTTATGTTTGATATAATTAAGCTGATTCGACGCTAATGTTAGAGTTTGTTTTTACTGAAGTGCCCATGGAAATTGATTAGGTGTAGTTTGGTATTTAAATCAGGACATTTCTTCATGATATAGCGTTAGGTAAGGGTTTTAAGTGTAGGACTGTTTGTTAATTACTATAAACGGATGACAATAATAACAACGAACTTTTTAAAGTGCTCCAGATCAAGACACGTGAGTTCCGCGTTAATTAGGAATAAAATTAGTAGACACGAAAACATCAAATAAATTGATGAAACTCACAATAAAAACGGATAAATAATAAGGAAATAATTATAAGAATAAATAAATATTATATAAAACCAGTATTTATTAGGTAGTTACTACTTTCATTGTTATCTTCAGGGATAAAAAAGAATACAGGGTTTTCATTAGAAAATAAAACTCAAACAATTATGAATTACTGGATTTATTCAAAATGCTGCCGATGTTTTTCAATTTATTTATATGTAAATCATAGCAAGGCTTGTAACGACATGTACGACTCAGATGAATACTGAACTCGGCACTCACGCCGTAGATAATAACCTCACCAAATATCACCAAGGGGGAGGGGGGTCAAAACGTAGCCGAAAAAACCTCGCGTGATTTGTGCACAAGCCCAAAGGGGCCAAGGAGCCGCTGTCATATAGGTGTTTTCGTCCTTAGTCAATAAGAATCTTCATTTCTTTTTTGTAATCTGACGATTCGCTCAGGTAATGCGTTAGGTAGGTACTTATGCAACGATTGTAAATCAGTTGCAACTTGTTTGAGTACCATTTGGACGTAGTTTATTTATATTTTTGAATGTTTGACCCCAAAATCCGCATCCGCAACCGACGAGGTGAGTCTCGAAATTTCCTCATCCGCGGATGTCTAAAAAATCTCATCCGCAACATCCCTGATTCACACCCTGGTGCCTCGGTACCTATTAGCTTCCTAGCTCCGTCACGTCACAGGACTGGGTCGGAAGCCTTGGATTGCTGCAGACCAAACGTCTAAATGCCGAAGGAACGCATTTCCCACAAATGAATATGAACTTGCGGCGTTTACGGCGACCACAGGAATGGCACCTTTTTTGCCCAGCGACTAGGTCCAGAGTTGCAAAGAGCCAATGCCCCCGGCATCCTAGGGACCACGCTTCAAGTGGATGCCGTAGCGTATAAGACTATAGTAGTTCTTATACTTTCATGTTAGTTAAATAGTTCGTTATGGCCGCTAAACATTAACCGGGGCTTAGTAACCTGTTGCCGCAGCCGGGTAACGAAAATAGAACAGTAAAATAATCAAATATCCAGTACGACTCGCATATAACTCGCTAACACCATTTCCATGAACCGTAATAACAAAAACTATTTTATTATTGGAACAAGAATACTTTTTATCCTCTCCTCGCCTTCATGACAATTTTTTTTTACGATGCTACGAGTATTCGAACTAGTTTTTTGAGAGCATCAAATGTTTGCATGGGACTATTTTTTACAATGAGAGCACATAACAAGTGAAATCAAAAGATTTTTCGAAAAACCCAACTGCTTTTTTCAAATTATGTCAGTTACATGATTATATGAGGAATCCAACGACATCTCATGTGTCAAAATCCATCAAGCCGTTTGGACTGTAGCCCGTGAAATATAATTTTCTTGTCCACATACATACATAATTATATACATACATTCATGCGCTCGTCAAACATGCCTCCTTCTGAGGCAGTCGGGTAAAAAGACAAAAACCAGCCAAGTGCGAGTCGGACTCGCGCACGAAGGGTTCCGTACCATTATCTATAAAAACGGCAAAAAAAATCATGTCTGTTGTATGGGAGCCCCAGTCCGACTCGCACTTGGCCGGTTTTTTAGTATTTGTTGTTATAGCGGCAACAGAAATACATAATCTCTAGCTATCACGGTTCTTGAGATACAGCCTGGTGACCGACAGCCGGACGGACGGACAGCGAAGTCTTAGTAATAGGGTCCCGTTTTTACCCGTTGGGTACGGAACCCTAAAAAGGAGAATCAAAGACGGACTCATACTAATTGACATCATATTTTGACGCCACAGTACCTATAGGTTGTACTATTCGTACTAACCATTATAATGCAAAATCAAGTAAATTGCTGTTTAGCTTAAATTACTTTCGAGACGTTTTTGCATTTGTAGTTGCGACCTCTGTAGCCAGCTCACACACACTAACATACCTGTGTCTGTGTACGTCAACGTGTACGTGTGTCCCTGTAAATATACATTAATGCTACTACAAATGAAATAACGTCTCGAAAGTAATTTACCTGTACTTATCTGTACCTTTAAATTTGGTCTTGGACAGTAAAAAAACATGCGTATTTTTTAACTTTCTAGTCTCTTATATTTTTATGATTTAAATTTTATTGTGTAATTTACACTTTATTGTAAGTAAAATTTGATGGTTATCATCAATACAGCAACAATACGTTATACATTGTAACATCAGGAAAGTACCCAATTCTGGTATTAGTTTGGATACAGATTCTACACTTCATGAATATTATATTATGGCTCTTTAGCGATAATACCGCCTGTTGTTTGCTTCTGTTTGTATTAATTGTATTCTGCAGTGCAGCTTTTTTATTGAGGTGTGCAATACAAAATATTTGTGCAGTATTGTATTTTGGTTGCTACATAACATAACACATAACATCATTCGTTAGTTAGTTCGAGAAACATGTAATTACTGACATGACATGACCCGGCAGCGGTGGAACCTCTTAAAAATGTAAGGAGCTTTCATTGACGACTCGCTTTTTAAATAGCAGCTTTTGGTCGCGACATGCTTTACTATTCCAGGGCCCAATCCGGAGCGCATCTTTGGCCTATTGGGTTGGTACGTGGTCATAGTATGTGTTGGTTTTCGGTAGTTTTAAAATTCAGATTACATTGATGAGATGCAAAGTGCTAGTAAAAAATAATAACTCACATTATCATTGACAAGATTAGAAATAAAAATAATTGGAAAGTACAAAATATTTCACTTTACTAAGTGAAAATAAATCAAAATTTAAATGAAACAATATGATAAAAAATTTAAATGAAACATTACCTATGTTTAAAAATTTAAATGACACAATAGGATAATTAAAATTTTTAACGAAACAATGTGATTAAAAATTTATATGAAACGATATTATTAAAAATTTAAATGTAACAATATGATTAAAAATTTAAATGAAACAATATGATTAAATATAATAGAAGGAAATCATGTGCCTAGCTGGACGTGATAGGGAGATACTGAACTCATTGAACCAAATAATACCCTATCCATGATATCTGACTGGTTTGCTGCCAATAACTTAGTGTTGAATCCGAAAAAAACGAAATGTATAAAATTCACACTAGCGAACTCAAATGTAAACTTAGCCTCAAATATTAAACTTAATGGTGAAACCATAGAATTTGTAAAGTGAACTGTATTCTTAGGTATTACGTGAGACTCTAAACTGTAGTGGGGTTCCCATATAACTGCCATAGGAAGTAGGTTGAGCTCCGCTGCTTTTTCGATCAGGAGAATAAGGCAGCTTACCAATGTAGCAACGGCACGGTTAGTTTACTTCGCTTACTTTAACAGTATAATTACTAATGGTCTTATTTTATGGGGATCAACGACAGATATTGAGACTGTATTTATTTTACAAAAAAGGGCTGTTTATAGCAATTTATAACCTGGGGTCGCGTGAGTCATTAAGAGAAAACTTCAAGGAAACAGATATTCTAACACTGCCGTCGCTATACGTATTTGAAATAATAATGTATGTTAGGAAGAATTTATACAACTTCCCAACGAACACTGATAGGCCCAAGATTACCAGGAGCACAGGGAAGCTCAAAACAACTTTTTACAGACTAGTAAAAGCGAAAAAGTCGTTCTTGTGAAATTGTATAAAATTCTACAATAAAATTCCAAAACACATTACCGAACTTACTGACTCTAAATTCAAATCTGTCGTAAAACAGACACTTATTTCAAAAGCATATTATAAGACAAACGATTACATCATGGATAGGGATATTTGACAGTGATAAAATCCTGCACTAAATATCTATCGCAAAATAAATAGGCTTTCTACTGTAGGTAGCAATGTAATTTTATAATACTCTGATACTGAAATGATATATTGTATACTGTTTTGAAAAAATGATACCTCGCCGAGTTTTTTACGCCGGTTCTTCTCGAGGCAAGGGTTTTCTTTCCGAACCGGTGGTAGTTTATCGACATTCATAGGTGCATGTAATATGCCTAAATTGAATAAATCACTTTGACTTTGACGATTGCGTAACGTTTCATAAAATGACGGTTGAGTTGTCTTAACGGTCGTTTGAAAAGTTACGTAATTATCTCTCTGGATTACCGAGGCAGTTATTAACTGCATTTAACTTACGTACCATATGCAGGTTTCAGAGAGATTTTTACTTAATTTTCAGTAGTAAAAGTTTGTCACATGTTAAAAATAATAGTATTTTATGCAACAGTTATATAATATGGGTTCTTAAAATTCGAGAGTCGCTGTAACAAAACGAGCTTTAGCGAGTTTTGTTAATAAAGACTCGAGAATTTTAAGACCTAATTATATAACGTTGCATACAGTACTTTTTCTACGACAGCTAGAACCAACTTATACTTTTAGTTATAAATAAATAAAAATAGAGACATGTAAAAACAAACATTTTATTTATGGTAATGAATATGAAGGCTTTGAATGGTGTTTTTTGTTATGATTATTGGCGCGTTGTTTTGTTTTAAGATCTGGGACATATTTATTTCATTTTGTAGAAAGTCCGGAGCGGTTGGCATTGGAGATGGATCAAATTCAGTTACAACCTCAAAAGTTAAATAAATTGCGTTACCAATGAACCTAACTGACAATTGAAAATAATTAAATTCCCGCGCTTTATGTTTTTTTATTACCATAGACAACAATACTGTTTAAGTAGATGTATTTTTCAAACATAAAAATCTTTTGGAAAAATAATATTCTTATTTCATATCTGTAATTTACGTAATAATAAACGAGTCTTTATTGTAAATATGGCAGTTACAGTAATAATAAGTTCATTTACATAAACTTTTGTCATGGATGCGGTCATGGAAACATAAATTTAAATAAAACACTTTCGCGCTGGCACATGGTCTGTAGGCGCTGGCCACTTTAACGCAAATTAAAAAAAATACCAGTTGGCTTATAATTTATTATAATATCCGTCGGAGCATTATAATGTAATTCATAGATCATAGATTTAAGTGGAATCACGAAAAGTGTATATTTTTAATATTGATGTTAGCCTTTTAATTGTCAAATTACAGTGCTGGAGTAGAAAAACTCATTTAGTTGTTTTAATCAAACTCATGTGGGAACGTGTTTAGCAAGCCCCGTCAATCAGCTAGTTAGCTCGCGTGCTTTGCAGCGAATTGCTGCTCCAAGTTTTTAACAGCCGGGTAACAACTCAACTTTATAGCATCGGCCGTATTAACTTACGTTTCAGGGTATGTATCATAAATATGTATTTTCGGGATAAAGTTTACATGTAGGTCGGGTTTGGGAATGTAAAATTATGGAAGTTGTTACTATTTGTAGCTACAATTAGCAGGATCCAAACGCTCCCGACTGGAGGCTGATGCTTAAAGTTTTTCGAACTGGGTAAATTGTTGACTTCAAACAAAATATACAGAGTCGCTCCTACTTGTTTATTGTTCGTTTTAGTTCCACTTCTTACCCGGCTGCCGAAAATATTTTTGATACATCCATTCCTATGTCTAAATCTAAAGCATAAGGCAAAAACAGAAAAAATATAAATATAACCATATTCATGTACTTGTAGAGACAAAATGTTATCCCAATTTTTTTTTGCAAAATGTTATTCATTTCACATATCTATGTATATAAAACATATAAAACTCTTGCGTTACTGGTCAATTAATAGGCAGCGCACAGCCTAAACCGCTATAGATATAGGCATGAAATTTGGAACATATATTCTTTATAGTACATAGACGTGTACTAAGAAAGGTATTTTCGAAATTGAACCCTTCAGGGGGTGAAGTAGGGGTTGAACCGTTGTATGGAAATCGTTTCTTTGGAAAGTTATAGACTTGAATCTTTGCACGAAGGTTCCTTATTAACAAGTGAAATCAATAGAATTTTCGAAAAACCCGACTGCTTTTCTCAAATATTATATATTAAATATAAGAGGAATCCAACGACACGTCATACATAAACATCCATCAAGCCGTTTAGGCTACAGGAGGCCACAAAGAAGCAGACATACATACATACACTCAAAAAACATGCCTGGATGTATGTCTTAAACCCGACTTCACAAGTGAATATTCAGCCTGGATGTTACTCGGCAGTATATTGACTTATCCGGGAACCCGACGTTTTCGGATCGTGTACTCGACCGAGATTGTTATGCTAATCACAAAAGTGTACCGATGGTAGACAAACAAACGCTTTGGCCTATTGTCCGCAACTCATGTTTGCTGAAGCTACGCTCCCTTTCAATCACCCACCGTTTGATCAAGTCATGTGCCCACATGTCATGTGTTCGGATAATGTAATGTCTGCCGTTCCATGAGTTACTTGTGGTGATTTAAACTCGTACAAATGTGTACTTGCTTCCCTGCTTATTTGCTTTGACGTTGATACTTTTTTACTGCCTTACCTACTAATAAAATCCCACTAAAAACACATGTTTACCTATGTTATTCAATCAGCTAATTACGTGTAATTTTTAGTACCAACTTGTAGGTACTATTTAGATGAGAAACTAAGACACTAAAATTACAAGTGCTATAATTTTTCATAATAAACTAAATGATCAACGCACTTTTCGCCTCATTTATCGGGTTATTTGCATTGTCCGAGCCTATGATGCGAAGGAGGGTAAGGAAAAATTTCAATTGTGCTTGTATATAGCCCACAAAGAAGGTTCCTTCAGTCGGTTCATAAAACTAACAATATTGCCGCGGTAACAAGACAAGAACGCTTCTCCCGAGCCCATATTCCCAGCCATTGTCTGGCTCAGTAGACTTTAGAGGCTTGAGCGTAGTGTTAGACCGTATCTGGACCATTGTTTAGCTTTCTTCACCCGCAAAGATGGATGCCACACAAAGGCTCGCTCGTTTCTGCACTTGTGTTTGTTTTTGTTATGCAATTGTAGGTTTTGAGTGCGCCAGGTGAGGGTGGATCTTCACTCGTTTGCGGATTCAAGTGTGCCCGCCCCTACTTAGGGTAGGCGATAGGATACAAGCGTGCGACGTGGCAAAAATATTTATATGGCATTGTTTCTTTTTTTTAAAGACAGTGCCTATAAATAGTTATTGCGATGGAGTTGGATGAGGTTGTTATGGACGATAAAGAAAACTAAAACATGTACCTTCTTATCCCAATTGTTATAGTGACAAGAGAGAACAAGGTACCTACGGGTTTCAATTTCCTTGACTGTGCCTAATGAACCTAATCATGAAATAATACGACCTAGTCGGTACAATGGGTCTACTATTATTTATTATATTGAAAAAATTCTTAACTTTTCAGATATTAGTTATAATTTAGGAACACAATATCTAGCAAAGCACCTATTTAATAAGATATTAATCAATGTTGATGCGTTGCATTTCTGTATTTTGCACCGATCTAGCAATGTACAAGTTGCAGAAAATTCTCAAAATATCAGGGAAATTCTCAGAAATGTCCGAAAACTTACATGAAAATTTAAAAATAA
Organism: Epinotia nisella; assembly: GCA_932294315.1. Classification (NCBI taxonomy): domain Eukaryota; kingdom Metazoa; phylum Arthropoda; class Insecta; order Lepidoptera; family Tortricidae; genus Epinotia; species Epinotia nisella. The sequence goes on from OW028680.1 coordinate 10,041,545, forward strand.
ATTTCCTTTAGAAAGTTTCTGCTGGGAATTTTTCATGGATATATCGTTAATTACATGTATAATCTATTATTCTTTAAGCAGGTAAATTAAACAGCTGGTAATGTACGTATCCAAAGAGTTTTTGACATATTTTCAGTGTTTATAAAATTTAAGTTCTGAGAACTTTCCTTATTAGAATTTTCACAACTTTGGAAACTTCTCCGCGGTGCATTGCTACGCCGATCTGTGAATGGTGTATTCGTAGTAGTAGCTGGATATATAGTTTGAGAGAGTCAAGACAAGTTGTTGAGTGCTTCGACGAGCTAAATTAAGGGACATGTGTATATGTTAAATGCAATATGTCAGGAAATTGAAGCAGCTAGAATTTCTAGTAATAACATGCAGGTAATATTATATTTATCTACCTCGTGACCTCAATTTCGTGAAGTATACTTAACTGAGTTTCACGTTACGAGTACCTATTACAATAAAGTTAAACCATAATTTCCATGACTGATACAGACTAAGGATGGGTTGCACCAAACTGTTCGTGATCGTAAGCGGGTTTCGTTAAAATCTGAATGTATTCGTATCGTATCGAATCGTAAGATTAATTTCTGTATATAAAACTATGAAATACGGCATTTTCCTGTGATCGTAGATACAGGGTTCTTTAGCAACAACTGTTCCTTACATCTAGCACTATTACTTAAGACAGATTTAACCGGGTTAGATTTCCAGCTGTGTATGAGGTTAAGTAGGTTAGGTTAGGTTTAATCCATGGTAAACGTCTATGAATTTTTCTTTGATTTTTTTTTGACTTTTGCCCTTACTTAAACTTGGGTATTTATTGAAATTTAATATAGAAATAAATTATAGACAATTTATTTAGCTTTCGTTTAATAACCCACACGTCTATGTTCGTTGCATGGTTTGGATGTAATTCACACTTTTCTAAACGCTGCCGCTGCGATTTTGATGACATCACTACTGGGGAGACCGACTCCTTAGAGATTGTCTCCCGGCAGTTTTGAGGTCCAGGAGACATGCCTAACAATATACTAAAAGATGGCGATGGTAACCGAAAGTGAAGTATTTTCCCGTAGCAACATACACTATTAGGAAATCAGTTGTTGAGTATTACCTCCCAAATAGCACCCTAGCGTTAAAATAACCCTTATATCATTCTTATATCGGTTCCAGCCAAGTATTAAGGTGTTAAGAATGCCTGTAAAAAAGGTGTTATAGCGTGCTCTAACTCCCTTATAACCACGAAAGAGGCCCACGAATTAAAGGTAAAGAAAGCCTGTAGAGCAGTGTTATCTGACACCTATAGTGTTGACCAACGCTCTACAAACACCGTAGTAACGGTTAAGGTGTTAGCTGAGAGTGTTATAACACTTTTGCCCTCACCCAGTTTCAAGTGAGCATTTTACTCTTTTCTTTACAATAAAATTATGAGACAAATATAGTCTACCGACAAAATGGCGAAGATAGTTAGTATAGGTATTAATATTTGACAGTTATGGAGTCGTACTAATTGAAAGTGAATTTAATTGGAAGTGTGTGTGACATTAAGTGAAAACAACCTGCCCTTGTGATTTTACGGTAAGTGTATACCATGTTTCCCATCTCAATTTTAACGCGCCCAGGATTTATTAAAGATTTCTAACAAAACTTATGAAGAATAAAAAAGACATCTAAAGTTTTTATCATTTTATAATCTTGTTTCTTGGCCAGTGACATGTTAAATTAAGTGGCATCCATAGAATGACAAGAGTAACATAAATAATGAAGTATTTTGATGTCAAATATTGAATAACCTAATCAATTTGTAGGTTAGAGTTAACCAAAACAATGGCGAACTTACCTTAAAGCTTTAGGCGTCAGTTAACTCAACTATAACGCTTATTGAGTTACAACACCTTTAGTCAAACACCATTACTCTTACAGTGTCTTTAAAGTGTATCTGCCTAACACCTTAAGCGTTAGAAAAAGTTTCAATACTTACAAGAGAGTTAATTCTGTTATAAAGTCTCTGCCTGTACCTTATAGTAGATATAACACCTTAAGCTTTATAAGATACGCCACGGCAACAACTAAAAAGCAATAAGAGTTAACGAGCGTCAGCTAGCACTCTTGTAAAGGTTTAAGTGTTAAAAACAGGTTAAAGCTTTAACATCTTAAGTGTACTTGCTTTGAGTAACACTCTTATAACACTTTAGGAGATAATTATTTTTCTTAACTCCTTTATAACACTATTAGTTGCAACTGAGATCATTATAAAGGTTAAGGTTATAATAATACCCTTAGCTGACACCAGAATGTTAGTTGGGCTCAGTTTGGTTTTACAGCACAATCATTGTAAATCTCATGATTACAATGTTTAAAAATGTTCTATTAAACCCTCGTTTATAAAACGTATCGTGTGACTGATTAAGCCTTAATTTTGGAATATGAAACAAATGCGATAGCAAAGTTCCTCATAAAATTTGCTGTGGTATACGGGAGCGTGCAATTTGCATTTTATGCTTCAACGCGAGACTTTAACAAAGGCAAGCAGAGAACTGGGAGCAAAAGAATTTCCAGCTTAACTGTGAAAAAATCAGAAGATCTTGTGCATCCATGAAAGACGTCTAAAGGCATCGGCGTTGGCAGTTACAAACAGCTTCATAATAGAATCGCGCGGCTTTCATCTGTCTCATGAATCTTGTTTTGTTATTATGACGTATTGACTATTAGTTAGAGTTCTTTGTGTAGGAAACCATCCGGTAGTTTTCTGCCCCACAATAGGGTATTTTTCAAATGAATAATGAATGTAGCTGGCATTGTTTCCATTTTACACTTCAAAGTGATTGTTATTTATTTTATTTTCTTTATTTTATTGAAACTTGATTTAAGGTCATATCGTCACTTTCGAATATAAAATACTACGCGATTAGGGTGACAGGATAATGGATGAGTCACTGCAGCTTTACTCAGGATATGCGATACGATCAAGCTCGATTCATATCAGTGTTTCCGGACATTACAGCGGACATCAACAAGTTTGCCCACGGACCGCTGAAACCAAGTAAGAGGTGTTAAGATGTCGGAACTGTCGGAAGATGGCACGAATTGATCGCCTTCCTTAAGATTGAGTGCAAGCATTCCATCCATCGGGATTTCAAGCTCAGATAAGGATGACACTCGTTCAGTTTTCTATGAAGGAACGTATACTTATATACTTGGGTTTATGTACAGTAAAATATAATTTATCCTCAGATAATGGATGAAAATATGAGTAAGTACAGAAATGCAGTTTTAAAGATACAGGGGTACGGTGTCAATATTACTATGATTGATTGTTTACGTTTATATTAAATCAATTTCGGCGGTATCATTTTGGTTCTTTCAGATGCTTTGATATTCCGGGCACTAACCATGAATTAAAGAGTCTAATATAACTTACGTGTACGTTGGTTTTTCCGTAGGTATGACATTATCTGGAGTTGTTTATAGCCGTCTAGCAACCATCTGGCGTCCTGCAGTCTCCTCGTGCGACCTCGTAAATCTAACTACGAATTTACAGCCCTGAGATGTTGCACTGACGTATGCAGTTAAGTGCTGTTGAAAACTGAGTAAGCGCAATTCCGTACGTTGGGTGAATTAAGACAGAATAGCGGTTCTCTGGCACGAGTACGTATATCATTCGTGTAGAACCAGGATTTGAGACAAATTTTATTAACTAGATGGTTTGAAGTGAATGGGTACTACGGGTAAGTCAGGGACACATCACAATGTGAGTAATTAATCAGAATAGGACTTTTCGCGAATTAAACATGATCATTCACGCATACAAATGCAAATTTTCTTCTAAGGTACACAAATAAATCTTACACAGAACTTCAGCATTAAAATCACTGAATAGCTTCTAAAATATTAACATTAAGATACACCTAACCTGTCCCCGCCATTGTGTTTTGGCAAATAAATAAAACGCGAACAGCTTTACGTAACAGAATAAAGAGTTAGTAATTTGCATAATGCTGTTCACCTTTTAGCCTTTGGGCTGGCTAGCTCGGGCTGGGCTCGAGCCAAACCGACTACATTTAGTGGCCGCGGAAGATTATAAGCTTACGTTCTTCGGTTGCACGTTTCTTCGCACGTATAAGACTAGCCAAATAAGTGTGTTTAAATTGGCTGCGCAGCGTGTTGTATTCTGAAGCTAAATACGAAAAATAAAATTTGGTACAGTCGGCCAAAAATGTTGTCTACCACCCTACGGTCGAGGTTCATTTAAACGTTATGCTACGCTGCAACAAGGTCGATTTCCCCTTGCAATAATATTATGACTACCTAATAACAACCTACATCCTTGTGTTTAAGCATTATTTCAATAAATCGGCCAATTCATAAAACGGCTAAAGTTACTATGGGTTTCAAAAGTGACTTTGATTATTCTCGAATTAACTAATTAATTTATCATTTATTATCGCGACTATAGAGCCAATTTTCGAGTTATTCCCATCTATCAGCCTAACTTAAACAGTTCCCGTCTAGAAGTATTTTTTACTAGCTTTTGCCCGCGATTTCGTCCGCGTAGAATTTGTTATCGTCTCTGAAAAATGATTGTTATAAAATTATTTTAGGCACATGCTTAATTATCGTTGTCCTAAACAAACTTTTACTATCTCAAGGGATGATTTCCGACATAAAAACTATTCTATATTCTTCCAAGGGTCTCAAGTTATCTCTATGCCAAATTTCATCTAAATCGGTTCATGGTTTAAGCTTAAAAGGTAACAGCGCGATGAGTTCGTTAGTTTCAATTGCTAAACCTTAATTGAAATGTTCGTTTTTAACTGTAACTATTAAAGGAACATTATAAGTTTGTGATGTCGACTAAGCTACATTACTGGAAATGTTTACCTAAATCCGTTCAGTAGTTTTGCTCACGTTAGTCTGGGCTATCTATACAGATAATTTTGTTTTCAAACTATATGTACAGTTTCAAATCAAAATTATCTTATGCCAAAGTCGCAGACCTTTCCATCCCCATTAACAGTCCCCATTTAACGGTATTAGAGAATAAATTATTATGATGAGCCTAAAGACAATAGAGATCAAAAAAAAAGTTTTTTTCGTACAAAACCCCTTTTAACCCCGTTAAGAGTGAAATTTTCCAAAATGCTGAAAGTACTTTATTTGTATTCTAATAAGTAATCTTTCTACAAAGTTCTAAGTCTCTAGCAAAAAAAAAGTTTCCCACATACAAAATTTGCACCCCTTTTTCACCCCCCCTTAGAGATGCAATTTTCAATAACGCTGTATTCTAATAGGTAATCTTACTACAAAATTTCAAGTCTAGCTCAAAAATAAATGTTTCCCCTGTACAAACTTTGCACGCCTTTTTAACCTCCTTCGGGACGAAATTTTCGATAATGCTGTAAGTACTTTTTTGTATTCGACTCAAAATTTCTATTCACTAGCTGAAAAAAAAATGTTTCTCCATACAAACTTGGCACTCCTATTTAACCTGCTTAATGGTGGGTTTTTCCAAAACCCTAAATTTTTTCTTGTATTGTAAAAAGGAGTTAATACACAAAGTTTCAAGTCTCACTTAAGATTTTACTCCATCCCGATACAAACTTTCAAACCCCTTTTTATCCCCTTCAGGGTGGAATTTTCAAAAATACCCAAGTATTTACGTTATAAACTACCCATTGTAAAAAAACCAGCTATCTTGGTTCAACGGTTTGTTTTTATGTTTAGATTTATTTATTTATTAAACACGTTTTCAAACATCGTATTTGAGTTAATACCTCCTTGCTTTATAACTGACGCATGAGTGACAGATACAATTTAAGAAAAAGCCATTACGCCCGTGGGCGTAATAGAGGCTATTGTAGCTCTGTATACTTGCGTGTTATGAAGCCCTTTACGAGCAAGAGTGATGAAAGGAAATTCACTTCGCATCCTTAGTGTTGTCCTGACTTTAGTAATGTAACATCAAATAAAGGAGTCAATCTAATTTAAAAAGAACCATGACATTTGTGATTGTGTATATCGTTCATAAGCCAAAAGTTTCAATGACTGTTTTTGATGGACAACTGTTCACCAGTCTAAACTATATTGGCCTATATGTTATGGAAAGTACATTATAGTTTATAATTTTTGGGTGATTATGTAGAAAAGTTGGTAATAGAAAGTGAATCGACAACATAATTCTGTATAATTATAGAACTCGCTCACAAAAAATTCTTGAGAATTGATTTAGAAATGCGACCGTTCGCTTCGCTCGCTCGTTCAACAATAAATAATTTCTAAAACACGAGATGCATAGTCACTCCTCCTTTAAACTTTGCCGTGGTTTGTAGGAATTTATCCGTGGCTACTTTAGCCTTCCCAGAATTTCGTACCCAGAATTTAATGTTGCAGTTTCTTCTTCAAACGTCAGACGTAATGAGGCTGCGGTGTACTGACGTTTCAGCACCACTTGCACTTCTTACACAAAAGGACCGAACTCAAGGGTTTTTACTCTTCATTTAAGCACCTTGTTTGAAGGAGTGCAGTTTGAATGTCGTGTTGGTTTCAAGTAAATTAAAATATTTAGTTGAATTTTATTTCATATATTGCAGTTGTATGAATATTATTATACATATAAAATAGGTAGGTTCTTGTACATGTATGTAACTTGACCACTAGTTTAGTTTGACAAGTTTTATTTTGACTTGAAATATAATTTAGTCGCTTGAGTAAGAAAAATAAGCACCCGACTTAGTATTCCTTTCAGTTCTATCGAGATTTTGTAAGCCATCGTGATTTGACTTTTGGCAAAAAAGCTAAATATATGATAAGATAATTTATTCCACTGTTATATACCTATATACTTACAGTATAAATTTGCCTTAAATCAAATTTATCTGATTTACATATGATCGTCAAGAATAACAAGTTCGTATTTATATAACTATATTAACTATTGTAAAGCTAACTGTCTATTAACTTCAATTGCATGCTTATTTACATCGGATTATTGTTTATAATGGTTTCGTCTTATACTGTCTGCTAAATACTACTTACTAATGAGCCAGAAATATAATATAATTGTTCATTTATATCAGTGTCAAACCTTAGAATAATCACTAGATACTATGCAATCAAGATAATTTCATAACCAATCTCATAATTTTGCAGTACATTTCTTAAAACGCCAAAATTGTAAAGAATAATCTGGGGAAAAACTAAATTAGGTACTCTTCTTATCTGGTCAAATTGATATACTTACTTATCTAGAACCAAGTTATAGCGGGAGCACCAAGTGGTTCGCAAGAAAATGTTTTGCTTCCACGCGCGCCCAACGGATTTATCAGAATGAGTCTGCGACACACATTGAAATCAAATCGGAATACAAAACGCATCATATCTGTCTGGTACATAAGTCTCTAATATAAACATACATATATATGTACATAATATGTGCCATAGCTTTCTTTACTTCGCCTATAACATCAAATTACAAGACATCAAGATGTGGTAAAACGCCAGTTATTCTGAGATAATTTACCGGGGCGTTAGACCGTAAATTAATTAATTATATGGTTACTAGAAGCTTAATGTACAATAAAATGTTGTGTCCGTCTTTACAGCCACAAGTTTAGTTTTTATTTCAACGCCTTGAAATATAGCTGGCTGGAGACTCGTTAAAAAGAACACGATCTAGTATTATGATATGCTTACGCTGACTCCGAATCAGTCCAAGTGATTAAGAAACAAAAATAAACCTATATGGCCGGAGTTATGTAGGGAAGTAGAATGATTCCGTGCTGCACCTATAATATTATCCGGTAACCTGTAAAGACAACATGCCTTTTCCCTAAGTAATAAAACAAACCCAATATAAATAAACATAAATCGTATAACTTCAGTCTTTTATTTCTTCATCATCAACAGCTATATACGTCCCACAGCCGGGCACAGGCCTCCTCTCATGGATGTACTTTTTTATTTGGAAAATAATATTAAAATCTAATTATTAGCATTTATGAACCAAACGACGTCTCAAGAGTCGATGGCAAGAGGCCGGACGGGATGACCCTAGTCCCGTGGAAGATGGGGCGACTGTTAGTGTGGGACGGTACATGTGTTGACACGCTGGCACCTTCCCATCTTCCACGAACTTCTTCCAGGGCTGGAAGAAGGCCACAAAATACAGGGGTCTCCGCTCTCAATACCGTTTTATGGCATTCGGCGTCGAGACCCATGGGCCTCGGGGTCCTAGCGCTCAAAAACTATTTAACGAGCTCAGTAAAAACATACACAAACGGCGCTGCTGGGGCCCTCGGTCGACTCGGTACGGCAACTGATTGCGATTTGTGAGGGGTACGCCGAGCAGCATGGTCTAAAATACAACACAAACAAAAGTGAACTGCTAATTTTCAAAGCACGTAAGTACAACCCGACTACTGAGCCGAAGATCATGCTGTGCGGCGTACCACTTAAAGTTGTTGACCGCTTCAAGTACCTGGGGCATATGCTCACAGGGGACTTGAATGACGACCAAGACTTGGAGAGGGAGAGAAGGGCGATGGCCGTGAGGGGAAACATGCTCGCCCGCAGGTTTGCACGTTGTAGCGAATCAGTCAAATTGACGCTATTTAGAGCCTACTGTCAGACATTCTACACGTGCAGCCTGTGGGTGGGGTTTACGCAGAGGGCATTCAATGCGATACGCGTGCAGTACAACAACATCCTGAGAATGCTGTTGCGGCTGCCGAAGTACTGTAGTGCATCTGGCATGTTCGCGGAGGCGCGACTGGATGACTTTTTTGCCATAAGGCGTAAAAGAGTCGCGTCCATGCTGAGGCGAGTGCGCGGCAGCAGCAACAGTCTTCTCAGGGTGGTGGCCGAAAGGCTGGACTGCCCTATCACTAAGGCTTGGGTTGAGGTGGCTATTGGGAGAGCGAAATAGAATTGTCTTCGCTTTCTCAATAGCTCACAATTTTTTTGTTTTTTTTGTTGTTTCTGTATATTTTCAAATTTATCGTTATTTGTTTTTCATTTCCTTGTGTAACTAACCTAGCTCGTAAGATTTCAAATATACTAACAAAAACTATGGACTAAGGTCTGAAATAAATGATTTTTATTTTATTTTATTTTTATTTTTAAAAGGCTTGTCGACATTACAGGTGACCAAAGAGCTGGCAGCTTCCTCGCACAACGGATTAGTATTGCTGTCCAGCGAGGTAATGTTGCTAGCATCTTTGGTACGATGCCACGGGAACCATTTTTAGGGATAGTTTGAATTTTTAAGTTAGGTGTATTTTCTAATATTATTGTAATTGTAAATAGTTTGCGACGGTCCAACCGCGCATGACAGACCGCAGCCCACGCAAGGCAGCGTCCGGCTGCACCACCACCGCCACCGCCGCGCGCGCCAAGTCGAGGGTGCGGCTACACCGTATGCAACGCAAGCACCGACCGACCGTATAAAAGGGAGCGAGCGCGGCCGCCCGGCCAGTCACATCAGATTCGGTTGAAACCGTTCAACCAATCTCACTGGAGCGCAAACTCTTAGAGTATTCCAGTGTTATATCCCCCGCGTGGTCGTGCCGGAGAGTTCCCCCTGGATTTTCCCCAGGATACTCTCCAACCATGCAGTTCGACAGCTATATTGGGTCCGTCCTATTATAGCAACAGTCAGGTTCTAAAAAAAAAAAAAAAAAAACCGCCCGGCCAGTCACTTTTTGCCGCTGCTCCGATACGGTCGCAAGGACTGACTGCACCTAGCTGCCGCGTGTTTTCTACGCGTGTGCGTCCGCTAGGTATCCAGTGAAAAGTCCCCACTGCGCTGCGCGGGCGATACCGGGTTCTGCGACGGTGGAGATTCTTCCTCAATCCGCTAATCGGTTTTACGCCCGTAACCCGCGTTACCGGAGTGTCCTACGGGACCATTATAAATATCTTGCACGGGGTTGCAAGGTTGCAACCCCCGTTTTAGAGCCAGTACTCATAAGTGTATATTTCTGAATAAAAGGGCATCAAGACCCATTTCGTTATCACGTCAATCGGTGTTTTATATTTGAACCTAGTGGAAATTCCTCCTACCCCTCAGTTAGCTTGGAAACCTTTACTCTGAAGGATATGTATGGCTCGCCCTCAGCGACAACCATCACAAGTTTTATATTCGTTCTCTTTGTATAATATGCATATTTTATTTATAAACCAAGTATACTCAATGAAGCATGTAGTGTTAAGTAGCCTGAGGTGTTGGTGCTGGAATGTGTGCGTGAAACAATGTAAAATTAGATAAAAGCGCAATACACTGGGTCAGATTGACTTTGCACATCACATGACATCCTTCCATTGAAAGTCTTCATTCATCTCATACACTTTTTCATACATCAACCGCCAGATATCAATCGGTATTTCCTTCTTAATTTGCTGCAAACAGCTACCGTTACTGTGGTTTAGTCTGAATTCATAATATTAAAGTAGATTTTATAATAGGTATCTAGTTTACTTATATACACGACTAGCTGCCCGCGCGGCTTCGCCCGCATATTGCAAAGAACGCAGGCAAATTTGCGGAATAAAATATAGCCTGTAACCATCAAGAAGGTCTATTCTACCAAGTGAAAGAATTTTTGAAATCGGGTAAGTGGTTCCAAAGATTACCCATTACCTACATACAAACTTACAAAGCTTTTTTTTACACACATACTTTTATTTTTTATAAAATTAGTAAAGAGATAGACAAGCGCTCTCGCGATAGCTAGTTCACGCAATCGTACAAACCTTAAGGCGATGTCGCAGCCGATTGCACATTCAGGCTCAAAACCGTGGTAAAACGGTTCCTACCTCCTGAGATCATCACCATTGGAATATAGTGTCAACGTATATGGCGGTGATCACTGTAAGACAACCGTTCCTCGTTGGGCAGCGAGGCGGCGGCAGCTAACCCGCTTTATGTGCACTTAATGCCGGCGCTAGACATGTTTCATCCACTCCAGCTTAACGCGCATCTTAATTTAAGCCTCAACGAAGAAGTTTTTTTGTAGCTACACGAGCGCGAGTTTTGTTTGAGGGATACGATTGGAAATTAAGATGGGCGCTACAAACAGATATTGTATTTAAAATATATCTGATACCTACTGAATAAATTTCAATTATTGTAGAAAACAAATAAAACATCAACGTTTAGTGAATGCGGTAGAAATGAAAGGGTCGAGAAATAGGTGTGGTGTTTTGACACATTAAGTGCCGAGAATCCGACTATCGGGTGCCTATGTCGTATGCGCTTTCCGCTACGTACGGGGAAAACCACGGGATCAACGACGAGCGTAGCGCGTAGCGACTCTTGGCACTGAATATGTTAAGAGGTGTGGAGTGAAAGAAGACGTAGTGACAAGAATTTAGAATGTTAACATAGTCTGGAATTGTGGTGTACAGAGGAAGAATAAAAGAAGATAGCGTATAAATGCATTATCATGGTATAAGATAGATGCACCAAGGAAGGCCCTAAGAACGTTTAAAAACTCGCAGTTATGGTTTTCCAAACTACTTCTTATTTCGTAAGTACATGCGTTTATGGTCCCAAACAAACGTGCATTTGAGTTTTTAGGTTTAAAGAACTTTATTTCCCCATAAGAATTACATAATTCACTTAAGTACATGGGATTTACAAATTAAAACTAAAACTAAGCATACAGTGTTTAAAATAGGATAAGTATACATATTAAAACTCAATGTGGGTAGAAAAGCAGCTAAAATGTAATTCTGTAGAATCCATTAGGTTAGGTTAGCTTTGTTTTTATACCAATCCTCAAAATTTTACTGTTCACTATATAATCTGCGAAACATTTCTCGGTAAAACAAGGTGCTACAACCACCCAGCATATTAGAGGTAGATTTGATAACCCATATCAGATTTATTAATACAGCCACTATATAGTAATCATTTTTGAAAACTACCATCAATTATGGAGGTATATGAAAAGGAGCCAGTTATAATTTGTAGTAAATAGTCTCGGCATACTTTAGTTTAGACTATGCACAAACACTTTGGGATAAAAATGTGTTCCTTATTTTGATCCTTCATAATAATTTCAAAATTTTACATGAGTAATACTTACATTATAATAATCAAATAGGACAGTAGGCAGGCTGGCGGCATCCTAGGTTAGATTTTGATGTGTTTATATTTAGTATTAACTTTTTTATATTTGTGGTTAAATTTTAGATAAATATTGTAAAAATACTAAGATTTCAAAAGTAAACGACAGATGTAAATTAAATGCCATGCGAATAAATCAATAATTACCAAGATTTCAATTTAGGTAAACTTAAAGCTCCCTTCAACCAGAGTTATAAAGGGCATTATCTAAAGATTGGTTAGCGGAAGATATTCGGGCAGGTACATGTCTACCTTTAGTTTTGTAACCAGATATTGCCTTTGATAAGGGTCTATTACGCACATCCGACCGCCGGATGAAATTATTCATGCAAAATAAAGTCCTTTCTTTATTATGGTCCCTTTTTAAATAATACAGCATTCAAACAATATTTACTGGGACGTGATACATCCGTAATCGCTTATATAGCATTTAATATTAAACAATAATGGATTGTAATATAATTCGAACCTTAGTTACACGTGCACGATTAATGAAATGAAAAATGAAAACGCGTACACAGTAATATATACCTAATTATGGCGTGATTGCATAAAAATTAAAAACATAAAAATATTTCAATAAGTTTAAAATTATATTTTAGTCTAATTTAAAGGTTCGTTTGGAATTAAATGTCAAATCCAATATATAGTAATAAATGAGTGGATTGCAAAAAAAATTAACATAATTAAGAGCTTTAATCTAATCTATGATTAAATTTTTTACAGTTTCATAACGGCAATTACCCATATATTTTATACGGGTAATTGCCGTCACGAAACTGTAAAAAGTTAAATCGTAAATTAGATTAAGGCTCTTAACTATGTACAATTTTTTTGCAATCCACTCAAATGCGTTTTTATTCATTACATTAAAATAAATAAATCATATAAAAGAATTAATTACTACACGCAACGCATTAAGTGTAAGGATCGGTTGTCTGGCCCGTCCATTAACATCTGATTGTATGGATGTTTGACAGTTTTCTATGGGACGACAGCTACCGGCCTGTAAAATGATGTTGATGCATGTCGCCCTAGGCAGTAAAACATTTTTTTCTAAGTATTTCAATATTAAGCCTCGGAGGCGTTGGAAAAATAAATGAGTAAGTAATGTTTCCGAATAATAACAGGATTTGTCAACACAAAAAGGAGACAAAAGACCACGTCTAAAATCCTGTCAAATGTTAATTGAAAGATAAGTGCTGCGAAATAAGATTTTCCACGATGTTTTCCTTCAAAGCTGCCCCTCAAATCTTTTACTTTGGTTGTGAAGGCATCTGCCCCTTTTCAAGTTACGTTAAACAAATTTTCCGTAAGAGACTTTTTGGGACACACCTCGAGGATTTAGGAGATTTGCTGGCTTGTGTTTTTACTCTTGTTTTATTTATGTAGAGTCTTTTGTTTTATACGGGGAAGCATATTAAATTATTTTCAAAAAATATTTAGGAAGTTTTAAAGAGATATTAGATTATAATATTAGTGCTACCAATGCTAGATGTCGGTTTTGGTGTTATTGTGTAAGAAGGCAAAACGTAACACAAAATAAAAAACAAGCATATTGTTACAAAGATTTTACTCAAGTCAAGTCGCTACAAATAATATAAAAAAGATCACAACCACTAGAAGAAAAAATTGGCCGTGCCTGGAAATAAAGTCCTAATTTAAAGTTACGGCGTCTTACCTCCATACATCCTAATAAATGAAATAGCATTGCGTTGAAATATGACAAGGTTCCTAATAAAAAGTATTAGTATTCACCGCGAAAGCGAAGATTCCCCTGTGTAAGTGTGATGGCCAATGTTTTCAACGTAACTCATCCACTCCAATATCTGTGGGATTGAGAACGCTAAGTTATGGCTGTAACAATTTCGTATTGCCCTATAAAACCTCACTTTCACTTTATTTATTCGCAGTAAAATGATCAATATCCGATATTGCCTCTAGATACGTTTAAGGACAACTTTTCCTTGAGAAGTTGACGGTATTCACGTTTAAGTCAAAGATAAGTGATATGAAGCGGCAATTAAGATATACGAGTTCCTTAACTTACGGAGGTAAGTAATATCGTTACATCTTCCATAAATGAAGGCCATGAAGGGTCTACGGAACGAGCATATCTAGTCACTTTTTAAATGAGATTTTAATCTCAAAATGTTGAGCTCGTTATGAACTATTACGTGACATTAAAATCTCATTTTGAAAAAAAAGTGACTAGACATGTCCTTTCCATGGACCCTTCAAATATAAACATGAAATCGGAAAAGTAATATTTAGGTTAACAGCGATGTCCCCTTAGTGTTGAGTGTTTGTTTCAAAATATTAAAACTCATGGTTTAAGACACATCGTCATCGCGTGGATCAAAACGTCTCAAAACTTTATTATCGATATAAAATTTAATGGAATTAATAAATAAATAAAATAAAATAATATATAGGACCTCTGATGAACACAGGACAAATTGAATATATACGAGTTTATTATATATATATAGTGTGAGATTTGCGGAACGCTAATCCGCAAAAAATACATAGTTCCTTTTCACCACCGAGCCTGCATATAGTTGCACGTATTAGCGCCCACATAACGTGCGAACAAAAGGAAAACGATTGAAGACTAACGAGGTTTTAATGCGGCTTATCATTATCTGGGCTAGTATAACTCATGCGATACCGTGACGGACCGGCCTCGCCGAACGCACTCTGAAAGGAGTCTGTGCAAGCGCAAACTGAGATAACACCTTTAATATATTAACCTTTCTCTTTTCCACACAATTCAAAAAAGATGTGGTAGAGGGGGTTGTCAACATTCAGTGCGTGATAATAGATGTAATTGATACCTGGTTTGTGTTTCTTCGTAACGTAGTGACAGATACGAGTAGGTCAACTCATCTTTGCGGTGCAAATGCCGCTGTGCTGCCACTTCAGTGCCATATAAATAAAACCTCTGCGTTGCTACTGGATCCCACATACATACCGCCTCGCTCAAACATAACTTGAACTATCTGTAGGAATCGGGAGTGTCGTCGTAGATTGAACAATCCAAATAACAAAATAAGTGATCTAATCTGCTCGATATGAGCAAACACATCAGAAAAGGAGGAGTTGGTGACACAATGAAGTCACCTAACAACAACCCTATCGTGTTTGAGGTGGTAGACTTAAAAATTTAAAATAATATGTTTATATTTATTCACGAAGCAATAAAGTTAATTTAAGTATAATGCCCGTCAATGTATAAATAAGGGTAAATAAAAAAGTTTTTAAAAGTAACTTTATTAAATTCACGGTTGGTGCTTATCTCGAGGAATTATCGCGAACAAGTCTGGAGTTCGACTATAAATAAGGGTCATATTTATATAATAAGTCGCCCCAAGATTTACCCAACTTTAATGTTTCTTTAGCGGGGTTTGTTTTGCGTTACGGCTTTTCCGTTCGACCTAATTACAATGTTTCAATATATTGAATTTTTTCTCTAAATAAAGTTAAAAAAAACGCCGGTGCCCTCCATAAATTAAAATTAGCTATCAAAGAAAACTCCCATCACATTCGATAATTTACGCTCGAAGTTGGAGACGATTATATACCTAATCAAAGTCAAAGTGATTTATTCTTCAATTTAGGCATGTTACATGCACCTATGAATGTCGATAAACTACCACCAGTTCGGAAAGAAAACCTCTGCCTCGGGAAGAACCGGCGTAAAATACTCGGCGAGGTATATTTTTTTCAAAACAGTATACAATATATAATTTCAGTATCAGAGTATGATACAATTACATTGCTACAGTAGAAAGCCTATTTATTTTGTGATAGATATTTACATAGTGCAGGATTTTATCACTGTCAAATATCCCTATCCATGATGCAATCGTTTGTCTAATAATATGCTTTTGAAATAAGTGTCTGTTTTACGACAGATTTGAATTTAGAGTCAGTAAGTTCGGTAATGTGTTTTGGAATTTTATTGTAGAATTTTATACAATTTCCCAAGAACGACTTTTTCGCTTTTACTAGTCTGTAAAAAGTTGTTTTGAGCTTCCATGTGCTCGTTGGGAAGTTGTATAAATTCTTCCTAACATACATTATTATTTCAAATACGTATAGCGACGGCAATGTTAGAATATCTGTTTCCTTGAAGAATTCTCTTAATGACACTAGGACTGACTGTCCAGTTAGGTAGGTCCAAACTTCAAGAAAGAGGTCAGTCGTCGAATCCGACTCGACTGGGCAGCGTTCGGGAAGCTACAGCACATCTTTTCCTCCAATATTACACAGTCTCAAGATGAGTCTTTGACCAGTGTGTATTGCCTTGTGACGCTTATGGCTTATGGCACTAAAACGTGGTTTACTATGGCCTCATAAGATGGCTCAAAGTCACTCAAAGAGCATTGCAGTCATTGCAGAGGGATATAACCTTCGGGACGGGCATATACAGCTTATGTTATATCCCGGAGCTCTGCTCCACCTGCGTTCTATTGGATGCAAAGGTTCTCTGTGTAAATTTGCCTTCTACAATGTCTATCAGGCATCGCAAGGTTAGGGTATCGAATGCGCACTCAGCACCGTGAATCACCCGGCAGGTTAGCTTGCGTGACTAATGAGTTTTCTTTTATTTCTTATTGTTTTTCAGTTGTTGACCCGCTATCGACGTTTGTTACGTCCAGGCAACGCCGCTATACCCGCTAATTACACTACTAAAATGATTTATTCCGACCGATTGTTAGCCTAAAGATTAGTTTGGTTCCGTAATTTGGTTCTCGATTCATGTCAACAGAGCATTTTAATGCGTGATATTAATCATGCTCGTAATTCTCGTAATACCTTTGCACTCGAAATCGTACCTCCCTCCAGTAGCAAAGCGTTAAACATATTTCTAGTGAATCCGAAGCTGATATAGCCTACTTTTTCTCTCAAAGCTGTAGAATAAGGTGCTCAATCGTTGTCCGGTGGAAAATGAGTTCTATAGACGCCTCGTCATTGGTAATTGGTCCAATCCTAATGACAAAGTAGTTTTACGTTACAACGTATAAGATGTTAAGTACTACGCTTCATGTACCTTTTTTACATTGCAAGTATATAGCATTGTAGTAGTTGCTTGCCTCGTTGCGCCCCGAATGGCGCTCTTGCATCAAAACGAGCATCAAGCATTTTGAAGCTGCTCGTCTCGTCGAACTTGATGAGAGACGTCAGGCACGAAAATCGCGCCCAAAGCCTAACTACAATTATACTTACAGTACATCTGATTAGCTTTACTGTGCTTCCTGCGACTGAGTGTTCAAGAGTAAGTTCGGCTTCGCAAGCCATATCACGGCTCACTCGGTCGCCATCGCTGGTCACGGCGTGGATAGCTATATATATATGTATATATATATTTGGATAAGATTTTTTTTTGAAACCTTTTAAGGTTTGCATTTCTCCATAGTAAGATATAACTGGAGCCATTCAGTCGCCAATCGACATACTCGTGAGTACGTACGCGTGGGAACAATTAATACGACGCGACTATTCAATTATACATACATAAGACTGAAGGAGAAAAGATGACATACTCAAGATACCTCATGTCAGGCCATTGTCGAATCGCAATGGCACGGAAAATTGGTTTGCGAACTCATTTACGAAGTTCGGCATACATTTATTTGGTTTCGAAATTATCAGTGCCTGTAAAAAATAAAAACGGAACACACAACGACAATATTTCGCGGCGGCCGGCGGAAACGAGCTCGGAACCATAGACGTGGTATACGGCGGGTATTTTTTTTAAGCACGTGCTATAAGCGTCATTTTATATTGCATTTATATTTTTGTCTGCGTTTACATTTAGATCAGGAAGAGGGTTTTTGTTAGACATTCATTGCATTGGTCTAAATGAAACAAAGAATAATAATAACAATTGTAAACACATTTTTCAAGTTTGCAGCTTTTATTTAAATATATATACATAGATTAGTAGGCACTAAACTATCGCAGAGGAGATTTATCTTTTTTACGAATTATGGCGTTTGCCATGGCCTCAATGACGAAGGTTGTACAGTCCCCCACTGGTAAGAAGAATCCAACTTATCTCTTGTAAATTCTAAAAAATATAGTCATTATTTAAAGTATATACGTAATGAAGATAGGAGGAAATTTGTATAGAACCCTCAGCAGCAGCAATAGCAGATAATATGCTTTTCTTTTTGTTCTGCCAGAAACTCGCTTCGATAGCCCTTCGTTTCACAGGCACACTCGACCTACGCGTCGTTCGCTCAAATCAGGACCTCCTTCGCGAGCTCCTGGCTCCACGGGCCTTTATATACACTCGGTTTTCGGTAGAATGTTTTTCATTACTTAATGAATTTGCATTTTACTATCTTATGGCGTTTGGCCTTTATGGCAACTGAAATTTGGGACCAAAATGTTGACCGAATGACATTTATTTGTGCAAACATTTTTTGACTAATAATTTATTTGTATTTAAAAAATCCATGAATAATGTTTTGCTTAAATAACGCAATTGACAAGTGATCATTTTACTGAATTATGATTAGGCAAATAAATATATGGAAAAAAAATTAGTTGGACAAAAAACAGTTGCCAAACTTTGGTTTCAAACGTAAAATTGTACTGATGACAGCTGTCATAGGGATCAACATTGTGTGTCGGCCGGGTGACAACCTTAATAGTGTACAAGTGGTTAATAAAGACCAAGTGCGGGTAGTTCAGAAAACGCGCGCAGCAAGGAGATGTTGATACCCGCTCAAGCTAGTTGTCCTGTGAGGCCGTGACCATGGATGTTGCGACACATCTGAAACGTCGGGGGACCTCACAGAGGTAAATAAATAAGTTATACGCGATTAAGTCCCGTATAATTACTAGTTATATCTACTTATTAGTTCTACTGTTTGTATCTGCACGGTGCACGTAGCTATTACTGAACAAACTTGGAACATTCAGTAGAAATGTAAGTTATGGTTATATATGAAAAGAAACGTTTTAATATTGTTGACGTCTCTGTTTGTGAACTCGAACAATCATAAACCTAGGTGCGGGCAAAATGAACTCACTTATTGCTTTTAATTTTGTTAGGGTGTGGTTAGGGTAGACTGGGTAAGGTTGAAACAATTTTTCGTATATCGTCCGTAGTTTTGCGTTTTATAATCTGAGAGGTGAAGAAAATATATCGGATGAAAAAGCGCATTTTTATTTAAACGACGATAGAATTTTGGATCCAGGTGTGTTAGTGTTATAGATCAAATTGAAAAAAAAAACCGATTTGTTTCAACTGTTCTCATCCCAGGGGCGGTTGAAACAATGACAAAATATAATACTTTTATGTGTTTTATTCGTTATTTTTATTAAATCACGAATAATTTAGGAACTGTTTTTAATCAGCTAGCGTTTTTGCGCATACAAGTTGTACTCTACGTAGGTATATTATCAGTCATTTGTAACTAATTTATGACTACTTAACATTGACGTAGACCTTATTTAAGTAAATTAACAAATACAAAACAAAAATAAACTGTTTGCATTTTAAACTTAACTAACTACTTAAAAACATATGGAAATAAACGCAAAGAAAACTATCTTTGACTTTCATTAGTGTCAAGCCTATCACTGTGTTTTAACCGTCCCTACCTCCCACTTTCGGAAAAAAGCCGTTATAGTACCTAATAAATGATAATAATGATACAGTAAAACTAGATATCCTAACACGATCCACAAGCTTCACTTCAAACATAGACACACACACTCAATAAGTACACTTACTTAAATAAAAACCATAATAATTGAAAACCCTACGAGTCGAGTGAAAATACTTACTTTTGGGGATCAAAACACAATAGATCTTCTACAAACAAACTACGCGCGCGAAAAGCAACGTCACGATGTTTTTCGTGTACAAACCGATCGTCCGCTTCGTTCCGCCCGTGGACCCCTCGCCGTCCCGCCAACGGTTTGCGAGATATTTGTGTTGTTTCAACCATCCTGTGTTTCAACCGTACCCAGTCTACCCTACACCTACTCCAAAGTCATATATATTCACATTTCTAATTCCTAAAAAGTTTATTTCGACTTGTTCTTGTTTAGTATTACTTTGGTCTTTGAAATCTTGCTCGTGAACCCTGCGTTTTGTTTAGAAATTAAATGAAAAAGCCCTTTCATACTACTTATAAAGGGGAATTAAGAGGATTAACTTATAAAGAAAGAATGAAAGAAGACATTTATTCACTACACAAAAGACACACAGAGATAAAGGGAGTAGACATACAATACAATTGACACATATTGTAAAGAGAATGTTATGGAATTTTGGTAATGAAAAGGAAAAGAAAAGAAGACATTTATTCACTACACAAAAGACACACAGAGATAAAGGGAGTAGACATACAATACAATTGACACATATTGTGTGTCTTCGCGGCAGTGAATGCAATTAATCAGTTTCTGTTTATAATAATTAAAAGATTTACATGCTATTCGTGTTTATTTAAGTGGTAAGCAACATTTAAATGAAAGAACACTTACACGTGAAATGTGAGCGCCTATGTATTAAAAAATAATAATTAAGAATGTATAAGAATTAAAGTAATAAAACTGATAAAACAGTTTTGCAGGGAAATATAGTTATCCGTATTTGTATCTTTGCTTAGCAATAAAAAATGTAGGTATATTGATCGTGTTATCGTCTAATTCACTATACATACGTGGCTTTCATTCTGCTCAATAATAATAATGTATGGTAACATAAAACTCCACATAGTGATCAGACTAGAACATAAATGTGACGGTGTTTAGTAAAAGGTCCCACTTTGTCGATTCTAGTTACGGAGTTACGGGCAGTTTAGTGAAATATGGCAAAACTTACCGAAAATCAACTTTCGATGAAAACTGATAGAACATACTGTAATAAACCTATGATTTTGATGACGACGCATAAATCTCCATTTTAAGCACCTTTTTAGGGCCTCAAAGTTTAGTGCCCAGCGACCCACTTTGTCGCATACAGAAAAAATCGTCGATATCATATTTGTGACGGTTTTTGGGAAAACGTCCCACTTCGTCGATATGAAGTTAAGAGTAGTTCCTAATACTATATATTATACTATATATATACTATAAAGATTCATGTCTCTAGGTGCTATAGTTATTTTTTAAAAATTCTGCAAAGTTGCAGAAGTGAAAAAGCGACAATTGAGAAAACGTTGGTTAAAGTTTGGGATGGCAGAAAACACACTTCTACTTTGAAGTTATGGAGTGGTTGGTATTATATGAATGGGCGTACTTTAGGGATTTCAAATTAGTTAAAATCATGTATGTGACCTTAGTATTTTGAATGTTATGGAGGCTTGAACATAAAAACAGGACGAAAATATGTAAATCCTGAATATGAGTTTATTTCTATATTCTATTATACGGCACGCAGATTTATCATTAAAGTTGTATTTATAAATGGTTTCCCATGCTAAAAAAGACAGAAATAATTCTGTGGATCCTTTTATTTAGTAATTATGTCAAAAAGTTAATAACAAATGATTTGAAGAGTGCCATGCATAAAAATTAAAATACACGTGTCTCTTAATATATAACATGAGATTACTTAAAAAACATACTTATCAAGCATAGAAAGTATGTAAAATATCAAATTATAAGTACTTTTTGTGTGTATAAAGTTTAGTGATTTTATATAGGGAGCGTCCCACTTGGTCGGTTTACTAAACTTTAGTGTTTCTTCATTGAAAGTGTTTGTGTTTGGTATATTTTTCAGTTTTATGTATGAGATAATGGTTTGTTATTGTTAATCTAAGAGTCTTTGATACTAACGTCGTTTGTTTAAACTTTTTTAACGTAATTGAACGAAATTTCTTTTCGACTCAAGTTTAGTGACCCACTTTGACGGTTTGGTGGATCATACGCTAAAAAATTACTACAAGTATAAAATCATAATTTATAAACATAGGTGTAATTTGCTGAACCAAAAACGGCGACTTATATAAACGTTGCGATGAGTTCGATCCGTTTGCTACGTCTCATAGGTTCAATACGTACACCATTTTTGGTTTGTAATTATACTGTTTTAGGGCCATAGAAGGCCACATTTCGTATTAAGGCGTAATTTCAATAAATTTATGTCTCAACTAATTCAAACAAAATAAGTACAAATCACGAATTTGTCATTTTTGGCATTGCGCTCTTGTCAGCCAAAATACGAGGAACGGGATTAAAAGAAATTACGGATTGATCAACAATTAGGAAGACAAGGGAAATACCAGGTAATATAATATATAAAAGTTTGACATTATGTAAATACATACATAAGGCACCTACATACCTAGATAGATGCCTTCATTCCCAAAAGGGGTCAGCAGAGCACAAGAAAAACACACGGGATAAATTTCGCCCCAGAAATCGTCCCCTGGGCGGGTGGAATGGGGGGTAAAAGTTTGAATGGAGCTACGATATAAACGAGTTCCTCGCGGACGGAGTCGCGGGCAGAAGCTAGTGTTCAAAATAAGCTAGTTTAAAATTGTTTCCGTGAAATGCTAGTACGGTGCAAAGAAAATCCGTCGACAAAGTCGGACCGCTAAAAGAGCTACTTTCACGAAACTTATACACATTTTAAATAACATATTTAAGCTAGGTACCCAGTATGTTGCACCTGGTGTCATGCTGACTCAGGAATATCAAGATATAGCGTCGCTGGAAAACACCGGGATTCCGGCAGTGTAATGCAAGTGCGCGAGGATTCACTGTGTAAGTACACAATTAAGTGCCGCCGAGGTAACCCGCAACGGCGACCACTGCTTGATTCCGTAAAATTAAGCTGGAGCTCAGACAAAATAATTATAATAAAGGTAACAGCAACTTTGAAACAATAATCCGTACGATTTGGTCTCGATTGACCTTTCATTGCTCTGAACCTTATCGAGTTCAAGAGCTTTTTTTTGTTTTCATGAAACATACCTATATATAATCCCACAATATTAAGTAATTGACAGAAAAAAGCTCTTAAAAGTAAAGTTATAGACTGCAATAAAGCTATATCAACAAGAGTAGGTACAAATTTAGAGATATAATTACACCTTATGCGCAAAGCTATTATTTTTAACAGAACTTTGAACAACTTGAGTACTTAGTAAGATATGCAAGAAGATTTTTAAATGTTATTGGGTCGTTCTTCTTTTCGACCGACAATAGCCTGTCCCTCGTCTTATTACGGCATCTCATTTGAGTCATTACTCAAATGAGATGCCGTAATAAGACGAGATAATATGGACGTTCATTCGAACATTATAAAACCGTAAACATCATTATGTTTACGGTTTTATAATGTTCGAATGAACGTCCATATTATTTTATTCATTAGTGATGTTTAATATTTCACTTTCTCTAACTAGCATTTTTTTAAATGTTTTTTTTTTCGTAGAATGCCGTGACAGAGTGGTAAACCAAAATGTTGTCCCCACTGAAAGAGTCCACTTTGTCACATGTTTTTTTTTAGAAACCAACCGTAAATAAATATTTATATTGGCCAGAAAGGAAACTTTAATTAGTTCTAATGAAGAAACCTATGCAATTTTTTTTAAATCGCACTTCAAAACCACAATTTTCGATAGTTCAAAAACCAAAAAAACAGAAAAACCTCGGATCATTGTCGGTAAAAAAGAAGAACGACCCTATTGATGAGTGATGACCGTCGATTGCGTAACTCTTTGTACGTTTATTATGTAAATCTAAATGTAATTTTTATATGTCATCATCATCATCATCATCATCATCATATCAGCCCAAAGACGTCCACTGCTGGACATAGGCCTCCCCCAAAGAGTGCCACAATGACCGGTCCTGCGCCACCCGCATCCAGCGGGTGTTTTATATGTATATGGGAAAATTACAGTTGAGCTGTCCTAACGTACATTTGTTACGTAATCACCCCTGGCCACTCTGAAGCACAGCGAGGGTTTCCTTCTATAGGCAATAAGGAAAGAGTATTTCTTGTCGTAGCTATAGTAAAAGAATGAAGGTAACCAATCAATGCTCATTGCAAAGCGCCCCCCGCAAGTTGGTAAACACTGCTTGCACGCACGTTCATTACTGAAACCGTACCAAGTAATTTAGACCGCCTTAAGGATGAGTCACAGTATACTGTGCCAAGTCCGGCAGAGCGCCTGCCGGGGCTCTGTCACCGAGTTACCCGAACATTCGTTGCGTTAGTGTGTTGGCCGGCAAATAGTATCAATTTATTGAGTGGCGAAATACCTATGTGGCCGTGGCGAAAAAATTATTTAGACTTGCTTTTTGTTTCGGTGTCGGGCAGAGTATCTACTCGTAGGAGTTTGCACTGGAATCACGTGTAGTTGTTAATGTACAGAGATAGTTTTGCTTTCCTTTGACTTCTGTAATACTTCAGTATTTAACAACTAAAAAGCTTTTCTGTGTTCACCTTTTGAACCCGATGGAAAATAAGGAAAACAAAACTAAGTTCGCTTTCTATTTGGCCGCTGTTTAAAAATAGAGCTAGTAAATTCGGCTACATATGAATCTGACTCGCGTCCGAGGGTTCCAAGAGGTTCCGTAATGTCACAAAATATTTTTAATATTCCTTAAAAAATTAAAGTAAAAAAACTTTAATAAAAACAAGCTTTTATTTAAATGCGCTAAAAAGAATAAAATAAACTTTTCCTTTAAAACTTTTACTATCAACTTATAACGTCATAACACATTTTAGATGATATAAAAGCTTGTCGCGAGATTTACCTGAGTATATACGAGTACCTAAATCTCGTGACAAGCTTTTATATCATCTAAAATGTGTTATGACGTTATAAGTTGATAGTAAAAGTTTTAAAGGAAAAGTTAATTTTATTCTTTTTGTTGCATTTAAATAAAAGCTTGTTTTTTAAAAAGTTTTTTTACTTTTAATTTATTTTTAAACTTTGTTAGTCATCGCTGGACATCAGGTTTCTCAGTATATTGTCCGCCATATTGGATTTAGAGTTTATCCTGTGTAATTAAGGAGTTCCTACGGCCTACCGTATTATTGCATTGTCATCCGACTTACATAATTGTACAAAATTTCAACTTGATTGGACTCCGGGAAGTTGGTCAAATTTAACCTGCATAGTTAGTTACATACAGGTCGACCTAATAAAAGCTTGTTAGAAAAGATCATGTGTTATAGGTTTTATGTTAATAAATAAATAAATAATTATGTATTATTTGGCATTACTTTTTAAAATTCTGGAGCGATTATGTCAAAATATTCACATATATTTATAAATACATAAATTTCACCATGTCTATATTTGTCTTCTATTCTTTATGCTAGTGCAGTAGCTAACTAACTGTAACTCTTGTCACATCGCCTGTTTTCATTGTTTTTACCTGACTGCCGAAGGAGAGGAGGGTTATGTTTTTCGAGCTTATGTATGTATATGTATGTATGTGTACAGTATGTATGTGTACAGTATGTATGTGTACAGTATGTATGTATACAGTATGTATGTATGTATGTATATGTGTATGTCTTATTCTTTGGCACGCCCTGCATCCTAAACCGTTTGACGGATTTCGACATAGGTATGAGGTGTTGTTGGATTCCTCTAACTAGTTGGAGTGACATAGGGTATAATATTTGGAAGCAGTTGGATTTTTCGAAAAATCTTTTGATATCACTTGTTGTTCATCATGTTATTAAAATAACAGTTTGAAATCCGTGTTTGCATCATTTAACAGCCACTATATAGTCCAAAACCTTCCACTTCTTATCAAATGTTAATAAGTTATTTAAAATTATATCGAATATAATCTTTCAATAAAATATTTGAAATATATATTTACAACTAAAACTAAGACACATATATTAACAATATTAATATTTATAACAAATAAATTTCGTTGAACTCACGCACGTTGATATATTTTAAGAAGTGGACAACAATCACCTAAGCTAACGTCTAATATATATATATATTCCTCGACTTGTTTCCTCGATTTGTCAAAAGCTTTTGACCGCGTTAATTATGACATACTGTGGAAAAAGCTGGAGGAAACGGGCACACCGGCAGGGTATGTCAATATTCTGAGATATTGGTATCGAAACCAGATTAATCAGGTGAGATGGGCGGATGGTTTGTCTGCTGAGTACAAGCTGGAGCAGGGTGTGAGGCAGGGGGGTCTTACGTCTCCCAAACTGTTTAATTTATATATAAACAATCTGATAGGCGAACTCAGTAGCACGTATGCGGGCTGCTATACGGATGGTGTTTGTGCCAATAACTTTAGCTATGCCGATGATATGGTGCTGCTGAGTCCGTCTATCAGCGCACTAAGAAAACTGCTAGCGGTTTGTGAGACGTATGCTGAGGCGCATGGATTGCGGTACAACCCTAAGAAGAGTGAGGTGCTATTGTTTAGGGCTGGAAGGTTTATGCCGACCTCGATACCACCTATCGTGCTGCATGGAACAACACTTTCGAGTGTAGACAAAGTAAAATATCTAGGTCACATCATTACACAAGACCTAAGTGATGACCTAGATATAGAACGCGAGCGTAGGGCGATAGCAGTAAGGTCAAACATGCTTGCCCGCAGGTTTGCTCGATGCACTGTTGATGTTAAAATAACTCTGTTTAAAGCCTTCACTCAGTCATTTTACTCGAGCAGCCTGTGGGTGAAGTACACTAAAAGAACCTATAATGCCCTACGAGTGCAGTATAATAACGCGCTCAGAATGTTGTTGGGGCTGCCCACATGGTGTAGTGCATCTCGTATGTTCGCCGAGGCCCATACGGACGATTTTTACGCTGTTATACGGAAAAAAATCGTCTCGATGATGGGTCGACTTAGGGGCAGCTCCAACAGCATTCTGGGGGTGATTGCGGGCCGCTATGATAGTCCAATCTTGGCTCACTGGATAGGTATGACGAAGAGCCTACTATCATATAGGAAATAAGTTAGATTTATTTAGTATTATTAGTTACTAACACTAGTCTTAAGTCTTCACTAACAAAATATGGATGTGATATCTGAAATAAAGATTAAAGTATATCTATTCCTTATAATTTACAAATTCACACAGAGTATAAAAACATTTGTCTCTTAACCATTTCTTTAATTTTGTTTCAATAATTTTGTCTGGTATTTGCTGCAGTGGGGTCTCTCAGGCGGCTTTGCAATTTTCTACCTACTGTAACTAAAATTACGCTCGCTCAAACGTTACTTCTTCCTATTCTTGATTATGCTGATGTATCCTATCTCGACCTTTCTGAGGAACAACTTAATAAGCTAGAGCGTCTCCAAAATGTCTGCATTCGGTTCATATTTGGGTTACGCAAATATTACCATGTTTCTAGTTTCTGTTCTAAACTCATGTGGCTCCCTATCCGTTATCGCCGTAACTCTCATATTATTTCGCTTCTGTATAATATCCTTTTCAACCCTGCAACCCCCCGCTATCTCAAAGAACGTTTTAGTTTTTTTTAATTCTGTTAGATGTTCTAACAATTTGTTATTAACTGTGCCTTCGTCATCTACCAAATTTTACAATAGTTCGTTCACTATTAATTCTATCCGACTGTGGAACTCTCTCCCTCTTGACATCAGCCAAGCAAAATCTGTCAGCAACCTCAAATCCCTTCTTAAAGAACATTATATTATTCGTCTCTCCCCTAACCCTGATTGTATTTTTTGGCTGACTGTTTATGTATCATATATTTGTATTTGTGTTATTTGTATATATGTATGATTGTGTATGTATATTTATATATAGAGGTATTTGTGTACGTTTATTTTTATAATTATTTTGATTTTTGATTAATAATAATCTCTGCACCACCTACTGCATAATCTAGTTTTATCTCTTTCTCCGATACCCAAAGGTTGTCTGGAAGAGATCGCTCTTCAGCGATAAGACCGCCTGTTGTCTACCTCTACCTACATGTTATTGTATTGTTTCTCTCTGTAACTGCTTTGTTTGTGTGAGGTGTGCAATAAAGAGTATTTGTATTGTATTGTATTGTATTTGTCAGGTAATAATCTTATTTCATATGGTATCTTATTGTGGACTTAATTACTCATAATATAACATTTTTTACTGAATAATGCTGTCCTACATGGTGGCATTAGCAGCTTGGACATGTCCCTTGCTCGTATTTTAGTATTATTTTCGGGCTTTTTAAAGTAATAAGGTAATTTTCTGACTAGGCACGCTAACTCCAATACATACAAACTAACCAAAGTGAGCAGTCCAAGTCTTTTAAACAGAGGCCTACAAGAATCTGTTGGTCCAGCACCACAGACCGCTCTGACTCATTTTTTTTGGACTATAAAAACATTGCTTACATCTGTGCAGTTACCCCATACTGAAATTCTGTATTTTAGTGCAGAAGTTACATAACTTGACCACAGAAAATGGATGCTGTTGGTCGCGTTTTAAAATTTTGTGGCCGGCTGTATGACTATATCATACAACCGCCCTACTTTTCTAGTGCTGGAGCTAGGATTTTCTGCAAAATGGTTTAAGATCCTTTTTTAATGCAGTTGCTCAAAAAGTGCTACTTTACGTAGCTGTTTAGCGTGCGGAAAGTTGGTTTTCGCGCACTAGTGCTTTTCACTTTTCCTTGTACAAATTATAGCATTAATTATTTTGTCAATAAAAAATAATTCTATTTTAAACTGTATTAAACTTCATTTTTTTCAAATGTATTACAATGATGTTACAGAATGAATAATATAAAAGTTTCGAATTCCTTACTTGTTGTTTTTCTTATTTTTTCGCAACTGTATTAAAAACGTCGTTGGATACACGTGCGGAAATGTCATTTTTCACTCGTCCCGAGTCTTGCCAATCGCCTACGGCTCGTGGCAAGATATCTCGGTACTCGTGACGTAATGACATACTTTCCGCACTAGCATCGAAATGTACTATTCTTCCGCTCTGACGTCAATACGAGGACGAGGTCCATCAGTCTTAACCGGAACCGCTCTTTCATTGTTACGCAGTCTGCTAATCGCCCTTACATAAGTAAAGGGCGTATAGTATAAACGCGAGTCCGTAGGCTGTCTTCGTTGCGAAAATCTCTCGGCGTACAATCGAAGAGATGCCGACCATTATTTCTGCATTCCCGTTAATAAGAATCATATCTGATGATAACCATGAATATTTGTTTCTGAGTCTTGGATGTTTTCTATGTATTCAAGCATTTATTATATCTAATATATATATCACCGTCTAGTACCTATACCACAAGCCTTATTGAGCTTATTATAGGGCTAGTTCGATTTGTGTAATATTGTCCTCTAATATTTATTTATATCTACTATCTCTTCAGCACTATTATTACCGAATATGAGCTCCATTATTTTAATCAAAATGCTTACTACGTACGATCGTATCTCACTAAATATCCGCTTTGTAAATCTGCGGACACCTAACAATATAATTACCGCTATATTAGATGCATAAGGCTTTCCTTTGAATCCTCCGCCGCGCCGTTGACTGCATTTTTCATGGGATAATGTAGAAAGGAGCAAAATGAACGACGGCTTTAGCTGCCGGGAAACGCCGAGATAAAACTACCGGACCCTTATTTGAATTATGGGACTTTGACCAGCCGGTGTCTTTGAACGACTTTATTTCGTCCGGGATGGAACGTTTGATAAATTTAATTAAGCGGCGAGCTTGTTGAACTGTATTAAATTGATATTGAAGCTTAATTAAGGTGCAAAAGGGAGATGTAGGTACGTTAACTCGAGGTATCGGTTGCTTAAAGCGTAATAGTGTTTGCAAGAGAATGTAATACAATTATAGAGTTCACGTTTTGTTAATATCAAAAGTGAAGCTGATAATATTTTACTTTACCTAATAGCAAAGTCCACATGTAGTAAGTTATTATATGCAGTCAATATTTTTTTGTTACAATTAAAATAGGATATTAGTTCACCCCATGTTCATCCAAATCATTTCTTATCATTCAAAATAGTAGAATTCGGTAATACGATGATTACGTAGGATTGAGGTATGTAGAAAATAATATATGAATTACTTCTATAATTTAATGCAATGTTTCTTAAACTGGCACTGCTCAACTTTGTTTATAATGCAACCCACACTAAGCTGCGTATTTGTTACACAGACGAGAGCTAAATTAATTTTTCAACTCTGCATTTGGGTCTTCAAAACAAAGAAACCCTTGTATTTATATAAAAAAAATAACTAACTTGTGGTTCATTCAGAAACATTGTTCCAATCAAACGCATAACAACCAGTAAAGAAGCCCTAGACTGTGTCACAAAGCTTCATATGTAAACTAGGTGGGTATCGTAAAATTCTTGTTCATACGCGTGGAGATATAACATGACACGCAGTTTACGACAAGAGAACCATTCGCAGCTCAATCTTCACTTGTTCGCCGGATATGGTAACATTCAGTTGCAGTTACAAGCCAAATTGGGCGATTCTTACGTTCTCGACCGTTTTCTACGTTCTGTTCTGCGCGAGTTGTTGTGTAGCTACGTAGCTAGATGTGTCATTTGATATGTATTGTATAAATAGTATAAAAGAAACTATTTATTTCTTTAAACAAAAACCAAGTTACATTTTCAGCGATAAGGCGTAATCTTTTTATTTTAAGATTGAAGATTTGCCTAATCGAATACTATAAATGCGAAAGTTTGGATGTTTAGATTTTCGTTACTCAATCACGCTTAAACGGCTTAACCGATTGGGATGCAATTTTGCACGAAAATATTTTATAGCCTGGATTATAGGATAGTTTTTATCCCGGGTCCACGAAAACGAAGTCGCGGGCGGAAGCTAGTAAAGTACGGAGAATGACATACGTGAATATTTACTGCAAAAACCGGTGAAAATGTATCCTTGGTAAAAATAAAAATGAGAAATCAGAGAGCCTATCCACTCGTATAAACTGTTTCTTGCGTCGGATAAATTAAATATGTTGCTGAATGACGAAGGGACGACGGGAAGCATGGACACATGGACAAAGGACATAGTCGAGTGGTACCCAAGAGGCTATAAAAGAAAAAGAGGAAGGCCTACCCTTAGATGGTCAGATGATCTGAGGCGGGCTGCTGGAGGAACGTGGCTGAGAGAGGCAAGGGACCGCACGAAATGGAAGGCTCTGGAGGAGCCTATGTCGCCAAGACGAGTTGAAGTTGTCGATGGAATGGAGCATTATAGTTTTTAAGTTTTTCAGCTTCAATAATAAAAGGCTATTTTTATTTTATTTTATTTTTATGAATGACGCACTGTGGCCGGAGGGAGTTTATTACGAGTGGTTTGTCTCTCTGAGGGATCGGCAAGAGGAGGAGATAAAGGCAAGTGGTGAGAATGGAAATACTGCAACAAGCAAACAAAATGGCAGACACACAAATTAGTCGTTTAATAAGTTTCAACTGTAAATGCCTGAAAAGGTTGATAGACGGAGTTAGGAAGCTGTGCGAGGAAGGAGACATTGTTGCATTGCAGGAGACTTGGCTGTTGCCAGACGACGTGCCGCTTCTCGGGACAATACATGAGGACTTCGCGTATACGGGATCATCTGCAGTCGACACAGGGGCCGGTATACTCATGGGGCGGCCAAACGGGGGCGTCGGGCTGCTATGGAGGAAGTCTACGTTTTCGGAAGTCACAGTAGTGGAGTGTAAAAATGTGCGGTTAGCGGCAATAAAGGTAAAAGTGGACTCCCGCTCTTTCATGGTGTTTAGCGTATATATGCTGGTAAATGTTCCTGAAAATGTGCTCCTGTTGACTGAATGCTTAGGTGAAATTAGTGCGATCAGTGCGGACAACACGGACGTTGAGGCGATATACGTCTTGGGGACTTTAACGCACACCCAAATAAACTTTTTTATGATGAATTAAGGCAGTTCTGTGAAGGTGTGGAGTTGCGTCGATTTGGAAATGCTAAGCTCCGACTCGGAGACATTTACATTTACGAGTGAAGCGCATGGATGTAACAGGTAGTTGGACCACTGTGTTGTCACTGATGTAGCGCGACAAGCGGTCTGCAACGTTAGGGTAAAATATGACGCGTACTGGTCCGACCATCTGCCGCTCATAATTGATTGTAAATAAATAAGTTACAGATTAAATGTAGTACTGGCAGGTTACGTAATGAGGGGGTAAGATGGGGTGAGAGGCAACCTTATCAAATAGAATTGTACCAAACACTGTGTAATGATAGATTGAGAATGCTGGACTTTCCAACTGAGCTAACGTCGTGTGCGGATAAAGTATGTATGTAGTATGCAGTAATTTTAGACAGAATGTGTGATGACATAATTGACACCTTGACTGATGCGACGAGAAAGTCTAACAGGACAGGGCACGCCAAGCGGAATGCCGTAGCGGGATGGAACAAGTACGTTGCCGGATTACACAGACTCGCGAGAGAAAAGTTTCTGGTCTGGGTGTCGGCGAATAAACCTAGTCAGGGCCCAATATATAAGGATATGTGTGATTCCAGGAAGGTCTTCAAGTCAAAATTAGAATGGAGCCAGGATAGGCAGGAACAACAATTTAATGAAAGCCGATATTCTTGCCACCAAACGGGTAAGGCCTTCTGGAATTAAGCACTAACAAGCATAATGTGAGGCCTAGTGTCCGTGTGAGTGTAGCGGGAGTAAGCGACAAGAAGGACATCGCGAATAGTTTCAGAAGAGTGTTCTCTGTAGACCCAATCCTGCATAAACCTACAAAAGAGATGCTATATGCTGAGGCCGTTGTGAGTGAGAGTACCATTAGTTTCACAGCTAAGCGAATACACACAGTGATTAAAAACATGAAGAGAGGTAAATAACGGGTCATGACGGACTCAGCATAGAGCATCTCAAGTATGCGGGAGTACACTTGCCGCGGGTGTTGGCGATGTTTTACACGCTGTGCTTAAGACACGATTATCTCCCTACGAAACTCACTAGGACAGTGGTAGTGCCGCTGGTAAAGAACAGAACGGGGGATTTGTCGGACCTGGGAAATTACCGGCCCATTTCTCAGGCAACTGTTCTTGCTAAAGTGTTTGATAGCCTTCTTAATGAGCAACTTTGTAAGTTCATTAGGCTGCACGATGCGCAATTCGGTTTCAGGCCAGGATTGTCCACAGAGACTGCAATATTGTGTGTTAAGAGGGCTATCAGGTACTATAAAAACAGGAACACACCCATATTTGCGCGTTTTCTGGACCTATCGAAAGCATTTGACCTGGTTGTGTACGACGTACTGTGGGTCTAACGAGTGAGTGTGTCGACTTGTTAAAGTACTGGTACAACAGCCAGGTCAATTGTGTGAGATGGGCAGGTGGAGACTCAGACGAGTATAGTTTGAAATGTGGGGTACGTCAGGGTGGACTAACTTCTCCCGTGTTGTTCAACTTCTATGTAAATGAGTTGATAGAGGGGCTCAGCAATACACATGTTGGATGCCACATAGATAAAACATGTTTTAACAACATCAGTTATACAGACGACATGGTATTGCTGGGTCCGTCGAGTGACTCGTCACGGCAACTCATCTCTATATGTGAGGGGTATACTGAGAGGCATGGTCTTAGGTATAACACTAGCAAGAGCAAGTTCGTCCTCTTCAAAGCCAGTTAACACAACCCTACAACAATACCTACGATCATGCTGTGCGGCGTGCCCATGAAGAGAGTTGTGAGGTTTAAATCATAATTCATCATTGTCAGCCTGTAATCGCCCACTGCTGAGCATAAGCCTCTCTTCGAGTACGCCACTTATCCCGATCCCGTGCTAGTCTCATTCAGAAATGACCCGCGGTCTTTTTTACGTCGTCAACCCATCGAGCTGGTGGACGGTGGTTTAAATACCTGGGTCATATCCTTACAGAAGACCTAAAGGATGATCTGGATCTAGAGAGAGAGAAGGGCGATGGCGGTGCGTGGCAACATGCTTGTCCGCAGATTTGCAAGGTGTAATGATCAAGTCAAATTGACGCTCTTCAGGGCTTACTGTCAGACGTTCTACACCTGCAATCTGTGGGTAGCTTTTGCGCAGAGGACGTACAACACGCTGAAAGTCTAATATAACAATATCTTGAGGATGCTGTTGCGGCTGCCGAAGCACTGTAGTGCTTCCAACATGTTTGCTGAAGCACGAACTAATGACTTTTTTGCAATCAGACGCAAGCGTGTTGGATCACTACTCAGGCGAGTGCGTGGCAGCGGGAATGGCCTCCTCAGGGTATTGCCGGAGATGACTGCCCCATAATTAAGTACTGGGTCGAAGTGGCCATCGGTAGGGCCAAATAGGATGAGGCCGCGGGAAGCCTTTACCGTGGGTGTTTATATTGTTTTTATTTCTATTTGTATTTTCTATGCCTAATACTAACATAGTTATTAAGTCAAAATGTGTTACTAACATCCTATGGATCATTTGGTCTGCATTAAAAGATTTTTATTTATTTTATTTTATTTATTTATAATTTTTACATACCTACTGACTTTATTTAAGGCTTAGGTATGTATGTACACTGAGAGTTTATAGGTAGAAATAAGTTTATGTCAAAAATTTAAGTTTTGGTACAGTCAGCATCATAAACATGTATACACTTTTCAACCTTATGTCTAGGTAATAAGGTCATAGAATGTAAACATGTTTATGATGCTGACTGTACAAGCTTTTATTGCCTATTGTTCTTTTCTTTATACCATCATCATCTACTCATTGCGACGATTCTAATGAGCCCAAACTCAACGGAACTACATCGGTTAAATATTGAATTCCCATGGCCACCTTCTGTCTCCATCATCAGATCAGCTCGATGGTGTCATAATATTTAATTGTCATCCAAACTATATATACTAATAGGTACCCAAAATTTCAGCTCAATCGGATAACGGCAAGTGACTCAAAAATGGATTGCAAATTTTAACGGACAACTTACATAGGTACTTACTTACATACGAACAGGTCAAGTTAATATAAAGCTTGTATAAAAGCGGTGAGTTGGTCTGTCCTGTCAGCAGTAATAATTAGTAAATTTCTGTACCCAGTAACCACTAGTAACCACGTCATGCTCCAATTTTCTTTTAGGTTAAGAGATGATTTGTAACTGAAAAAAAAACAATACTCGTACAGTTTACAGCACACACCTTTTTGGGATAGGTACGCCCGATTCAGTAAGTGCTTCTATTGTTGTACAAAAGTACATAAAAAACCCCACATTAAGGTAGAAGTACTAGTGTCCGACGCGGTAACCGCCTGGCATTTACTCGTACATTGGGATTGATTACCTAATTCTTATATTATCAGGATTTTTTACAAGATCACCATATGAAACGAATTCCATATCAGTAACTTGAGTAAATACCTCGTCTCCCAAACCGTATGAAACTGTTTAATACATCTTAAATGAGCATAATATCGTGATTCAAATAAGTATTTTCTGTTGACATGTCGGGCACTAGTACTTCTACCTTAATTGACGAGCTAACATGTCAAAACGAGGGCGTGAAACATAGTTTATCAAGTTTTAGACGAGCCCCAGGTGAAGCATTTTTGTGCATCTAGTAATTTTATATCCTACTGCACAAACTAGGGGAGCGCAACGCCGTGAAATATTTTACGATTCTTGAAACACAAGTCTACTGGGGTAAACCTTCACATATTCGTCCCTCTTTGGTGATTTGTACAGATGTAGTGTTTGTACCTTCACATTTATTAAGATGAAGCTTGCGCAATTTGATTTTTATACGAGTACTAGCTTTCGCCCGCGACTTCGTCTCGTACAGAATACAGATATTTATTGGTAAAAAAAATACATTTTACAAGACCTGGGATAAAAACTGTTCTATATTTTAATCCAAGCTATAAACTATCTTCGTGCAAAATTTCATCCAAATCGTTTCAGCCGTCTAATCGTAACAAACATCTAAACATTCAAACTTTCGCATTTATAATATTAGTAGGAAGTAGGATAGTAGTACTTTGAATGAACGAAGGTACCATCACGCAGGGGGTGCAAATATCAAAAATTTAAATAGGGCAGGCATTTCATTCGTTTCAATGTGGTGTCAATAACAGAATAAGTAAAAAAGGCAGTATATATATAAATAATATATATAAAGAAAGGATCAATACTGCTCATAACAGAAATAAATAGTAGGTACCTATGCCTGCTGGTAAATTGCGTTCTGGTTTGCCTCAGAGTGTACCTATTCTCAGGTTTGGTCATGTGAAGCGAAATACTGAAAAAATTGTCAATACATAGGTATATAAAAACAATTATGTCACTTTCTGCTCTTTGTGATCAGGCGTTTTGCAATTTAGATTAAGCTCTTCCTCATGTGACGGTGTCGTATCAGTAAACTGTATCGAGTCAGTACATATATTCTTTACTGCGTGCGCGCTTACATTTCAATGAGTGCTTTCTGATTGGCGCGGGATTCGCGAGAGTCCTGCGTGTGTACCGTCCCTACTCCTGCGCAGTATAGTATATCGAGAAGTAAGGTAATCAATAAGCTCTCAGGAAAGTCGATACCGCATATGGATTCCAACCCGCCAAATGACAAAGCGGCTTAACATTCGGAATTAACTGATTAGATGCTTCCATTCGAATTCACACTTGAATGGACATAACGCACAGAAATTTACATATAGCAGTACCTACTTCATCTGGGTAAGATATGCTTAGCTTGTTAGCACAGGGTTTATAGATTTTTTATGGGAAATCTTTGATAATCAGCTGAATTTTGACACTCTTACTCTGGGTTTGGTACTCAACTACTACCTAAAACTTCCCACTCCTCCTCCGCTTGCGTCTCGAGATATAGTCATACCCCGGAAGGAGGCCTGATGGAATTAATTTTGTATAACGAAGTTTAGAGGATGTGGTACGACGCTCATAAAAATCACTACTCTATACGCCTTTTACGCAGTTTTGTGTTCCTGGTGATGTGTTGAGAGCGAGAGACCTTTATTGGTTTTTAGCGAAACAATACACCCTCAAATCAATAATTGAAATAAATATTTCAAACGCACATACATACATATTATTGTAAATACATCAAACGAACATTTGTGACTCCTCTGGAGTCGGAAGCGTTGGTAGGCTACGGCGTCTGCTTTAATCAGGCAGGCCGTTAGACTTTTTTCCACCACCGTGGTATTAAAAAAAATATAGTTTTTGAGTGTGACGGATATTTCATTCCATTTCTAGCCTACCTACCTAGGTAGGTATTACCTAGAAATTAAATGAAAGTGGTAGGTACCAACAAAGCTCAAAAAATTGTATACTGTATTATCTATGCCCTGTGGAAGCTGAGAGCAAATCGCCTACGTTGGTATGGACATGTTATGCGGAGGGATGATAGTAATGTTGCTAGAAGGGCATTAAGTATGAATGTGGAGGGTTGCAAGAGAAGAGGTAGACCAAGAAAAAGGTGGATGGACTGCGTGAGAGACGATATGAATAGGAAGGAAGTGTGTGATGAGTTGACGGGCGATAGAGAGGTATGGAAGAAAAAAACATGCTGCGCCGACCCCAAGTAAATGGGATAAGGACAACCGAATAAAAAAATCTATGCGCTGTGGATGTACAGTCGATGCCAAAAATACGTTTACACTTTTGCACCTTATTCCATTGCAATAAGGCGAATAGTGTAAACGTATTTTTGGCGTCGACCGTACGTCGTTTGTAATTCAAAGCCCAATTCCACCGTACCTACTTATTGCTACTTAGTACTACCTACGTTCATGATTAATCAGACAAGTGACAGCTACGCGCCCGTGAATGTAGTCACAATATTATGTCCATCCATTTGGCGTTAAGACAAATGGCGTGGCGTGGCGCCTAGGTAAATGTCTAGCTTGAGTAACCAAGATAATTCGGACATCTACTCCGCATGCGCTTAAGTCATATGGTGAATAGTACTTGCAGTGCGTTAGCTCACCAATTGCAGTTGCATGTGTAATAGAAGGATAAATCATTTCGAAATATAATGAATTCGTACGCACGATACCCTATTCCAAACGTATGTACATAGAATACTCTAATAATTCGCCATATCGTATCCATAGGGGATGCGTAAACAATTTGTCGAGTCAATTTCAAATGGATTATGTATTGCACCCTCGGGGATATATATATCGAACCTATCCCTTTTACTATTTATCACAACTGCCTTAGGTATACTTCTAGAAATACTTACGTTAACACTGGATTCAAAAGGGTTACCGTATTTCTCAAGTCACACCTTATCCTTATTATTACTTGTACTACCTTAAACCATGATTAGTATTTAGAAACTCTCTCCC
This sequence comes from Epinotia nisella, assembly GCA_932294315.1. Taxonomy (NCBI): domain Eukaryota; kingdom Metazoa; phylum Arthropoda; class Insecta; order Lepidoptera; family Tortricidae; genus Epinotia; species Epinotia nisella. The sequence goes on from OW028680.1 coordinate 10,079,958, forward strand.
GAAAAATGGTTGCCAGGCTATCTTTTGAGGTTTATAAAATAACTAGGTTAAGCTGTATAACGTTAATATTTTACAAAACCGTATATAGGTAGTACAGTCAGCATCATAAACATGTATACATTCTATGACCTTATTACCTAGAGATAAGGTTGAAAAGTGTATACATGTTTATAATGCTGACTGTACAAGAGACGATAATTACCTTTACAGTACACATGGTGTTACTTTTCCGCACGAGTGCGGAAATGAGCACTTTTCGTGCATATGTTGAAACTTTAAAGAGCCATATGTACTGTAAAACGTTGTATGATACACGTGCGAATAGGTAATTCGCAACTCGTGTCGATTTAAAACACTCCCTTCGGTCGTGTTTTAATTTATCGCCACTCGTTGCGAATTTCCTATTTTCTGCACTTGTATCGTAAATAACTATTATCGTCAAAAAATATATACAAATTACGACCGTACGAAACCCGTACACGTTAGTTTTGTTGAAGCACGAATAAATAATAAAATAAAATGATAAAGCAAAGTATTATTGCGGCTTTTAAATAAAAACTGTCATAAATGTTAAAAATGAAATGAAATGATATCCTCATATTATGTAAAGAAGCTCAAAATCATACCTGATTTCGTGTCTCTTCATAGGTACTACACGAGGAAGAGGATTTGCAACAGGTAGGATTTATATAAATATTGAAATCATATTAAAATTTATCGATATCAAATAGGTACTAAGAACCTGCCTCGAGTTATCACACGTATGGTGATGATCAAATTGTAATCTTCTATTTCCCGAGCTACTACAAAATGACCGATTTTGATAACACCACACGACAAACCTCTTAATTGTTAAAGAAGTAACTCGGTCTACGTTTACATTGCGCAATACCGAAATAAAACAGCTCCATTTCCCGTTAAAGTAATTGATTCGATAAGACGCGGGTAAAGTTTCCATTTGACAAGGGATCGGACTCTGTGAGAAACTTAACAATCCAGGGAAATGAAAAGACGTGATTTTGGTGGTTCCCAAGTGTATTCAGGTCTTCGTTGAAACCGAAATGGTTCTGTGTAGTTGTTTACTTTGTCTACTATAGTAAAGGTAAGTAATTCCTCAGATTTCAAGTAAATATTTACTTCAATTTATGTATATTCAAACATGACTCTTTGTATTGCCTCTTATTTTTAGGGTTCCGGTACCTACCTCAAAAGGAAAAAAACGAAACCCTTATAGAATCACTCGGTTGTCTGTCTGTCCGTCTGTCACAGCCGATTTGCTCCGAAACTACTGGACCGATTGAGTTGAAATTTGGTACACATATGAAAATTGGTGACCCAAAGATGGACGCGTAAAGTAAATTAATGAATTCTGAAGAAACCCCACTTTTGGGGGTAAACTGGAAAATTAAAAAAAAAAGTTTCGCAAACTGTATTGTGTGACATATCAAATGAAAGGGGTTGTAAGATATTTTTTTTATAATTTTAGCAAAAACAGATTTGAAGTAATTTAGGAAAAAATACGAAAATTGACCATTCCCCTTATCTCCGAAACTACTGGGATTAAAATTTTGAAAAAAATATGGAAAATAGTTCCTTGCCTAAAGATTACAGGAAAACCTATAATAAGTTTGAGTATTCAAAAACACTTATGAAATTTAGATTATATACGGAACCCTCACCACACGAGTTGAACTCGCACTTGTCCGGTTTTTTGGAGATAGTACTGAAATCCATTTGTATTAAGCGACATGTAGTAAAATATCATTCCAGTTCAGACGAGGCCCAATTAAACGGCCTAATTGGGATCTAGGGCAGTCCGAGTAATCGAAATTTGGGATCATCAATCTCATTTTAAAACGCCAAGCGTCAGCAAATTTAAATGGGACCGTTATCGATTATTAAAGTGCACATGCAATTTCAGAACCGTACCGACATGTTGTTTTCATGTTGGTTGATTCCAGTTACATGTATTTTATAAATGTAGGTACTTACACTGGAGTTAACAAATTAGGTATCTGTATTATTTGACTGTTAAAGAAATTTACATAATCATCATCATTTTCGCCGTCAGCCTGTATACATATATGTCTCACTGTTGCCTTGTCTCACATGGTTGAGAGGGAATAGGAAAAGAAATTGTATTGTAATTTTATACTTATACCTAAGTAAAAGTAGTTTTTGACGACCAAAATAATACATCTGTATTACAAGTAAAAGTTTTGAGTCAACACAGAACATACGGATAACAAAGTGGTCCACAAAATTGATAGGAAAAATTTCATGTAGGTACCCGATTGTATAACTTACGTATTGAATTTATAATTAAATCTCATTGGTTGGTGTGGTCTCATCTATTTTGTATCCAACAAACATTTAAATTGAGAAACTGATATACATATAGCAATCAATGCGAGATTTTACTTTTAATCTAATATGTTTGCAATTTATACTCCGTATCGATATATTTACAGGCAACACTCCTCTTGACTGCGTTTATTTGCTTCGATTCAATTCTGCCGCATCACAACCTACAGTGACGGCAAAAAGGTACCTTCTTCACAATGTTACTTTATGATTCATATTAATGTGCTTTATATTGTTAAAAGGATATTTCTTCATTCGAATTTAGCCACTTTGACATAAAATGCTCGTGTCATACACTAGTACAACGTCGAGGACTAGGACGTAAACCTCATAGCTCAATATGAATCCGTAATTTTAGTCCGTTGTTTGTATAAATCTCCACATGTAACATTAATTTTACCCATAAGTTCTTGCACAATTGAACACTCATTGCACATTGTCAGATGAACACCGTTACATTATGCTCAGTAAAGAGTAAAACAACATGCAGTGCAAAAACGACGTGTTTTACCGTATCTACTTTTGTTTTACGGCCAGCAAACACGGCCCTTTTACGAAACGAAACGGAAATGCAGTGAAAATATAAAAATATCGTCGTACCGAGATGCGAGTTGCATCGACTCCCTCGGGGTATGGTTCGAGCGCTACGCGCACTGCACCCGCAGTCGTAGCGGGACACTCGCTACTTTACAATTATTTATTCTAATAGACTTTCTCCCACTTTTTAAAATAAATCTTTGTTTCTGTGTTTATAGTTTTGCAAATAATGATTTATTACCTATTCACTGGACTTACTTAAAATTGTTTGCGGGCTGAAATAATGGAGCAACTGAAATAAACGAGCATATAAAATCGTTTCTATCCTTTAAAATTTTATTATTTGACTAGAAAGAATAATCCCAGATAATAAATATATTTTTTCCTACATGGTTGACAAAATATGATATGCATGTCTCAGTGAACACAGTAGGGGATTTTGTAAGTAAACCCCACAGTGAAGTAGCCGGTGTTCTAATTGCCCAGAAGAGACTAGTGCCAGCGAAGCTAAACCGACTGCGAACCAGCTGTGGTCAGTGCAACAGTGTAGATGGAGAGACTCGCCGGCGTGCGAATGCGGTGACGCGGAGCAGAACGTCTCGCACATCATCAGCGCGTGTGCGCTTACCAAGTACAGCAGGCAACTGGAGGACTAGTTTACCTTAGAAAACGATTATAAGAACGATTGAATTAGGCATACGAATAAATGAATAGTTTGGTAACTAAATTTTAAATATCCTGCATTCCATCTAAAATTGAACCTAGGTGTTCGTTACACAGCTAGGTTACGGCCCGTTATATCATAAGCTCGAGCAAGGAACTCATGGAAATAGCTAGAGGAAGGAAAGAGGTGTTCACGCGGGACAGGTAGTATCGCAATGCGTCCGCGCGGCCCACTGCGGCCGTAACTTCACGCGCGGCCGCCGCCAGTAACGAGCAGCCACATAAAATAAAATGTCAGCAGGGAAGGGATCCTCTAAATTTACCTAAATGCCAAATAAACTGCGAATTGCTTTGCCATTTATTTAGTTCTGGATTTCAGATGATCTTTTAACACGCGTCAATACTTTATTTTTCAAGGTAGTACTTACATGCGTATTTTGGATAATTCTATGACCGTTTTAAGTATGCGACTATTTACAGAAATTCACTAAAATGTTACTGAAATCATTCATTCATCATATCAGCCGAAAGACGTCTACTCCAGGACATAGGCCTCCCCCAAAAAGCGCGATAATTACCGGTTCTGCGCGACCCGCATTCAGCGGACTCCCGCTACGCGAGGAGAAAATCTCACTTCCTGTAGGCAAGGCGTAAACTTTAGACAAACCACGGGCGGTAATTCGTAAAGCCCCAGATCGTATATTTATGGCCCACACCTTCGGTTCGGGCCACAAACACCCGCGATCTAGGGCATTCACGAATTCACCGCCCTAGGTGTGTAATGTACTATAGTATATTCTTACACAACTGACCTAGCCCGAACTAAGGAAAGCAAATGGATTGGACTCGCAGCATAACATTATATTAGTATATATGCTGTTATGTAAAATAATACGATCACATTCCTTTGTTTTAATTAATTTCTAAAGCACAATTATAACCGGTTGCACAAGTTTTCAAGTTGTTTTAAATGAGTTGCTAACTCGTATATTTTCTAAGATGACAATTGTTTAGAAATAAAATAAATATTAACCCCATTATTCATAAAAGATTACACGCCTCTTTTAATTAAAATATTTTAAAGGAACAAAATATTTAGGGTCTATTCACACGAACCACAACCACACCACAACGCAGCGGCAAAAAGTGGTGACGCAGTAATAATAACTATTTATTTTCATATAAATTATCACCCGACCACGTGTTATCGTTGTGGTGTGGTGTGGTGATGCCGTGGTTACGTGTGAATAAAACTATTTATCCTACTAATCCTACTAATATTATAAATGCGAAATTTTGGATGTTTAGATGTTTGGATGTTTGTTAATCAATCACGCTTAAACGGCTCAACCGATTTGGATGAAAATTTACCACGAAGATAGTTTATAGCTTGGATTAAAATATATGACAGTTTTTATCCCGGGTCCACGCAGACAAAGTCGCGGGCGGAAGCTAGTTTTCATATAAATTATCGCCCGACGACGTGTTGTCGTTGTGATGTGGTTGTGGTACGCCTGAATAGACCCTAAATGTACCGTGACTGACGAGATCAACGAATTTTAACGCCATATATAATAACTAAAATATATTTGATCAACGTTTATAAATAAGGGCATAAATGTATACCATATCGGATAATATTAACTTCAATAAAATATCATTTTACCGTTTCTCGCGAAATCACTCACACGAGCCGTATAATATAACATACTAGCTTTTGCCCGCGGCTTCGCCCGCGTACTAAGAGTAATGTTAACCGTCTACAAAAAAGGTGCATCTCAGTTTCAGTCTTTTATATATTTAGATCGACTCTACATAGACTCTGCGTATCGAACATAGACTCTACATATCGAATCTACATATCGACTCTACATATCGACTCTACATATCGACTATAAATATCGAATCTACATATCAACTCTACATATCGACTACATATCGACTCTACATATCGACTCTACATATCGACTCTACATATCGAATCTACATATCAACTCTGGACCCCCATATAAAATTTCACCCCCTCTTTTAAGGGGTTGGGTGCAGATTTCCAAAAAAAAAATGATGCACGATTTTTTTGTTAGTCACAAATAGCACGCATACCAATTTTTAGCTTTCTACCTTGAAAATTGCGGAATGCTCCATACAAACTTCCACCCCCCATTTTGGGGAAGTGGGGGCTTAGAAAGAGACAAAAAGTAGCCTATGTCACTCTCCATCCCTTCAACTATCTCCACTTAAAAAATCACGTCAATTCGACGCCCCGTTTTGGCGTGAAAGACGGACAAACAAACAAACAAACAAACAAACAAACAAACACATACACTTTCCCATTTATAATATTAGTATGGACTAGCTTTTGCCCGCGGCTTCGCCCGCGTACTAAGAGTAATGTTAACCGTCTACAAAAAAGGTGCATCTCAGTTTCAGTCTTTTATATATTTAGATCGACTCTACATAGACTCTGCGTATCGAACATAGACTCTACATATCGAATCTACATATCGACTCTACATATCGACTCTACATATCGACTATAAATATCGAATCTACATATCAACTCTACATATCGACTACATATCGACTCTACATATCGACTCTACATATCGACTCTACATATCGAATCTACATATCAACTCTACATATCGACTACATATCGACTCTACATATCGACTCTACATATCGACTCTACATATCGACTCTACATATCGACTCTACATATCGGCTCTACATATCGACTGTACATATCTGGACCCCCATATAAAATTTCACCCCCTCTTTTAAGGGGTTGGGTGCAGATTTCCAAAAAAAAAATGATGCACGATTTTTTTGTTAGTCACAAATAGTACGCATACCAATTTTTAGCTTTCTACCTTGAAAATTGCGGAATGCTCCATACAAACTTCCACCCCCCATTTTGGGGAAGTGGGGGCTTAGAAAGAGACAAAAAGTAGCCTATGTCACTCTCCATCCCTTCAACTATCTCCACTTAAAAAATCACGTCAATTCGACGCCCCGTTTTGGCGTGAAAGACGGACAAACAAACAAACAAACAAACAAACAAACAAACAAACAAACACATACACTTTCCCATTTATAATATTAGTATGGATATGGATAATATAACATACATATCTATATGACATCTATATGAATTTCCGACACAAAGTGTGTAGTTTAAAGTTACAAAGGGTAATCAGACCGGCTCTTCAGCACATGATTAACATTAAGTTTCGACGATTGAAGCGCACAATTGCCACTTGCCATTTTAATGTGTAACATGACACTAAACTTGTGATATGAACTTTAATACTGGTAAACTAATATAATCATATTCATTAATTCATTCCTTTATTTGTACACACAAAGTGTACAAAAAAAGGTCTTAAAATAGCAACATGTTTCAAAACAACCCTGTGAGGGCATTGCAATATATTATCAGAACTGAAGTAGGTAATAGTATGTTAGATTTCTCCAGACAGCACCTACCCTGGATGACACAGAGATAAAGGCTCGCGTCTTTTCGGTGATTATCGCCAAAATAACACCCAATTTTTGATTGGATATTTTTTTTCCCTATTGTGTCCTAACAGTCTTTTTAATTTAGGCGGGTTTTATACATGACAGATATGTCCCAACAATGCCGCTAAAAAAACGATCGACGTCTGCCTTCGATTCTGCCTTGGCTGTGTAAAAGGATGTATTTTATTGGAAAAAAATTGTCAGATACCTCGTTTAACATTCTGTGCATAACTACTCTTGTATTGATTGTGTAGCATCGGATAATTCTAAGGTTTTATTTATTTGATTTATCTTTACCAGCGACGTAGGATAAAAAGAGAATCTTAGGCTAAAATTAGTCAGTTTATGTCGTAAAAATATATATTTGTATAACACGTAAAAAATATTGAATATTCCTGTAATGGTAAGAATCGTTTTCGCTTAACTAGTTTTAATTTGAAAATGTTATGTTTCAATCCGCATTACCACTTAGTTACTCGTATTTGAACACAGTGTACATTCTGACATCACTTCGCCAGTCTGTGCACTAGAAGGGTTCCATAAATCAGAGCCGTCATAGTTTAATAACGGCTGACAGATTTGAGAGCGCAGCAGGAATCCAAGCAATATGTCACAGAGCCATGGAGCGACGCTCACTCCCATCTCTGACATATGAACACGACCTAGTATCGCATCTTCAATAGAGGAAGTTAAATATAACGTGGAATATGTATATTGATATTGTATTGTACTCTGAAACGTTCACTTTGTAGTCTCGGTTTACCTTTTGAATTACTACTTGAATATTAATCCCGTTTGGTTTAACTTCAATAAGGCGAATACTTTATATTTACTAGCTTCCGCCCGCGACTTCGTCTGAGTGGACCCGGGATAAAAATAACTATAGGTATATTTTAATCCAGGCTATAAACTATCTTTGTGCAAAATTTCATCTAAATCGGTCGAGCCGTTTAAGCGTGATTGAGTAACAAACATCCAAACACCTAAACATCCAAACATCCAAACTTTCGCATTTATACCACGGTAGCACTACAGCTAAATATAGGCTGAATATGCTTCATTAAATATGATTAAACAGTCCCCGACCACAGGGCATCGCCAGGATGTAGTGGGAAGTCTATCCCAACTTGTTCACAATGCCATATTGTACAAATTTCAAATGTCATCTTCATAACTTGTCCACATTGCTATGTCGACAACTTTTTAACTCGCCTACTTTCGTAAATAGTCAACAGTGCTAATTCGTCTACATTCCTATTTTATGGTTCGCAGTCCTAACTCTTGTAGAAGAGTGATGCGGACGGAAACTTTTAAGTTTCCGTTTTATAGTTTTGATGATCCTACAATTTGATAGTCAGCCTCTGAAGTAGGTGATTATTTTAATAATTCAAGGCTTCACGGTTGTTTAATTTTCAAGGTACTCAAATTCTAATTATAGTGATTGTTTGGTTTATGTTTGATAAGTTAATGTGGATGATTTAGAAATGTGGACGAGTTGGGACGATAGGCGAGTCACATTGGATGATATGACAGTGTGAACAAATTAGGACAGTGACAAAATATGAATGTAGACACTTCAAAAAATGGTTCTGTACAGATTTGTAGGTTAATAAATAGTTCGTGAATGTGGGAATCCAATGTAAACTTTAAAAATCAAGCAAAAAGTACCTATGAAAAACGAAAAATCAAAACAAAAATCCGTAAGGGCACAGTGATATGCAGATTACAAGGTAGTTGTTTCCTATTAAGTAAGGAAGCCCTGCAACTCTATAGCGACAATTTGTTATATTTATAACAAAAAATACCAGAAAAAAAGGACAATATTGAGAAAAAAAACCGGACAAGTGCGAGTTCAACTCGCGTGGTGAGGGTTCCGTAAAATATTGAGAATTTTCCCTTACTTTGAATACTCAAACTTAAAGGTTTTCCTGTAAGGCAAGGAACTATTTTCCATATTTTTTTCAGAATTTTAAGCCTAGTAGTTTTAGAGATAAGGGGCGGGGAGGGATGGTCAATTTTCGTCTTTTTTCCTAAATTACTTCAAATATGTTATTGCTAAAATTATAAAAAAAAATCTGAGATGCTTACAACAATTTGATATATCACACAATACAGTTTGCGAAACTTTTTTTTTTAATTTTCCAGTTTACCCCCAAAAGTGGCCCCCTTGTTCAGAATTCATTAATTTACTTTACGCGTCCATCTTTGGGTCACCAATTTACATATGTTTACCGAATTTCAACTCAATCGGTCCAGTGGTTTCGGAGCAAATCGGCTGTGACAGACGGACAGACAGACGCACGAGTGATCCTATAAGGATTCCGTTTTTTCCTTTTGAGGTACAGAACCCTAAAACATGGTTTTAATCTTAGTACTAAAAGGTAAGTGATGTGTATGTGTGTCATTATACCACTTGATACAATAAACCCTCCGTCACTTCCTAGCTAAGAGTTTTAAGCCATTCTGTTATAGTTTTTTACATTTATAAAGTTGTAGTTGATAAATAACTTTTCATTTATCTTATTATATAAGTAAGTAGGCTCATAGAGTTGCAAGTTGTCACTTAGCGAATGTAGATTTAGTTGTTGGGATTGGGACCTATCATGGCACAAACGATTATCCGAGGACCGATTCCGCTTAAGGAAAGATTCACGTAATGGAAAGAATAGAGGAAGTTTGAACGGTCCATAACAAAAACTGTTCATTCACCTCGTTCGTTCCGAAATTGGAATTGCTTACCAGACGTCGTTCCAGAGAGCGGCGAGGGCCAACTCGATCCTGTGCGCCTTCCATGTGTGGTACTGTTTATGTGCAAATCCTTAGTGTGTGGGTAGGTGTACCTACTTCTTATTATCTGCAGGTAAACGTCAACTTATGGCATCTTTTTATCTATTTAATTACTCACATACGACAATTATGTAAAATCTTATTTTAATGAACCTCAAACTTTACCTGTAAAACTATGCTCAAACTCACATTTTTGTCATGTTTTTGTTTGTTACCCTTTACAGTGAAATGGTAGCCAGTATACCGGGTAACTTTTCAACGAGACCTAAAAGTCGATATACTCGATATAAAGTTTTGCTTTGACGTCTTTTTAGAACTTTCAAGCTCCGAGGTTTTTTAACATTTAACGAAAAGCAAACTTGTTCCACCTGCCAATGAGACGTTAGTCGGTAATATAGTGAGTAAAGTGCGAACTTACCTACTTACTAGGATTAACTTGTTATGACTTTTGCCATTTTTTCCCTTGTACGGTTTCTTTCTCACTGCGTGGTAGAAGCCACATTACAAACCAATTCAGTATGCTGTGTTTTATGGTGTTATATGAAAGCTACTATATTTAAAGAATATCCGGTAGTTGATTGTTGAAGCTGCGTCACTTTCCGTTTAGCCTTGTGGTTGAATGCTTTAAAATGTCTTGAGCATAGCATAGCCCTCTCCATTGCCCTTTCGGTGACTTTGAGCCTTCTTATGAGGCCGTAAGCGACCACGTTTCCGTGCCATACGTCATCACTGGCAACACACACTGGGTAAAGACTCTCGTCTTGAGACACTGCGGAATATTGGATGAAAAGATGTGCCGTAGCTTCCCGAATGCTGCCCAGCCGAGTCGGATTCGACGATTGACCTCTTTCTCGAAGTTGGACCTACCTAACTGGACAGTCCGTCCTAGGTATATATACTCGTCTACAACTTCGAGCGTAAAGTGTCCGAAAGAAATGGGAGTGGGTACTACGTGGACGTTTGACATGATCTTCGTCTTACGGAATACCGACGACCGAATAGCCTGGTGGTTAGAGAACCTGACTATGAAGCTTGAGGTCATGTTGATGCCTGCCTTCTCCAGTCCAGTCTTGAAAAGTCCTCCAGTGCAGCAGTGAACAGTTTTGGGGAAATAACATCCCCTTGCCTGACACCCCGCTGCAGCGGAATAGGCTTCGAGCTCGGATCTTGGAGTCGGACTGACATAGTGGCGTTCTCGTACAAACATTTCAGTACTTCGATATAGCGGCAGTCTACTTGGCACCGCTGGAGAGACTGTCGTACAGCCCAGGTTTCGATCGAATCGAAGGCTTTCTCGTATTCCACGAACGCTAAGCAGAGGCAGGTTATACTCCTCAGTCTTCTGTATAACCTGATGGAGCGTATGAATGTGGTCTACGGTACTAAACCCTCTTCGGAAACCGGCTTTTTCGGGAGGCTGGAAGTCATCAAGCCTGCGTGCGAGACGAGTCTTAAAATTATTTCATGTTTACGATACCTCGTAAATATTGTACATTTTCGCACCAATTCTAAAAAATCCGAGACACACCATTACCTAATTGGTGCCAATTTTCAATGGTAGTGAAACTGGAAAACCCAGTAACGTAAGTATCAATATTAATAATAGCTTTAAAGCCGTCGCGGACTTGCAAGGAAATGCTGTTGCGATTCCTAGAACACCATTGAACGGGCGCCGACCAGACGGACGTAGGTACTTTCCTTGCAAGCAAATAAATAATAAGCAAGTTTTCGGAATCGATAGTTATAGATAAATAGTTACGTGAAAATGAGCTATACTAAGAACTTGAACTTAGTGCGAAATCGTTTTCAGTGAGGGTGGCGCCAATTTCACCGTTCCGGATAAAAATACCGAACACGATAATGTTACCTAGTACCTACTCAATTGTATAACGCTGAGTTTCATTTTACCCACACGGAATTCTGTTCGCAATGTTTAAATTAACTGTTTTATTAAATAACAAGTAAAGTAATACTTATTTTAAATGAAAATTGTCGGATAGTTATATCGCACGAATCTACATTCGTGCGGTGGTATAACTATCCCATGTATGTGGTAAAGTTGTAATTGTAACCGACAGAAACTGTGAATTAGTCTGTCTGTTTGTTTGTCAATCACGCTTAAACGGCTAAACCGATTTGAAACCGAAATTTTGCACGAAGATAGTTTATAGGCTGGATCCAAATATAGGATAGTTTTTATTTTTATCCCGGGTCTACGCATAAAAAGTCGCGGGCGGAAGCTAGTTATTAATAATTCCCAAAAACGTATACCTACTTATGACCTATTGAAAATATCCTACACCGTAGTAATGCTATTATTTATTATGTGCGTACATTAAAAACCTCTACATAATAACTGAATGATCTTGGATGTTTTGGCTTTATTTAGGGTCATGTTTTAAATTTTTCTTTCAGTACCTATTCGTTATACTTAAGTAACTATTCTTTACAATTATTTTTATTAATTATTTAAACGATGATCTTTCACATACTTTCCAAATATTTTCAACACCCTGTTAAACATTTTATGTAGGTAGGTACCTATCCATACATGTCTTTATTGAGAACAAGTCAGTTCATACAATTTATTATATATAAAGTAAACATAAAATAATACGAGTTTTGTAATACCTACCATATGTTATTATATTACCAGGCAGATTAAGTATTGAAGACTAAGGAATAAATTAATGCTCGGCTTTGAAGTAATCGTATGGTTTCCTGGCGTTGTGGTTTGGATGCCTCCAACTAAATATTATTTTGTGACCACTAGGAAGTATTAGATATTTAATGTATCAATTACAGCCACACTTAGTCGTATAACATCAAACGAAACCTTTGAAAAAATACCTATTTTAACTACCATTGATCGTTAAAATATTATTTTGTATAACGGAAAATAGCATAATTTAATTTGCATTTGTGCTTAGCCTATCACCGTACACGGATCTATGTATTGTGTACGAGGGAGTGGTTACAGTGCCTTTAATAAATGTCAATAGTCATTAAGAAAAACAAGACTTTAGACCACGACACTGAAATTGCTAGCTTTTCCGTCTAGCTAGACGATTGCGCGGCGAATTAAAGTCGAAAATATCGTATAAACAGGGGTTATTTTGAGGGTTGTTTTATGAATCCTACGCGTGTTTGTTGGAAGTGAAAGAGAAGGCGCTAGCTAAGGGGGTGGCGCTTACGGCCGGTGAAAACTGCTTGCACCAGTTATCTTCGGAACGCCGGTGCCGCCGGGTGCGATCCATTCGCGCGCCAAATGAACGCTTCCAAACTTTTCACGAGTTTTCCGAAAAATATTTTCGAGTTCCAGAGTTGACCGCCCCTTTAATCACTTCTTTGCGTGTGTCGAATGCAACCGAAAAGAGCGTTTACCGTGTGTTTTACGGTTAAGTTTGTTTTTAACGACAAAATGTTATAGTTACGTGCTTCCTTGGTTTCGGAAAGAAAATATTTCTATGTAAGAAAAATAACAGGTTTTTGTCTTTGCCCGGATAGTTCTGTACAAATCTTTCTTTTTACCTAGTTATTGGGTATAATTTGGCATTGAACTAGTGGATGCATATGCACTGATAATTTAAGAATAAAAGTTTAATACGTCGAGATGAACATATTTAGTCACCTCAGTTTATTGAAGAGTGGCAAACTGCTCCTGGCGGTGCTGGTGTTGGATTGGCTGCTTGCCGGAAGTACAGATGCTACCACCCGTGAGTACCTCTTGGTTATAATTTTGATTTCTCCTACCATTATATGTTTCCTGGACAATTCATACTAATAATAATGACCACACCCACCGAATTTACGCATCTCTGGGCATTTACGTATTATTAAATTAAATACGAGAAAGAGAGTTGCAAGTATGAATGAATGTAAGAATCAGTAATTTAATTCCCAATTCTAAAGCTTTTGGATTCCAACCTAAGGAACATTTTTACATGTAACTATTAAACAAAAGTCAGCATCACAACACACGGGGATGCGTCTCGGATTTACGATAAATTGTGAAACATTCTAAATAAAACACGGTTTTCTTCAGACTCTATTATCGATATTATCTATTACTCTTACTTACATATGTACTTTTACCTAAGACCATGTTTGCCAAAATAATTATATCCTACCTACTAGAAATACTATGTACCCTAACTTAACACGCCGGCTTTTGATTTATCGGGAAACCTGTTGAAAGCTGTTTCATGTAATGCTAAAAAAACTGTCCTGTATTATTTTAATACTATGCTTAGCAATTTATACCTACAAAGGCTAATTTATAAAGTCTAATTATCATATTCAATATAACTCTTAGTGTACTAATGAGTTTGAAGCACATATTTGTTTGTATTGTTCACAAAACAAGCATGCTGATTTGTTTACAAACATGTATCTACAGTCAGCATCGTATAGTTAGTAGCATCGTAAGTAGCCAACTATATCGTAACACATCCGCACTCTTACGGTAATAAAGACGTTTAATGTTGCTGTCATCATAGTATAAACTAAGTTAGGTAGGTAGCTATACTAATATCAGCCGAATTATTCGTGTAAAATGTTATGTGTGTAATATTGAGTTAGAAACTTAAAATAACAATTTATAGTCTCTTTTAACACATTTGTAGTTCCAATATAGTCGGTCCCTCAGTGCTGAGGATCGTGACCACCACGTCATTTGGTTTTGCTTGTGCAATGAAATGACACCTCGTTTCTCGTGTATAAATCAGTTATTCGATAGGCGACTTATGCAAATAATATAAACGGTTTTATTCTATGAATTTGAGGTAACAGATAATTGCGTAAGAAGTAGTATTTGAGTTCCCGCAATCCGCAACGTTTCTATTAATTATCGATGTGGAAGTCAAATTATGGTATCACTAAATAGTACCAACAATTTATTTAAAGCTACTTTGGTGCCAATTGTGCACGACTACCTAGAAGTAGGTTCTGTGAATAGTTTCCGTTGACACAGAACTATTAAATTTGGCAAGTAATATCGTCTTATACTACAAGTACAGGGAAAAATCTGAAAACTATACATTTGTAATTTTGTACGGAACCCTCGATGGGTGCGTCCGACTTGTACTTGTCCGGTTTTTTAATAAATATTCTAACTCTGTCACCGATGATAATAAACACTGATGTATAAGGGGATTTAGCTGGAGCAGGAATTCTCCCTCTTGCGCGTATTTCATTAAATTTGATCGAATACAATTTAAGGTCACAGTAGCCACAATAATTTCGTCTGTCGATTAGAATAATTTTATTCATGGTAAACCTTACGTTGCCTATATGTATTCAACAATACTCCTTGTTAACTGTTTCTGAAAAGTCAGCAATATATCAATGCTTCGACTTTTACTCGTAACTATTTATTCGAATCCAGTCTAAACTAACACGTTATGCACTTTGTTCGAAATAAAAGTACTTGAGTTTAATTGAATTAATCAATCTTCCAATGTCAATTTCAACGCTTCTAATTTCATTCCGTATCCAAGATTTACTAGGGCTTGGTTTTTAAATCCCCGCGAATCTTTCCCCTAACCGTAATATGATGGGTTGACATGCAGTCAATTAGCGGGCCCGGTCGCGGGGCGCGCTGTAACGTCTATCAGGGCGCCGGAAGGCAATGAGCCTAGTTTTAACAACATCGCATTATACTGTCGTTTACAAAATTGTGATACCGCTACGCTGCTTAGCGGGGTTATACAATATGACGTCCTCTTTATTGGAAGTATTTTGCATTTTTAGTATAATGAGGTCACCGCAATTAACTAGGAAGACTTGTTTTATGCGATGATATGAAGACTTACTGTAAACGACCTGCTAAATAGGTACGTATAAATATTACTTATATACGAATCAGAATACTCCGTGGCAAATAACTAAGCCGAAAGATTCAACTTGTAGGTAAGCTCCCAGGCAGATAACGAAATAAATCTTTCAGTTTAGTCCACTATTATAATATTTGCCATCAGTCTATCAGAATGGCAAATATTAGGACGGTAATGTTGCTTATATATAATAATACGCAGGAATAACATACCTACCAGAGGGCCTACCGCGAAACGATATTCGTTTTCGTTCGTACATCTCCCTCTTTGTCGCTCGAACTGGCACTTGGCCACAGCCTTGGCGACAGAGACGGAGATACACGAACGAAAACGAATATCGTTTCGCGGTAGGCCCTCAGGTATGTAATGTATCACTATACAGCATCACTATTCACGGGAATCGTTATCAAATCAGCGGCGTTATCGTTCCTAAGGATATCGTATTTCCCTGTGTCCCTATCTACCTACCTAACCGGCGATTTTTCTGAAATATTGTAATCACCTATAACGAATACTTAAATTTAACTCCACACAGTAGGCGAGCTTCGTGCTTTAACTTCGAGCCTTTCTTTATGGTGACATTAACCGAGATTAAGGTTAAACGCAGTCCCATTTCCTATAAAAAAGGTACTTATAAGTTAAATGTTTGCTTAATTGAGTTGAAATCGATTCTTAGCGCTTTTCACTCCAAGAACTTAACACGCCGTAAGAGCGTGGTGTGTATTACGCAAAAGGTCATAATTTTTTTAAGCTCATTAACCGTTTTGACCTGATTCCGTCCATGTTACACACGAAATAATCGCGTGCTGCTGGATTAATTTGACAGAACATGCTTAGTGCTTATTTTGAGGATATTTGGCAATTATACGTCAGTGGTCTATTTAGTGGTAAGCCTTCCTTGGTTATCGAGTTTACTTTTTCTAAAGAATAAAAACATGTTTATGGCTGATGCTCAAAAAAATGGCGGGTTCACCTGCCTTACTTTAGGGCTAGCTTGTTACGTTCGGATATTTTTTCTAATAGGTATAGGTAAATAGATCAGTTTTAAGTAGGCCTTTATAGATTTTTAACGTAAAGGTCTTTTTTGTTTATTAAACAGTTAGTTTGTAATGGCGTTTTCTCATTGACCTGCACTTCCGGAGACGGATTAAAGAATAACTTTTTTTTTATCGTTGCGTCTGTTTCCATAATTTTAGTGTGTAGGTTTTGGACTCGATAATTAATTTAGTTTTTTTGCTAAATTGGTTCAACATTTTGTAAAAAATATATGCTCATTCACCAGGCATACATTTGTTTCTCTCCAATTCATAATCTATGATAGCTCGTAAACCCTTGGCCCTCTCATTCGGGGCCTTCCAATGTCAGGCGAGCGACTGATGCAGTTACTAGTGCATATCGTGCTTTGTTACCGAAATATTATTTTAAAACGTTTGAAGCTGGATTTTGTAACAGGTAAGTCTATATATCCTGTACCTAAAAAAATATCATAGGTTTGAACATTTATCATTGTTAATGTTTTGTTAGTTATGGTTTGATGTTGGTTTAACCTGGATGTAACAGGATTTGACTGAATTCTAACGGTTTTGGTTTTATGGCGCAATAACGGCCGTTTTCGAAGCAACCTGTGCCTATTTCACCTGCCTTCTGGTGACAGGTGAATTAGATCAGGTGAATGAGATGTGGTT
Organism: Epinotia nisella; assembly: GCA_932294315.1. Taxonomy (NCBI): domain Eukaryota; kingdom Metazoa; phylum Arthropoda; class Insecta; order Lepidoptera; family Tortricidae; genus Epinotia; species Epinotia nisella. The sequence goes on from OW028680.1 coordinate 10,097,350, forward strand.
ACAAGTTAAATTTTCTTATGGATAATTGCTCAAGTAAATTCGTTTTTTTTCGTTTCTTTCATACTTATTGATATGCCTTATTTTGCATTGTATTTTTGGGCTTAGGTCAAAGATGAGTTTTTACAGGTAGATAATTGACTGATTCACCATCATCTTTTTTTAAATTTAATTTATTACTCACATATGTGTGTCCTGTGTGTTTGTGAATAAATGTATTTTCTTTCTTTTCTTTCTTTCTTTCTTTCTTTCATAATAAAACATAACTTAAAATTAATACCAAACTTCGCCAAACTGCGAGGCAGTTTGTTGGCGAATGGGTTAATACACTCATTCTTTGCTTAAAATGCTGTAAGAACATACCTACTTGTTATCTGAATATTATGAGATTAACATACATTGTTTAAGAGTACTTATCAGGTTTTTTTGCAATGGTTCTCAATCAACAGTGACTTTATCTTAAATGTTATTATTAATTGTACCTAGATATTGCTACTGCATATTTTATGTATTGTTCTGTCCAATTTATAAATCTATACTTTAGTATAGATATATTATTAATAAGACATTCTGTTGCAAATCTATTATGACCTATAAATCATTATTTACCAACAAAAAAAAACAGTTAACCAACTAACAGCGCTTCTCCAACGAATGAAATAAGGGCGCCAAAAGAAAAAAACGAAGGACAATATACGCAAAAATAAATGGCAACCTTGAATAAAAATTTGCAGAAATCACGGCAAATAGACTTAAATAGGTGCCAAAAAAGGAAGGAACAAAAAATACAGTTTTAATAGCAGAAAGCAACAAAAAAACAAAAATAGCGAATCAATTCAAGTCTTACAATGGTTTCAAGTCAATTACAACAAAATATTTTTTTTTATCAGTTGTTGATTCTAGTTATCATGAAAAAAAGCTTCATTTGACAGACTAGTTTCTCTGTAATAGGCATAAATTAAATTTTCAGCAAAAACACCTGGTTACCATCTATCTTCATTTTCCTGATCACTTATATCTGTTATATCATGATAAGTCAACGCACGTAAAGAGCTCCAGCGGCTACACATTTTATATGGCGCTCGGAGCTGCCATGTCATTTTCTTATTATTCTGGCAGTTAAGTCTAATTAACCTGCCCATACAAATAACAAATGGCCATAAATTCTACGTTTTTAGTAGTATCTTAGTGCCTCCTGCTGATTTGAAAAGGGTTTTGTACATAATATCAAAAATCAATCCTGAAAAAAAAAATAACAATTGTTAATTGACTTTTTTTGAGAATCAGCCTTATACTATATTATGTACCATACTAATTAGTATCTGGATCAAATAACTACTTACACTAATTTAAGAAAGTTATATGATACCTAACCAATTGGCTATAAGGAGGAAAATTTCGCAATTAAACACTTCAAAAATGACTCATGAAGACCAAAACTTAATTTACAATAGCGAATTACAGCTAAACAAAGGTTTTCAGATATTTTTTCACATTTCACATACCTACATGTTTTTTGGCGATTTTGCCGAAAACACGTAAGGCAATAAGTTAGATTAGCAGTAAAACGAACTTGATTTAGGAGGTTGGCTTTTATTACCCTCATCTAACGAAGGCGATTTACTTGGGGGCAAAATAACAAATCGGACGGAATACAGAGTGCTCTCTGGGGGAGTTGCAATGTGCATCTACTCTCATTGCATTCTCCAGAATAAAACAATTTATTCTGAAAATAATTTGCAAAATTACTGGGTCTGTTTTGCGTTACCGTCTGTCTGCGGACCACAGAAACGAAACGTTGATTCAATGTTTTTATCACAAACACTAACTCTGGGTATTTATATATCGTTAACATTCATTTTTTTATTATTTTTTAGGGTTCCGTAGTCTACAAGGAACCCTTATAGTTTCGCCATGTCCGTCCGTCTGTCTGTTTGTCTGTCTGTCCGTCTTCGGCTTAGCTCAGTAACCCTTACAACTAGAAAACTGCAATTCGGCGTGGGTATATAAACCAATCAAGCCGACAAAACAGTAAAATAAAATCCTGAAAAAAAAATTTTTAGGGTACCTTCCCTACTTGTATGTAAATAGGTGATGTATTTTTTTTTCTCGTTAAACCTATAGTGTGGGGTATTGTTGGATAGCTCGTTAAAAATATTATGGGTTTACTAAAACTATTTTTCAACTAGTTATGCGTTTGCGAGATAATGGGGTTTAAAGCCCTAATTTTTGTTCAAGTCATGTGTGTGTCCCCCCCCCTGCCGGCTAAATGGCTACTGGGACGTGAAAAAATTCGTGGCAGTAGTACATAAATATAATGAATTTAAAAGGAAAACTATCACAGTTAAGAAGACATAACTAGTTAACGAGTAGTATAACTAGTTAACTGGTAAGAAATGCACTTAATTTCGGGTGCATATACATTGTCATTGGAATTTGAACCTTTTACCGTGGACGGTAGAGTTGCTTTTTCACGGCACGGCGCTTCTTGCCCGCGGCGAGCGCGCAAAAGACCTTGCGATCTGCGGTTCGATTAGTTTATGTAGTATCTAATATTTACGATTATTTACTAGGGTAAGCTATAATAAAAACCCCAAAAGCCCCTTTTAAGTCCGCATTCTGTGACAGACGGGCAACTACGGAATCCTACCCTGCGCGTGGCCCGACACGCACTTGGCCGCTTTTTTCTCCACCTTTGAGAAATCGAAACAGTTAAATGAGCAGCCCATAATATTCAATATGTATTGTTATGTATTATTTATTATTATGTAATATTAAATTATGTATTGTTTGAATAATTACTTGACGAATCAGATCTTAGTTCGCCCTCCTCCCTTCTCATCGTCATTCTAACCATCTATAACAACGTAGGCAGGCACTAACAATAGTACAAGACAATTCCGAATATTTAAATTACGATTTTCATCAACAGTATAGTAGAATCGATTGTATTTTTCAATATATTTACATCATAAGATACTATAATTCTACAATCACATTACCTTATATATTATTTGTTACATCAATGGAAACCAAATCATTTAACTGTAGGTACCTATTTAATACCATATCATCAACACAAAGCAATGTTCTTCCAGTATGTACAAATGTCACAGTATCTTGGTTTGGTAAACGATATCCTTTAGGTAATTGACTTCCTTGATGTGGCGCTTAATCGCTGGAGGTTTGATTAGCTCTTCTACAGATTAACTACGTTACGACAGCCTCACACGCCTTCCCTGACAAGTCACAAACGGCTTCATTATCAGATCATAGAAACCTGATACTTTTATTGTGAATGAGCGAGTATCGTTCTGTTTTCCAAATAATAAGAAGCCCAACCAAAAGCTCTCTGTTTCCAGTTCTATAGAAATAATTTGGTTTATTTCCAGATTTACTAATTACTTTGATGTTGTTGAAACTAATACTGCTTTTAACGAGTACAAAGAGCAGGGAATTGGAGACATATTTTTCATTATCTTAGCGAACTGCCAGGAGGCATGGATGAAAAACGATTTTAACTAGCTTTCTACAATATAAAATACAAGATGTTAAGTAGATACGATAGAATAATGCCACGTTGCCTTGAAAGCTAAAACATGACTGTTAATTGTTTAAAAAATATAATTTATGTCGATTATTTTGGAATTATTATAATTCTATATATGCGATGTTCACAGACAAAAGGTACTCATTCATAAGTAGTCAACGAAGACATTTTTGTACTAACCGGAATCTTAATGACTGTAGTGACTATTAAAAACCTACAAAATACGGTTCCTTTTTTCCTGGAAATTGGGTGGGGATATAAATATAATATTATATATACATTTTAAGGACTATTCGATTGATATACCTACGGCGTTCGAGCTCAGAGTTTCTTTGTTACAGATTTCGCGCACCAATTTATGATCATGTTAATCAAAAGCTTGTACTTTAACAGTGATTATTTTTATTAAGATAAAAATAGCATACTCGTACAATGAATTACAAATAACTAGATAATGATATAGCCACGCGCTGTCGTGGTATTAAAAAAAAGATTTAATTGAATGCACTAAATAGATATGGTTAATAAGTGTAACCAAAGCCATTTTTTACATATTTGTAGGAGAAATCTTTTAGAACTAACCTATAAAACGAACATCGAAAGATTACTCGATTTCGGCAGACTTATATGACGGGTTTACGTTCTCGTTTGAATTAATCCTACCAGGCTTACCTAACGCCCTTGAATGTAAAATATAATACAAAAATGTATGTTTATAAATTCCATTTCAAGTACTGCGGCTTATCTCCAACTTCCATCCGGATAAATTTCGATCAATTAATAATATTTGTACTGCCAATATAAAATCCAGCAGATTAATATGGCTACGAATCCGATTGAACAATGATTTATATAAAATCCATCGGTCATAATTGAATGGAATAACGTGGCTCAAGGTGTCAGGGTTTAACGGGGTGTTTGATGAATTTATTGTTGGTGCAGACGAGCCGGGGTTCACGGGGCCCATCGCGAACGTGACGGCGCCGCTGGGCCGCGAGGCGGTACTCGCCTGCACCGTGCACAACCTTTCCACTTACAAGGTAACCGAATCTGATTTGCCCCAACATTTGCTTCTTAAGCGTGTTTGCTTTCTTATTTCGACTTGTATTGATACAATCAATCTTGTTAAATAAAGAAAACGAAACATTTTCTGCTTGTATTGATTTTGGCTTAGAAAAATATTTCGAGAGTTTACGTAAACGCAGCCGGAGTAACGGCTTATTATCCAATAGTTTATGATTCTTGGAAGGATTACATAGTAGTGAGGTGGCCTGAAATAGGTGTATGTTTTGTGCTAAGAAAGGTTTTATCGAAAAAAATATAACAATTACCTTTTCTAATGGTGAGTTATTAATTTTTAGAATTGTCTCGAGCAGCAAGGTACCTACTGCTAACATTTATTTGATGTTTCAGAGACGCATTTACTTTCAAATGTTAATGTCAGTTGTTAGCTCTGTTACCGATACATTGCGTGCCGAATTAATTTGTATGAAAAAAGTGTATTTTTTTAAATAGAGGTACCAATTCAAGTTCATTAGGGATTGTACTTTCTTCCCTTAAAATATATGTTTTTAAGGAAGTCACACAGTGTATAGGTACGTCGTACATTTACAGATCCAAAAGTCAAGCGAAAAACTAAGGATATTATCAAAATACATTTTGCTGTTCATTGACTGTCTAAATACATTTTTAGATATACCTATGTAACCCACTCCGAAAATTACCATAACATAATCCGCTAGACGCAGTAGGAATATTAACGACATATGTAAACCTAATTCCGTTTATAAACTGAATCACAAACTTTAGGTGGCATGGCTTCGAGTAGACACGCAGACGATCCTCACAATCCACACCCACGTGATATCGCGGAGCCGGCGCGTGGGCGTGACGCACAGCGACCACCGCACCTGGTTCCTGCACATCCGCGAGCTGCGAGAGACCGACCGAGGCTGGTACATGTGCCAGATCAACACTGATCCGATGAAGAGCCAGCTGGGGTACCTGGATGTTGTTGGTGAGTTAGTGTTTCAACTTGCAGCTCTAAAGTGTCGGCCACGCCTGAGCTTGACGCGTATACGCAGCGACGACTCTTAGTGCCGTTCGTTCCTCACTATTATATTGTTCTGTGCCGTGAATTTGGAGATGCTTGGCTTAATCAATGGGCTTAGGTACCTACTGAATAAGTCGTCGACCCAGTTTAGATTGGTACTAGAAAATGAGTTGTGTAAGAATGTTCTTAAATATTGATTGTAGTAAATACTACAATGTCAAAGGCCGTCAAAGGCATAATAGGCGTAACTCATATATAACGTACAAGTATAACTTTTGTCCATTGCCTGCGGCAGGAGTGGGATGATCTATCAAAGATCGAAAACTATCTACTTAAATGAGGAAATAATTATTTAAGAGATGTTGATACCTTCAATTTGGTTGGGTGGTGATTATGTGCTCTTATGCAAGGAAAAAAAGTATTATCTATCTGATAAATAGTAATTACAGACGGCCGAGCCCTAGCAGGCTTGTCTAGGAATACAAGTTGTACATTTTAGGTATGAATAAGTATGAGTACCTACCGGAAACATGGTTTCATGGTCTGCTATACGAAAGTAAAGTCGCGCGTGTTTGACAAAAGCCCAGCATCTACCGTTAACTACATTAAAAATAAATCTTGAATAAGCACTGAAAAAGTAGGATTTCGCGATTGCTATTGATATTTATCATAAACGGATGAACAACGTTTTCGTACAGTGGTATCTACCACAAATATAAGTTACAGAGATGTTCCTGCTTAGCCGTATTTTGTTGGATGCCGCAAAAACATTTTAGCCGGCAGTGCGTTTGCGCGGGTGAAATCTTCTGCCATTGGTTGAAAATCGTGCACCATTTTGTCGACGCTGGCGACCGCCATTTTGTTCAGACGTTACGGGAAAGAAAACATGTACCTATTCAATTGTTTAATTCGGCATTATCAGCATTCGTCTGTGCGGAAGAAACTTACACGTGTAATGTTCCCTTTTTTACCTGATTTATCGGCCGAACCTAATACGGCGATCGGAATGCGTGGTGAGAGAGTAGTCTGGGAAAAATCTAGGGGCAACCTCCGCAGGGCGATTTTTACATAACTTTGATCGATACTAGGATCGACGTGGTTTGGTTTGTTTACATTAATCACAGGTGTCGCCCGTTTTTATAAAAACCGGCCAAGTGCGTGTCGGACCACGCACAACGTAGGGCTCCGTGCCTATTAAAAAGGTCGTATCGTCACAGAAATCTTACGGCACTTACGTCCTTTTCTTTAAGAAAGGCAGTTTTTCAGTAATATTTCGAAAACCTTTGAACCGATCTAGTTCAAAATAATTTTCGGTGAAAGAATTTAATAATCCCTATATCCATGATTTTTTTCATGCTTTTAAAATACACCGTTCAAAAATTAGAGTTGACAGAATTTTAGTGACTTTCGGGGCGACTATCTCCGACTCTATTTACTTAATCAAAAAAAATGCTGAAATTTTTTATATTTATTTTGAAAGGCCTATCGATTGATGTGCCACACGTGGGATTACAAAGTTTTTTTTTTTTTGACTTTCAGTTTTATGTATGGAGTAGTGCACCTCTAAAAAATTTTTTTTTGTCATTTTAATTACAAAACTATGTAGCGGCTAAAAAAATACACCTATATTCAAAATTTTATTCAAATACACCTTATAGTTTTTGAGTAAAATGCCTGTGACATACGGACAGACGGACAGACGGACAGACGGCTAGACGGACAGACGGACAGATGAACAGACGGACAGACGGACATGACGAAACTATAAGGGTTCCGTTTTTGCCATTTTGGCTACAGAACCCTAAAAACGGAATAAGGTGAGCGAATCGCCTTTTCCAAATAGCTTCGGGGGTTGACTTAGTATATAGATTCGCGCATTCGGATATCGACTTAGTGAATCCCTGATATCCGAATGCGTGTTCGGGTATTCCGCGGCTGCTATGGGGTCTCGCGGGTCAAGATATGTGCTCGAAAGTACTATAATAATGTTGTCTAAAGTCTATTGCCCATTAAATCATTGCTAATAATAGTAGATTGAAAGAATAAAGACCCGTTGGTGCCACAGACTACAACAAATATCTACTGTTTTTTGATCTCTCTTATACTAATTCCATGTGGACTTGCTGTCGAATGGCAGGAGCAAGATGGGGCCATAAGTCCCAAAATTGCTATGTGGCTTTACACAACGTTAGTGAGGCCTGTAATCACTCTGCAGTCCGGTGCAACAAAGCCATCATAAGGTTAAGCAGCCTAAAGTGTACATCTTGCTAAACAGCAACCGGAGCTTTATGCTCAACACCGGGGGCAGCCTTGGACGCACCTGCTCGATGTAGCGCCACTCCTCCTGCAAGTGCAAAAGGAGGCGAAGCAGTGCATCTACAGGATATGCTCACGAACAAGACCAAAATGGCGCTCTCAAGCGCTAATCAAACTTGAGGCCCTTGTTTTTGATTACAAAAACCTAAGCATGCCCACTGACGACACACGTGGAATGCAAATTCACCAAACTATATAAAAAAAGTAACAACGTGAGCAGTTAGCTGAAATGAAAACTAAGCTGATTTGACCCTGTTCAAATTCATAAAAAAGCGGTAGACAGAGTAATTTGCGACTTTACCCCCCAGGGCTAAAGTACCCCGCGTTTACTGTACCTCCGAGAGACAAATGGACATACGACCAAATGGATTTCAAGGAGGGAAGCCAGATTTGGTATACAAATGGCAAAAAAACCGGCCAAGTGCGAGTCGGACTCGCGCACGAAGGGTTCCGTACCATTATCTATAAAAACGGCAAAAACATCAAGTTAGTTGTATGGGAGCCCCCTTAAATATTTATTTTATTTTGTTTTTTAGTATTTGTTGTTATAGCGGCAACAGAAATACATCATCTGTAAAAATTTCAACTTTTCAGCGAGGAAATGCCGCCAGCATCCTCGGTACAATGCCTCGCGGGCCTTTTTTAGATTTAAGTTAGTTTTAATATTTAATTTAGTTAATGTTAATCATCATCTTGTATTTACTTTAGAAAATAAGTAGGTAAATTAGTATTTATAATAGAATTAATACATACATACACAAATAAGTATATACAGAAATATACAATACATACACACTTACAAGCGAAATTCTCAAACCTGATAGGTGCCTACTTTAAGACTTCTCGGATCTGCCAGCAAAGAAATGAAAGCTGCAAATATGCGTCATTGCTTTCTACGAGTATGTATGTGTAAATTGTGTAGTGTGAATATTAACTGCGTGCAAAAATACGCAAGTATTAAGTACATGGACTACCTACTTCAGTTACGTGGAAACGGAACTGCGTTTTTGGTAGTCTTTGCCTTCAATACCGATTTTTATAATAAAGTTAGCTTTATGTATTTTCGTCATAAAATCAGGAACTACGGGATCAATTTTGATGTAGTTTTATCTAAAGTGCAGCTTCATGTATTTTCGTGTTACATAAAGCTCTAGTTATTCCAATTAGTTCCCAATAAGTTCTAGTTTAAAAATAAATATCGTGTAAGACCCGTGTAAAACAATTATGTAACTTCTTGTTTCCCCTCTGAGTGAGATGGCAGTCGCTTTCGTAAAACTATTGCCTACTCCAAATCTTGAAATTAGGTGCTAAATCAGCCCGCGGGTTCGTTGGGCGCCACTGGAAAAATCGCTAAGAGGATGATGACAAAGTTATTTGATTTAGTTCTGATATGTTTGCACAGTTCCTCCGGATATTTTGGACCGTGGGACGAGCCGCGACCAGACGGTCCGCGAAGGGGCATCTGTGAGTCTGACTTGCGCCGCCACAGGCTCACCACAACCGCAGATCACATGGCGCCGGGAGCATTCCAAGCCTATCGTCCTTTCTGACGGAATACAAGGTAAACATTAATTTAAAATTGCCCAATTAGGCCGTTTAATTGGGCCTCGTCTGAACTGGAATGATATTTTACTACATGGCGCTTAATACAAATGGATTTCAGTACTATCTCCAAAAAAACCGGACAAGTGCGAGTTCAACTCTCGTGGTGAGGAGGGTTCCGTATATAATCTAAATTTCATAAGTGTTTTTGAATACTCAAACTTCAACAAATAGGTTTTCCTGTAATCTTTAGGCAAGGAACTATTTTCCATATTTTTTTCAGAATTTTAATCCTAGTAGTTTCGGAGATAAGAGGGGGGAATGGTCAATTTTCGTCTTTTTTCCTAAATTACTTCAAATCTGTTTTTGGTAAAATTATATTAAAAAAACCGGCCAAGTGCGTGTCGGACCACGCAAAACGAAGGGTTCCGTGCCTATTAAAAAGGTCGTATCGTCATAGAAATCTTACGGCACTTACGTCCTTTTCTTTGAGGAAGGCAGTTTTTCAGCAATATCTCGGAAACCTTTCATCCGATCTTGTTCAAAACAATTTTCGGTGAATGAACTTAATAAGCGCTGTGTCAGTGAATTTTTTCATATTTTTAAAATACACCGTTCAAAAATTAGAGGGGGGGGGACAGAATTTTAGTGACTTTCGGGGCGATTATCTCCGACCCTATTCACTTAATCAAAAAAAATGTTAAAAAACCTTATATTTATTTTGAAAGGCCTATCGATTGATGTGCCACACTTGGGGGTCACAATGAAAAAAAAATTTTTGACTTTCAGTTTTATGTAGGTATGGAGTGCACCCCTAAAAAAATTTTTTTTAGTAATTTTAATTACAAAACTTTGTAGCGGCTAACAAAATACACCTATCCTCAAAATTTTATTCAAATACACCTTATAGTTTTCGAGTAAAATGCCTGTGACATACGGACAGACGGACAGACGGACAGACGGACAGACGGACAGACGGACAGACGGACATGACGAAACTATAAGGGTTCCGTTTTTGCCATTTTGGCTACGGAACCCTAAAAAACTGACATGCTTACAACAACCCCTTTCATTTGATATGTCACACAACACAGTTTGCGAAACTTTTTTTTTAAATTTTCCATTTTACCCCCCAAAAGTGGCCCCTTTCTTCAGAATTCATTAATTTACTTTACGCGTCCATCTTTGGGTCACCAATTTACATATGTGTACCAAATTTCAACTCAATCGGTCCAGTAGTTTCGGAGCAAATCGGCTGTAACAGACGGACAGACAGACAACCGAGTGATCCTATAAGGGTTCCGTTTTTTCCTTTTGAAGTATCAGAACCCTAAAAAGTAAGTAAAAAGAAGGAAAACAACGATTAATGTTAGTGTTAGATAATTTTGTATTGTAATATGTATTATTGTAGTATTTTTTTAAATGTAGGTATGTGTTCTTAACCGCTAATTGATACTCAAGGTAATTTCAATGGAATTGTATTATTATTAAATTAAAATAAATTTGACGACCGGTTAGCCTAGTGGGTAGTGACGCTGCCTGAAGGCCCTGGGTTCGAATCCCGGTAAGGAGAAATATTTGTGTGATGAGCATGAACATTTGTTACTGACTCTTGAATGTTTTCTATGTATTTAAGTGTTTGTATCTATTAAATATATCTTCGTCTAAAACTCATAACACAAACCTTATTGAGCTTACTATGGGACTGCCGGAGGTGGGCTGATTTAAATGGAATCAACGGGTAACCATTCCCAACTTCGGTGAGATAGTACCAAAGGGGGGGCCGAATAAGGACTTAAAAAAATTTGTATTGGATCATGTAGAAAACGCTAAAATAAGCATGTTTTATGATATAAACTTTTTCTCTCCGATCAATATTTACCGAGATATTGGGGTTCAAAGTCAACCATTTTAAAGGGCTCTGGGACTTAAAAAAAATTCAGTTGTGAAATTTATGTCAGTATAACACCTCATTTTTATTGATGTATCCAATAAAACGTGCTAAAATAAGCATTTTTTATAATGTAAACTTTTTCTCTCCTATCACTATTTACCGAGATATTGGGGTTCCAAGGTCAACCATTTTGAAGGACTCTGAAACTGAAAAAATTTAGTGGTGAAATTTATGTAGCTTCCCGACGCATGTCCAAAAACGTTAATAAAATAGTTAAGCAGTGCCATATATATATATTTTAAATTTCTAATTAAATAAAGTCGGTTCTGGCGCTTCGCCGGCCGCTACCGCGGCACGCTCGCTTCGCTCGCTCGGCTCGCGCGCTGTAGGGTCGCAGTTTAACCTAACACTCCTCCTCGCTTCGCTCGTCGTCGTACCTAAACCGACCTGCCTTAGAGTAAATTACTCAGTCAATTTCGGTTTTTTCAAAACAAAAGACATATACAAAACGTGCTTATTTTAGCGTCTTCTATACCATAGCATCATAAAAAATAGGTGTCATAATGATACCACTACGAGGTAAAATTTTACAAGTGTCGGCCCCCCCTTTGCTCCAGTCCAACCCCAACTTCCCACCAAGATACGGAAGCGCTCAGTTAGTAACCACTAGGGTCACCCACCTGGAGACTGATTTTCCTCAGTCTGTCTTGATTTACCTAGATAATCAGTGCGAATGCTGCTAATATTTGAGCACTTTGTTGTTTGCTGTTTTCAATACAATATTGCCATCAGTTATGCTCTTAATAATACAGTTAGAGATATAGGTTAGTTTAGGCAAAGTTGACTATTCAAACAATATATCAACTAGTAACTAATGTGGCCTTACTTCGGCTTGAAACACAATTTATTACATTCCAGAACATAATTAAAAGCTTTTAGCACATTCGTGTTATCTCGCCACCCGATCGTTACCCAATTGCAAATGTTTTAAGTCCAATCTTTAGGCCGCTTTCTCACTGTTCACTATGTGCGCACAAAACGTGTGCTGGGTTTACACTCAGATGCGAACCTACAAATTAATGGCTACGATTATGGACGGGCGGGCGACGCGTTGCATGGCGCGGGAGCAAACACTCTCAAACACAAACGTATGGCAAACTATGCGAGCACGTTTATGTATGCACGTACGTTTGGGGAAACAGTGGATCAAGTGGGCAGTTGGCCGTTGGGCACACTAGGTCAGCGCCATCTTGTACTGGAGTAATACCGATATAGCTGCGTCTCTTTCGCAGACGCACGTCACGCACGCCAAAAGCAAAAACAAAGACAATTTTATTGTTTTCTTCTTCGTAACTATTAACTTTATGTACTGGGTCGTCATCGTTTGATATATGACAATAAATTAGTGATTGCTAAGACAGTATAATTTTTCTTATTCACGCATCTCGTCACATGGGGCGATTATCTCTGACTATATTCACTTAATCAAAATAAAAATGCTGAGAAACCTTATATTTATTTTGAAAGGCCTATCGATTGATGTGCCACAAGTGGACTTACTACTTTCGGTTATATACATTGCAAATATAGAGTGCACCCCTAAAAATATATTATTTTAGTAATTTTATTACAGAACTATCTATGTAGCGGCTAACAAAATACACAACAAAATACATAACAATCCTTCTTTTATTTAAATACGCCTTATAGTTTTCGAGTAAAATGCCTGTGACATACGGACAGACGGACAGATGGACAGACGGACAGACAGACACACAGACGGACAGACGGACAGACGGACAGATGGACAGACGGACAGACGGACGGACAGACGCACAGACGGAGAGACGGACATGACGAAACTATAAGGGTTCCGTTTTTGCCATTTTGGCTACGGAACCCAATGAAAATGTTTATCTACACACATACTATAAACCCGCTAAAACTGTCAGTAATGACCAGCATTATATCAATAAGATTTATAAAAATAAATTACTTGTCTCTGGCCGTAGTTAAATTTGTACGTATTTTCATTAAGATATCGATATTGTTGAAGTAATGACATTTTCAAAGCGTGGCCCAGAGGTCAGAGCAAATCATGACCAACTAGATCTTGTTACGGACATTTAGTTGGTTACGATATGAAATTTAGTCGGCCCATTTAATGGTTCCCGAAGACATCATTGAGGATTTATTATAAGTGTGTAGATATATTAGTGTATGCAACTGTACTACATATTTAATTAGGCCTTAAAACGCTCGTGTGATTCTATTATAAAACCACACTCGTGATTTAAGGCCTCTAATTATGTACAGTCACATAAACTACTAATGAATCACGTTTGATGCAAGTATTTGTTACAGTATCGTCCCTGGAAGGCCCAGTTCTGAACATAAGCCGCGTGAGGCGACAGCACGCCGGAGCATACCTCTGCATCGCATCCAACGGGGTGCCTCCCACGCTCAGCAAGAGGATCATGCTCACTGTGGAGTGTAAATATCTCGCGAAACATGATGTTTTGTTTTAAACTGCGCATGAAATGTCGATTATTGAACATTTTGATAAAATGTAGGAGGTATATATACTTGAATCAACTATACCTGAAATGAATATTACCATTAAATAAATACCTAACTATGTTATCTGTAAAGTGTCAATACCACTTGATATTGCGGGAATTGTGACCGGAGAATTTCTGCCATTGTATAGTTTGGAATTAGGGAACTGGATAAGAAAAAAAAATATAATGTTTCATTATTTCCGGCGATTCCTCGAGTTAACATATACGAAAAAACCTTTCCTTCGGATGTCGTTGTATTTAGACGGTACTTAATACTTATCGACGCAAGTATTTCTTAAAGCGGTTGTGGATTAAAAGCTTAAGAGATTAATGCTGGTGTTTAATTGTGCGATCAAATGATTCAGGAGTAGACAATCTTTGGTATTAGATTCTAATAATAATAAAAAAAACTACTGTATTCTTATTTTGCTTCAAATAAGCACATGTTTGCAAATTAGCGTTTTGATTTTCTAAGAATATATATAAACCAGTTTTGTCTGTTTGTTTCGACATTCACGTCAGATGTCAATCCGTCAGGATTCTTCCAAATATTTTTTTATCAAATTCTAGGCACTTTTATAGATACACCAGGGGTATTTACTTAGCTATATATAGCTCCGGATGACCTTAAGTACCGTTTCACACTGCTCTCATACAATATCGGTACCTATTGGAGATGACATTAAGGATGTACAAAACATGCTAGATCACTGTTATTAATATCGTCTTAGAATATAAGAATATTACCCTAGACACGACCATGCAAACGGTTTTTAGGAAAAAAACCATTTGCACGGTCGTGTCTAGGGTCTCCTCCAGATATTCCCTAGGCTTTTCTCCTATCACGTATTTCAATCGCTTTTCGAGCAAGCAATAGTCAGGTTATAACAATCCTTAGGGCAAGTATGGAGAGCTGAGTGAAGTAGCGGAGTGGTGTGCGAGATAAATCATCCACTAGCCTTGCTCACGTGTCTCTTCCTATCCTCTGGTGGATTACTCACTCTTAATTGGTCGTGCAACGTGAGCTAGTTCAATCATTATGTTTTCTGTACAGTTCCGCCAGTGATCACTGTAAGGAACCAGCTAGTTGGCGCAGCGCTGGGCTCAGACCTGGTGCTGGAGTGCGACACTGAGGCCTACCCCAAGCCGGTCAGCTACTGGAGCCGCGAGAACGGGGAAATTGTTCCCGTTGGCAAGTATTTTGGTGAAGGATCAGCTAATTTTACGTAACTAACGTAATTCTCCAATCAAAGTTCCAACTCCTTTTAACCCTTTTTAGGAGATGAATTCTAAAAAAACTCTGACATGAGTCGGTAGTAACCGAGTTTTAACAAAGATACTATTACCGAAGTTACAATCTTCTCACTTCAAAAATGACTTGATCCCCTACAAACTTCCAAACCCTTTGAATCCACTTAGGAGATGAATTTCAAAAAATGCTGAAAAACTAGTCTTTCAACAAGTGGAATTAAAAGATTTTTCAAAAATCCAACTGCTTTTTTGCAAATATTATAGCCTATGTCACTCCCACGATTAAGAAGAATCCAACGACACCTCATACGTCGAAATCCGTCAAACGGTTTAGGCTAAAGGGCGTGCCAAAGAATAAGACATACACACATACATACATACATACATACGCTCGAAAAACATAACCCTCCTTTCCTTCGGCAGTCGGGTAATAAACAGTCATCATCACATCAGCCGAAAGACGTCCACTGCTGGACATAGGCCTCCCCCAGAGAGTTCCAAATTGACCGGTCCTGCGCCACCCGCATCCAGCGGACTCCCGCGACCTTTACCAGGTCATCAGTCCACCTTGTGGGGGGCCTACCCACGCCGCGCCTTCCGGTACGTGGTCGCCACTCGAGAACCTTTCCGCCCCAGCGGCCATCGGTTCTACGTGCAATGTGCCCCGCCCACTGCCACTTAAGTTTAGCAATTCGGAGGGCTATATCGGTTACCTTGGTTCTGCTGCGGATAGCCTCATTTCTGATGCGATCACGCAGAGAAACTCCTAACATAGCCCTCTCCATTGCCCTTTGGGTGACTTTGAGCCTTCTTATGAGGCCCATAGTAAGCGACCAAGTTTCAGTGCCATATGTCATCACTGGCAACACACACTGGTCAAAGACTCTCGTCTTGAGACACTGCGGGATATTGGACGAAAAGATGTGCCGGAGCTTCCCGAACGCTGCCCAGCCGAGTCGGATTCGACGATTGACCTCTTTCTCGAAGTTGGACCTACCTAACTGGACAGTCTGTCCTAGGTAAACATATTCGTCTACAACTTCGAGCGTAAAGTGTCCGATTGTAATGGGAGTTGGTACTACATGGGCATTTGACATGACCTTCGTCTTATCCATGTTCATTCTTAGACCAACTCGCTCGGAAGCTTTACTGAGGTCATCGAGCATCGTACTTAAGTCCTCCATGGTCTCAGCCAAGACTACTATGTCGTCAGCAAACCGAAGGTGAGTGATGTACTCGCCGTTGATGTTGATGCCTATCCTTCTCCAGTCCAGAGTCTTGAAAACATCCTCCAGTGCAGCGGTGAACAGTTTTGGAGAAATAACATCTCCTTGCCTGACTCCCCGCTGCAGCGGAATAGGTTTCGAGTTCCGGTCCTGGAGTCGAACTGACATAGTGGCGTTCTCGTACAAACACTTCAGCACTTCGATATAGCAGTAGTCAACTTGGCACCGCTGGAGAGACTGTAGAACAGCCCAGGTTTCGACCGAATCAAAGGCTTTCTCGTAGTCCACGAACGCTAAGCAGAGGGGCAGGTTATACTCCTCAGTCTTCTGTATAACCTGACGGAGCGTGTGGATGTGGTCTACGGTACTAAAGCCTTTTCGGAAACCGGCTTGTTCGGGAGGCTGGAAGTCATCTAGCCTGCGTACGAGACGATTTGTAATGACTCTCGAAAACAGCTTATAGACATGGCTCAGAAGTGATATGGGTCGGTAGTTCTTCAGCAGGGTGTTGTCACCCTTTTTGAAGAACAGCACCACCACCCCTCTGTTCCATGCCTTTGGCGTTCTCCCTTCCAGTAAGACGGAATCGAACAACTTCTGAAGGGCCGTAAGGACCGGTTTTCCACCCGCCTTCAGGAGTTCGGCTGTTATTCCGTCTTCACCGGGTGCCTTATTGTTCTTGAGCTGTTTAAGAGCCACTACAATCTCGTACAGGCTGATGTCCGGGATGTCGTCGGTATAGTGTCGGGTTAGTCTAGCTCTAGGGTCTTCCGCCAGACCAACTTCGGGTCTGCGAGTTGACGTGTATACGTGTGACGTGTATAATAAACAGTACAAGACCGAAATTACACATCTCTTTAAAAATGTCTTTCTCTGCGCACGAACGTTGAACCCCCTTTTAGCCCCCTAAGGGGATGTATTTAGCAAAATACTTTTTCTCCAATATGCTCGGAAATGTGCGCCTTACTGTAGCAAAAAAAGTACGTGAAGTTCCTCGTTACTGACAAGCGCAAATTTAAAAAGTTAAAAGTCATTATTGTACAATTTTAGCGGCCAGGAAAATGTATGAAATTCCTTTACTGTATACTTTTTTACCTTTTTTTTAATCATATGTTTTGACCAAGACAAATCACTACAAACAGCCAAATGCTCGTAAGTTTATAGGCCTAGCAATTTATCATAACAACTTGCTATAGTTAGACTGGTTAGAAGTTTTATATTTTTTAATTGTCATAGACAAAACGATTACTTTTGCAAGAGATCGAAGTGACGTTTTAAAAAATGTCTCAAATAGTATTAACTGAAGAAATTAAAATATTTTCGAAATAATATTAAAAATGAACTAAAATGCGTTTAGATTTCAATCCCGTTTAATCTTTAATAATTTTAATTGCATAAAACATAAAATTATGATCGATTCTAATGTTTTAATTTTTTCTGTGTGAGTCAATTGAAACTGGCACCATGAGTCGTGCCGTGTAGGTACAATACTTTAAAAAAAAGGTGGGCGGGAACATGATAGGTTACATACTACTCGCTGTTTTAGAATTATTGAAAATATTATTTGATTTCCTCGCATTTATGGAGAAAAGCACTATATCTGCCTCGGCGGGAATGGCAATTCGTGGATTCGTCTCTATTGTCGGATTCAGCTTCGCTTCATCCGACAAAATCAACTCATCCACGAATTGCTATTTCCCGGCCTCTGCAGTAATGTACTATTATTGCTTGTGTACCTCATTAAAATACCCTACTTTAAATTTTTTAAATTTCTACCTTCAGTAGTTTTCGGCTCGGCGTTGATGAGTCAGTCAGTCAGGACAAATGATATGTAAGGATAGGTAGATGACTCATTTGGCGACACTTGGCTACCACATTTTTTGTATTATATAGATCGAGAGCAACGTCGCCATGGGGTACCGGTCAGGCACGGCACTTAGATTAAGTAACAAAACCGGGGTCCGATTGAAAAAATATAAATCAAAAATATCCCCAAAACCAGCCCAAAACTATACATTTTCGAAATGCCCCCCCCCCCACTGCTGAGCACACACATTATTTAAAAAAAATAGATCAAATCGGTAGTTCATTATCTAACGGATACCAGTAATCTAATGAGATCTTCATTAGATTTTGATCCTCTTAAAGCGGACCCCGTATTTTCATAGACATTTAACCAAATTTCACGATTCATGAAAGTCAAGTTTGGCATTGATGTATTATTCCCAGTTGCTACCACAACCATCAAATAATTTAGTAAGTGATCAAATAAAAACCAATAACTTGATGGCCTTTAATGACTATTTTCTAATCACAAAAGTTTTGTTTTAGAAGTCACCTCCTAATTGGTAGTCGTCAATAGCATGATTTATTTACAAACCTACAAAAATATCAGGCTGGAGATCTAGAAAACCGATTATGTATTTAAATATTTAAATCCAAAAGTATCTGTTTGTACCAATTGAATCTTTATTTCTGATAAAACATCCATATTATAAGACTTAAGCCTAATTTACTCATTTTCGAAATTTCAAAATGCCCTTAGTCTGCTTAATACCTGCAATCACCCCCAAAAACCTGTTGGTACTGCCCCTAAGCCGACCCATGATCGAGACGATTCTCTTTCGTAAAATAGTATCGTAAAACATTCTGAACGCGAAATTATATTGCACGCGCAGATCATTATGGGCTCTTTTATTGTACGTGGTCCATGCAGCACAACAAGTGGCACTGAGGTGGGCATAAACCTCCCAGCTTTAACCTCACTTTTCTTAGTGTAATTAAATTTCACTGTAAACCACTGTAGATCGTGTACGAATGTTACTTTGTTTGTAGTTTGTTAGGACTTTAGCGAAACTATTAGTAAAACAAAGATTATCCATCCACAATCAATAGATTGTTCAATTTAGCGTTAGGACGCGCTATTAACGGTCAGAGGCGTTTTCTTTTTTAATGATTTGGAATTAGGGATTAAAAAACACCTGATGTTTGATTGGTCGATTTTAATATGTAGCTGTATTCTGGTTGGTTGATAGCAAAGAGAAATGTGTTTTGAAAGAGTTGTGATTGGTGGATTTAATATGGTGAAGTGTTTTGATTGGTCAAATTAAATGTGTTAAAAATCATAAATATGTATACATATTTTCCCTAGTGGCTAAATGTACTACTTTAGCGGGCTTATTAAGCCTAATATGACACACTTTTCGAGCATGAGAAGTGAAAAATATTATAAATGATTGCGTAGGTGGAGGTTTAGAGCCCCAGAAGTTCGACGGGGCGTTCCGGTCAGTGCTCCGGCTGCCGATAAAGCGGGTGACGAGTCCGGATTACGGCGCCTACAAGTGTGTCTCCAAAAACGCCCTGGGTGACACCGAGGGCACCATCAAGTTATACCGTAAGTTTACTGTGCAATATTAGCCCAATGGAACACCTCTATCATTCGGTGTCCGTGTGTTTGTCACAGGCAGTTTTCTCAAAAATGGTTAGTTGGTTAGACATAGAAAGCTGAAATATGGTGTTTTAATAAAAAAAATACCATCACATCAATTTATTGACGTATTTAATTTATGTATACCACCACGTTCAAGCTGTAATCAGCTTGGTATCACCATAATATTAAAAGAAAAATTAAGCTTTATTAAATTCTGGTGAATTGGAAACATTTGGATTATAAGTAATAGAATGTTCGAATCGTAATCAAGCAATTGACTTTGGTCTTACTTGATGGAACGACTAGGATAAAGAAGTACCTCAATGTTTCATTAATACAATATTCAAAAGGTGATACCCTTGAAGCGACATATTCGTAATTGTTGTTTGTTACGCTTAGTGCTCACTTTAATTAAATAATGTAAATTAATGTCAACAACAAAAAGGATCTATTGTTGTCCCTAATAATGGAAGACTGAAACTGAAAGATGTTGAAGAACGAGTTATAAGAGGGATAATAAACATTTTTTAAACCATTTAACCTGGTATTTGCGTGTATAAATAAAAGTAAAATGAAACCGGGGCTATTAGTTCAGGTATACATACTATAGATATAAATAGATTAGATTATAAAGTTTCGCGTATGGAAATTTAAAAAATCTCTCAATTTGTATTTATGGTATTAGGATCGGTTTTATAAAGTATTGTTATGTTTTGTGTTTAATATTTGTAACTAAGTATTTTTTTGATATTACTTACCTGCCGATAGAAAGGTAGGACTTTATAAAACCGGCCCTTTACACCATTCGATACAGTTATTAAAACATTTTTTTTTTCCTTTTAAAGCTATGCCGCAACCCGCTCTGGATAATAAAAATGGTACGTGTTTACTTGTCTCGTCACATCTTTCTGTTGAAAATGTCCATTAATTAAATAATGAAAACCTGGAAACCAAATAAATAAAAAATATATTAGGATACCGTTTGTCGAATTCGACGGTTTTTTTGTGAATCCAAACAAACATTGCAAATAGCAAGGTCTTGTTTTATTACAATCTGAAAAAATGAGCATCTTTAATAATTTTTGGCTAAGTAGGTATTTTTATTTCTGATAAGTAGTAAGTTCCACCGATATTATTTGTACTGAGCAGAAACGTCTGCTAACGAATATGAAAGGTAAATTATTATATCATGAGATTCATGAGATAAATAAAACATGATATTATACATTAAAAATGAAATCTGGCTGTGTACCAAAATAAAACGTCTCTAAAACGAATTAACCAATAATACTTAAATATAATAGTAGATTGTTAACCAAGGGCTGAAAAGCACCCATTTCTGACGAGACATTTTGGTGCTCGAACGAAGTGAGAGTCAGAAACTTTCACCCGAGTTAATCATACTACTTTTCATATCGAATACGAGGAAAGTAAAAAAAAAACAGACGGAAAATTTAACAATATGTTTTGTATTTATTATTAGTATTAGTTCAAGAGTGGCGTTTCTGCCTTAGCTCACATGCACAACTCTAAGTTAAAAAAGGTTTGTGGGTGTATTCCATTTGTCACCACCTCATAGAGCCTAGTGAATATTTTAGCTAAAATAAAAGTAATGAATTTACAACATAAACTTATTTTATATTCAATAAAATAAATTCCATGAACTAGTAAGCATAAAATTATTTCCCTTTGTCAGTGGCGGGGTAAATATTGATATTTATTAGAATTAGTTCCCCCCGCATAATGCTTATAAGGCGAGGACTAATTGGAATACACTACTTTTCTGCACTAGAGCAGAAACGTATCACTTTCTGCGCACTTTTTAGAACAACAACGACCCACTTTCAGAGCATGAGATATGAAAATATTATGAATTTATTTC
Source organism: Epinotia nisella (assembly GCA_932294315.1). NCBI lineage: Eukaryota > Metazoa > Arthropoda > Insecta > Lepidoptera > Tortricidae > Epinotia > Epinotia nisella. Next base: position 10,119,052 of record OW028680.1, read on the forward strand.
ACAAAGTCTCATTTCCATTTTATATACCTACTGTTCTCAATAGAGCATCTGTCAAAGATAAAAAAAATCTGCCAGCAGGCAAAAATATCTGGCAGATATTTTTTTACTATGTTTCTATGTATTATTGGTTAATTCGTTTTTGAAACGTTTTATTCTGGTACACACCCAGATTTCTTTTCAAATTTATTATATCATGTTTTATATCTCTCATGAGTCTCATGATATAATAATTTACCTCACAATACATTAAATATTTTTTTATGAACTAATATTGTGACTGTCGGTGATTTTTTTAAAACATCTATGTATTGAATATATATTTAGGTACGGATGCGAGTAAAACAATTCGAATTTCTTCAATTATTTCGGCAATCATATCAATGTCTGTAATAAAGACCATCGATGTTACACTACACATGACAAGTGCAAAAGAGTTCATTATATTGTTTATTCACATAGTTGTCCAGAGGCTGAACATCGTTGCTGATAAAGCGTCAGAAATGACGCCCTTTGGTACACAAGGTGAGCTACTTGATAGTCAAGTTATTTTAAATATACGTCGTTTTCATAATCTATTGAGATTACAATTTTATTTTCATTCCATATATCTAAATCGTGGCGAATCTTGATCCCTACGACAGCTGTCATATCCGTACAATTGATAACCTTAAAACGTAAAATTCACTATGATATGACAGCAGTCATAGGGACCAAGATTCGCCGCGATACGCATAAATATACTAAAATGTAGAAATTAAAAAACTGAACTACTACGATCTCTTAAGATGTGTAATCAAGGCCTTTCTGGTTATCTTCTAGACGAACACTTTATTTGCAAAAAAAATACAAGGGGACATTATTAGATTAATCAGTCCAAATAAACAAACGAATTTACTGAAGACTTTACTCCCTGGTTCCCATTATCCAATTAGACAAAAGCATAATACTATAACCAAAACATTTGGGTTAATTAGCTAAATGTTATTAGACAATTTATTTACATTATACTCTATTTTAGATTTCAGACTACAAGACTACAACAGGGCCATCTCGGTGGGTCGGTGCTGTTTTGTTTTTATGTTCTCATTAGTAATGTTAGTTAAGACATTAGTGTCTCGAGGGTGATGCCGGGTAAAGAATATGTAACATAATACCTTAATACTGTTTTGTAGTCTTTGAGACTGATTGGCGCCTATAGATGTATTCAGTGATCGGAATTACGTAAGCTTAAATACCTATTCTTCGCAAGAGGACATAATATAGAGTGGTTACAACCAGGTAGGTAATTTTTTTTTCTACCCTGTTATAATCACTATCTATATTATGTACTATTGCAAAGAATAGGTATTTTAGCTCACCTAATTCCGATCACTGCATATATTATACGAGTATGAATAGTTGCTGCTTAATAAAAGGGTTAAACGCAGTATTTTGAATTACGTAATGCAATTGCTCCTTAGCGAAATGAACATGTATATAAAATACATTTATTAGATGTCCAAATGTATAATTAAAAAAATATCTATGAAGATAGTATTATTCATTTATTCATTATTTCGTAAGTATTCATCCATTATAAATATACATTATTAATGGATGAATACTTACGAAAAACTGGACGATATTAATAAATGTATTTAGGTGATTAAAGTCTGAATATCTCTTACTCTATTTGATGGCATTGACTAAATTAAGTAGATAAATGCATATGTTACGTTTTAATTTACGTGTAAAAGACATCAGTATTCTTAATTAAATTCAGTAAGATTAAGAATAATGAATTATATTATTTATGATGATGTCTATTATATTTTAATTATAATTAGTGTTTAATTTCACACAAATAGTTTGTAATACACTTGTAGCTAAATGTAACTATACTAAAATTATAAATATTAAATTGATTTAGAACGTGGTGAAGGTGACGCATTTAAAGCTAGTATGTTTTTTGTAAATTTATTGCTCTATAGGCCATTATTTAACTTTATTTCAAGCATTGAGTGCACACTTTACTGAACATATCCGAAGCTAAATTAGTTTAAAAATACGGTGATAATTATAGATAAAAAAGGCGTAAGTATGTTCTTGTACATGATGTATTCCATGCCCACACAGTATAATAGGTAGAGTCATTCGGGTCAAGAGCACGCACTTTATTTTCTTTTTAAAATATAAGTTATCTACTTAATCATTTAGGCAAGTCTATATTGTAAATTGATTATTTTTCCCTATACGCGTTAAAAGTATAATATCCCCTACGCGTACTCTTTACCCTTCATGTGGGTAAAATTACGCAAACCGTTGGGTAAAAGTACGCGTGCTAGGTAACCTTACGCATTCAAGATTACATGAAAGGGTATTTACAACAAAATTCAGATTTAAAGTATAATCAACAACAACTACTAATTTTGATATATTCTCCAATAATAAGAAATATTTAACAACTTTAATATATTTATTTTGAACTGGGTTATAGGTACGCAACGCGGGTAAGATTACGCGTGCGTACTTTTGATCTCGCACTATTACCCAAACAAAAAAAACGAACAACACACTTTTCCCCAGTTTATACAATGAAAAATTATCGCTGTTTTCATTATTTGGCTACATGTCTCGACTTTCACTTCCTTTGCGTTTGCGCACGGCGTGGCCCCGTAATGGCGGTGCAAACGACACTGAATTATGCTAAGATGCAGCTCCGCTCCCTCACCCCTATCGGAGAACGGGGCACTGCGAACTTATACCCACAGCGTGCTCTTATCCCGAATGACTCTATATGAACGTGTCGTTATTAGTATTCTGTAATCTGTTGTTGTATCTTCGAACTCGATCAATTACTAGTTGTTAAAATATGAACCCATTTACTAATTACTTTGTTAATTACATACTAAGAACCTATGGTTAATTTAAAACATTGCTAAAACAATTGTATATATATCATAGGTAAAATTGAATAATACAAACATATCCTAATATCCCGGAACGATAATGATTAAAATATCACAAGTCACTTATTATAATCTTGTTAGTTACAGTTAATTAAAATTTGTTACAAAGGCGAAATATACTTGAGACAAACTGCCTAAAGTTCTCAACCAACGAGTTTTTGTTACGAAACATTGAAGGACTAATTTACATTTAGGGCGTAGTTAAGTGGCTAAATAAACTTTAACGCGTCAATAACTGTAAAATGACGAATTGGGATGAAACTTTTACGCTCAAATAAAAGTGGTATTTTAACAACTCTTGAGATAACATTATTTAATTTAAAAGTTAACTAGAATCATTTAGTTTTTAAGTAACAAATGTCACATTAAGTATACACTACCATTGTCGCTCCAAATATATCCTTTGCAGTTTTTCATTAACTGATACATGTTTATAATTAACACTAATGAGGAGACTTACAATAGGCAATTAGGAACAGCAGTAAAGGACATGAAGACATGTGGAGTATTTACTCTCAGGTTTGAGCGCCGCGCCGCAAGCGGTTTGCCATCCGACTTTCCTTAGAACCCTTTAATTCTTACCTGACTGTCAAGAAGGGTAAATGTTTCGCGTATCGTATGTGGGTTTGTAATATTCTGTGTTACGTCGTGCCATCGCATTGGCTGAACGGATTCCACGAGGGTACCTTATAGTTGGATTCGTCTCGGCTACCCAAATCCCCTAAGCTGTAGGATTTCCTATTAACAAACTACGACAACACGGATGCTTCCTGTACCGCAAAAAGTAAAAAAGTTGAAGTTGAATCAAAAGCGCTGTCTCGGCAACGATGTTACAAATTAAGTAAGTGACTAGGGAAAAAGCGCTAGTAGCCAGGGCGGCGCAGCAAACTTACTGTTCGCAATCCGCCGTGTAATGCGCAAAATGCACAAGTAAAAAAATAATACAAAAAATACACCACATGTAAATCATATAAATAAATAAATATTAAGGGAGAATCTTACACACAAGGGCTCGGTCACATGTCCACGGCACGGTGTCCTCGCCGTGAAACGGCACGGCGCACGCAAGCTCACGATGCGGCGCCGTATAAATCCACGACGCGTCGCGCGCTGTATAAACTCACGTTGCGGCGCCGTATAAATCCATGGCACGCTCATACAAATTGGCTACCGACCGACTCGAAAGTTCGTGTAGTGACTGCAATAAGGCTATGTATATCTAATGTATTTTACGGATTTTTGAGACTGAATTGGCAATCACTAGGTTAATTGTTGCATCCCAACTGAGTATAGGTGTCTAGATATGAGTAAAAGCAAATTGCTTCTCAATATCAATTGTATTACTTGACTTCTATCAGACAGAGATACAGATTCGGTGAAACGTAAATACGTTGTATCTAGCTTACGCCGCGCGCCAAGTCGTGAAAATACACGACGCATTGCCGTGGATTTCTACGGCGTCGCAACGGTAGTTTCAGCGGCGCGCGCCGCGTCGTGAATTTACGGTAACGACGCCATGTCGTGGACATGTGGCCGAGCCCTAAGGGTTGGGTTATGGGTAGGTAATTGACGACGATATACATATGGAAAACACCCACACATGACTCACGTAAATCATATAAAGTACAAAATTCATAATGATTGACATTACAAGTAAAAGCAAGGACTGTCACTGAAATCAAGTGCACAAATGTACATTCTGTATATGTACAATTTGTTGATCATCAATTTTTCTGATATTTTTCATTTTGCGAAGTGTACCTACTTACTTCGTGTTTCGTTCATTAAACACATGTACGATCTGCGTTGTAATTTTTTTCTTTATGTACATCAATGATGTAATATAAAAACCGGACAAGTGCGAGTTCAACTCGCGTGGTGAGGGTTCCGTATACTCAAACTTCTTATAGGTTTTACTGTAATCTTTAGGCAAGGAACTATTTTCCATATTTTTTTCAGAATTTTAATCTTAGTAGTTTCCGAGATAAGGGGGGGGGGACAATGGTCAATTTTCGTCTTTTTTCCTAAATTACTTCAAATCTGTTTTTGCTAAAATTATAAAAAAAACATATATCTGACACGCTTACAACAACCCCTTTCATTTGATATGCCACACGATACAGTTTGCAAAACTTTTTTTAAAATTTTCCAGTTTACCCCCCAAAAGTGGCCCCCTAGTTCAAAATTAATTAATTTACTTTACGCGTTCATCTTTAGGTCACCAATTTACATATATTTACCAAATTACAACTCAATCGGTCCAGTACTTTCGAAGCAAATCGGCTGTGACAGACGGACAGACAGACAACCGAGTGATCCTATAAGGGTTCCGTTTTTTCTTTTTGAGGTATCGGAACCCTAAAAAGAGGTAGATGTGTTGTCTATACAAAATTCCGTGTTTAAAGATGACCACCAAATTGGTTAACGTTTCCATTGACGACGCGAAACTGAGGCAAATTGTGTGAATTGACACAATATTATTGTGCCATTTTTGGAGCGCTTATAACCTATCTACCTCTTTTTTATATTACATTGCATATTTGCGCATAGTTCGCGTCAAGCCGGGCCGACAACGTGAATGCATAGCGAGCTCGCAGTGGCATTAGTACAGCACCGCAGACATTATTAACCTGGCCATCCACGACCGCTTCAACAAGCCGATTAGCGTGACATCGTGCCAAAATCGGTTCATCAGTGTCAAAGCAGTAGCGTTTAAACAAGGCTGGCATTGATATACAAACGGATGGGTTTGATATGAGCCATAGCAACACGCCATCCGAATGGAATGGTCATAAATGTCAAAATTCAACGTTGTATGTAACACACCACGCTAAGCCGATTCGATGCATCCATTTATTTTGTCACTGAGACAAATAGCGCGCTACTGAATGTCGACATAATACACATAATCACGACAAAGTGACAGCTGACGGGGCGTGCGCGCGTGAATATAGTCAAAATAATAAGCGTCTTTCCATTTATCACCGACGCAATCGGCGCGGCGCGACACTAGGTGAATGTCTAGTTGAAGTAAGCTATCAGTCCGTTCCGCAATGCACCGAAATCATTAATTAATCCGGAAGTCAATATGATTCGATATATCATATACCAATATGATAGCAATCTGCAATGTGTTGCGTTCACTTAGTTCCATGCGCGCCGAGCTCTGCTGGTCGATCACGTAACGCATTGTACGCGCGTCAGGTAGACCTAAATGTCAATTTTTATATGGAAAAATGACAGTTGGATTATCCTAACGCGCGTTCGAAACGTTATGTGACTACCCCACAGAACGAGCTAACTACATTATCATTTTATTGGTGGATATGTCGACGTCATACAAAGTTACAAACGTTTACCAAGCGTCTCATTTAAAACATGCTTGCAAGTTGCTTGTAATACTGTAATAGGCACGCAATTTATAATTTATCTCAAAGTTGCTGTTATCATCTAGATTTTTCATCTATTTCTGATTTTTTTCTGTCTACCTAATATATAAAAATATTAAGCTAAAATGCTTCCAAAATTAGACCACGGTGGCATAGAAAATCTAAGTATTATTTGTAGATTAAATTTATACAAGTATTGTATTATACAAGGAAACTTCATGCATTGCAATGTACATGACGAGTACATAGTATAGGTATCATGTCAAATAGTTATCCATAGTGTCAAAATTCAAGTGTACATAGGTACATGCGGACCACTGTTGCTTCTCCGTGAATACTATAAAAAATATGAACATAATATGTGTTTTATTTACCTCCCCATGCATACCTAAAACACAACGTTTTTATGCAGTGTTGATGATGTGTTTATTTAAACGTTGTCGCTGCCTCGATGTTACCAAATTTTCTCGCAATGAGGTTTTTTAGAATGCTTTAGATCATCTTACTAACATAACAAACCTAACCTAACCTTATTTAGGCTTCAGAAAAAATATAGACACAAAAGGTTACAGGTTACTGAATAAATTGCATTATATCTAGTTTAGGTTTCATCTTCTGCGAACGAAATTTAACCACAATTGTGTAACATTATAAGCAATTAAGGATTCAGGTGATTATTATCTGCAAATAGCCACTAATCATCTAAAATCCGCTTGTCAGAGATGCAATGTTACAAATTGCATTGATTAGCGTTCATGTGAGGATAATTAAAATAGTTTTGATTGTTCATGTTTGTATTCAAATGATATTATACGTTGTATTGAACAACATAGTATGTATGACCTGCAGGCCGATAAACTACTTGGTAACAATTAAAACGTTCATGTATCATGAACTTTCTTGATAAACCGGACAAGTGCGAGTTCAACTCGCGTGGTGAGGGTTCCGTAAAATTCCTATTCATTATTCCTATGCATGCATTAGGCGCTTCATACAAAATACACAAAAATATTGAGAATTTTCCCGTTACTTTGAATACTCAAACTTCTTATAGATTTTCCTGTAATCTTTAGCCAAGGAACTATTTTCCATATTTTTTTCAGAATTTTAAGCTTAGTAGTTTCGGAGATAAGGGGGGGGGGGGGGGATGGTAAATTTTCGTCTTATTTCCTAAATTACTTCAAATCTATTTTTGATAAAATTATAAAAAAAAAATATCTGGGATGCTTACAACAACCCCTTTCATTTGATATGTCACACAATACAGTTAGCGAATTTTTTTTATTTTTTTTTCCAGTTTACCCCCCAAAAGTGGCCCCCTTGTTCAGAATTCATTAATTTACTTTACGTCCATCTTTCGGTCACCAATTTACATATGTGTACCAAATTTCAACTCAATCGGTCCAGTAGTTTCGAAGCAAATCGGCTGTGACAGACGGACAGACAGACAACCGAGTGATCCTACAAGGGTTCCGTTTTTCCTTTTGAGGTACCGGAACCCTAAAAAGGAATAAAATAGCTACTAAAACAGTGACATAATGACAAGTTTAAAAAAGGCCATGTTCTACCCCTTTTAGGACATATCAACTGTGATTTTTTTACGATGAAAATGAGTTACTTTTGAGTGACGGAGGTCTGATTTTGTGTGTCGAATCCAATTCCAATCGCATTTCAATCCTTTTCCCGCGCTCATGCTTCTACGCGCCTTGAGCTAACTTAGCAGACCGAGTGCTCAACACATATTGAACTGTGATGGGATGTGAAAGAGATGGTGAACCGATGGTTGAAGCCCCATGCACACGATTATGAAGGAAAAATTGGATCTTTCTTATGTTTACTCGTAATGCCCGACTGTAATGTGTTAAATACTCACAAATTATTTCATCATGAACCTTAGTATTCGTAAGTGGTGATCTACTTATAAGAGGTTACCCAGACTTAAACTAGCTTCGTTCGTGTGGCACGTTGCCCAGAAACCAGCCAACATTACACGATGCTTGGTTATATCTTACTACAATATTATTACACGTTACCATTTTAGATAGAAACCTCACATAATAATGCAGAAACGAGATTTAAATTTTGACGTTTAAGAAATAATACACAACTCGACTTCCAAAAAGCTGAGTGTGGAAAAGTGACACCTTTTCAAGAGAGCAAATATTATTTGCCGAAAATCCGCAAAACATAACAATGTTTAGCTATATAAGGACTACATGTTTTTTTTAAAGAGCAGTTACATTGTCAAATCATTATAAACCATTGAAACTTCTTTGGGTTGTACGAAAAAGCCCGTTTTTATGAAAAAAAATGTTATACGCATAAAGTGAATTTCAAATAGGTAATTAGATACCGTGAGTAAAAACGTGTATTCAATTCGAGTTACATGTCGTCATATCTTATCTAATGCATTTCTGTTCATTTTATAACAATAACATATACAGTGCCCTTAAACTTGTGGACGAATAGAATTGTGCTAAAATGCCAATTTGGACGTATCTTCATATTACATGACTGTAATGAGGACAAAAGAGAACAGTTTCTTAAAGTCTTATCTAATCAATATGCTTATTAGAAGGTGTACTGCAGTCTGCAGTGCACTCAAGTAACAACTCACCTAAGTGCACCCTACACTAACCACGGCAAAGGGACTTGGATAGAAATTAGAGTCGCAATATCTCTTGAAGTGTCCTGTTGAATATTTGAAGGCGACATTCAGGGAGACTATCCCATTGAGCTCGCTGAGTGCTCCTAAGGTATAGTCAACAGCAAAAGTAGGTTATAATTTTTTCACCTTATTGCAATTGAATAAGGTGCAAAAGTGATAACTTACTTTTGCTCTTGACTGTACAACATAAGGTACATTAGCTTGTAAACTCACGTTTTTCCAGTGTTATGTTACATAATTGGCAAAATAACACTGAGAATCACCTTGGTCCTCAGTGCATATGCGTTTGTGTGTCGCAGTGATAGTCATTTTTTGTCTACTAGGTACTTTCATTAATATTAAAGAAAATAATAGTAGGTACATTGTTTAACGAGGGGCGTAAGTGGAATATTGCTAACGAGAGACTATCAGAAGCCCGACGCCGAAGGCTGATGCTCGATGACTCGACTTTGCAACATTCTTACGCCCGTGTTATACACAATGTTTGTCATCACATTTGCGAGGAAATAAATAACTACAAAAGACAGAAAAATCTAAGTTTCATACAGTCGCACCAATCAAAAATTGACAACTTCACTTCCAGATCAGTGCTAGTGGAGCGCGCAGCTTCAATATTTCAACCAATCACAGAGCAGTATTCTTGCGGGGCGGGGCGGCTTGGCCAACTAGATTTTTTTTCAACCATTCACAGAGCAACCAGATTTGCTTAAGCCAATCAGAGGGTTCTATATTTTAAAACTAAATTTAACAGCCCGTGGGAGGTCAAACGGCTATAACTGCTCTGTACGCTCGCAAGTAATAACGCTATTGACGAGCAAGTGTGATGAAAAATATAATTATACTGTTTGTGCATGAAACCGACCGATTTTACATGACTAGTGTTTCTAAGGTTCATGTTAATAGCTAACCCATGTGAATACTTTAAGATCACCAGTACTACTAAATACCGATACAGATGTAATACGATTTCATGTAATATCCTAGGTAATATCTTAGGGAAGTGGCTCAGGGCCAGCCATGTTATTTTAATATTTTTCCTATCGTCGAGTTATAAATTATAACTCGAACTTAAATACGAGAGTAAACCAATAAAGTATAACGTATAATTTAACGGGTTACTCTCGCCATTAAAGTCGAATATCATTCGACATGTTTCGTATCGATCCGCGATACTTAATCATGAGCGCTCGCGATGGCCTCTCGTCAAACACAATGGTGTCTCGTCCAAGAAGAGAAGAGGCGCCATCCCTAGCGCTTCCAATTAAGAACCGCGGATCGACTCAAAACATGCCCAGCGGTAGGACAGGACCTTACACACGTGAGTGACCCTGACCCGTTCAATTATAATTCTAATATTTCTAATATGTCTGAATGTTGCGGGAGTTTTAAGATATTCATGAGATCCCTATAAACTTTCGACGCAATGAGAAATGGTTTAGCATTGTTTAGCCACCATCTTTGTTAGTTCGGTTTATTGCATACCGGAAAGAAACTAAATTGTGAGGAACGATAAGTCAATTGATTAAAAGTGGGTAACTATATCACAAACAACTCGTGTCGAATTTGCTCAATCTTGTGACCCTTTAATACCTATAGGATCCAAATCAATCGAATTTGCCTTGTGTATCTGGCATTCTATGCAAATTATCGTAGCAATAATTGATTTAGTAGTAGTTCGCAACCAGCGAAACTACGCTAATGTGTTAATGTAATACGAGTGCTATGTAAGTAACTATACGTACCTACATACCAAATTTAACGTGCCCAGTTGCACACCAATATGACAATTAGCTTATTGTTGTAAAACATTTTGATAGGTACGGATGATACTTCTAAAGAATCCGAAAATCATGTTTTCTAATGTGTGCATGCATGCCCTTAATCTAAGGCAGGCTTGGTTTAACGCATTATGAATCCGGTATTCTAATAGAAATGTCAGTGAAATATATAAATAAATATTTCAGCTTGTTTTTGAATACTAGATAGATTTTTGGGAATTACATTAATTGGCAGTTTTTTTATATTAGTAGGTGATTTTGAAATGATTATAACTGAAGGTAGAACTATTTTGTACTTACGTAGAAGGTAATTTTGATTTTTGATGCACGTATTTGCACTCATAAGAGACGTAACGTAAGTGAGACGGTATAAATGGGTGTTCAGCCCCTTGTGAGGTCGACCCGGACCTGTCTACTCGTATATTAACCAAACACATATAGTTATAAATTATGGATGCTTCTGTATAACCATTAATTAAAAGTGTTTATTACAAAATACGTCACGAAATGTGATTTTGATGTTATCTAGGCCCGCGGGTGCCATCATTCACTTAGTTGCGTTAAGTTGGCTAAGTCGAAGAACTTCTCCCCCTCGGGCCATTCTGCTCGCGAATAAATCTCACTTGTTGATGAATAAGGCATTATATTTGATCAGAATTATTACTATATTTTAATTCAAGGGCAATTTATTGATATTTGCTTTATAGTATGTGATGTATTGGATCGGTAGTTGATACATTTGAACTGACTGAAACAAAAGAAGAAAAATCTCGTTGTAGTGGAGTTGAGACTTGTGCGACTTATTTGTCGTATTTTAATTGCCATACGTTAAATAAATAAATAAGAATAGGAATAAACGACATTGCTACATAATAGAAAAGCTATATCTGGTTAGTCCCAAACTAGGCTCAGCCTGTATCTAGGAACTCATGGATTTATCAGTTACACCTGTTATCTATAATTAGCTACGTGACAGAAGTTATGTTAAAAATTATGACACACATTATTTGAAAACACTAAACCGAAAAACTTAAATATATTTATGCATAAGTTTTAATAGCTTCTCGTAATCTATACCTATGTATATAAAACTTGCGTTACTGGTCGGTTGACAGAGTGCGCACAGCATAAACTGCTAATGATATAGGCATGAAATTTGGAACATTATTATATTCTTTACGGTACATGGACGTGTCCTAAGAAAGGATTTTTCGAAATTCAACCCTGAAATAGGGGTTGAACCGCTGTATGGAAATCGTTCATTTGGAATGCGACTTGAATCTTTGTATGAAGGTACCTAATTGTTGTAATCAAAAATAACAAATATATTAAATTAATAAAACATTGAATAAAATTATGTCAAACATGGTCCAAATCCCGCAGCTTGGCTTGCGGTCCTTGTAATACGCGGGTATAGCCGCGCGGGTAGCTAGTTAATGAACAAATTAGGATAAAATAATGTCATAATCACAAACGTTACAGAATAAAGCTTTTGTTTAAAACGTATGGTTTCATACTTATAAACCGCCGTTTGAACGCGTGGTAAGTCATGGGAGACTGAGCGTTTCTGTTTATACTAAAGGTAGAAATACCTATAAATGTGTATCTTGTACAGCGTTTGCGGATGGACGGTTTAGTAGCTACGAAATAGTGATGAAGCAAAATGACCGGTGGAGGGACTAAAATAATGTTTATTTAATATTCCACTAGCGTCCGCTTGTGGCCAGTGCGGGTCCGTAATAACACACGTTCAGGACAAATTTAAACAATTAAGTTGATGGAGTTTAAAAACCATTTACCTATAATATCTATACTAATATCATAAAGAGGAAAAGTACGTGAGATTGAAGCTTTGTAAATTTTTATGGAATGGAAAATCTCCGGAAATTCTCATCGGATTTCAATAATTATTTTACTTGTGTATAGAACTGACTTTTTCCATGCATTATTTGCAAGATTGCAAGGCTATATTTTATCTTGGAGTTTACCTACGTTCTTTGCACGTTTCTTTACGCGTGTGGACTACTAGTAATATATAATGATAGGTTAAACATGGCGTTAAAGTAAAAAAGTAAAAAAGAAATATTTATTGACCAAAAATTATTAACTAAAAACTAAAATTTACAATTTATCGGCAACCCCCCCACATACTAGGCCTGTATCGTGGGAGTTAGATACATGCGAAATTACTTTTTATACGAGTAGGGGCTTGCTTTAAAATATTTAACAATAAAAGAAAAACATTGCTAAGCCTACATGCATTGGGACAGAACAAATTTAAATGCAAAGATTTAAGAAGAAGACTAATTCTAATGATTAACACAGTTACTATTAGTTACCAACATTAGTGTTACGAACTTGGTTGGGGGGTTTAATCTAAGACATATATAGTTACATTAGGCACTCTAATTTGATTCCAATATGTTTACACGTTCGTGGATAAGTTTAAAATATTGCTAGCAGTAGCGGCGCGTGAAAATTTTTGATGGGCAACTCGAAACAAAAAAAGTTATGGTTAAAATAAACTTTAGGCAGAAAATAAATTTTTAGGCAACCCGGTGGGAATCGGCTTGTATGGGCGCTCCGCCACTGATTGCTAGTGAGAATATTATACGGGGTGTTTCCTGTAACAGGAGCAATAAATTAAACGGTAGAAGCAATTGTTTCTAGGTGGTTTTAATTGAAAAAAACCGGCCAAGTGCGTGTCGGACCACGCAAAACGAAGGGTTCCGTGCCTATTAAAAAGGTCGTATCGTCATAGAAATCTTACGGCACTTACGTCCTTTTCTTTGAGGAAGGCAGTTTTTCAGCAATATATCGGAAACCTTTCATCCGATCTTGTTCAAAACAATTTTCGGTGAATGAACTTAATAATGTGTCCATGAATTTTTTCATATTTTTAAAATACACCGTTCAAAAATTAGAGGGGGGGGGACAGAATTTTAGTGACTTTCGGGGCGATTATCTCCGACCTTATTCACTTAATCAAAAAAAAATCTAAGAAACCTTATATTTATTTTGAAAGGCCTATCGATTGATGTGCCACACGGGGGGTCACAATGAAAAAAAAAAATTTGACTTTTAGTTTTATGTATGGAGTGCACCCCTAAAAAATTTTTTTTTTGTAATTTTAATTACAAAACTTTGTAGCGGCTAACAAAATACACCTATCCTCAAAATTTTATTCAAATACACCTTATAGTTTTCGAGTAAAATGCCTGTGACATACGGACAGACGGACAGACGGACAGACGTACATGACGAAACTATAAGGGTTCCGTTTTTGCTATTTTGGCTACGGAACCCTAAAAAAAACAATTGTTTTTTTTTCTTCAACTTAAGTTTTGGTGTACTTTTTTACTCTTCTGGAGTGATGTAAGTAACTTTTTATTTTAAAAACACAAAAAAAAATATAGAAAAAATCTCTAAAATATCTTTTGAAAACAAAAATGCAAAAACTATTATGACTCACTACATGATGTTACCTTAAAATCTGCATTGACTACTGTGCTATGATCTCGTGGTGCCAAGATACATTACTCGGAGGTCATAACTTTAGATCAATTTTTCTCCGAGTAAAAAAAATTTGAAAAGAAATGGACAAAAGGGGTTACTACAAATGCAGTAAGGAAGCCTCCGTTTAATTTATTGCTCCTGTTACAGGAAACATCCCGTATAAATTAGATAGCAAATTTGAAAATATAATAAGTAGGTATTTTGATTAAATTACGATTAATTTCAATTTAAATAAAACAAATATTATTTATTTGGATACACTTTATTGCAAAATAACTTACGAAAATGTTAAAATGGAACCGTAGAATTCAAATTATTAAAAAAGAAATGAATCTGCCGAGTGAAATCGTTTAAGTCGCAGCAGGTCGATCACGTAACTCATTGTACGCGCGTCAGGTAGATCCAAATGTCAATTTTTATATGGAAAAATGACAGTTAAATTGTCCTAACGCGCGTTCGAAACGTTGTAAATATCAGAGAGAACACTTGGCGATTAAACCACGTATTTAGTCATTAGCCATACACGTAGTTTAAATCGGACACTTTACGCTCGAAGTTGTAGACGATTACATATACCTAGGACAGACTGTCCAGTTAGGTAGGTCCAACTTTGAGACAGAGGTCAATCGTCAAATCCGACTCGGCTGGGCAGCATTCGGCAAGCTACGACCTTTTCGTCCAATATTCCGCAGTGTCTCAAGACGAGAGTCTTTGACCAGTGCGTGTTGCCAGCGATGACGTATGGTATGGCACGGAATCGTGGTCGCTTACTATGGGCCTCATAAGAAGGCCCAAAGTCACCCAAAAGGCAATGGAGAGGGCTATGCTGGGAGTATCTCTGCGTGATCGCATCAGAAATGAGGCTATCCGCAGCAGAACCAAGGTATACTCGTAGCCCTCCGAATCGCTAAACTTTTGCTAATCTCTCGAATAAATTGAGTTCTGCAGCATTTATTTTGCAGTGAGCAAGATCCATCAATTAACAGACGTGAAAACAGCTCGATGTAGCTACTTCCATAGCATTATGTCATATGGTATTTTATTGTGGGGCAGTGCTTCGGAGATTCATTCGATTTTCAACCGACGAAAAAAACGGAGGAGGTTCTCAAATCGACGCGTATATATTTTTTTTTATGTATGACCAAGCAAAACTTTTTACAGAGTAGTTCGATTTTGTTTTTTTTTTATTGGATAGGGTATACTTCAAAGTTGGTCCCATAAAAATTAACCTTAAGGGTAGGAAAATAGGGGATGATTGATTTTTCACTCGCCGATTGTAACGTATGACCACGCATGTCGTCGCACGCAGGTTGTCGCCGTCGACGAATACGTCTGGGAGGACATCATGACCACGCATAACTTTTTACAGAGTAGTTCGATTTTGATAATTATTTTTTATAGGGTAGGTATTCCTCAAAGTTGGTTCCATAAAAAATTGGAAAAAAATCCTACCCTAAGGATGGGCAAATAGGGGTAATTTATTAATATACCAGTTAATAATAGCTCAAGCAAGGTAGGTAGCTATTTTAAAAGTAATCAAAAATTAAGCATGTAATAATTTGTATAAATTATAGCCACAGAAAATTATAAAATAAAAACTTTTTAACAAAAAAAATTAACCGCCGAAAAATAACTATAAGGCAATAAAAAAAACCGGTACTAACAGAAACGAACCGACCAACAAAAAACAATATTGCACTGAAAAGAAAAAAAATTGTCTTCAATAACGCAAGTGAATACCTATCCTACAATTACAATTATAATCTATTTCTATATACTATTATCTATTTGTATTAGGTATATATAAATATACCTAATACAATCGCTAGGCTTATATCAATTTAATTACATTTAGAAAGTATGAACTCTATACATACTTCTGAAATCAATCACACAGATCTGCGTATTTATATATTTATTACAATCTGTTTTGGAGTCGGTGCCAGCCTCAAACAAACTTGAGCAAATTGTGTTGCGTTCAACTCTTCATTAAGGTGCTCAAGTTTGTTTGAGACTGGCACCGAAACGTTGTTTTGCAGAAACGGGCTATTCGGGCGATATATAAATTGAACCATAGAGACTCACTTAGAGATAAGTTTAAAAATATTAATATAATGACATTACATTGTCAATATATCTATGAAAACCTTTTGTATGTACATAAAAACCTTGTCAATTTTAAGAAAAACTGTGACATACATAATATTAATACTAGAAATAAGCATAAGCTGGCGGTGCCCACCACTCGGCTCCAAAAAATTAAAAAATCATTCATGGGTAATTGTGTAAGGTTTTATAATAAACTTCCAGGAAACGTAACTGAGTTAGTATCTATTAATACATTCAAGAACTATGTGAAGCGTAAACTTATTTCGAAAGCTTATTGTGACTGAATTTTTTATCTATTATTTTCGTTATATTTTTTTTTTGACATTAGATTGCTTTTCTAGAAACATTCTACTAGTATTTTTTAAACAATTTTTATTTCATATATTTTTTATTCTTTATGTTTAATAAATTACTCTAAAACAATAACTGACGATTTGAAAGTGCTTGAATAAAGATCATTTTGAGTTTGAGTAAGTGCCGGGGGACGACGACATTGCACGTAGAACTGATGGCCATGGGGCGGAAAGGTTCTCGAGTGGTGACCACGTACCGGTGGCTGTATGCGTTTCTGCCTTAGCTCACATGCACAACTTAAGGTAAAAAAAACCGGTCAAGTGCGAGTCTGACTCGCGCACCGAGAGTTCCGTACGAAATATCATACAACACACCCGTCTTGCCCCACCCATTAATTTTGGAAAAATCTTAACAACGCATAGTGTAGTTAAGTCATGAGTACCTACAGCGCCATTTCTCGGTGCGTTTTGTTACTAACTTGCGCGACCAAGGAACTCGGTATGTACAGTAAGGGAAATTTATTCACGTACCACCGTAGAACCCTGTCGCAATTGACAGGCCGCCGTCACTCAAACTCGAGTGGTATGTCACCTTATTGCGATAGGGTTCTACGGTGGTACGTTAATACATTTCCCTGTATGTTGGTTTTTCAGCGATAATTCTTTATCAAGTGAATTAATTTCGATAATTCTTTTATTATTTGCTAGAAGGTACTTTCAGAACACTTTCATACGAATTTAAAGGAAAAAAAAAAATATGATTCTTGACGAATAAAAGAAAATTACGCTAGATAGAGGAGAGGTCTCGTTATACTTTTCCGGTAATATTCACGTTAATATTAATCATATATATTATTTTCATATTTTTCACTTGGTTAACTTCGGAGATAATGGTATTTTTTTTCAACATTTTTCTTTATAAATCAAAATTTTACCATTGTAGAAAAAAAAACTGTTTTAGAATGTACAATTCAAGCCCTTTCATATGATACCCCACTTTGCCTACTAACTAGATTTAATTTTTGCCCCCCTCTTATACAAATTAAAAGCATATATAATTTTTTTTTCATTTCCTATACACGAGGATTAGCTTTGTTTACAACTATTCCAAATTTCAAATCGATAGCATTAGTAGTTCCTGAGATATTTGACTTTGTGAGAGACAGACAGACGGACGGAGTCGCACCACCATAAGGGTTCCGTTTTTAAAAGCTTTTATTTAACTTGCAATGTATGTATGTTTGTTCGGGTGGAATCTTGCAGGTTAAATTTTACTAACTTCCCGAAGTCCAATCAAGTTGAAATTTTGTACAATTATGTAAGTCGGATGACAATGCAATACTATGGTACCATAAACCTGGTCTGATGATGGAGACGGAAGGTGGCCGTAGGAACTCCTTAATTATACAGGATAAACCCGTCGTGTTTGAGCTCGTTACAATCCTCTCAATGAGCAGTTGATGAGTGTCCAAAAAAAAGTACAGTCGGCAAAAAATCCAATAGGGCGGAACACCCAAGGTGGCGGGTTATTTATTTTTAATGCACTCCTACAATATGGGAATCAAATGAAAGGGCTTGCTGAGAATAACTCGAAAAATAAAGTGACGTCACTCTTAATCCAATGTGGCGGACAATATACAGAGAAACTTGCCCAGCGATAACTAAAAAGTAAAAAATAAATTTAAAGTAAAAAAACTTTTTTAAAAACAAGCTTTTATTTAAATGCGCTAAAAAGAATAAAATAAACTTTTCCTTTAAAACTTTTACTATTCACTTATAACGTCATAACACATTTTCGATGATATAAAAGCTTGTCGCAAGAATTAGGTACTCGTATATACTCGACAAGCTTTTATATCATCTAAAATGTGTTATGATAATACGTTATAAGTTTATAGTAAAAGTTTTAAAGGAAAAGTTTATTTTATTCTTTTTAGCGCATTTAAATAAAAGCTTGTTTTTAAAAAAGTTTTTTTAACTTTTTGGTCCGGAACCCTAAAAGGTTTGTGGGTGTATTCCATTTGTCAACGCCCCATCAGCCTAGTGAATATTTTAGCTAAAATAAAAGTAATGAATTTACAACATAAACATATTATAATTATATTGTTAGCTGTTGGTTCTCCGAACAATAAATAAATAAATAAATTTAATGAAATAAATTCCATGAACAAGTAAGAATAAAATTACTTCCGTTTGTGGCGGGGTAAGTATTGATATTTATTAGAATTAGTTCCCGCTTAATGCTGATAAGGCGAGGACTAATTGGAATACACTACTTTTCTGCACTAGAGTAGAAACGTATCACTTTCTTACTTTTTAGAACAACAACGACCCACTTTCAGAGCATAAGATATGAAATAGTTATTTACAGTACACATGGTGTTACTTTCCCGCACTAGTGCGGAAATGAGCACTTTCCGTGCATATGTTGAAACTTTAAAGAGCCATATGTACTGTAAAACGTTGTAGGTACGATACACGTGCGAATAGGTAATTCGCAACTCGTGTCGATTTAAAACACTCCCTTCGGTCGTGTTTTAATTTATCACCACTCGTTGCGAATTTCCTATTTTCTGCACTTGTATCGTAATAGTTATTTACTTAACTAACTATTACGATACAAGTGCAGAAAATAGGAAATTCGCAACGAGTGGTGATAAATTAAAACACGACCGAAGGGAGTGTTTTAAATCGACACGAGTTGCGAATTACCTATTCGCACGTGTATCGTACAACGTTTTACAGTACATATGGCTCTTTAAAGTTTCAACATATGCACGGAAAGTGTTGATTTCCGTACTAGTGCGGGAAAGTAACACCATGTGTACTGTAATAGTTATTTACGATACAAGTGCAGAAAATAGGAAATTCGCAACGAGTGGCGATAAATTAAAACACGACCGAAGGGAGTGTTTTAAATCGACACGAGTTGCGAATTACCTATTCGCACGTGTATCGTACAACGTTTTACAGTACATGAGGCTCTTTAAAGTTTCAACATATGCACGGAAAGTGCTCATTTGCGCACTAGTGCGGGAAACTAACACCATGTGTACTGTAAAATAATAAATCTTCTAAAAAAAGTAAACCTAACATTTAACCTGAATCATAAAAACCTTCATAGTATTCAAAAAGCTTTGCTGATCATGTGTCAAGCAGTAAGTGAAAAAGTCGGAGCGACATTACAAGTGACCGCGTTGAAATCCGGGGCTAAACATTGCCTCGTTACACAGACCCGGGATTATCAACTTGGAATTGCTCGACTGAGCAATATGAATATTATGAGGTTAAAAGCAATGAAAGCCCCATTTTAACCCTCCTGTATTTCACTTCCCATAAAAACTTGGGATTTCGTGAAATTTATTGGGGGAAAAAAAGGTCTACACGGTCCATCATTAAAGGTAAATTGCTCTGCTTTATATCCGTTGAAATGTAAAGCGTCGAAAACGTTTGAATGCCACGCTCGTGTTGCCGCCGGCCCTCGCGGCGACGCCGCCGGTTTTTCCTTACTGACATTTCATTTGTTTCGGTGCCTACTTTTTATTAGCTCAACTATGATATATGTATAACTTATCAGCCACATATTTTCTACCCCAAGTGCTTAATCGGTCGTTGCCCCATTTCACCTCCGTAGGGCGTCTTAATATTACGTTCACTTTCATTCCTACCATTTAGTAAACCATTTTTAATTATGTGGCTGAAGTAGAATGAATACTACACAAAAACTTACAATATAAAGAGTAGAAGGTTCACTTAGGTAAGGAACCGAGTGTGGCAAGACGATTGCACTTGCTCGCTTATTAAAATCAATCTATGCTATACGTATCGCGGCGAATCTTGCTGTCATTTCAGTACAATTTTACGTTTTAAGGTTATAAATTGTATGGAGATGACAGCTGTAATAGGGATCAAGATTCGCCGCGATACAAATAATATTAAAAAGAGGATAAGTCTGTGACGTTGTGGCTTTCTATGTTTGTGTGTCAGGTCAGGGGTATAATCTGCGGACTGATCAGATTAAAAAAAAACTTTAACCTCATAAAATGGACTTTCTGGACGGACATATATATTATTTATCCCGCGGCTTTGAATGCGTTTTTTGCAATGCGCGGGCACGGGTAGGGTATATAATAACTGTATATACGTAGAGGTAGCTTGCCAAGAAGATGGCTTCAGAATTTCCTAATCTTACTATTATTGTTGTAGTATCATATTCAGAGCGGGCGTATTGAATTTCTTTGCTTATTATATCGCCTATGATCTACCCACTGCCAAGTGCTTAATAACGAGCCTCCAGGACAATATCGATAGGTAAATGTATTCAATTTACTGTACACTGTTGTTGACGGGTTGGCATCATATAACCCTTGAGCCATTTTAACGGCTTTTCATTCCAATGAAAGCATTTGTTTACTCACCAGAGTACCAAATTAAATACTAGTATTGTTGGGTTACCAACGTTTGCCATAATTCCATTTTCGGTAATTATTATGACGGCATAGTCTTCATTGCCTTGAATAAGGTTTTCTCGGAACCGTATTATTTAAGCATCCTTTTTAAATACCTACCTTACTTATTGAGTTCTACAGACATGATAATTGCTAAAAGGGCAGGCCAAAAAGATAGGTCGTTCCTTATAAAAGGAAGTAAAAAAAGATTTATTTCACAGTAAGAAATGATAACTTAGGGCAAATTTGTAATGAAAAAAGTTGTGTCATATCAATAATTATTATCATTTATTTTCTTCTACTGAATAAATTATTAAACTTAATATATTGTACCTACTATTGACATTTTGTCCTCAGAAATTTGATACATACCATTACCTACCAAAAATATTGTTTCGACCAAGTTTAGGCAAATTAAATCCGGTGGGATTTAATTTGCCTAAACTTGGTCGAAACAATATTTTTGGTAGGTAAAAACATTCTGTAAAAAACTAGCCAAGTCTTGATGGAGCTGCATGTTTATCTCTAAAAAGTAATGAAATCTAGACAAAGTCGTGCCAAGTGTAAGGTTCCTTACTGCGATTTCTTTATTATTATAGTTAATGTTGTGTGACTTGGCCGTTGAAGGGTACACAAGGGTACAAAACCAGGTGTTCCATGACACCATTGCACCAATCTGTCGCCAGAACCGCTACCCTAGACACAACTTTTTTAGAAACCTTAGAACTTGGCGGACACACTGCCGTGTGTCTAGATTAATGAATTTTGAACAAGGGTGTCACTTTTGGGGGGTAAACTGGAAAATTAAAAAAAAAAGTTTCGCAAACTGTATTGTGTGACATATCAAATGAAAGGGGTTGTTGTAAGCATGTCAGATTTTTTGAAAAATAATTTTAGCAAAAACAGATTTGAGGTAATTTAGGAAAAAAGACGAAAATTGACCACCCCCCCACTTATCTCCGAAACTACTAGGATTAAAATTCTGAAAAAAATATGGAAAATAGTTCCTTGCCTAAAGATTACAGGAAAACCTATAAGAAGTTTGAGTATTCAAAAACACTTATGAAATTTAGATTATAAACGGAACCCTCACCACGCGAGTTGAACTCGCACTTGTCCGGTTTTTAGAGATAAACAAGCAGCTCCATCGAGAATTGGCTAGTTTTTTACAGAATGTTTTTGGTGGGATTTCACTTCTTTTTGTAGAAACGTGGGCATATTGATTTATTTTATTAGATTTTCTTATTTGACACATTTTTTTGGTTGGGCCTTGTGTTTTCTAATCAGGGTCACCAGGTACTCCAGACCTTCGTTTATCCTAATTTTTTTATAGTTTTCCCTTTATGTGGCCATTAAACCCTAACTCTGTACCAAATTTCAGCTCTCTGAGTTTATGGGAAGTACTAGTTCTATTCTGATGATCATGAGTGAGTGAGTGAGTGAGTGTCATAAATGTGAAACTTTGCTTTCGCTTAACTTCGGAACTAAATGACCTACAGACTTGAAATTTTGGATTTTAAGTATGTGATTATAGCTTACTGGATGACGAAAATTTCTGTGTTCTAGTCTTATCCAAAGGTTCTCAATAGGGGCCTGAAAATGCGGCGAAATGGTTCCAGTACCTAAAGGATGGTACGGCAGTGTTTGCTTCGCGCTCGACTTGGCGGGGGCACTGCCGTGCCCCCCGATTATGCCTAACAAGAAGCTCACAATACTCAAATTCTTAAAGATTGTGACATTACTCAAATTCTTAAAGACTGTGAACACATGCCGATCCACGGCCCGCGTGCCCCCTCCGCGCCGGGCCTCCTCTCGCCCCATCCTCTAAATCACGTCATCGCTATGCTGATGCCGTAGCCGGTCGGCCTGTCGCAGCCGACTGGAGAGACGCGCCCTCAAGAGCGCGTGAAATTCGGGTTCCTCCAAAGGAGAAGCCCCCGCGCACCGATGTGGATAAGGAGGGATTTACAACGGTGTCGAGGAAGCGCAAGCCGCGCAAGAGTCAGTGTGGTACTGCAGAACCGGTTGGTTCCGGTCTGCGGGTTGCCACACCGAGCAAGGCGCTATATGTATCGCGCCTGCATTACACCGCCACGGCTGATGATGTGGTGGAGTACGTTCATCAGAAGACCGGCTTCTCGCTGAGGGTGTTCCAGCTGCGTTCGCGCCACTATGTGCACTTCAGCTCGTTTGTGGTGCGCGTAACGCGGCCGCTGCAGGAGACCATCGCATGTGCTGACTTCTGGCCGAAAGGTGTCGTGTTTCGACAGTTCCGGGGCAATCTGCCGAATCCTACACCTGAGATGACGATGCAACGGGGCCACGCCGTTTCGTCGCCTAAATAGTATTATTTCTTATATGTGTTTTATCTTGTTTAGTTTCGTTCCATGACGCATTGGTTTTACTGTAATGTCGTGTTAACATGTTTTTAATAAATAAATAAAATAAATAAATAAATTATTCTCAGATATATCTCTCTTTCTATTGTGTGTGTACCAGTTTTGGTTCGTTATATTTAAAAGTAAAAGTTATTTATTCTTCAATTAAGGTAATGTAACATACCTCAATTGAAGAATAAAGAACTTTTACTTTTAAATATAACGAACCAAAACTGGTACACACACAATAGAAAGAGAGATATATCTGAGAATAATGTCACAATCTTTAAGAATTTGAGTATTGTGAGCTTCTTGTTGGGCATAATCGGGGGGCACGGCAGTGCCCCCGCCAAGTCGAGCGCGAAGCAAACACTGCCGTACCATATATTGTGTGTGTAACAGTTTTGGTTCGTTATATTTAAAAGTAAAAGTTCTTTATTCTTCAATTGAGGTATGTTACATGCACTTGAAAAGATGATGAAAGAAAATTCTTGACCCCTCTCTCATTCTGATTCCGGGCAGGCGAGGCTGGGGGTATGGGTTCTGGGCAGATGAATCCGAGCCATACCCATGCTCAACTGAGAAATTTGAACTTGTAATTTGTGTTGTAATCGTTTGGAGAGCAATTATTTCTTGTTGTGATTCTTCCTTGCCAGGAGACAACGTGATAAAGTTTCTTAGAAAAAAAGTTAGGTCCAACAATTCAACATGGAAATCTAACATGCCTGGAACATGGTCAATAAAAATGCTGTCGAAAACCTACATTCTGCTTCTGCAGTGTTTAACCTACACTCATAATTTTTAAAAAGTGACCCAGTAGGTACGTAATAAATAACAATGGTAACTAGCGACAGGAAGTGTCATCAGCATCATCATCATATCAGCCGAAAGACGTCCACTGCTGGACATAGGCCGCCCCCAAAGAGTGCCACAATGACCGGTTCTGCGCCACCCGCATCCAGCGGACTCCAGCGACCTTTACCAGGTCATCAGTCCACCTTGTGGGGGGCCGCCTTCCGGTATTAAAACTAGAAAAGATTCAACTTACTTCATTGTAGATTGACCTTTACCTAAACTGTTACATATTTTCTTATGCTACTTTTATGTGATATAAGGCCAATTTTATACTGGCACTTCACTTCGCGGTATTTGCACATATATTCGTGTTGCATTTTTTTTCTTCCTACAGCAAATGAAAGAGAGGCAACCACGCAACGCCAAGTGAAGTGCCAGTATTACGGCCTTACCCATATATAGAATAAAGTACGGCACAAAATCAGTTAACTTATTATTTGCAATGCAATTGACTTGATATAACACTTCACAGGAATACGTTGAATTTCCAATAACCCTGTATGTTACCATACTTGCAAAGTTACATAAATACTTTATTACAGATGAAGTTAAATAAAGGGTTTGTGTTCAAAATATAAACTTACTTAATATGAAGTAAATAGCGATGCATAATGAACTATCACTAATGGACCACAAACCAGCGACGGTAGTGAATAATAACTCAATTCGCGGATGCGGGTCGCGCGGTCCGCATAATCTCTCCTATCATTCAACAGGCGATCTGTCTCACAATTACATTTCGCATTCTAATATGAAGCTTTTCCAACATTTTGGGTTCGTGCTGCACTCTCAGAGGCACGCAATTACAAAACAAACACTAATTAAAACGCAATAAAACGTTTATGTAAAGCGTACTTTTGCATTGACTTCACCTCTGATTTACGGTTTAGTTAAACCGCAGCGCAGTGTCCGGGGCTTAACTACTGCGTTTTATCTGGTAATATGGATTTTAGTTTTAGTGATGACCGTAGCAGTAACAGCCCGTTCATTGTAGCCTATCATAGCATGTCAGACCGAGTGCGCAAAACCTTGCAATCAAATTGTAATACGAAATGTTAGGGTCAGATTGTTCCCAGCATCCATCTTGTAAACAAAACCGAGGCAAACATCGATGCCGCACCGAATGATGGATTAGATTATAATTTTCTTAAAGTTATTGGCTAGGTTCGATTTTGTTGATGACACGGCTGTTGGTAATTTGTATTTAAATTTATAATTACTTTTTTAACATAAGGGAAAAGGGATGGTTTGCATGCTGTATGCACCCCTTTGCGCTGGGTTTCCTGTTTAGAATCACGAAGGCGATAATAAGAGGGGCGCTAAGAATGGGGCTGTTTACTCTAATTGGGATTTGGGATCCATTAAAACCTTCGTTGATTTCAATTTAAAAATGTACCAACAATGATTGAGGTAACTTTACTGTCTTGTGGTCATATTTTTTAAGTTGGAAATAATTACTTTGCTTAGATTTTAGGATATCAGATACCTATAAATTTAATACTTGCAACGGGCGTACCTATAAACCATGGATAGGCTAATTTGCTACTGTCAACAATTTTCTTATGAAGTCTATCAAAAGTTATTACTTTTGACTTAATAAACTTGACTCAAAAAACACATTGAGTGATGTGTAACTAATAAAAGGTCAACATGCCATACAAAAAAAGAATAATCAGAAATAAAAAAGTACTTAAAAATGAGTTGAAATTAAAAATAGGTAGGTAGTCGATATAACCGTGGAACGGGGTGATTGGCCCCAAGAACGGTTTTCGTAAAAACAGCGACAATGGATCGATTGTATTTCGAGGGTATATAAATGTATTTTTAAATTTTATCTTGCGCAGAAGTAGTAAACTGTGTGGCAGATTATTTCTCAGTTTAAATAAAAATATAAGGTATTTTCTTTCAGTAAGTGCTTGTTTGAAAGTAGGGTAGTCTCTGTGTAGGATGTTGATTTACTCGCAGGTTGCGAGATACTAGATAAATGCCAATGACATCCTTTACGATCTAACCTTCCTCTTTTCTATCCTTAAATAGTGCGTTGAATAGTAAGCCCACCATACCATGTACCATGTTCTAATAGTAACGGTTATGAAGCAGGATTTTATTTTAAGGTTTACGAAACATTTTGCACGTTCTTATTATGAAACCTAAAATTGTTTTCGGTACGTGGCAGGAAGATCATCTTTTTCTCAGATATTACTCCCAGGTCTTTAATGTGATCAACCTCGTTATGAGTGCCCTGAAAGCTCGACTCTATATGCAAACGTACTTTGGTTATCGTTTTAAAACGGCCTGCTGAAATAACGTGAAACTTTGTATACACAACGGGATCCGCCATATCTACACCGGAAACTAGTTTCTGTCGCTAAAAATTCTAATGAAAAAAAAGAGATAGAAGAAGTTTTCATACTAATGGGGATTTCTCCGAGCACGCCCAGCCCCGCACTTAAAGCCTTGCAAAATAAATAAAATACATAAAAAATACACTGGATTAAGTACGTTACTCTCGAACTGGAGAGCACATAAATTTTATGCTATGTCATGTATAACCTATGTTAAAAAACCATAAACCATTAAAATCTGACTTCCATGTCGTGTCTCCAACCCAGAATGCAAGCAATTGAAGCTATTACTAAAAAAAGATCAACATTTGCATAACTTATATATATTCACGTATGCGTAATGAGTTGATAAAACATATCATATGGGATTTTATCAAGTGTTATAATTAAAATATTATATAAATGTGTTTTTACTGTCTCCGACGCGCCTGAGCACCACGGCCGTTTAAAACCAAGCTCTAACTTGCCAATGAATCGTAGCAGTGGTGCATCTATTCTGTCACGCACAGCGTCATGTTTTTTTTTTTTTTTTTTTTTTTTTTTTCTTTTTTTTTTTTTTTTTTTTTACCAATGTTATATTACTCGCCAAACTGCGATAACAGTTTGTAGTGCGATTTATCAGCAGGACATAACTGATGTGTAGGTATGCCACGTTTTGCATACTACCGCAGGAGAGTAATAAATCAGTGGGCAAAGCATACGGTTGTTTCACTTGCTACCGCTCCCGGTCACCGACATACCATTTGGCTAACGAGGATTATTGCTAACCTTCGCGTTTAAAACCATGTCCTACTTAGGAAATTTGACTATTTTCGATCACAAGACAACTGAGTGGGCGATATTTAAAAGCCGGTTAACAAAGTTTTTCTTAGTGAACAGTGTAACGGACGCCGCAAAAAAAAGTGCAATAGCGATCACACACTTGTCGGATGAAAGTTATCGGTTAGTGCGCAATTTAGCATACCCGAAGGATATAGACTCCTTGACATATGACCAGCTGGTTTTGTTACTCGATGAACATTTCAAGCAGAAGGAATGTACTTTTGCTGACAAGGCGCGATTTTTTGGGGCGACAAGGAGTACAGGCGAATCGATGAGCGACTGGGTGGCGCGATTAAGAGGTCTCGCAAGTTATTGCGATTTTGGTGCCGCTCTGGAAACGAACCTCAGGGATCGTTTCGTGCTCGGTCTGGGCTCGGGCCCCGAGCGCGACAAACTGTTTGAGCAAAAACCGTCAAAATTAACCTTAGCTCGGGCATTAGAGATAGCTGAGCAAACAGAAAGTGCCCGAGAAGCGAAATCAATGGCAGTAAAAGAGGAGCCAATTTTTCGAGCGCAAACTGAGGGTGGATACCGCGGAGGAGCGAACGATGCGCGCGGTCGCGCGAGCGCCGGCGCCGCCAGCAGCAGCGGTCGGCGGGATCCACGTTTGATGTTCGGATCGTCCGGGCAGTGTGCGATATGTGGATTAAAAAACCACTCGGAAGTCAACTGTCGTTACAAATCGTATAAGTGCAAAAAGTGTGGTAAAAAGGGTCACTTAAAGAAAGTGTGTGGTGAAAGTGCGCGAATATATAATGTCGCACCCGTTGTCGACGACAATACCCGCAGGAATCGTGGTGAGGACACGGAGTGTGAGGAATGTCAGATGTTTAATTTAAGGTATGTAACCACTAAGCCAATAGAATTAAGCGTGTTAATTGGTTCTCAAAAATTAAAAGCAGAACTTGATTCGGGATCCGGTTCCAGCGTCTTATCAGCAATGTTGTACAGAAATATGTTTTCTAAGTATAAATTGTTGGATACTAATGTTAAAATGTGTTTATATGATGGACATAAAGTTGCACCATTGGGCTATTTTATTTGTGACCTGACCTTTAACTGCCAGACAAAAAAAGTAATGTTTTTCGTAATAGAAAAAGGAGGGCCACCCTTATTAGGAAGAGATTTTATGTCGGCATTTAATTTGACCTTATCGGCAAATTTAAACAATTTGTCAGCTGATAGCGATGTAAATAAGTTATTGGAACAATATTTTGAGTTGTGGCAAGATGAATTAGGGACGTTCAATAAATTGAAGGTACAATTGCAATTAAAACCAAATAGTGTTCCAAAGTTTTTCAAGCCGCGTGTCGTTCCATTTGCCTTGAAAGAAAAAGTGGAACGTGAGTTGGATCGTTTAGTCGGTTTAGGCATTTTGGTACCGGTCAGCTGTTCACAATACGCTACACCTATAGTACCGGTTTTAAAAGGAGACGGCCAAGTTAGAATAGCCGGCGATTTCTCGGTAACCTTAAACAAAGACTTAGTTATCGATAAATACCCGCTACCAAAAATTGAGGAGGTGTTTGCAAAACTTGGAGGAGGCGAACATTACAGCAAAATAGATTTAAAGAATGCTTATAACCAATTTGTGTTGAGCGATGAGTCACAAGAACTTACTACCATTAATACACAGAAGGGGCTATATATGTATACCCGCATGGTATATGGTTTGGCAAATGCTCCTGGGCTCTTTCAGAGGTCTATGGAAATGCTCCTTTCTGGTATCGAGGGAGTAAGTTGTTGGCTGGACGACATATGTGTCACGGGCGCCGACAAGGAAACGCACATGAATCGGTTAAATGAGGTTTTACGTAGATTAAGTGAAGCTGGGCTTAGATTGCACAAAGATAAGTGTGAGTTTTTAAAAAACAGTGTAACATATCTAGGTTACTCTATAAGCAAAAGCGGATTACAATCGTCTCAGGCTAAAGTTAAGGCTATACTTGATTCACCCGATCCCACTAACGTGAAAGAGGTGAAGCGATTGGTGGGAATGATTAATTATTATAGACAATTCATTCCAAATGCATCAAGTATTATGAGACCCTTGTTCGATCTGCTCGGTGAAAAAACAGAGTGGGAGTGGGGAGCGCGGCAGCAAGAGGCTGCGCGACGCATAAAACGCGAGTTGGCGTCAGAGCGAGTTTTAGCTCACTTTGAGCCCACGGCTCAACTTGTTTTAGGGGTTGATGCGGGACCTACGGGGTTAGGCGCGGTCCTTAGTCAACGTGATACCGCAGGCGTCGAACGGCCGCTCGCATTCGCTTCAAGGTCACTCTCAACTAGTGAAAAAAATTATAGCCAGATCCAGAAGGAAGCAACGGCAATAATATTCGGAGTAAAAAAATTTCACCAGTATTTGTATGGCAGAAGTGATCCTTTCATTTTAAAAACTGATCACAAACCGTTAATATCGATATTTAATAACAAAACCGGTATATCAATGACGTCAGCGCTGCGACTACAAAGATATGCGATAATCTTGTCTGCCTATAACTATTCCGTGCAATATACGTCAGGCGAAAATAATGTCGTAGCTGATTACTTTTCGCGTGCGCCGTTGACACACACTTGTTGTAATAGTGACTGCGAACATGACACCATTTGTGCATTAAATTTTTTAAACTCTTGTTCCCCGGCGGTTACGTATAAACAAATTCAAAAAGCGACTGAAACTGATGAAGTGCTGCAAACGGTCATTAAATATATGAACCGTGGTTGGCCAAGAAACATCAAATGCGCGTCAATACAGCCTTATTTTCGGAATAGGGCAGATCTACAATTCGAAAGTGGATGTTTGTTGAGAGGTCCCAAGGTAGTAATTCCTGCATCTTTAAGGGCACGCGTATTAGATGAATTGCACAGTTCACATTTGGGAATTGTAAAAATGAAAAGCAATGCACGCAGTAGGATGTGGTGGCCGGGTATCGATAATGATATCGAACAGAAAGCTAGCGAATGCGCGACGTGCGCCGGGCTGCGACAAATCGCCTTTACCTTAGATTTTTGGAGCTAGATAAGCAAGTGTGCCAATATTTTGATTTGGTCTAGGCTGATTTCTGAATCTACGTAGATACTACCGAAATTGTATGACTATTGCTCGTATAAAAATAAATCCAGTGTATTCAGATGGCTTATTTAACGTAGCTTAAAACTTGTTTGGGAAAGTATAAAAGTTTTAGTTATACTTAAATATGTTATATTTTTTGATTACCGTGTATCTAACTTACAAGTAGATTAAACCACCCTAGACTTTTTGGCATGAAAATCAGAAAATATGCATGCAGGGCAGAAAAATGTGCATGGAAGTCATGTTTCGTCAGAGAAATGTACTTATGAGTGTTATTATTTTTACAATCCCTTTTGACCTTGCCATTTGAATGTATTGTACGCTTGGTTAGGTCAAATCTTTCAATTTAACTTATTTAATATCATTTTAAACCAGTTTTCCCTGACCGATTAAGCTCTTTCTGATATGCATGTGAATGTTATGGTTTATATATATTTCATTTTGCTATACATCAAGGTGCGCCCTCAATTAATTTGCATATTATTAGAATTAGTAGTACTCAGGACACAGGAAAAAATAATTTCCAAAAGGTTAACGTGGCGGCCGTTAGTTTGTCAAAATATCGTGCCGGGCGGACTGACTCCTCATGAAATTATTGTGGTTTTAAAATAAAACAATAAGTGTTTCCCATTAAAATTATATATCAAATTACTGAAAATAGAATAAATAATGTGTTTTGAGCTTTCGTTTTAAGGATTTCGAAAAAAATGTGGGTGATAAATGTCTTCAAAGTTTAAACACGTCATTTTTAACTACGTTTGACAAATTGTTATAGATTGAAAAATATATGTTATTAGCTCCAAAGATTGTGAAATATACATAAGTTTGTAGTAAATTTATCCCAGTATTTGATTCAGTAATCAGATTAGTGTGTTATTGTGACTGTTTGTTGAAATCGGAATTCTAATGAAATGAGTACGCTTCACGGTAATTACGTCAGTCATAGTTTTCAAAATGGCGCGCGGGATCATTTTGACCGATAATGTAAATAAACAATTATTATGAGGTAAACAGTGCATAATATAATGAAGTGATAATTTTAATCAATGCATGGTTTAATAGTGATCACAATAGTGAGATATCAATGTGAAATATGTGAAAGAGTTTGGTGTAAAAAGGCATTTTGCTTCATCGAGTGACAGAAAATCGAAATAAATTATTTTATTTCACGATAAGGAAACAGGTCAGTCAATTTATCTTTATTAAAATGAATAGACAATTTTGTCGAGTATCTAATAGTATATAATTTATACAATATAATTACAACATACGAGCACAATATAATTTTTTCTAACGGCCGTCAACATACGTTTTTTTCGTCTGAAATCACTGCGCGCTTGGGGCACCGGGGCTAGAGGGAGACGCACGTGTGACGGGTAGTGAGGAAACTGTTTACATTTTTCAAAAATAATTGACGCAGCTGAAAAATCTACAACTTTTTCTGGTGCTAAGCAAGGTTAGGTTTCATATCACCAAAAAATAATCTGGGACTGCTGAAATTTTCATCCATTCCCAATTGTAAGAGGTGGCCCTGAAATTAAGTTGTAAGTGGTCTATATACCCCTTTCAGGAGTTTACGTATGTATCTATGTATGCAAATGCTTTATTGTGCATGAAATAGAACACTACAAATAAACACAGAATTATAAATAATAGGTAACATGTGTATGAAGTCGAACTTATGTATATGTGTGTAGATAATTTAAAAATAACATATCTATAGCATCAAAACTCTATAAGAGTGGATTGCAAAAAAATTGTACATAGTTAAGGGCCTTAATCTAATTTACGATTTAACTTTTTACAGTTTCGTGACTGCAATTACCCATATAAAATATATGGGTAGTTGCCGTTATGAAACTGTAAAAAATTAAATCATAGATTAGATTAAAGCTCTTAACTATGTACAATTTTTTTGCAATCCAGTCATAAACTACTAAATTATTTTTATAAACTGCGTTAGAAACGGGTGAAATTCACATCCGTAGTTGGAGTTGCGTTGCGTGACTCAAGTTTCAAGGTCGAGGGACCCATTCAAAAAGCACCACACACCTAAATAACTTACATTCGTAAGTATATGATATCGGTAGCAACGTTTATTGCTTCCATGTCTTCACCTTTTAGCGGAAAAAAGGTATTCGACGCATGATGGTGAAAATTCTAACGGTCCGGTCTGTTAGGCACTAATTTCAAAAGAACCTTTATTCAATACGCTCTAATATCAAAAAGACCTTATCCCATAATGAATGAAACCCGAAACAATCTATTCCCAGAAAGCCCCAGTCTCAATATACACTTTTCGCAATAGCACTTAATTTCAAATAACATGAATCTCATAAAACACTTACTTGCAAAATGCACTAATCCCAAAATACCCAAATTTTTAGTATTAAAACACACGAATCTCGTAATGAATGATTTCCAAAACACCCTGGTCCCAAAATACCCTAGTGCCTAAATACCTTATTCTCATAATACCCTAATCCCAAAATACACTTGCTTTTCAATGGCCAATGTCTACCAGGGAATATTTGAATGGGTAACATACATGATAATATTTTTATTATTTTATCGACAAGTGTTTAATATCGATATTGCCCCGGCCTAGGCTCTGTAATGACACGACTCGAACTTGCGACATATCGATATTAAACACTTGTTGACAAAATAATAAAAATATTATCATGTATGTTATCTATGTAACTGCTTTGTTTGTGTGAGGTGTGCAATAAAGAGTATTTGTATTGTATTGTATTGTATGTTACCCATTCAAATATTCCCTGGTAGACATTGGCCATTGAAAAGCAAGTGTATTTTGGGATTAGGGTATTATGAGAATAAGGTATTTAGGCACTAGGGTATTTGGGGACCAGGGTGTTTTGGAAATCATTCATTACGAGATTCGTGTGTTTCAATACTAAAAATTAGGGTATTTTGGGATTAGTGCATTTTGCAAGTGAGTGTTTTATGAGATTCATGTTATTTGAAATTAAGTGCTATTGCGAAAAGTGTATATTGAGACTGGGGCTTTCTGGGAATAGATTGTTTCGGGTTTCATTCATTATGGGATAAGGTCTTTTTGATATTAGAGCGTATTGAATAAAGGTGTATTTTGAAATTAGTGCCTAACAGACCGGACCGTTATAGTAAATATTAATTATTAAAGGCAGTATTTTCAGTGAATGTTTCAAACAATACCTACTTGTTACTATTACGACTTTATAATGTAAACTAAGAACTAATAAGAATATTAGTATACTATTTTATATGAATAAACAGTCGAAGATTTTATTTCGTTTAGAATATATACAAATAATAAGAAATGTAGTGAAAATAAAATAAAAATTCACATACAACAACACGTAGAATTTATTTTATATAAAACCAAACGCACTAGGAAAATTCACTGATAATACACACAATATTAAAATTTAACCGTTACACATCCGAAAGAGTTTTACAGGCCGTAAACGCTACGCGGCGAGGCGGAGTCACGGTCAGCATCGGGTTACCTGAACTAGATTTTTTTAAAAAGTGCAACAGCGGTGTCGCAATCAGTTTGCCGGACCTTACGTTCTTCAATTTACGATAAAAGAACACCTTTGATAGGAGGGGTGATAAAAGATCAGGGTGGCAGATGAAAATGGGATATGAGAGTATGTATGATGATTGAAGGGAAATGGATGAACGCCAAAACAAGAGGTCAAAAGATTTAAACGTTGGCGTAATAACTGCCTTTAAGAATTTTGGGAACTAATGTGTAAGGGCGACAAGGTCCCCATCAAAGGTTGAATTTACTGAAGGGAAAAGACAATCTCAGCAATGTACAAACAAAACTACGTTAAAAATCTAGTTTTTTCCCTTTTTAACAAGACGATTAGGTCACCAATCGCTCCGCTCAGCGCGCGCGTCTTCGAAGTCCGTTCCACCATGTGATGACTCCTTCCGTTGTACCAGTGACCGCTCAATTAGGAGCAGGTAATGCCGTGGTTGGTAGGTCTCCGTACACGCACGTCCAGCAGTGGAGGACGTCGATGCAAACATTTGCGTCGAACTATTGCTCGCACTCCGAACCCGAAAGCTAGGAACAAAATTATGTCATAAGAACTACGTTACCACAACTACTTACGTCTGTGAACCAACGTGAGACAAAAACAATTAAACAAGGCTTTACCCAGATCGCTTTCCACGACTGGCCTCAGAGTAGAACAACCAAAGACGGTGCAAGCAGTGTCCAAAAAGAATTTCTTGGTAGGAACTGGGAAGTGGACTGCCTTCCTGCCAACTTTCACATAATCCGCCGAGGCGACAGACTAGCACTTTTAAATTAACATTTACTGAGCTGTAATAGAAGCCCAAATGAAAATATATCAAAGAAATAAAATGTAATCCCATAAAAAAAGGTTTACAAAGGAACAGCATACTGAGAGCTGTTTTCAGTACCGCTTCACAAGAATCAATGATTTTTTTCCTTTCAAAACAGTGGCTCTCCGAAATCCGAATCTAGAATAATTCATATTTTAAATTTCAAATAGTCTTTATAAAAACCAACCAGTACACAACTGCCCATACAAAACAACTAGAAGGTTATATAACATCAACACGTGAATAAATGTACGACGCCACCTACAGGGGAAACCAAAGAGTTCTAGCCGCAACACCTGAATCAAAGCAACACAAAACACAAGCGACCACGAACCCTGAAGGAAAAAGTTCATGTAAAATGCGTTAGATGTCGTGGTAATAAACCAACTGCCAAAATTCGTTAAAATAGAAATGAATAAATATTAAAAAGGAGTCGTTAAGCGACGTCTGCGAGTTCACGCTGCAGAAACTACTATACAGAACGTGGACGTGGTGGGGCATGACCTGTCTCTGCCCGCCTTGGTAGAAGCCATGGTGGGGAGCGACAGGTCGTGGAAGGCGGCGGCTTCCTTCTGCGAGGACGTGATGACGCAGAAGGAGGCAGCGGAGCGTGGGAGGGAGGACGATCCGGCCTCCCAACCGATGCGCCGCAAACGCGTGGGGCGACGGCGGTTGGCGTACGACCGCCGATTTCCCCCATAAGGGTACCTGTGGGCGATGGGCACGGGGACGTCTGTCGCCTACACGAGGGTCCCTGAGTGGCGGGTGTGCCGTGTCTCGGTGCGCCCCCTTTGATGAGGTAGGGGGAAATAATTCCCCAGAGTTGAGTCCGCAATGCGGACAGCCGCTGGCGAGGTTGCGGAAGTGTGCCCAGGGCGTTCCCGTGGCCTCGCCTTTTAGCGCAGAGGCGGCACATAGAGGGGTTTTTAGTGGGTAAACCATAGGCCTCATTAGCCGACATGGGAGTCCCACATAACCACCAGGGCCCGTCCCCGCGCCCTGGTGGTATGCGTAAAGCATTTTCCCGTCTTAAAAAAAAAAAAAAGGCTGTCGAATACCTACAAAGTAGCGTTCTTCGAAGTTAAGTGAGTTTCTATAAAAGTTATTACAAGAAGCGCATTTTAATTATTATTATAGAGAATCGGAAGAAGACGTGATTACCCGAATTAATTACTTGTTTAGAGACCTACTTAACATTGACATAAATGGCTACATCGAAACAGTCAAACGAACCGGGAGAAAGGGAAACCGCCGTCCCCTTATTATTGAATTAATAAGTAATCGAATGAAAAAATATATTATTAACAATTCACACTGTTTCAGACATTCCGGATGTTCTGTATCAGAGATATTAGACAAGGAAGGACTTGAGCGACGTTATTATCTACGTGAATGCCTAAAAACCGCTAGATACGAGGGAAAGCATGCAGTTATGCGAAATAACAAGCTGTACATCAATGGAAATGAACACTGTCCGATATCTTATAAACCCCTTAAACAGGTCGCAGATAAAAATATTACGGCTGATTCGCAGAGTTTGGACGGCGTGAATAATACTTCAACAGGCGCCCAAAGCTCAACGATCGCACGGAGCTTGACAAGCGGACGTAGCTTTTCGAGCGAGCAGAATTCAACCAGTACACAATATTCGGAGTGTGGACGAAACCGGACGAGCGAGCGAACCTCGGAGAGCCTGCCAACATCCAAGAATGTAACTACAAGTAATACATGTTTAGTTGGCAGTGACCCATATATCGGTACCGGCAGTATCAATGAAAACACTAATACTAATAATTTTGTAAAGGACAATCATACAAGTGATTTATTTCGTAATCAATAGCATATTTGTGTTACATCAAAATATTAATGGACTTATAAATAAGGCGGATATATTAAATAAATAATAAATATAAATAAATATCGTGGGACAATTCACACCAATTGATCTAGTCCCAAACTAGGCAAAGCCTGTACTATGGGTACTAGACAACGGAAAACATACTTATATAGATAAATACATACTTATATAGATATTAAACATCCAAGACTCGAGAACAAACATTCGTATTCACCATACAAATATCTGCCCCGACCGGGGATCGAACCCGGGACCTCTAGCTTCATAGTCAGGTTCTCTAACCACTAGGCTATTCGGTCGTCAATATTAAGTGTTAATTTACAGGAACTTGCGAGGTCTGACAGTCCAATTGATATAATATGTATAACGGAGCACAATATGAAACTGGGCGACGAAAGCCAGCTATCAATTCCGAACTTTAAACTAGCTGCTTTCTTCTCAAGAAACAATAGAAATGGTGGCTCTTGTATATTAGTGAAAAATACGCATAAATTTGACATATTGACAAACATCTGTAATAAATCAATTTCAAATGTTATGGAATGTTCAGCAATAGAGCTCACAGAACATAACATCGTAATAATATGTATTTATAGGGTACCGAACGACAATGCCTCAGAATTAAAAACATTCTTTGACACGATGCATACTATTTTAAGAAAGATTTGCTACAGTCACAAAAAGATTATCATTTGTGGTGATTTTAACATAGATACCTTAAAAAGGACCAAACACTCGATAGACTTTAAGAACTTACTAATTGGTTTTAATCTCAGACTAGGAATAATGGAACCGACCAGATTGCAAAGCAACACCTGCATTGATAACATAATTCATAATGTGCGCAATGGTAAGGCAAATTTATTAGAAACGGCTCTATCGGATCATACTGGGCAAATATTTAAATGCCCTATTAGAAAAACCTCTTTGTTATCACATTGGTACATCACTCGAAGGAACTTGAGCACACAAAACATGAATAAGTTTGTCGAATGCCTAAGCAGTATAAATTATAACAATGTTTACATGGCAAACACTGCCAACGAAGCATTTAATAACTTTTCAGAGCTTTTTGATCTATTTTATAACCTTTGTTTCCCCTATAGACGAATAAAACTTACATCAGTAAACAAACCAAAATGGATAACCAAGGGAATAAGGACATGCTGTAAAAGAAAGCGGGAATTACTATGGAAATGTCGACTAAATGCAAACCTATCGGATCGTAATTATTTTAAAGAGTACTCCAAACGGCTTCAGAAAATTATACAATTAACAAAAAAATCTCAAAATAACTATTTCATTCAAAATTCCGCAAATAAATCAAAAGCCACCTGGAATATCATTAATAAGCATAAAGTAAGAATTCCGAAACGTTGCATAACGCAAATAAAAAATGTAGATAACATTATTAATGATCCATTGCAAATCGCGCAAGCCTTTAATAATAATTTCATTGACCAAATTAATTCAAAATCATTTCATTTAAATAATTATAATGGTAGTACATTGACATATAATTCAATCAATTCTTTATTTATGATACCAACTAACCCTCATGACATCCACATAATTATTAACTCATTAAAAAATTCTAACAGTACGGGCTACGACGGAATAGCCACAAAAGTCGTTAAAAAAGCTGTACTTACCATTGCTACACCTATAAGCTACATTATCAACTTATGTATCGAACAGGGAACATTTCCAGAAAAGTTAAAATTGGCCGTTGTTCGGCCCCTTTTCAAAAAGGGCGAAATAGAAAATATGTCTAATTACAGACCAGTGGCGTTATTACCAATTTTTTCTAAAATAATTGAAAAGGTGATATATAATAGTTTGTACCAATTTTTTGAAAAAAATGATCTATTTAACCCAGAACAAAAAGGGTTTAGAAAAAATAAATCAATAAATATGGCCATATACGATCTATTGAAACCAGTTATGACACAAATCGATAAAAGAGTACCTGTCTGTGCTTTATACATGGATATGTCGAAAGCCTTTGACTTTGTCGACCACCACATACTTTTATCGAAATTATACCAATACGGGATAAGGGGCAATGTTCATAACCTTATAAAATCATATTTGACTGGACGTAAACAATGCACTCAAATCGATCGAATATGTATGAAGACCAAAAAAGAAGTCACGTATTCGTCTGATTTTAAAGAAATAAGCTATGGCGTACCACAAGGAAGTGTTTTAGGTCCTCTTCTATTTATTATATATATCAATGATCTACCTAGAGCCATAAATCACCCAATGGTATTATTCGCCGATGATAGTACTGTTATATTTACAGAGACAGACATGAATGTACATCAGGACAATATAAACCAGACTTTGCGTATTATAATTGAATGGCTCAACAAGAATAACTTACATGTAAATCTCGAAAAGACAAACATTATGAACTTTAAATTACGAATTAAAAATACACCTAATTTAATTATTACTTACCAAGACCAAAGAATTAATGAAACTGACATTACTAAATTTCTAGGATTAAGTTTAGATAGTAGCCTGACATGGAAAAATCAAATTGACAATATATGTACGAAACTTAATCAATTTAGTTACGCATTGTATAATTTAAGTAAAATTGTAAACCAATCAGCCGTGTTGACTGTATATCATGCACATGTAACAGCTACTTTAAGATACGGTGTAATGTTTTGGGGTAATGCTTCAGATCGTGAAATGGTGTTCAAGAGTCAGAAAAAATGTTTAAGATCAGTATGCGGTATTAAACCGATCGATTCATGCAAACCCCATTTCATACAACTTAAAATATTGACGCTACCTTGCCTATATGTGTACGAAATATCACTGTATGTCAAATATAACATAGCCCAATTTACTAAATTTAAGAGCTTGCGGCATCAGGAGAAAATTAATTATAATACTCGTACCTCAAAAACTGCTTTTCTATCAAAAAGCATATTAGGTATGTCACCCCGAATATATAATAAACTACCAACGAATATTTTAAAATTAGAAAGCGATAAAGAATTCAAGACTGCGTTATATAACTTTTTAGCATCCAAAGCGTATTACTCAGTACAAGAATATCTTAATGACATAAATTCTTAGCATTAGTATTAGCAACTTATGCATGCGATACACATGACATCCTTATACATTTGCATGTCCTTGTGACCAAACATGTAGTTCTATTGTATTTCTTTTATACCACCTATTTGTACCATGTTTAAGCGAATAAATGACTGATTACTGATTACTAATTTAAAATGTAGAAGGCAAACATGTTTTTGTTTAGTAATTATACTATAAAGTCAATTATAATCAATAAAGGCAATAAAGAGGGTATTGTATTGTATTGTATAATCAAATTCATATTTGAACAAGCTAACACCCTACGACAAATAATACCGAGTTATTAAAGATGTATTTGCTTAAAATGGAGGCCCGAAGGACACTTTATCTCTCTTCTTTATTATTTGGAATTGTAACTAGTAAGCAACCCTCCTACCTCTACGACAAATTGACATTTTCCCGTATGCATGTTAGACAAGCCCCCCGCCTCATCTGTCCACATTGCAAGTCAGCTAGTTTCCGTGCCGGCTTTCGGTACGCTGCCACACGTTGCTGGAATAATATCCAACCACCAATAAGAAACTCTCCTTCCCTGTCTACTTTTAAAAATAAGTTTAAAGTCCACCTACTAAAGCAACAAATTTCTTTGGCCTAGATGATCTGCGTCTCGATACGTGTCTGTGGTAAGAATTTATTTTGAGTAGGATATACATTTATTTATTTATACTTGGAAAACCAACAGCTACAGAAACACATTAATTATTAAATATAGATAGAATACAAAAAGCCAGTTACAGGTTCCCACCTATATTATAGTACTTGCAACTCGGGTTTTGGTTTGGTTTTCGCTGGACACAGCGTGGACTGCACACTGCAAATATCTCTGTATACCGTAACTCTTAGGTTAATATACTCTTCGGGGGGCGTCGTGGTGACATGCTCGCGATCCCATGGCGCTCCCATTAACGGCAGAGACGGAAACGCCGGAGTGGTTTTAGTAGGTAGACTCCCTCCCCCTTCTCTTTAAATAGAGTTGGCCGCAGGGTGAGAGTCCCACATACATACCCCCCTATATAGCTTCCCCAGGCGGGGGGGGGGGGGGATGCGTAAGTGCATTTCCACTCCGTCAAAAAAAAAAGGTTAATATACTCTTAGATAAGTTAGTTTTAGTTTATCGGATCCACTGAAAATCAACGTCGTTGCACTCTGTGTGTCTGTCTCATGCTGAGTGGACTCCTTTTTTGAAACAACACTAGATTCCTTTTTATTTTAAATTTAAGTCTTATGTGATGCATATTCCGGTTTTTGTTCCAAAATAAATTTATTCTATTCTATTTCACATCAAAGCTCTAAGAGATCTTTGTAAAAAAAAACAGAAACTATAAAAGTACAGGGTATATCCTTTAATAGTAGCATAACACTGAGCTCTGAATGCTTGTGATATTTATCACGGCGATATCGACAAATGACAATCATTATCACATTATCTTGTAAACGGTAGCCGATACTTGTCACGTAAATTGTGCCAAGTGTATCATTTAAGGCGGTCGAAGCGAACAATGGGCGGTAATCAATAAGAGCCTCCGGGCGGGCTATTGTGTCCCTAATGGGGAATTAGCTATTTGCTCCATGACGAAGACAAATTATATCTCCACTTCGATTAATTACATAGTGTTACTGCGTTGTCGATTATAGGAATACGTGTACCTATGGACTGCGAGTTGCAGCCACAATGGAGTTTTCGTGTTCCAACAATCAACGCCTTTCTAGCGTCGAACAAAATTGCTGGTTTGATATTGTAGGTTTCCTTTTGTAAAGTCTTTTAAAAATATTGTAGGAAACTATTTTAGTAATAGATTTAGCTATCACTTATTTCTAGTGCACCTAAATTATATTATAAGTAGGTAGGTGAAAGTATAGTTATCTGCATTCATATTGAACACGACAAAGCGCGAAATAATAATTTTGACGATACTTTGAGAGATATATTATTGCGCGTAGACTGTACACAGTGTAGATATGTATATACTTACGGGCTTCTGTGTCTAAATGAATACAACACAAAATAAATAATATTCCATGTTGTTTCTTCCTGAGAAGATTTGGTGTTGCTCTTGTCAAGTTGTCAGTCAAATTTCTGAGTAGGTAAAACACGTAAACCATTTTTTTCCAACTATGACGACTCAAAATGTGAATTGCGGTTTACAGCAGAAATGAATTGTCACATCTTACACGTTAATAAAATTATAAGATGTTTAATCCAGTAA
Organism: Epinotia nisella; assembly: GCA_932294315.1. Classification (NCBI taxonomy): domain Eukaryota; kingdom Metazoa; phylum Arthropoda; class Insecta; order Lepidoptera; family Tortricidae; genus Epinotia; species Epinotia nisella. Next base: position 10,161,227 of record OW028680.1, read on the forward strand.
CCATAAAACGCAGCAGCACCTGAGCAGAACTGGGCTGTTATGCTGCGCTAATGTGCCTCACCTCACCTGTCACGCATAACGAAACTAGACCTCTACCTACGCAGCTACGCTTAGTTACTACGAATCTCGGCGTCAAGATATATTTGTGGATAAACATTGAGGTCAGCTTAAAACAAGTTACAGAATAGCAGGGCAGGTTCAGCAACGAGGTGATTTTCTTACGTAATCTGATAATTCACAAAAATTAGTTAAAAAATACACCATTAATTGTTGTTTAAGTTAGATTCCTGTAATGGCTAGGCCCACTTTTGCTTATCTCCTTTGACGAATATAGTTTGGGATGATAATATTCACACTTTTATTTATAAGTAAAGATCCAGTTGTTTCAAAACCATCTTAATTACTTGAGAACATTGTTATGGAGTATTTGCACAAAACATTCAAATTGCTCTTCTCATTTACTAAGGTGTTTGATACGTCTCTATTCATTCGGGCGAAGTGTATAGTAAAAGTAAAAAGCTGAATTGTAGCAGTCATCGTCCCGGGACTCGTAAAAAGAAATTGCTTCCAGTCCGGCGACGTTTTATTGACTTATTAACATCGATATCAGATCGTAACACTTGAATCTTCGATCGTCGGCAAACATTGAGTCAATCTGTTGAACCAGCTTTGTATTTTGAGGACCATTATTTGCTATCAATGAAATTGATATCAATGACGCTCTAAATAAATGTTTTTTAATGGATGTATTGTTATTGTACATTACGTACTTTCTTAATCATTTCATTTCATACTTTCTTAATCATTTCATCCATATTGCTTCACATAAAATTCTTTCTCCTATTTTTTGTTATGTACAACTCATTTGTATTATATATAATAGCCCCAAGCAACGGGGCTTCGTCGACTCGCTGGAAGTATTATATTATACCTAGTTAAGTGCGATCTAGGTACCTACCCAAGCATTCCTAGCCTATAACTTACCTAGGTTATATTGAATGATTTATGTGAATAAATATTTAAGTATTTTTTTGTACTACCAAAATTATGAGAAATGTCCGTTATGAAGGAATCATTTATAAACACCAAAATTATGAGTTCAAGCATATTTTTAGGCGTTAAATTATTAACAAAAATATATGAAAATAAATAGAATAACATAAAATATATACGATCATTGGCATTATGTTTTCGAATGGTTACAATCAGAGCCCGGATTTTTCACGGCAAAACAAAACACTATCGTAATCTAGCCAGTGGTAGAAACATTATTTTATCGATATCGATAATTGTATAGTAGAAGAAAAAACGTCATCAAATAAAATAAATATTTAATAAAAAAATTACGTGAGGTTTGTATGAAATTATATATTAGAAACAGATGCAATTTCTTCTTCGTAATCCACGTCAGAACAGACAGCAGCACATGGCATTTTATTTGTATAATAGTGATAGGAGTAGATAATCATTAGTTTTCCAACATTCTCTGGGAGTAAACAGTTTAGTTTATATCACTATAAAGCCATTTATGTATACGGGTGATTCTTGAGAAGGTCAATTTTAACCGTCCAGAGGGAAAAAGTACCCGCCCACATAAGATAATTGACCTTACACATTTTTTTATAGCAGTTGAACCCTTAATCTAACTGGGGCAGGTTTTACTTTTTGATTAAAGTAAGTAGATGTAGTCATAAAAAAATATCAAACACCTAAAACCTGATTCCCCCGGTGCGTCCATCCGCCATTTTGTGAACAATCTACTCTTAAAAGAACTAGTTATGGATTGAAATCAAATATTGTATGGAGTTAAATCGTTAGATTATAAGTTGATGATTAAAATAAAAAAATATGCTTCCCCTATATATAGTAGTTTTTGTTGGAATCTATATCAAAGGTTTGTCCAGAGCTAAGTTACGAATCCCCTAATGCCTCACATAGCCTCACTAAACAACGCACACATCCCTACTGCAACATCTTGTGACGCGGAATTCCTGTCGTGCCTCGCCCTCGTCAGTAGCGCTACCAATGCCGCGGATAAATGACGTGTCTCGTCGCTGGAGCTCTGAGCAATGAAGGTATACAGAGTGTTTTTTTTAAATGGGACAGTATGGGGAAATCCGAATCTAAAGGAGATAGAGGAAAAGTGTCCAAGGAGACATTAGGTGTTTTTTTATGTAAACAAATTTGGCTCATTAAAATTTTTGGTCAAGCGTGAGTTGTTCTTAAAAATGATAAAGTTGGTCAATTTTTTTTTTGACGCGGGTCGACTCTGTTTCATGTAAGGATTATTTCATTGTATGGAAAGAAAAAAATCTGAACAGCAGAAGTTGGTCAAATTTAATGAAAACTAATCTTCATACAATTGCAGTATTCGCCTTTTAATATTGCTACAAGTGCCTAGGCGTGTAAAAAAATATTTAAAATTATTCCATTTTTAAATTTCGATAATCCGTAAGAGCTCCAGATGATTCAAGAGAAGAACATTTTTTTTAATCTTCGTAAACATCATGGCACGCGATAGTCTTGAAATTATAAAAAAAGGGTCGAATTTATGAATCCCGATACAACTCCGTACAAGAATTAAAAGATGCTGTAAGTCTCTGTTAAATGCAACTAGAAGTGTCTTGAAGCGTGCTCGTACCTGCATAAGACAAGACGGCGGCCACATCGAACATTTACTCAAGTAATAAACCAACTGTATGAAGATTAGTTTTCATTAAATTTGACCAACTTCTGCTGTTCAGATTTTTTTCTTTCCATACAATGAAATAATCCTTACATGAAACAGAGTCGACCCGCGTCAAAAAAAAATTGACCAACTTTATCATTTTTTAAGAACAACTCACGCTTGACCAAAAATTTTAATGAGCCAAATTTATTTACATAAAAAAACACCTAACTAACCCTGCAATTTGTATACAATGTTTAGTGTAAAGAATAACACATGAATGTTTGCATGTGTTGATTTAGTAATTACTCTAATATTACTAACAGTTTCGGCATAATCGACAAGAAACATACTTTTTTCTGATTCCCCCGACTCTGATTCCCCCGGTATCTGATTCCCCCGACTCTGATTCCCCCGGTTTCTGATTCCCCCGACTCTCAGACTGACTGATCTATCAATGCAAGGCACAAACCGCTGGTTTTAGATATTCCAAATTTGGCAAGTAGGTTCCTTATAAGGTTTAGGGGTGCACTAAGAAAGGATTTTTCAAAATTCAACCCCTAAGGGGGTGAAATGGGGGTCCAAAGTTTGTATGGGGAATCAATATTAGTTGGGCTATTTCTTTCGAAACTTCACAGCAGTATTCCTATCAATAAATGAGTAAACACGTGTTTCAGGTATTTTGAGAATTCAACCCCTAAAAGGGGGAATGTGGTGACAAAGTCTGAAAATCAACATAGGTATCGTTTTTATGGTTTATCGGGTCGCTGATTACGAAAACAACAACGATTTTAAAATCCAACATGGCGGACGTGAAATATCATCTCCCCTGTTGGGGTGCGGTGGGGTTGAAATGTTCAAAATATCATCGATTTTGAAATTTAACATTGTCGACATAAAAAATCTTTACCGAGCTTACTGCGGACTTTTAATAAAAAATCTGATCCTAAACTACCAGTGTATCATCCTCCTGTCAATTTATCATTCCCCTGTAGTTTTTCAATCATTCCCTGACATTTTTATCATTCCCTTGTACTTTTTATCATTCTCCTGACATTTTTTTTTATTTCCTTGTAGTTTTTATGATTTCCCTGACATTTTTTCTGATTCCCTTGTAGTTTTTTATGATTCCCCTGTCATTTTTCTCATTCCCTTGTACTTTTTATGATTCCCCTGACTTTTTTTTCTGATTCCCCCGACATTTTTTCTGATTCCCTTCACATTTTTTCTGATTTCCCCGACAGCTAAACTTGAATTGGTATATTTCCGTACCTAATTGACCCAAAGTGATGCCTATTCGATAAATATGTTTATTATTATATATATAATTTGATTTTATTGTAACTTAGTAGAAATTTCTTAAAATAAAAAATGCCGAGGGAATCACATGAATAATGCAATTCTCAAGAATGACCCATACTAAGTGTACGTTCAACTTCACTTGACGTCAAGGGAGCAAAATAAAATTAATTTTCAGTTTAGGTAATATTTTCAGATATTTCTCGGCATGTTATTTTTATACCTATATACCTAATAATATTCGATATCGATAAAGTAATGTTTCTATCACTGGCTAGATTACGATAGTGTTTTGTTTTGCCGTGAAAATCCGGGCTCTGGTTATGATTTACAAGCAATAGTAGGTAATTAAAACTATTATGAAAGATGATTGTCTATTCTGGGGTAAATTTGTATGAAAAACATTTTCGGAGTTCCAATAATATTTCAATGCGTTTTAGATATCTACTAGTAATTCGGATATATTTTAACATGTTTGTTCTCTATTGTTTTTCATAGCATTCATTTATGTGCAGCTCCTGTGTTCCTTTTAACTTAACTACATTAATAGTAGATTGTTAACCAAGGGCTGAAAGGCACCTATTTCTGACGAGATATTTTGGCGCTTGAACGAAGTGAGTATACAATTACTTGAAATTACTTGAAATGAGTTGAAGAGTGGCTGTATGCGTTTTTGCCTTAGCTTACATGCACAACTTAAGTTAAAAAAGGTTTGTGGGTGCATTCCATTTGTCTCCACCTCATAGAGCCTAGTGAATATTTTAGCTAAAGTAAAAGTAACGAATTTACAACATAGACTTATTTTATATTGAATAAAATAAATTCCACGAACTAGTGAGAATATAGTACATTTCGATACTAGTGCGGAAAGTATGTCATTACGTCACGAGTACCGAGATATCTTGCTACGAGCCGTAGGCGAGTGGCAAGACTCGGGACGAGTGAAGAATGACATTTCCGCACGTGTATCGAACGACGTTTTTTAATACAGTTGCGAAAAAATAAGAAAAACAAGAAGTAAAGAATTCGAAACTTTTATATTATTCATTCTGTAACATCATTGTAATACAGTTGAAAAAAATTAAGTTTAATACAGTTTAAATACAGTTTAATACAGTTCTATCTTATTTATTTTTTATTGACATAATAATTAATGGTACAATTTGTACGAGGAAAAGTGAAAAGCACTAGTGCGCGAAAACCAACTTTCCGCACGCTAAACAGCTACGTAAAGTAGCACTTTTTGAGCAACTGTATTAAAAAAAATATTTCCCTTTGTCAGTGGCGGGGTAAGTATTGATATTTATTAGAATTGGTTCCCACATAATGCTTATAAGGCGAGGACTAATTGGAATACACTTCTTTTCTGCACTAGACCAGAAACGTACAGTTTCTGCACACTATTTTTGAAGAACAACGACCCACTTTCAGAGCATGAGATATGAAAAAATATAAACAATTTATCAGCAAAGTTTTTATGAAGCTTCCTTTAGAATTTATAATATTAATTCAAATCCTTGCGTTTACTATCTAACGAGGCGTTTTGCGGTCCGATTAAAAAAAAACACATAACATCTAAACGGTTATTAAACCGTCGTCTATTAAGACGAAAATGTGCAGCGTTCTCGGCAGCAAAAATGTAGTTTCCAAATAGCCAACTAATTGGGTAAGATTCGTGCAAGTATTTTTGTGTTTTATGTCGGCTAAATATTTACCGTCAGAATATACTTTACGGTGCCCGAAATTTCATGCAAATATGAAACACTTATGTAAATTTTTATGTGTAATAAAAACATTAGGTTACAGCGTCTTTTTGAAAGCCCTTAACTGTTGTGATTACCTATGATCTTTATTGATAGTTTATTGAAAGGAAATACGTGATTGTGATAATAATGGCTTTTACTACCTCCAATAGAAACTGGAATTTGATCGCGACGAAAGATGAAAGTACGAAACTTTTATTTCAGTCGGTGTCAATTTCTCGTTTTTTTCATAAATTGATTCTTTAAGGCGTCTGTGGCCCGCAAAATTTTGTCTCGCTAGCTCGCTAATGTTACCTCAATATGATGTGCTTTTCTTCCACGCACGAATCAATTTGAGTTTAAATTTACATTAATAATGTCAAAGCGAATAGCTTTATCGGAATATCGAACGTTCAGATTATAGATAAATAAATTACCAACCTTTTTTCACCAACCACTATATTCCACTAAAACGTGATGGTCTATTAGCGACCAAGAAAGAAAGAAAGAAAGAGAGCAAATACATGTTTCACGCCACTGCTCGGAAATGTGGCAAAAGATGGTCAGAATTCAGGTTTCAAAGCTGGGGTTAGTTGGACGTCGCACGAACAGGCCATCTATGATTTCAAACTGTCCAACAATGTTATTGTTGGACAGTTTGAACAGCAATCGACCAATCACAGGGCACCGCGCGCGGTCGCACCGGCGTGCGTGCGCCCGTTCCTCCTCCTCCGCGCCGGGCGCGAGGCAAGCGAGCCTGTTTAGTATTATGATCTTCAATTAGATACTTAATTTTGATTTTAAATTATAATTATTTGCAAATTTTGCAATTTCCTCGCAGTAGGCGTGAAAAGCACTATGTTAAGCCTCGGCCGAAAGGGCAACAGCTGGACTCGTACTCGAACTAACTCGTCCATCTATTGCTTACTTTCTAGCCTCTTCAACAATGTACTATATTTAACGTCACAAATTACACAATTAAACAAACAAACAAGTAAAAGAAAAAACTAAATAAGAGCAGGACGTTAAACAGGATCCCCACTCAGCAGATATACCTATTTGTCTATTTTTGCATGCGGTTAGGTTTCTGTAATTATTGGTGGTGGTTTGCTATTATTTGCATGTTTGCACGTGCGGAGGGAGGGTGGTTGCATTAACCGCATGCAAAAAACGCAATTAGGTATATCTCATCGTCGCTAATAGACCAGCATGTTTTTTAGTGGTATTCCACTAAAAAACGCACTTTGCTATTGCAAAGGAATATTGTTCTCGTAACTTATCATGGACTTTCACAAAGTAACGCCTGATCAATTATTTAGTATTACATATTCGACTAACAAGAAAATCAAAGGGTATATTAATAACTAGCTTTTTCCCGCGGCTTCGCCCGCGTACTAAAAGTAATTTTAACCGTCTACAAAAAAGGTGCATCTCAGTTTGACCCGTATGTTCCAATTAAATTGCAATTTCGCACAAATACTTTCAAGAATCTTCATGTCCAAAATGTTAAATTTCAAAATCGGCGCCATTTTCGTAATTAACGTCGCAAAAATACATAAAAACGACACCCATATTGATATTTAGACATTTCAACCCCATCGCACCCCAACAGGAGAGATGGTATTTCACGTCCGCCACGTTGGATTTTAAAATCATTGTTAATTTCGTAATCAGCGACCAGCGACCCCATAAACCATAGAAACAATACCCAAGTTGATTTTCAGACATTGTCACCACATTTCCCCCTTTTAGGGGATGAATTTTTAAAAAAACCTGAATCATGTGTTTACTCATTTATCGCTAGGAATACTCCTGTGAAGTTTCGAATGAAATACTCGTACTCAATTTGTTTCCCCATACAAACTTTGGACCCCTTTTCACCCGCTTAGGGGGTAAATTTTGAAACATCCTTTCTTAGTGCACCCCTAGACCGTATAAGGAACCTACGTGCTAATTTTGGAATCTCCAGAACCAGAACTCCCAAAATACCATAAAAACGACACCCATATATTGATATTTTGGACATTTCAACCCCATCGCATCCCAACAGGGGAGATGGTATTTCACGTCCGCCATGTTGGATTTTAAAATCGTTGTTGTTTTCGTAATTAGTGACCCGATAAACCATAGAAACGACACCCATGTCGATTTTCACTTTGTGACCTCATTTCTCCCTTTTAGGGGTTGAATTCAAAAAACCTGAAACACGTATTTACTCATTTATTGGTAGGAATACTGGTGTGAAGTTTCGAATGAAATAGTCTAACTAATCTTGTTTCCCCATACAAACTTTGGACCCCCATTTCATCCCCTTAGGGGTTGAATTTTGAAAAATCCTTTCTTAGTGCACCTCTAGACCTTATAAGGAACCTACATGCCAAATTTGGAATCTCTAGAACCAACGGTTTGGGCTGTGCGTTGATAGATCAGTCAGTCAGTCAGTCAGTTTCTTCTTTTATATATTTAGATAGATGAATAGATTTCATTGAAATATCAAAGGACAGCTTATAATTTTTTCAAATTTTATCAAAAACGATAATCTGGCGTATACTGTTCTTAAAGAAAGTAAGTAACATGATCGATTTATCCTTGTTAAAAAAATATTGTTAAAAATTGTGCAATTCGCAAATGTAAATTATTTATTCTTCACGTGTTCTCAATCTCATTTTACTTCAGTACGGAAATGTGTTTCAATATTCATTGGATTTTTGCACAATCGCGAATAAGAATAAACCTTTTTGTTTTAAAATGAAGACTGTGAAGAATAATGAATGTGGTGAATAGCTGTTGTGAAGAATTGCGTATTTGCAGAAATACTTTTGTGTTAAGCATAGCATGGTTCATTGAAAAAAGTGTATGTAAAAGGAAAATGGGAATTCCTGGCTGATAAGGGTATTTTAAAAAATGTGTTAAAACGACCAAGTGACCGAGTCATTCCACTGAAGCGGTACACTAAGAAGAGCACGAGTTCACACTTCGCTGCCAGGACTGTGAGTGCCCCCAAGGGTACGCCCGTCGTGATTTTCTACTTTGCTACACGTATGTTATGAAACATAAATACAATTGTTTCGCAAAGGAAAAATAAATATAGGACAAGACAATTTGTTGCGTATAGTGCGGTTATACCGAATAACGGTGGCTAATATCGTTTCAGCATGTTATTTATAGGCTGTCTACGTTTAACCTAAACCATTTTCTTTTATTTGCACATAATGATATTTGCTGAGGTATTTTATTGTTAGTGTTATATATTTCTACATGTATTATACTGTGGGTTTCTGCCAAGATAACAGTTTTAGTAATCGTGTTTTGCATTTTACATGTTATTGAACGATGTTTGAACCAGCTATGATCCGGGATCCGGTCCTTTACGTCTTAACTAATGTGGTTGACAATGCCTGTTGCGAATTTCCTAATTCTTTGTATGTGACAAACTGACAAAACCTGTTGATGATTTTTGTTTGTAGTGTACCCTCTTAACCTAACCTACGTTTCCGAGTACGATTTGCGGCTTTTTACTTATTTTTTTTATTTTTTATTTTTTATTTGTGTACTTTGTGTAGTACTTTAACTTAATTGATTGTTAAGGCTTTCTACGAATTTAATAATGGCGTATTCTTGGAGCTCCCATTTTGTTTTTTTTTACGGCACCCTGTTCATTTTAAGGGCTGCCCGTTAGTTGTGAGGGTAACATCGTAAAATTATTTATTTATACGCCCCACTTTCAGCGGTATGCTGGTCGACAAAGTATTTTCGATTCTTATCGATGCCGAATCAAGGGTCAATGCTTCAGCGCACACGTTGGACGGCTTTATGCCTTTATTCATTTAACATTTGTGAACACAATTCGTACTACATTTTGCTAAGCTTTGTATACTTGATAAGAAAAAAGTTGTACAAAATATTGCCGTTAAGAACATTTAGTAATATTAAGATGGCAATCAATCATGCCATTGAAGTAACTGCTCGATTGTGTCTTTTGATTGCTGAGTGACTTTTTAACTTCATGTTATTTCTATATAGAAACAATAACGTTATACATAGCTGCTTATCTTCCAATATCATCATCTAAGACGTTGATAATATTTAGGACCAATCCCGAACAAGTAGGTAGTTATTTAAATAAGGGCGGAACTGCAATAAGAGTATTTTTTAGTGTCACCAACTTTCGTCCATCGTCTTTATTATGTTCTATTGACGATAGTATTGTTTTAACGAAAGTATCTATTATATTTGAAACGAATACATGTATTATTCTTACAGATAATGTAAAACAGCAGAAAAGACTTAAACAATTCTCTCATAAATATGTTTGTGGTTTCTTTTCTAAGTATTATCAAAAATATTCAAATTATAAACTTATAAAGCTTTCGCATAAAGCTCACCAACTTAACAAGCTCTATAATGAGCCGTAACGTTCGATCGCTAACTTGGAAATGGCTTAAGCTTTCGTGTTACAACGTTAACCTATATTTGTGTCAAGATTTCCAGCCTGACGTCTTACTGGTTAGTATAGGTCCTTTTAGTACCCATTCTGTTAACACTACGTACGGCACGCGACAAATTGCTGCGTTAAGTAGTCTAGACGTAGTTGTACTGTTAAACATTTAGAAAGCAATTCCAACTTAGATTGAGCGAGGTACGGGTCTATGACTGTATTTAAGGACTCTGTACTAAATACTGTGTGAAGTTACAGAAATCCAAATATAGCGAAAAGGCGAGTTGTGCAGCAAAACAGGCTGATGTAAAAACACTTTTTATTATTCTGTAAATGAAACATAATAAGTAGGTAAGTTATATTTAGGAGGAGGAAACAGTCAAGAGATGGACCTCGAAATGGCCGTGTAAACAAGGCAATTTCGATGTCCAGCTAACAGAGAAAAGCAACAGCAACAAGGTCCAGCAACTAAGAGAACAGTAACCTGATTACATTTTCTCTTAGTTGCTTGTCCAACAGCGATGAGAGGCAAGGCGATTACGATAAAATTCATACAGGCCATAAAGCAAGTGATAACGATATATAACATACTGATACTACAGAAGGAAATAAAGCAAGAAGTTAGGTGGACCACTTTTACCATCGACGGAGACTGTCACCAAAATAAATATTAAAAATACTATACGACAAATGAACGATATAAAAACGCGTCAGATAAAAATACTCTTCGCATTCTGTAAGGCACACCGCAACATGAATTAAATTACAGCGCATATTAATTTCTCTTTAAGGCACTGACATTTCTCAGAGTCGTTCCTCTTCGCATATTTCCACGCAAAACATTCGTTTCCATGATGTATGGCGCTTCTTTAAGCAAATTATGTAATGAATATTCATTAAATAAAAGCCTGCGGAACTGAGTGTTCTGCTACGCTTTCATTCATGTAACCATCCTCACAAATACATCCAGTGACATTAGCTCGAGTCGAGGGAGATATTTTAATAAATTGATTGCGTTACTGTTGACGGTGGAGGTTTTTAAAGCTGGCAATTCATGACCGCTCCTACAAGCCGAAGGTCAGGTCCATGAATGTCAAAACAGTCGCGTTTAAAAATAGTCGGATTTATATATCCAAACGGATTGAAAGGCAGCGCGATGCGCCAACGCCCCATCCGAAATAAATGAGCGTGAATGTCAAAAGGCCATTTCAGAACGCATCACGCCCGGCGTCAAGTCAATTGGAGTCACCGTGAATGACTCCGCTGGCTGATCTGACCACGATCGAGCGGAGTCTACGGTAGTGGCACACCCACTCAAACTCAAAATCACACACAGTCAAAATATGTCCATCCATCCATTTGTCGCAAAAACAAATTGCGCAGCGCGCCGGTGAATGCCCAGCTTAAGGTGTTAAGCATGTGAGAGAACATAAATAGTGATGCATGTATATTAGGAGCGCATTGTTTGAATCAAGAACACAAGCGCGCTTGAACTATGGTAAGGGCCTGCAAAAAAAAGTGATTACACAGGATGTACCTATTATTTTAGCGGGGCAGTGAGGGAAAATCCAAAACTATAAGAAATATTGAAATTTGCTCTAAGGAGTCATGACACCGATTTATTTACGCAAAAAAAAGCTTTTTTGAAAATCTTTAAATGCTTTAAATTTTTGTCGAAAATTGGTCTCGTGACTCCTGCAGAGAGAGATTTCCGTATCTCTCGCAGTTTCAGATTTTCCCTCACTGTGTCGTTTCAATTAGGCAGTTTACACATTTGCAGCAAAAAGGTTTAAAGGCATTAAAAAGATACCATAGTTAAGGGCATTTGGCTACGGATAGCCACAGCCACGTTTTTCCGAAACTATAAGAACTACGAGTATACTGTTAAAACTTGGTAAGTAGATGTATTCTGTAAACCGCATTAAGATTTTCACACAAAAATAGAAAAAAAAACAATAAATTTTGGGGGTCCCCCATACTTAGAACTAAAACTCAATTTTTTTTTTCATCAAACCCATACGTGTATCTATGATAGGTCTTCAAAAATGATATTGAGTTTTCTAATATCATTTTTTTCTAAACTGAATAGATTGCGCGAGAGGCAATTCCAAAGTGGTAAAATATGTGTGTCCCCCCTCCCTGTAAGTTCTGAAATAAGAAAATGATAAAACAAAAAAAATATATATGATGTACATTACCATGCAAACTTCGTTTTTTTTATACGTCATAAATCGTAAACCGCAATTTATTATGTTATTTATATTAAATATGTTACTTAGTTTGCTGCTACGGAACCCTTCGGGTCCGACTTGCACTTGGCCGCTTTTTTATTAGGTATATTTTTGTTACCCGCCTTTAAATATACTATGAAAACTAGTTGAAAAATCATAAAGAAAAATCGCTTTTATGAATACATTTCCGTATATGTGGTAAAGAAATCAAATAAAAACGGCAACGTTAAGCTTTTCTACTCATGGGATATAATTACGTAACTAAGTATAATTTATCTCCACAAATCAGATAATCAGAAACCCATTACTGTAGCAAATTATTATCATTTCTCTCTAGATGATAGGTAAAAAGCGGTTTCCCGGTAAATGTGATGATTCCCGTTCCATTAGGCATGAGCCGCGATTCGTTCTTGGACACGCGATGTCAGCATTATCTAAGAACACGTTTTTGTTTAGATTTTTGCGGACCGAATTTTCGCTGAGTGTTTGCTATGCGAGCCGCCATTATATTAACACTCGACTGATAAGTGCAATTTGTATTTTGAGGCAGTATCAAAGCAATTGCTTACTCGAGATCTATCTGAAGATATTGTAATTACTAAAGTGTGTATAATATTAATATTAAATTTACCGCGAACGGTATTTATTATGCCTTAAGAGAGTTTTAATATTAAATTTGCGGCCGAGGTCGGTTCCTCTTATGATACTACTACCTAATGTTACTTTAAATACATAGTAAATATTTAAAATAAGTGTAGCTCCGGTATCTCATACGGTGTGTTAGTCTACGAGTGTCGGTCCCTGCGTGGCGATTCTGATTGTCCTGAACTGATGAGCAGACTTGTGTGGCTGTTCGTTCCGCATGCCCCCGGGATTGCCCTCAGGCCACGACGACGACTTGCTGGCCGTGCCGCCAGCTCGCACCGTGTCGCTCAGAAACTCGCCGCTGCTCCGTGCTCTCTCACAACTAAATGCGTCCTTGACATCGCACCTGAGTGCGATCTGTTTGCGTGGCGATGGGTGGCTGTGTGTTATGAATACCTGAGATCCTGTGAGATGATGGATGTTACGCTACCGATGTAATTAATTGTTTAAGGTATTATTTGTCTAGTTTAGTTTTTGTGACGCAGGGGATGTTGAGGTCGATTTCATGGTATTACACACTCACACAAACCCACGGTATCGGATACGTGTAAGCCACGCCCACAACTTGACTCATAACAGGACATATATCGCGGGGAACGCTCCCACTTAAGGATAGACATTCATGTGTGCACAAGAGTGGCCGCCTGGGCATCCAAAAATTCATTGTACAACTTTACACCAGCGAAGCAACATCTCTACACACCTCCTTCGGCAGCACCATGTGAAATCAACCAGTGTTGTTTTTATTTCTTCTGCTCCAAAAAGTATATCCTCAAAGCTACAGTCAACAATAATAGTTCGTTCAAGCTAATAATAAGTTCGAATAACTTGTTTTGAAACATTTCAACTTTACAACTTATACAATATATAAACTATAGCATTATAAAATGTCAAGGTTGTGATAAAAGTGCTTAATATCAGAGCGTTTAAAAAGTCATTACATAGAACTGGAAGCGAATAGGCACGTTTTCAATATATACGTACGTTATCACTAAACTTAACGTCGTATCGTATACTAAAAAAACTAAGAGCAAAGAGCGGAAACGTAAAGAGTGCTTGTTAGTGATTTTATGCCGGCAGCGCGGCAACCGCGAGGATCCTCTACAGAACGGGAAAAAACAGGTACTAGCGCATTTTCTGAAAGTTACATAATTTTTATCTTTATATTTAACTAGATTGAGGGCTGAATTACGAAAGTGACTACTGCATCACCACATCCATGAAGCACGGCTTTTTAACGAAACATGCACAACTTACTTAATAATGAGAAAATCCTTGTGTTTTTAGTACGATTTTAAATTATTGAGTAAAATTCGTGTAAAATAAGGAAAATCCGAGGCGGCTATGTAAAATAGTAACATATTACGATTGTAAAAATAAAATTTTCATATAACATCATACTCGTAGAGTTTTCAGGGTTCAAACATATGACTTCGCGCTCTCTTCCGAAAACTACTGTCTGTAATCAGGTATATTAAGTTAAAATATTGAGGTCTACTAAAATTTCTGGCTGCTATGTTAAATATAACGAATTGACCTATGCAAATTAGTAATCAGAATCTGGAAAAACCTCCCTGTTTCTTAGAAATACAACGTCCAAAATCCGTCATTGTCGCTTATTCCTGGAGAACACAACGCAAGCGCTCTTAATCCGTTTTGCTGTTTTTGCGTGATTGAGTAACAAACATCTAAACATCTAAACTTTCGCATTTATAAAATTAATAGGTAGGATTAGTGCTACGCAGTAAACACATCCAATTGGAGTGTACTTTGCTTTCACTGCAGACCGTATGTATGTAGCTTTATTTTGGAGCGGTGATCTCACTGGTCGTTTGCGCTTTGTATATAGACTATAAAGGTCTTCTTTTTTTGCAATTCCTAGCAATTTTTTGATCGAATAGCAGTAGAACTATAAAAGTGGATTTAGACTCAACGAACTAACGATTGTTCTGTATACTAAATTTTATTAGTCGTTTTTTTGGTGTGGTTCGGAGACGGGCTAAGAGGTTTAATTTCTGTTATTATAATACTTGGTAGTATTATAATAGTAGTAGATATTAAATTCACTTCATCGTTCTTTTAGTTAAACAAAACTTTTTTGAACACAATTTGACTATTTGAAATTGATACGACATTATAAACTAACGAAAAATAATGAGTTAAAATGTGAAAGGTTTTTACAGTTCGACGTTATAATATCGCGAGAAAGATTATAAACTGACGGTGTTCATAATCTGACGGTATCATACCAATGTGACTGTTTTGCTAAGTACAGTCGACTTTACACATTTGCACCTTATACCATTGCAATAAGGCGAAAAATTTAAGCATCTGTGTGACGTCGACTGTACACTCCGCCTTTTACTTCAATACTAGGAAAGTTCGCACCATTAGAGAAAAAAACATGATTCAAAAGGTTTTCGGTATAGGTTAATTTTTAAGACTTATTTTCACTTCAGCGCCACAGTAAAAACTACATAGACAAAAAGAAATACGCGTTTCATGTGAAAGTTGTAATTGCAAAATTAAATATTTGGCAGAGATATCATGCCAAACACGCAATGTCATGTTGTGGGCCAAACGGATATTTATTGCAAAAGTCAACTTTGTAATAGTACAGTCGGCCTCATAAGTAGCTGAACACCTAAGTACCTTGTCGTTGTCACTCGTTCGACAACTTCATATAAGTATGGTAAGTTTAAGATGACGTTTAATGTGACTTGATAATCTGCACTTATTAGCATCATAATTTGTATAATGATAATACAATTTGTGTCCGGTGAGTAGTAATACTTTTAAATACCCAATATTGAGAAATTTGTTCATATTTATGTACTTAGATTCTAGGTACACGGCATTTCTAGGTTAGAATTTACATACGTAAATATGATTAGTTTGTATGAAATGCTCAAATACATGGACGTAATAATTATAAGCCAAAGCCCGAGCAAATACATATTCAAAGAAAAAGCTTAGTGGTTACAATGTCCTTTTGATTGTAAAACTAGAATTCACCTAAACCCCAAATTGAAACAAAGGAGATCTACTCCAATTAACATTCACCTACGTTTTTGTTTAGTTTGCACAAGTTGATTCCCTCGGCGCCGCAATTGTTTTCAGTGCTATCTCGATGGGCCCAAAGTTGCACTGACACAGCCCGTCGTAATATGCTTAAGTGAACGATGTTTCCCTCGCGAATTTACAGAGTTTCACAATTTGATGTTCTATGGGTGAAGTATTTTATTTGCTTTTTTTGTGGGATTTTAAGGTCGGTCGGCAGGTTCGGGTGAGGTTGGAGGGCTAAATTTTTTTTCTTTTAAATCAAATTGGGCTGGACAGGTAAGTACCTATCTATTCCTCGCGATAAGGCGCTGGACTTTTAGTTATTGTTAGACAGGTAAATAATATTTTTGATGTTAGGTTTTATACTCTATTTTACATGTACTCATAAATATGTAATAGATTAAGTAGGTAAATGATTAGCTTCCAGGTAGGATGACATCAGGTAGACGTAGGTAGGTACTAGGGCCTTTCACTGGCCCAATACTTAACACTTTCAATATTATGTCAAAACAATAGGTGTTAGCTATTAGGAATTAAATTGTCGAACATTGGGACGTTTACCAAGTTTTTACTCAGCAACTAATAAATTCTAGTAGGTAACTGAGTAAAAAAACATGTGGGGAAAATCTTTAAAACAGCGACTTGGTTATTATACATCAACATCGTCAACAATAGTTATTTGTTATAGGTACAAGGGTGCAACAATACATTTTATTTATTTTAGACATCATGTTCCATACATTTTACTGCTTAAGACCTACATAATCGGTATCTAAATAGAAATAGTGTTACTTTTATTCTTCTAAACGTCCGGGTTCGATTCCCGAGCTGAGTACAAGTTTTTTTAAATGTATGCATGCAGTTTTTCTCGTTACTAAAATCGATGACATGATTCCTAAGAAGAGAACTTCGTATGTCTTATAGTTTCAGACTTTCCCATACTGACCGACCTAAATGTGTCACCCTGTATAGATAACAACGTACAAGACACAACATACGCCAAGAATCCCGCTTCTCAACTGTACCTGTCGGTTAATTCCCGAAGGCGCAACGTGAATCCCCCAACTTCGTTTGTTTTTGTGTCTCTATTTCTATCGCACTCTTATATTCGATTGACTGGGAGGGAAACAAGCCAACGAACGAAGTTAACGCTTCGAGGTAGCCGCTCAGGTACAGATCCATATGAAAGGTCATTCATTCGTTAATTCTATTTCTATCACCTATTACTTGTATACACAGTAACTTTAAGTATAAATAACCTTTTCTTCATGGGCAAGTAATTATGGAAGTCAAAAACTGGGAATGGAATTAATAGGAAAGTTCATAAGTAATACTCACCACAGTGCAAATTGCGTTTAATAATTCACTTTATTTTTAATTTAGCTGGCTTGTCGGATAAATTAATTGACACGTCCGGCTTTCCGCCACGGTGTGGCCATTCCATTAACCCCCACGGGTATGCTTTTAACATGGACGATTAAACCAAGAGGACTGCCAATGTCTATACCGACTAATTCCTTTGTAATAATGTCTGTTGTAGCTGCTTTCATTATGGAGAGGTATTTTTATAGTGAAGCCAGACAGAAGATTCTTTTTAGGGTTCCGTACCTCAAAAGAAAAAAAACGGAACCCTTATAGGATCACTCGTGCGTCTGTCTGTCCGTCTGTCACAGCCGATTTGCTCCGAAACTACTGAACCGATTGAGTTGAAATTTGGTACACATATACTATGTAAATTGGTCACTCAAAGTTGGACGCTTAAAGTAAATTAATAAATTCTGAACAAGGGGGCCACTTTTGGGGGGTAAACTGGAAAATTAAACACAAGTTTCGCGAACTGTATTGTGTGACATATCAAATAAAAGGGGTTGTTGTAAGCATCTCAGTTTTTTTTTATAATTTTAGCAAAAACAGATTTGAAGTAATTTAGGAAAAAATACGTAAATTGACCATTCCCCCCCTTAACACCGAAACTACTAGGCTTAAAATTCTGAAAAAAATATGGAATTAGTTCGTTGCCTAAAGATTACAGGAAACCTATAAGAAGTTTGAATATTCAAAGTAACGGGAAAATTCTCAATATTTTTATGAAATTTAGATTATATACGGAACCCTCACCACGCGAGTTGAACTCGCACTTGTCCGGTTTTTACCAAACAGTTCCGTCTTCTAACTTTCAATCAAAAAGAAATTATAATTTTCGATCAAAATAAGAAATAGAGAACTATTCGCCAGCACGGGTGGGATTGGAACTTAATATTATTTATTTACGTATTTAGTTTTTAGATATATACGTATGTATACGTATGTACTATATAAGTGAAGTTATTAATAAAAAATATCAAATAACAAAATACATTTTTTCGTTTTTTCTCTATACAGACATTAAAAAGGTGTCATAATAATTGGATAGGGTTCACGGTCCGCGGCATCTCAGCCGGAGATCTCCGCGATCAATCAAGTTGACAGTTGACGGAACACTTACATTTATCTTTACTTAAGGACGCCCGTGGACAATATCACACTTAACTTTGATAGATTTTGACAGAGTTGATGAGACTTAAACTTAAATAAAATGTCACTTAAAGGCCGCTTGTGCGATGGTCAGGGTTAGCAAAAATACATATTTTCAGTTAAGAGCTTTGACCTAGACGCCAGTTAACAAAATAGAACTTTTAAAGATTGCATTAAATCTTAGAAAATCCTCAAGTAAAATTAAAGTTCTATTCAACCCTAGACTGCACGAGCCAGCCGAATAAAAAAGAAGACATAGGTAAGGAAAAATACCTAAGATACCTACTAAATAAATAGGGTTTCCATAAGGATGTTCACAACCATTGATCTGTACTCGCAATGAATGGCGCCCCGTAAACTTTATGACAAATGTTTTTAAACAATTAGGCTGATAATTATGATATAGATATGAAATAGATACATATACCAGGATCGCCGACGAGTATAAAATCCACAGAATTATTCAGCAAAACATGTGAAACCATTTGAGCATTTACAGTATAAATGACTCAACTTGACTACAGAGATATTTGGAAATTCGTAAAACCGGTCGGAGGGATTTATGAAAAACGATTTTTACACGACTATTTAATTACGAGTACAACAACGGTCCTGGGTGCTGATTTTTCCGGTTCAACAAGCAATTAATCGACAAAGAGGCATAACAGCTGTCCATGTTGTATTATAATTTAAATTTCAGTTCAGTAGTTATGTAAATTAACTTTGGCATCCTTTGACAAGTCGTTTTCACTGAAACCGAAAGCCTTGGGCGCCCAGTAGAGTTCCAAATGTACATTGAACGGTGTTCCAAAAACAAAAGTATGGAGCAATTACTAACGGTGTGCTGATAGACTTACTGCAAATGTTTTGCTTGTGTAACTCTGTAACTTTTATTTTATTTGTAATTGCCATTGTAAAATGCACGCGTTTATTTAACAAATTGGCAATAAGTTATAAACAGCCATGTGTTTTTCGTGAGAATACAGAAAAAATCCGCGAAAAATCGTTCACTTTGGCCCAATTTGGGGAGGCATATGTCCAGCAGTGGACGTCTTTCGGCTGATAATGAATGAATGAAACAAACAGCACAACCAAAGATAAAAATGAGAGTCAAATTCAGACAAATACAATAGAAAACGGCTAATTGACAGCAAAATATGATGTCACAACTTTAACTTGCCGTCGTATGAAAAAAACAAATAAGTTGCTGTGAAATAAAAACATATGTTTTTTTTATTTAAACGTAAGAATCCTATCTGAAGCTTAAACAAAATTAAAAACACCAACACCATTTTTCCAAACTGAGGTCAGATATTTTTTAAGTGATTTAAATCCCAAATGTTACGGTTGTAAGCTGCTTTTAGGGCATGTTGTTAACCTTTTATTATTCTGCTTAGCATTGCTGGTAAAAAGATACACATCGTTATAAAACTTGAGCGTTTAAGCGAAATTCAGAGCTCTTGTAAATTGCTTAAAGGACTAAGAAGCGAGAACAGCTCGTTGAGATTTCGCTATGTACTTTCAACTATGCAATTCACAACACATTCTGAACTGTCTCACTACTCGTCGCTAGGATATCTTGACCCCGATATTCATTATAAGTATGCGTAATTTGAGTTCGTATTGTCTAGGTGATTTATAGCACAGCTAGTACGTAAGCGTAATGAATACCCGCCCTGCTATCCCCACGCGAGCAGCCAGCTCGATGTTGATGTTAAAACTACAAATTAGTTTATGCAAGATATTTTTCTAATAATACTGTAAAATGAAGTTCATTAAATGTACCCGGAATATTCAACAAAATTGTAGTGTTCGATACGTATATGTAAATTATGAACTCAAAAGATAAATTAGATGGTTTACATTTAATTTTCCTACCAATTCTATTGAGTGCTGTAAATATCAGAGGGATAGTAAATAGGGCGGGTTTTTGTCATTCCAAAACTACTTTTACCTTATTATCGAACGTTAATTTGCTAAATTCGCCGAAAGTTAACTTCCGCAAACACACTAGGTCGATACAGTCACAGCTAAAACACATATTCAAGGTTTAATGAGGCGTCCATGTGCCAGGGTTATTTGTTTCTACCACCCATATATATATATATATATTATATATATTGATTTGCCCATGATGGCAACATTACTGGTAGTCAAAGTCTCGATGCTACTGATGGTACCTACTACGGATTTGATGCTCTGATCCAAAAACGACATATTTCGACTTGTTCGTATTAAGGACAAGATAGTTCTTTTGCGACCAAGTAGAAATACATTCTAGGTCTGTCTGTGGGTGCGCTAGAGAGGTATAACTGGAGGTCGTCAGCGTAAAGATGGTATTTGCTGCCCCTTATATTATGAGTGATGTCAGCACTATGTAATATAAAAAGCAGGGACCCAGATAATTGAACCCTGCGGCACTCCTCTTTCCACAGGGCAAAAAGCATACCGCAAAGTGCTACCATCCATCCTACGCAACGTCACCGTCACCGCACGCGGCCGGAGAGATAACTAGCATATTACGTTTTTTAAAAAGAAATTGTATGATTGGGGGAGGCTGGGGTCAATAGGAACGGGAGTCATTTGAAACGAAGCTTAATTAATTTCTAGACTATGGGTAGTAGTGGCGGGGTCTCGACGAAGGAAATTATCCGCTTTGGTGTCGGTACTCGTCTAACTATACGTTTCGCGGCATCTAGCCCATTTTTTACGAGGCTATATTGCTTTTTCACCACATGGTCAAAAAAAATCGATGGTATTATTTTGTTTATAAATCAAAAACATATTAGAACATTATTTGTCTCTCCCCTAACCCTGATTGTATTTTTTGGCTGACTGTTTATGTATCATATATTTGTGTTTGTGTTATTTGTATATATGTATGATTGTGTATGTTTATATATAGAGGTATTTAAGTACGTTTATTTTTATAATTTTTTGATTTTTGATTAATAATAATCTCTGCACCACCTACTGCATAATCTAGTTTTATCTCTTTCTCCGATACCCAAAGGTTGTCTGGAAGAGATCGATCTTCAGCAATAAGACCGCCTGTTGTCTACCTCTACCTACATGTTATTGTATTGTTTCTCTCTGTAACTGCTTTGTTTGTGTGAGGTGTGCAATAAATAGTATTTGTATTGTATTGTATTGTATATTACCGCTTTTTAAATATTGCGTAAATTACTATATGTATAGATATTCTAGTTGATTTTATACTATCTTTCTCGTACCCAAAGGCTTCCGATATTTTGTTACATAATTTAATATTTACAAAGACGTTGACGGGGCAGTTAAACCAAAAATGGGGGCAATAGTAATATGTACTTTTTTGTACGTAATTATTTCAAAAATATGTCATAATCTGTACAAAAATACCACAAAAGAAGAATACTGAAATAGTTCGAGTAAAAAATGAGGGAAATGCAACAGGCAAAAACATATTGTTAATTATTAGTGTAAGAGGATATCGCTACCAAAATAAGTCCTAAATTATAGGTACCTATGTTAAAGGAAATTACGACTAAATTATGTTACATTCGAAAATTACGACACAAGGTAATATATTTGAGAGGAACGTTGAACGTTGTGAACGTTGTTAAGACATTTAAATGTCTCAACTACAAAGAAACATAGTCGGCAGCGGCGAGGTATGGCGTGTGCCAATAATTATAAGTTAGTGGTAATAGCTGCGACATTGTTCACAAGTACCTTCGCGACTTGGGAATCATTACCCTGAGATATACCAACTGGTCACGTAACTGAACAGAAACTTTACCATGTAGAAATCTAACTCTCTGTTGACTTCAGACATTGTCCTTTGTGGAATAAACATATGAATGTTTATTCTACAAAGTTGACTATGAGCGTTCATACATGACGAATAGTGGTGAGTTAACTATTGAAATTATTATTTATGACGAACACTCTATCAAAAATATATTGAATGTTTGTTCCTAAAAACTTACCGACGGTATGAGAAGACAATTGTACAATGTAGAGTCACAGTTAGCTCATAAAATCGCAAATAGATCTTCGTATTGCATTACAAACTATGCCCATCGTTTCTATTTACGAAGCACACGTAATCATTTTATCAAGCTTTTTTTAACATACATACAGTCACGCATATATTTCCAAAAGGAGTATACTCCAAGAGCACATTATGTCGAATTTTCAGTGCCGCTTCTAGTAATTATATTTAAATTTGCTTGCAGCAATAAATTACTAACCCTCTCGCCCTCAACACATTTCAAACCTATTTCCATAGCCGATACTTATCAAATTATAATATTTTCGTTTTTTTTTGTAATACACTGCCCCCGTTACGAAGAAGGGCGAACATCACATGAAGTCGTAACCGAGAAAAAAATGTATTAGTTAATTAAA
Organism: Epinotia nisella; assembly: GCA_932294315.1. Taxonomy (NCBI): domain Eukaryota; kingdom Metazoa; phylum Arthropoda; class Insecta; order Lepidoptera; family Tortricidae; genus Epinotia; species Epinotia nisella. The sequence continues at coordinate 10,184,216 of OW028680.1, forward strand.
CGGTAAAAAATCTGCTGTGTTCAAATAAAAAGACATAGAGGCTTTTTGTAAACGGCTTTAGTTAGGCAAATACTTAGCGCATATTTTGGGTTTTAATAATTTTAAAATTTATTCTTTTTTATTTTATTTTCCGCGTTTTTCCTTTTCATCTTAGTAAAAAAATGTTTGGAAAATACTAGATACTTAGTAGAAAGGGCACTACTGGCACTAGTCACCATTTACGTCCTATTAACTAAGCCCAATTAGAATGCTGCCATTCATTTGAGTCTATAAAGGACGCATTTAACCACAAGCGTCTTTTCAATGATAGATTTGATATTTAACTGATTTGACTTTACTCACATAAAAGCCACTTCTACATGTTATTATTTCATTTAACATCAGTTTGCCGCTACAATTCGAAAAGTATTAATGTTTACGCGACTGCCGAAGGAGGGTTATGTTTTTCGAGCGTATGTATGTATGTGTGTGTGTCTTATTCTTTGGCACGCCCTGCAGCCTAAACCGTTTGACGGATTTCGACATATGAGGTGTCTTTGGTTTCCTCTTAATCGTAGGAGTGATATAATATTTGTAAAAAAGAAGTTGGGTTTTTCGAAAAATCTTTTGATTTCACTTGTTAGAAAACTATTATACCTACATATTTATATATGTTCACGTAATGGGTACCCAAGAAAAGTATAAATAAGAGACATAAAATAACATCAAATCGCAAGTTTTATTTGGAAGTACCTTTGCTAACTTTACATATGTAAAGATCTGCTATTTGTATTTCTGCATGCACGTAATTTTAATATATATTAAAATGACGTGCATGCAGAAATACAAATAGCAGATCTGTAATACTGTTTTAAATACTAAATCACATCTGGTCATCAGCATCATATAAGTAAATAACATATAACAATATTTTAATTATTCTTAATTTATAAGGTCAGTTTGAATGCTGCCAAAGTTTCGGGCGCAACTGAACGAACATGCCATCTCACCCTGCTTTTTTAAAAGATTCTCGAAAAAAAGGACGTTTGTGCGTACGAACGCCTTTTCTAAGAAGTATTATACAAGTAAAATGAAGCCAAGAGCAAAATGTAGACGCAAGTACCACAAGCACCCTGGTACTTTCGCAGAAGTACTTAATTGAAAAGGCTCTGTTGGCGACTTACGCCTTTTCTTTCTTGTTGTAATTGCTGTAGCGCCAAACTGAACTAATGATATCCAGGATGAACTTAGTTGAAAAGGCACAAGTAGCCACTAGCGCCTTTTTTATTTTGTTTCGCTTGCAGATGTGTCAAATATAATTAATGGTGTAAGTCATATGTGAAGTTGAAAAGGCGCATATACGCACTTACGGTTTTACATTTAAGGTCTTTAATGTATTTCGGACAAACGACTTTTCAATTTAGTTTAAGGTGGTTTAAGTGAGAAAATGCGTGTAAAAGCGCCCTTTTTTCTTATGGTAACTCTATTTCTAGGCTTCCTAGGATAAAATAAAAAATATTGACAGATGCGCCTTTTTTTGCTGATCACGGCAGTATATATAACTCAATTTTGACAAAAATGTGACATGCGCCCTTCTTCGTAACGGAGGCAGTACATGAATTAGCCACTATTTCGTAGCGCTACGCTCGTAGTCGATAACATGCAAAAACATGTATGTAGACGACAGCGTCTACTTGGTTGGTTGGGAGGTTGGTAAGTCGTTTTTTTACGAACGAGAATCTATTAGAATCCCAACGCCGAAGGCGGAGGGCTTTGATGGCTCGAGTTTGTAATAGTACATTGTGTTACAAGTACGGTAAGATATGAATTGTAACAATCTTACCGTACGTGTCACTTACAATGTTTTTCATCACATTTGCGAAGAAACCAATACATTTTTAACTAAATTATTACTAATCGTAATAAAAATTACAAAATGTCAGTCGTCCATTTTGTTGAATTTGACGTGAGGCGCTTAGAGCAAAGACCCTTCTGCATACAGCCACGATTTATCACAGTTAAAAATATTTTACACGGACAATAAATTGCTACATTTAAGTTTTTAAATTTTTAAATCATTCTGTTAATTATATTTTATTCGTGTTTTTACGTTTAAATTTATTTATAAATACGTTTTCAAACATCGTGTTTGAGTTAAAACCTCCTTGCTTTATAACTAACGTAAGAGTGACAGATACAATTTAACAAAAAAACCATTACGCCCATGGGCATAAAGGCCATAAAGGCTATTGCACCTCTGTATGCCTGCGCATTATGAAGCCCTTTACGAGCGAGTGTGTTGAAAAAAATCTTACCATCCATGTCCCACACAATGTTTTACATCACATTTGCGAGAAAATAAATGCATTTGAAACAAAATGAACACTAACCGCAATAAAAATACAAATTGTCAATCGTCCAATAGTAAATAACCATTGACGTGAGGCGCGTGAGGCAAAGATCTTTCGGCATGCAGTCATTTAAAATCACACTTAAAAATATTACACTCAGGCACTAAATAATTTAATTTTAATTTTTACTTCTTAAAATAATTTTGTTAATTTTTTGTTAATTGTGTTAATTTTGTTATTAGTGTTTTTATGCTTAGATTTAACACCGTATTTGAGTTAAAGCCTCCTTGCTTTATGACTGACGCATGTGTGACAGATACAATTTAAGAACCATTATACCCTTAGGCGTAATAAAGGCTATTGCAGCTCTGTATGCCTGCGCATTACGAGCAAGTGTGATGAGAATATACTAAGTAAAGGATGAAGGTGACAACCGAAGGTACAAAAAATTATAGTTATAGTTAAAACTTGTATTAATTATGTGCGATAATAACACACACAAATATTGCCATTATTATCATTTAATTGAAAAGTACAGGGCAAGGCATTCTCCATACAAACGTTGTGCAAGTTTTTTTTCGTCGGTTTTGGCACTACAGAATATTCGTTTTTTTTTGCTTGTTCATATTGAATTTACGCAGCACATGATGTTAAAATTTTGTTAGATATAAAAATAATGAAAATTAAAAAAATATAAAAAAGTATAAAAATGAAAAATAATAACATCAGTGAATAGCTAACAGAAAAATAAGTATACTGACCTAAAAATTATATTTATAGCCCAAACACAAACGAAGAAAAACCTGCACAAAATTTGTATGGAGAAGGCTTGCCCTACCCGTCCTCTTAAAGGACTTCTTTATCATAATTTATTTTTAAAATTAATGATTTATGTTAATTCTGAAACCATTAAGTATAATTGAATGAATCCTAGTTTCAGTGTAAACAGGAAGATTATTCATTGCGGGACAGGTTAAAGTACTGTTTAGAAAGGGTGTGAAAACAGTGATACTATAGTTCAAGTACGAATATCAAGTAAGTTGGCAAGTGCAAGGAATGCGCAAAGTCGTAAAGATTTGAATTCCAATGATTTGTTGAATTTGCGATTCCATTTTGTATCGAGCGAGGACGATAACGTAGCTTCACTAATAGGGTTAATGACTCGGGTTATAAACTAGCGAAACTACGTAATGGTTACACGATTAAATAAAATTCGCTCGAAAACGGAATTTAACTTTACATTAATCGATCTGAGCCTATTTTGACATAGGAAATGTCTTTTCATTCGCTCCAGTATAGGCTCCGATTTCACGAAAAAGTACGATCCCCTTATATTTCGGAGAGTTGTGAAGATATGATATTCAAAAAAAAATTAAAAGACGCGTATTCATGAGAGCAGCTGTAAGGTGCAAAAAAAATATTCGAGAAAATCAAACACGAAAAAAACCATGGCTGAAATAGTGAAAAAAATTCCCAATTTTTGATTTTGGCGCTCGATATTTTGGAAACGAAGCATGATATTAAAATTTTGGGAATTTTTCCCAAAATTTTAATCAGCTACAATTTGAGCCTAAAACAAAGACGGTCGGGTCGGAAGGGTTTGCCCTGTAGCCTAACCTTTTTGAAAAAAAGTCAAAAATTCAGAACGACATTTTTCACATGACATTTATGACTTCATGTTTCGCAGAGTTCGTTATCGGTGTTTGTTGTGAATTATCGGGGGTATCCTGTTTGAGACGGGCGTAGATAACTAGTACATTACTATAGAGGCCGGGAAACAAACATGATGTAGGTATAGACGGATAGCGATACGCGGCGGCAACCCCGTTTCTCGCCGAGATTTGTATAGTGCTTTTCTCAAACTTGCAATGAAATAAAAATAAAAAGAAGTCAATTTTTGATGGTTGAATGTCATGATGTTGTGTCACAATTTGACGTTTAAAAACAAACGAAGGTTGCTTTACAGGCCTAGGTGTGTTAGGCTATATGAAATTCCTTTACATATCATCTTCACTCATCGCACCAGATACGTAGTATTTCTGGACCTAATTTGAACGAACATTTCATTGCAAGTTTGAGAATAATGAAATATGTATACTTAAGCGACACGGCGACAATTATTCAAACTTCGATACGCGTATGGAAATTTTGCAATTTGTTTGTTCACAGGCGTTATGTCGAGGATACTTATGTTAATCTAAGAATAAAATAATTATCATTCAACGTTGTAGTTTTATTTTGTAACCCTTTCCTTATCCCGACTTTCTCGTCGCTCAGCGACAATATTTTTTCGAATTCCGTTGATTCATTTCCAATGTGCTCGATAGTCGTGTGAGGCACGAAGTCTATGTTTTTTTTTCGCAAAGAATACCATTGAACCAGTTACCCAAGCATCGGGGGATGGCTGGGTTACTTGTTTCTATCCACTAAAATCTCCACAGCGACCATCACCTACGTTCTCATGCGGTGGACTTCAGCACACACTTAACGCACTGGAACACCCTTTCTAGCCGATGGACACACACAGGTTAGTGTTTCCACTGGCATAGATACGACACAAGTCGTTAAAATATCAGACACGCTCTGATAGCTCGAACACTCTACGTTCGTCCTTGTCAGATATTTTTCGCGGTTTGTTCTGTCAGTTATTCGTGCAGGCGCAACAATATTTGTCATTGAAAAAGATAACACTGCATTAAGCGTATTAATTTCATAGTTATTCCGATCACATCCACAGTGAATGGAGTAGACGGAGTCACTCAGACAAGTGACTACCATTAAAGCGCTATTTGCGGCCTTTACTCGTCAGTTTATTTTAAACTGAATCCACTTCATTACCAAATTGAATGTGGATCATAATATGTTATGATCCACATTTATTATGGAAATAACTTAACTCAAGTACATTTTTATGTTTCAACAGTACACTCTTCTACATCGTGCGCCCAAAAATCGGTCAGAGTTTAGCCATCCACATCTGAGGTTCTAAAGAGTAAAAAAACTTAAATCAACGTAGGTCCAATTAAAAATGTAATTTATAAGTAATCTCTCTCTCTCTCTATTTAATAAGTAGGTATCTGTAAAAGAATAAAAATGGAGGTGGTAGCTATACGTATGTGAAAACAAGTACAGTCGGCAATAAAAGCATGTAGGACTGTAACATGCTTTTATTTCCGACTGTGCTTGTTTTCGCACAGTTACCTCGTTGAGAGGCTTCCAATGAGCCCAAATACGACGCGTTTCGTTCGTCTCCATCAGCTCGCTGGGGTCATAATATTTAATTGTCACCAATTTACAAGTGTACTTATGCCAAATTTCAGCTCAATCGTATAAGTTGGCGCCAATGTGGTTGAAAAATGACTTGTATTTTTTAATGATTACGTATTATATATATAGCCTTTAGAAAGACGTCTGGTTGGTCGCCCCAGATATCGGTGGGTTGATGTGGTGGATGCGGATCTCCAAGCTGGACAACCACTCAAGATTGGGATCAGTGGCGTGCACACGTATTGGAGGCCAAGACACACTTCGGTTCGTTGCGGCATAGGAGTACATTGTACAATAATACATTGTACAACAGTATTAACTATGTTCAGTAAAATAATAACTACAACTTAGAAAAGTTGAACAACCCCCGTTTTTTTCATTTCAAAGTGCAATATCTCAAAAACGTCTGAAATGATTTTGTTGAAACGTAGCTAAGCTCCATCTCGATCACGTCAGCTTTCGGACAAAAAACCGCACAGACACATAGACACACATACACGTCAAACTTATAACACCCCTCTTTTTGCGTCGGGAGTTAAACACTAGGATTTAAAATCAAAGTCCTTAGTGATGATCAACTTTAGTGTGCCAAATTCAGTTATTTAAAGTACTTAAAATGGATTAAAAAAAATTGCAAATTAGGTCAAAAATAATCAAACGATATCGAAAAAAAAACAGTTCTGATATAAATTAACACGCAGATAAAATTATCCTACGTGACAGCTCACTCATACGTAACTTGTTCAAACTGATGTAGTAAGTCACATTCCAAATTAGAATTTATTTCGTTCTTTGGGGCCTACATTATTTCTTTTAATGATAAACGATTTGCCTGGTAAAATTCGTTCAGCTGAATGTCTGCCTTTTGTGGACGACCTAAAGTTGTTGCTCGGCGTCAGTAGTGTCGCCACACTACTGACGGTCGGCTTTGAGCGCTGTCCGCCGACAGCGCTCAAAGCCAGAAAATTATCCTACTAATATTATAATTGCGAAAGTTTGGATGTTTGTTACTCAAGCACGCTTAAACGGCTCAACCGATTTGGATGACATTTTGCACGAAGATAGTTTATAGCCTGGATTGAAATACAGAATAGTTGTTATCCCGGGTCCACGCAGACGAAGTCGCGGGCGGAAGCTAGTATTATATAAAAACAAAATAATTGCTAACGAATACTATATTTTTTCTCAATTTACGTGTGAATCGCTCTCAACTAAGACCACTTTAGCGCTTGTTCCTCGACTTCTCTATTTAATAGAATACAAAAGTTAACATCCAGAGTCACTTTATTCGCCGACGAATATTTGCGAAGTCCATTTGCCCTGGCAGAAGCATTTTGCAGCCAGCCTTTTCCTTTCTTAATTAGTTTTAAATTAGGTTGCGATAGCTTTGTTAATTCTCTAATTTTGTATCAGACTATGCCGTTTGCATTAAATAAACCAGTCAAACTCGAGTTGGACGCACGTTGCGGGTTCCTAAATGTTGAAGTAGTATCTAATATTTCAGATATTTTAATGTCGTAATCTACTTGTTAGATTTAAAAATATATACCATACCTACTGTAAGTCGGTTGACAGCATCTGTAAGTGCCTTTATTATTACCTAGACCATTACGGATGGCATAGATGCCTACGTATCGGAACTAGAGAAAAGTAAAAATGCAATAAGCAGAGAATAGATTTTAGTCGGGTCGACGAGCAGAGTCAAGTTAGTGAAAATAGAGTAGGTACCTACAATGACATCTCATACTTTAGCGCAGGCTACTACTAGAGTGTTTATTTTCATTACGCTTTTCTTTCTTAATTATTTCATGAAATTTATGTTGTAACTGTTACCTTGGCATTATACTGTAATGCTGTAAAATATTATATCTAAATAAATAAACAGTGTCGATTTTAAACTGATGTTCGTGTGTTGTCCTATTGTATTATTTTGAAATTTGCGTACAATAAATGTTATTACTTGTAGTTTTTAGGACTCGCATTTATTTGATTCGACCATCACGAGACAACAAAAAGGAGAAAAAATTGTGCAACGTTGTAAGTACTTGTCAGCTGGCAAGTTAACCAACGTCAAGCTTTTCATTTTCAGTGTCCCTTAGGGTGAATATCCATTAGAGATGTGCGAAGCTGTGTTTTTATATATTTGACAGCTGTCAAGAAGGCGAGGTGCCAAATTTATGAAAACACATCTTCACACATTTCTCATGAATACCTATTCGCCCTTACAAGTCCGGCAAGCGGTCTGATTGGCCCTGGCTAAGCATCTCTAAGGACGGAATGGCTAATAATCACTTTGACGCTAAGATGTTGGTAGGTACCTATAGAATAACACCTTCTCATTAGGGAGTCTGGTTGCGGATTGTGTTCGTGGCTCGCTTGCTCAATGCTAAGCAAATTCAGTGCGGGCTGTTTGTATACGGTAAGTGAATAACTATCAGAAATCGCTTGCAGCTGGTTTGATTGTTACAACGCAGGCCCAGGCTATCCGATAAAAAAATCTACTAATTATCTACTGAACTAGAAGACTAACTTATAATTAATACACACAGGGTTATTCGCGTATTTATAATATTACTAATTGTCCCTTACATAAAATATAACCCATATCCCACCGGTCCATTGTATATCCTACACTGGACGCAAAACGAGGCATCTATAAGTACTAAAATATTAAAGACAGAGTGAACCTACAGGATGCACATACACCTTATTCCATTCCTTGCAATACGCTAGCAAAACTAAAGCTTTTTTTATTAAATAGAAGTACAAATATATTTTACTTGTGTAATAAAATATAGTACAAAATATGTAACCGCGAAATAAGTGCAACCATATACCTAGTTTTCATTCAAAACGAAAATATGTATTCCCGAAACAATGCCACTTAGATTTCACATGACCAGTGTATCGCATGAAATAAATCATTTCCATAGAGTTGGCTGCAACGCGCCACGGTCGATTGAAACACGGAAATTAAAATGTTTACGTATAGAGCATTAAGCATTATTTACGATTACGCTGTGTAAAGCAAACTTCCTCTCTATTATATGCAGTGGCGTACTATAACGGTGTGTACGAAATGTTTATAGGGCTGATTTCAAACCAATATGAATTACCTGACTATTTATTTCAGAGCATGTTATAGAATGTAGGAGAAAAAATCTTGTAAACCTGGAAGGAAACTAATATAAAAAATCAAAACATTAGCTACAATCAGCCTTTAAAGTCTCAAAATTATTGGTCATTGTTTATTTACATGAACATGCAAAGAATCTTCATTATGCGAGTCTAATTGTGGAGTTTTATTCCTTGTCAATATAACTAACAAGACTAGAAGTTATGCCCAGTGGGACGATCACGTAACATTTCTAACGTACAGTAAGGGAAATGTATTTACGCACCTTTTTATGCCTTATTGACAATAAGGCATAAAAAGGTATGTGAATACATTTCCCTTACTGTTCGTTAGGACCATTCAACTGTCATTTGCCCATACAAAAAGTGACATTTAGATCTACCTGACGCGTGTACAATGCGTTACGTAATCGATCAGCAGATTAGATAGAGTCTGTATTGTTTCGTCGTTTACTCCCAGGGTTAATCTTTATTTCCTATTGGTCGAATCTGGCCTAAGTTTCGGTATATAGGTATTTGCAGAAATTACAAAGTATCTTTTTCAGTATACAGAAAATGTACTAGAACAAGAAAAGTTCACATTCAAGAAACATTTGCGTTAAACACACATATTTTGAAACATGCTAAGTATGAGCAGTATTATCAAACCGCGATTAGAATACACTTCGAAAGTACCGTTAGCACAAAAGTACATATAATTAATAAATATAATAATAAGTCATATCTAAAAAAAAAAAAGTCGATCTATATATATAATATATATATATATTATATATAATGGTAATTTCATAGTTTAAAGGCAGACACTTATATATAGTAGATTTACAGAGTATGGTTCATCATAATCATTCACTATGTATTACAACTCTACCTATTCTTGGTACCTAAATTCTGTGGCATTTGTTTTATAAAAAAATATTTGATAGATATTAATATTTGACAAATCTGTCATTATTTGCCACATAACCCTCATGTTATCGAATCGTGACAGAATCGCTGTACACTGTCGAAAATAAATTTGTATAGTATATGATCGAAACAATATGAATCGTGGTAAAGTGCTAAACGGTCGGTGCCGAGAAATCATCTTCAATGTTTTCACATATTTTAATAATGGAAATGATAAAACGAAGGTTCTTTTGAATTGAAATATTTAATGGTAATTCTAAGTTTAAATGTAATGATTTCTGAGGTAACTATTCCATAGGATACATTATAGGCAATAATTGGTTTACCTACTCAATAATAATCGCAAAGTTCAAAATCGTGTGGTTGCTGCTACGGGCGTTTGCAAAAAAACAGTAATAACAATAAAAAAGGAAAAGAATGTTGCCAGAGAAAACTCTCAGAAACTGAGCACTTCTAAAAAAAGGAAAATGATGGCCAAAATTTATTTTAGACGATTTCGACAAATGTGCATTGTGTAATATTGTAACAAATATTCCGACTGTGCAAAAAATATTGAATGTAGCTAAATTTTCGTGGTCAAAGAACCACATTAATAAATAGTATACAAAAGCATTTAGGATTTCGCTTAAAGAGGTGCACACAGAAACGGTTGGTATTAGTAGAACAATCTCAAATCAAAGCTTGGAGAGTAGGTATTTAAGAAAAATCCGTGAAAATGATGCGTTAGGTTCCAACAAAAAGCTTGTCGTTTATTTGGAAGAAACCTGGGTGCAGTTAACAAATGCTGGTAGTCTACGTCCGAGTATGGCATACAAAAATATGACAGTACTGGAGATAGATGGATTATGATCCACGCAGGTTCTGACTACGGTTTTGTAAACGGAGCATTAGCTATTTGGAAGGCCAATTCAAAGAAAAGAAATTCTTAAATGGATTACTAATAACTTATTACCAAATATACCACCCAATTCGATTATTGTAATGGACAATGCTTCCTATCATAGCACACAAGTAAATAAACCCCCTACATCTATTGGAAAGACGTAATGAAGGATTGGCTCAAAACACATAATATTTAATTTTGTATTACCACACAGTTCCCGAATTGTACGAAATTATTTAAAAAAATCGCCTGCCTAAAGAATACTCAACACACGGACATGAGTTACTTCGCTTGCCACCATATAATTGCGACTTGAATCCAATTGAGTATATATGGCATTTAATTAAGCAGAGAGTGGCTCAAAAAAAATGTGCAACAGCGTGAAAATGAAATTGAATCTATAGCATTAGAAGCATTATCCACCCAAAAAAGATTGGAAAAAAGAGGTTGACCACGTGAAACGTATTGAAAATGTGTACTGGGAAAGAGAAAGCTTGGAAATTCCTCATACTGAAGTACTTATCAACATAGTACTGCAGTAAACTATTTATATGCTGTCAAATGTTAATATGTGTATTTAACACTATTTAGCACACTTATTATCTATTTTTACTGTCTTTGTACCAGGTGATGATACAGACAGCTCTGAAGACGATGATGTGATGTTATGAGGGAGTAATATTACATTATTTGTATTTTATTTAAATGGGAAATATAATTTATGTTATTTTCCTAAGCTTTAGATCTTCTTCGTACTGAAATAATTATTTTCATTTATCTGCACACTCTACCATTGACAATGTCATTTCATGTATTAATTTGAAAACGGCATATGTGCTCAAGTGTAGGTATTCTAATCGCAGTTTGATAATACCTGGCTGTTACATCTGCCAGTGTATAAATCAAACTAAAACTGACATGAATTGTCGGATTATAGAGCCTGCATTGCAACAGTCTGCATTCTCCGAGTATAACTTCGTTTAAACGAAAAATCCAGTCACAAAAACTGACTTTTTATTGCTCCATATACTCGTATAAAGTAAAGCAAAATGTTGGTGAAAAGTTTCATAATGAAATAAGTTACTATCGAGTACAAGAGCAAACTTGTAATTTTTGTGCAGAATTTATATCCATCGTTTTTATTGCAAATGTGGGCAGATTATTAATACCTAAATAAAATTGATCAAGTCTGACTCTGATTCACACGAAGGAATCTGCAGGTATCACAAACGTAAAAAGGCCAACAAAAATACATTTATTGCATTGTTTGTTGTTATAGTGGGTATAATAATGTACCTACCTGCACTGTGCGAAGATTTCAAAGGTCTGAGAAAACCTGAGGGTTCATTTGTGATAGGTATGCATATTGCATTCTAACTTGATAGCAATGTTTTACGTGTAGAAGTGAGCGCGCGAAATACTTTTCCTCAGGATATTTTTCTTTCACCAAAAAGCTAAACTCCGTTATACCTACAGATTTTACTCAGGCCCGTCCGAGTAGAGTGATTCGATCACATAGCATTTTGCACTCGATTATGAGATTGTCTTTAATATAATATGGATTCAAAACAATATTTCATTATTATTAATTAGAGGTCAGAATAACATTTCATCAAATAACTCGGTATGTCTGGCTTTATGGATAATTATGACGTGTTGAAAATAGATTTGGCTCAGCGGTATTTTGAGAATGAGCGCACTTAAAAAAACCATTTTCATCATTTCATCACACTTCATAATGAACACGCATACATACTAGGCTACAAATACCTTTATTACGCCTACGAGGGTTTACGCTTCGTACATCCTAATAATGCAATTATGGGAGGCGGGAAGGTTGGGCTGGAAACCCTGCATCTGCACCGGAAAATTTCGACGCTTACACATTACTGCCTTCTTCTACGCCACAAGGTAGATAACCCGTCTGTCTTGGTCCAGTTGAATTTATTTGTACGTACCTCACAACTTTACAAAGGCCGTGGGTCGCAAAGGAAGGCGGGTATGGAACCCTTTCTCTGTTACGAGTAAAACTTGCATTTTGGAAGCCTGCAACGCACCTACTGCCAGAGCCACTGCATTATTAAATGTGTTCCTTGCACAAATCCAGGATGCCAATGTGTTTGCGGATTACGGAGGAAATTATTTGTTTCGCAAATAGTCTGACTTTTTTGTAAAATGCTACATTTAGTAAGTATAGTATAAGTTATTTACCACCATCCGTAAGTTGACGAAAACAAAATTTTGGATCAACTCCCGAAATTTGATTTGATCGGCGGTGTCCGTAGCAGGACACCGCCGTCTAGCGGCAATGCGTAGCAGCCTAGTGTAGTTTGTGTCCCAGCCTAGTGTTGTTTGTGTCCTTTTACGTATAACAGATGTCGCTGCCTACCTCATTTTTAACGTAATTCGTAAATATGTTGGTTGTGCTTAATCGGGAACTGTATGCATTGTAGGGTTAAATTTAGCGCCTAAGCAAACCTGTATAATAATTATCATCTGGACGTTTTGGGTAATAAGTTACCCATATAAACTGTATGGGTAATTGCCGTTACACCATGGAAAAAAGATAAAGCGATTAAGGTTAGATTAAGGCTCTTAACTATGTACAATTTTTCTGCAATCCACCCAAATAATGACAAAAAACATAATGAAACTGGACTGATGGTGATGTTAGATAGCTATATAGGAAGTCATAAAATATACTAGGTGCTAGGGCTAGATAGAACGGTAAGCGGTTGTCAACAGTTCAAAAACAAACTACATTCGACAAAGCTCAGACTTTTATGGTTTTCAGACATTACTTTATTAAACTTTTGTAGTGAATATGTGGCCAAAAGCCAGATTTATTTCTTAACTTAAACGATACGATGTCTGACACCTCGGCACAATGCTGAGACAGCGACCGTTTCACTGCCGCGAAGACACACAATATGTGTCAATTGTCATGTATGTCTACTCCTTTGTCTCTGTGTGTCTTTTGTGTAGTGAATAAATGTCTTCTTTTCTTTTCTTTTTCTTATACTATGAAAATTAATTTCAATAACGACCTCGCCTTTAAAATGTAAATTGCATTCAAAACGGCGCTCATTCCGTAAACGTTTTGAAATCAAAACTTTTCCAGTGTACCTGTAACACCTAGTCTACCAAATTATTCGTGCCTTAGTGCCAAAATGCTAATTAACATAGCGAAAACGACGGCCAGGGAAATGAGCAGCCTTCGCCAAGAATCATGAAGAGGGCGGTTCCATTAACTTTTATTATACGCTATTTTAAACCGTGTCGTCCAAATTAGTTGGTTCTATTCGCAGAACATCTCCAAAACGCTTACAGCTGTCTTCATTATACAAATTACTTTCCAAATTAATTTCGTTAACAAGTGGACCGTTTTTTAAACGTTAATTTGGGCGCTGATATGGGCTTTTGTTGTGTTGATCTGTTTGGCTAACGTTTTAACCACAGTTTTCAGGCTGTATTGTAGGTTAATTACTTATGTTCCTTAATTTGTTGCCATATTAACATTAAACGAGGTTTTCTATAATTTATAAACAATTTAGAGGTTTTTTATTTATATTTTATATTTGTGTTATGAACATGAATATTTGTTTCTGAGTCTTGGATGTTTTTAAGTATTTATAACTATTGAGTTTGCTAAGGGCATAGAGTATGACATTTCGGAGTACAGCAATGCCATTTGGTACGAATGTTGTACACGTCCACCTAAGCCCAAAACGCCCGGTAGCCAGTTTGTACTCCGCGACAGCTGGGGGGGAGGGGGGGTCAAAGTTAAGACCTCCCGGCGCTCAGAAAAAAAATTCTGGCGGATTAGTTTGGACCTTTGTGTCAAGTTTGGTATCGTTATCAGGTAACTAGATGATGCCCAATTCATTCCCCATACCAGTTTTTTAGGGTTCCGTAGCAAAATATGACACAAGACTTAAAATAATAAACTTTTAGTAGTAACGAAATGCAAACAAACCCTCATATTTTCATATTTTTTGTATAAAATTTGGTTTATAAAAAATACTATCCGAAAGCCTATTTAATGCAGATTCTAAAAACATTAACAGTAAACATAAGTTTGACTATTTTAAATGTAAAATAAAATATTGAAAGTACTGCGACGTTCATCAGCGCATTGTAGAGGACGACAAAAAGTCCCGAAAAATAAGTACTACTAACAAAAAAAAACAGCCAAGTGTGAGTCTGACTCGCGCACCGAGCGTTCCGTACAAATTTTTCCTTATCCCATCCCATCTTAACTGGTAGGGCCCGGTTAAGTTAAGTTTGCACCTAATACGTATGGCGCTGCATACAAATGAGGTCCAAACTTAACGTAAACGGGTTGTCCTCATACAATTATTGAAAACACATTTTTTAATGATTTAATTAGAAATGTATAGTTTTTAGATTATTCCCTGTACTTGTAGTATAAGACGATATAACTTGCCAAATTTCATAGCTCTGGGTCAACGGAAAGTACCCTATAAACTTTGATTCTCTTGAGAATGGCAAAATATACATAAACGGCCGTATTCTTTTTTTGCGTTAACTTAGAAGTTTTATTCTTTCACAGCTTCAAGGGACTGTAGACTTGAGTATATGGTTTTAATTTCAACTCGATATCTCCACGCGATCCCGAGATAAAGGATCTTGACAGACAGACGGACCAACGGAAAACAAAGTGATCATACAAGGGTTTCGTTTTTGCCGATTGAGGTACGGAACCCTAAAACAAAAAATCCATAGCTTCCATAATATTTATTCATAATTGTATTTAATAGATATTCTTTTATTTATTATTAAGTAAAACAAATGTATTTATCTCTCATTACCTGTCTTTCTTCTTTTTAATATTATACCAGTTGCGCCCCGCGGTGTTACTTACGGTTAAAAAGTAGCCTACGTGTTAATCCAGGGTGTCAGCTACCTCCATACTAGTCCATACCAAATTTTATCAAGATTGGTCCAGCCAACTTGAGCATATTAAAAAGGAGAAAGTCAGGCAAAGAGAGAAAAATACATTTGTTTTACTTAATAATAAATAAAAGAATATCTGTTACAATTATGATGTTATTGTAAACACTTTAATTTAAAGATATTATGAGACCTATGAATATCTTATTTTTAGGGTTCCGTACCTCAATCGCCAAAAACGAAACCCTTATATGATCACTTTGTTGTCCGTGGGTCCGTCTGTCTGTCAAGACCCTTTATCTCGGGAACGCGTGGAGATATCGAGTTGAAATTAAAACCATATACTCAAGTCTACAGCCCCTTGAAGCTGTGAAAGAATCAAACTTTTAAGTTAACGAAAAAAAAAAGATACGGCCGTTTATGTATATTTTGCCATTCTCAAGAGAATCAAAGTTTATAGGGTACTTTCCGTTGACCTAGAGCTATGAAATTTGGCTAGTTATATCGTCTTATACTACAAGTACAGGGAATAATCTGAAAACTATACATTTCTAATTAAATCATATAAAATTGTGTTTTCAATAATTATATGAGGACAACCCGTTTACGTTAAGTTTGGACCTCATTTGTATGCGGCGCCATACGTACTAGGTACAAACTTAACTTAACCGCGCCCTACCAGTTAAGATGGGATGGGATGAGGAAATATTTGTACGGAACGCTCGGTGCAATAGTCAGACTCGCATTTGGCTGATTTTTTTGTTAGTAATACTTGTTTTTCGTGACTTTTTACCGTCTCCTACGCTGCGCTGACGAACTGTTATACACATGCATAACTGTTTTGCTTACTCGTATAAAATTGCATTATGACTGCATATAACACCTTACATTAAGGAAACATAGTTAGTCGTAATTTAAGAATATTGATAACTATAAGTTTGTGTTGGTTTTCGGGTTAATAAACTGTTTGGGTGTTATACAAGAGTTTCCTTGAAGACTCCACGGAGGCTGCCCTGTAACAAATTGGTGGCAGCGGTGGGATGACATAAGAGACCGAGCCAGGTCCCGTCATTCCGAATCCTAGGACAGCTTCCCGATCGACGGTTAGTCTCAGCACTGTCGCTGAGCCCGCATCGCAACCCCGGATCGACGATCAGTCTTGGCAACCTAGCCGAGCCCGCATCCGGAACACCAGCAACATATTAGCCCTACGCATTGCTCCAGGTCGACGATCAGCCTTGTGATTTGTCAATTCACGAGCCCGCACCTATTCCAACTTTGATACCCGCACGTTTCAAGACAACGTGACACCGACGTATTTTCCGCCGTGTGTAACCTCGATACGACGACGACGCAACGTGTGGCCGGTCACCAACCCTTTCGGTGCAAAACATGTTCCTGCGCATCATCACCATTCTGTGAGTTAAATTTTATTATCAGTGAAAGCATCTAATTTCTCCAAATTCAAGTGAAAAGTGCCTCCAAGTGCTTGTTTTTACGATAAAGAAGGACATAGACTTAGTCAATAACTAATTAAGTAATACTTATTATTCCCCATTTCAAGTGTTTTCTGATGTTCTGGACTGCATAATTAATGTTTTCTCCTAAGACTGCGGATATAACAGAAGAATTCGAATACGAATCAGAAGACGACACATCCACAGAGTATCTAGATTCAAACCCTTCCACAACTGAGACAAAAATTGAATTGGGTCGAGTTTCTCCGCTTCCTAAACCGAAAATGAGTGAGAAAATTACCTTAGCCTTCTAAATTCATCAAAACGTATAACGGGGATCGCGAAACCCTGCCAGCATTCTTAACCAATTGTGAAAATGCTATGAGTCTAGCTAGTCCAGAACAACAGAATGTTTTATGTAAATTTATTATATCACAACTCGAAGGTAAGGCTCAATTAGCCTGCTGCTTGAAAACTTTCCAAACATGGGCTGAAATAAAACAATTCCTTAAAACAACATTTGGCGAGAAAAAACATTCCATACATCTTCTTCTAGAACTCCAAAATTGCAAACAACATATCTCCGAATCGGTAACGGAATACTCACTGCGCATAGAATCATGCTTGACCCGAATACTGGCTGATATCCAGTATTCTCATACAGACGAAAAGGAACTTCCTGGACGCACAGCCGCCATGGAAGATCTTGCCCTTAACACATTCTTACTCGGCTTGAATCCCAATTTTTCATCTATAGTCCGATGTCATAACCCTTCCAACCTTAACAAAGGTATTTCATATGCAATTGAGGAAGAAAAAATATATAACCTCAACCGAACTCATTCTAAGCCAATTAAAACGTGCCGTGTCTGCCTCAAAACGGGACACTCCTCATCCGAATGTTTTCGCGCCAAAAGGGAGCGCAATCCTTTCCATGTGCAACCACAATATTCCACAAGCTCATTTAATCAGCCCTCTACCAGTTCCATGGCTCAACCCCAGTTGCAATATTCAAATAGGCCAAAAGTATGTGCATATTGCAAAAATATAGGTCATTATATTAATGAATGTCGCAAAAGGCAATATAATAATAACCTTCGCCTTAACAACTCAGCTAATTCACCGCAATCAGCTATCACGCGGGCTCCGATTTCAAATGCAAGAATTCCGAATAATCAAACAAGCTCGTATTTATGCGAAACACAATTCGAAAATGGTCACTGCGATGAGCATTTAAACTAAATAGGATTTCGGTTTCGTGTCTGCCGAAATTGCAAACCATTCATGACACGGTCACTGACTCTCGTACTATGCGAAACCCTAACTCTACGTTTCATTCTAATTCTTATCAGCAAACACAGCTGATACCTACTATATCCTATGATGGTCCTAATCGAAGTCTTGCTAAATCTTCCACTGAATCTTGTACCAAATCTCCCACTGAATCTTGTACCAAATCTTCCACTGAATCTTGTACTAAATCTCCCACTGAATCTTATACTAAATCTTCCACTGAATCTTGTACTAAATCTCCCACTGAATCTTATACTAAATCTTCCACTGAATCTTGTACTAAATCGCCCACTGAATCTTTTACTAAATCTCTCACTGAATCTTATTGTAAAGAAGTCGAAACAGACAATCATGCTACTTCAAAATGGTACTCCTCTAACCAAGGACACCCCACTAATTCTCCCTCTGAATCCTGTACAAAAATGGTCACCAGGTCTTATGCCGAAGTATCCAAACCCTACAAACGAGAACGTAGAGAAAAGTCTTATACGCCAAGTCTGCCTTCACCCTTGCCACTATCTGAAAATAAATTGGAAAAGAAAAATACTAGTCACTCCTTACCTTGCTACGAAACTAAAACCTTAAGTAAAAAAATATCCTTACCACATACTTATTTAACCACTCCGTATTCTAAACAAACTCTCTGCTTTCTTCTCGACACGGGATCTACTGTGAGTATTGTCAAATACTCCAGTTTAGAACAGAAACCACCACTTTCATCTGAAATTATTAAACTGAAAGGCATTAACGACTTTGATTCGTACTGTGAATCGCTTGGCTCTCTACAATTGCAACTTTACCTTGAAAACAACAATATTACACATACATTTCACGCTATTAAGGACGAAATAAATCTCAAATATGACGGTATAATAGGTAACGATTTTTTGCGATTCTTCAATTCAAACATAGATTATAAAACAAACTCTATTTCGATAAATGGTCAAAACTTACAAATTCATTTTAGCCAGCCATCTTACATTATTCCTGCTCGATCAGAGACTGTAATTGAATGCGGTATTTCAAATCCTGATTCAGAATTAGACGGGATAAACGAAGGTCTAATACTGGACCATAAATTTTGTGAGGGCGTCCACTTAGCCAACTGCATAGTCACTATAAAGTGCAATAAACGCGTTAATATATCTATTCTCAATACTACTGAATCCCCTGTGGAGATAAAAAACTTTAAAGTTAAGATTACTCCAATTGACTACTCCATGTTCCCAAAAAACTCCGCTGAATCTGTTATGAATCTAAATCATGCTACTCCAAAGCCGACCAATCGTGTCCAACGCGTATTAAATCTTATACGTCACGAGCATCTCAATAAGGAGGAAAGAAAATCATTATTAGAATGCTGTAGTAAATACGCTGACATTTTCTATCTAGAAGGAGACCCTCTGACTCACACTAATGCCCTACAACATTCAATAAATACTGGCAATGCTGGTCCAATCCATGCGAAATCATACAGATTCCCCGAATGTCACCGACAGGAAGTTGATAAACAAATTAAGAAAATGTTAGACCAAGACATAATTCAACCCTCCATCTCCCCTTGGAGTGCACCAGTTTGGATTGTTCCAAAAAAGATCGATGCTTCAGGTCAAAAAAAATGGCGCCTAGTTATCGATTATAGACGCCTTAATGACGTCACGGTAACTGACATCTATCCGATACCACTCATAACCGACATCCTTGATCAATTGGGCAACTCTAAATACTTCACAACTTTGGATCTCGTATCCGGATTTCATCAAATTAAAATGGATCCATCTGACTCAACTAAGACTGGATTCACGGTCCTTAATCCCAGTGGTATATCAGGACATTTTGAGTTCAAAAGGATGCCTTTTGGATTAAAAAATGCCCCTTCTAGCTTTCAGCGCCTCATGAACCTCGTCCTTTCAGGTCTACAGGGCCTACATTGCTACATATACTTAGACGATTGTATAATATACTCCCATGACTTAGAAAGCCATGTCCAAAAATTGCAACTCGTATTTGACAGATTCCGTAAATTCAACTTAAAACTACAACCCGACAAATGCGAATTCCTACGCCATGAAGTGATGTATTTAGGTCACGTGATAACTGACAAAGGCGTCCAGCCTAACCCCGATAAAGTTAAAGCCGTCACCGACTTCCCTGCTCCGCGTAATACTAAAGAAATGAAATCTTTTCTCGGCCTAGTGGGGTACTACCGCAGATTCATAGAAGGTTTTTCCAAAGTAACAAAACCTCTCACTACTCTATTAAAGAAAGATGTCGCATTTCATTGGTCCTCAGAACAAGAGTTAGCATTTAACTATCTGAAGGAAAAACTTACCACAGCACCATTACTTCAATATCCAGATTTCTCCCAACCTTTTGTAGTAACCACGGACGCCAGTAGCACCGCCCTTGGGGCCATTCTTTCTCAAGGTCCTATAGGAAAAGACCTTCCAATCGCTTACGCATCTCGTACTATGAATAAACACGAATTAAACTACTCCGTTACTGAAAAAGAGCTTCTAGCTATTGTTTTTGCAGTCAAATGCTTCCGTCCTTATTTATTCGGTAATAGATTTCTTATTGTCACTGATCATCGTCCTCTTACTTGGCTATTTAACGTTAAGGACCCCGGCAGTAGACTTATTCGCTGGAGATTAAAATTAGAAGAATTCGAGTACGATGTTATTTATAAACCAGGTAGATTAAATTCTAATGCTGACGCTCTTTCTCGAATTCCAATTCACGTCATTACTCGTAGTCAGAGCCGGAATCATAACCAAAATCCTAATTCACCAAACCAAAATACTTATGAACAGTTTATCAAAACACAAACTACCAAATCTACTGAAAGGTATAACACAAACATCGAAGAACATTCTGAGAACTTGCTCAAGTCTAAATTCATCTCAATCGCATGTCCTACGTCCCTCGATTTTGATTCTTCCATGCCTTACCTTGAAGAAATTCTATCTGTTCTACCAAATCAAGAAAATCTTCAAAACATCGAGCGCGAACCCTACACCGTACTTGCATTCCCCAGTAACAATAAAACCTATTATTTCTTATTTACTAAAATTCATCACTATGACGAAACAAATTATAAAACCATTTTTAACTTACTACAGTCACTACGCGATATCATATTACAAAACAATCCGACACTCACAGACTTAGCGGTGCCAGACTTCTCGGAACCATTTACAAATATATCTTATACTAAAATTTACAACATGATTTCATATGTCTTCCGCAACACCAACATAACCATACACATTTACAAAAACAAAATTATCTTCCCTACCCCTGCGGAAATTCCTCAAATCTTAAAAGAAAACCATGACTCAACAATCGCAGGACATCCCGGAATAAATAGAATGTTAAATCGGATTAAAGCTTCTTATTATTGGAAAACAATGCGCCAAGATATCGAACACTACGTTAAATCATGCAAACTATGCCAAATTAATAAACCTTTAAGAAAATGTAATAAAGCCCCTATGGTAGTAACATCTACTAGCACTAAACCCTTTGAGCGACTAGCTCTAGACATAGTCGGCCCACTCCCGGAAGCAAGTTCCCAAAATTTTAAGTACATCTTAACCCTCCAAGATGACCTCACAAAATTCTCATGTGCATATCCCCAAGTCACCGCTACGAGTGAAGAAGTTGCTCGTAATCTCGTACATTTCATGGCTCTATTTGGTATCCCAAAAATGATACTAACTGATCTCGGAACGTGCTTTACTTCAGAATTATTTAAACAGATAACCAATATTTTTAAGATAAAAGCCCTGTTCTCTACCCCTTACCACCCCCAGACTAATGGTGCCCTTGAACGCAGTCATTCGACCTTGAAAGAATATTTAAAATCATTTGTGAATGAAAACCATTCCGATTGGCATAGTTACCTATTTACAGCTATCCTTTGCTATAATACCACTCCTCATAGCACTACTCAATACACTCCCTATGAACTTCTCTATGGCCACAAACCACATATTCCTAACTCCCTATACGAAACCAGCGACAGCCTAACATATGACGAATATATCCGATCTCTACAGTACCGCATGCGGTTTAGTCGGGAAAAAGCTCTCGAACATATCCTTAAAAGTAAAGAAACTTCTAAGCGCTATTATGATTCCCCTTCTCACGTAGTTTCATATAAGGTCGGAGACCTTGTTTACCTAAAACAACATCATAGGCTTCGAAAGGCTCTATCTCCTATTTGGAAAGGACCCTTTAAAATAATTAAAGTTGATAACAAACACAATGTCACACTCTGTATTAACCGCCGTCACACTAAATATCACGTGAATGAGATAAAACCCGCTCATCCCTAAATAAAACCTAATTACACCTAGCAAAATCTACACAAATCCTACTTCAATCCAATTTTGCTAAATCAATGTCCCTGTTTCACTTATTATTACATAACACCACTATAAACAATTTTAATACATGAGTCAAGCTATATCTCAAGTTACGAAAGTAAATGAACAATTAACTTACATGTCGCGTGTCAACAATCTAGTCAATGTCATTGAGAACTCATTACTCACCATATCCGATTACCTAAATTCAATTTTATTTTCTAAAGCCAACATTCTCCATCCTTCGATTTTATCCCCAACAATGTTATACCAATATTTATCAAAAAAAAAAATATTTAAAAATTTCATAAAAACTCAAGACTTCTCGTCCCAGTCACATTCAATAATAACCTCCTCCTTTTTTGAAGTCGGTTAAAAATGGTCTTCGTTACGCCTTATTTGATGACGCATTTGTATTACTGTGAGCAGTGAATATTTCATTTGTCCTATATTAACTATTTATTGAAGTATCAGTAACCCATGTTATGAAACCTCCTTTTTCACCGAGGTGTCCAAATCTCTACCAAAAGAGTGTGATTCCAAATTAATCTTTGGTGAAGTCGATATTTGGCATGTATTAAACAACAATAAATGGATATTTGTAAAGTCAAAACCTTGTCACATAACCGTAAAATGTAACAATAATATCAAAGATTACTCTGTTCAGGAATTATAAAATTAAATGACGATTATGAATGTTTCCCTAAAACAATAAAGCTGCTTCCCAGCATGTGTAAATATGTTTCAATTCGAAATGATCTGTTTTCTGAATTTAATATACTACTCTAGACACTTTCTCTAATTCGTGTTTTTATATTATTCCTTGTTGTCAAATGTATTAAACATTTCTGGTGTATAGTAATAAATACAGATATTCAGCATCCAGTTGTTGCACCCAAATACTTGGGAATTGCCAGAGAAATCCTCGTTTGAGCCAAAATAAATTTTACTCATCCCGGAACTTGAGCAACTATTAGCTGCTGAACATAGCCTAAGTTTAAAATAAGACTTATAAAGTATAATCTATTTTATAATGTATAATTTCAATGCTCTAATATTAAAATACTACTTAGCTGTACTTATTTGTAATTTTCCTACTCAGCTTCATCTATTTAAGATAAAGCCTCGTCTTATCGGGGGGGATGTTATACACATGCATAACTGTTTTGCTTACTCGTATAAAATTGCCTAATGTAGGTAAAGCATCGACAGCATTATGACTGCATATAACACCTTACATTAAGGAAACATAGTTAGTCGTAATTTAAGAATATTGATAACTATAAGTTTGTGTTGGTTTTCGGGTTAATAAACTGTTTGGGTGTTATACAAGAGTTTCCTTGAAGACTCCACGGAGGCTGCCCTGTAACAGAACGTCGCAGTAATTTCAATATTTTATTTTACATTGAAAGTAGTCAAATTTATGTTTACTGTTAATGTTTTTAGAATCTGCATTAAATAGGCTTTCGGACAGTATTTTTTATAAACCAAGTTTCATACAAAAAATATGAAAATATGAGGGTTTGTTTGCATTTCGTTACTACTAAAAGTTTATATTTTTAAGTATTGCGTCATATTTTGCTACGGAACTCTAAAAAACTGGTATGGGAAATGAATTAGGCATCATCTAGTTACCTGATAACGACACCAAACTTGACTCAAATGTCCAAACTAATCCGCCAGAAAAAAAAAACTGAGCGCCGGGAGCTCTGCACTTTGACCCCCCCTCCCCCCCAACTGTCGCGGAGTCCAAACTGGCTACCGGGCGTTTTGGACTCAGGTGGACGTGTATAATGCCCATACCAAATGCCATTGCTGTACTCAAAATTGTATACCTCTCCATACTAGGATTCCCCTTAGCAAACGGACTACTATGGGGCTAGTGCGATTTGTGTAAGATTGTCCCCTTATATATAATTATTTATTTATAAAAAGGTATTGTAATGTAATTTCGAGTATTATGTGGTACTTTATTGGACCTTATATAACGTTTTAGTTCTGCCACACAAAAACAATTGTGTTAGACCACGACTTGAATTAGACCCAAAGTGATCTAGAGCGAAAAGTAATGTTAAAGTGTTTCTTATTACGTTCACAAAACTAATGCGAGTATAACCGTTTAAAATTGCTAATTGCGCGTAAATTTGCACCCGTTGATTCGCTCCTCAAAGTCGAGTGGCCCTTTGCTGCATTGAACCTTCACAAAAAGGGTCTCTGGAAAGCATTAGCATTGACTCCATAACGGCACGATTCACGATTTTCCGATAATAGTACGAGTATCTAGGCTATTAAGAGAAATAGGTATATTATTTTCGAAGTGGAATTTCGAATCAAAGGTGTGTTTTATTATATATATAGCCTTTGTTCTTTCAATAAATATTTATGTACCTAGTTGTATATTGGTAAAATCATTTTTATCGTCCTATTAAGGTAGGTATAGGGATGATAACAAGTTTTCGTGTAGCGTAACAGTCGTATCATTATTTTACATAGCCTTTGTTCTTATTAATAAATATGTAGTTTAAATACATAATAATTATTTATTTTCTAAAGTAAATACAACATTAACTAAACTAAATTAAAAGTAAGTTAAACCTAAAAAAGGCCCTTGAGGCATTGTACCGAGTATGAGGTGTCGTTGGATTCCTCTTAATCGTAGGAGTGACACGTAGGCTGTATTTGTAAAAAAACCGGCCAAGTGCGTGTCAGACCACGCAAAACGAAGAGTTCCGTGCCTATTAAAAAGGTCGTATCGTCACAGAAATCTTACGGCACTTTAATGGAGGCAATTTTTCAGCAATATCACAAAAAATCTTTGAACTGACCTTGTTCAAAATAATTTTCGGTGAAAGAATTTAATTAGCCCTATGTCCATGATTTTTTTTATATTTTAAAAATACACCGTTAAAAAATTTGATGGGGGGGGGGGGCAGAATTTTAGTGACTTTCGGGGCGATTATCTCCAACTCTATTCACTTAATCAAAAAAATTGCTGAGAAACCTTATATTTATTTTAAATGGCCTATCGATTGATGTGCCTGCCACACGTGGGCTTGCAATGAATTTTTTTTTTTGACTTTCAGTTTTATGTATACTTGCACCCCTAAAAAATTGTTTTTAGTCATTTTAATTACAAAACTATGTAGCGGCTAACAAAATACAACTATCCTCAAAATTTTATTCAAATACACCTTATAGTTTTCGAGTAAAATGCCTATGACATACGGTCAGACGGACATGACGAAACTATAAGGGTTCGGTTTTTGCCATTTTGGCTACGGAACCCTAAAAAGCAGTTGGGTTTTTTGAAAAATCTGTTGAATTCACTTTTTATCCCATACTAAAAGTGACATTGTAGAAAAGCAAACTCGTACTTACCGGACTGAGGGGTTACGAATAACCTACTTCGGGGTAAAAAGGAAATTTCACTTGATTTTCTTTTGTCATGCCCGATGTTAAACAACTAAGACCTGCCAATGAAATCAACGGAGATGGCTTTTTTGTTCCTACTCTCCGCTCTGTGGGACACCAGGTGAGGATTCAACCTAGCTTGGAGGATACAGGAATTTTCTCCTAGGAAGTTATCTTTTTTCATACAGGGATTTCGTCTCGTGCCCCACTTTGTAGAACATCTCCTTTGTAATTACGTGCTTAAGTAAAATAAGTAGTGTAGGCATTGCAATTGCAACAATACTCAATGTAAGTTCTTTTGTGTAGATTAATATTAGGCGAAATACATACCTAATTAGCTACTCATATTACCGAGTTTTTAAATTAGGATCAATAAATAGTATCAATACGAAATAGAAACGCATTAAAATAAAAAAATAAGTGCTTCATCTTATGCTACTAATATTTTAAATGCGAAAGTTTGGATGTTAAGATGTTTGGATATTTAGATATTTGGATATTTGTTACTCAATCACGCTTAAACGGCAACATGGCGGTCTTCCTAAATTATTTATAAATTCAAAGTTTATTTTTCTTTGCAAGAGCATACATTAGGAGAATAATTAACATACCTATTAAAATATAATGAAAACGGGTCACTTACTTATTTAAGGTCGAATATCGTTCGACATATTTCGAACCGAGCGATATTCGACCTTAAATACGTGAGTGACCCGTTTCCATTATATTTTAATACTAGCTTTTGCCCAAGCTTCGCCCGCGTACTCGCGTGATTCTCACGGGAGTTTTCTATATAGAATAATTAACACATTTGCAAAAAACAAAGATTATGCTAAACATAAAGTATGCCACTGTACTTTATGCCATAAAATGTCGGCAAAAAGATTTTAGAACAACCAATATTATGTCACGCGAAGAGCACTATATATATTATGTAAATGAATAAAATTGTTTATGTACTTAATTTTTTGATAGGAAATCTAAGTTTTAAGTTTGAATCAAGATAAACATTTTTACTTCCCCTGGTGTTGTACGAGTTTGATATTTATCTATTGTTTAATTTGTAGCTTCGAAATCCTCTTAAATGTGGGTTTGTAAAAGCACAAAATATTTAACGGAAAACATTCCAGTAAAATGTTAAGCTTCACTTAAGCATATACAACGTTAGTACAGCCTCCAAAGTAGAGCACAACGCGAAAGTGCTTGTAAAGAATGTAGTCGGGAAAATTTAACTGCTGCTTAAAACTAATTGCGTCTATTTACGTGCTTTTTAATTCTCTTAGCACACCGGATTGGTCGGACTAATTACACGGTTCGAGCGGCTCGTCTGACCATCTGTAACCGTCGCTGACCAACATACTATATGGACACGCAATCCAATTTGACTAACCGTCCGTCTGTGTATGTTCTTGCACACAATATTTGTCACCTGTTAGCATTAAAAAAAAAACGTTCTATTTAGTTTGACCGAGGCTTGACTCACGATTTTTTCAACCCACCGCATACGAAAGAATAAATGGTCACTAGCCAAAAATATTTACATATAATCCGCAATGTTTCTAGGAATAAACTATAAGTTGTGCGTCAGTTGTAAAGAATAAGAAAATGCTGTTATACTATTACCCCTCTGCCTCTGTTCATTTTAAAATCAAGAATTTGATGATATTTTGTAGGTACCGTAAAATCAGGCAACTGGCCCGCTTTTTGCAAACTTCTTTATTTATTTCATATGTATGAATCGTTTTGGATTACTTATTCATAACACATGTAAGTTTATAGACACCTTTGTGTATGTTAGCAGTGAGCAGCGTTAAAACGTGTTTTTACCTTAGAAATTATTACTTAAACGACCGGGACAAAAAATAAATAAAAACATCAAGTTTCCCCACTTTTGTATTATTTTTTATAAGTTTAGCATTGTCAGCCTTTTTGGTACGTATCTTAAAGACTGTAATCAACGATAACTATGGCATAGTTTAATTTTATTACTACTGATTTACACATACTACTTCTACCTTTAATCTTGAGTGGGCAAAGTCAAAAAAATAATCTGCGCTGCTCCATACAAAAACCAAAATTTTATTTTAATTTTTTTTTACCTGACTGCTACGATTTTGATAGATATAAGTCTGTCAAATAATAAGTTGCTACCTAATAATACTGATGAAACCGTTCATAAGCACTGAGCATAAGGTAAAAAAAATCATTATGGTAACTCAGATACATGTTAACTAAAAATGAACTATTTATTATTGTGGCAACCAATCGTTTTTATTTTATTTTATTAAAGTCATTATTACATCAAGGTGACAAACATAAAGGTAAAAATCTAACGGGCAATGTCGTAAAAAGTGTGCTAGGAATTCGTTTATAACATTGCCCATCGCCATAATTACAAAACAAATAGTGATACAGCGTTGAGTTTTTTTCTATATCGTTTACGGCCTAGAAATTTACCACAGTTAAAAGTAGACACTTGTAGGGCGTTCGTAGACTGATATGGCTCTAACTTTTTGGCCCACCAAAAATTTTATCCATATTCATCGCTGTCTCACACGTGACTAACGTCAGCTACGAGTAATTCTATAATTTAGGGTTGTCAGCAATACGTTTAACTTTCACCCACAGCATAAAATAATAATGCATCTGCAACTATTTTTGTGTTAGGTCAGTTTAATCCAGGGATCGGATACCGGTATTTTCACCATACATAAATACCGGTTTTATATCGTTCAATTTCGTTCTTTGGTTTATAATATCATTTTTGATCAGGCTGTCTAATAATACGAAAATGTTACCTAAATACATGATAGAGTCCTACATTAAGAGCCTAAAATAATTCAAAATATTAGACTACTTCGGGGACTTTTGAAAAAACCGGTTCCGATCCCTGGTTTAATCAAATGTGACGTGGTGGGCAAAGTTATGTACAATGGGCAAAGTTGCCAGGATTTACGGTAAGTCCGAAGATAATTAAAATTTATTTGTGAATAATATCACAAATGGCAATACTGTAACAAATCCGATTGTGTGATTAAAATGCTATAAAGTTGTATTTTTTTGATCGAGCGATGGAATGCAATTAACTGCAGCCATCACATAGTGCTGTTCCCTAATCATTTTGCATTGGTTGTTCAATGATAAAGGTCATTGTTTCGCGTGGTATCCTGTCCATCTGTAACCGTGGTATCGTGGGACGCGCCAGTTAATTATCGTCCTAACCAACACCAATGTGATTTATTTAAATTCCGAATGCTTTTTAATGATTACGGTTTCCGCACATAAAAGGTGAAATATTAATGAGTTGCTTGGTATATTAAACATGTATAAAATACACGATTAAACATTATAATAAAAATATTATGTAAAATTTATTAAATTTATAGCTACTGAAAATGTAATAAGTACATTTGCTTGTTATTTAACGGGTGATATACAGGCGAAAATAATCAACTTGCTGACAGGCTTCAATGTCTTAGCGTAACAGCGTACCTACTTAGTAATTTAATAAAACTGCGATGTTTCCGTTTTCGTTTTTTTTATAAACGTATTAAAATTATGGTAATTATTAACTAGGCACGTGAAGTAATATGCACACATTTGCTCGTTATCGGCAACATGCTCATAAAAATAGTTAAGTGGGAGAAAAAAAGTTATCCTGTCGGATCGCGCTCTTGGCATTTTTCCATGTTTTCGAGATGAATTTTCTTATTTATCATAAAAATCTATGTGTGAGTGGATATGTATATCTATATTTCTGTACGTACGTACAAACGCGTCACTTTTAGTAAAAATTGAAAACTGTAGTATACCTATTTTATTTGTGCCACAGACATAAATAATGATGCCTATTATTTGACAAAGTTTGCAACTTGTCACGTTAACGTACGACAACCCCAACTGATTATGGTTCAAAGCAAGGGCGGAGTCAAATATAATCTAACTTCTATTTCTAGGTATGCTCAAGTAGAAAAATGTCATATTTAAGTAAAACCTTAAGCAAACAAAATATATGAGTGTTTCTAATACGTGTTATTTATGAGACAGTGTGTTATTTACGAGTCCCGCAGTTAGAACCGTCGGGAAGAAAAACTATTTTGTCAACAAAGTTTGCAATTCGTTTACTTTGTGCTTCGCAGCCGACCGAAGCCGGGGCAAGGTCCGTAAGTGAGAAGTCGGTTACCTCGCCTTATTGCTGCAGGGTTGTCCTGCACAGGTATTCCAAATATTTTTCATAACCTTCGGGCTCTGTGTTCTCGTTTAGACGGCAATATTTTATAAAATTCAGCATTACCTTGCCAAAGCGTTACACGCGACGCATTTGGTATTAAGCTAAATTCGTTACATTGTTCAATGCTGGTTATTGGACGCCATTCGTTAAAAAACCGGTGAACTAAACATTTGATTTTAACAGAATAATCTTAATTTTATTGATAATTTTTAAGCGCTGACAATTTAATAGGTAATTAAAGGTACAATTTTAGCCATTCATCCTCCACGTTGATGATGCCGCGGCAGCGGTACCTACCTACCGAGTTAAAATAAGAGATTGTGCAAATTTACTCGTCTAACTAGAGTTACTCCGAGGTTGAAGAATAGGCATCGTCAATGAACATGGTAACTCCATCATAAATCCACTTTCAGTAACAAGATACCTACGCAACCTCAAGACCCAAGTAATGAGGCGAATGGATTAAGCAATAATAGCCTCTCGGTCAACTACTGAAGCGCTTTTTATGCGTGTCATATTAATTGCTTTCTCGTATGCTAGTACTATTTGGTACCGTTGCACGAAGCTGATGATAATATAGAAAACGCACGAGCAGAGGCGCCCATCTTACGGGTCCCTCAAAAAGTTCATGAAAGAAAGCTATTATTGTATCTCAATAAGTGCTTGAAGGCTAGAAGTATCCATTTTAAAAATACATCTTTAAATAATTATTTTTTGATTCGAATCGTTCCTAAAAAAATAGGAATGATCACATTTATACTATTATTTGAACGTGGCAACTTTTTGTATCCGGACTGGTTTTGACGCTATGAGCAAGATTTTCGCGGTAATTTTAGTCATCGTGTACGTTCAACACGTTATTTGTAACAAATGCAAAAATGAACGTTAACTCTTCGTACTTTTTGTATTGGGTTGTCAAAAGCAGCACAAGTAACTGTTATAGCAACGGCAGCAAACTAGCATACGGCCTGCCTGATTATGATCAGACACCGCAGCGTATGGACGCTACCAACTAAGCGCGTTGCCTACTCTTTATTGATTTGAGGAATTGTTGTGTCGACGGCTGGAATAGGTGAGGTTGAGAGACAAACACAGGGCCCTCACTCTCTTAACACAACGCTGACGGTCTCTCACTATTTACCACCAGTAACCACCACCACCACCTACAGAGCAAGTTGTGGTATTATTAAAGTTGAAATAACTCAATAATGATAAACTGTAAACTAATAACAGTCGTCGTCAACCCTAACATGTCCCGGATTTATTTACTCGCGTCTGTTGCGCACACCTGGTTCGTTCACAACATTTTTGCACCCTCGTTATGGAACGTAACTGAAATCATTCCTATGTCTTCTTGTCTTCAAATGAACATTCGAAGATATTATTTGAGTCAGTGAGTAAGGAAAATATTGTGGACTGCAGAGTAAAATTAAGAATAAAAGATATTTACAGTTAAAGAATTTGAAATCAAAAACTATAGCAATTACATTTTTTTGTTCTATGAAAAACAATTGTATTTCCTGATAGTTTCAATATCAGCAGTAATATACCTAATCGAAGTAAAGAATATCGAAGACACACAGACAGACACACAGACATATAGATACACATACACACAGACACGTTATACTTATAACACCGCTCTTTTTGCGTCGGGGCCGGGTTAAAAATGATACTTTAAAAGATAATTTCGTCTGCTTAGTTATTTATATTATGCTGGTTACTATACTAAAAATGAAATTAGACATCTCCCCGTCTTGGCTATAATTTCATGTTATTCCAGTTTGTCTGGTGTGATCCAAGGCGGCGAATAAAGTGAATATTTGTTTATTGCACGCGACATCGTCGGGGGCCATCCTGCGCTCGCAAACTACTTGCACTCCGCAAGTTCCATTTACCCGTTGCTTGGTACACCTCGGCCACGCTACATTAAGTCACGCGAAGCTCACATTACATCGCTGAAAGATTTCTTTTCCACTTACAAAATCACTTTGTATCTGATGCTCTTTGGCTTTCTTTTGATGGGCAGATCCTTTGGGTATCTCATCGAGTCTAACAATAATGTCCTTTATCCCTATTACTGAAGCTTGACCTTATAGGTTCCTTTAGAAAGCTTTTTTTACCCGACTGCCGGAGAGGAGGGTTATGTTTTTCGAGCGTATGTATGTATATATGTATGTATGTATGTGTGAATGTCTTATTCTTGGTACGCCCTCCAGCCTAAACAGGTTGACGGATTTCGACATATGAGGTGTTGCTGGATTGCTCTTACTTGTGGGAGTGACATAGGCTATAAATACCTATTTGCAAAAAAACAGTTGGGTTTTTCGAAAAATCTTTTTGTAATTGTTAAACGCCAAAAATTGTGATTGACGTTCTTAACCAGTAAACTGTACTTTTCATATGTGTATGTGCTTTTAGCTTTAGATATGTATTGTTAAAGCCAGACTAATTAGTTGTTATGTATTGAGTACCTACTTATCATTTCTAACCAAAATATAAAAAAACGGGTTTATTTAATTGCTTTGTATTAAAATCTTCATAAGATTATCCAATTTCAAGTAAATCTGACCAATATAACAAAGTATAAATAAACTGGCAAGATTACAATTGAATTTAATACGATCCGTAACGTTTGTTAGAATACTTATTTATTTGATGTTGTGGTAGCATTGCTTTATCTTTGAAATACTCATAGTAAATGTCTAGTACGTTTTAGTAATATTCCGCGGAACTTATGACGTCTATGCCGGAGAAGTATTTCAGCGTCAGCTTGACGCCTGCTGCAAGTCAGACACAATTTCACGCTGCGCCAACTTGCGAAATTCATCGCTATTTCATATAGAATTCGGATAAAGCTGAGCTTTAACTGCTGATGTGACATGTCTTGTTTCAAAGTCAAAGTAGCTGTTATGAACGAACATCCTTCAAGAAAGTACTTTTCGGTTTATTTCCAGTCACTGAAATTGACAGGGTGGTTACATAAAGTGTGCAGCCAAGCCAAGTCGCGAAAAGAAGGGCCTAACGTCATCTTCATTAATGTCGAATGCATACCGCTCGACATATTTCGAGTCTATCAGCGATTCTTGATTATTTTGCGGTGGTTGCACCTAGATTATATGAGTATGATACACATTTTTTTCTAGAACGAATTCACTTCTCTTCTGCTATAAACAAAGAGTAGACAAAGCCATGGGCTTTCATTATTAGGTTACGCTAATTGATTACGTTTTACTAAGTACGAGTATGCTGCAACTACCAATAAAAAGTTGTTGATACTGATGAAACTTGGAGTGGATACATATTGGTGCCCTCTTGACTGTACATATCCCTAGGTAAGTATGCGACGTATTA
This sequence comes from Epinotia nisella, assembly GCA_932294315.1. NCBI lineage: Eukaryota > Metazoa > Arthropoda > Insecta > Lepidoptera > Tortricidae > Epinotia > Epinotia nisella. The sequence goes on from OW028680.1 coordinate 10,217,770, forward strand.
AAATAATTAAAAACTAAATATAAAACTTAAAACATGAAACATGCCCCAATGTATACAACCTTAAATTAATTAATTTACATAATACTAACCCTAGAATTAAGTAGTATGTTACTAACACGGTATGGACTTTGTCCGAAATAAAAATAAATTGAATTGAATTGAAAACAGAAATTATCAAAAACTAAGACAAGATGAAAATAAGACCCCCGAGGCATGAGTCTGAAGATAGCTTGTATACGTATTTGTCACCACGTAATTGCTACAGTGATTTTGTTCACGAAGTCTTAGACGTTTTTTCATAAAATAACCATATTTCTACGAGTTAGAAGACATTAAGGTATAATGATAGATTGTTTTGATTTATAATGCATGATCGCCTTTTGCTTTATTTTTATTCATAATAATATCATGCATCAAAATAGTACATTACTGCAGACGCCGGGAAAGAAGGGCTTGCCGGGTGAGTAGGTATAGATATAGGAGGGCTTGCCGGCTTAGTATCACCGGATAGTGATACGAAGCCGGCAAGCCCTTTTCACGGCCAGGCATGTATAGTGCTTTTCTCAAACATATGCAATGAAATAAAACAATACACCACTCACAATAGTACATAAATTTTCCCTCCAATCCCTCCATACTTAATGTTTTTTTTTTTACGAAAGTCGTCCGTATTTCGCGTGTGTAGTGTTTGAATAGACCCTATTAGGGCCATTATGCATGACCTGAAAATAAGAATAAGAATCTTAATTTCTATAATGAATAAAATAAATGCAGAGGATTTTAAATATTGTCTATGGTCTCTGGTGACTTACGTATAGAAAACATTTTAATTTATTCATAAACACATTGGATCATACAGATTTGTTTTCTTAATAAAGGTTCGTGTGTAATAGGCATTAACGCGGATATTTTTGGTCCGATAACCATTCAGCCACTAGAAAAAATAAAAAATAAATCAGCTGTTTAGCCTGTTGATGAACACAGACGCCATGTTAACATTAAAATTAAAAAAAAAATTACTTCCCGGCCTAGGCCTTCAATTTTGTATGAAATTCCTTTACAGTTCTCTCGAGTTGTTCCGCCCGAAACGTGATACTTTGAAGCCTGTTATAACGCACGTAAGGACGACATTTCATTGCATGTTTGAGAAAAGGTTATTTGTTTTATCAATTTAAAGGGGCGGGGCGTCGCTCGTCTCATAAGTATGTGAAATTATGGTTCCAGTGTATCAAAATAATTTGGTATCATCTCCGCTTTTGATGTATAGTAACAAAGATCTTGTTTGTAGAAATATCTATTTACAGCGTGGAAGGCCACGAGTTTCTTTTGCGGAAATGGGAGATATTTAGGGGATACAGGAGTACTTAAAATATAATTCTAAACCTAGTACCGATGTCTCCCCAAGCAAGGGGAGACACCGGTACTAAAGATTCCTGATGTCTCCCCCAGGGGGTTGACCAGGGGAGACACGGGTCCGAAGGGATTGATATTAATATTTTATAATTTATTTGATTTATTTGACATTTATGCGTCAATCATACATCAGTGTGATGTATGATGAACGCTCGGTAATAACACTAACGAAGTGACGTGCCCTGTACGCCAAGGAGATGCATTAGGGTCATCACCACAGTAAAAAAGTAGTAAATTTGGTTTTATTATTTTTTACTTAATTCATGATTCTAACCATTACAAATCTACTGTATATCACTTAAACGATTCAATATTTCTGGAAACGTCCTATTTCACATTCCACCCTGTATATTAAGTATTACAGGATCAGGGAGCGCAAGCCGGCGTTGACGGGTACCGAGATTGGATTTAGATAGTGCTATGATGTAAATATATGTATTAGTCGTATAACATAAAACAAAGTTTTAACCGACTTCAATTCAGTACAAACTCTGGCAAGCCACATGAATATTTCGACATTTCCTTTCCACTTTACCACATAAACTGCCTTTCGAGAGCAAATCGTTGTATGTGTCATTACTTGCTATTTCAAAGGAATTATGTCTGAATCTGTGACGTTCTTAATTTTAAGTACATCATTGAGGAGTTCCATAAGCCATCTGTGGTCTTCATCGTCAGTTCCACTTCACCAAATTTGTGACTTCCGGATGTAAGTACACGAGTCATAATAGAAAATCCAAAATTACTAAATGCGTGCCTAATATATTTGAGGAGATCCCTCAATTCCTCATGGTTCCCATCATAGAGCTGGAATTTTGATAACAAAGAGACCAACCGGGAAGCATATACTTTCAAATGAAAAAAAAATGTTCGAATCGATTTAGAAATGACGAGTTCTGAGTATTAAAAATAATAATGATAAAAAAACAACCGAATTGAGACCAAACCAGAGATAATTATGTAAGACATCGGTTAACTGAATATTTAATTTTTAATTTCTTATAAAATTCCGCGAAACAAAGGTGATTATCTGTTTAGGGTTTACCTTAATAAGGTCGAACTCTGCTGTTAGATCAAGGGGCTTTAAATCTGCTAAATAATGGAATTAGCTTGACCTTTGTAAATGTGTTAAATTTGATTTGAACAACAATTAAGATAATAAACAAGTTTATGACAAATGTTTTTGAGACAAGCTTTTATTGCCAACTTTTTTGCACAGTTTTCAACTACATGCCTAGACGATTCTGTACATTGAAAAGAGTAAGTGAAATAAGATTTAGTGTGACACACTGATAATGGCGTTTTGTTTCTCTACCCTTAAATATGTTAACTGATTGATCACATGTTTGCACGCGAAAGAAATTACGTTAGTGTAACGACACTGCGCAAATAAATGTTTTAAAGAAATTCAAACATATCTAAAACTTTAACGTCACCACTGCCCATGTGCCCATAATTAATTAATTACTGATAAGTATTTAAACTTAAGAGTGTCTAGAAGTTTAAACTTAGCGTATTGGATTTACCTATAAGTACTTTACTGCATGCAGTATTTGTTTGTCTGTTGTTGTACACTATTTCCGTGGTGACATTCTGTCACAGATAGTGCCATTATTTAGGGCATCGCATTTTGCAAACTTCACAATGCGCTTTGTATAGTTTTACACACGCAAATCCCAAGTCACGGCAATTAAAACGATGCAGATTGCACTAATATGTTAATTTCCTGAGGCAGAGCGTTTTTGCGTCAGCTCCCGCCTGGCGCTTTTTCTGGATTACATTTGTACTAAGCTTGAATTCCAATGTAGGTAATGAAATATATACATGTTCGGTGTGAGTAGATTAAGTCTGTAACTCGTTTGTTATCTGCTACAAAACTGTTGTGTTTTTCATTTTTGTGAAAATCCCATTGTTCACGTGTTGATTAAATAGTGCACGTGCTTTGCTTGCGTTCAGTCATAGCTAAGCGTTTTTAAATTCAATTTGTGTATTGCGCTTCACACATTTTACTACGCACTAAAGGGCGAGTGCTTTTTTAGGTGTCTTCTAATCTATTTTCCGATACTTTTTCCTACTCTTATTTTAAGTATATAGATAGTCGTCTAAGAATCTAAGAAGAAAAAATATTCATGACTACGTTTTGATCAAAATTAAGACTTATATAAAAATCTTTAAAGTTCCAAAATAAATAAATAATATATTATGACAAAACATTTAAATATTTTTTATCACCCTAATGACAGTAATGACGTCCAAGACGGTGTGCCTTTCCAGGAGTGCAATTCTCTAAAATAATTAAAGCTTTCGTGACGGCGTCGTAAGCGGTGACTACCCCTATACGTCATGTCTTTCATTTGACAAAATATGGGCTTTGTACTTAACACTTCACACACAAGATAAGCAATACTTTATTGTAACTTTGATTTGTTCATTTTGATTATAAGCCTCTTAAACTACTTAAATTCGAGTAATTTTGACACATGCTTTCCGTTGATGACTAACGATAACTAGAATACCACTAGAGGTGAGATGATTTGACAGTTGTACGACCTATTTAAATGACGTGACGGAGACGTTCACCACCTCTCACCTTAACTAATATGGGCGGTGCCCCTGTATGACATTTGTATTTCTGACACGGTCCGTCCACTTGATGTTCATGATACTTTATTTATGTGAAGGGACGTTTTGCGAACGGGAGCTTTTGCAGAAGGGTCGTTTTGCGTAAGGGACATTTAGGAAAGGGACATGTCTCAGAGACATTTGAGGTGGAATCTGTAATGTAATAAAGAATACTAGTCTAATAATATGATTAGTTTCCACACAGAGGGTGTAAATAACTATACTCAGGTGCCTATTTAAATTTTTGTTTTAAATATGCCCCTAGTATAGTCATAGGCAACTTTGGCAAGCTTTCGATAAATAGTTTGGCAAAATATGTAACTAACTGGGCTGGCACCACGAACCAAAAGAGTCTTGGCCTTCGACACAAGAGCATGTCTCTTTGCTTGATCCTGAGCAATGTCTTGCCAGCTAACGCCGACTCTGATTATGCGCTTAGACAACTTTGGCAAGCTTTCGATAAATAGTTTGGCAAAATATGTAACTAACTGGGCTGGCACCACGAACCAAAAGAGGCCTTCGACACAAGAGCACGTCTCTTTGCTTGATCCTGCGCAATGTCTTGCCAGCTAACGCCGACTCTGACTATGCGCTGATTCGCTTCCACCACATCGTTTCAGCGGTACTTGGGGCGACCGTTCTTAATACAGGCATAATAATAACATAAAAAGAAAGACGACTGCTTCGTTTGCCAGTCAGCATTTTTTCTAAATGCGTTTGCATTTCTTGACTCTTAATACATCAATCAGTTTTCGGAACTTATGTACGGAATATCATTTGATATTTACCGTTAGCTTTTCGATGAAGGAAAACATCGTGAGGAAACCTGCATAATATACATAATAAACAGATAACAATCCTGATTTTTAACGGTTATAAGAACAAGAACTAAATTATGAATAGGTACAACAAGAATTAAATATGTTATGAATAGGTACACTACTTTAATTGTAATGGATACTAATGAAACCCTGTGTGTTTGTATCTCTTTTTGGCGTTAATCTCCAGACTTAAACTTTGATTCAAACCCAAGATAATAAATTAAATAGTTCACTGGTTCAAATGGAGGCGTTCAGAACTCGGTGTTTAAACAAGTAATGAAGGCGTTTCGGACGCCAATATTGATACAATGTCATCAACGTGCCTTTAAATTGAAAGATCACTTACAAAACCACCTAAGAACTTCATAACAAGATACAAGGACACAACAAGAACATTTAATAATTTTTTCACATCTCATGCTCGAAAAGTGTGTCATATTAGGCTTAATAAGCGGGGCTAAAGTAGTTCATTTAGCCTCTAGGGAAAATATGTATACATATTTATGATTTTTAACACATTTAATTTGACCAATCAAAACACTTCACCAAATTAAATCCACCAATCAAAACTCTTTCAAAAAACATTTATCTTTGCTATCAACCAACCAGAATACCTACAGCTACATATTAAAATCGACCAATCTAACATCAGGTGTTTTTTAGTCCCTAATTCCAAATCATTTAAATTCACCAATCACAACTCTTTAAAAAAACATTTCTCTTTGCTATCAACCAACCAGAATACAGCTACATATTAAAATCGACCAATCAAACATCAGGTGTTTTTTAGTCCCTAATTCCAAATCATTAAAAAAGAAAACGCCTCACGCTAAATTGAACAATCTCTTCGCAGTGAAATTTGTTATTGATTGTGGATGGATAATCTTTGTTTTACTATTTTCTCGCAGTCGAAGTGAAAAGTAGAGTGTATAACTCGGGTCTATTAAAAGCCATATTACCCCTCGAATTATTTTCCCTCGCTTCGCTCGGGAAAATATCCATCTCGTGCTAGTATGGCTTGTTTTAGCCCCTTGTCATACAATCTACTATTTGTTACAGGAACAATCAACCCTAAGAGATATCTTAGAGAGATCTATCAATAGGATTGATGCAATAAGTTTATGTTTTGTCCACATCGTAAGTAGGAGTTAGAGGAATAACCTATAGTTACCATATCCTCCTATTTAGGCATGACTACATTTATCAATAGAATTATCTTTTGATGCTTCCAGGGCAATGCCCACAATGAAACTGTCTCTGAGACTGATAAAGAGGGAATTTGTAGTGGGCCAAATTTTTAGAAGGCGCACTCTATAGCCAATAAAAATCTCATCTTCCATTTATTTCCAAAGGCCCACTACAAATTCCCTTCTCGGAGGATTAAGATCAATCCGCATCCAATAGTATGAATAATTTATTTTCATGTCTGTTCGTGTACATTATGTTAATATGCACCGACGGGGGACCATAGGACTGAGATCTTTGCCTAGGCGAGTGGGAATAAATCTTTTATTCGGTGATATATTTTCCACCTCTAATGCGGAAGATCTTTTATTGGTCCGCGGAGTAAACTGGTGGTCTCGCTCCATTACTTGCATTTGTTATAATTTATTTATTGGGTACCAGTGCAACGTATCTTTTCAAATCAGCCTACTCGTAAATACTTGTAAAGACTTAATATTACTTATTGTTCGCGCCGCTCCATTAACTAGTTTTAATATTTAGCCTTAAGTACACAAAAATGACACTTAGGTACACGTTTGCAATTTCTAATCAAGTGACATTGTTACTCGTATGCAATCGCTATTACAAGATTTCGTGCGCAATACTAAATGTTTATGAGTAATTTATTACCTCAAGTAGTATGCTTTTAAATGAAACGTCATACAATTCCATTCTTTTTATGCTCAGTCTAATTAAGAAACAATTTTGAAATGTACCTAATTTAGTATTAAACAAGCAATCGATAATTTCACTGCAAACAGGGCTGAATTTCATGCATTGCTTTGGTGGTTTCTCATTAAAAAATAAATGTAACCGTGGCCTAAGTGAAGGGTTGGAAAAGCAGAATTTTTTGTGGCGGTGCACCAGCCACGCCCCCGCGCCGGCCAGGCACCGCGGCCCGCGTTCCGAGAACTCGGTAATAGTTTCCTCGAGTTCATTGCACGAAACAACCACTTTCGCAGGGTGATGCAGGTGGTTTTTTTTAAAATAAATCTGTCATTTTGAGCTGAAGACGGGGTGAACGTCAGCTTTGAACGTCGCAACAAGGTATATCCCCATTCACTAACGTTTTCTCTTTTATCTCGCCGAAACAACGGATTTAATTGCTGCAGTGGCATTAAACCAAGCAAACGTTTTGTACAGTAGGTACCTGATGATATCCATTTTTTTCGAATTCATTTTGAATATTAACGGCAATGCAACCAACTTCGTCTAGATCAACGGCGTTGGTTTATAGGGTCATTGCGCTGGTTAGTGATCAACATCACAACTAATAAATAATTTGATATATTATATGGAATGCGATGGCATATATTTATTCTTAAATCAGAAATATAACCTAGAAGTACTTATTAGAGTGTATTTATATCCCATCAAAAACATAAATGTGAAAGACTGCCAAGTTCGATACTATGGGAATGCTTCGCCTATAAAAGAAGTGAGATCTGAATAAGTACCAAGTTCCATAAAAATACCTCAAATCATAAATAGTTATAGGAATGCACACTTGATTTCCAGCAGTTTTTAAGGTACATTTTGAATAAGTATCACGTTATATAGAAATACCTAAAATTATAATAGTCAGAGAAACGCACACCGGTTTTTTAGCAGTTTCCTGATAACATTTATTATTTTCAGTACTTTTTAATGATGTTACTTGGCAAGTTTTCACACACCACACACCTTTTCAATGCAATGAATCGACACCTTTGGACTGCAATGTGTCAAGTATATAATTTTCTATTAAAACTTGCCAAGTTACATCATTAAAAAGTAATATAACAGAAATATAAAAATAAAATTAAGTCAAAAATAAGTGGTGTCCCCATACAAAAAGTTGTAATACGCGCTTAACAACCGGCCAAGGGTGTCGGCGGCGCGCGGCACCACATAATTATACACAGAACAGGAGTAAATCTACATAAAAGCGCTCCCGAGCAACACGGAAACGCAAGAAAAAACATTACATCTTAATATTTGCGTAGTTTTCTTTACAAATAGTAATGATATTCCACCAAAAACATAAATGTAAAAAAGGAGAGCCAAGTTCAATACAAAAATTACACCGATGAAATGAGATGAAATTTCACCCCTTTTAATATGTACAGCTTATCAAGAACAACCCAGTATAACATAAGTAAGCTCACTGTGGGACAAGATCAATTTGTGAAAATGTATCCCCTGTATCTTTATTAATGAAATGCTTGGAGTAGGTAGGCCTACCTACTGCTACAATTATTTGCAAAGCTTTCTCTACCATCCATATCCATATTGATATTATTAATTCTAAAGATTGTCTGTCTGTTACCTCTTCGCGCTTAAACTACGAAACCGAGATAGTTTGAATCCCACGGAAGGACATAGGATAGTTTTTATACCGGAAATCATCTAGGGAGGTGAGATGGGGTAAGTTTGTATGGAGCTACGATATAAACGCTAGTAAAAAAAACCCATATACAATATAATAATTATTGAAAGGAGACTTGTGTAACAAATATATTTTTATTTATTTCTGGTTTTTCAATTTAATAAGCTGGACTATATTTTATTTTTTGATTAACTAAATGTTTCGTTAACTGATTACCATATTCGTGTTTTCACTGCAGTTTATAAGTTTTGTCCATTTTCAAGATCTGAAATAAATGATCACTATAGTGTTATAGCACAAGAATATTCACTTTTAACTGTGATCGAGTTTCAAAGATTTCTATGAAACAACAAATATCACATAAGTTTTATATTGCGAAGCTGCACCGGAATATCTTAAATCTAAATTTCAATTTGTTACAGCCCGTCCTGGTTGCGAGCTCCGTACATCCAGGAGTCTTAAACTCTCCGTTCTGTCTCACCGTACTGGTTACTTCTCAAATTCCTTCGCTGTTCAGGCTATTCGTCTGTGCTATTAGTCTCTTACCGTCAGGCAAACTCAGAGCAAATTGTCCTTTAAACGCAAGTTGCGTAAGCATCTCTTTTCTACTATTTAAGATTGATGATCCTCGTGATAGCTTTGTGCGGGTACATAAAATTGTATGTATTTACGTATGTATAAGTTAAGTTTATATTGTATGCATTATATAAGTATGTATATTCATGAAATTAATTGATTTGTGTTTCCATTCGAGTCTTAGTATTTAGGATCCTGAACCACTAAAGTTTCTGTTTAGCCCAATGGTTGACTGGTAGAGAATGCCTGATGGCATTAAGTCCGCCAATTGTACTTTTATTTGTATATTTGTGCAATAAAGTTTAAATAAACAAATAATACAGCAAAAACCAGATAATAATAACTTTCTGTCAAAAATTTCATTTTTGTTACAAGGTTTTATTGCTGACTGTACTTTTATGTACCTATACCGTCATCAACTACTCATTGAGACAATTCTAACGAGCCCAAACTCGATGAGCTTGTGTGGTTTCATTGCGAAGTTCCTATTGCCACCTTCCAGCTCCATAATCAGATCAGCACCATGTCATCATAATATTGCATTGTCACGCGTTTTACACATGTATGCAAAATTTCAGCTCAATTGGTTACCGGGAAGTGTATCAAATTTAATTTGCAAGATTTGATGACAAACTTCGGGACAGGTGAAACTAAATAAAAGCTTGTAAAATAGTTAGGTAACTTCATGTCATCAGTAGTTGCCTACATGAATCCTGATAAAATAACCTGCAACAACATACATAGGTCTTTTGGGTACATATTAGTAAACACAAACATTATTCAAAATGCTGCGCTGTTATAAACTAAATTAGAAAAGGAACTAGCGTTAAATCTAACGTACCTGCTCGTAAGTAATAAATAGAACCTACCTAATTAATTTTAGGTCACCGGTTTAGTTCAATATAAAAATAGGTGTGAACGAAATCTGAGAGTCACTGCCTGTGCCATTACTACCATTTAGGGCCCTTTGTTTGAGTACAATGCTACTTGACATAGATTTGTCAATTTGGAGAAGTAGTCAACATTTGCATTTAATATTTTTCTGCTAATCTCGTTGCTATTGTAACCGACGAACTTTTCATCGATAGTATGTTTCGCAAAATTTTCTTTTCATCGAAAACCATTTTTTCAGTAAATGTAAACTTTCAGGATTGTTATAAAGCAAACCTAGCCTAACTAACCTAATGGGTTGTACTGAATTATCATTGAGCTGTTCCTTAAAAGTTTGTGGTTTCTGAGTAATTTTTTTCGATGAATGAAAAATTCGGCGAACCCAAGTCTTCGGTGAAACGTTTGTCGGTAAAATAAGGGACTCCGATTCGATTTCTCATAAAATGTTGTCAACGTCTGGCTTGTTTTGTAAACAATTCAAGGGTTCCTTTCACGCGAAGCTTCAACCGTTCCCGTGTGATAGTTTCTTTGTAAACTTCGAACTCTTCTATCAACAAATTATTTTTCCTTTTTATTTCATTTATACCAGAAGTCTTTGTCGTAATTTTTCCAACCGAGTATGTGAAGAATGGTTTTTAGTGAATAAGGCCGTGATGTTGATGTCCCAATTTCCTTTGAGAGTGTCCTCACTAAGTATTATTGGTTTTCTAAATGAAGTCTCAAGTTAACAAGTATATGATTAATATGATACTTTTAAATCAATTTCATATTATTTAAGAGCGACACAAACTAATTAATGTTAATAAATATTTGTATTACTGCCGATTGGTTTTTTACTCACTTAAATGAGAGGTGTGTTATAATTATAATACCTAATACAAAAAACAATTCTTATGTGGATTGGATTATCTACTAAATAAATTACTATACTTCAGAATCAGGTTCACAAAAAGATACAATTGTACAGATACCATTATTTACAGCCATTAAAATATATACTTATGCAAATCGTCCACAAAATATTATTTGCTGTAAACCAATAAACTTTTCATCGCTCGTTCAGCGTAACAAAAAGCTCATAAAATACGATTCAGAAATCAATGTTCGCATGGCAATATTCAAGTTGAATGTATTTACATCGGCGATGAATTCAAGTTAACATGATTTTTCCCATCAGCTCGCCGCGAAGCGTGACGCCTCCGGCAGTTGTGATTAGACTGCGTCACGTGACAATATCGCCATCGTCACGGCCGAGTCCTAACTATCAATAAGTATTCATCCAAACGGAAAAACCGAGTGTTGATTTTTTGCTTTTAGTAATTACCTGAAAATACGTATAAGATCGCTATCGCCGTTCAAAGCACTCGGTCTATCGATTTATACAGAAATTTGCTCAACATGTTTTGCTTTATATTAGGTACGCAATGAAGCTACCTGTAAAAAAAATATAGTTTACTTACGTCTCGTTTACCTCTAACGTCGTGTAATGATGTATTTCCACTGTTTGACTTGTAACTATTATATATGTATTACAGTAAATACAATTTTGGAATCTGATTAAAAGTTGTTTCCTTTAAAAAGTGTAAAGAACGGCTACAATATATATTCTATTATTAAACCCTTTACTTAAGTAGTTTTCCCGGTTTTGCTCGGAGTCCGCTGAATTGTTAATTGCATACCGTAAGTTTTCTACTTAGCACCTCCGTCTGCGCTTATCCGATCCGCTACGATTTATATCTTTTAATTTTTGACTCGGTGAAGCCGGTGACGTCACGGCTATCAGGCTTATCACCTCCCTATCACGATCACGCCCGTCGGCGTCGCTAATGTCAGTTTGAAACTGAAACTTGTACCAAGTACGACAGATTGTCAGTTGGGATGAAATCTTAACACGTCACTGGAGGCCTTGTTTGTCGTATTATCAGAAGGGCAAGTTTCAGTTAATTGAAGGAAAATAAACCTGATGAGCAATACAGGCTGACGAAGGACGAAATTAGGGCTTTGTGGTCAAATGAGCCCACAGACCACTTAGCCCGCGGGCTGAGTTGACCGTATTCATTTTTCTATGGGTGACTTGACCCACTTAATTTATTAGCTGACCCATTACATTCCCCGCCTCCCCGCTACTTACATATACTCGTATATTCTACTCTAAGGCAGGTCGGTGTAGGTACGACGACGAGCGAAGCGAGGAGGAGTGTTAGGAAGAACTGCGACCCGCGAGCCGAGCGAGCGAAGCGAGCGTGCCGCGGCAGCGGCCGGCGAAGCGCCAGAACCGAGTTTGCCTACGGATATATTTATTTGATAAGTGTGGGTCAGTTCGCTCAGCCCGCGGGCTAAGTGGTCTGTGGGCTCATATGACCACAAAGGGGAAATTAGGAATGATTCAAAGGACTCGCTGTTTCGTGAAGCTTATTAAAAAGTGATAGAATTGAGTATCGTTTACAATGTAAATATAGAAGTTTCAACCAACTATAAGTAGGTACCTACTTACTTTGGTCAATTCGTAAAACCGATATCTTTAACACCAAAGAAAAAAAAATAGTTTTTGGATTACGAAAAAAAACATAAGTAGGATAGACGTCCAACCTTGACACGAAAAAAGCAGCCAAGTGCGTGTCGGACCATGCACAACGTAGGATTCCGTGCCTAACTACTATGTACTACTACATTAAACTTAGTGGTTCTCGCCAAACTGTGAACGTTTTGACTAATTTGATAAAATATTGTCGTCTTAGTTCATTCGCCTAACAAATTTCTTACACCCGAATATCATCGAACAAACGTGTATACATACCTACATACCTACATATAAATGTAGGATTGTATAAATAATATAAAATAATAAGGAATTTGTAAGTGTCTTGATGCAAGCAGTTAGGGTGGTTGCACCAACTTACAACTACAGACCGAACAACGTTAAATATGGCGCCGGCAGTTGTCTTTCCATATAAACTTGTCAAGCTTTTCATACATTTAGATTTTAACGAACACAGCTTACGATTACAGACGGTTTAGTGCACCCCACCCTAATTCCGCTGCACAGCAGGTAAGCCTAGCTTCAGATTCTGGCAACATTAAACTCGCATGTCTACAGTTCAAAAGCGTGCCCAAATAGGTCTGTGATAGCCAAACAAATTACTATTTGTAATACGGTCCAGCTTCACAGGTGAAATGACCAAACAGAGTGTCTAAACTAAATGTATTCCTCCTTGCTTTTTTAACAGAGTTGCAGTAAAGAGGTGCGTAAGTAAAGCATTTCGCATAAATGTATCTAAGCGGCAGATCAACCCCGCAAGCGCGGAGTGTCAGTTCTCCGACTAATTTGTCATGGACAAGCAGAAGACGCTCACAGGAAACTGAAATCACTTAAAATTGCTTGGCATCTGCGGAATTCGCGTCACAGCTTCGCTGTTTGGAGTACATGCCTACCGCAGGCCGTAATAACCTGTGCTTTGAAAAGACTCCGCTGCAGTCTTACTATTTTTAGGCGGGCTACACAGCTTCGTTTTGGCTACGGTCATTCTAACTCATTTAAAATTTAAACTGCAATGTCATCTATTGACCAATCACAACTCTTTACTCGGTATAATTTATCACTCTACTGCATTTGCAGTGCTGCAGTATTGAACTGACGACTCAAGTTCAAATTTCAATAAAGTGTAGGCATTCGGTGTCTGATTTCGAAACGCGTAGGTGTTTGATGTTTGAAATCGTATGAGACCCGTCTTGATTAATGCGCTCCCTTTTGCGTAAGTGTATAGTTTGTGTGTCAAACGAAACGCACCGATAAGAAGATGGGATTGGTATAAAATTGAAATGGGTTTATTAGTTGCGACATTGATTCTCAGCTAGTTAAATTTATGCATGAACGTGCAGCCCGACAAAACATAAACCTGCAGCCATTGTCCTACTAACACTTTTATGGGCTCTGCCTGAAATAAATGATTTTATTATTATTCTCTTTAGTTTTACAATAATTATATAAAACCGGCCAAGTGCGAGTCGGACTCGCGCACGAAGGGTTCCGTACCATTATCTATAAAAACGGCAAAAAAATCATGTCTGTTGTATGGGAGCCCAGTCCGACTCGCACTTGGCCGGTTTTTTAGTATTTGTTGTTATAGTGGCAACAGAAATACATAATCTGTGAAAATTTCAACTTTCTAGCTATCACGGTTCTTGAGATACAGCCTGGTGAAATTAGACGGACGGACGGACGGACAGACGGACAGCGAAGTCTTAGTAATAGGGTCCCGTTTTTACCCGTTGGGTACGGAACCCTAATAAAAAGTAAAATATAAAACTATAAATACAGTCATACAGTCGCCATCAGATTTATCGGAGCGGTCAAACTGCTCACAAATATCTGAACACATCTCTATTGTCGAGGCATTAGAGACGTGATCAGATATTTGTGAGCACTTTTGTCGCTTCGATATATCTGATGGCGATTGTACAAAACATAAAATCATGATAATCACCTGCTGCGAGGCGGGGCCTAAGCTACCGCTGGTCAAGGCGACAGAGAGAGGAACCTCCCGACTATCCGCGCAGTGTCCAGGAGTACCGCCTTCTGTATCTGACCCTTGATCCAGCCATCTAACGAGAGTCTCTTAGGTGTTGATCGAGACTCTTCGCTATTAGAGCGTTCGCAGAAAGGACTATCGGGACAGTACAAAGGCACGACTGTAGCTCGGCTGTAGGCTATGGTTCGGCGTCAAAAAAAACAGGTGTCGCATATAGAAGGTTCGGTGCACGTCACGTGCTCGACCCTGATGTCCTTGTGAATCTGGTAGCTCGGATTCCATACCACATTGGCATACTTATGAGGAAATTCCGGACCAACGCGCTGTATAATAACGTTGAACTCCTTAGTGTTTGTTACGTTTGATAAAGCGTAGCACTTTTAGAGATTTTGCCATACCTAATTATTCCGAGGTCTTTTATTTGTATATCTGTCACACTTCTTCGGGGAGAAGATTAAGCTTTTATTGTATAAGTAAAAATCTCTTAGTCCCATAACTCCCCTACATTTACTTGCTGCTATGTATTTTCATGTCTATGTATAGAAACTAAATAATTTAATTTTGCAGATTTAAATTAGGTATGCCCTAGAAGCGAGGCCTACTCAGTCTGCTACGCGTAGCATGCTCGCGTTTTAATAAAACTGTGGTTTGTTCTCCCTCTCCCACACACAAAAAACAACTTATTTGCATCAGTGGGGTAATCACGTAACGTTTCGAACACGCGTACAAAAATTGACATTTAGATCTACCTAACGTACGTACAATGAGTTACGTGATCGACCTGCAAGTAACAAGGCCAATATTTACAAATACCTATTAGGGGACAATTACACAAATTGTACAGTCGCCATCAGATATATCAGAGCGGCGAAAGCGCTCACAAATATCTGAACACGTCTCTAATGCCTCGACAATAGAGACGTGTTCAGATATTTGTGAGCGCTTTCGCCGCTCCGATATATCTGATGGCGACTGTACTAGCCCCATAGTTAGTAAACCGAACAAGGCTTGTGTTAATCCTTGCCCTCACTGAGATTTGAACCCAGAACCACCAGCTTCATATTAACAGGTCACTATCCACTAAGGTCGTAAATTACGAAACATTACAACGTGTGTAAATTCAAAAAGCAGAGCCCGGAGGCTCTTTAGCCTCTCCTGTTTACTCTGTATTCAGTACAGTCTGATATCGTTCGCGAGAAAGATATAGGGCGCTGGATAATAAGGTACTGAGTAAACCCTATCTACATTTATTTAGACAGGTAGGTACTACATATACCTGATATGGGTAAAGACGTCTTCTAAATTAAGACAGTCTAAAGCTATTACCTACGCATACTTATCCATTGTGTCGTGCTGTGTATTTTGCAAATTACGTTTTATATGATAAATGAACTTCATTCAGCAAGGGGCTTGATATAGCACTTTTACGAGTTTAGTACTATTATTTGAAATGGAAACCATTGTCGAGAGGAACCTTCAAAACTAACTCAGTCAGCACGCTTAAAAATGCAGTGCAACAAAGACATTTATTACTTACATTAAATTAGGTGAATATTACTTATCCTAGGGGACTCTTAAACCGATCGGTACGTATGCATTTCAACAGTATAATTTGATTGTAGAAAAATGAACTCGATGGAATTCTATTACTCATTCATTTGTAACAGATTTCTTAGAGCCGAGGGAAAAGAAAAAATTAGTCGATCGACGTAGAAGGTTCATTTTCAATTCGCCGGCCGCATTCGATTTCAATTTCAGGATAATCGAGATCTTGCTCAATTGAACACTCGTTTACTGGCACATCCACACTCTTTGAGTTTGCTAAGTTTGATTGGGTTTGCACTGAAGGAAGACATCATCGTTGAATTAATACATCCCTAAAGGAATTGAGGAATTCACAAATATTACCGGTATTAGTCTCGTCTCGAACTAGACTCGAGCTAGTTTTTGTTAGTTATGTATAATGATTAGTATCTCATATTTATCTAAGATATAGGAAGCGACCTAGTTTGGCGTATGGATCTAAATTAGTTCTTGTTGAGATACCTACTACAAATTTGAGAAATTTAATTTCGTCTTTACCAATAAATACTCGGGATGTTACAAAGAGATAAAATGGATTAATTCGTTTTTTTTTCTGTTGATTGCAGGTTTGAGTTTTCTAATAGCCGCAAACTGTATATTGTACCCCGTCACGTCAGTTTAGTTTAACGTTATAAAACTGTTACGTTGTGTAAGTATTAAATTCAGGTGAGATAAAAAAATAAAAAATAAAGGATTCCCTTATTATTAAGTCTACGCCAATTAAATATGCGAAGCATGCACATTATTTCGTTAAAGGACTAGGTTTAAATTAGATTAAAAACTTGAAGGCACGTCTCCTAATTATTAACACTGGCTCAAAAAATTACTAGGTGCATACAGTCACCTGCAATAATATTTGATACGAAAAAGAGCGCCGAAATATCTGACATACTTACTCTAATGCCTCTCGAAATAGGGTTGTCTACACTTATCTTCAGATACTAATAATAGTATGAAGAGCTAATGTTTGTGACTTTGTTAAGTTTGTTACGGTTAGGTACTATTGGATTGGATGGATACGTGGAACTATCCAACCGAATTCAAAAATTCTTTCACCGGTACAATAGGTACTTAAACTTTTGGTATGGACGTAGGTTATCTTTTATCCCGCGGCTCTGCCTATGTTTTTTGTAATACGCAGATGGAGCCATGCGGGCTGCTAAATAATAAAAACCGAACAAGTGCGAGTTCAGCTCGCGTGGTGAGGGTTCCGTATATAATCTAAGTACAAGAGTAAAAATTGCTATGCTCTAAGCATCAGGAATATCCCGACTGTTTTTTGTTTTGTATATTGCATCTGACTTGACATTTTATTTTATATTATTTTCATTTTAATTGTTGGTATACAAATGTATTGTGTATATCTCACACATTATTATAAACATCAATGTTATGATTGCATACCTTGACGATCGCTGTACGATAACTAATATAATATAAGTCAAAATGTTGTATGAAAATTGTACAACGAAATAAAATACACTAAACTAAACTAAACATCAGGCGCTCCATACAAAATACACAAAAATATTGAGAATATCCTGTTACTTTGAATACTCAAACTTCTCATAGGTTTTCCGTAATGTTTAGGCAAGGTACTATTTTCCATATTTTTTTCAGAATTTTAAGCCTAGTAGTTTTGGAGATAAGGGGGGGGGATGGTCAATTTTCGTTTTTTTTCCTAAATTACTTCAAATCTGATTTTGCTAAAATTATAAAAAATATATATCTGAGATGCTTACAACAACCCCTTTCATTTGATATGTCACACAATACAGTTTGCGAAACCTTTTTTTTTATTTTCCAGTTAACTCCCCAAAAGGGGTCCCCTTGTTCAGAATTCATTAATTTACTTTACGCCTCCATCTTTAGGTCACCAATTTACATATGTATACCAAATTTCAACTCAATCGGTCCAGTATTTTCGGAGCAAATCGGCTGTGACAGACGGACATACAGACGCACGAGTGATCCTATAAGGGTTCCGTTTTTTTTCTTTCGAGGTACGGAACCCTAAAAATGAGAAATAAATATTAGGGGACAATCTTACACAAATCGAACTAGCCCATCCAAGACTCAGAAACAAATATTCATGCTCATCACACAAATAATATACTCGCAATTTGCCCTTACCGGGATTCGAACCCCGGACCTTCAGCTTCTTAGGCAGCGTCACTTATTACCCACTAGGTTAGCCGCTCGTCAAAAAACCTATATTATTATAACAACCGCCCAAGTTCGTGTCAGACAACGCAAAACGAAGGTTTCGGGGCCTATTAAAAAGGTTGTATCGTCACAGAAATCTTACGGCACTTACGTCCTTTTCTATAGGGAAGGCAGTTTTTCAGCAATATCTCGAAAACCTTGGAACCGATCTTGTTCAAAATAATTTTCGAGTAAAATGCCTGTGACAGACGGACATGACGAATCTATAAGGGTTCCAATTTTGCCATTTTGGCTACGGAACCCTAAAAAGGAAAAGTCTGAGATTGTAGCATTGTAAGTTTATATGCACGTGTTTAGGGGTTGATTTGCAGAACCACTTACCCGATTTCTTTTTTTTAACCCCCGACGCAAAGAGAGGGGTGTTATAAATATGACGTGTCTGTGTACCTATCTGTGTATCTGTCTGTGGTATCGTAGCTTCCAAACGGATGGACCGATTTGGATGCGGTTTTTTTTGTGTCAATTTTAACCCGAGTGTTCTTAGCTACGTTTCAACAAAATCGCTTCTGCATACTTTGCTATTCGGGGGTGGATCCGCGTTGGCAGGTTTTATCAGATTCTAGCTTTTCCCCGCGACTGTGTAATTTTTGCAATAATTGTTAAATTGTTACGCCGGCAACGGCTTACTACTACTTACTTCCCCTATAAATAACCCTTCGTCGTCATATACAAACTTTCAAATTTCTGTTTTTAAATTAGCGTCTTTTTGGTACAACTCCTATTTCACCCCTTTAGGGACTAAAATAAACCTGCTCTCCTGCTTTCATGTTTCTAGCCACAGGTTATCATTAAAAATCACACACTACTTATGAGAAATTTCAACCCCCATCTTACCCCCGTCGAGGGATGAATTAGTAAAATGCCCTTACCAATGTTTTTGACTGTACATTAGGAGATTATGACCGAAGTTTTAAAAGTCTAATTTTAAAAACGACATGTTTCCCATACAAACTTTCAACTCTTTTTAACCCCCTTAGGGGATGATTTTTTATAATAACGCTAAATCATTTGTTTTGCTTTTTAGTAAGGAACCTCCATACAAGTTTCAAGTCTATAACTTTTCAAATGAACTATTTCCATACAACGGTATTTCACCCCCTTAAGGGTTGAATTTCGAAAACTCCTTTCTTAGTACACGTCCGCATACTGTAAATAATATGTTCCAAATTTCATGCCTACATCTTTAGCGGTTTAGGTTGTCCGCTGTCTGTCAATAGACTAGTAACGCAAAAGTTTTATATACATAGATTTCTGCACGCCCTATCTTGCCAAATATTCGTGCAGGTCACTGTACCTGAATAATTCAGTTAGAATACGGGAACTTTAGAAAATATAACTCGAATTAAGGGAACTTCGGCGTTGAAAGCAAGTTAACGCCATTTACGAGTACCTGTACCTAATAGACTTCACGTCTTTTGTATTTTAACGAATACAAGTGCACATCTGATCTCACAAGAGGAATAGGACGCTATATTTTATTTTATAAAATGGGTTCTTTGCTTAATCCATTCAAGGCCCGTGACAACACGTATGCGTCCCTACGCCGTAGTCGCTTTCCGCTACATTCGAGGAAAACCACGGGATCGGTTACGAGCGTAGCGCGTAGCGATTCTGGGCACTGAATGTGTTAAAAGAGCAAATAAAATTACTGACAACCGTTTACATGTAAATATCACAACGGGTTTTTTTTTCTTAGTTTCACTTAAGCCTGTTTCACGTCAAGCGGAAGCAGATAATAGGTTGCCCAACAATGAGGCCACGTAGGCAGCCCATAGCCCGTAGTGCACTACACTCGAGGACCCATCGTGAGGCCTGAAAGTTGTCTAATTAACAACCCATTGAATGTTCCAAACAACAAACCACCTGACTGAGTTAAAAACATCATTTTTGGGAATAAGAAACAGGTTTTCGTTTAGAGCACGTTTTTTATTTATCTAAAAAAATGCTGACGGGTCCTTCACCATTTATTTTTAAACACATATCGATTGATGTGCCACATTTTGACCTACAGTGATAATTTATTGACTTGCAGTTAAATGTATGGAGCGGGGCGAAATTTTTTTTAGTCATTTGAATACAAAACTATGTAGCGGCTAATCAAATACACTACATTTAAAATTTCACTTAAATAAACCTCATTGTATTTGAGAAAAAATGCCTGTGACATTACTGACAGATTGACAGACGGACAGATGGACAGATGGACAGACAGACTGACGGACATGACGAAATTATAACGGTTCCGTTTTAAAAAACTAACATTTATAAAACCTAAACACTTTTATAACTATACAGGGTGATTTCCAAGTCGTGAATCGTTGAAGCAAAATGTGAATCTATCCATGATTCTGTGAAACTTTTACTATGGGGCCAACTTTGTAATATGCAAAAAAAAAAACCAGCTGTTCCTACATTTTTAATTCGTGAACCGAAATAGCTGTTCATGCATGAAATAGTTTTTTTTTTCATATTACAAAGTTGGCCCCATAGTAAAAGTTTCATAGAATCATGGATAGATTCACATTTTGCTTCAACGATTCACGACTTAGAAATCACCCTGTATACTTAACTAAAATGTATCAACAAAAAAAATTCATGAACGTAATAATCATATGTATTAATCGTTGATATGGTTAAAGGGTCGTTAAAAGTAGGTAAGTACATTTATATTTATTAAACAGGACTTAATCGCGTATAATTTACATATTTATTTACCTCAAAGGAAGGAATGAGAATAGGGAAAGATTAAATCAATATATAGGTAAGTACATAATATAGATGGAATATGGTAAAATGAAATGGAAATTGTTTGGAAATCTCTAAATATACATCACGTTGTCAACAATTGTTTAAAAACAAAGATAAATAATTATAATATGCGTTAAACTAAGTCCTATAAAGTGTACTTATTGCAAATATCGGTCACGCTAGACGGTGCTCACAATGTTAACACGGGTGTTGATAATAAAATAAAAGGGGAAACAAGGAGCCGAGCACTTCAGTTTGCGCCCAGGAAAATGTTGTTTCCGCACTTCGCGGCGAATAAACTGTCTTCAACACAACAACCGGTCCATCTGACACATACCTACGTTTCGCATTCCACTTTCATTTCAAAGTGTTTCGCGCTCGCTTTCACGCGGTTAGAAAAAGGGCGTGAAATTATTAAAATTAAATTGGGATGCGTAACGAACGTGTTAGATTGAACCCCAGGTTTAGTTTACACTTGTCTTGCGGTTATGTAGGTTTATTGTATTATGATAGTAAGTGCGGAATTATTTTTCACTGTGTTTTGTAATTGTGTAGGTTATATAAGTTTCGTAAGTGACAAGTGTTGTTAGAAGTTTTTTAAAAACCTAATTCCTGTTTTACATTTATTAAAGCCACAGAGGGCATTCCCACGACAAAAAGTGATCTAAAACTTTAAAATCCATAGCCGCTTAAGTTGCAGAGCGTGCCAAAGTAATTAACATATATAAGTAGATCCGAAAAACATAACCCTCCTTCTGCCACTTCTGGTAAAAATAAGTGAGTACCTACTAATACGGCGTGCATTTTTTTTAACACAAAAACAACAGCAGATTTTCTTACAAAGTAGCTTAGCCAAATCCGAATAATAAGAGTTCTAAAATTAATGTGATATTTAAAAGCTGGTAAATTTGGCATCCGTGCCGTGGTTCAAACGTGCGGTGACGACATACTGTACCAACTGACTGAAGTGGTGAATGGATTAACTTGTCTAAGATTTTGAAACTAAACCCTCAATTTCAAAAATAAATGTGACCTTATAATTATGTTCTTTCCGTGGACATTTCAAATGGAGCGGTCTAATGGTCGAATTCTATAAAACGTTGTGTGGCTGATATGTCGCTTGACCTATACAAAGCGCTCTACTGAAAATGTTGTCAGTCTTTGTAATTAACTAATTTCTATTGTTAGCTTTAAGCATCATAATTGCATAGTCAATTTAATTCATACCTGTGTTCTGAGATAATCCAAAACTTCTCAGACATGATTATTTCATTGTTTTAGCTGCACATCACTAGTTAGTTAGCAACTGAGTGTATTTGATAAAGCTTACAGTTTGAAGACTTTACTAACATTATTCCAAGTTTCGCATAGACGCCGTCTAATTTGCCCGTAAAGTTAAGCACTACGGATGTTTTGATCGCGCTATAAAATATTTCATGTCAATGTCTTCTCATGTTGATATGTGTCCCTATAGACGGCTACCTTCACGAAGCAAGCTATCAACGCAAGACTACGAATCATAATCAGGCAAAAAAATACACTCAAGAGCAAAAGTTCCGGGTACACTTTGTATAGAATTTCAGTACAAACTGTACCCGGAACTTTTGCTCGCTTTTGCTTGCTGTAGGGTCGCAGTTCAACCAAACACTCCTGCTCGCTTCGCTCGTCGTCGTACCTACACTGACCAAATTTATCACATTGCCCGGCTAGAAGTAGAGAAGTATTCATACTTACTGCCCGGGCCGATTGTTAAATTCAAGCTATCCCAAACCTTGATTTACCGGTCAAAGTGATTAATCTTGCAGTTTTAATGACATTGCCCACTTGAAGCGGGCATTATCCATACAGACCGGTTATTATTTATAGTGACCAAGTTGTCCGTAATAAATATAAATGAATGTGTTAGGATCAAAAGAAGTATATGAGGCGTAGTGAAATTAAATTCCACTATGCGGTTTTGTCTCGTGTCAACTGAAAATAATATGCCGAGTGGAGTAAAATAAAGCCTGCCGTTTTAATTTTTTCTCATATCTCTTTCATCATTTTCTCATAATATGCTTTTCTATTGAACCTACAGAACACGTCTGACCAGCATTCCACCTTTATAAATAAAGCCTTAGTAAAAGCATATTTTTAATGAATATTTAATAGTTCTGCATGTAGTCTCTCTTTTATGGTGTAATATTTAGTAAAAGGTGTTTAATAAATTCCTGGATATTTTTATAATTATAAAGGTAGCTACGAGCACGTAATGTTTTATTTCAAAACTGAATTGTTGAATATTTAAAAATCACATAAATTTTGAAACCTATGAAATCTACGCAAAATTTATATTACCTAAAATGCAGTAATTATCTTAATTTCCACAGAGAATTTAACTTTACCCGTTTTATAGGTTGTACACCGAGACGAATCTCGGGATCATTTTAGGTACTGTGTGCCGTTTGGCTTTGTGTCAATCAAAAACTGTTCAGGAGCCGTAGCATGGTTGGCCTTATCACGCGACAAGTGACAAGATAAGAGCGTCGTCTCGTTCTATCGAACGGTGTCAGCCAGTGACGCACGCTCTATCCTGTCACCTATCGCGTGACAAGGCCAACCATGCTACGGGGCCAGCTTAATTATGAAATAAAACCTGCTCGAAAATTCTAAGTTAAAACACCATTGATCATTTCTTTCATTGCGGGGCGGCGAAGTTTAACACACACAAATAATTGGCCTCAATAATTTAAACTAATAATTACTAATATTAACTAATAGATTTAGAGGTGTGATAGAGGTTTTTATTCAATATTTATATAAAAATAAGTTTGGTTTCTTGTATAGGTCACTCAATTCACACAGGGGTGCCCAGGATTCCATCTCATTGAATACCTACTATTTAGTTTGTGATTTGTACTTCATAGCCATCATAGCGTAGCCAAAGGAGCCAGGCATTTATTTTTGTATCGAACGACTTGGAGGATGTACATACAACCCTTGTAGGTTTCGGTGTTACTCAAAAACCGAGTGGAAACAGGATTATAAAAATATCGAAGATAAATGAAAAGTGTATAAAAGTTACAATTAAATTACTCTAATTGCATCATCACGTTAAAGATTTAACGCAATAAATCTTCACCTTTTCCTGTAAAAAATTGTACAATTAATATTATGTAGGTACAAAAACCGAAAAATTTACGCTTCGTTACGTTTAATTAAGAGTTTGCAAGGAATCACTGGATATTTCAGCGGCATTTTTTTCTCTATCAATGAAATGCAAATGAATTCGGTAGACAGTCCTACTTTTTCATATTTTTATGTCATATTGTTACGATATGACTTTTTGTATGACTACAGTCAAACAGACGCAGGAATTCTAAGATAAAAAAATTTGGAACTGTTTTTAAGAATTTTAAATAAATAACGAGAATTTGATAACAGAAGACATTGCGAACTTGAGCATAATATACATATGTATAATGTAATTTTGAAAATATAAGTGTAAAATATCGGTGAGCCATAAAAGTATTTTATACACTCGTTACGCAATGAGGGCACTTAAAGTCGAGTACGCCTTACGATCCAGATCAGCAGAGGCGTTCTCGCTCTCTCTCCCGCTCGATCCCGCTCGGGAGAGGCTGAGAGGCGAGATCTCGGTTGGCAGAGGTTCTAATTAAACAAACTTGGTATCTAATGAAAATTTAAGCCCTGCTGAAACGAAGTACGTACAAGTCAGACGTGCTGGCTCAACGTCGTTGATGTCTTTTCTATTGGCCAACGCGACGCGATAGTTCAGTAAAGGCGCCACGTGATTGGTCGAATTTAGTTCAGCTGTCTAAACCGTTGTGAAATACTTTTTTCACCTCAGCGGCTCGAACATGGCGGTTTTGCTGCTTGAAACCAGTGAGGAAAATGCAATTTTTCATACTGCTGGGTGTAATACAAACTTGGAACATTTAAACTTCATTATCTCTGTCACTTTTACTCCGTTACAAAAAAAGAGAGAAATAAAATATGTCGATTCGTCATTCGACTTCCTTACCTTCGTAGTAGGCCCCCAAAAAGCGGGATGAAAAACGCGTTCCGAAACAAAATAAAATTCGACTCGTGTTAAACTCGTATAAAAATATGAAACCTACCTATATTAACTCTAATATTATTTTAATCATATTAGTATTTCATTATTATTAAAATACAATTAAGAAATGTGATATTTATCGCGAACATTTATTATTATAAGTTTTTAGTTTTTTTTTAATATGTATTTTTTATAAATTTATATACAGTTTCAGAACGCACTTTATATTCTATAAAAAGTTAGCGCGATTGTACTTTTTAAATGTTATTAGTATTACGTTTTCTTGGAGATACAACATAAGTCATAACTTAAACAAAAACTAAAAACTGTATTAAATATGAGTGAATCAAGTGACGAAGCCGATGTTTTAACTCCTCAAGAGTTGAGAGATGCCGTCAAAGAGGCTGAACTGTGTTTTCTAAGTAAGTGCATCTTGGACATTGGACAAGTATCAACAAAATGCATAAACAAACGGACTTAAGTTTTCTTAACGTCATGTAAAGTTAATGTTATGGGAAAGAGTAATTGTGGTTAATGTTTGTTATTTTATATGTATTTGTTGTTTGACTTTTTATTCTTCTATGTGGCGTTTTATTCCTTTGCGTTATTTGTTCTCGCCGCTAAGGTGAAAAGTTGTATGTATCACACGAGAGCAAAGATATTTGCATCTCGTGTCTTTGAGTCCCTCGCTACGCTCAAGATTCTAATTTTGAATCACTCGCTACGCTCGTGATTCAATTATAGAATCTTTCGCTTGCTCGGGACTCAACATCAACACTCGCAGCAAAAATCTACTTTGCTCTCTTGTTGAACAAATAACTATTTCAGTCGAGCTGGGAGCTCCATAGAAAAAAAGTATGTGATCATAGTTTAGTGTCTTAATTCAATTATTAAAGTCGACAAGTATAAAAACTCGTTATACTCGTACTTTGGTAGAAAACTCGATTTTGTCCATACTTTCATATTATTCAATCCAATAAAGCACTTCTTAGTACTTATTGCATTGTCCCGTAGCGTAGTCCCCGATCGATGCACATTTGGGAAAAACCATGACTCGTCGTTGGGCGAAACGCTATAAGGCAATTTTCTGCTAACTTATTTATTTACCAATAGACATTTACTGAAATTACTCTTCGTAGGGCTGTACGATATTAATGCTATACGGTGCCCTGCGTTACAAAATTAAATGGTATTCATGTCTAGTATATTGGGATAAAAATACTGTTGCCGAACGGTACCGCCTGCTTTTTACCGTGCCAGTTTAAAATATTGAACTTTACATTTATTGGTTGTTTAAAAAAGATTAGTATACCACTTTTATTGTTATTTATCAATGTTATGATACCTATGTTAGTAGAGTTTATAACTGCAATTAGCAGAAAGTCGAACATGATTTTTGTAATCTTGTAACTTGGTTTGATTATTGCACGCTTTAAAAGCACATCTAATGACATTCTCAAACAATGTAGAACTAAAATAAAGACCTGTGTCAGCAAATAAATGTTTTTTAGGGTCCCGTAGCCAAAACGCCAAAAACGGAACCCTTATAGTTTCGTCATGTCTGTGTCTCGGTCATCATGTCGGTCCGTCTGTCTGTCTCTCCGTCTGTTTGTATGTTGACAGGCATTTTACTCGAAAACTATAAGGTTTATTTGAATAAAATTTTGAGGATAGTTGTATTTGCAATTTTTTTAGCTGCTACATAGTTCTCTAATGAAATTACAAAAAAAGAATTAGGGGTGCACTCCATACATAGAACTGAAAGTCAAAAATTAATATCATTGTAAGTACACGTGTGATCATCAATCGATAGGCCTTTTAAAATAAATAATAGGTTTCTCAGCATTTTTTTTGATTACGCGAATAGAGTCGGAGATAATCGCCCCGAAAGTCACAAAAATTATGTCCCCCCCTCTAATTTTTGAACGGTGTATTTAAGAAATATGAAAAAAATCATGGACATAGGGCTTATTAAATTATTTCATCGAAAATTATTTTTTTGAACAGAAACGTTTAAAGGTTTTTGAGATATTGCTGAAAAACTGCCTTCTCTATAGAAGAGGACGTAAGTGCCGTAAGATTTCTGTGACGATACGACCTTTTTAATAGGCACGGAACCCTTCGTTGTGCGTAGTCCGATACGCACTTGGCTGGTGTTTTTTTTATTACTTTTTGAATTTCGATTACTTAATTAGTATTTTCTGTAGCAACAGCTAAACAATGATATTCAACATCATTCAATTTAAAATGTGGAATGTGGATTGACTTTTAATTTACCTAACCAAAGAAACTAATTCTATAACAACTTCAAAGCTAGTCGTCTAAACTCATTAAACGACATAGTTAGGAACGTGACGCAATTTCTATCCCATTTCACAATTTTCTTGCCTCTCAACGAAAATGCTAGAGATTGGAATCCCGAGTTGATGCCAAGGCCCGCAGTTTGCAGAGCCATCGAACGACGTCCGATGGCGTCACCATCGTCATGACAACTGAATGCCGGCCCGTGTTTGCTTCTTGAAAGGCTATTGTGATTGGTCCGGCGTAGGTCCCACCAAATGGACTGAGGACATTATTTCGTGTTAAACCTTTCAACCAAAACTTTGGAGTCAAAATTGTCGTCACGCTCGTAGCTTTAGCCAAAACTAATATGAATATATATGTAGTAGATAAAAAAATGGTATATTCTTATTTAAAATAAAAAAAATTGAACACTATAAATTACCTACACTAATTTTAGTAATCTTTTGAAAACCTGTATCTTTACAGATGTTAAGGAATATCAGCGGTGTTATCGTAGTAGCTTACCTAGCAGCTGAAATCGAATTTGCTGGTTAACCTTTACAACCGAGGAATCGAGATTTGCCAAGTCAAAAATGAACTTTATCGACAATTGACAAAAAAAAACTGTGTAAAAACTTGCACGTATCGTATCGAGTCGGTTGTAAATGGCTACATGCCTGTCTGAGAATAATTATGATTAATGTAAAGTAAATCTTGGAACTGACATGAGATGAGAGAGAGAACAAGTGCTCTATGGCCAATGAAAATAGCTCACTCTCTTGAAGAACACCGCATGTAGTTTACCTTTATTTCTTATCTATTAGGTATACGGGAGGATATGACTCCATAATCTGCTCGATTCCCTTTTTACTCCTTTTTGAGAATCTCTCAATTTAGGTAGCAAAATGTTTTATGTTGCAGCGAACGAGGTTCGTTCTCCTCGGGTCGTTTCCCGCGCAATAAGGCTGCTGGGATTCCAAAACTGTTCCTTGAGGGATTCTCTCGATATTCATTCGAGAAATATTGCGGCACTTCCATTCTGAATATAATAAAGTAAAGAGCTACCTAGTCCGCAAGGCCCAATGGCCAATTCAAAGCGATAGGCTACGGTTTCATCTGACATTCTTGAAAGAAAAAAATGTGACTTGTTATAATTTGATTTGTCTGCTGCACAAAGTACCTTTCCCCAGTTAAAGTTGTTTAGTTGTGAAGGTAGAATAACGCGATTATAGAAATCTAATTTAGAACACGGACTGAACATAGAGGAATAGCGTGTAGCATGAAATTCCTAAGCAGTTAGTGATTTTCTTTTTACATTTATGGTTATTTAAGTACAATCTTTTTAGTGTGGCTTCTAAATAGTTTGTTTTAAAAAATATTATGCAGCTATTATCAATTACAAGTCAATTAAGAAAGAGGCCTAGATCTCCACTCTGGGTCATTTCTGGTGCAAAGGTATGTTCAGCGCGGCAATGCGGCTGGAATGACTCGGGGCGGGTTATTTGATTCTTAGTTTTAGGTTTAGCTTAGTAGTAAATTTTAGATTTGGCTACCTACCTATTCTATTGTAAAATGTAACATTTTGACTGTGTTTTGCTTTAATAAATATATTAATTAATTAAGAGGCGAATATAAAAAAAATGGCAGATTAAGGTTAACTAAAGTGATGTTTAAGTCACGTCTAACCTGTCGGTTTTGTAACTAAACGTATGCGATTGACATTGACTGTTGTTGGTTTTGTTACTATCCGTAACAACTGTCCGTTTAAGGGGACAAAAATAATGAATATGCCCAAGAATGTATTTAGAAATAAATATTATACCTACTCACTCATCGTGCGTTACCCATCTCTTATTCAAAATAGTATAAAGGGTTTACTTGATAGGTACACTCAATGTTAAAAGCTCGGGATAAGTGGATTAAGCGACAGATTAAGATGATACCTGAGTTGAGTAAGTAGATATTAAAAAAGAAAGTGAAATTTATTCAGATATTCAAATTGGTTGTATCAAATAAAAAATACTAATATTCATGAAATTTGACTTACATTAGAAATTACTTTCCGACTGGAATAAGAACCTAATATTTTTATTCCATAATATAAATATAAGATCGCTTTGAGCAATTTTATTAAATTTTAATAGAGACAGGACAGGCAGGTGCATGACCGCCAAGGATTCGTTCAACTCAGAAGATTAAAAAGCCAAATGCGGGATTAGTCCTAAGGGCCTTTTAAGAAATCTACCGAAATAAAGACATTTCCAACAAATGTTACAGAATGGTGAATTTATTTGCATAACTCAGCAAACCTAAATCCTTTGTCCGCGGCCCGCCGTTGAAATAATAAATTTACCCCATGTTCTGCACTCCAAATGTTCTATTCGAACAAAGTTATTTAGCTATTTCAAAGCTGCCTTCTTTGAAGAGTATTTACACTTGCTCCGAATTTAAACCCGAAATAATCCATTACTTCAGACTTTATTCAGGTGGTTGGTAGTAAAAGGTATAAAAACAAGATAATAATCTTTTATTTATCTGGCGTCGTGGCGTGTAATTCTTTGGCGGCCGCCCCCTATTGCGTATTCCGATCGCTCGCGACTTCGTCGATTCCACCGCGAGCACAATATGTGTAAATTTAGAAAACGTTTTCGGCACATTATTACGTTTAGGGATTTTCAAGAAAATTGCCTTATTACATTTTTGAGTTAGATTCCTTTGCTTGGATTTACTTTGAGTTATTGTTGTTGGCTCCCAGTTTACCCTTGATATTATATACCTAACTAACACGATTTGATAACGGATTTGGGCTATATTATGTTTTATAGTAAACCTTTTGTATACATAAATATAATAATTGGACTTAAAGGGTGTAGTTTGAAGTAAAAATTGATTTTTACTCAATTATACAAACGAGAACCAATACATAGATATGCTAGTATATGTAATAATTTATTTTTTCTACTCCTGTACTTTTATCTGTCATTTACATAGTCACGAACACTAATATAAAGACATACAAAATAAGTTTGCAGAAAAGTCTATACTCTATTCCCCATAACAGTACGGCACAACCGTGTTGTTATGTCGCCAAAACGATACGCTTAGCAGCCATACGCTTCTAAACCTATACATTAGGTACTACCAACTTAACAAACCACTGAATGTTTTTACTTTTTAGAAATTTTTGAACTAAAGGCATTGCTGCTAACTTAGGAAAAACCTTTATTCTTAATATGGCAGTACTGGCAAGTTGACATCAATTAAAAACAAAGTTAACCATAGACACCCATTTGTCTCATTTTCGTGTTTCCCGAATTCCCGGTTATTTTATAAATTGTTGTTTGAGTTTGCGGCCGTTGTGTTTGATACAAAATAGTTGGTGTTTCTCAAAAGTAATAAAAATGGATGACGATGAAAATATTGCTTCTACACCAGAAGAAATACACCGGCAGCCCACAAGCAGTCACCGAAAATTTGTTGCCTACTAAATCTCGGCACCTATACGACAAAGTTTAAGAAAAATTTATTCTTTGTTTAATTTTGCATTTTATTCCATAATAGCTAGTCGTAGAAAAAGTATTGTATGCAACGTTGTATAACTAAGTCAAAAAACGCTCGTGGCGTCTTTCTTTACAATGTTCGCCTTCGGCTCACATTGTAACCCACGCCACTCGCCTTTTTTGACCTCCCTTATACAACTGTTGCATAAAATACTATAATAAATACCTAGTTATGTCCAATGTACTTACCTACCTTTTTTCAAGGAGTAGCCCGAAGGTCTTACCTCACACATGTTACTCATTGATTTATTTGTATAGTTTAGGAGAATATAAAATAGTACAAACGCATATAAGTACATGTATACCTATTTTAACATCGTATGTCATTTTATCTATATACACGTTTTTACGTTATCGAAATACCCATAAAACATTGTAATGTTCTAAAATTTGAATAAGCAAACTTCTGAAAGTACACCGTAGGCGTTAGTTAGCCTTTGAGAGAAAATTAGGTTGCAGGTGCGAAAGCTAGGTGTTATGAAATGTTTTTTACTAAAACTTGTAGGTACCTACCTAAAACAATTTTTTTACAACAACACTTACAACGATAACCTAGAGTATGTTTAAACTTTGTTTTGTAGCTTTGATCCCCAATTTCATCTCCCCAGAAGATGATTTCCAGATAACTAATACCCTGTTTTAATTGAGGTTAGTCTTATTAACTACCTATATAAATATCTTTTTGTCATTTCAAACAAATCCATTGTTTTCGCGTGATTGGGTAACAAACATCCAAACATCAACTCTAAATTTTATAATAATAGAAGAAAAAGAATAAGTTACCTTTATTTTTTTTGTAGTAAAATGTCATACAAATATCGAAACGAATACTTTTTGTACATATTAGGTCTTAAATAGGACATTCTGCACTCAACATGTTACCACGGAAACTATGAAGCTGATTTTCAGTTAGGGTCCCAAAATGTTAAAACTAAAACATTCAGGCAATGTAGGTAACCCCAATACTATTAGAGGGTTACATCGGGCTTTCGTTAAGTTTTTTACCTATAGTAAGATAGGTTGATAACTAGATACAGCAAAAAACATTAAGTGTCAGCGGGCGAAGCAAAGCAAGTGCTGTGGGTAGCTCAAAAGGCTTGCAAAGAGAAGCCAGTTCGTTAATATCTTACATACAAGAGGCTCTATTCCGGATATGGGTTATTCATTTTGCACCTACTTTTGTAATTAATTGGTTTTAGAACATTATCACCTCAAGCCTTTCAGTGTCTCGAATTCAGAACGGCAAAAGATTTTATTCAAAAACAATATGAATTTGCATACGGTCTCTGAGCATTTAGAATAGGATTTGGTTCTATATTTCTCTCTCGCTTGTTCACGCGTCATGTCAAAGTAAAGGACTTCGCCCGAACCCGAATACCGTTCTAAGAACCCACGGAATGTATTTAATGATTCGTTAAATTTTTTAATATATTTGGAAAAAGATTTTTCCAGGTCCCAAACACAAGTAAATGGAAAACAGTTTTTTTAGGTCATAAGTATTATGGATTTAAGAACGAATAATAATGAGAGTCATTTATTAATTACGGTTATACATGTTAACCACTGGTTGACGTATCTTAAAGGAGGGGGTAGGAAGCGGTGAAACCAGACTCAAAGTGCCGCGTAGGCAGCTCAAATAGCTCGCAAAGGGAAGTTCGTTATCTCTTGCAGCGTGCAGGCGTTTAGAAAGGGCAATCTGCCAAGCTCGAGTTGGTATTTGTTTTCTACTTTTTATTCAAAATATCCAGTCAAAAGGCTTATAAAGTAAAGCCTGACCAGAATAATAACTCCAATGATTAGAGTCGGTCATATTGCGGAATTTCATTAAAACTACCAAATTATTCCAACTGAATTAACAATTGCAATGTAAATCACAAACCGGCCCTCAGAGAAAACCTCACAAATTGTATTATTAAAGTCGATTTAAATCCAGAAAGCCATTTATTCAAATAGATTTTCATCAAAATAGTAGGTATTGAATTAACGGTAATATGAGAAAAATTGTTGTAATAATTTTTTCGTTAAGTGATAATTGCTCTAAAAGTCTAGCATCGATAAGTAAGCTGAAAATGTACCTAAACGAAAGAGTGCTTTGTTTTCAAAGTAAATGTACCTAAACCAAAGTTTTAAAGTGGGAAACATGGTAAAAGGATTCAACACTTTTTGAATTGAATGAGTTGGACATGAAAACAGAAATGCAGGCAATATTTTGATTTTATCATATACTGTTTTTTTGTGTAATAACAATTACATTAAATAATCCAAGAACAAAACGAAAGCCATCTGGAAAATAATTAACACTTAAGCTAGATACCCTATCGAGAACATTGAGAAAATACTACCTGAAGGAAAAACCACAACAGATCCTCAGCATATTGCTGAACTGTTTAATAATTATTTTATTGACCAAGTTACTTAATATATAATCCTAAATCCATATATATGAAACCAACAAATACAAATGACATAAAATAAATAATACGTTCATTAAAAAATACAAATAGCACCGGAAATGACGGGATACACACCAAGGTAGTGAAAATGGTGAGATTATTTCGCCCCTACTAAGTTACATTATTAATAATATGTATTGAGCATGGTGTTTTTCCTAGTCAACTAAAGGTATCTTTAAAAAAAAAGAGGAAAACATAACGTGAACAACGACAGACCCATTGCGCTAATATCTGTTTTCTCCAAAATAATGGAGAGAGTAATATCAGCAGCTTATATAACTACTTGGAAAATAATAAATTATTTGCCGAGGAACGGAGGGTTCCGCAAGAAGAAATCTATTAATCAGGGTATATTTGACTTAATTAACATAGTTATTACATAACATAGCTTGGACCAAAAATATTTATATGCGCTTTGTATATGGATATGACAAAAGCATTTGATCTAGTAGATCACAATATTCTCTATGACAAAATCTTTACTTATGGGATTCGCGGTAATATTCTCCGTCTAATACGTTCTTACATCATCGAGTAGTCGAAAATAAATAATGCAAATAAAAAGAATTTCTCCTGCAACTAAAACTGAGGAAATTTTTTGTAGTGATGGGTTTTATTATGTAGTATAGTTTACCAAAAAATCAAATTAATCGCAAAGACCAAATTCAAGAAATAAATTAAAAAGTGAAAAAAAAAACAAACCGCCATATTACAAAAACTGACAAGTGTACATGGCTCTTCTTTGGGGAACAGACCTTTGCCTACAAGGAGTATCTAAAAATGAAATTAATAGAACATTTGACAGAAAGGCAAATTTTGTATAGAAACACGGCTATAGCCTTTAAATTCATTATCCTTTAAATGCTTGGCCACCAAAATATTGTAGGCACCCTCCTTTTGTCTAGCTTTAAATATATTGTTCTTCTTTTTCTTTTGTTTAAGCTTCAACATAATTAATAAATCATCATCCTCTTCCTCCTGAAGCAATAAATATGCTAGAGTTTTTTTCCATTTCGCGTACACACGTCTCTTCGCAAACATAAACGTCGGGACACTGCCACCGATTTGGCCGCCGCGGTTACGTTCTAGAACGACCAAACAGCCGCTGTCGGCGGCGTCCAGCGTCTACAGCCAGCTGCACGCCGCCGGCGGCGGCCGGTCAGAACGACCGAGGCCTAATCGCCATCAGTTTCATAAATTTTGTAAGTATACGTCTCCAGATCAAATTGAAGTCGCAGTCGAGTAACACATCACTACTACAAAAATGCATATTAGGGATGTCCCACAAAATGTACAATCAGCTTCCACAGAACATCCTCGCAAACAATGGAAATGATGTAGATTATAACAGGAGTTAAAAGTTATTTCTTACGAATAAAGCATATTATACGGTAACAGAATTTTTGACTTAAGTAATTGATAAATAATGAAAACACTCTATACTTAATTTTATTAATATTATATCTCTTTTGACTAATCTCTTTTTTAATTTAATTAATCACTTTACACTTCATGACATGTACGAGTATTATTTAAAACAATAATTTAAGGAATAAACATGTTTTGACCAATATATTTGTATGCTGACAGGCACCACATAGTGATAGGAAAGCTAATGTAACAGCTTGTACTACTTGCCTATGCTGGACAAATAAAATATTTAAATCTATGAATAAAACTTTTTTGGTTATTTACAATGAATTAACTATTTACCTAAATTATTTAGTGATACAGTTTGTACACATTTTCCAAAAAAAATTATTTGTGGGTAAAACGCTGTGTCTATTTATCTTTATTTCCGACGTTTCGATCCGAGATTGACCGGGCATGGTTGTGGATAACTGACATCTCAGCAAAATGTCAATGGAGATATGGATGGAAAATGTGAAAACCCGCAAAAATGTCCTACCCATCCATTATTTTATTAAGGTTTGTATTTAAGGGCACATCAAAAAAACGAACAACATTTAAAATACTGATTTGCACAGCTAAAATACTAATCATTCATCAAAATTTGGTTTTGATCTGCGATTGTTAAATTTTGACGTGCAAGTCAGAACACTTATTTTTATGGTAAGCGATCATTCATTTAAAAATCGATGTAAGCGATTAAAATTTTCCCTTTAATTAACAGGTTAAGGCCCTCCGGTGTGTATTGGCCCAGATGCCAGAATGTCCAAGTGGTCATAATTTCTACGTGACAAAATTTCCTCAGCCGAAAGACGTCCACTGCTGGGGACATAAGCTGAAAATTTCCAGGTGTCAAAATGTTCAGCAAAAATTATATAGGTACGGTCGACACCAAAAATACGTTTACACTAATTCGCTTTATTGCAATGGAATAAGGTGCAAAAGTGTACCTATGTCGTATAACACAAGCTTTATTGAGTTAACTATGCGATTAGTTCGGTTTATATGTACATCGAAAAATGGTTTGCAGTGAACGAGCTACCCAACCACAATTCTCACCCCACACCATAGGATTAACAAAAGAAAAATTGCATCACTAGTTTACAATTTTGGAGGTATTCTAAAAAAATAGTTTTTGAGATTTTATTTTACCACTTTAAAAAAAAATGTTTATTTCGGACAAGATCCATATGATTATTAGTAAATTAATTACGTAAGACTTAAGCTATGTTAGTAAGGTATATATATTATAATTTAATTTAATGTGAGATACAATTTAATTTACGTATCTGCCACCCTCAGGCACTCCCGGTACGTGCGCATGCGTTCGTATCCAGTGTCTGAGAATGGGGCAGTCCGTCCTCTCACTGATGACCCTCAGGATGGAGTTGTGGCTCCCCCGCACCCTGCGCATGAGTGATGCAACACGGTGACGAATCACCGCGCTGAACCCCTCCGTGCGCGCGTGCGCAAACATTGCTGAGGCGCTGCAGTAGTGTGGGAGCCCTAACAACACCCTGAAGGCATTATATTATGTATTGTACTCGGAGGGCATTGAAGGCTCGCTGCGTGTAATTGACCCACAGATTGCACGTCTATAAAGTTTGGCAGAAAGCTTTAACTTTGTCGGTGTTATTAATGTGTGTACTCATGCCGAATTACAGCATTCTAGTAGTAAGGGTTACTAAGCTAAGCCGCGAACGGACTGACAGGCATGACGAAACTAATATAAGGGTACCTTACGTAATCATTATAGTTATCAACCCTTACGTAATTAGACGAACTAATTACGTAAGGGTTGATTACGGAATCTAAAAAAGATAAATTGAATCTAAGATTACCTTTCTTCATTAGTTGCTTTGCTTCAGAAATAATTAGCCTTTATAATATTCGACCAATTCGTATATTCGTTCCTTGATATATGTTAAATTTGTCAGTTTGTTTTACAACATTAGACGTGCAGATAAAATACAAGTGCAAATATTTTAACTATGTATTCTTATGCCAGGTCACTGACATAAATCTTCGGCATTTAAAAATACACTTGCATCAATTCTTTGTGAAAACACAAACAAATTGAAAATAATACTGCTATTCCTACCTAATTATAAAAAGGCACGCGCTCCAAGACACGCATGTCGACGTCGCCAATTAGCCGAGGCAAAATACGGTTTCGAAAAACATTAATTTATAATGGCGTTTTTTTTGTTTATTTTATTTTAAAACATTATTCTGAGATGCTTTATTCAAGAATCCACCAAACTTTCCACCTGGAAGTAATTATATAGATATAAATTAAACAATCATTGTCTTTTTTATTTTATTTATATTGAATATTGTAAAGCAAATGTAAATGAACCTAAATAAAGATAAAAAAAATATTAATATTTATCCGGACTTTTTAGGAGCTAATTGAATATTGATTTTTTTGATGTCTGATTTTTTGGTGGATTTTGCCTCTAGGTAACAATTTAATTGATAATATATCCGGTACATTAAAAAAATTAGCTATTATAAATTATTTCCAAATATGTCATTTTTTCCATACAAGTTGTCAGTTCATTGCCTGGACTAAATTCACAAATTGAACGACAGTTTCTGATTCCGATTAGGTATAGTTTTTTTTTATAAGTAAAGTAAAGTAAAGTTTATTTGTAAAACATAGGTAACAAAGATGGTACAATGGTTATATGTGTATCACTATGTTTGGCCATTAGGCATATAAATTTGCAAGCAGCATGCATTACATATTACATACTTATATATAGTCTTCATTATAAATTACAGTTTAAGTACTCATTCACTGAATAAAAAGCTTTATCTGTTAAGAAATTAAATAATTTTGATTTAAATTGGGGCATGTCAGTTTCTCTTATAAATTCCGGTAACTTATTGTATAATTTCGGTGCCATGCCGAAAGCACTTTTTGCTAGTAAAGCTGTTTTAAAGGCCTTGAACTAATTTTATGCCGCTGGCGTATACTTTTAAAAACAGAAAATTGCTTGATGTTGCACTTGATATACATAACTAGCTCGAAAATATATAAACATGTCAGGGTTAATATTTTAAATTGGATAAAGTAAGGCTTGCATGAATCTGTTGGCTGTAGTCCACAAAAACACCTATTCTCGGTCAGTGGAATTGCCCCAGAATATGATGCCGTATCTAAGTGTAGAGGTTACATAGGCGTGGTAGGCGGTGAGTACTGTAGGCCGATTGACTACTTTATTCAAGTTATATAGTGCATGAGAGTACTTATTTAACTTATACTGTTTGCAAACCAGCATACAGTCTGCCTGAAGGTAAGCGGATACCTTGTCCCACAGGCGCTTGGACGTTCAGAGGAGTCATGTGCGTTACCGACCCTTTATTGATTTGAGAATTCACCATTGTACCACAGTCCACACACGGTTGCAGTTGGGGGCTGTAGGACCAACACAGGCATGACGCTAGGGCGGCACTGGTGCGTTCAGTAGGAGATGCCAGAGCCGTCCGAAATGCGTCGAGGAGGACCATCAGGGAGTTTTTAGTCGGTGCGAGTCCGACATAACCTCCGCGCTATACCCGTGGCGCGGAGGTATCCATAACGGATTTACCTCCCATTCATAAAAAAAGTTTTCTCATTCTAATACAGCGCATCCTGGCGAACTCACTACCAGGAACACATCACCACACCTACAGAGTAAGTGGTGTTATTATGATCTGTGATTTCGTCGCAGGCGGACTAGTATAACAAAATCCTTCAATTTTGTATAAGTAGCTTTTTTTTAGCACGATGGCGGCAAGCAAGCATACGGCCTGATGGTAACCGGACTCTATAGACTATGGACGTTTGTGATTCCAAAGGAGTCTCGGTGTTGCCGACCCTTGATTTAAAAATTCGCTCCAAGGAACACAACTACCCACAGAGCAAGCAGTGATGTCATTATGGGCTTTTGTAAGGTGTAGGTACTTTCCCAGAGGTCATGATGTCATTCCCTCATCATTCTGTTGTGTCATTCCTTTTTACCTTTGAGTCGGTTTTGACGGTACCCCTCATATTCGTTTGACGTTAGAGCTCCTTTGCGCATCGAACAAATACCACAGGAATAAACTTAGTTAATACCGTTTAACTAAGTTTATTGCTGTGGTACCTACTTGTGCGATGCCTATAGTTTTTTAAAAAGCAGCGAACTTAATCATCATAGTTGCGTTTAATAATGTCATATTTTCTTATTATTTTGCTTCTATTATTATTCTCTTATCTTCTGTTTGTTTGTCGTGCCGTGTAATCACTCGACGGTTCTATCGGAAGATCAGCGCTGGCAGTAATGCCAGTATTATGCTGAGATGGACCCGTTTCGTGACAAAAAATGCTCTCTGACACTATTTTTTGTTTAATTGTTTTTGTCATGAATAATTGTCTCTTTCTTTCTTCTTTCTAATTATACTGCGGACGATCACATACAGCTGGGGCAGACCTGTGTTTGGAATAGGGGGCGAACTTAAGTGGAACGGAGCTGTAGTCGGAGACAGAAACGTATTATAATTTTTCTAATGCGATTATTTTAAAGGTTTTTTTTTATTAGTCGTTAGCTGATGCAAAGAGCCGTCGAAACATCTGAAATCCATACCTCATTGTTAAATACGTATGGACGTATAATTTGGTAAGTATATAAGATAGTTTGAGTTCCAGAAAAGGATGAATGGTACTTTTTTCCAGAAATTATAAAGGAATCTTAGAGCATACATAACTGGAGTAGCTTTATGTCATATTTGCGTACAAAAATGTCTGCCGAATTTTGCGGGGGCGGAGGGAGCATCTTAATATGATATTGAAACTTAATTATATATTGAAAGCTTGAAGTGGTTGAACGTTTATAATATCAAGTGCTTACAGCAACATGCGGCCATTTTTATGATCAGTGTTCTATTGCGAGGCGAATTTGTGAATGACTATTAATCGATTGTGAAATTGTCTTTGTATGATTTTATTCACATTGTGCAAGGTTTTCTACAGAGGGGTAAGTTACTGAAAGGCTACTCCAGTTATGTATGCTCTAAGAAGGGAATCAATCACGCGGGGGTTAAGTGGGAGGTCATAGTTTGTGTGACGAGGCCGGGTGCTATTCACCGTGTTCTATGTGGGCAGAGTAGATGGCACGATGAATAAACACGTTATTAAGGTTTAAAAGCTCAGTACTATTGGCGATAAAATCTAGTTTTTTTATCGATTCGGTCCTCGACAAGTCGCCGATAGAAAGGCAGTTTAAGAACCGGGCAATTTGAGGTTGATTACATGGCACTTAAGAGCAGGAGCATAGAACAACTCATAGTCATTACAAAAAATATTTACATACTTATTTAGGTGTAAATTTGACGGAGAAAATAGCCGCGCGCCAGCCCACATTTTCTCTAAAAGTTCTGATAATACTTGGCGTTCTTATGGTTAAATCGTTTCATGAGTATTCGCAGTGGTTTATAAAAATAAACGATGGTTTACATATGTAATACCATTTAATAGAAAACAATCAAGCATCAAAATCTACCAAAATTATGTATGTTTAACTCGCCACTTACTGAGGCGACGCACGTATTAGCAAGCTGGAACATGAATAACGAGCGCAACAATTTACCTACTGGTTGCTTACAGATTTACCACATACTCGTATTTTAGCACAGAATGGCTACTTTAAAATGAGTTGCATCAACATCATTCTAAATAAGTTTCTGTCAAAAATTTCATTTTTAGTATGTATAAGCTTTTACTGCCGACTGTACTTTTCTGTGTACCGTCATCAACTACTCACTGAGACGATTTTAGCGAGCTCAAACTCAACGGGGTTACGTCGGTTAAGTACTGAATTCCCATGGCCACCTTCTGTTACCATCATCAGATCAGCTCGATGGTACCATAATATTGAATTGTCATCCAAACTACAGTTAAACCCAAAATTTCAGCTCTTACTTCTTACTTAGCTATGGAAGGTTTTACCCGGCCAAGATCCTGAACGGCAGCCATTCGGATGAAGGATCCACTCGATCTCAGTATTTTACCATGGACCAATACTAATAGCAGTCTCACCACTACACAATGTTATGATGGACTGGAGCAAACCAAGTAAGACATCTAACATAAAGTTTTCTTAGCGAATCAACCGCTATTGAAAGGCTTAGCAAGTTTAACCTAATTTACCATTACGCATAACAATATCAACAAGGCCAAAGCCAAGACTACAATTTAAGAAATAATGATAAATTAACATTGACTATCTCTAATTATGCACATTTTAATAAAAGTTTAGGCATAATGCAATAAGAGTATACAATAAGTTGACCAAAGATTTAAGGGGATTGTGACGATATGAAAGTATTTAATAGAAAAGTGAAGGATTACTTTATAAAAAGGCCATACTACTCCATTGACGAATATTTTGCCAATGCTCTTAATTAACTGGACATTATTGTTATTATTATGTGACTATCTTATTATGTTTTTAATTAATTTTTGACTATCTTTCTATTGTTATTGACTTACCTACTATTAACTGAATTTATTATTTTTGATATATAATATGATTTAATTAATTTTAACATGATTGTAATTTATATTGTATTTGCACGCATTTGAATGTGCTTAAAGCAAATAAAGATTTGATTTGATTTGATTTGATTTGAATAAGCGTGTTTTAACTCAGTGTCAAAGATTTCGTAGCGCTACGCTGTAGTCGATAACACGAGGAACTCCGCATGTAGAGGAAAGCGCCTATGAGCTGAGCGCCCATCTTGCGGGTTCCTAGCACTAAATGTGTTAACGTAGCGATAGCGGGAACATTCTGTTGCGCCGTTAGTCTATGTCGGGGTGAGGTATTCTTACAGCTGTTTAGTTTGTTCAATATACCCGAGCGCGATACGTGCCGCGAATCCGTTGCCGGCGGAACCCAGCTTGCTTTATGACGCGGTTGACTTTACCGTATTGCCTGTAAGTCGCTACAAATGTTATATCCCAATTTTATAAGACTTCGCTGTGTTGTTAGCTTTTATAAGGCTACAAATGTCCCTTTTGATGCTTTCAGAATTCATTTACGAGATATCGTGGTTTGTAAGTGTACATATATGATTTGGTTTTGAGTGTATTTTAGTTTGTAACGTATATTTCGATAATAATATTAAGGTAATTTACTTTTACTGTGCGATATTTACTATATAGTTACTACCTACCATAATCAACCGTTTTACCAGCCAATAGCCTGAATTAACCGCTTTATACGGCTTAATTCTAGGCTGCATACGAAGCTGGCGGTCCCGCAGACGGATCAGAGTAAGGGTGACTTTTTGAATTATCTATACATT
Source organism: Epinotia nisella (assembly GCA_932294315.1). Classification (NCBI taxonomy): domain Eukaryota; kingdom Metazoa; phylum Arthropoda; class Insecta; order Lepidoptera; family Tortricidae; genus Epinotia; species Epinotia nisella. The sequence goes on from OW028680.1 coordinate 10,259,870, forward strand.
TATAGCGAAAGTCCTCAGACCAAGAAAAAAAGATAGACGAAACATTATGAACAACCTAGTGAATCCGGTTTTCAACCAAGTCAAATAAGTTTAGAACACGCTCACGCACTCATATACAAACAAAATTGCACAAAAATCTTCAGCACGTTTCGCAATGCTGTTTCGCAAATTCAAAATGAAATAAAATACGATAAAATAAATTTTATTATCATGGTATTGGTTTTATATAAAAATGATTTCGGGCATATGGGCGTGGCGTGGCTGGCTCGAATGAAGCGTAATCGGGAAGTCCAATTTTTGACCAATTTTTCGAGCATCTGGGGCCGTATATTGGCAATAACGCGGCGAATGTTGGCTTCCAAGTGGTCCAACGCAGTTGTTTATCTGCGTAGACCTGTGACTTCACATATCCCCAAAGAAAGTAATCCATAGGTGTGAGATTACCTACAAGATCGTGGAGGCCAGTTCACAGCTCATCGAATGTTCCCCGCAATAAAATGAGTGGCGTGCGCTGTGTGGCGAATCAGGGGTTCTCTTCAACACTACGCTCCACAGCAGCAATAACTTCTTCTGTGCGCACTGCATGGTGTCTTTGTGGATGCCTATTATCAACTAGAGTATGCGTGGTACGAAAACGATCCATGGTTTTCCGAATAACTTGCTCGGATGGACGATTATGTCGACGTAAAATGGACATAGCGCACTGTGAGTTTGGCGAACTGAGTCATGATTTTCAAAATTGCACAATTTGCAAGCCTTGTTCTGAAGTAAGTCTATTCATTGTGAAAATGGCAAAAATTCAAATATACCGCCAACTGTCAAATTGACAATCACTACAAACCGTGTTGCCAATTTCAAAACCAAACCTCTAAAAAAACACCCTTTACAATCAGGTTATATATTAATAAGTTATATTGTAAATGTAAAAAGCTAACGTTTGATATAGGCATTATATTCATATTATTCATACTAACTATAGAACTACGAAGTCGTGTGAATCATTTGCAATAATTATCATAAAATGTTTATTTTTTGAGATAAATAAATTATTCATATTGACAAGCGTAGTATTCACAAGGAATTCACACATAATCCGAAAGACAATGTAATATCTTCTCATTTTATTACATTTATTAAAATGTTTCGACTAACAAAATTAATATTTTTTCAGATTTTTTTTATTGTCATAGACAGAGCTCTTACTTTTGTAATTTAAAAATGTCTCAAATAGTTTTAAATGTAGAAATAAAAATTAAATGATAAGATTTTATTACGTTAATATCGATGAATAAGAAGTCAAAAGACAGTTCAAAAATGACATCATAATTTCGGGCTCTGATATAAGCTATGCTTAGGAAGTCCTATATTTTTTTAGTAACGGAACTGTTACATATTCTGCCAGACTTAATTAAGAAACTTCGTAATGAATTCAAGGATGCTGCAACCCCAGAACTGATAGACTTATGTTTACTATCTCTACGATGAATGGGCTAAATGACGCCACGTAGTCATATGACGTACTGATGTCACATGCCGTAAATATATACCCTTAAAATTTTGAATTGAGGCCAACCACTAAGGCCCACTATATGTATTCCTAACTAAAAGCACGTCAAAAAAAATGATTGAATAAAGAACCGATGTTTCCTAATTACAACATTACCGAAAACATGTTTCCTAATTACAAAAATATTATCGTTTTATAGCAATTTTTAGGGTTCCGTACCTCAAAGGGAAAAAAAACGGAACCCTTATCACTCGTGTGTCTGTCTGTTCGTCTGTCACAGCCGATTTGCTCCGAAACTACGGACCGATTGAGTTGAAATTTGGTAAACATTTATAAATTGGTGACCCAAAGATGGACGCGTAAAGTGAATTAATGAATTCTTTACAAGGGGGCTACTTTTAGGGGTGAACTGGAAAATTTAAAAAAAGTTTCGCAAATTGTTGAGTATGAAAATGAAAAACCTTGTCCGGTTTTTTCATTTTCATACTCCTAAGAAGGCCCACGGCTATAATTTTGGGATATTTTCATTATTTTATTCATCATCATCATCATCATATCAGCCGAAAGCTGTGTCGACTGCTGGATATAGTAGGCCTCCCCCAAAGAGAGCGTTAATTTATTAGATAAATTTAATTACAAAGTGTATTTTACGATAAGTTCTAGACCGTAGTAATTTTTAAACATTTATCAAACGATTATTTTAATAAATTTATAACGGGCCTTATTAGGCGACCGGATGCCTAAACAAGGCCCACCAGCAACATTTTATTGAATAGTCTTTTTTCTGCTATAACGCAAATAACCTTAGTGTTTTATTATTTTGTCGGTTAAATAAATCATTAGCAATCATATGAATAGCTTTTCTTTATTCATTATACTGTAAATTATTTGACAAGGCATTAAAATTAAGGTGGGCCTCATTAGGTGACAGTATCTTACATTTGAATCAAATGGCTTCATGAAAACATCTTCAAAGCAGCAATAGTCGATAATCATTTGCATAATAACATTCCCAATTGTCGGCGTCTTGGAAATTAGAAATTCTCATCAACTTTGATGTTCTTTACTCACCTCAGAAAAATTAATCCTCTGAGAATTTACCACAAAAGGAATAATATCTAAGCACGATGGAAAATTAATTTAATGCGAAAGTACGTTAATGAAAGGTGAGCGTTTAAATATCGTAGATGAAGGAAATTAACATCACCAAGCCACTTCTCTGAGGCTTGTAGAAAAACCGGGTGAAATTAAATAATTTTCCTGGGTGAATATAGAGACACAAAGACGCAACGGGGGTCTACAAAAACTTAGCGATGAAAATCATCATAAATCCGTTTGACAACTGCATTTTACACTTACGTAAGCGGGATCGTACGGGGGAATTTTATTTATTTTTGCGAGAATTTGGTTAGGTAAATATTAGGTACAGAAAAACTGTGAAAGACTCAAAGAGAAATATGACTAAGATAGAAATTGTACGTTTATGCCTACGAGTATTATACACGTAGGTACTGCGTATATGAATATTAGCCTCCAATTAATCATTATCATAATCAATTTATTCATAAGGTCAATTTACATGTCACAAATATATTAGTTATACAATTATAGGTAAAAATAAGGTAAGAATAAAATAACCGATACAATTAAAAAAAATCAATACAACAATGCACTATCCAACAATTATGTTTCACAGGCAATGAACTCAACATAGCTATAAAATGATTGTTCGATAAGCCACCGCTTTAAGCGGGATTTAAAGCTGCTTAAGCTTGGAGCTTCGATCACATTTTTAGGTAACGTATTGTATACAGTGGGACCCATTAGGTACCTATATACGTATAACATTCGTAGACTCTTTTTTGTACCAATTCCATTTCATGTTAGTGCGTCTCGCTCACGCACACCTGGCGATGCTCTTACGCCGGAGCCAGCAAAAGCCTTCCATACGTCAGAAACGCGTATCGGAATTCACCTCCGACTCAGGATTCTTAGTTAGGACAATGAAGGCAATAAATAGAGGCTATTTATTGTGTTCTTGTTGAATTGATCACCTGTAATAATATCCTTTTATTCTCTTATTTCTATAAGAAGGGTCCTTATTATTACTGTGTCAGTTATCTTTATTTTTCAAAAGAGCAAATAAATATTTATCATCATTCGCTTGTCCTTATCCCATTTACGGTCGGCGCAGCATGTTTTTTTCTTCCATACCTCTCTATCGCCCGTCAACTCATCGCACACTTCCTTCCTATTCATATCGTCTTTCACGCAGTCCATCCACCTTTTCCTTGGTCTACCTCTTCTCTTGCAACCCTCAACATTCATACTTAATGCCCTTCTAGCAACATTACTATCATCCCTCCGCATAACATGTCCATACCACCGTAGGCGATTTGCTCTCAGCTTTTCAGTTATGGGTGCTACTTTCAGGCTTCCTCTTATATACTCATTCCTTATTCGATCCATTCTCGTCACGCCACACATCCATCTCAACATTCTCAAGTATAAAAAATAACGGACAGTTGTATGTAGACAGTTGTTGTTGTGGTTAGAAGGCGATGTTGGATAGAACCGCTCTGTCGTTGAATCCGAAAAAAATGATTTAGCCGTAGCACGGTTGGCCTTGTCACGCGATAGGTGATAGGATAGAGCGTGCGTCACTGGCTGACACCGTTCGATAGAACGAGACGACGCTCTTATCTTGTCACTTGTCGCGTGATAAGGCCAACCATGCTACGGCTCCAGATCTGAATCTGTGCCGATTTCCGCTAATGCACATACTTGTGGCGCAGATTATGGATATTATAAATTTTGACCTTAACCAGTCCATTATTACAGTTAGGGGTCTGTCCCAGCGGCATTTTTTTGATCGGTGAGTGTTTGTCTAGAATAGTCCAAGAGCTTATCCTCTTGAGAGTCTTTCTTTATCCAGCATTCGGTTCTTGCGCAAGCGTTTATTTTCCAGTAAGGCGAATGGAAGGTGCAGCCTTTTTTGGAGATAAGATTTAAGTTTGTCATTTTAGAAAGGACGGGGATCGGCTTTGCCTTTGTGAACTGATAAAGAAAATAAGTCGGCTTCAAGAGAAGTTACGTTACCTCTTAGTAAATTTGGTAGAAAACTGGAGCGTACTATCTGTTAGGGGTTCGAAGGATTGATTAGCGTATTCTAAAACTCTTAATAGAAAACGACTATTTAAATTGTGCCGCTTTGGTTAGAGCGGTGTAGGCTGCTTATAGTGGTGAGGCTTTATATATTACAGAAAGTTTTTTCTATTGTAGAAGTCCAAGTTTCGACTTTTTTGTCGACAAAGTTTTCTTTTCCTTCGCTGATATAACTACCGAGGAAACGTGACCCAGTTGTAATGGTAATTGAATATCTACTGTGCACATTTCTTGTCATTTGTAAGACTTTTTGTCTTGGGGAAAGTAGCCGAATGCAGGTCCCATTTGCCTTATTTTGTCCACCAATGTCGTAGGTTTTTAAGCGTTCCTTGGGCAGAGGAGTCGTCTTCGTACCAGAATTGGGTAATTAAATTGTTTGTTCTGATTTAAATTTCTAAATAAATTGTAGTGTTGCGAGGGCATATAAATGTATCGCAAATGCCTCATGTTGGAATTACGGATCACGAGTACGGCGTGTCCATTGTAAGTATTGAATAGGAAGCGAGCACGGTGTGGCCAGTGTATTCTTGCCTGCCAGAGAGCCAGTTGTCTGTTTACGAAATTGAAAGCGTAGTTTGCATCGACGAGCAGCATACCCCAATTCGAGCCAGGTTGACATTATTTTTAGAAGAGATCATGCATGGAATGTATGGCGCCTTCAATTCCGCAATTTAACCCACTACAGAGTTGCCATTGAGCACAGGCTTCCGTTCGGTAACCTCAAAGTCAGTACTCAAAGCCAAGATCATGCATTTCGACAGGATCCTGCGAAGGCATTCTCCGATGGCGATCGGTCTCACGCCAGGGGATTTGTCTAGGGTGACTAGTCGGCTTGCCATTAGAGCTTGTATTCGATTCCATGGTACAATATTAAACAACAATATGGCACGATTATTTAATTTCATTGTTAGTTGTGTTACGGCGGTCACCAAATGTTGGCTTGTCTCGCCGAATCGCAGTAGGTACTCTTTTTTCAGTTGCGCTGCCAGTTGGGCCTCTTCCACCATGTAGTTTTCTGGCAACGGATTCTACGTGCATGTAATGACTACTTCCAGTAGCGGGGAACGATTGGAAATGCCGTCAGGTAGTGTGAACAGGTTGGGGTAAAGGTTGACCGAGTGGGGATGTTTTTCGAGCAAAGCGTTCATGACGGTTTTACCAGTTGTGTCGATTTCGTCTTCGGGTTTGAGAATTTTGTTAGTATCTTTCGTCAGCAGCCAGTTGAGGGCTTCATGAGTTTTTCCCCGAAGTATGAGTCGTGTCTTCATCTCAGAGTTTTTGGCGTCGGTCGATTAATCTTGTGATATATTTTGCTTTTTTGAAATTTTTATCTCTTTGTAGCAGGGATCGGAACCGGTTTTTTCAAAAATCCCCGAAGTAGGACTCTATCATGTATTTACGTAACATTTTCGTATTATTAGACTGCATGATCAAAAATGATATTTTAAAATAATACCGGTATTTTTGTATGGTGGAAATACCGGTATCCGATCCCTGCTTTATAGTATGACGGCACTGAAGATTAGGAGGCGTTCGGAAGAAGAGTCTGAATTGGTTAAGTTGTATTTCATCAGCTAGTTTGTGAATAAATCTTCTGCTTATAGTGTTCGAGGGAAGGCCGTATAGTTTGCCATTCATAGTACAGTCAGCAGCAGAAGTAGCTAAACGGGCCGGGTGTTCAAAATAACCTACACACTCTCTTAATTTCTTAAGATTAAAGTCGTGCGCATGTCATTTTGAACACCCGGCCCGCTTAGCTACTTCTGCTGCTGACTGTACTACGATTTCGGATTGTAGCATCATCAATCATTACCTAATCGTTTGCGTCGCACAATATATATTTAACGCTACATAGCATAGGAGAATCAAAATAATTTCAACAAAAACATTTTTTTTATAATCGAACAAGCGAGCGAAGCGAACCAAGTTCTATGCTTCAGCTTGGGTCGAAAATCGTTCGTATGTCCGGTGTCCGGTGTCTGTCACGCTGTCCGGCTGTTCTCCTCTACATGTCGCATTTCTCAACCGATTCTCGTGAAATTTTGTAAGCAGGTTTGTTAATTATACACGATGATTTTTTATTCGTGATCAGGAACGACTTTATTCTTAAAAAATTAAGAGCGTGTGTAGGTTATTTTGAACACCCGGCCCACTTAGCTACTTCTGCTGCTGACTGTTAGTTGATTAGTTTGATTACAAAAATAAAAACCGGCCAAGTGCGTGTCGGACCACGCAAAACGAAGGGTTCCGTGCCTATTAAAAAGGTCGTATCGTCACAGAAATTTTACGGCACTTACGTCCTTTTCTTTGAGAAAGGCAGTTTTTCAGCAATATCTCGAAAACCTTTGAACCGATCTTGTTCAAAACAATTTTCGGTGGATGAAATTAATAAGCCCTATGTCCATGAATTTTTCCATATTTTTAAAATACACCGTTCAAAAATTAGAGGGGGGGGGACAGAATTTTAGTGACTTTCGGGGCGATTATCTCCGACCCTATTCACTTAATCAAAAAAAATGCTAAGAAACCTTATATTTATTTTGAAAGGCCTATCGATTGATGTGCCACACGGGGGGTCACAATGAAAATTTTTTTTTTGACTTTTAGTTTTATGTATGGAGAGCACCCCTAAAAAAAATTTTTTTGTCATGTTAATTACAAAACTATGTAGCGGCTAACAAAATACACCTATCCTCAAATTTTTTTTCAAATACACCTTATAGTTTTCGAGTAAAATGCCTGTGACATACGGACAGACGGACATGACGAATCTATAAGGGTTCCGTTTTTGCCATTTTGGCTACGGAACCCTAAAAACAATAATATTGGATTGCATAAATAATTGCATTTGTTTTTTCAATAAAGATTTTAATTGCAGCGCCATCTCTGTAATATTTTACTAACTATTGACATAACGAAATTGTTTTTCCAGAGCAGTTTCCATACGGCGTAGAGGTATTAGACTTGTACACGGCACCTTACAAGTTCGACCTCTGGCAGATAGATGGCGGTGATGTTAGTGATCGAGGTGCAACTTGACTCCACAATAGTAGCGTGTGACATTGAAGCATTATAGATAATTATGATTCAATATCAAAGTGTAAACAGTCAGTTTATAATTACTTTTCCTGGGAAATATGGTAATCTTAATTAATACCTTCGTTTAGGTACTTATTACTTAGTACATGTTACTTAACTGGGCATAATTGTGATGATAATGATATTGATCTACATCCATTAAAACATAGTAGTAGAAACGTTTTACTGACAAAAAAACATTAAGTAAGTCACAATTTGTCTGCTTTTCTACTGTTGGTAGAGAATGCTTACGGCATTAAGTCCGCCTTTTGTACGGTAAGTTCTTCTTTTGTAGTCCTGTAGAACTCACGAGACTATCTTTTCCAAAAAAAAAAAATTTCTTTCCGTTCGAAAGAGTGACTCAACAAAAGATTTATATTTAATCAACTAACCTGCTCATAAAATTTCACTAGAATCTGTTGAGAAATGCGACCTGTAGAGGATGACAGCCAAACAGCGTGACAGCGTGACATCGTGACAGACACCGGACATACTAACGATTTTCGGCTTAAGCTGAAGCATAGAACTTCGTTTCGTTTCGCTTCGCTCGGCGCTCGTTCGATAAATAAGGTTTCTTTTCCTACCGCGTTTGCCGTCAAATGAAAATTATACCTTGACTCTACCTAAAACATTTACTGTGGTGCTATCGTGTCAAGCAATTTTCTTCAAAGCGGAACCGGAAAACGGTGTAGTTATGTACAGTAGTGACTACATTCTCTTTGAGCATGTACTTATAGCTTGTAACCTTCCAATTAACTTTCTCATACATCCAGGTAGGTACTTACTTAGTCTCGTTTTGTTAGATAGGTACCACAGATAACGATATCGACGCTAAAAAGGAGAAATGGGATAAGCAACATTATTGGAGATATTGAGTAAACTCAATATTTAAAACTCAAATCTGGCCCGTAACCAATGACTTTCTTGGAACTTATGTAGGTAAGTCAAAGTCAAAGTCAAAGTGATTTATTTTTCAATTTAGGCATATTACATGCACCTATGAATGTCGATAAACTACCACCGGTTCGGAAAGAAAACCTCTGCCTCGAGAAGAACCGGCGTAAAAAACTCGGCGAGGTGTCATTTTTTCAAAACAGTATACGATACTTATATAATTTCAGTATCAGAGTATTATAAATTTTTTAAGTTACGGAATGTCATTCGATATTTACCAATAGCTTTCCGGTGAAGGAAAAATTCGTGAGGAACCCTGCAGACATTGGTGAAAAAATTCAAGGGTGTGTGTGAAGTCCCAACCCGCACCAGGCCAGCGTGAGGACTTTAGCCACTCGCCCATAAGAGGAGGCCTGTACCCAGCACTGGGTCGTAAATATATAGTACGCCGGCCGGACGACGGACGGAAGAACGGACGGACGGACGGACAGACGGACGGACAGACGGACGGGCAGACGGACGGACGGACGGACGGACGGACGGACGGACGGATGGACGGACGTACGGACGGACGTACTTATATAGGTTATTAGGCCGTGTAATAAGCAATTTATACTATGCGGATGAGCGGTGTGCGGAGGGAATGACACGGTTACGCCGTAGAATTAATTTAAAAGAAAAAAAACCAGATGTGTTAATTTTGAAGAGCTGAAGCTCTGCTTACCTTTAGGTTTTTGGTATGCAGCTTGAAGCGGGCGGGTGAGGAGATGATGCAGGCGTCACAATGAAGCGCAAATACTATTTTGCTTGCAATATATCTATTATACTCATCCAGCGGTGAAAATATTTCGCGGTTGACGAGACGTATGCAAAATTATTGACAGACTAAACTTTTTTTTCTTCTGACGTATGTCATAGGCGGTATAAGCAGTCTCAGCAGCTTTTAAGAAAGGAGGCCAAAAGGGATTTTGCTCTGACGGCGTAACCGCTAAGGCGTCGTCCTAATTGGCAGCGATCGTACGATAGCCGTCGTGTGCGATGAGTTCAACTCTTTGAAAATTGTTTGAAGTTGAACTCATCGCACACGACGGCCATCGTACGATCGCTGCCAATTAGGACGACGCCTTAGAGCACCTACATAACTGGAGTAGCCTTATGTCGTATTTGCGTACAAAAATGTCTGCCGAATTTTGCGGGGGCGGGGGGGAGCATCTTAATGGGATACTGAAACTCAATTGTATATTGAGAGCTTGAAGTGGTTGAACGTTTATAATATCAAGTGCTTACATCAACACGGACATTTTTGTCTCAGTGACCAGTGATCAGTGTTCTCTTGCGAGGCGATTTTGTGAATGATCATTAATCGATTGTGAAATTGTCTTTGTATGATTTTTTGCACATTGTGCAAGCATTTTTACAGTGGTAAGTTACTGAAAGGCTACTCCAGTTATGTATGCTCTAAGCGTAACCAATAGCATAATGAGTAGTGCGTCAATATTGTAAATAAAACAAACCTTTTCTTAAAATGGTTTTTTTATTAATCGGATGTTCCATCACTTTCTTCGTCGGTGCTGCACTGTACCCGGGCTAGCAGGGACGCGCAACGTTTGCGCATTATGGCCGCGAAACCGTCGGTCCGCGCCTCCGCGAACATTCCGGATGCGCTGCAGTGCCGTGCCGTGGCAAACCCATCAGTATCCTGTTTATCCTGACCGTGTTGTTACAAGTATATTGGACACGCAAATCGCTATATGTCCGCTGCGTAAATTTCACCCACAAGCCGCAAGTGTAAAAGGACTCGCAAAACTCTTAGAATAAGGCCATCAAACGGCCAGCGGCGTTCCCTCTCTATTACAATTATCTTTTCACTTCTCATGCTCTAAAAGTGCTTCATATTAGACCTGCAGAGCGGGGCAAAAATCGTATTTTAGTCCTTAGGGAAAATATTTATACATATTTTTGATTTAAAAAACACTTCACAACAGCCAATCACAGCACTCATCGGCAGTTGATCGGAACTGTGGTTTTTTATTGGTACGTAGGTATACTGTGGTAATTATTTAAGTATTTAAGAGAAACTCAGAAAAGGTCATGAACCTAGGATACTATGGACAGGCTATACGTGATGCCACAATGAGGGACGGCAACAAAGTAGATGATACCCGTGGGGTGGCCATGTAACTAAAAATTACCCCATCGCGTCCATATGTTTATTTTAAATAATGCGCTTTTATTGTAAGTAGTTTTTACTGAAGCTTTACACATTCATTGCCTAGGAGGCGCTGTTCGCAGGCACTAGTAATATTCGGTTTAATAACATGAAATATGATTCTAGTAACAGAACATGTAGGTAATTAATAGTCCTTGTGCAAGCGGCTTATCTGTGTTTCTTATCAGCACCACAAACTGTATAGAGTGATCAGAGGGCCTACCGCCAAACGATATTCGTTTTCGTTCGTGTATCTCCCTCTTTGTCGCTCGAACTAGCAAGTGCGACAGAGACGGAGATACACGAACGAAAAAGAATATCGTTTCGCGGTAGGCCCTCAGCACAGTTATCACAGGACGGCCCGCGAGCTGTGTTGCGGCAAGGTAGACTGTCCATATCTTACGTTTCTGAGCGTTCTTACTAGAAAGAGAGGGACAGTCTACCTCGCCGCGACACAGCTCGCGGGTCATCCTGCACAGCTATCACAAGACGGCGCGCGAGCTCTCTCGATTTTTCTCGCACTATACCTCTCTTTCTAAGTATTCTAATAAGAAAGAGACGGATAGTGCGAGAAAAATCGAGAGAGCTCGCGCGCTGTCTTGTGATAGCCGTGCTGATCTACTTAATTAATTATTATAAAGCCTGAATCACACTGGCGCAGCCTACGGTGGCGGTCCATAGTAAACTTGACAGATAGTTTCAAATTTACTATTGACCGCCACCGCAGGCCGCGCCTGTCTGTGAGAGGCTTTATTTAAGTCTCTCACAGACTGGCGCGGCCTGGCCGCGGCGGTCAGTGGTAAACTTGTCATTAGGCTTAAGGCGGATAAAATAATGATACTAAGGACCGAAATGAGACACAACCATATTAAAAAAAAACATTTATTTATATAAGGTTATCTCTATTTAGGTTAGGTAGGGGTCGCTTACTGGCCTTTGAATAATATTAATTTTGTATACATATTTCTCAATCCAAATACTCCGCGTACGCACATCCTCATTTAGTGGAAACCTAGAAAATAAAACATATTATTTTACATTCAATTTTCAAAGCATAGGGCATATCTGTCTTACTAGCTGTCCACGCGTCTCCACCCGCGTATTAGAAAGAACCCGAGCGGAGGCGCAGATGTAGGATTTTTTGTTATGGAATGAATAGTTCCGGAGATTACTCGCTACATAAAAGCTTTGCCTCTTTTTTATGAGTATAGAGTAAATATAAGTATATAAAAATAGATCCCACCCATTTTATACGAATGTTATGTAATAACAAGTACGAGAATTTTGTTAAAGTATAAATTACCCGAGAAATGGGGTATTTTTAAGTTGTATTGGCTGATATCCCTAAAATGATTGCAAAGAAGCTAAATCGAGAAGACATTCTTATACCCATGAACCTAGGATACTATGGACAGGCTATACGTGATGCCACAATGAGGGACGGCAACAAAGTAGATGATACCCGTGGGGTGGCCATGTAACTAAAAATTACCCCATCGCGTCCATATGTTTATTTTAAATAATGCGCTTTTATTGTAAGTATTTTTTAATGAAGCTTTACACATTCATTGCCTAGCAGGCGCTGTTCGCAGGCACTAGTAATATTCAGTTTAATAACATGAAATATGATTCTAGTAACAGAACATGTAAGTAATTAATAGTCCTTGTGCAAGCGGCTTATCTGTGTTTCTTATCAGCACTACAAACTGTATAGAGTGATCAGCACAGTTATCACAGGACGGCCCGCGAGCTGTGTCGCGGCAAGGTAGACTGTCCGTATCTTACCTTTCTAAGCGTTCTTACTAGAAAGAGACGGACAGTCTACCTCGCCGCGATGTGTCGGTAGATCAGGACGACCCACGAGCTGTGGCTCGCGGGTCGTCCTGATCTACTTAATTAATTATTATAAAGCCTGAATCACACTGACGCAGCCTACGGTGGCGGTCCATAGTAAACTTGACAGATAGTGTCAAATTTACTATTGACCGCCACCGCAGGCCGCGCCTGTCTGTGAGAGGCTTTATTTAAGTCTCTCATAGACTGGCGCGGCCTGGCCGCGGCGGTCAGTGGTAAACTTGTCATTAGGCTAAGGCGGATAAAATAATGATACTAAGGACCGAAATGAGACACAACCATATTAAAAAAAAACATTTATTTATATAAGGTTATCTCTATTTAGGTTAGGTAGGGGTCGCTTACTGGCCTTTGAATAATATTAATTTTGTATACATATTTCTCAATCCAAATACTCCGCGTACGCACATCCTCATTTAGTGGAAACCTAGAAAATAAAACATATTATTTTACATTCAATTTTCAAAGCATAGGGCTTATAGAAAATTATGAATCATTCTATACCGTCGATCATCTTTACTTATCTATATCTATCTGTCTTACTAGCTGTCCACGCGTCTCCACCTGCGTATTAGAAAGAACCCGAGCGGAGGGGCAGATGCAGGATTTTTTGTTATGGGATGAATAGTTCCGGAGATTACTCGCTACATAAAAGCTTTGCCTCTTTTTTATGAGTATAGAGAAAATATAAGTATACAAAAATAGATCCCACCCATTTTATACGAATGTTATGTACCTAATAACAAGTACTAGAATTTTGTTAAAGTATAAATTACCCGAGAAATGGGGTATTTTTAAGTTGTATTGGCTGATATCCCTAAAATGATTGCAAAGAAGCTAAATCGAGAAGACATTCTTATACCTGTCGCAGCTTACCATAAACAACCTACGTAATTTGGGCGGATAATTTGTCAACGAATATTTTCTTGAACAATGTAAACAATGATGTTATTTCTATTATAATCATCTAATTTAACAAGATTTTGAGCGTAATGTAATTTTACGATGCCATTTTTACGTATTGCGTATAAAGAAAAGTGAAAAATGTTCTACTTACGTGTGAAAGGATGGTGAAAGGTTATATTTTCATCAGTGTTCCGACCGGCTTTTACAGCCGAAAACACAGCAATAGACCATTTTTTGGCACAGTCGGAACGCAGGCACCTTATTGTGAGTAAAATAACTTTAATCGCGTCGATTTAAGTCACATTAACATTAAATAATTTCGGTTATTCTCGCTAGTATGCAGCCACACGCGCGCTTTGTTGGGCACAACCGTTGTGCCCAACAGAAAAAAAGTGGAACTATGACAAGGACAACGAATGATATATCTCTGTCTGTCACACTTATTGCGTTTCGTATAGCACCGTCGCGCTCGCTCGTGGTATTATTATTACCATAGCCTGTCCATAGTATCCTAGGTTCATGGAAAAGGTAATTCATGTCTCAAGACATAAGGTGTTTTATAGTCCTATTTTACAATTATTAAAAATATTATTCAGGCAATGTCATCATACCAGAAACCAAACGCATATTTAAAACTAAATTGCTAAACTTTTTGTTTGCTCATTCTGTAACGTGCAACCATCTTTTATCTCCCTCCCTCTTACTCAAAATGTGCCAATGCGATAGAGAGGCAAAACATATTTTTTAAATCGGAAATTTCATGGCAAATTTAGTATCTGTATTAATTTTATTAAAAAAAAAATTGCCGCCAAATTCTCAAATTTTTCATACGTTCATTGTTCAAGTTAGGTACTTTAATTCTGCTGGACTTATTTAACAGTTTTGAACACCACATAATATGTAAAAATACTATAAAATGATGTCAAGTGATGACGAAATGGATCTTTTGCCGAATACGCTAATGGATATAAGGGCAAGATAATTAGTGGAGAACAATTTGCCTGCAAAATCACGGCCTCAGTATTTGAAAGCATATACAAATTTTCTTTATAAAATATAAAATAAGTAGATAAGTAGACCTACCTCTTGTTTTTTTTTATTCAAAGTAAAAAGTAGAGTGTATAACTCGGTAATAAAACCCATTTTAACCTCGCTGTGCCTATCGACCCTCGCCGTTCCGGCTCGGGTAGCTATGTGCACACCTCGCCTAAAATGGATCGTTTTATTCCCTAGTCATACAATCTACTATTCTATGAGGCTAGTTCGATTTGTATAAAACAGTCCCCATATACAGAAAAAATATATAATTATATTTCTTGTGACTTTTTAACGAAGTAACGCAGTAGATAAGTAGGTAATTGAGATTATGACTGGTTTAGACGTCCTCAGCTATTGAATCCGCTTTACACAATTCTTGTTCTGCCAATTAGCTTAGGTGTAAGTACGTACACGTACAGTAAGGGAAATGTATTCACGTACCACCGTAGAACCCTATCGCAATAAGGTGGCATATCACTCGAGTTTGAGTGACGGCGGCCTGTCAATCACGACAGGATTCTACGGTGGTATGTGAATACATTTCCCTTACTGTACGTAAAACAAATGTGTTAAATCAAGGCGAGGGTTAGGAACCTCTATCTTTATACAAACTTGTATGTGCTACGTGTATAATTCGACGTTCAAACAAACCTTGTAGTGAGTTTTTAAGTGAATCTTTATGTTCGCTACTTAGTAACAGTTACATAGGTACAATGTCAATTTTATTACATTTAGCATGTTCTTTCGCTATTGGCGTGCCGGTGATAAGTGTTTGGTTATACGATGGACACGTGCGTCTGTCTGCAATAACATTAGTATTCGCAGGCTAATTTGCGACTAGTAGTTAACTCTGTGTCCTCTTGAAGTTCATGAACATTGTCCCAATGGCCTCTAGCAATAGTGCCAGTGTTCCACCTGCCATATTTGACAAAAGGGGATAAGTTCATGTCTCTGAACTTCTGAATCAAAATAACAGGGACATTAAAGTGGGGATATGACTAAATACCCACCCAGTTTTTGCGTTATAGGAATGATGGTGAAGAGTGATTCAACCTCATGCAAAGGTTTTTTACCCGCAATATCAGAGAAGATCGAAAACAGTTTATTATTTGACGCATTTTTGTGATATATCTCTGTAATCAACCGTTTATTAAAACTCTATGTAGGTATAATTAATATGGTTCATTATAATTCTAAATATTTTCTTGACACTTATTTTTCAAAGTTAGCCGTTGCCACCCGTTGCTAACTGATTTTTAGGGTTCCGAACCTCGAAAGGAAAAAACGGAACCCTTATAAGATCACTTTGTTGTCCATCCGTCCGTCTGTCAAGATCCTTTTTCTCAGGAACGCGTGGAGGTATCAAGCTAAAATTTATATCAAATACTCAGGTCTACTGTCCCTTGGAGTTGTGACAAAAATCAAAGTTCTAAGCCAACGCAATCAAAAGATACAGCCATTTATGCCGCAAATTTCCGCTTAGAAACTCGCAAGGGAATCAAAACCTACAAAGTAGTTCTCGTGAACTCAGAATCTTGAAATTTGGTACAAGCAACGTCTTATAGCACAGATAAAGGAAAAATTGCGGAAACCGTAAATTTTTTGTTTCAGTTAAATATTTTTTATAATTAAATTTTAATTAAAGCTACTATACCCTTTCCTCATACTTATATACCTACAGGTTTGTACGGAACCCTCGGTGCACGAGTCCGACTCGCAGCTGGTCGGTTTTCTTTGTAGTAACTAGTAAAATGGAATTGCGACTAGCAAACGAATTTTTAACATTTTTCATACCTACTGAAGAAAAGCTATTCGAAATATTGTGTTTTTTAGTTTTAACCGCAGGTTCATGATGTTATGGCTGACAACTTAACCCATTTGAGGCTACGCATCGTTACGTGTAGCAGCGTTTTTCCGCTCTGTAGCAAAAATCGCACGTAGAGGCATGACTTATATATATGTTGCCTTGAATGGGATAACTCGTTTGGGCATTGTTAATTGCACATGGTTGTAAGTTTACATTGTCAAGATATTAAATCTCCAGTTGTACATCCTAGTGACCATTGTCGCGATTGCGAATGTGTCTTTGCGTGGCACGGGTCGGATAATATCACAGTGACTTCTACCATCTTAATCTTGAATCATTTGCCCAAACTGGTTTATTTGCATGTTACGATTTGTGTGTCCATTTTGTTAGGATTACGTAATGTACTGTCCTCAACCGTGAGACGCAATCAATGCCACATTGTGTAAATTGATTAATCATACAAGAAGGCTTTACATTTCTGACGTGGTGAAGTTTACTTTTCCTCGCGTTTTGATGCGTGCTTCAATACATATATGTTTGATAAGAGAGATCTTATTAATTTAGGAACTTTGTAACCAAGTGCTAAGTCTTGAAGTGCCTGTAATATAATGCTAATTCGATCTGAGTGAATATGAAAAGTTTGACTATTCAATGATCGAGTAACATTGCCTAATATATTATGCTGTTTCTTAAATAACAAATTTTCACCTTTGTACCCGTAACTAACAGATGCACACCGTATTTACAGATTGGCTATATACCTAGTAGTTGTAAACACTCATTTTATTTTGCAAACAATAGTCGTGTATTTTTTGTTATTTGTTTGTAGCAACTTATAGCTGATAATTAACTTTAAGTTTTTTTTCTCTTCAGATTAACTTCCACTGTTTTTATCATCCTTAATTATTGCAAGTGTCTATACTTACTAAGGATGCCAATTATGTGACAGTTGAACGTTCCACGTGTATATATTTGTGACCCGCTATACACAGGAGGCGGGGTTATCAATGCGTCATTTTGTTTTAGTATAAAGTTGATCAAGTTCTGATTTTTATTTATTTAAACTTTATTGCACAAATATAGAAATAAAAGTACCATCGTCGGACTTAATGCCATCAGGCATTCTCCACCAGTCAACCATCGGGCTAAACAGAAACTTTATTAGTGCAGGATCCTAAATACTAATAAGACTCGAATGGAAACACAAATCAATTAATTACATACATCCTCCTCCTTATATCTTCTGTTAACATTAAAAAACAGATTAAATAAGAAATAAACATTTATTTTATTTAACAACTGCCGCCTGCTCTCCGCTAATACTTCAAGGTCTGTACTTACAACATCACATATTTTACCTAGAAAATCTTTAACTCCACAATGGTTTCAGTATAAAAATATGCTAGTGCCTCTCCTTGTACAACCAAAGAGACGGCCATTCTCAAGATATATGTCTGTCTAATCACCGCATCAGTAAAATTATTTCATAAAAAAGTATGGTGATGCGGTAATTAAACGCATACTTATACTTTGAGGATTGCCGGAGATAACACTTTATATTAACTACTATAAATCGTTCCGAAAATCTTTCGAATAATCAGTCGAGTAACACAACTGTCACAATCTCATAATAATTTACACAATACTGCTATTAGTATGCCTATATAACAAGTGATGTTTTATAAGTACACAGTACCAAATCTAAATCCTCTTGACTTAGGTTGAGTGAACAGATTTGAGGCAGACTTGAAAAGGCTGATAAAAGGCCTAAATGTAGAAGTCTGGGTTTCTGTTTGGTAGTAAGTAGGCTGTTGGTACTGATATTGGTATTGATTGCTAAATTGGTTGCTGTATTGATTACTGAATTGGTTGCTGAACTGATTACTGTATTGATAGTTGAAGGCTTGAGAATTGTCCTTGACGTCCGGAATGACATTGTCAACAGTCTCGTAACTCGTAGATGCAGTGAAACTGCTGGTTGCTGTGAATAAAATAAAATGGTTTAAGTATATTGTTGTTATGAACAAATAACAATATAAATAATCACAAACTAAAACGTAAGAATGTTACAAAGATGGAATTGTCATCATAATCAATAATTAATACTAAAGTCATAGAAAATGCTAAGCTTACCGCATAGACCAGAGTATTTTCTGGAGTCTGCAAGCCCAAAGGTACTGCATGCGGGGTAACCCTTCTCATAAGGGTTGGACCCGATGACGTTGCCGCCGGGTCCGTAGTTGCAGACGTACAGCTTGGTGTAGCCTCGTACGTTGTCATAGTAGAATGTGAAGCCGCAGCCGACGTGAGATGTCTCGCCCCAAACCAACTGTTAAACATAATTATTATTAATCCCACAAATCAATAATTTTCACATAATTAAATAATTCTCAATTTATATTGGTTCTTTTTATAGTCATGGTGATAGAGAAAACAGAATAAATTGAAATCTGACAAATTACAACTGATCGTCTAAGACATAAAATTGCCTAATAATTTCTTATGCTAAGCTTATCGAAATGCTCACCTGAGAGTAATGACCGGTGCCATGTCCGCCGCTGATAGGCTTGAATCCGTAAATACTGACTTCGTCAAACCAGGCTTTGATCTGAGTCATGAAGTCAGGCTGAGAGTCCTTCGGCTCACTCAAGGGGCGATTGGTCCAGGTAGCTGCGAGGTTCTGACCGACGGGGAAACGACCGACGTCGCGCTGCGCGGCACGGTCGTGCGCGGGAGTGCATTGGTCAGCCCAACGCTGTGCGGTTGCTGCTAACTCCTCATCCCACACCTGAGGAAAAACGAACAGTTACTTAAGTACTTTTTGGCGCCAGACTGCATACCTATAAACGTCTTCGAATCTCTAATGTAGCGCAATTTATGATACAATAAAGCCCTTCCATGACGTTTAACTGCATTTTAAAGCTAATTTAAGTACGAGGTCATGAACCTTGCAAATATTCTACCTCGGTAAATATTTAAATTTGCTGCGGGTCGGCTGTGAAATTACATTTTATTATCTCTTAATCACCAACAATTTATTATCGATGGTTATGGTTTCTGTTAAAGTAAAATAGATGTTGATAAAAAAATATTTTCAGGGTCCTGTTACCCTGTTAGACATTTTTATTTACTCCATATTGACACCAGTTATTGGTTTAATTAATTAATTGACCTAAAAATACCTTTGCAAATTGTAGGGCTTATGCGAAATGCGAGCATATCTTTGGTATTAGTGTTATGGGTGAGGTTAAGTGCCAGTAAATATTTTCTAGTCGATGAAGAGGTTGATAGGTCATCTACTGTCATGAGACTTACCATTTCCATCATATTAGCTGCTGGAGGCTGGCTGGAGACTTGTCCCAGGGCGATGCTTTGTCGAAGGCGGTTGTGCGCGTCTACGATGGTTTGCTTATCGAGAGCCGACAATCCGCCCGACGCTGAACCAATAACACATATCATTAGTACACGCTTAAGCCTCCAAAATTGCCATTGCTATTACAAGAACGCTCGTAAGCTTATTTGAATTCATGTAGATTAATCGTTAACTTCCATCGCGACCAACTTCCACAAACAACATTTTGTCTATGATTTCAATGTTTGTCGCATAATGAGTCAGATTTATCTGATTTATAGTTGCCGGTGCGTGTTAAAACAGGTGTCTGTCAATAAATTTTTATGACCTCAACCCATACGAGTATGCTAATGGAGTGGTTTTTGGCAGAACTCGTCCGAAAATTGTAGACTGGGTGGCGGCGGGCGATTTTATCACTTCTATGACTGCAAAAATGACTGACTTTATCCATAAATATCTGATGATGAAAATTTCACGAATTCTTAAAAAAAAATAACAGAACAGTTACATTACATCATGGTTTGTCAGCAACTGTATTGTTGAATGTTCAAAACTAATTCTTATTTTAATAATCAAATATATCAAGTTTTCAAGCATAAATGAATAATTCTGTTGTATGTCGTTACATCAAATTAGTCTCTTAACAAGCTTCTGAACAAACTTATTAATCAACATGGTATAAGGAAGGACGTTTATATTTTGATGCCAATTTTTTCAGTTTAAAGTCATCAGGTGAAGGAAAACATCGTGAGGAAACCTGCATACATCTGAGAAGAAATTCAAAGAGGTATGTGAAGTCCCCAATCCGCTCTGAGCCAGCATGGGGACTACTGCCCGTTCCCTCTCATTCATAATGTAGTCTATATTTTTAAAGCGTCATTGACCGGAACTTATTTCAATTAATTACTGACATATATGTACAAAAAAAAAACCTTACAATAACAAATGTAATAACACTTACTTATAATCTGTTTTCCAACGCCGCAACCCTCTGTCGTTGCAAGGAACCCTCCCAAAGCAAACAACACTAAGGAAATCATATTGAAGGTTTAAAGTTCTTTTCACAACACTTAACTCTTTGAGATTCGTAACTAAAGTTCACTCGTTATTTACGAAACGTCAAACTGTTGCCGTGATCCGTAGCACTACGTGCTGCGCGCTCTACGGTCTTCAGCGGTCTGTGGCACTGTGGCTCCGGCGTTTGCTTAAGTACCATCGCCGACCTGAACCGTTGGAGCCGGCGCGCGGCGGGTGACCGTTCACTGACTTTTCACGAGACGTGTGAGTTTTCAGGAGTACACGCTATTAGCCTAGTCGACGCACGTAGGAGATACACTAAGTCTTCTAGACACGCGTAGAAGTATGATTTATTTACGACTTGAGGAATATTACTTGGTTATTCTCTTGGGTAACCTGAAACATAAATGCAGACCATAAATGAATGTGTATTAATTATTAAGCAATCTCTTGCGGATTTATTGACCTTTTTATGAATAAATAAATCACAAACACAATAAAACAAACAATTATATTATTGATTGGCTTGCACACTGGCTGGACAAACATAAAACTCAAATACCTTTAATCATAAAACCATCATGTCACTGATGGAATCATGAAGGATATTATAGTACGGGTATTATAGTTTTTTTTTTTTAAGTTTTTATTTGTGTCTATTTTTATTGTTGGGTTTTGTTGTTCAGGATTATAGTTCATACATTTATGACAGTTGGTTTAGCTACATTGATTTAGTTTTAATTTGTAAAAAATAATTACGATTATCTGCACCGCTATATTTAGTAAAAACATTTTCAATCGTTAAAATTTTACAATAAAATCTTACATCAGGTGCAACTTCAACGTAAGTGTATAGCGAATTGAAATCAGAACAGCTACAGTAGGTACTATTCAGAGTGTCCATGTGTCGGCTTCGGCCAAAAACTAAAGGAAAGGTTACACGGACATCTGCAGGCGAGTTTTTATCTGCAGTTAATAATTTAAAACTCATTACGTTGCACCCGCAGTTGTCAATGTAATCGAGTTCTTGTGATGTATCTGCGGCGAACGTGGAAATATGCCGACAGATATTGCCCGCAACGGAAGTAGTGTTTAACCAAAAATTATAGGCGGCTCCGAAACAAGGAAAATAATAATATTATGTCGATAATCACCCGTTTTGTGTCAAAGGATATTCGATCGTTATGACCTTTTTGATTTGAGGTTAACGCATTTACAAAGTTGATGTGTGGTCCATTGTTAAAAATAGTTAAAACAAGGACATGCCTCTTTATACACATACACTTTAATGCACAAAATGGAATACAGAGTATTTTTTACTACATACCTACCTACTACTTACATAGCCCAATAATTATAATATTTTTCCACCTAATTTTCATTTAAAAGAGTTTATTTCTGGGTTGTTCTCATTTCCCACATATAACGGTGACTGGTAAAGAATGTCTTATGGCATAAAGTTCGCCTTTTGTGTTTCTAACTTGTTACTGTGCAATAAAGTTTAAATAAATTAATAAACTGGAGTATTTTCTACTATCTCGATGTAACATAATTATTTACGTGTGCATTAGGTCAATTAATTTTGTACAATTTTTGGTCATTCAGATTGCTGTTAATAGAACCGACAAAAAAATTAAATTTTGAATCGTTATTGGGTTGAATATTGAAATTCAGACTAATTTAACTAATTAATACGAAACAAACTGTCTTCGCCGATTCAATCATCGCGACTATGGTTAAGCAAGAACTATTCAAAATATTGTGATTTATGTCCTAGCTTTTTGATGACACATGTCAGCACAGTGACAAAAACTGACATAATTTATTAAATATTTCTGTTGTTTTGCAGCATTCAAACCTGTTTTGAAAAGCAGTTGCCAGAATTGAGGACCCTTAAACATAAATTACCATCTTGTGATATTTACTCATGACCTTGATTTATTTTTTATCTAAATCTCGCTGTATAAAATTGCATGTTAATTTAGAAAATTCATTTTTTTTTACCAAGCTAACAAGGTAAAAGACTATAAAGAACGGATAAATTGCAAGTAATGTCGGGAAAATGATAGGTATTAATGAAACCAGTGACAACAAGTTGTTGTTGCCAAGCAACAAGCCGGTTTGCCCAACACCTGGGGTGATTTTTACACTGATTTACATATTAATGACTTATGTTTGATCGAGTTTTATTTCCCCGAACAGTATGGTTGTAGGGTTAGGCAAAAATGATGCCCAAAACGGCCATAACGAAGAGATCAAGAACCTTGAGCAAGTTCAAGTTCGCCGATCCAGTTGCTAAATGAAATAAATGGATGTCGTAAAGTTATTTGATTTAAATTAGAATGTTATATAATAGTTATAATTAACGTGATCTACTAGTCTCTAACCGAACTTGTGGGAAGGCTTTTATTGGGCTATAAGGTGGCTATAAAAAGTATCCCGTTTTTTAACACGCTTTTATTACTTCATGAACGTTTTGTTTTCGGCGTTATATAACTACTTTATTCTAAATCTTGAACTTATTTTTATATAATGTAGCCGGGTTATTGTGAAAAGAAGCGAAATGTTTGAATTGATATTGTTTTTTTTAACCGCGGTAGTTGTGTAATGTACTTACTTACATTGCAATGTAGTGGTCAACATTGTGATTGATCCTTTTATAGGTACTCGTAAGTGGCAAATGTTTACGAGGTCTTTGTAGTGCTTGTCTTAAACAATAGTATTAGATTTATCGGAATTTGCGTGACTTTGTACATGCTAATTATCATAATTTTAAACAAAAGTCATTGCCCTTTTACAACAGATTTTTTCATCCGTTAGTTTAAACTTTCACATGTTCCATAATATATGCAACATTAGTAAACCTGATTTAAAATCATTTTTTTCTGACTTCGAATTTATATTATCCATAAAACGGTAAAAGTTAATATCAGCCAGTTACTATATAGCCTTGTCAGCCAACCTAATCGGTAGCAATGTAAAGCTAATACGATTATGGCACCCTCGCATAGCAATTAATGGAAGTGGTATTAATTTGTAATTCTCATTTATGTCAAAATAATACAACACCTAGATTATTAGATTTTACCATCCTTCCTCTGTTTTGGTCACAGGCCAGATATTTAAGTATAAAAAATAAAAATCATTAGAAATAAAAAATACATTTTTGAAAAAAAATAAAAAAATGCTAAGAGACTTAATTATAGTAGGCCAGTCGGCCCATGAAAATATTGAGCGTACATTTTGGTGCGACCAGGTTCTACATATGTAGAACCTTGTCGCACCAAAATGAAAGAAACTTCGTTGACACTGGAATGTATTGCATGTGTTTGGAACCTCCTTCGTTTATGTATTAAATCTTTAAACACTGCCACTGATATATACTGCTTTGTTTGTGTGAGGTGTGCAATAAAGAGTATTTGTATTGTATTGTATTGTATGCCACCGGTGACAAATTGATACGTCTGTCAAGAGCTAAAAGTATCAAATAAATATTAATTTATAAAAATAAGATGCCTTACATAATATCTGAAACGGAGAGTACTGAAATTGTTGCTCAGTGTCAAGAGGCCAATGTACTATTTCGAGATATCCCGCAATATGGGAGATGGTAAATGTATATTTCGAAACTTACAACAAACAGAAGAAACAGGAGTTTTTGCGGCTTTTCTATTTATAATACGGTAAGTATACCGGGAGTCAGTAGACGATACTTTATTTCTAGCGTAATACGGTGAATCTATAGTTAAGGAGATACGCTACCGAACGGACCATTTGTGGAAACCATCATGTAATTTTTGGCCGGCGATCAAGTCTAATAAAGGATCTTCTGCGGACTAGGTATTAACGACGAAAACGCATTCTTACTCATAAAACATAATTGATCGTCTAGGAATTTATTCCCGAGTGATAAGAAATAATTTACACTCATTGGTTTGCACTACATGCTCATGATGCTCATTAACGCTCAATTTTACTTATATAATAAAGAATATTCCTACAATACAATACAATACAAATATTCTTTATTGCACACCTCAAAGCATGAATACAGTACATAAAACTCCTACTTATACTTATACATATTTTCGGATTTTATTTCAGTAATCACATGAAATTTGATGACATGATGGCGATTTAACCAAGCAAGAAAACTAGTCTATTCCAAGATTAGTCCATTATTATTCTGAGTTTTAATTAGTCTCAGGTTAAGATCTTATTAAAGTTTGGCAAAATCGGTCTTTCGTGTATTTCTTGTAATGAAGCAGTAAAGTTTATAAAGCTTGTATGCCTTGTATGTAAGCTTGTATCGTCGGTGGAAATTTCAAATATCGTAAGGGACATTTTGTCGTAAGTACACTAAATATACCATTGGCATCAGTATATTTTTTTTAGCTGTCTGTCGTATTGAAATCTCGATACGACTCCAAATAAAAAAAATATGAGCTGGTTACAGTTTGTCGTAACTTCCTAATATTTAAAATACTGTGTTATATCGGTTAAATATGTATATTTTCTTATCGTCTTGTGGTATTAAGTGCAAGGTCGTATGTCTCAATCATTTTTGAATTCCTATGTTGCAAGGCACTAAAAAAAATGAAATCCACGACATTAGTTAGACATAGGCTTTCAGAGCCCCTTTCTTTGAGATATCCATAGAAAAGACGCCAAAACTTCACTAGAATAACACAATCTGTATGACGAATATAGTACACAATGATTTTTTATTCGTGATCAGGAACCAATTTTTCTAATACAGTTATTGATTCCCAACACGATTAACTCGTAGTTACCTAAAACAAACGTACTTTTTTAATTAGGAATTACTTTGTAATGAAAAAGCATTGTCACTCTAATGGTTGTTTAAATCTATGAACCTAAAACCTCCTTGAAAATTTTCTTCATTAACCAACCAAATTATTAAATTAAGAGTAATAAACTGCCAACTGTCACGTGCATGACAAGTAGATGTTAGAGTTTATTGACGTAAGGACCTATCAAATTTTCCGCCAAAGCGCTGAAATTTGACGTTTGTATCAAATTAACTTTACATAATTTAGGGTAACCTACCTTAAATTTTGTTAAGTTAATTTACCTAATAACCAGCCTGTAGCCGTAGCATGGTTGGCCTTGTCACGCGATAGGTGATAGGATAGAGCGTGCGTCACTGGCTGACACCGTTCGATAGAACGAGACGACGCTCTTATCTTGTCACTTGTCGCGTGATAAGGCCAACCATGCTACGGCTTCAGATCACGGATTAAAAATCACCGTGTATAATATTATTTAGATGTGTGTTTTACTTGTTACCAAAAATTTACAGTACATGTAACAAAGAAATACAGCTGTTTTATTGTGATAATTTACCTGTCTTGTTGCAGAACAGGAGCCGTAGCATGGTTGGCCTTATTACGCGACAAGTGACAAGACAAGAGTATCGGCTCGTTCTATCGAACGGTGTCAGCCAGTGATGCACGCTCTATCCTATCACCTATCGCCTGACAAGGCCAACCATGCTACGGGGCCTGGTGTTTGGTTAAGCATTTGAACATATTGATTGTGATTTTGAATAGCTTGGATAGCACTGCTGCAAACCCACTTCTGAAATATGTGACATCTTTTTATCAAGTCAAAATAAAGTATGAATACAGCAGTTAATGAAGTCCTTATAATTACTGAACTTATAATAAAATACAAGTAAAGTAGCACGGTAGTTGCACGTAGAACCGATGGCCGTTGGGGCGGAAAGGTTCTCGAGTGGCGACCACGTACCGGAAGGCGCGGCGTAGGTAGGCCCCCCACAAGGTGGACTGATGACCTGGTAAAGAAGGTCAATTTGGAACTCTCTGGGGGAGGCCTATGTCCAGCAGTGGACGTCTTTCGGCTGATATGATGATGATGATGATGACAAGTAAAGCAAACGATTTAAAACCACACTACAAAATATAAACATCTAAACATATGATCATCTGAACATCTGAACATCTGAACATCTGAACATCTAAACATATAAACATCTAAAATCTAAAAATCTAAATATCTAAACATCTAAACGTTCTAAACCTCCAAACATTCAAACTTTAGTATTTATAATATTAGTTGGATTCATAATATTAGTCGGATATTAGTAGAATTTAGTTAAAAACAATCTGTCATTATCGCGGAACAGAGACAGAGATATGCAATGACAAGTTTACACTCTATTGCATAAATGTCATAACAACGTGTTCTAATTTAAATCGTTGACAACCTAATCACGCGAGCGCGCCGCTCTTCCTTATTGTGGTTTAATTTGACAAACTAAATACGTCAAATTATTTACCTAATTGTAGTTTGCATTTGAAAGGTAATTTTCTTAAGCGTTCTCAAGCGTCGATGTCTTGAATAAGCATACTTTTTGTACGTTTTATTGTTATTGTATCTTCATGCAAATGAGATTAAAATATTAGATGACAATAATCGATTCTAAACAAACTACCTATGCAGTGTTCCTTGACTTTGACTCTTCTCACCTTGACAAAACATTTACCTTGAAGTCGAATTCTTGAATGTTAAGATGGGAAACTAAAAAGTCAGCCTCCTAAATAATCGGTTTAACGATTGCAGAGGAAACTTAGTGACAGTGACAGCTCGCTTTAAAACCTTTTTAGGGTTCCGATACCTCAAAAGGAAAAAACGGAACCCTTATAGGATCACTCGGTTGTCTGTCTGTCCGTCTATCACAGCCGATTTGCTCCGAAACTACTGGACCGATTGAGTTGAAGTTTGGTTCACATATGTAAATTGGTGATCCAAAGATGGACGCGTAAAGTAAACTAATCAATTCTGAACAAGGGGGCCACTTTTGGGGGGTAAACTGGAAAATTAAAAAAAAAGATTCGCAAACTGTATTGTGTGACATATCAAATGAAAGAGGTTATAGTAAGCATGTCAGATATTTTTTTTTATGATTTTAGCAAAAACAGATTTGAAGTAATTTAGGAAAAAAGACGAAAATTGGCCATTCCCCCCCCCCCTTATCTCTGAAACTACTAGGATTAAAATTCTGAAAAAAATATGCTAAAGATTACAGGAAAACCTATAAGAAGTGAGTATTCAAAAACACTTATGAAATTTAGATTATATACGGAACCCCTCACCACGCGAGTGGAATCGCACCGGTTTTTCACTTCTCATGCTCGAAAAGTGTGTCATATTAGGCTTAGCAAGCGGGGCTAAGGTAATACATTTAGCCCGTAGAGAAAATATGAATACATATTAATGATTTTTAAAACATTTAATTTCACCAATCAAAACACTTCACCGTATTAAATCCACCAATCACTACTCTTTCAAAAACATTTGTATTTGCTATCAACCATTGCTATGATACTCGGACGGGCTATACGTGATGCCACAATGAGAGACGGAAAGGCTTCTATGCAGCTTAATAAGGAACTGGTCTTAAAATGGCTGATCGCTTACCATAAACAACCTACTTAATTTGGGTGGGTAGTGGTTTATTGGTCACATTTTCACACCAAATCAGCAAACAGAAAAAAAGTGGAACTATGACATTGTTACATTTATCCCCTTTCTGTCACACTTATCGAGATTTGTATGCTACCATCTCGCTCGGACGTGGTATTATTATTACCATAGCTTGTCCTGAGTATCTTAGGTCCATGCTATCAACTAACCAGATTACAGCTAATATTAAAATCAACCAATCAGAAAACAGAATTCATTTCAAACATCAGGTATTTTTTTAGTCCCTAATTCACAATCATTAAACAAAATAAACGCCTCTAACTGTCAATCAATAGCCGCATTGAAACGTTCAAGCGTGGTTGACTGCATACATTGCGTAAGCTATGAGATTGAGCGGGATAGACTACTGTCTATCTAGCTTTATCTAGTTCCGTATGCTGTCCTCCGCGCTCGGCCGTTTGGACGCGGCTATTGACGGTCAGAGGCGTTTATTCGTAGTGTCAATATTATGTATCTGTGTCAAAGCAGTTTGTTAAAAAAAACATGCCGCCAAATTTAACAATCTTTTCGCTGTGGAATTTATTATGGATTGTGGATGGATAATCTTTATTTTTTACTCTTTTCTCGCAGTCGAAGTAAAAAGTAGAGTGTATAACAACCATCTCGTTGTAATATGGCTATTTTAGCCCCGTGTCATGCAATCTACTATACTTTGTTTCAACTTGAACTTTTTTTTTTTTTTTTTTTTTTATTTATTTAAGGTCGCTTAAACAGCTAAGGTCATTAGCGACCACTATATGGATACACTATTAAATCAGGTTGTAGTAGTTGATAAGTTTGAGAAATTTTACAGATTTTTTGAGTTATTTAAACAATCCTTCAGATTATCAGGAAGATTTACAATTAATCGTTCTGTGTTATACATTGGACAATCAATAAACAAGTGTTTGACAGATAAATCACTACTACACCTTAGACATTTTTTCTTAGGCTCCTTAGTTATAAGATACAAATGAGTAACATTGCAATGCCCTATTCTTAATCTATTCATAACTACTAAATCTCTTCTATTGTTTACATGAAATTTACTCTTTTCGAATACTGATTTTCTTATCTGATATAAGGCACTATTGTTATTTTTTACCCAACAGCTGTTCCATAATCTTTTAATCTGAATTTTAAAGTATTTCTTAAGGTCTGGATTAGTAATAGTCGTGTAATTGCATTGCTCATATCTCGTAGCGTTTTTGGCTGCGGTATCCGCCTTTTCATTTCCAGGAATACCCTGATGACTAGGTATCCAGAATAATTCTATAACGTATTGCTTATCCAGTAGATCGAGTAGATTTTCTCTTATTAAATTGATTAAAGGATCATTATTATTAATATTAGATAATGCTTTGAGGGATGACATTGAATCAGAAAAAAATAAGTGTTTTTTTTCACTCGAGTAGTCATTAATTACCTCTAGGCATTTTAGGATTGCAACGGCTTCACATGTGAAAATAGATGCATAATTTTGTAATCTGTACCTATAAATATCGTTTGTTGTCACGATCGCGCAACCGGTTCTACCCTCACAAACGGAGCCATCCGTATAATATAGCATGAACTCTGGGTATTTATCTTTAATTTCATAGAAAAGGTTCTTATAAATATAATCAGGGGTGGAATGTCGGGGGTACTTGTACGCTAGATCTAGGTTAATTTTAGGTTCGATTTTTGTCCATGGCGGGTACTTGGGATGTTTACGTGGGAATACGGTAGATAATTCAAAATTGATTTCGTTTAGATATTTTTTACTTCTAAGTCTTAAGGGGACGGGGAGAGATGGCAGTAGGCTGTATTCAATATCAGACGGTAATGAAATTTTCGAGAGAAATGATTTGTTATTGTTGGTTGTATGGTTGATGGCATATGAAAGGCACAATTCTTTTCTTCGAAAA
Organism: Epinotia nisella; assembly: GCA_932294315.1. NCBI lineage: Eukaryota > Metazoa > Arthropoda > Insecta > Lepidoptera > Tortricidae > Epinotia > Epinotia nisella. The sequence continues at coordinate 10,290,113 of OW028680.1, forward strand.
ATTAAGGGCATTTCGCTTGCTCTTTTCTCGCAGTCGAAGTAAAAAGTAGAGTGTATAACAACCATCTCGTTGTAATATGGCTATTTTAGCCCCGTGTCATGCAATCTACTATACTTTGTTTCAACTTGAACCTTGTCACATTACAAAGAGCAAAATTTGTATAAGTAAGTATACTTAGACGAAAAGTGAAATTGAATTGCCACTGGCTTTCTCTTCGATTGGGTTACCTATAAGGAGTCGAGTTATACTTAGGTATACGTGTCTATTCTATGTACATTGAACACATAAGTAACGTGATGGATAATTTTAAGTTTCAATAAAATTACCAATTGAACTTCACGCTTATTACTAAGCGTAAATAAATAATGATGTCGTAAATAAATAATTATGGAAGCTATTACTAGCTTCCATAATTATTTATTTACGACATCATTTTGGTACTCTAAAATTATTGATAGGTAGTCCTTTTTAGGGTTCCGTAGCCAAAATGGCAAAAACGGAACCCTTATAGTTTCGTCATGTCCGTCTGTCCGTCTGTCCGTATGTCACAGGCATTTTACTCGAAAACTATAAGGTGTATTTGAATAAAATTTTGAGGATAGGTGTATTTTGTTAGCTGCTACATAGTTTTGTAATTAAAATGACTAAAAATTTTTTTAGTTGTGCGTTCCATACATAAAACTAAAAATCAAAAAAAATTGTAAGCCCACGTGTGGGGCACATTAATCGATAGGCCTTTCAAAATAAATATAAGGTTTCTCAGATTTTTTTTTATTATTAAGTAAATAGAGTTGGAGATAATCGCCCCGAAAGTCACTAAAATTCGGTCCCCCCCTCTAATTTTTGAACAGTGTATTTTAAAAATATGAAAAAAATCATGGACGTATTAAATTCTTATTTATTATATAGGGCTTATATTAAATTCTTTCACCGAAAATTATTTTGAACAAGATCGGTTCAAAGGTTTTCGAGATATTCCTTAAACAAAAGGACGTAAGTGCCGTAAGATTTCTGTGACGATACGACATTTTTAATAGGCAAGGAACCCTTTGGTTTTGCGTGGTCCGACACGCACTTGGCCGGTGTTTTACTTTTGTATTCTTAAACATAGATACATAATTTGACTTTACAACATAAACACTGTTTTCCTAAATTAAGTGATCTTCATAAATAACTTTATTGAGTCATCAATGTACTTATACTGTTTCTGCTCATGAAAGCGATTTTTGTAATAATACTTTTTGGACATGGAAATCCTACCTATTACGTTATAAATAATGAGAGCCAAAAACCGATACTAATAAGGCCTGAGTGAGTAGGGAATGCAAACTGATTTTAACCGAAACCGAAGAAACAGATTCATCATCATCTTCGTCATATCAGTCGAAAGACGTCCACTGCTGGACATAGGCCTCCCCCAAAGAGTGCCACAAAAGCCCGGTCCTACGCCACCCGCATCCAGCGGACTCCAGCGACCTTTACCAGGTCATCAGTCCACCTTGTGGGAGGCCTACCCACGCTGCGCCTTCCGGTGCGTGGTCGCCACTCGAGAACCTTTCCGTCCCAATGGTCATCGGTTCTACGTGCAATGTGCCTCGCCCAATGGCACTTAAGTTTAGCTATTCGGAGGGCTATATCGGTTACCTTGGTTCTGCTGCGGACCGATTATAACAGATTATTTCGACAAAATTTCATAACCGGGTTTCGGAATTTAGAAAAATTAGTTACGGTTATTTTCAGTTATAATTTTCCTTACTTAAATTACAAAAAAAAAAGGTTACTTACATTAGTTCTGTGATTTTGACACATAAGTATGGTTTTGATGGATAGTTATTGGATAATTTCTTAAAAAACGCGAAAAAAGTGCGCTCGTGCTTGTGGTGTGGTGTGGTGTGGTACTCGTAAGACTCTAGCGGTGCCTTTACAGTGACAATTGAACTACGCTGCTTTTGTGTTTATTTATAAACTAGCTTCTGCCCGTGACTCCTTCCGCGTGGAACTTTCACCCCCCATTTCACTCCCTTAGAGGATGATTTCCGGGATAAAAGCTATCCTATGTCCTTCCTCAGGACTCAATTATCTCTATACCAAATATCTAAATCGGTTTATCGGTTTAGCAGAGGTGGCAGACGGACAGAAAGACAGAAACACTTTCGCTTTTATAATATTAGTATGGAGTATGGATGAGAGCGTGTATTTGGGCTGCCACATTTTGTCATAATGATCTAATAGAAAGAAAGAAAGAAAATACATTTATATTATATTTTATATCATTTTTTTTATTTTTTTTTATTTATTTTTTTTGTATTTATGGTTGTTTTCTGGTGTTTAAGCGATAATTTCCTGGTTTTTAAGAATAAATAACCGTAACCGGTTATAACCGTAACATTTCGGTTATATTAGCACCCACCAAAATCATAACCAGTTATAAAATATGACCGGTTATTGCATTCCCTAGGCCTGAAGCTCATGCGATAGTCTCACTATGCGTCCTCTGATCTCGCTAAGAAAGCTCAAAATTGTTATTATTATTTTAGCAAGATGGGATCCTCTAGGGCCAGTCTTCTAGGTGTGATTCGGGAATATTGAAATCCTGCTGCTCAAGAATAAAAGGCTCAGGCCGAGCGATAAAATATTTATACAAAGACACTCGATGAAAAAATTGATATGACTTGGAATCGTTTGGAAGCGATTTTATACTTTAGGTACAGATTTAGTGATGCAATATAATTAAAGTAATGAAACTAACTACATCAATGAGGAAAACTTTGTTAATTGAATAAAAATATATAATAGTGTCTGATTATAGACGAACTAAAAATAAACGTTGCAAAAAGAGGTTGAAAAATAGGTATTTTTATAGAACACGTACTTATCTTAGTCCAAGTGCGTTGGCTTATTGAAGCGCCAATTAAATCGTGTAAGTCGTAGCGTAGTTCCAATCCAATAGCACACAGCTCCCCTTTCTGTAACTTGTTTTAAGCTCACCTCAACGCTCACCCACAATTATTCCTGGACACCGCTTGCAGTATATATAAAATATGAATCTGGGATATTCCGAGTATTTTTCCATGTAGGTTTAAGAAAAAAACCGGCCAAGTGCGTGTCGGACCACGCAAAACGAAGGGTTCCGTGCCTATTAAAAAGGTTGTATCGTCACAGAAATTTTACGGCACTTACGTCCTTTTCTTTGAGGAAGGCAGTTTTTCAGCAATATCTCGAAAACCTCTGAACCGATCTTGTTCAAAACAATTTTCGGTGAATGAAATTAATAAGCCCTACATTTTTCCATATTTTTAAAATACACCGTTCAAAAATTAGAGGGGGAGGGACAGAATTTTAGTGACTTTCGGGGCGATTATCTCCGACTCTATTCACTTAATCAAAAAAATGCTAAGAAACCTTATATTTATTTTGAAAGGCCTATCGATTGATGTGCCACACGGGGGTCACAATGAAAAAAAAATTGACTTTTAGTTTTATGTATGGAGTGCACCCCTAAAAAAATTTTTTTTGTCAGTTTAATTACAAAACTATGTAGCGGCTAACAAAATACACCTATCCTTAAAATTTTATTCAAATACACCTTATAGTTTTCGAGTAAAATGCCTGTGACATACGGACATACGGACAGACGGACAGACGGACATGACGAAACTATAAGGGTTCCGTTTTTGCCATTCTGGCTACGGAACCCTAAAAATGCTGAATAGGTAGGTACACACATTTTCGTGTGTTTGTCTCGATTATATAATTTATGCGTATTTATATTATTATCTTGCCTACACTCAACATTAATAATAAGAATCATAGGGTATGCATTATAGCACAGTGACCAATTAATTTCTTACGTAAAATTACAGAGTTCTTATGGAACTTCCTATAAGTTTTTTAAATAATATTCTATGTTCAATATTTAGTATGTTTGTTAGATATTGTTGTATAATTGTGAGTTCAATTAGCAGTGAGATTATTATGTTTTTACTAAAGACAAATTGTAAGCTTGTGTGTTATAAAAAACATGTTTGCTCGGTTGGATAGCGACGCGACATAATACTAATAATTGGTCAATTAAAATACGCGAGAACTAATTTGTAAACTGTCTTTACTAGGTTTGTGTAACATTTATATAACGGGCATATAATTATTAAAGGAGGGAATGGTATAAGTTATAAGTTACTCCTGTCACATTTTATTAAATGCCGATAATGGCCGTTTTAAGTTGTTGCCTTTAGTTTAGGACAAAGAAGATTTATAGTCTACATTTATTAACAAATTAATACAGAGAGGAGCACATAACGACACCGAGTCGATCTCAAAGCTTGGAGCCAGTTTGTTTAACCTCTAAATAAATGACACCGCAACCGAAGAATAGTCTTCCATCGACATATTTAAATAATTATTCAAAAATAGAAAAGCACTCCGCTGTTCCATAAATTCGGATCAGTCAACGTTTCTTTACATTTTTTGATTATGTATCCATTTTTTACTATCGACTTGATATCGCACTTTAGATCACACAGACACAAAGGTGTTCATTGTGCTTCGATTGCGAGTAAATAAATTATCTGTTATTTTCACAGAGAAAAATGGTTTAATAGAAAAATAGTAGTACCTATTATTTGGGTGGATTTTTTGTTACTAACTATTTAATTCCTATGAGCTCTGTTAGGTTTTCGTGTAAAAATTATTAATAAGTGACACGAATAATAGATAATACATAAACAATGTTAAATCATTAGCACAAAACTTTTAATGTTTATTGGATTACTACCTACCTTAAAAAACATACCACAAAGTTTCTAAAAGCTCTAAAATAAAGTTTATTGGCCCATTAACGAATCTCTGACTATCGTCAAATACAAAAGATCCTCTTAATATATTAAATAATAACTGCCCCTTGGCTCCGTTGTCTAATTACAAATAATGAAGTTGCGGGATAAAATACAGCCAGCATTCATTTCGAAGGTCTATTCTAAACTTCAAGTTGAAAGTTTTTTTTTTAATCGAATGAGTAGTACCAAAGGTTACCGCACTAAATACAAAGCTACTCCCTCACAAAGCTATACACTCACAAACTTTGACTCTTTATTACATTAAGTTACTACTAGATTAGAATATTTTTTTCACCGAAATCTTTACGTATAATAATCGATTATCCTAATGTTTCTATGTTGATCATACTCGTAATATTTATTGTGTCGAACATCGAATTATTCAACATGTGCATAATTTTACAATTCCTAATGTTAGATGTCCCTACTAATGCTGTTTGGTCTACAATTCATATTTCTAAGCAACCATATAGGTAATATAATTTTATTCTTATATAATAAGTAAGTATTAGCTAGTAAAAAAGTATTCGGTTTTGGTTCTTCGCCGGCCGCTGCCGCGGCGTGCTCGCTCAGCTCGCGCGCTGTTCCTGACACTCCTCCTCGCTTCGCTCGACATCGTACCTACAACGACCTGCCTAAGAGTCACACAAACTTGAATCCACCGCTGTCTCTAATTATTTTGTTAAGATGTTCAGTAAATTATTGAAAGTACAAAATGTGTATTTTTTTATTCAATCATAGGTCATACATTTTTGACATCGTATACCTACTAATGCCATATAATAATAGGCGTAATAAGATTTAGCCATTTTGATTTTCGATTATTTAGTATTAGGAGCAATAAGAATTATGACAATCAACAATTATGCAAAAAAAGAGTGTGCTAAATTGAAAATATGCCATTAAACGTTATGCCAAAAATGTTCAGCCAAAAGATTTTAGGACAATCAATATTAGGCCACCTAAAGGGCAGGGTTATTATTCAGAGCAATGACGCGTATCTTTGAAGTATCCAACAGGCAACCAGATGGCTCGTGGTATTTGAGCTCCCGAAGTGTTGTGGAACCGCTCGCTCTGGGCAACCCGAACTGAGCCAACTTGGACTGGGGCAAAAATAGGAAAGGGCGAAAAAATATATAGTTGCAAGCCATCCGGTTGCCTCTTGGATACTGCAACTAAGTACACGTCATTGCTTTAACTATATGAAAAGTTTGCTTGATGTAATACTATTCCGATATAAAAATTCTTGCACATAGATTACCTATTTTAGTAAAGTGAGTGAGATTAAGTATAGTTTTGGAAATTTGTATTTTTATATGTAATGGGTACCTATCTCCGAAACTCTCATCCGATTCCGGTATTTCATTAATATGTAGAATTAACATTCAGGACGAAAATAGGTTATATCTCACCCCGCAGCTTCGCTTGGATTCTCTGTTATACGCCGGGAATCCTTGCGGGCACCTAGAGTATTAAAAACATGTTAAATACAAAATTAACTAAATTCGAATGTGAATTCCGCTTATTTATTGCACTTACACAACTTATATTTACTTACTAGCTTCCGCCCACGACTTCGTCTGCGTGGACCCAGGATAAAACCTATCCTTTATTTTAAATCCAGCTATGAACTATCTTCGTGCAAAATTTCATCCAAATCGGTTTAGCCGTTTAAGCATGAATGAGTAACGAACATCCACACATCTAAACATCCAAACGTCCATACATCCAAACATCCAAACTTTCGCATTTATAATAGTAGTAGTTTAACATGTTAAATACAAAATAAATTGAATTTGAGTGTGATTTCTTGATCATATAGGTAAGTTCCGCTTATTTATTGCATAAGTTCAAATAAAATAAAATATAAGCTGTGTAGGTAAGCCTACACGACTTATATTTGTCACATTTGCATTATTGAAATATATAATATTTTCCTTTAATACTTGAGTTAGGTCGTTAGGTATATTATAGTATTTAACTGAAAAGTCCTAGTTTTGATAGTTCCCATTCAAATTATGAGATATAAATCGAATGATGCTCCACAGTTTCTGACATGTAGTCATTGTTAAATTAAAAACCAAACCCAAAAAGCATGCGTACATGTTTCTGTCTGTAGGTATTGAAATTTAAGTGGAAATCTGCTGTTTAAAGCGATAAAAGCCGCATAATATTCAGAATTGTATGGATATAAGACTTTCTTGAGTAGCACGGTAGAAATGTGGTTAGCCTCTGCATGCGTCGGCCGCCGCAGACACAGCGACGCTTCTCGAAGGACCACTGATTGGGTGATTCCATACAGGCTCGCCTATTTTTATTTCGGTGTAGATTTTTCACGCATGTGACAAACAGTCTCCGGGACATTCTTTTGGCAAATTTTTGTGCTTACCTAACTTATAAGATGAAGCAGTTTTATTAACTATCAATATTTTTGCGAAATTATGTTTCTCAGAATCTTTCTTCATTCTAGATACTTTGTTAATACTTAATTGTAGTAACCACGTATGTAGTAAGTCATATAAAAGACCAAAAACCTAATTCTGTGACTTTTGGCTCCCGAAAATTAGAGGCGGTTACGCGATAACCATATTTTCAAAAATCGGGACCAAAAGGAATTTAGAACCTAAATTCATGGCACGCAGGACTAGCGACGAAGTCTGTTGCTTCTAAAGTTTATTTGAAATTATCTAAGTGCATGCAGAATGTTTGTCTACATTGGAGTTATTTATGAACAAGATAAAAGTAATGTTGAGAAAGCGGCTTTGATAATCAACACAATGATTACCTATTGTTAGTATATATTCTCGATATTAAAGTGCATGGATTCGCCCGACAGGCAAGCAAGCTGCGCAAGAGTACCTAGTTGTGCTCAATGTCAAAACAGGTGGATTCGACAGCGGGAAGTAAACATCATTCGTAATTTACGCTGTTGTTCATACTACATACCTATATTGTTATCAATAGCTTCATTAAATCATATTTCGTGTTTAGATAAAAAATATGTTAATGTTGTCATAATTATATAGGAACAACAGTTGTGTATTTTCATACTTCTAAAATGTTTGCTTATTCTGTTTCTTTGTAATTGGCCTCTGTTTTACAGATTTTGAGGTAAAGTTTAAAAAATAATGTATAGTATTGATGTGGACATTTTGTCATTCCATCCCTTACAATTAATTTAACAGTTATGGTTGATTTATTAATACGTCATAATTACCATAAAATTTAACTATTTCGTTAATTAGGAAGTGCAAATTATTAGTTTATTATGAGTTGACTTATGGTTTACGTGAGATACTTGCCATGCGTGTCAATATTTCCATACTCAAGCAATGATCTACAGATATTGACTCAAATATGCAATAGTTTGTTCTTAACTAACATATCACATCCTGTTAAATCTGCAAATAGGAATATCCAACACTTATTATGACGAGATAGTTTATTATTTCTCTCTATATTTGTCTGTGAAGTATAGTATACTTTCCATAACCGTAATCAAAATTACGTAAATAGATAAAGCAGCTACCTACTCTTAATTGATTTAAATAAAAACCTACTCAATATTAAAAAGTTAATTAAAGCTTGAACCTGTAGTCTCGTTATTATTGAATAAGCGAGCGAAGCGAACGAAGTTGTCAGTTTCAGCTTGGGTAAAAATTATTTGTCCTGGGGCTGTTCTCCTCAACAAGTCGCATTTCTTAACCGATTTTCGTGAAATCGTGAGTTAGTTCGATAATTACCTAGAGGCAACCGTATGGCTGGCGGTATTTGAGCTCCCGAAGGGCCGTGGAACCGCCCTGGGCAACCCGAACTGCGTGAACTCAAAAGCTTTAGCCCTTAGCTTCATTAAATCATATTTCGTGTTATTACTTAGTTTTTTTATGTGGATTCAGTTCTTAGTTTTTTTTTATTCTCACAGAGCCACTAGTTATATTTAAGTACATACACAACCAACTTATTTTTTTTTTTTGCTTTTTCTTTGCTTTTAATTCTCTATAAATTGATGAGGATGAAAAAAAATAGCTCCTCCTGATTGTGTGTGATAAAAAAATTACACGCAGCGTTGGAATAATATCAAATAACATTTGCGTGAAATCTCGAAATACGCATGTAATGAATCCCTTTAGGTGTCATTATTTCGTTATTGATATATAGCCCAAACATCGAGAGGAAGGTTGAAGAATGCACCGCACTTCCGTATTAAAGGTCGAATCAATTACGATCTACCTACCTTCTCTTTTTGCCGTATTGCTCCCGGCTCTCTGATTCATGCTCATTTGTTTTGAAGCCTGATTTACATCAATATTAAATATAATTATAAACGCGAATGTATATTTGTTTGTTTGATACCTGTTTACGTTTAAACCACTGAATCGCTTTAAGTGAAATTTGATATGATTATATTTTGTGTTCCGGTAGTAAGTATCTAACTAAGAATTAAGAATAATTCTACGGTACGGATAGGTACCTACTTATTATATTTTAATAAATATTAGTCAGCCATTAGTTAATAAGCTGTATAATTTTGTGTTGGGTTATATGCCCATCAAGAATATAATATTATCATTTTAACTTCCAAAAGAATAAGCGTTTTAAAACTTGCTCATGAACAATATTAATTAGTCATCAGTTAATTCACTGTTTAGTTTTGTATTAGGTTATGGAAGTGACTATCAAGAATATAATAACCGTAATGATATCATAATACTTAGTTTAAAAAAGCAAATATCATAATAATAGAACACCGGCCTAGGCCTATACAATTCTGAGTAAGCCGAATGCGATTAGCAAATTATAATATTTAAATGTAGCAATAACATGGACGCCACTCTGTCTGCTGAATCGAGTTTAATCTATACACACCTCTCTAGGCATGACTTATTCGGGCTGCTTGATTAATTGCTTTGTGAGTTCATGCATTATTCACTAAAAGAGTTTTATTTGTTCCAGTAAAAATTTTAGAGGAAAGCTACATGTTTTTATTACCTACCTATACAATAATTCAAGTGTATAAAACAATTTGCGACATTTTATTATTTTTTGTAGTTCCTTTTAGTAATAATTAGGTTTATAATTTTATTTTTCTATTCTCTAAACTCAAATGGCGACGAGATTTTAACCAGCAAAGCTTTAAAACTGCGACTTTAACATATTTATTGGCTATAAACGCGCTTCGTGTCATTAAAATAATAAATCCATCTTAGAATTACCATGAATTTTCTTAATTAATAGGCTATTACTATAAACTCACAACTAATATGTGCTCTCTCACAAATAGGTAGATATTTACTCTTAGATAAAACTTAATTGTTACTATAATGCATGATATCAATTTACTAATAAATAATCATAATTTTCCTGTTAAAATGACGAATTACTTAAAATCTGTTCTACTACGTGAAGGTTTACGAATACAGAAAGTACCTAATTAATTAATTTACCTATGCAGCGTGTGTGTTTCTATACGCGATGATTGAAATCTAGATTGTTAAGGATTTATTCATCCTTAGTTTAATCGATTTCATCATGCAACGAAAATTAGTCACACAATTAATAATAAGAAGAAGAAGATATGGGTATGGGGATATGGGTGGATAGGTATAAGAAGATATGGGTATTTTTTTTTAAGAAAAGTTAATTTAATTAATTAGGTATAAGGACTTTTCTATGGAATAAGATAGAAATATTAGTTACATAGGTGATAATAGGTACTTCTTCTACTTTTAAAAAGATTTACCCAAGCTTTGAATGATCGCCAAATGTAAAAGTTGATTTCAAATATCCTGCAACCTTAGTTGATGTAACTTCGTAATATTAGTTCCGCGAAATAAAATAAAATAAAAAGCCATTAAATAAATTTAATTATTTCGTACGCCTCAAGGTTATTGTGTTCTTACTTCATAGTAATCGATAAAATCAACGCTTAGAATAAATTCACAGTTTTAAGAAGAATCGCAGCGTGTGGTGAATAAATATTTTTATCTCTCGGATTTAACTTTTTATGATTATGACACTAAAATATATTTTTTGTAAGTACCTACATATTTTATATTAACATTTTAAAACAACAAACACCTTGTTAAAATACTAAAGAGAGGCGCCAATCATGGCTGATAAATGATTTAACTTTCTCTGTTATGTTTGTATAATAAATCTTCATAACATATAAACACTTTCTCAATGTTTTTTATAGATGATTCATGACACATATTAGCGACAAAAACATTGAGTAAACACATTTATGTACTTCAAAATAGAGGTTAATCATACACACGCTTAACATATTGACATTGGCTAAAACTTTTTATCCATGAGCTGTTTAGATTGTAAGAGAAAGTAAATGCAATCTAATAAATTACTCAGCAAGGCGTCGTCAAATCGGAATTACTTTCGCACTGCACACAATACGATGACTCACCGGTAAAAAAGCTCTGTGTCTAAAAATAACCGATCAGAATATTGTACAACGTACAGTTATGTAAATGCACGTCGTTATGTTAAAAACAAAGGGGCATTGACTTGACCCCGTAATGGGTACTTAAGCTTTGAATTTACACTTAAATATGAATACCTAGTGGTGCTTTTTTTGGATGCAAGTGTTGTTTTACATGTTTACTTGACCTCCGTATAAAACAAAATAAATATACAACTACTTACTTCACTTCGAACACTTTGTTTTGGGTTGTACTCGTAGAATTAAGCTATATAAGTAGTATAAATAAGATACAATCTGCAATCTGTGTATTTATAGCTGTTGGTTATCCTTGTATAAATAAATAAATAGATATTTATCTTAACTTTTTTGTATCAAAATGAAATCCAGGTTTTAATAGCGTTATAAAGCGGTGTAAAAATCTTAATAGCCTTGCGAATATGTAACATATGGTCTCGAAACGGCACACTCACTTTATTAATGCAATAAAACCTTCCGTTGCTCAGGAGTGGATGAGCAGCCTGTTCGAGCTACTTAAGGACACTATCTGAGCATTTAGACGATCAATAAAAACTAATATGTAGATGTTGTGATGTAAGCATGTTCACAGTGTCAACTGCTTTGAAAGATGTCAGGTTGCTGATCTACGTGAAAATATTATACGATGATTATTTTATTTATTATGTTTTGTTTATAATTTTACGGCAAGAGCTGGTTCATTACATTGTATCATTAAATTGGATCAGATACATTATTACACGTTACTATATTACAAAGTGTAATATGTTATATTCGTGCTTAAAAGGTAAATCAAAGTCTATGAATCGGTAAATGGAAAAATATATATGAAAGATATATAAATTATAGTATTTTTCCAAAGGGTATTGAGGCTTTGGGGATACCTATGTTTTCCATAATTTTACTTGCAATATTTTTCACTTGCCATAATTTTAGTTGACATAACATTATCCTAAGCCATTAATATTACGTGCCATAATAGACAAAAGACATCATCAACATTTCTCAAAAAATCAAATGAAATAATATATCATTTGTCAAAAAATTCAAAAGCCATAATCATTAGAATCCATAAATCTGGTGTGCACAAACTGAAATAAATAGATTTTAAACTACAGGCAGTGTAACATAGGCAAAGCGCCAGATCCGAACGTTTTAATTTTTTATTCTTTTATGGCAATTGTTAACTTCCCGCAGCGCTGGAGCAGTTGAATATACCCCCTGTCTATAAAGTTTCTACAATATTATTTACATGGAAGCATATTCTATTAACCATGAATATATAAATTTACTAGCTGCCCGCGTATTGCAAAGAGCGCAGACAAACCTGCGAGATAAAATATAACTTGAAAGTCGAGTGTATACACTGGTAAAACAATTTTAGAAATTGAATAACCGGTTCCGTAAATTATCCGGGAGCCTGTTATTTTTGGCAAATTTTATTTTCCAACCAAACTCTGTCAACTGTTTTTTTTTTCTTTATAAATTTTTCCATATATTTATTTGCCAAATCATAATCAATCCAAATGATCACTTGTCAGATAAGACGGCATCTTTCATTAAGGCAATGGTTCTTTTGCCAAATCCATTATACAGGATGGGCCCTGTAACAGGAGCAAAAAATGAAACGGTAGATTATTAACCTTTTCAAGGCTTTGTCAAAGAGAAAAGTTGACAACCACACGCCAAATCAACAAGACATTTAGTGCAGAGTTAAACCTTATGTCAATGCAAGAAGGTTACTATTGCGCTGGGCTCCTTGACGCATATATCAGTCGTTGGCGTCAAAATGATTAAGCTTGTAAGAAATTACTTCCAAGTGGTTTCATTTTATTGTTATTTTCTGAGTTTTCTTTTTTCAAAATAAGTTTATGTGTATTGCTTTACTCTTAATAGTGATATTAATAACTTTTTATTTTAATAAAAATTTAAAAAATCACAAAAAGATCTTTTGCAAACAAAAATGCAAAAACTATAATTACTCATTACTGACTTGGAGGTCATAACTTTAAATCAAAATTTCTCCGGATTAAAAAAAATTAAAATAAATTGGACACAATGGGTTACTGCAGATGCTCTAAGGAAGCGTCCTTTTAAATATTTGCTCCTGTTATAAGGCTCATCCCGTATATGCAATAGGTTTTTTTTTATGCAAATAAATTATTAGTCGAAAAATATTTGCGCAAATAAGTGTTCGCCATATGGTCAACATTTTTGTCGCACATTTCAATCGCCATAAAAGCCAATCGGCATAAGATAGTAAAATACCTACAAATTTATTAAACGTAAGTAATGACAAATATAAAAAATAAAATACCGGAACCGGACTCTAACGTCTTATTATGGCGCCTACGTTATTTCAGAAGAAAGTGCAAGATTAAAAATTGCTATGCTCTAAGCATCAGGCGCTCCATACAAAATACACAAAAATATTGAGAATTTTCTCGTTACTTTGAATACCCAAACTTTTTATAGGTTTTCCTGTAATCTTTAGGCAAGGAACTATTTTCCATATTTTTTTCAGAATTTTAAGCCTAGTAGTTTTTGAGATAAGGGAGGGAATAGTCAAATTTTGTCTTTTTCCCAAAATTACTTCAATCCTGTTTTTGCTAAAATTATAAAATAAACCGAGATGCTTATAACAACCACTTTCATTTGATATGTCACACAATACAGATTGCGAAACTTTTTTTTTCTTTTCCAGTTTACCCCCCAAAAGTGGCCCCCTTGTTCAGAATTCATTAATTTACTTTACGCGCCCATCTGAGGGTCACTATTTTACATATGTTAACCAAATTTCAACTCAATCAGTCCCTTAGTTTCGGTGCAAATCGGCTGTGACAGACGGACAGACAGACGCACGAGTGATCCTATAAGGGTTCCGTTGTTTTCCTTTTGAGGTACGCAACCTTTAAAAACTACCAAAAATCGAATTAGAGCACCCCACTCCTGCGTTGTCTTGACTGTCCTACCCCTAGAGTGTATATAAAAGCTCGCGGAGCCAGGAGCTCGCGTAGGAGGTCCTGAGTTGAGCGGGCGTTTAAGACGAGTGTGCCAGTGAAACGAAGGACTGACGAAGAGAGTTTCTGGCGGGACTCGGGAGCCCGGGCGGAGGGCGGGGGAGTGGTATTACAAATAATATGCAAGTATTATTTCGTACCTATTGGATGTGTGTCTAAATTCAACCATTAAATCTTTGCAATTAAAATAATATTTATGGAAAAAGTTAATTATGGCAGTTGTAATTAGGATAAAAGAGTACATCTTATGACATTCGAGTACCTTATTATGGCACTTGAGATATGGCATAAAACATTATGGCAAATGATCATTATGGATATTAAATGTTTATGGAATCTAAAAATTATGGCATACGAATATTATTATTCATTACTAACCCGAGTTTATGTAAGCAGGTAGGTTATCTTAATTCATAGTACTTATGTGTATGTTGTTATAAAATACTTGGTAATTAAATGAATACAAAGAACACTAATACTTTTTCAAACGTTGCTGTAATCACAGAACAATGCTGTAATCAAATATCATGTCGATATCGACTAAATTAATATATCGCACATCACACTTGTAACAAAATATTAATGGCTCCTAGGCGTTAAGAGCTTGTGGCTATTAAAAGTTATGTTAGTAGACGGAACCTTGACATAATTTGTATTAATGTTTTTCCTCATTTGTAGTGAAGGCCTTTAGAAAATATGATATACCCTGAAAACTTAGAAACATCTCCATAAATAATATAAACTATGTACGCATGTCCGCGTCCATCATACCTCGCTGCACTTCTGGGTGCAATAAGATGCCAATATTACGACTTGTGATAAGTATCTTAGCGTTTAAATGATATTCATGATTTTCGATATTTATTGGAGACAAATTGATATCATTATTTTTATTAGTGAAGCCTGGTCATGGATGCCCGGATACAACTGTGTCAACACTCTAATAATGTCTCCTCAGGATGCAAGTTATAGCGTCAAAACAAGAAGTACTCGTAATTATATCAAAAGTGTACCTCTCCTGTGTCAACTATCAAAATTATGTAAATGCGTATGCGAGTCGACGTACGATTAAGACATAATTTGCATTTCTTAGCCAGAAATACACAATCCGTGGGAGTAATAAACTTACGTTTCGGGCCAGGAATGTGAAATTATTTTACTGGAGGCTTTAAACACAAATGCAGCAAAAGCATAAAGAATTTTGGGGTCAATCGATGTCATGCCATAAGACATTCAAAACAAAATGTCCTAAATACTTACTTAAGGAGTGGTAAAACATTAAACGTAAGTGAATATTGCTTTTATTTCTTTTTTCTTTAGTTTCCGATGCAACGAGATACTCTTACTGATACAGCGGATAGTGGTGGTCAATCATTGGTTTAGATATAGTTTTCGACTCTTGAATGTCATTTTTACGAAAACCGATTAATAAAAGAAAAAGAACATGCCAAAAAGGAAAAGGACAATCATTTTGTGTAGGTACTCGTCATATTTGTCGGCCGTTGAAGGTTCAGAATTCGGTGTTTGAGATCAGTACAAAGTACTCCCAACCTTCGGATCATTCCGACTTAAGTACCTCCAGTATGAGAAATACCTTCTCTTGAGCCTATAGGTATACACCGATCGCACGCCCGCCACCTAATCCAATCGACCAGGGCCTTGTATTACTGATTTCACATACAATTTATCCAGGAAATTATATTTTTTAAACGACTATGATACGAGATTTAGATGTTTTACGATATCAATTCAAAGAATTCAATCGACATGACACGAAAGCATTAGCTGTTACGACACGACAAACTGCGTTTTACTTGCAAAATATTTTTAAGGCGAAAAATAGATAAACTAAAATCTTTAACCTTTTGACGAATAAAATGAAACTTCTGATTTATGTCAAAATGACAATATTTATCAATATTATCATGTGGCCGTCCGTGGCTTCAGTGGCACGAGTTTTCGTCCGCGTCCACAGCCGTATTTTGCTCTCAAAGGGTTAATAAACATGATAAAAAAAGAGAGAAGATAACAATATAAAGTCACCTATCATACAAATGTTTGTACGTCTATTGGTACCTACAAGCTTAGACAGTAAAAATTAGAGACATTAAATAAAGGGTTTATGCTTAATTACTACCCTGATATTAAAGAAACTTAATTGGCGGGGTATTAACCTGCCCAAATTGCGCTCGTACTTTTGCAAAAAAGATAGTAGAACAACAACACTCTAATCATATTGCAAATCGTTAACACCAAATCCAGAACACACAGTCGCTGTGGCCGAATTCAGTCAGGACAGCATCATCATTAAAGAAAATCGAATACCAGAAAATGGTAGAAAAATGGTTAAGTAATACATAATTATGAAATGACAACTTACTTATCTAGTGACTTATTTAAATACGAACGTAGTAAGGTTATTAAGAGCCCTATTACATTTGGCACGAAGCTAGTTCTGAGATTTTAATGCGCCGTTGCGACATCGCTCACGCTACGCAGATGGAGCGTAGGGCGAGCGATCTGTCTCACGTTATCTCTCGCTTGCACTACGTTGCGGCGAAACGATCTTGATCCGAGGCGCTGGCGCTACAGCATTATAAAATAGGTATGAGATACACACGTAATTGTTCAAACCGTTTCATTGATAATCAATAACGTATTTATATATTCACATACATATATACCTACGTCTAAATGTGGACCAACGAATTACCTTAGAATAGAATAGAATAGAATAGAAATGTTTATTTGCAAGAATACGTAAGTACAAAGGTGTTACAATATTTTAAACATAGTTCCAGTATTCAGCCATAGCAGCATGCAAATGTTTAAGAAAACAATTAATTTTATTCATTTTAAGTATCTACATAATAGTTATTTGTTACAGTACTTTGATTTATCAAGTCAAAATGTTTTCTTTTCGACTCAAAATTTTGACCCGAAACTTTGTAGCTTTAAAAGTTAAATTTATATATAATATATAAATTTAAAATTGCGGACAAATTTATCAAGACTGAGTAATAACTATTGATAATACGTATATAAGAAAGTATCACGCAGGAATATTATTTCCGGTTGTTCTAATCTTGCTGGTACTATTTTGACGGAATTGTATTTAGTAAAATAAATAATTCTTACATTAAGTACCTAGGCCCTGGGCGACCGAGCTCTGTTCGGGTGAAAATAGAGAAAATACGGAGAAAACGACATGAGACCTAGCTAGATCGATTTCTCGCCCCCGTAAACCCCTACATTCCAAATTTCATCGATATCGTTAGAGCCGTTTCCGAGAACGTGATTGCAAATACAAAATACAAATAGCTTATTTCTTAAAAACAGCCTATTATAATTATGCTGATAATATAGGTATATACAAATATTGCTCGTTTACAGTATAGGATAGACGAAACTTACAAAAATATATGAAACATATCAACCTACAACCCATTATTGTTATTTTAAATTACATAAAGACCAAAACAATTACGCAGTTTGGCTGTATAAAACTGTGACATTAGGTACAGTCAGCATCAAAGTAGCTACGCAAACGAAGACGTCAAAAGTCTTTATTAAAAGGGAATAAGAGCTTTTGACGTCTTCGATTGCGTAGTTACTTTTGATGCTGACTGTACTAGGCTATTTTTCCTACTAATTTTATATATTCATACTCCAGAGTAGGTACAGACTTTATTGTTTTGTAAGATCTTGTGAGCTTTGAAGATCTGTAAAAAAATATTTATTTACTTAGGTATTAAGGAAGCTACGACGGTAGCCTAGTGGTTCAGGCTTGCGGCTGTCAAACGGTGGTCGTGGGTTCGAATCACTGCGCGTACTAATGAGTTTTGCGGAAATTATGTACAGAACTTATGTATGTTTGATTTATTTGGGTCGTTCTTCTTTTTTACCGACAATGAACCGAGGTTTTTCTGTTTTTTTGGTTTTTGAACTATCAAAAATTGTGGTTTTGAAGTGCGATTTTTAAAAAAATGCATAGGTTTCTTCATTAGAACTAATTAAAGTTTCCTTTCTGGCCAATATAAATATTTATTTACGGTTGGTTTCTAAAAAAAAACATGTGAACAAGTGGACTCTTTCAGTAGGGACAACATTTTGTTTTACCACTCTTTCACGGCATTCTACGAAAAAATATACATTAAAAAAAATGCTAGATAGAGAAAGTGAAATATTAAATATCACTAATTAATAAAATAATATGGACGTTCATTCGAACATTATAAAACCGTAAACATCATTACTCAAATGAGATGCCGTAATAAGACGAAGGACAGGCTATTGTCGGTCGAAAAGAAGAACGACCCATTTGTCGTTAGCTTTTCGCTGAGGGAAAAACCTCGTGAGGAAACCTACATACATCTGCGAAGAAATTCAAAGGTGTATGTGAAGTCCCCAACTCGCACTGGGCTAGCGTGGGGACTACTGCCCGTTCCATGAAAGGAGGCCTGTGCCCAGCAGTGGGACTTATACAGGGTGATTTTAGGGGTCGTGGAGCAAGGATGACCAAAAGCGAATAAGCTGGTCATACTGAACAACTTTTCCCATGGGACCAACCACGAAATCGCAAAAAAATGAGAGCCAATTAAGAGTCAACTGTGAGTTAATTGAGAGTTAATGTATGGAACAGCTGTTTTTTTTTGGCGATTTCGTGGTCGGTCCCTTGGGAAAAGTTTTTCAGTGTGACCATCTTATTCGCTTTTGGTCATTCTTGCTCCACGACCCCTAAATCACCCTGTATAGGCTGATTTATTTATTTATAAAGGTACTTAACTTAGGCTTAATTGCACTTAATTGCTACCAGTCAACCATAGGGCCAAACAGAGACTTGCAAATATGCATGAAGGGTTAGGTGTGTATAAATTTAAACGAAATAAAATAAACCAAAACTTTTAATGAATCCCCCTAAATCATTATGCCATGTTTTTGGGGCATTCAAGCACGAGGTGGCGTCATATCTCTTTGAAAAGTTCACTATAAACAAGTCTCGTGGAAGCTCTGTCAGTGGGGTAAGGTAAGGTAATGCGTTTGATAAAGCCTTGAAGTTATATTGCTGATTCCCGGGGAACCATCTGCTGCAAATGTTGGATTAAGAGTGAGTTGCACCAAACCGTCTGTGATCGTAAGCGGTGTTCGTTAAAACCTGAATGTATGGAAAGTTTGACAAATGTCCAGGGATCGGAGCCGGTTTTTTTCAAAAATCCCCGAAGTAAGTAGTCTAATAATTTGAATTTTTTTAGGCTCTTAATGTAGGACTCTATCGTGTATTTAGGTAGCATATTCGTATTATTAGATTGCCCGATCAAAAATCTAAATATATAAAAGAAGAAACTGACTGACTGACTGGCTGACTGACTAACTGACTGATCTATCAACGCGCAGCCCAAACCGCTGGTTCTAGAGATTCCAAATTTAGCACGTAGGTTCCTTATAAGGTCTCTAGGGGTGCACTAAGAAAGGAGTTTTCAAAATTCAACCCCTAAGGGGGTGAAATGGGGGTCCAAAGTTTGTATGGGGAAACAAGATTAGTTAGACTATTTCATTCGAAACTTCACATCAGTATTCCTAACAATAAATAAGTAATCATGTGTTTCAGGTTTTTTGAAAATTCAACCCCTAAAAGGGGGGAATGTGGTCACAAAGTCTGAAAATCGACATGGGTATCGTTTCTATGGTTTATCGGGTCGCTGATTACGAAAACAACGATTTTAAAATCCAACATGGCGAAAGTGAAAAAACATCTCCCCTATTGGATGCAATGGGGTTGAAATGTCCAAAATATCAATATGGGTGTTGTTTTTATGGTATTTTGGGAGTTCTGGTTCTAGAGATTCCAAATTTGGCACGTAGGTTCCATATTAGGTTAAGGGGTGCACTAAGAAAGTATTTTTCAAAATTCAACCCCTAAGGGAAAATGAAAAGAGGGTGAAATGGGGGTCCAAAGTTTGTAGGGGGAAACAAGATTAGTTAGATTATTTATTTAGAAACTTCATAGCGATAGTTCTAACAATAAATGAGTAAACACGTGTTTCAGGTTATTTGAGAATTCAACCCCTAAAAGGGGGGAATGTGGTGACAAAGTACGGAAATGGGTATCGTTTCTATGGTTTATCGAGTCGCTAATTGGGTCGTTCTTCTTTGCAACCGACAATAGCCTGTCCTTCGTCTTATTACGGCATCTCATTTGAGTAATGATGTTTACGGTTTTATAATGTTCGAATGAACGTCCATATTATTTTATTAATTAGTGATATTTAATATTTCATTTTCTCTATCTAGCATTTTTTTTTAATGTTTTTTTTTCGTAGAATGCCGTGACAGAGTGGTAAAATAAAATGATGTCCCCACTGAAAGAGTCCACTTTGTCACATGTTTTTTTTTAGAAACCAACCGTAAATAAATATTTATATTGGCCAGAAAGGAAACTTTAATTAGTTCTAATGAAGAAACCTATGCATTTTTTTTTAAATCGCACTTCAAAACCACAATTTTCGATGGAAACCACAAAATTCGTGGACATATATCTAAATATATAATAGAAGAAACTGACTGACTGATAGCTAAAGAAAGATTTGTTTTGATTTGATTTGACTGACTGACATATTAACGTACAGCCCAAACCGCTGGTTCTAGAGATTCCAAATTTGGCCCGTAGGTTCCTTAGAAGGTCTAGAGATGCACTAAAAGGATTTTTCAAAATGTATCCCCTAAGGGGGTGAAATGGGGGTCCAAAGTTTGTATGTGGAAACAAGATTAGTTAGACTATTTCATTTGAAACTTCACAGCAGTATTCCTAACGATAAATAAGTAAACACGTGTTTTAGGTTTTTTGAGAATTCAACCCCTAGAAGTGGGGAATGTGGTGACAAAGTCTGAAAATCAACATGGGTATCATTTCTATGGTTTAAAATCCAACATGGCGGACGTGAAATACCATCTCCCCTGTTGGGGTGAGCTGGGGTTGAAATGTCTAAATATCAATATGGGTGTCGTTTTTGTTGTACGTAGGTACGTTTAGTTGCGTAAAGGTATCAATCGTGCAGGTATTCCAACAATAGCAGTTTAAAATAATACATAGTGGTTGCAGTCATTATAGAAGAGAATGCAGGAAAGCAAAGTTTTGCATAATACAGGTGTTCGTAACCAATATTGTGTGATCTGCATGCGTGCCAAAAGCAGAGGTGTAGCTCCAAAAGCTAATAAATGAACAAAAATACCCATATAGCTTGTCGTCTAGTGTGGAGCAAACTATGTTGTTGCAAGTTTTCAACCTTGACAGGAGACGGACATTCGAGTAACTATAAAAATAAAAATACTATACATTTCCCTTATCCAGATGTTCCTCTTCAAAAGATTAGTATGCAAGCCATTTATTTAGAAATTATTACAGCAAAAATTTAAAATAACTGAGACATATTAATCCTCTCTCTCCTCCTTCCTCAATCCTCGTCTCCAGACAAGATAAACAAATAAAAGCTGTGCAAATAAAATAAAAACAAAGGGTTCAAATTTGTCAGGTGTTACCATTAACGGAAATAATGACTGGTTCAAAACCCGGGCCAGCTTCAAATATAATAATAGCTATACCTACCAGAAATGTTGAAATTTCTACAATGACACATGAAGGTCTCATCGTGTTAATTGTTTTAATGTAGTCATCAGATTTCATAGCAACAATATGCTCCACTACATAGTCGCGTTGAGATACACCAGCAGTAATGTTATTCTCTGCATTCCCTTGGTTTCCGAATCTAAAATTTATTTGTATTATATCTATATCTTTAGGTAGGTATTATTCAAACGGGGTAGTGAGGGAAAATGTGAAACTATAAGAGATAAGTAAATTTGTTCTTAGGAGAATTACGAGACCTATTAAAAAAACTGCGTTGAATGATTTCCAAAAAAGCTTCATAGACGGCCGGGAATCGAACCCGGTCAAATCTGTCTAAAAATCGGAGTTCGTTTTTTTTGCGTAAATTAATAGTGCTGAATGTAAGGAACAATTTTATAACCACTATGAAACCCTGCATCGACTGACTGCATCACAGGAAAATGCTGTATTTCATCATTTTAATTACAGAAAGGGATCTCCCCATACAAAGCTATGCCAGTTAGTATGTATATACCCAAGATTTGATCTTTAAAAAAAAACATATGTAGCATTTTCTTCTTCTTCTGATGAATGTTCAAGCAAGTTTATTTTACCACAATTTACCAAATTTAATAAACATTTATATCAGATAGATAAGATGCTTAAAATTACCTCGATGCTCTCGGTTTTTGCAGGGCTACGAGTATATCTAATATTCTTTCTTTTACGTTCACGGACGCCTCCGTATTTGTGTTTCGTTTTACCCATTTTACGAGTTTAACGCTGAAACGCAATCAAAGTAACTTCGGTATATTATAATATAATTTAATTTAAAAACAAAGTTTTAACCGACTTCAAATGAGTAGCCAAATTGCTTCAAGTTTGCCTATAAAATTTTAAGAGTTCCCTCGATTCATAAGAATTGGATTTTGGTGACAACGGGACCAATCTGGAAGTATATGCTTTCAAACAAAGAAAGATTTTTTCAAATCGGTTCGTAAATTACCGAGTTATCGCGTAACAAACACAGAAAGAAAAAAAAGCAGTCGAATTGAGAACATCCTCCCTTTTTTGAAGTCGTTTAAAAATGATAGTTAAATTGTCCTAACGCGCGTTCGAAACGTTACGTGATTACCCCTTAGTCACAGTACGAGCGAGCGAATTTCAACCAAAATGTAGACTAGTATTTTAAACTTTAAATGCCCAATAGGCCTGTTGCACTAACAAAAATATCTTGCTTCTACCGTAGATTTTTATTATGCGTTTGCAATTTTTATTAACGTTATTAAATACTAGCTTCCGCCCGCGACTTCCTCTGCGTGGACCCGGGATAAAAACTTATATTTTAATCCAGGCTATAAACTGTCTTCGTGCAAAATTTCATCAAAATCGGTTGAGCCGTTTTAACGTGATCGAGTAACAAACATCTAACATCCAAACATCTAAACTTTCGCATTTATAATATTACTAGCTTCCGACCGCGACTTCGTCTGCGTGGACCCGGGATAAAAACTATCCTATATTTTAATCCAGGCTATAAACTATCTTCGTAAAAAATTTCATCCAAATCGGTTAAGCCGTTTAAGCGTGATTGAGTAACAAACATCCAAACATTTATAATATTAGTAGGATTAGTGAACTTTAGTGCAAACTATTACCATTTTTTCAGTTTGTCAGAAATCGCTGCAGCTCTTGCAATAGATTAATATTTACTGAGTTCGTTATTCGTACGCCACAGGCCGCAACCCCAAAAACGACAAATAATGTATTAATTATCACGAGCTGATAAAATGGATATCCTTTGTATTTGCAGGCGTCTATGCTATGATGTCTGCTTACCATCAGACAGACCGTACTCTTGTTTACCAACAACGTCTTATTATAAAGACGACCTCAACTAGGTAACATGCATGCAACAAAATGCATGAAAGGCATTGCATTATACTAGGGTTCCGTACCTCAAAATCTCTTATAGGATCACTTTGTTGTATGTCTATCTGTCAAGACTCTAAAGAATATTGCCGCATATTTCTTACATTAGCAACGGAACCAAAAACAAATGAGGTACTTCCAGTTGACCTAGAATTATGAAATTTGGAAAAAAGCAAGGTCTTATATTGTGAAGGGAAAAGATTGAAAACTATAAATTTGTTGCTGTATTGCATAAAAATGCTGTTTGAATTTAACCAGCGTAAAGGGTCACCCAGGACGGCAGTACAAACTTCTTGACGAGAGCTCATATTACACTAGATATTTTGCCTAAAATAGTCAAAATAGCTACAAATCACGTGAGTAGGATACGAAACCCTCGCTGCGCGAGTCGGGCTCGCACTTGGCAGGTTATTTGTATTTAGTCTTCCCTGTGGATAAATCAAAGTTTTTAAGGCCTTAAAGTCTAATTATTTATTTGTATCAAAACTGTAAACTATTATTTAGTCCACAGAAAAAAGACGCTTACCTAGTTTTTTTTAAACAAACGTAGAAATTATATTTACCAAAACAACGATCATGTCAGAACAGTCGATTCTTTACACGCACACAATAACAATATTTACAGAGCGCTACGCACACTACGATAATGATAAGCATTTAGCGACGTTGCTAGGAGCGCGGAGTCGACTGACATAGGTCCTACCTCGAAGAGCGCTAGCGCGGGTATGAGTGTTAGGCTGCCAGTGGCCGCCGCAGTATAGCAAAAAGAGGTATTGTTAAATAAATTGTCAAAAATAAATGGTGGTAATTTAAACCTACAAAATGAATGTTTCAGAATAAACAAATACTGAGAATCATTTTTGTATCAGAATTACGTTAAGATAATGCAGGGATTTTGAGAAATTATGACTTGATTTTGACCGTTTTCGGTACAAAATGTAATTTGTTTCTGATTTTTTTTCACAGCCCCTGTCGCAAAAAAATATAGTGGTTTCTTGCTTTGCTTAAACTACAGGGTACTTGTAATTGTAACGTATTTTTTTTTGTGCATAATTTTTAACTGGATTGACCAATTACCGCTCCGAAATGAGGTCTCTCAAGAGATTTTGCTGAAACATGCCGCTGAAGAAAAATCATTACTAAATCAGTAAAAAGATTATCGAACACTAGTGTTCCTTAGATTTTAAAGGAGAAATCAAACTATCTTCACCAATTAGTTGTTATGTAAAAAAATGAATGGAAGGTATGTAATTTTGACGATAAAAACTTACAAT
Source organism: Epinotia nisella (assembly GCA_932294315.1). Taxonomy (NCBI): domain Eukaryota; kingdom Metazoa; phylum Arthropoda; class Insecta; order Lepidoptera; family Tortricidae; genus Epinotia; species Epinotia nisella. The sequence continues at coordinate 10,315,231 of OW028680.1, forward strand.
TACGCTTATTTTTTGTCCTCTTAAAGCTTTAAAATAAAAAATAAAAAACCCTTTTCTTCAGCTAGCTCCGCACGACAAATACAGATAAGTTAAAAACATTCAAAAAGCGCTATTTTGAAGTTCGAGTCTCGACATTTTCCTAATGAGACCCTTTCATACGATAGCTCACACGATAAAGTCGACACATTAAAATTGGGACCCACCATTCCTTGTATATCTAACTAAAAAAAACAATCCATGAATAAAAACATTCAAAACGGACGACCAATCGTCGTTTTAGATGCCGACGTTTAGTCTTCGACAAGAGTGCACGACTAAGGAAGAGGAATTTAAAATTTACCATTTTCAGACTTTCCTCTATACTATAAGTACTTATGCTATAAAGACCTTGCTTGTTATAATATTCTGTGAGTTCCCTATAAGTTTAGATTTCCCTTCGAGTACCTATAAAAATATGCGGCTACTTACAAGTTTGCATGTTTCACAGCTTCGTGAGACTACAGGCTTGAGTATTTGATACACGACACGGATAACAGACATACAGACAACGATGTTATCGGCCTATTAGGATTCTTTGTTCCTTATGAGGTACCGAACCCTAAAACCTAGGTAGATATTCAAATCCTTGTTAGTAACTTTAAATTTATATTTTCAAACTTTTATATTACAATAATACCTATAGTAATTATAATACCCTAGAGTATTTCGTGAATATGTTTGGTGACGTAAATAAAATTGGAATGAGACAGGATTTAAACCCCTGTATAAGGACAAATGTACCTGAAACACTTGGTAACCATTGCTGTTCAGCTAATTGAAAAAAAAAAAGAACTGGATGTAGGTGTTATAATGACCCCTTCCCGGCCCGTGACGACTCGTATGCGTCCCTACGCCGTAGGAAAACCACGGCTACGAGCGTAGCGCGTAGCGATTCAGGGCACTGAATATGTTAAACTGAATTTGTATGGATTGAAAAAAACAACCTTTAAAAATAAAGTAGTACAGCTTTCTTCTGGTACATAAATGTAAGTGAGTGTACTGTTCGCCGATAAACGTAATGTTTGGCGAAAATTAAACAAATGTAAATCGTACCATATTTTTTTTCTGAATAAATAAATAAAAAAATCCCATGCAAGTTTTACTTATACCTCAAACACAACAATAAAATGTAAGGTGAATATAACGGTGGTCAAGTTTTCGGTTACAGATAATCATGTTTATAGCCATACGTAATCACAAAACTTTATGACAAGTTTAACAGATACAAGATTTAATGACGAAAATAAATCGTCTAATTAGCAATTCGTAATAATACGCATTAACTTATAATAAAACCTGAGATTCTGATATTCTGAGAAAATTTTAAGGGAAAAACGGCTATAAAATGTAATAACAAGGATTTATGTAACGAAAATAAAGAATCTTATTTGATTGCTATGAAAATAGTACGCATTATTTCGTAAATTTGGTTGTTCTTATAAGTAAAAGTTAAGGTAACCATAGTCACACAAATACATTGATGACAAAAAATTAAATTGTAATTTTATAGCTAACTGAATCGATGCAAACTTAAATCGTTGTGATAAAAATCACAAATTGACTAATTTGCTATTCAAAATGTTGTACCTATACCAGACAATAACATCTATAGATATAAAACTGTGTTATGAGTGTGTTCTGAGAAATAATTCGATTTAAAATGTGGTTAATTTATAATATGTTAATTTGTCTATATAATCAATTAAATTATTTCAGTTAGGTAGGCTACGTCTGACCATTGGTTCCTTTATTCACGTCAGGGTAGAGCCTGCTGTCTAAAAATGTTTAAATGGATTACTTCCTCGATATAGGTTATAAATAAACAGTCAGCATCATAAACTTGTATACCTACACTTTCCGACCTTATGTCTAAGTAATAAAGTCATAGAATGTATACAAGTTTATGATGCTCACTGTACCTAAAATCTGTTTATATTATAATTTGATGGGTAATCACGGGATGAAGAAACAAACAAAAAAAAACCGTATTTACCGACATATGTGCCCAATCCCTTATGAAATAATTATTCGGCATCGATGCCACTAAGTCAACATATACAACGAATAAGTCCTAATTAATGTTCAAATATAAATCAAACAAACTGACTACCATTGACTATATCATGGAACTTTACCAATTGGTCATTTTACATGTCCATTTTAAAATAAGAATTGGCACCGTTTTCCTTAGCATTGGCAGCATTGTATCGAGAACAATACCGTCCATGAACTGTGAATAAAATTCGATTTGTATTTGAAACTTTTCACCTATTTAAATAACCTAATAAGGAGAACAATCCATATATTAACGTGTTCATATTAATTTAACCCTCGTAACGTATCCATCCATTATTTGCGTTTGTTTAACGTAACTTAACACATGCGAATTCTAACGAAGTATAAATGTAATAAAGTCAAAATAATGTGCAACTCGCTTGCATGCATAACCCGAGAACGCTGCAATGTTAGAAAACTTTCATATAATACATTGCGATACAAGTGAGCTATGTTGATTATTACATCCGAGGCGGAATTGTCACGCGAGCCGCAGGTGAGCATGATGATAAGGGAGCCGAGGATGTAATTATCAAAGCTCACGCGTTTCATACGCGTACATAAGACAAAAAAATCTATGTTTCATACAACCGCACCAATCAAAAATTGACGAAATTGACAACTTCACTTCCAGATCAGTGCGAGTGGAGCGCGCAGCTTCAATATTTCATTCAACCAATCACAGAGCAGTACAGTACTATTGTGGCTCGTACCTAGATTTTTTTTCAACCAATCACAGAGCAGAATTCTTGTGGTTCACGACCAACGAGATTTGCTTAACCAATCAGATCACACACAAACTCATAATATTCGGCTATTTTAAAAATGCACCGTGTTTATACATAGGACGCATCGGTACATCTTAATCGGGATAAGCATATAAATATAACGCACGAGTGTCGTAATGCTATAACTCACGCGTGTTTAATATCCTGGATTATTAGCCAAACAGTGACGTTATAAGAGGCAAGTTACGAGCACATGTGATGATATAGTACATTGTTTAACTAGGGGCGTAAGTGGAATATTGCTAACGAGAGTCTATCAGAAGCACGACGCCGAAAGCGGAGGGCTTTTGATGACTCGAGTTTGCAATATTCTTACGCCCGTGTTATACACAATGTTTTTCATCACATTTGCGAGGAAATCAATAACTTCAAAAGACAGAAAAATCTAAGTTTTATACAGCCAATCAAAAATTGACAATTTCACTTCTAGATCAGTGCTAGTAGTGGAGCGCGAGCTTCAATATTTCAACCAATCACAGAGCAGTATTTTTGCGGGGCGGGGCGGCTTAGCCAACTAGATTTTTTTTTCAACCAATCACAGAGCAACCAGATTTGCTTAAGCCAATCAGAGGGTTCTATATTTTAAAACTAAATGGGAGGTAAAACGGCTATAACTGCTCTGTACGCTTGCAAGTAATAACGCCATTGACGAGCAAGTGTGATGAAAAATAATTTGTTATCAACAGCTACAGTATTATGTAGATTATTTAACACATATAAATGTGGTAGGGATCTAGGGATGCATGATAATTTGATATTTCTAAAAATGTTGGTAGGTTAATGAAAAATTACAATCCAGTACCCATGTGCCCGGAAAATTCGTGCCAATGCCAAATTTAGCACTATTGTATATTTTTCAACCATTGTTTTTCTGTCATGGGATTTTCTTTATTTCTAAATTATAAGATTTGTTGGGAGTCAGAAAAAAACTTTAAACATACTTAGACACCAAGTAACGTAAGCCTCAGATTTTAAAGTAGGTACTTAATTAAACAAATATCTGTATTGACTCTCTAAACAGTTCATTATAATCTTCTATGACGCATGAACGACATGTGAAAGACGTTAATTCCGTTCTATGGCGCACTGAATCTTTCAACACGTAAGTGACATATACCTAACAACTGTCAAATCACATACACACCTATATGTTTTAGCTTAAAAAATTGATTAAGGAAGCGATGAATAGTAATCATGTGACTTATTATAATAATTATTACAATACTCGGCCATTCGTCTGCAATATGAAAAGCGCCGCTGTGATTAATTACACTTGTGGACTTTTATTCCGGACATTCGGCATTATTGGGCTTTTTAAACCAACTGTGACCTTTTCTTTTAGCTTTGCTGTCAGCGATAATGTGTTTATATTTAGTTTTATAAATTACAAATGCCTTGACGACCTGAATATGTTTGAATTATATATATATCATATGTAGGTAAGGTCGAATAACAGCAAGCGTGACGAAAAGTGGTCAAATTAATTTAAGGATTTAGTTTATGTTGGACGCGGTTCCATTATATGTTAATATGGACAAATTATATTGTCTGTGATCCGCGCTACCTGATAAAACATAATAAAAAAATAAAGAAACAGAAATAAAGCGGGACTGATTGCTAAATTTTTATATTGGTGATTAGAAGAATTAGCTGAAAACAAATATATAAATATCTATATTTATTATTTTATGATGCATAATGATGATGATACAATATTCTGCCAGATAAAAAGAGCAGTACAGTAGTTTGACACAACCCTTTTATGTGCAATGATCTGTACAAAATAATTCGCATCATGATCGTCAAGCAAAATAATATAATAAAATAGAATAATGTAAACAAAAACATAATTATACTAATTTGAGTGTGTACTGGTCGGCTAGTTTGTCGTGACCCATTTGTAGCGGCGAAACCTTCTATAATACCTATAACTGAAAACGGTAATCCAAATCTTTATTTATTTATTAAGGATCACCAACAGACAATTCATCATACAATTCAATAAGTAGCTCAGGTAATATTCTAGGTTGATGTTCATCTAATTATAGGTAACCACAGCTTATTTTGGTATCTAAAAACATACAAAACTAATGTAACTTACAAGTTTTACAAATGGGAACAAAAATAAAATATTAAAGAAAACATATAACAAATAAAAAAGATCAAGAAAAAATGTTTTGTGAGTAACATGCTAATTAGGTTTTTGAGAAATCCTGGGAGCCGAAATGCTTGAGCACCTTTCTTTTAAATCTTAATAAACTGTCGTGAAGCAAGTCCGCTCCCAAGGAGTTCAGGAGATGGTTGTAAAGGTGAAACATTCTTGAGAGTGGAGAGTTGCGTCCCAAGTTTGTCTTTTCTTAATCTTTGAACAGTTTGTAGACGCCAGGGCACGGCAATCTAGAGGGCACGGCAATATTAACCTTAGCAAGGAGTTTCGGACAATCCACTCCTTTATACTTTATTAATTTAAAAAGAAACATTAAGTCAAGTGTTTTTCTCCTACCACTTAGAGATGTCATCCGGAAAAACTTCAGGCGTTTTTGATATGATCGAAGTTTATGCCCGTTGCGAGATACAAACCCTAAGTGTGTCAGAAAACGCCTTTGTATTTGTTCTATACGATTCCTATGGACTTCATAAAACGGTGACCATACCTGAGAACAGTACTCTAGATTACTTCTCACTAACACGGAATAAAGTAAAATTCTCGTGCGAAGGCGCTTAAACTGTTTGGAGTTTCTTATTAAAAATCCCAGCATCATAGACGATTTTAGTATGATACTATCAAATAAGCATTAAAATTTAGTTTACTATGCATTATGACACCTAGATCTCGTATGGTATTTACTTTCTGGAGTTGTTTTCCGCTTATGACATATTTGGAATCTATGATGTTTTTATTTCGTGTATAGCTAATGTGATAACACTTGCTTGGGTGTAGTGTCATTTTATATTGTACGCACCACCAGTCGCACAGTCTGTCAATATCGGTTTGTAGCAGCAAACTATCTGTATCATTTCTTATAACTCTAACAATTTTTAGGTCATCCGCGTAAATATATAGTTCGGAGTATTTACAGCAATCTACTATGCTGTTAATAAATATTCAAAATAGCAGAGATCCTAGATGCGAGCCTTGAGATACACCAGATGTAGCGAAAAACGATCTTGCAAATAATGGCGACAGGATAGTGACAGCGGTTAAACCACCGTGAGAATAACCCATTAACCTATCTTAAGCACTTCACGTCTTGCCCTTTTAATGTAGCTTTCGCCGTCACCCAATCTCTGGGTTCACAAAATAAATATTGATTCATTAGATAAAAACCCGATGTTTACGGCGAGCCATAATTAAAACATTCGAGAGTGGCCTTCTTATTATGTGTACGGGGTGGACCCTGTAACTGGTGCAAATATTTAAAAGGACGCTTCCTTAGAGCATCTGCAGTAACCCCTTGTGTTAAATTTTTTTTACATTTTTTTTTTGATTCGGAGAAGTTTTGATCTAAAGTTATGACCTCCAATCTTGGCACCACGATCAATCAGTCAATGCAGATCTTGAGGTAAACGTTTTTCTTTTGTTTTCTACTGTGGTCAAATTTTGATTTATAAAGGAAAACGTTGAAAAGAATACCATTTTCCCCCTTATGTCCGAAATTTACCAAGCGAAAAATTTGAAATAAATATATATGATTAAGATTAACATAAATATTACCTCAAAATTATAAACCTGTACCTAGCGCATTAAACAAAAAACAAAAAAACATTTGTTAAATAGGATTATAATTTAATACTTTTGTGTTTGTTTTTTTTTCAAATTTGTATGAAAATAGTCTGAAGTGCCGTTTTTCAAATTAAAAAAATATATGTTGAATTTAGTACTATTAATAAGAAATATGTCTGAAAAACAAACATACCAGATTGCAAGTTATTAGTAATGTAGCACCAGTCATATTCGAGTTTACGCAATTACACGCTAGACGTCGCTGCTTGTAAGATAGATCGCGCTAACGTTTGTTCGACATAGAAACTATAAGGAGAGCGTTCTTGTACAGCGCTTTTATTTGTGGGACTCTCGGGGACTAACCCTCAACTATAGACCGGTTGTTCTCGTGTTGGATGATCACTCCTGCTTCATTGAGTTGGCATTCTAGACTTGGAGAGTATAGGCTTTTGTCCTAATTTTTTTTTACGATACCTTTCTAACCAGTTCTTGGAGAGCAACAAATGTTTGTATGGGAGCAACTACAATTAAAGGACATAAATACCCAAAAAATTTAGTTAAAGACGGACCTCGCTGGTGGCAGCCGAAACGTTTCATACTAATTGACTTTGAAGTATGATGTAACAGTTTGTACTAGTCGTTGTATGGAAAATCAAGTATATTGCTGTAACGGTCGCGAAATACTGCGTTTAGGTCGATAGTTGTCGTGTCGTACAATTTTTTCTATAAAAGCGTAAGGATACTATTGGTAGGTAGCTTTAATATTCCTTTTGGACAATAAAAAAATGCATATTTTTTTCAAAACTTTCAAGGCCTTCTATCTTTCTATGAATTTAATTATATTTCGAAATTTATACTTTATTACCATTATTTGATGGTTTACTATCCATTTAGTAACACTACGTTATCAATTTTAACATGAGGAAACTACCCTATTGTTAATATTATTTGAAAATAAAGCGGGGTCGTGATGACGGGTATATTGTATGAAAGTTTGTATGGAACCTTCGGTGCGCGAGTCAGAGTCACACTTGACCGGTTTTTTCAGTGGCCTGCATCACAAACAGATCGAACGCACATGCACAATTTGCGAGGGCGGCCAACTGAAAAAAAACCCTTCAGTAACAGTGCGGACAAAAGGGTCAAGTCGGAATATAACATAATTACTTGACTAGGTACTTGAGGGTTGAGGGACGTATGACAGAATTACACACATGTTTTTCCTTAAACAATATTTTGCGTCAAACAACGTTTTTTATTAGGCATAATCAATTCACCGAATGTTACTTGACAGTAAGAAAATCACTGGGGTAAAGACACTGCCTAACTGTTAAAGTAAATTGTCGTACACTGCAAAACAACACTGTATCCTCAGTACGTCAAGTAACAAGGAAAATAATTATTAGTCAGGATATATCAACATTGCCTGTTGATCATTTTCTCGTTTAGATGTTACGTGCGTTATTCGCTGCGAACTTACAACGAAAAGGTGTGTTACTACGTAGGTAGACGGTAAATATTTTCATCTTCAAGTTTGTTTGTGATGAATTTTGTAATGTTTTAATATGATTTGTTACTATAAATGGATTCAATTTTACTTCACGTTTTTATTACCTAACATATTTTTTTTTATTAAACATAAACGTATTTATTTTTTAACATATTTATTTTTGTCGACCGAATAGTGGTTAGAGAACCTGACTATGAAGCTTGAGGTCCCATGTTCGATTCCCGGTCGGTGCAGATATTTGTATGATGAATACGAATGTTTGTTCTCGAGTCTTGGATGTTTAATGTCTATTTAAGTATGTATATGTATTTATCTAATATTATGTTTATCCGTTGTCTAGTGCCCATAGTACAGGCTTTGCCTAGTTTGGGACTACATCAATTGGTGTGAATTGTCCAACGATATTTATTTATTTATTAGGCATTGAGTTATGATTTTAATAAGTACAATAAATTGTACATCATATCGTTACAACTGGAATCCCCTTTTAATCAATAAATATTTAATTGTTATTACAGGTCGGATTCACGAGAGCTGGCATGAATGAATTGACCGAAAGTAATGTCACTTGTCACTGTGAGTGGCAGTGTGAGGCCGTTCTTATACAGGGGCCTCCTAATATTTTGAAAACTTGTACCTATTACGTTTTCGTTATTCAAGAAAAAAATAAATATAATCTGCACCAAGTATCATGTTAATCCTTTTAGTAATTATTATTATAGTCCTTTGTAAATAAAACGTCTAGGTATTTATTTTTTTGACTTATGTTTAATGTCAAGATCGTTGGCGTTGTAGGCACGGAAGTATACTTTAGGTGTTCTTGGCGTCCAAAGGTTTCATATTTTAGATTCTCCATAGATTCTCTAAAACACAATTACGAAACGATCACTTTTTGCATCAACCTGTATTTAATAATTATGTGATGCACACATAGTCATTATCATTCACTCGTTCAATTCATTCGTGCCAGCTCTCGTAAATCGACCTGTACAAAGCTTCGTGATAGGTATGTCTCGGTCTATTATAAGAGCGACCGTGTTAAAGGATTTATTTGGTCCATACGATTATACAACGTGTTTTTATACATTTGCTTTAATTTTAAGGGCAGATTCTTTACATCTTATGTAGATAATTTCTCAAAGAAACGTATGTCCTAACTCGCACCGTTTTCAAAATATTTCAAATCGAAATTTAATCAATAACTTAAGTTAAACCAGTGTAAAATCTTCTTAATTCATAACCAAATATTATTTTCTTGTACGTAATAAGCAATTGCACTACCAGTTACCTAAATTTATTAATCAGCTGTCAATGCTGTCACGCACAACGTGTAAGGTACTGACGTACTTTACACCAAATTGACGCTAACTCTTCCTTAATTCTAAAAAACCTTTTACAATCGCAAGTAAATATTAAATTACTTTGTATAAAACATGAAAAAAAATTTTTTTTTCGAATATCGTTAAACCGATATACAGGATAACTTATATAAATGTACCAAGCACTGTGTCGAAGTTAAAGCAAATGAATACAAACACGTTGTATATGTATAATATTTAAAAACTTAAAGTGTGAAATTGAATTGAAAATACTATTACATGACAGTACAAAAGCACTGCTGATGATGACAACAGTTTGTCAACTGATAAAAATTAAGAAATCGCTATAGTCATTGTTATGGAGTGTGAAGGATAAGCATTAATGTAACCACCGTTATAAACAACTACAAGGCACTGGTCCCACCGCCAGCAATGAGCTATCGGCGATTTTCTCGCCCAAGAAACGAACAAAAGATAATCGCTCCGGTGTAAATAAAAGAGCGTATATCATATAGTTGATCGCGGTGTGAACAGCGAGCGATGAACTATAAATGTATATATCTCTCTTTTATTTAAGAAGGAAGCGATTATCTTTTGTTCGTTTCTTGGGCTAGAAAAAAGTCGATAGTTCATATCTCACTCGCCGGCGGTGGGACCAGTGCCTAAATAACGTTGACCGAGAACTAGAAAATATATATATTGTACTACTCTTTCCTGGTCTTAAGCTTGTCTTATACATTTTCGATCTATCCGTATTTACTTTTAATCCCGTTCCTCGATTTGGCTGAACGCGCCAAGAGCGCCATGCCACATCGAGCCTTTTTGGAATATGGACAAGAACATAGATGAAGTAGATCTGCTGCTTAGCACTTTTTCTCTGCATTAGCAGATTTATTAAAATGCCAAACCAAAACACCGTTACCAGCTGTCGTACAGTGTAATAAATTCATGGATTAGCGTAATTCATGTGAATCTAGGATTATTGTAAACCTATAATCCTAATTTTATTCCAATATGTGAACATTTAATGTCACGGAGCATGTATTTTTTAAATGATTCTAATAAGACATCAATTTGGCTCACAGAAATTGAAATAAGAGTGGAACAGTAGTACTAAATTACAACACATTTGTCTAAAAGGCTGGAGTTCAGTGACACGGGGAGGTATGATGTAATTCGAGATAGCCGTGAGTCGTTTCAAGATCAAGCCACGGCTATCAATGATGGCAAGTTGGCGACAAGATGTAGCTGTGCAAAACGAGGTGATGTCTCCTATTGCGAAAGTTTTCTTATGCTCGGCGGCTATAAAGTAACCGGTATACGTAAACGTGTTTTTCTTGTATTTTGAGCCAAAAATATGAGATGTTGTAGAACAGTTGCTATGTGGCATATTTATTAAGCAATTTGATAATTGACTCTAAAAACTATTTTTTAATAATCAACTTAATGGTTTTCGTTTAAAATAATTAAAAATAAGCATACTTAATTGTGTCGGAATCGGCATTTGCCTGATCTAGTAAAAAATGTTACGTCTGATTCTAAGTGAATAATAGTAGCAAAATACTCACTTCATATTAAAAAAAAACCGGACAAGTGCGAGTAGGACTCGCCCACCGAGGGTTCCGTACAAAATTACAAATGTGTAGTTTTCAGATTCTTCCCTGTACTTGTAGTATAAGACGATATTATTTGCTAAATTTCACAGTTCTAGGTCAACGGAAAGTTCCCTTGAGAGTGTCGAAATATCCTTTTTTTGCGGCATAAACGGCCGTAAATCTTTTTTTACGTTAACTTAGAAGTTTGACTTTTTCATAGCTTCAAGGGTCTGTAGACCTGAGTATATCGTTTTAATTTCAACTCGATATCCACGCGTTCCCAAGATGAAGGGTCTTGACAGACAAACAAACAAATGGTTCCGTTTTTCCTTTTGAGGTACGGAGCCATAAAAAAAAGTTTGGTACATATCGTACTTGCTTTTTTTAATTACTTAGGTACCTTTATTATCAGTAAGTTTATCTATTTGTTGAATCACTGACGGTGTGATGAACTGATGAACAACTAAAAGTATATATTTTGCTCATTTAAGGTTTATCCTATACATAAACTAAAAAAATGTAACGCCCTCTACACAATAAAACATACGTACGTACTACCTAAGAACCATATCGACAAACGAGACTTTCGCTATAAACGTTTGGGAGATACGGTGCCACAGAAACACAGATTCACATGTTAAACTTAAACATCCCAATGTTTGGTGCAACCCACCCTGAATGCTTTGACGATGATGGTATTTCAATGATGAACAAGATACAATTTTAATAAATCTGATGACCAGTATGTACCTACACAAGTAAAGTTGTTCGGTATGTGCACCCTTCATAGAAGTATTGTGCAAGATGAGTCACTATTCTCTGCAGCTGACTTGTACATTAATGCCTTGATCACACGTTAGGTATACTGAGTATAGTGGCAGAGAGAGTAAATAAAACAAGGTCCGAGTGACTAGCTCGGCACTCTCTCGCCACTATACTCGGTATGTACAGTAAGGGAAATGTATTCACGTACCTTTTTCGCTCTTCTTACTACGACAATAAGGCTTAAAAAGGTACGTGAATACATTTCCCTTACTGTACATACCGAGTATAGTGGCGAGAGAGTGCCGAGCTAGTCACTCGGACCTTGTTTTATTTACTCTCTCTGCCACTATACTCAGCGTGTAATCAAGATAATAAGAATTCAACAGTTTTATCTAGAAATTTTATGGCATTACGTTTAAGTGGATCGTCAAACTTTATTGATAAAAATTATATGGACTAACGTTTTAAATAAGGGCGTTGGCCTCATCCTAATTAATATTTCTCTATTAATCGTAGTCTCCGTGTGAAATAAATCTCAGTGGCTATATTTTATCTCACAAAGTCACGTTATGGTGGTCATGCAGGTGGCCAGTCTTGTCGCCTTTTATTGGCCGTTGAAATTTACGAGTGAATATATAATGTAGTGGACGGTCACGTTGGGGACTCATGGAGCTTATGTTAATTTCTACACGGAGGTTGCAGACAGAGTGGCAACGCTACAATGCCGAACTGCGGGCAACACTTGTTTCGATTCAACTACCTACATCATCTTTTTATTCGAATCGTTTATCATGTAGACTTATGTATTACCAGGAAAATTGAAATGCCTTTGTCGTAAAGACAGTATGTTCTTTATGAGTGGCTGTCTCAAACACTTGATGATGTTTTAAAAATTTAATAGAATTACTAAAAAAAATGCGGTTGCTATGAACTAATTTATTATGTTAATGTTATTTTCTAGGGCTAATACGTGAATTAGTTAGGTAATTTATTAATTTAATATGTTTTAGTATAAATAATCTTCACACACATTTAATTATATTATGAATCTAGATGTAAGAACCACAAATATTGAGTGCCCTTTACAGGGTGTCATGTACCTACCACCCTATACTTGTAACACCTCAATGTACTATGAACATGGCTACAATATAATAAAGAATAAAGAATAATTAGTTGAAGTTATAAAGTAGACATGATGATTTTTACCGATTAAGCCTACCGTCGTCAACTAAACTGGCTTCCAATTCGCGAGCGCAGGTCTTTCAGGATTCTGTGCACACTTTATTCCATCCTATTTGGCCCAGCCACACCGGAATATCTTAAATCTAAATTTCAATTTGTTACACCCCGTCCTGGTTGCGAGCTCCGTACATCCAGGAGTCTTAAACTCTGTCCTGTCTTACCGTACTGGTTTCCTCTCAAATTCCTTCGCTATTCAGGCTATTCGTCTGTGGAATGATCTCCCTCGTACCGTCAGGCAATCTCAGAGCAAATTGTCCTTTAAACGCAAGTTGCGTAAGCATCTCTTTTCTACTATTTAAGATTGATGATCCTCGTGATATCTTTGTGCGGCTACATAAAATTGTATGTATTTAAGTATGTATAAGTAAGTTTATAATGTATGCATTGTATAAGTATGAAATTAATTGATTTGTGTTTCCATTCTAGTTACAGTATTTAAGATCCTGCACCACTAAAGTTTCTGTTTAGCCCAATGCCGGACTTAATGCCATCAGGCATTCTCTACCAGTCAACCGACTGGTAGAGAATGCCTGATGGCATTAAGTCCGCCCAATTGTACTTTTATTTGTATATTTGTGCAATAAAGTTTAAATAAATAAAAAAAAATTAGTCCTACAACAGCGTCATACTGACTTGGAAAAAATATATAACTACGCTAGTACTCCATTAAGAAGATGATTGACGGCATCATTTGAATCCACACCGTGTTTACTCGGTGCTTTGACCTGCCACTGAGATCAACCAATACAGTATCAACATGAGACCTCATTATTTGCGATATTTCTTTAGAGGAGGCTATCACTATGTATCTATCAATATGTACCTACCTCATTTTATTATGGCTACCTACTAACATTATTTTAATAATAAAATAGTTTAAAAACTAGTTTCGTGACAACTGCCATACTTACCATTGAAATGAGCTCCATCACGTGCAAGAGAAATGTTTCTTTAATAATTTAGCGCCGAAGGTGACCGGTTTGTGGAATACATTTTCGATAATTTAATTAAGTCTTGTATCACAGACCGTGTTTGATTTAATCCACAGGTAGTAGATACCTAATGGCTTTAATTGGTTAAGTTAATTTTTCGCTTTTTGTTACCTACCAACTTTAACAATGTAAATTCGTTGTCAAAACTTCTTAATACTAACTTTTGTAAATTTGAGAAGATGTGACAATACAAATGAACAGGTTTTTTTTCTAAATACATAAGTAATAGCGATGGCATGAGTTTTCATCGAAACTACTCACTTGAATTTTGTCTCTGTATCTGCATTGCTCGTTTTCTATTGAGACTTTAGCTTTACTTTCAATTCAACGAACAATCGAACATTGCTCGTTGATCAAAATATGTGAAAAAACGCTGCATTAGCCAGCATTTTCCATTTTTAGAGTTTAGTTCTTAGAGAGTAAAACGGGACCCTATTACTGTCCGTCCGTCCATCTGTCTGTCTGTCTGTCCGTCTGTCACCAAGCCGTATCTCATAAATCGTGATAGTTAGACAGTTTTTAAATTTTCACAGATGATGTATTTCTGTTGCCAATATAACAACAATACTAAAAAACAGAATAAAATTAATATTTAAGGGGGCTCCCATACAACAAACGTGTTTATTTTTGCCGTTTTTATAGATTACGGAACCCTTCGTGCGCGAGTCCGACTCACATTAGGCCGGTTTTTTTTATAAACTTAAATAACTTATTACAAAATGAAGCAGGTTAGCACAAGACGGCCGCGATATATTCTCGAGTTCTGTCGCACTATCCGTCTCTCTCTTATTATAACACTTAAAAAGAGACGGATAGTGCGAGAGAGCTCGAGAATATATCGCGGCCGTCTTGTACTAACCGTGCAGAACCATAGGTAGTTCTCCCGCTGTCTGCAGAATCCTAAAGATTGTCGTAAAATGTTTAGTGGTCTGCACGGCTATCACAAGACGGCGCGAGCTCTCTCGATTTTTATCGCACTATATCTCTCTTTCTAAGTTTTCTAATAAGAGAGAAACGGATAGTGCGAGAAAAATCGCGCGCCGTCTTGTGATAGCCGTGCAGGGAATGTTTTACTGATGACACTCGTCAGCCTTCAAGCATTGTGTTTGATGCCTCGGCCCGCACTGTGCTCGTCACGCCTACTGCCAGTTGTATTTGTGACTGGTAAATATTTGTTGGTAAATAAAAAATATTTTAGGTGAAACCTGTTTTTGGTTAAGATGACATTGTATGTAAGCAACCTACACATGTAATTAAAAGGTGTATGCGCAGTTTTCAGTTCCGCACTTGAGCACATCCTGGTGCTGTACCTAAGTCCTAGCACACTTTTCATAGTTTTTAAATCATATAAACATGAGTAGGTAGTGTAGACGTAAACAGGAGAAATGTATAAAAAAACTGAAAAAGTAAGGTTCTTAGCCGCCGGAATAGATCATACGATACGCATTAATTTTTTCACTTCTCATGCTCGAAAAGTGTGTCATATTAGGCTTAGCAAGCGGGGCTAAAGTAGTACATGTAGCCCCTAGGGAAAATATGTATAAATATTTATGATTTCAAAAACATTTAATTTGACCAATCAAAACACTTCGCTGTATAAAATCCACCAATCACAACTTTTTAAAAAAACATTTGTATTTGCTATCAACTAACCAGATTACAGCGAATATTAAAAACAACCAATCAGAAACCAGAATGAATTTCAAATATTAGGTGTTTTTTAGTCCCTAACTCACAATAATTATTACAACAAAAACGCCTCTGGCCGTCAACGACACGCCTGTGGACGGCCAGCCGGCCAATACACGGTGATTAAATACTGATGATCCACCATAGTTGTCTCTTTCTATAACATGCAATGAGAAAGAGACAGCGCGTGGATCGAGTGATAATACTTCACCGTGTATTGGACGCCTCAGAGGCGTTTATTCGTGGTGTTAATATTTTGTATCTGTGTCAAAGCAGTTTATTAAAAAAGTATGCCGCTAAATCGAATAATCTTTGCGCCGTAGAATTTATTATTGATTGTGGATGAATAATTTTTGTTTTACTATTTTCTCGCAGTCGAAGTGAAAAGTAGAGTGTATAACTCGGGTCTAAAAGCCATATTACCCCTCGAAATATTTTCCCTCGCTTCACTCGGGAAAATATCCATCTCGTGGTAATATGGCTTATTTTAGCCCCTTGTCATACAATCTACTATTACCTAATGACTGCTGATTTATGAACACATGGCTATCAAGTTAGCTAGAATATCTACTATCAGAAGGGCCTTCTTGGCGATGACTAATAACAATAAATTCAGGTTTTAAGTACAAATGTACTTAAAACCTGTACATGTTTCGATGTTTGTTACTCAATCACGCTTAAGCGGGTCAACTGATTTGGATGAAATTTTGCACGAAGATAGTTTATAGCCTGGATTAAAATATAGGATAGTTTTTGTCCCGGGTCCACGCAGACGAAGCTAGTAATTTAATAAATGATTCGTGTAATACTCGTATGTTTTTAATAAATTAGTCCGAGACGGCTCACCTAAAAGTTTCAGGTCAATAGTTCAAAGAAGCCCATCATTTTTAAACTTAGCATTTAGCATTCTCAAGTAAAACAGTAAATGATGTCACGGTCAGTCTGACTCACCTATTCAAATAACGAATTAAAATAAGAGCTTTTATACATATATTTAAATATAATCATTGTTTAACATGAATAATGCGTCGTCAGTCTGTGGTTGTTTCCATTGTGGCGTCGAAACAGTTAAAACACTACTAAATATAATGTAATGTCTTATTTTATCATAAAATGAGTCAGACCAGAAATTTATCGTCTGTAAAAGATATGATACAACAATATAATGTAAATAAAACACACAAATACTTCAATTGCCACATTCAGATGCATTTACATATATAAGAATCCACCTATGCGTAATAAGACTCATCTCCAACAACAGGGAAGGATAACGCGTAAATATGATTTGTAAGAAGCAAAACATCGTGATTATCTCGTCTTAAATTAGATCCAAGAGAAATAGTTAGCCGTGGACAAATCTCCAACAACCAACTGACTCCAAAATTGAGCTTAACATACTCGTAATATTCTTAACCGCTCAGATTACCTATTTAATCACTTTCAAAATATTTTGAGCAATCCTATACTCAGTGAAGACATTTTTGTAACTTATGTACTGTGCCTACACCAGAGGCGAAGCATCGTGGCAACAATTTATACTTTATTAAGTACATTACATGTTCTTTTTTTAATTCAAAGCTTTGAATAGCGAAGGTAACCTAAAATAGTTAGTAGAAGCATGGTAGAAAATAAATGGTACCTATAAGGGCAAGCGAAGCGACTGATGATGTGACCAACGCGCACGTGCTAATTTAGTTTCTTTGACAACTCACGTCACGTAACGTCACGTAGGTCATATAATATTAATAGTACCTAACTCACCTATTCATACCATTACATTTGGTCGATGTGGGAAAGACCTAGAAATTAACACTTAACATGAACTAAGCAAAATGGTAAATCCTAGAGTAATTATTTACGATGTATATTATAATGTGATGACAAAAAATTGGAATAATGATTGAACGCGCCATTGAAACCTGAAATGTTATTTGTTTAGTTAGTACTTATCTATGATATATATGATCCACCATGTTGGATTTTAATATCGTTGTTGTTTTTGTAATTAGCGATCCGATAATCCTTAGAAACGATACCCATGTTGATTTTCAGACTTTGTCACCACATTCCCCCCTTTTAGGGGTTGAATTCTCAAAAAACCTGAAACTCGAGTTTATTCATTTATCGATAGGAATACTGTTGTGAAGTTTCGAAAGAAATAGTCTAACTAATCTTGTTTCCCCATACAAACTTTGAACCCCCATTTCACCCCCTTGGGGATTTAATTTTGAAAAATCTTTTCTTAATGCGCCCTTAGACCTTATAAGGAACCTACGTGCCAAATTTGGAATCTATAGAACCAGCGGTTTGAGCTGTGCGTTGATAGTAAAGTCAGTCAGTCAGTTTCTTCTTTTATATATGTTTTTTTATTTTATTTTTAAATTTATTTATTTATTAAGAATTAATAATACAGCAGTACACAGCAGTCGTACAGTGGTACCAACTCCCATTTCAATCGGACACTTTACGCTCGAAGTTGTAGACGAGTATACGTATATACCTAGGACACACTGTCCAGTTAGGTAGGTCCAACTTCAAGAAAGAGGTCAATCGTCGAATCCAGCATTCTGGGCAGCATTCGGGAAGCTACGGCACATCTTTTCGCCCAATATTCCGCAGTGTCTCAAGACGAGACTCTTTGACCAGTGTGTGTTGCCAGTGATGACGTATGGCACGGAAACGTGGTCGCTTACTATGGGCCTCATAAGAAGGCTCAAAGTCACCCAAAGGGCAATGGAGAGGCTATGCTGGGAGTATCTCTGCGTGATCGCATCAGAAATGAGGCTATCCGCAGCAGAACCAAGGTAACCGATATAGCCCTCCGAATCGCTAAACTTAAGTGGCAGTGGGCGGGGCACATTGCACGTAGAACCGATGGCCATTGGGGCGGAAAGGTTCTCGAGTGGCGACCACGTACCGGAAAGCACAGCGTGGGTAGGCCCCCCACAAGGTGGACTGATGACCTGGTAAAGGTCGCTGGAGTCCGGTCATTGTGGCACTCTTTGGGGGAGATCTATGTCCAGCAGTGGACGTCTTTCGGCTGATATGATGATGATGAATAATACAGCATATACAATTACAGAGTCCCACAAAACCGTTTGCACTTAGAAAAGCCAAAGCTGCACTAAATAAATCAACTCTTCAGGGTGAACTTAAGTTTATTGCCAAACATATGAATATTTTTCAAGATTCTATAAAAAAAATACAATCACCATGTCTGTCGCTAGACTTTAGTGTTCGAATGGTAAAGAAAGTACCGCAGTCGGAATGATCTAAAATATATTTACCCATAAAGGGGAAAATTATTTACAATACATTTTTTTTTTGATACAGAAACGTGAACAAGTCACTTTACAACCGAAGAATAGAAGAAGTACAGTAGATCACTTTATGAAATTTTGTTCTGCCCCTATTACCTCCACAGAAATTGAAAAGTCATTTAGCCACCTGAAATAGATTATCAGCCAATACGGAGACGTATAACCCCCTAATATTTGGAACAAATTCTGTACGTTTATTTTAACAATAGGTAGTCCCTTTTAATAAAGACTGCGGAAATGATGGAGCGAACTTGGGAGTAGCTATAAAGGGGAAGGCAAATGCACAAAAGATCCCACTGGGTCGAAGTGTATCCGAAAGGGCCCTCAACTAGATAAGATAAGATAATAAAGACTTATGACGTCTTCGTTTGCGTAGCTACTTTTCATGCTGACTGTACGTTAAAAAGTGGGTGTGGCCCATTAACATTATACATTCGGAAAAATCGCAAATGTGAATCATGCTATTAACTGTGTAGTATCTTATCTATATTTTTTGTTGTTTGTGATAATGGTTCATCGTCTCGAGATCAGCATATTTTATCAATTTATTTTGTCGTGTAAGTCGAAGCACTATATCAGCCTAATGTTGTGTTATGCAAGTTATTCGGTGTGTCACTAAAACTATTTGTTCCAAACGATCGCAGCCCTGTAGTAGGTACTATCTTGTCGCACTTGTTTACTTTTGATAGTAGGGTAGGTAGGTAACATGGGTCGGCTATTAAGCTGCGACCGCAGTTCTTGCTATGCTCCACCAATTCATTGTGTATAGTGATGCGAGAACACTTGATGATGGAATATTTTTATCCTTCGATTTAATGAAGTTTTCCTGATCTCTCGAGTCGAAAACTACTCTTGGACCTAAGGACTCTTACCTTGCATCACCAGACTCTCCATCTAATGTAATTGTTGTTGACGTTACCGAAGTATATTCTCAGTTGGACTGTCGATGACAGAAGGCGTCTGAAAACACATATCTAGAGCTCGAATCACACTTATGCACAAGAATAAATAGACACCGCCAGGAACACAGTCGTACGCAGTTTACATCTTAGGTACTCATGTCTACAAGCCGTTATCTAAAATCGTGGGGCATCTTAGGTCACAAAAGTAGGTCTAAGACACACATTAGAATATCGAGACATTCTCCGTGATGACTATTAATCAAATGTTTACACCTCATTATGAAAATTGCTAAGTTATTGACTGCCGTACTCATTAATTTATTTCGTGTCCAAAAAATCACAACCTACAAACATAATACATCATCTTAGTACATCATCCTGCTTTTTTAATGGGCTACAACTTTCGAGTTGAAATTAGCAATGTATCTACTCGTACAATTTGCAGAACATTCTAAAAAGAAAGGAATATTTTGAGAAACTTAATAAAAGATACTGAATAAAAGAAAGCGTTATACCATTGTAGAACCAGAATATAAAAGCTTGTATGTGTAGTATTTAATATTGAGTCCCTGGGCAACCGAGCTCGGCTCGGGTGAAAATAGAGAAAATACGGCGAAAACGAATTTTCCCAGACATGAAATCTAGCTAGATCGATTTCTCACCCCCGTAAACCCTTATATTCCAAAATTTATCGAAATCGTTAGAGCCGTTTCCGAGAACGTGATTGCAAATATATATACGAGTATATATATACAAATATTGCTCGTTTAATAGTATAGGATTTAAATAAAAAAAATAGAATAGTCTCAAACGAGAGCCAACCAATGGTGAAGTGACTGCATGTTAATTTGTTCTAAAGTTAGACCTCAAGCTCGATCAGATTCAGTCTTAATTCCATTTTGATCAAATCGTTTGGCTATAAGTGATAGATAAGACAATTTCTTGGATTTCGCACAACTATTAAATTGAGCCTATGAGTGAATATCCACCGGATGTGCGAAGCTTAGTTTGCATATATTTGACACCTGGCTGTCAAGGACCAGCATAGTCCCCCTATGACAGTGAAAGGATTTTACTACAGAATAATCGTGGTTTATTTAGATTCAGACTATAGTAATGATGTGTGATTTGTAAGTGTGAGATCATAGGCACATCATGACTTAGCGCGCGCGGTCAGGAGATTGTTTTACGTTGTTTTTGAGTAACCAGCTGTTTGCATTTGTATACCTACGTTCAACCACAAATAATAAATCACACACGCCCCCCACACTCTCGAGATACAGGAAGCGCCAACACGAATAGATAACGAGATATTTGCAAAAACTTGTAAATAGCAAGCATTTGATTGATTGTAAAAGATAAACATAGACGTGCACTTTTTTCGCAAACACAAAAACCTTTTGGCGCAATATTTGACGGGTCAAGAAATACATAAATACTGATGTCGGAAGCGACGAAGTGGTTTTTATTAAGTTTTTAACAATCATTAATTAGATGCGTCTTATTGGCTCGTTATCCGCGGATCATCTGATATGTGCCGAGTGACAGATTTATTACTTGCGCAAGGTAATGTTTTGTTGTGTCTTCCTGGTGTTAATTTACTCTAAGTGTTGAGTTTATTTGGTGACCAAATGCGTATATTGATTAACATAATGTCAAATGTTAATGAATATAAGGTATAAAACGACTTTTGGTAACGTTAGCCGCTACGAACCGAGTGGAAAATCAAGCTAAGGCTGTACTTTTTAAAAATGAACTACAAAAATAAAAAAAATGTAGTTTAACAATTTGGAAAATGCGTACTAGTAGTCCTGGCGTTAGCAATCATTGAAGCGACTTTCATCTCACGTCGTGGGTAATTCGTTAAAGATAGCTCCTTTTGAAAAGTAGTTACTGTATGTCGTTAACTATCGAATTATTAATATTGTACGAGTTTTAGTTAACGTTCTATTATGATATCGGGATAAAAGTCGCTACAGTGATCGCTATTGCCAAAACTTGCATCCTGATAATGATTATTTACTATTATTATTTCTTTATTTATCTTAAATCTTAGATTAGGTTTTTACAATAATTATATAAAAAGTAAAATATAAAACAATACACACAAAATATAAAATCATTATAAAAACCTAACCTAGGGTGCCGCTGGCAGCGAGGCGGGGCCTAAACTACCGGTGGTCAGGGCGACAGAGACAGGAACCTCCTGACTATTCGCGCAGTGTCCAGGAGTACCGCCTTCTGTATCTGACCCTTGATCCAGCCTTCTAGCGAGAGTCTCTTGAGGTGATGGTCGAGACTCTTCGCTTTAAACCGTTCGCCGAGACGACTATCGGGACGATGATCGTCGAATCAACATCCCACATGGCGGTTACCTCATGAGCCAGGTCTAGGTACTTGCTGGCTTTGTCCTTCTCGGCCTATTATTATTATTATTATGATGGAATATTTCAAACAGACTGAACCCTTAATGTAAAATTCAAAATAACAATATATACAGTAGGTAGATACCTACATTCGACATAGACAGAAGTTATATAACAGTGTAGGCATTACAAAGAAGTCTGCCGTTCTACAGACCAAGTAAATCAATATTTATCTACATATTCCACGATGGTCATATATTTACCTACTTAGTAAAGTAAATAAAAACGTGTTTTTAACGGTAACAACAAATGAAATGACTACGAGCCAGGACGGTTCAACAAGGGATTTCCAATGAAATAAAAATATATGAGATAAAATGTTTACTTTTGAAAACTAAAATCCCTAATAAGTATGTGGATAAAACTCTTCGAGGATTTGCAAACTAATTATGTCCGCATGATATCGTAAGACGCAAATGCATTGCCTTGTTAACAAATGAGATTCCCGTTTTGAAACTTACTGAAGGTCATCAGTGAAATAAGTAAATGTAAAAATATGTACGTAATAAGAGAGTTGAGACAAGGTCGCCAGAGCTCCCAAGTGTCCATCGTGTTGATAGCGAGGATTTGACTCTTCTACACGTAACTGTCAACAAAATGGATCTTGAAGGGTCAGCAATGCGCATGAGCCTCGTCTGGAGCCGCAACCGTCCACAAGCTACGATGTCAGTACCATCAGGCAGGCCTTGTATGCGAAAAGATAAACGGTAGTTATTGTGCCTACCTATCTTAAGGAAACTTGGGAGACTACCACACATAATAGAATATGGAGTATTTTATTTTATGTAGTATTATTATGTTATTAGGTACCTATAACTATTACAAATACAGCATGGATTTATCACTAATGAATTCAAAAAAATAAAACGATAACTAAAATAAGGGGTCTCATCTTGTATTTTTTTTGTGTGGCACAATTCACACCAATTGATCTAGGCCCAAACTAGGCAAAGCCTGTACTATGGATACTAGACAACGGATAAACATACTTATATAGATAAATACATACTCAAATAGATATTAAACATCCAAGACTCGAGAACAAACATTCGTATTCATCATACAAATATCTGCCCCGACCGGGGATCGAACCCGGGACCTCAAGCTTCATAGTCAGGTTCTCTAACCACTAGGCTATTCGGTCGTAGCTATTTATACATATGTTATAATACTTATAATAAAATGTTATAAAACCCCCTCTCGTTGGTCTTAGTTTACAAACCCC
This sequence comes from Epinotia nisella, assembly GCA_932294315.1. Taxonomy (NCBI): domain Eukaryota; kingdom Metazoa; phylum Arthropoda; class Insecta; order Lepidoptera; family Tortricidae; genus Epinotia; species Epinotia nisella. Next base: position 10,338,828 of record OW028680.1, read on the forward strand.
TGTCATGAATCAACTAAGGGGGCGGAGCGAAAAAAAAACGCCAATGTTTGATTTATTTATGTTTGATCACTATCAAAATGACCCTCTGAAGTCCCGATGACCAGGGTTACAAATTGAATTTGTATATTTAAGATAAACCATGTATCGTCATTATCATTACCTTGTAACATTTATTCACCGTTTGTATAAAATCGTGTATTAGATAAGAATTGTTCATGAAAACCGACCCAAGTTATTAATTATTTTAATGTTAGGCGGTTCTTGGTCAGAGATAATCAACGGATAGGTTCCGTTTTACGATCAATAATTCAATATTAAATGTTACATACGGATTGATGATTATAATATGGTTTCTACTAAATTATAAAAAAAAAACCATTTAGCGAGATTACGAAGAATCTAATTATATAACAGGTAAATCTCACTAACCTTGAAACATTTAAAGCACATAAAAATTTTAAACCTCCAAAGTACCTACAAATCCCCTGTTAACTCGGTAAAATTGTGTTGTATATTATATCTAGGTATTGTTTTTAAGAAACAAGGGAGAAAACACATTTTCTACAATGATCATTTAATTCAAGTGAATTTATTTTCTAAAGTATATACAAGATGATAATCAACATTAACTAAATTAAATTAAAACTAAGTTTAATCTAAAAAACCGGACAAGTGCGAGTTCAACTCGCGTGGGGAGGGTTCCGTAAAATATTGAGAATTTTCCCGTTACTTTGAATACTCAAACTTCTTATAGGTTTTCCTGTAATCTTTAGGTAAGGAACTATTTTCCATATTTTTTTCAGAATTTTAAGCCTAGTAGTTTCGGAGATAAGAAGGGGGGGATGGTCAATTTTCGTCTTTTTCCTTAATTACTTCAAACCTGTTTATGCTAAAATTATATAAAAAATATACCTGAGATGCTTACAACAACCCCTTTCATTTGAAATTTCACACAATACAGTTTGCGAAACTTTTTTTATAAATTTTCCAGTTTAGCCCCGAAACAAAAGTGGCCCCTTGTTCAGAATTCATTAATTTACTTTACGTGTCCATCTTTGGGTCACCAATTTACATATGTTCACCAAATTTCAACGCAATTGGTCCAGTAGTTTCGGAGCAAATCGGCTGTGACAGACGGACAGACGGACGCACGAGTGATCCTATAAGGGTTCCGTTTTTTTCCTTTCGATGTACGGAACCCTAAAAAGGCCCTCGAGGCACTGTACCGAGGATGCTGGCGGTATTTCCTCGCTGAATTGCAATGCTGATGCGTTGCGCGAGAAAGCCGCCGCTCTTCGGTCACCAGTTACATCGACCAGACGTTTCGCGATTTTCGCAATTAACTTAATTAGGTATGCACACTGGGACCCCATGGACCGAGGATCTCGCGACGCCAAAGGGTACAAAGTTGTACTCTCTGCCGAGGCCTCTATATTTAATACGTTTCAATTGATCATTTAATTTTCAGAATTGAAACTTATGTGTGCATTGACTCATCACCACATGCGACACACGCTTCATAACTAAATACTTAGTATCAATTTCACTCTTTGTGTTTGCCTAACTATGCCTATGATAATGAGGAAATCATTTCTTGTTAAAATAACATGAGAAAAAGACACAATTTCACACATACTGGACATGCCAGAAACAAGCAAAACGATGATTTCAAGACTTTTAAATTTGTTTAATAAACCCGAAGGCATCGCGTCCTTTTTTAGGGTTCCGTAGCCAAATGGCAAAAAAACGGAACCCTTATGGATTCGTCAAGTATGTCTGTCTGTCTGTCCGTCTGTATGTCACAGGCATTTTACTCGACAACTATAAGGTGTATTTGAATAAAATTTTGAAGATAGGTGTATTTTGTTAGCCGCTACATAGTCTTGTAATTAAATGAATAGAGTCGGAGATAATCGCCCCGAAAGTCACTAAAGTTGTGTCCCCCCCCCCCCCCCCCCCCAAAGAAAAGGACGTACCTAAGTGCCATAAGATTTCAGTAACGATACGACCTTTTTGATACACACGGAACCCTTCGCTGTGCGTGGTCCGACACGCACTTGCCCGCTTTCTCATAACAGGCTTTAGTTTGTATTTTTTCTGTGACCGGACTTGGGGTTTTTCAAAAAAATTGTAATAATACTTGTTAGGAAAAAAAGCTTGTTGACGTAACGATAGTTATATTCCGTCTAGTGGTTTGTGTTTTCGTATGCCAGTCATTCTTCCTCCATTTCCACTTCAGCTATGTACTCATTAGGTCAACGTGTTTCAAATAGAACTTTCGAACAAGGCACAGACCTATGTTCATCTCTTTGTGTAACCCGTTGAGGTTACAATGCCGCTGTTCGATGCACATTAAATAAATAATAAATAAATGAATATTAGAGGACAATCTTACAAAAATTGACATAATCCCATAGTAAGCTCAATAAGGCTTGTATTATGGGTACGATATATTTAATAGATACAAATACTTAAATACATAGAAATCATCCAAGACTCAGGAACAAATGTTCATGCTCATCACACAAATATTTGCCGTTACCGGGATTCGAACCCAGGACCTTCAGCTTCGCAGGCAGCGTCACTACCCACTAGGCTAACCGGTCGTCGAGTCGAAAATTTGCACATTAAACATACTGGGTTTCCTCCAAATCTGTTCGATTTTCTACAAAATGTCACCTGATCGGGGTATGCATGAGTGCGTATGAAAGGTCAGGGTTGCCCATACTATACGGTAATTAAAGGTTATTTTTGGCGATAACCATCAGTAAAACAGTTACCTGTGTACCTACGTACAATAAAAACTCGATGCCACCTGAGCTGTTATTCACAACACGATACTTAACCCGAGGCGAACCAGTGCAAGTAGGACCTCCGATTACGCGTTGTTATTACGAATTCGGGTGCCAAGATATACTAGGGCAGAGTGAGGTGAGGCAAAACAAGTTGTGAAAAGGTTAGCTGGACGGACCTTGGAGCAGCCTTCGCAAAAAGTCAACGCTTTCTTGACTCGTTTATAAACACTCGAGTACTGAAGACGGTTCAGTATTTTTATTGTAGTTCAACGAAGATGAGCTTGAATAATCTAAATTTTACATAAATAAGTTAAACTTTAACAAGTTTCGAGCGGATGATCTCGTGATAAAAATAAAAAAAAATCGATGGAAACAAATAACGTTTTAAAGTAAGTTGTGCCCACGACTTTGTCATAGAATTACACTTTACTAAGTAGTAATGTTTGAAGTTAGGGTACTTCATTTAAGAAAATAAATAGTACCTATTAAAATGTATTATTTCTCACATAAAATCGATTTTAGATCATGTAATTAAATTTGTTTTTTGAGTATATACAGCTAAGACCAAAAAAAAATTTTATAAAAGCGAGAAGTTCTAAAACTGAAATTTTCGTATAATTGCTTTCTCAAAGAGTGCTGAAACGAAGGCGCAAGAACTTTACAAAAAAAACCGAACTAATGAGGTCCAATGGTAACCATGAAATCACTTTGAAGGTCGATCCCGGAAAAAGTCCTAAGACCTAAAGTCTCACTATCCTCTCTATCATGAACCTGCAGTTACTCTCTGATATCGACTGGAAATTTAACAAGGTAATGTCTCCAGTCGACATGACAGAGCCACGCCATTCCAAGGATATTATGATGATGATGATGTCGTTCTGACCAATTTCGGCTACAGCGACTGTGTATTCTGGTTTTGGTAATAACATTATTATTGTTCTTCTACTCTCTGGTGCGCTCTTACCCTATCTTTCTCACAAAGGATATTATATCACTGATAAATCTCACAAAGCATCCCAGAGCCACAACACATCAAATATACCAAAGCATATCTCTTTGGTAATTTGAAGTGTTTTGGAAAGTCGAGCTTGTCACTTGGCAGGCGGCAGTTCAAGCAGTGTAATTGCATAAACGTAATTTTTGCCTTCAATAATTAAATGCCAGTTCATATGTAGAAACGCGCGTTCGAAATTTTACCCTCAAATATAATAGCCAGTGGCAGGTCAAGTTCAGTAAAGAGCCTCTAAGATTCGTTTCTGCCTCGCTACAAAGAACAGGATGAGATTGCTTATTAGTAAAACACAGCTTTTTGCCTTTCGGTCAAAAAAAATTGTGAGTATAATTTTTTTATTGTAACAATATGTGGTATATTTTAGAGGCCATATAGGATCATAATAACCCTTGATCATTATAATATTTTTTATTACACAAGCAAAATCGCAATATTTTTTAAATTTCTGCGTCGTTAACAAAACTATTGCTAAATAAGGATACCTAAAACTACAATTTACACCCTAAGCAAGTCAGTCTAACAACGGACTAAACAAAAAAAAATCATCCCTTCAAATTAGTTGGTATACACTTTGAAAAAAAAATGCCCCATTCGCCAAAGCCTTGCGATGTCAAATATTTGATTATTCGTGTGTATATTAACTTCCTATTAAAAGGTTTGGAAGTTCGGTAGGAAAAACTTTTCACTTTAAAAGAGGTTTAGATCTGATGAAATCCAGGGCCATTTGTCTTAATTGACTGGAAAAAAATCCCTAAGATATCGCTTTTGTTGTGTGTCTGTGTTTATTATATCTTTATGATATCTATATGACGTACTAGGCAATTAATTTTATTCAATTTTATACATTTGTCGATTTTGGCGAACGCTATAATGATTAAAGACACGTTGCAGTCAAACAGTTTTGTTGTCAGAGTAGTGATTTTCTTGTAGTTACATCCGAATTTTGCTAAGTGAGGATAATCCTGAATGTCACAAATGAAATATCGCGAATCGCGAGGAACGTAAATATTGCGCATTTTGTTTCACAGTAATTGCTTGAATGAAATTTCCGCTCGGAAGAGCGAACTGCTGTGGTGATTGGTGATGCATCGGCCAATAAATTGCGTATACAAGAGTCTACCTCTCGATTCAAGGCAACTGTTCGACGACTTTTGCTAGAGCGAGTGATGAGAGACAAGCGATGCTTGCATAAAATAATATAATTAGGGATCGGAGTCTTTTGGCACTTTGAAACTACCCTATTCAAAAACTCTATTTACATACCAAAATGGAAGAGATATGTCCTCCATTTTGACATGTAAATAAAGACGTTGAATAGGGTAGTTTTCACATTTTGAAAATGATTACGTAGTGTTTGTATATGGATAGTAAACAATCAAAATATTGCAATCAAGTGTAAATTACAAAACAATCGAAATCATAAAAAGATATGGAACTTGTAAGTTTAGAAAAAAATATGCATATTTTTATCGTCCAAGAGTAAATAGAAAACCACCAATCCTTACGTTAAAATACAAAGTATAATAATTGTATAACAACGCATGGTTGACGTACATACCTAAATGCAATATTTGTCGACCAACAGAGCAATTTACTTGATTTTCCAAACAACGATTAGTACAAATAGAAAACTGTGACGTTACAGCATAAAGCCTCTCACAGACTCTGGTGTGACCTGCGGTGGCGGCCGTGGTGGCGGCTAGTTGTATACTATGATAATCCTATCAATGATTCAGACACACAGAAAAGAAAAAAAAGAAAAGAAGACATTCGTTCACTACACAAAAGACACACAAGGCCTTCATTTAAATATATATAAACGTAAAAGTCCTGACTGACTCACTCACTTAAATCAACGCGCAGCCCAAACCGTTGAACCTAGAAAACTGATTTTTTCACAATAGGTAGATTATATAACGTTAGTATTCACTTAGAAGGGATTAAAAAAAAATCCACCCGCAAGGGGGTAAAAAGGGGGTTGAAAGCTTGTTTAAATACATACAACTGGCCGCCACCGCAACCCGCGGCAGTCTGTGAGAGGCTTTATACTTTGACAGAACAATACGATTAAATATTTACGTGATTTGCTTACAACTTGAACACGCTTTTATATGTATACTTGAACCACAGCGTATAGAAGTAATGAGAACGACTGATAGGTACTCAAATAAATTCACCGATCACAAGTGACATATGAACAAATGATCAATACCTAATAGCACAGAGTAAGTAATAGTACTACGATAATAATAAGATATTGCTGATTGTACTACCACTAATGGACGATTGTTTTGTAGTCACTATTTGAAATCTAAAATAATTTGTTTATTTAGTAACATGACTCATTGATACGCGTCTTTTACTACAAATGTTTAATTTACCTTAACTATTGTTAGACTTGTTTTTCAAGTTGATGATAAAACATGCTTTAATCATCATAAAAAGCAAATTAGGCACCACTCTTTAAATATCATACTTATTTCTATGGAAATTTGACGGTTAAGTTGCCAAATAATTTTAATGCAGACTTAGCGTGAACAGGCTCTGGTAACGCCAGAACGTTTGCTTACGATCGCACACTGTAGGTATAACATTATCAAGAGCATGCTGGTAAAATATCATCAATTAACGAAATATAAGAGCTCACTCCGCGTTTTTAAACCCGCCGTCGACGTGCGTTTGTATTTCGATTTACATGTAATTCGACACAAACGCGCGTTTCAAAACGCGGTGTGCGTAGGCCCTTAGGGTACATGTAACCTTACACAAATTAAACAAGCCCTATCAATAAGGCTTGTGTTGTGGGTACTGAGCATACGACTTTATTATAAAAGTAATCTTTATGAATTATTTACGTAAATATTACACGTTACATTACTTATAATAATAATAAAAATACTAATTAACAAACTTAAACACAGCTTAAACTTAGCCAAATAGGCCCCCGCGAGTTTCTCTGGGCGCAAAGGATGCCCATCACACTTGCAGCGTTGCCACGTTGGATGGCGTTGGATAACCTTTGCGCCAGGAAGCAAGCCCGCGAGCATCGGACCCGCTTTCCTCAATTCTTCTCCCCACTTCTACTGTTATAAAATGGATATAAATACTAAATTATATAGAAAACAGCCAAGACTGAGGGCGGGTTGCACCAACTTACAATTACTCGTACAGACCGATTATGTAACGTTAAATATGGCACCGGCAGCTGTCATTTCATAAACTGGTCAAACTTTCCATACATTCAGATTTTACCGAACACCGCTTACGATTACAGACGATTTGGTGCAACCCACCCTTAGAAACAAATATTCATGAACATCACACACTTTGCCTTACCAAGATTCGAACCCAGGACCGTCAGCTTCGGACGCATGGGTTAAATTCGTCGTCAATCAATGGTCGATCCGACGTCGGTCAATTATCTTATTATTCCTACTCTTGTTTCTGTAGGTAATTACGATAGTGGTTTTCCAGTACGGTTGTGACCTTTTTAACCTTGTCCTTTTTTGATTGATCAATTAATCTTGACTTTTATCAATTAATATTGACGACCGCTTTAGCCTAGTTGGTAGTGATCCTGCCTACGAAGCAAGAGGACCTGATGGGTCCCGGTAAGGGATTTATTTGTGTGACGAGCACGAATACTAGTTCCTGAGTCATGGATGTTTTCTATTTATTTAAGTGTTTATTTCTTTAAATAAGTACCTTTATCGTCTTCTAGCATCCATAGTAAGTTTTGCTTAGTTTGGGACTAGGTCTATTTGTGCAAGATAGTACGCAAATATTTATTTATTTTATTTATTTAAAAATCAAAAGGCAAATATAGTGCACCGACACTATAAATATCTCAATTCTCCCTTACACGGTGTTGTGTGAAAAATAAAGCTTTGATGTGTCAAGGTAGTAAATACGGCACCGGTATCGGCACGCTTTAAATGTTTAAAATAAATCGGGCGGCACAAATTAAAGGAACGTATTAAAATCTGATTTACAGCCGAAATTATAATACAATGGACATTGTTGGATTTATGTCTTCGCATTCAATGAACATGAAGTACATTTTTTTTGTAATTTGTTGGAAAGTTTATGACCATTTGTCATTTTTTAATTTTCTGTGGTTACTGAAAAAGGGACCAAAAACCTCAAACGACTTCCCGTCACCTACGGGCCCAATTTTGCGGGATCATATAAGGGATTGATGATATAAATGTAGAATCCTCCCAATTATCTACTTTGCTGTTTGTGCATAGGTGCTTAATCTAAGGCTCAATTCTTAAAGACCTTTAGATAAAGATATTGCACATATATTGCAATGCCGGTTCCTTAATTTCTTTGAACAATTAAATACCTCTAAGAGGCGATAAATCCATATAACGCCTTGCTTTACGCAGCTAAAGGAAGGTCATCTAAAAGATGTTCCGACCAGGTCAAAGCTAGTATGTCTGCTACCGTTAATTAATGCTCTCGTGAACCTACTTTGCGAGGCAATGGTGGCGTGTTGAGAAGTAGGTTACTTAAGATTCTGCATAACCGCCACAACTACTAACTCTTTGAAGAGTGTATCCAAAGATAAATGTAGTATTTTTTATAGTAGCTACATTTGAAACACAGGAATATTAATAATAGACCCAGAGCGAATTGTGGTTTTATGATTTCAGTTTCTATCGAGCGATCTTAAGAATACATTTTTATTTTCAGATTCAGAAGAATGTGAAACAAAAGCGATATAGTAGAGAGATGTGTCTATTTGTAATTTAAGACAAATAATTGATTCGCCGCCTTAATATCAAGCGGCAACTGGACATACATATTTTCCACTCTCCAGGGGGTCAATCTGAGATATGTCTTTACATTTCAATTTTATTTAAGTTTGTTTCGCACCCTAGCACGTCTGCTCTTGAAACGGAATCAGGAATGTCTCAGTTTTACTAAATCGTTGTCATCACTTTAGAAAACTCCATTCCTTTCATAAAAAACCTCAGGGGGCTCATTGATATTGCATTAACGGTTTAGGCAATGAATCACGCATAGGAAAGTAATCATGATCTACATGGCTACCTAGAACAATTTTCTTATGACGTCTTTCATCAGGTCGCCATCTTGCAATATTAGCATTAATTCAAATTGTTTAATTTCAGACCCAAGTGTGATCCATAAAAAAGGTAGGTAGTAACCATTATGACTTAAAGTACTATGTTAACAAATCTAATGAAAGCTGAACCCACTAGATTCAATAACGCGGCAACACTAAACGTGATGAATAAGTACATGTGTCCCAGAATAAAATTATGGCGAACTTTTCGAGTAACTCGAATTCAACCATAAGGTTGGAAACTGAAGTCGGCACTTAGATAAACGGGATCTCCAAGAGAATCCAGCTGGGTTGGTCGGTATCTAATAAACTGGGCGACATCGTCAAATCAATCGACGCGACGTTCCACAATACCTGATAACCTGCCTCCATGCACTCAGACATGCTTTAATAATTTATAATAACACGCCCTCTATCGCTGACCTGGCAAACTTCAACCTCGTATTGTCGCCCGTTCATGTTGATTTACGACTCGTAGTGCTCACCTTCATAATACTTACCTACTCTTGACAGCTCTGACCACTAGATGGCTCTGCCAGTAGTAACGAGACGCGTGTGCGATACATAGGCTTGGGTTTAAGGTTAACGAGTAGCGATGGCACCACATTAGGTGTACAATTTCCATTTAGTGTTTTTTCGTGAGAGTTTCGCAATTTATTACGTTAGAGTCCATGACATCTTGCACTTTATAGTAGTGATTTCTCTATGACAAGTTAGTAGAGATTTGCATTTTTTATAAATAAAATATAACAAATATGCTAATAAGGAAATATGTACCTCCCTACGTACCAACACTGATAAAATAAAGAATTGGATTACGAATACTTATTAAAACTACTATTTCGTACTTACACTATAATTGTATTTGGATTTCGGCATAGTTAGTATAATTATGTTGAGTAGGTAACCCAATAGGTAGGTACTTTTATTTTCGAATGAAATATATATTTTTTCTCTGGGACATACTCTGAGACGTATTTACAAGTAAATCTGTACCTAACTGGCGAAACATCATCACTTCCTTTGATAATAATCAAAGGGCTATACTAAAACGGGTGCGGGTGTTTGGCCTAGGTACTAATAAAAATAGGACAAACACCCGCAATGGGCACATTATGTTCGTAAGTAAGACATAAGTAGGTAATAAAAACGAAAATTAAGAAAATCAGATGTATCGCTGTATCGTTTATTCTTAAATAAATACCTAATTTAAAACAAAAACTGGACGTGGAGCAGCGTAACTGTTTTACTGTTCTATAATTTCTTGCCTTACTTAATAAAAAAAATATAAGTATAAATATGTATTTCAAAATAACTTAACGACACTCTATGTTTAACAAATAACATTTTTTGTTATCAAAATTTTCCATGATAGCTCTGGCAATAGGAGCGTCCGTGTTCCTCATTTTGATTTTAGTTATATTATTAAGTACAACCTCGTTGAACGGTTCGAGTACAATGTTCGTGTGTGGATTGAATACATATTTGTCTGGCGTCTTCAGTTGTTTGGCGTGGCCGCCGTAGTAGTTCAGTTCTCGGCAAATGTTTTCGAGATCCAGTCGAGTGTGCGTCGGGGTGTCGTAACATTTTGCGTGCCAGACGCCGTGTGATAGCACTGTCACTATGCCTGTGCCCTTCCTAAAACAATATTATAATTAATGATATAACATATAATTAAGAACTTAATAAAGAATGGGTACTTAGTGAAATATACTCCGGAATTCGATCCGCAAGGAGACACATCATGCTTGTTGGGCGCAGGCTAACAGTAATGGCTTTTAAGCGTATTTTATATTTTTTCTGTTCATACCAAAGACATTGATTAAATAACTTTGTTATATTTGTAGCAAGAAAGAAAAACAATGTTTATTTTATACCGTGTATAACAGAATTAACGTGTCTGATGAATAGAGTATTTTTCTCGAAAAAAGAATGTAATGGACTTATTAGCACAAAGTAGTGTCCGACCGAAATATGTTTTTTTGTTTTTTGGCTTTGGCTCTGGTTACGGCCGAAACCGAAACCGGAACTTTTGTACACTTGTTAAAATCGTTAAAAAAGGACTTAAAATCGCTTTTATACACATATTAACAATGTAACACCTGAAACACTCGTGATGGTTTTATAAAATAAAACAAGGTTTACTACAAGACAAAATTTAATAAATTACCCGAACGCGACCCGTAGTAGGTACCATTTCGTAAGTTTCGTCCCGGCCGAAAAGTTCGGCCGGTTTTTGGCCGAAACCGAAACTACGGTCGAAACATGATTTTTTGGCTGAAACTGGCCGAAACCGAATCTTCGGTCGCACACTAGCACAAAGTAGCTTGCAAATGAAAATTCCAGTAGAACTAATAGGTAAAAGAGTCTTACGGTGCAGAAACCGGAGCAGTAAGTCCTAGACATGACATCTCGTCCTCTCCGCTGGGGCAGTCCCGCACTCCGTCGCAGACCATATCATGCGCCACGCAGTATTCCACTTTGCTTGAGCTGCCTCCACACCTTGAAATAGTGAACTTCCTCAGCCAAAACCAACCAACCTAACTTACGTGTCACGAGTGCAAGCAATGCACGGATATCATTTTTCGACGTGATATGTCAAGTCGAATTGACATTTACTTACTACGAACTAAAAACCGGATAATTTTAATATGGTTTTATAAATATTGTAGTTTCATGGCCTAATTCCAAATTCACTTAATTTCCGATGAATTGTTCACTTTCCATTTAATTAATACTGAGAGAGGAGTCAGTAAGCTAACACTATCTATGCCTTTGGTCCTAAATGCTTTGAATAGAAGGCTGACCCTCGTCAAATAGTAATTATTGATGCAAAGCCCAAAGCCCATATATCAGTGGCTCAATATTCGATTTCGAGTAGGTAGTTTGGTTATTTGCAATAGCTATTTCATGTCTATTCATTAGGATCTAATTAGTTTCTCATTGCAATTACCATTGCCGTATAGACAAATATTTTCTGGGATTTACGAGGGTACAAAAGTTTACACGCTATAGCTGTTTCACTTTCAGCTACCCAGTATATCACAGAGAGTTTAAATAGTGCTGCAGACTAAACTAAGTTAATAAATTTATAACTAGATCACACAAATCTCAGATCTGACAAAAATACACTAAAAACTATTATATAGGTACTAAAAAATATTAGAGAAGAGAGTAATTACTCTCTTAGCTATTTTAATTAAAATAGGTGCAAAAGTTAAAACAAAGACTTCATGGCTGTAGGCTATATTGCCAGCTGCACTAGTAGGTACGTAATGCCCGCCGAAATAATTTTGAAAGTGTTGTGTTTAGGAATTCCCTGCTTGTAAAAACAAATGTGCATGATTTATTTGTGATTTTGATCATTCTGTTTAAATAAATATAAATTTATTAAAATATTACATTGCGATGCCCTTGCAGGGTGCAAGTTTGATACATAAGCTTAGTGTAACGCCATGTAATCTTAATAACATATATGCAATAAACGAATTGAATTGAATTGAATTTTATAATGCAAGGTACTCCATTCATTCGCTATTTTGTTTTGACGTGAGCAGTCAAGTCACAATACGATAAAATCTCAATAAACTAAAATGTTTTTATCTGTTTGATTCTAATTTGCTAATATGGCACTTAAAGAATAAAAAACTAAGTTCTTTTGTATGAAACATATATCTTAATGCAGGTTTTAAGTTAACGCTATTAGCAACAACTGAAATATAGCTGGACTTGTAATTTTGGGGCACATTTCTTGACATTTTTGTTCGGCATTGTGAGTGTGAGTCTATTTACTTTAAACGTCAATTATTACACTGTAAATATTTTCGTTCATGCGATATAAAAGTTCCTGTTTTAATTCCATAATAAAGGCTCCTGTGAAATCCGTTTACTCAGCTGCTAAATTGAGATTGAACGGAGGATGGTTTATTGTGTTTATATCTTCGAACAATTATAAAAATAGCATTGATCTCTCCAGTGCTGTTTTAATCTTAGCAAAGTCTAGTGAGGATAATGTTTTTGTTACCAGTTATTTTTCCATCGTTATTAATCAGTGGAGACAAATGTTAGTAAATGGGATGAATGCACCAAATAATGTGTCTGTTTCATGACAACTGATCCGAAATACAAGTATTTAGCAGCAACATGTTAGTTATGAACAGTAATCGGCCATCGGAAGCATTTTATGTCAATTTGATAACGAAATTATTACATGGACATGACTAATTAATTTCTAGCACAATTTTTTTTCCTACTAAAAATGTATGTTTTTTTATTGAGAAACTATCGAGGTTTTAATTTTATCTATTTATCTATCAGAGAATCATTAGATTTACTAGATGAGGTAAGGCTGTATGCAATTATGACGTCCTCAACTTCATTAAGTAACAAAATGGAATCAGTAATCGACAGAATCCCTGATTACGAATTTCTAAGAAACTTGAATGATAACAACGAAATATCAGTTTACAACTATGCACCTCTCACATCTGTTGATGTCAAACGGTCGTTCTCTTTATATAAATGGATCCTGAATGTTAAAAGGAATTGATTGACAATATCAAACATAGAAAAAATAATGATTATTTACTATGACAAATGAAATTCAGTTAGTTTTTAAGAATGTGTGGTTTTATTTTGAACAACACCGACTTATCCATATTAGCCATTACTATTCATTAGGTAGGACGTCAAAGTGACATGAAATGCTTCCGATAGCCGATCATTGGTTATGAAGGCATGTAGACTCAGATATATATAAATTAATTAGACAGCACTCAGATATATATAAACTTATTTGAGTATGATATCATTTGCAAGGAATACTATCATTCAAATCAATCACCAGCAATCACATACAGGTGGCGTTTTTCCAGCGACACTATACCTCTGTATATAAATAAAGATATTTTTACCTATGATTTTCCTTTGCGTGGCATTTACAAAATTTAGGATCTTCATCACTTCTGTCATGGCAGTGAAGTATGCCGTCGCACAGTCGCGAGGGCATGACCATCGACAAGTAGTCGGAGCAGATGGTCTGCCCGGGCTCGTCGGTGCCGTCCCCGCAGTCGTCGCGTCCGTCTTTGAACACCTCCTTGGACACGCAGTGCCCGTTGTTGCACTTCAGTTGGCCGCTTTTGCATTCTGGAACACATTTCAATCGAATTCAACGTATTGGCAGAGCTGTCTCGCTTTAACTGGGTTTCCGCTTCGGCTAAACACGGCTCTCGCGTCCCTCCGAGGTGAATTATGCCCAATAGACTAGAAGGAAAAGCCATGCCATGATTTAAGACAGAGGATTATTATATAGTCTGTGATATTGGTATAATATATTTAGTAAATGTGATATCAGTATGAAAATCGTCGCCCGCCAAACCAACATAAATCACTATACCAATATTTAATCAAAATGGATAATTGGCGTGAAATATCTGTATGAAGCGACGATGCTGGGATAATAATATAAATCAGCCGGGAAAAACGCGTGGGCGTTTTTCGCCCAAATATATTGAATTTGAAAGCATTTCAAAATATCCGTCATCTGAATTTACATACATTGAAAACGCTATCTATTGAGCTCCAGTTTAATAGTTTTTTGTTGTTTATTTATTGCATTATTACACCCATCATAATAGGTTGCAATGATGTTGGTGAATCCATGAGAATCCTTAAATATAGTCTAGTGCTTTAGAGTTCCGTACCTCAAAAAACCGGCCAAGTGCGTGTCGGACCACGCAAAACGAAGGGTTCCGTGCCTATTAAAAAGGTCGTATCGTCACAGAAATTTTACGGCACTTACGTCCTTTTCTTTGAGGAAGGCAGTTTTTCAGCAATATCTCGAAAACCTCTGAACCGATCTTGTTCAAAACAATTTTCGGTGAATGGAATTAATAAGCCCTATGTCCATGAATTTTTCCATATTTTTAAAATACACCGTTTAAAAATTAGAGGGGGGGGGACAGAATTTTAGTGACTTCCGGGGCGATTATCTCCGGCTCTATTCACTTAATCAAAAAAAATGCTAAGAAACCTTATATTTATTTTGAAAGGCCTATCGATTGATGTGCCACACGGGGGATCACAATGAAAAATTTTTTTTTGACTTTTAGTTTTATGTATGGAGTGCACCCCTAAAAAATTTTTTTTTTGTCGTTTTAATTACAAAACTATGTAGCGGCTAACAAAATACACCTTTCCTCAAAATTTTATTCAAATACACCTTATAGTTTTCGAGTAAAATGCCTGTGACATACGGACAGACGGACAGACGGACAGACGGACAGACGGACAGACGGACAGACGGACATGACGAAACTATAAGGGTTCCGTTTTTGCCATTTTGGCTACGGAACCCTAAAAACGGAACCCTTTTAAGTCCACTTTTGCTGTCCGTCTGTCTGTCTGTCAAGACCCTTTTTCTCGGAAACGCGTGGAGGTATCGAGTTGAAATTAAAACCATATACTCAAGTCTACAGTCCCTTGAAGCAGGGAAACTATCAAACTTCTAATCTAAAGTTTAAAAAAAATATATTTATGCCGCTAAAAACATATATTTCGACACTCAATGGAAGCAAAATTTATAGGGTAGGTACTTTCCGTTGACCTAGAACTATGAAATTTGGCAAGTAATATCGTCTTAGGTATACTTCAAGTACAGGGAAAAATCAGAAAACTATACATTTGTAATTAAATCATAAAACATATAGTCTTTATTTAAAGTACGTAATCAATCGTCGAGGTAGGAGGACATTTGTACGGAACCCTCGGTGTGCGAGTCGGACTCGCAATTATCCGGTTTTTTTTATGTTACCTAATTTAAATTCTACTTCTATTTATTTTAACTCAACAATCGTAAGAGATATTTAATCAAAACTTTAAAAAAAACATACTATACCTAACCATGTGTGGTTGTGTGATCAGATCACAAATTATACAAAGATGTTTAAATTTTTATTTATTTTTTGTTCTTGGGTATAGGCATCTTTTTGACAAACAAGACCGTTTTAATGATGGCGATCAAAGATAACGTAAATCTTGAATAACTGTTTGATTGGAAATGTAGCTGGCTCGTGTTTCTTGTCTAAGGTTAGAGCTACCCTGGACAATCCGTAACTATCTGTCTATGGTTTGTATGTATATATATTCTTTATTGTACGTACATGAAATAGAACACAACAACAAATCAAAAAAAAATACAATAATAGGTTCTTTTGTCCATATTGTAAAAAACTATTAATTGAATATTTTTGCACAATTTGGCACAAATACTTTCAAGAATTTTCATGTCCACAATGTTAAATTTCAAAATCGATGCCATTTTCATAATTAACGTCCCAAAAAACCATAAAAACGACACCCATTTCGATATTTAGACATTTCAACCCCATCGCACCCCAACAAGAGAGATGGTATTTCACGTCCGTCAGGTTGGATTTTAAAATCATTGTTACCCAACCAGCAAAACAGTCGTATAAGCAAAGCTTTTTACAGCTAAAGATCGAGAAATAGTCGTAAAATGGAGTTAAAGATGCCAGATCGTCGTATAAAAGAACTGTACTCAACTCTTTAGCATTTTCGCATTTTGGGCGTAAAACTATGTCGACTAAACGTTTACTCGACATATTTACAGCGCATTTACTCAATTATTGTATAAAGGTGTCAAATTTCACTTTTATACCACTGTAAGTTCTAAATTAGCTGTATAAAAGCTTCTAATTTTCTAATTAGCTGCTGAAGAAGTCTTTATAGCACTGTCATTCGACAATGTTCCAGTGGAAGCATTATAATAGTAAAAAAGCTGCTTATATGACCAAATAGCATCTCAGTTACTCTTAAAGCACTAAGTGTTATTTAAAAGATATCGATTCACTATTACAGCACCTGCCGAGAGAAAGTTCTAAAAGTGATTGTTATAGCACCTACCGCTATTCAAATGCACTTTTAAAGCCATCATGCAGCAAAAAGTTGCATAAATGATCTTTGAAATCTTTTACAGCACCAAACCGCAATTTCATGAGTGTACGTTAGAGGCTCACATATTCTAGAAAATGGATTATAATCAGTGGAAATAATTCAAAAGAAGTGGTGGTTTTCGAAAAAGAGAGAGGATTTATCATATACAATATTGTCTATAATGGCGTCTGCATAGTAATGTAAATGCAATATGTTTTCTATTTTTCAACTTAAAGTCGAGTAAAGGTCGTAAGATGGCAAACGTACTTCTATAATGGCCGAACAATTCCTTTTGATATTATAATTTTATAAATAATTTCTTAATACCTCATAAATGAGGAGGCCCATGAAAATAATAACTAGAAATATAAGGAAGTTAATCGATAAATAAAATTTCGCATTGAAATTTAGTATGTTACACGAATAATAGCTAACACCGAAAACATATTATTTGAAAGAACATGGCTACCATTCTAATATATAGTTGTTAAGTAGAAAACATAAATATTTTTTACTTACTTCAATTGTTTTCTGGCACAAATAACATACATTGCTATAAAGTGCTATAAAGCTCGCCTAGTTGCGATCAATCGACTAAACAGTTGAGTGAATGCAACAAAGTAGTTATCACAGCACTATTAAGTCGAATAAAAGCAATTTCGTTGCTTTCAACTGACATATTAGTCGACTAATGGTGAAATGATTGCTATTATAGCATTAATGGTGCTGTATGTCGCTTTTTCTCGACTTTTATAGCATCATATGGCTCTTAACTCGACTATTTTACGACAATTATAGCACTTTAAGCTGAGTAATTTGTGCCCAAATCGCGTCGAGTAAACGTTTACAGATCTATTACTCGACAGTTTAAAGACCCTTTTCTCAGCTTTAGGTGAAAATAGGAACGTGCTCTCGACTTTTATACGACTTAGTTTTGCTGGTTGGGTATTTTCGTTATCAGCGACCAGCGACCCAATAAACCATAGAAACAATACCCATGTTGATTTTCAGACATTGTCACCACATTTCCCCCTTTTAGGGGTTGAATTCTCAAAAAACCTGAAACATTTGTGTACTCATTTATCGCTAGGAATACTCCTGTGAAGTTTCGAATGAAATACTCGTACTTAATTTGTTTCCCCATACAAATTTTGGACCCCCTTTTCACCCGCTTAGGGGGTGAATTTAAAAAAATCCTTTCTTAGTGCACCTCTAGACCTTATAAGGAACCTACGTGCCAAATTTGGAATCTCTAGATCCAGCGGTTTGGACTGTGCGGTGATATGTCAGTCAGTCAGTCAGTCAGTTTCTTCTTTTATATAATTATCGACTCGACATAGACATTTCGTATCGACTCTACATATCGACTACCTATTGACTCCAGATAACGACTCTACATATCGACTCTACATATCGACTACATATTGACTATACATATCGACTCTACATATCGACTCATATCGACTCTACATATCGACTACATATCAACTATACGTATCGACTCTACATATCGACTCTAAATATTGACTCTACATATCAACTCTACATATCGACTCTACATAACGTCTCTACATATCGACTCTACATATCGACTCTTCATAACGACTACATATTGATTCTACATATCGACTACATTTCGACTCTACATAACGACTCTACATATTGACTCTACATATCAACTCTACATATCGACTCTACATAACGTCTCTACATATCGACTCTACATATCGACTACATATTGACTCTTCATAACGACTCTACATATTGATTCTACATATCGACTACATATCGACTCTACATAAAGACTCTACATATCGACTCTACATATCGACTCCATATCGACTCTACATAACGACTCTACATATTAACTCTACATATCGACTACATATCGACTCTACATAACGACTCTACATATCAACTCTACATATCGACTCTACATATCGACTTTACATATCGACATTACATGTCGATTCTACTTATTTAGATAGATGTCCACAATATTTAATATCAAAATCGAAGCCATTTTCGTAATTAACGTCCCAAAATACCATGAAAACGACACCTATATTGATATTTTGGACATTTCAACCCCTTTGCACCCCAACAGGGGAGATGGTATTTCACGTCCGCCATGTTGGATTTTAAAATCGTTCTTGTTTTCGTAATCAGCGGCCCGATAAACCATAGAAACGACACCCATGTCGATTTTCAGATTTTGGGACTACATTCCCCCTTTTAGGGGTTGAATTTTCAAAAAACCTCGTGATTACTAATTTATATTATAGAATCACGTGTTTACTAATTTTTCGTTAGGAATACTGTTGTGAAGTTTCGAATGAAATAGTCGAACTAATCTTATTTCCCCATACAAACTTTGGACCCCCTTTTCAGCTTTTTATTTGGCAGCGATAAAATCCTGCACTAAAAACCTGTCGTAAAATAAATAGGCTTTCTACTGTAGCAATGTAATTTTAAAATTTTATAATACTCTGATACTGATATGATATATTGTATACTGTTTTGAAAAAATTACACCTCGCCGAGTTTATTACGCCGGTTCTTCTCGAGGCAGAGGTTTACTTTCCGAACCGGTGGTAGTTTATCGACATTCATAGGTGCATGTAATATGCCTAAATTGAAGAATAAATCACTTTGACTTTGACTTTGACCCCCTTAGAGGATGAATTTTGAAAAATCCTTTCTTAGTGTACCCCTAGACCTTATAAGGAACCTACGTGCCAAATTTGGAATATCCAGACTCTAGGGACTGCACTAGGTCTAGGGGTGCACTAAGAAAGAATTGTCAAAATTCAACCCTTAAGGGTGAAATGGGGGTCCAAAGTTTGTATGGGGAATCAATATTCCCCTGACATTTTTTCTGATTCCCTTGTAGTTTTTATGATAGCCCTGTCATTTTTCTCATTCCCTTGTACTTTTTCTGATTCCCCTGACTTTTTTTTCTGATTCCCCTGACATTTTTCTGATTCCCCCGACATTTTTTCTGATTGTCTTCACATGTTTTCTGACTCCCCCGACAGCTAAACTTTGAATTGGTATATTTCCGTACCTAATTGACCAAAAGTGATGCCTATTCGATAAATATGTATATTATATATTGAATTTGATTTTATTGTAACTTAGTAGAAATTGCTTAAAATAAAAAACGCCGAGAGAATCAGAGGAATAATGCAATTCTCAAGAATGACCCTATATCGTATTAAATTCAACTAGATACCTCCACGCGTTCCCGAGATAAAGGGTCTTTCCAGACAGACAGACAGACAGATGGACAGCAAAGTGATCCTATAAGGGTTCCGTTTTTTCCTTTTGAGGTACGGAACCCTAAAAGCAACCTAAGTGAGAACCTCTTCCTTTTTGTGAGATCGGTTAAAAAGAGAAGTGGAGTTTCAATGCGATACCGCCCTCACATATTAATGCTGTGGCTATGGGAATTCTCATTACATATTTTACAGAAAAGGTTAAGGCGATTAATATACGCGGACGAAGTCGCGGGCAAAAGCTAGTGATATATAATTTACCGCATCCCCCATGATACGGGTCGTCCCTGCAAATCCGCTGTTTCTTCTCGCAGGTTGCCTCAGCCTCGTCGCTTGCGTCCGCGCAGTCTTTCACCCCGTCGCACACTTGCTTCAAGTCCAGGCACTGCCCGCGACTGCACCGGTGCCCGAGGCAGGCGTCGGCTTCACGTGCAGTTGCAATGAACTTTCCTGATACATAAACACATTTCTTTTTTATTCAGAAAACAGAATATTGAATATGTTTCTTATTTTTGCGTGTTCTGTCCAAGTTGCAGAATATTCTTAAAAAGATAATATTCTGGTAAGGAATATTCTGAGGAGTTTCCGGAGACTTTCACGAGAAGGCAAGTTTCCGATTAGAAAGTTCCCTGAAGGAAACATATAACTTTGTCAAAGTGAGTTATATTTTTTTTTTATTTTTAAAGTTTCCACATAGGAAGAGACAGTTGAAGATGTTGTACCTACATATACCTTTTTCGCATGGTAATTATAACATGACAATATGGGTTAAAAGGTTGTTTCGGTTTCCATTACCGGATGTACGCATTATTATTCATTATATATATTGCTGGTGGCTCTGTGAGCTGTAGAACTCACGAGCTTGTGTTTTTTCATTTAAAAAAAATAGAATTTTGGAAAAGTGAGACATAAAAATCGATATAACTAACGAACTTGCTCACAAAATTTCAAGAGAATTGGTTGAGAAATTCAACCTGTAGAGGAGAACAGCGGGACAGCGGGACAGACACTGGACAAACGATTTCGGCTCAAGCTGAAGCATAGAACTTCGTTCGCGTCGCTCGCTCGTTCGATTAATAAGGTTGTTTCCCGGAAATCCCGAAGTGGTGAAAAGTAATGGTTTTAATGCAAGGCAAAAGATCGGCCAGTTCAGACAACACTGCAGTCTAAAACGACTAACGGTGATGAAGTGTCATGACACTCAGTGACCTATAATTTTATAAAGTTTCGATGAGGAAGGAGTAAAAGAGGCAGTGATCACGATTTGTGAAGAATAATGATACTTACCGATGCCATTTTTTATTTCATATCTCAGGTTTTGTAAATCACTTGCTAAAATTTTGTCTTCTAATCCACATTCACCTCTATCGTCTACAAATGTAGCAACTGGGTGCCATCCGTGTTTTGAATGACAACTTATAAGACCTGCCCATTGCCGATGAACAAGCTTATCATCCTGAAATATATTCGTACATATTTTAGAATTTGACAAAATAAGTAGCTAACCAAGCGCTAAACAGGCATATTTAATAAGGGGCGTTTACCTGACATATTTTCTGCTTCATATTACGTGTGAAACACCTATTTTGTGCAGGGCAGTCCTTATTTGTCTCCTCAAGAAAGACGCTAACAGTATTATTATTGGTATCTTGGCCAACCGCTACACATGCTGAATGTTTGTCTTCACCTATTTCATTTCTAAAAAAAGTGAATAAATAAGACTAAGACTTCCATTCCTCTTTTGTTTGAGGCTCATTTAAATTTAACTAACTTACATGGAAGGAAGACTCATTGGTTTCACCAGGTTAGAATATTTTGCAGGATCCTCCAAATGCAGAAGAGTCGCGCGAATGTGATACAACTCTATTTTCCCGTCAATTTTGTGAACTTGTTCATATGGACCAGCAGTAGATTTCAAAGTTCTGTGCGATCCCAGCACAGCCGTTACGTAGTGATATCCTACACTAAAAATTACGTATATTTTTTAAATAAAGTGACACATTTGGTTTTAGTTCGAATTTGTTTATGTAAAATTGCAAACAACAAAACAAAAACATAAGCTCATACTCAAGTAGACCTAAAATAAAAAAAAATGTATATAAGTCAAAATCGAATACGTTGCACAGTGTGTATTGTAGTTCTAGTATTTATGTCAAGTATTTTTCAAGATATATGTCATTTTGCCACCGGAAATATAAATGGTACTTACGTAGAATCCCACAAACATGAGTGACTTACTAATACCCAAGATAGATCCATTAAAATCCCAGTGCATCTATAACCACCTTCTGTATATATTTTTGCTATCCAAGGCCACATTTGCTTAGCAGCTGTATTTGCTGATCGGTCAAATAGAATCTCTTGAGACATATCAAAATTGTCAAACAGTGCAGAATCACAAAAAACATACAGCGACATGCAGAGTTTTGTTATATTTGGTATGCAATGCTCTTTTATTACTTGAGGTTCTTTGATAACCACATGTCTGCCTGTTTCGTTTTCTTCATTAGCCTGTCTATACATAAACTGAATAGGTGATTTTTCAACAGTGTTGCGTTTTGTTCTATCATTATGATGCGTCGACGTCAATCTATAATTATCTTTAACGTTGACGTACTTTACAAGGTATCTGTTTGCAGAGCTGAAAAATAATGATATTATGTTTATTGATAAAATTATCATGAAAGTAATGATTAGATCGTGTTATTTTTATGCATTATACAATAATAGACGCCTTTAAAAATGATTGCATGGTGTGAGAAATAAACGAATTCATTGACGGACTAAGATATCAAATAAAGGAAATTGGGCAATAAATGTAGGTATCTACCTGAAACCTAAATATCGGCATGCGTGGTTTGCTTCAAGTTCCTGTTGCTGCACTGATAAATTGTCTTCGCACATAATGTGCCAATCGTTTTTCTGTTTTTTTGTTAAATAACCTTCTAAGTTAATTTGTGGTCTTCCATCAAAATCAAACTGAACGTTTTGACCATTTGAAAGTGCATCTGTAAAATACATTTTTAAATCAGTTCTGAAGAGTGGCTACCTCTATTAAGAATAAGCGCACTTATTACCTTACATTTTAATTTTGAATATTGATCGATATTGATAAACTAGTACAATTTTTTGTTCACAATCAAAGCTATTCAAAAAAATAAGGAAAGTAGCCATGTTTTAACAAATATAATTGAATGTATTTATTCATTCATTCATTCATTTATTTATTCATAACTAAACATATTGTGTAGAATTTTTTTACCTACACTGAACCTTCACTGCTGTGCCATGACTAAACAACCTGTATCTTAAGTTACAGTGTTTTGTGGTAACATCGATAATTGAGCTTTTCAGTCACTTAGTTTACCAAAATAATATTATATAGTGTGCATTTACGGAGTGGGCCCTGTAACAGGAGCAAATGTTTTAAAGGACGCTTCCTTGGAGCATCTGCAGTAACCCTTTGTGTCCAATTTTATTTTATTTTTTATTCGGAGAAATATTGATCTAAATCTAAAAGTATGACCTCCAAGTATTGTATTTTGGCACCTCGAGATCATAGCACAGTAAAGTAGTCAAAGCAGATTTTGAGGTAACATAATGTACTAAGTACTACTATCAAGGAGTCATAATAGTTTTTGCATTTTTTTTTACAAAAGATATTTTTGTGATTTTTTTATTTTTTTAGCGTTTTTAAAATAAACTACTTATATCACTCCAGAAGAGTTAAAAGATTCAACGTAAACTTATTTTGAAGAAAAAATCATTTTTTTTTCAATTGAAACCACTTTTGGGAATAATTGCTCACAAGCTTAATATATATATGTATTAAGCTTGATGCCGTTTAATTGTTTACTCCTGTTACAGGTCCCACCCTGTAATAATCTATAGCAAAAATCACAGTAAGTAAACTCATTCTTGTATGAAAAATATTACTGCAATTTTGACTTTATCTCTTGAAACCTAGTGACTGGTTACGTCTAAACACTGCAACTCATTTCAAAACAAAACTTACCTTTTAGACTGCTTTCTAAAGATACAGTGTTAAGACACACGAAATTAACACGAAAACGAGACAAAACACTGTAAATATCGTGTAAATTGGTAAAATTTTGGTTTGTAAATATATGATAAAAGTTAAAACGATTTGTAGTTTGGCTAATAAAATCACAACATTATTATTAGTAAGTCCAAAATGCATTAAAATAAAATAAGTATTCACAGTTTGTCATCAAATTACCAAAACAACAGTGTTCTTTTTATAATGACTTGACTTTTATAATGATTCAGTGTATTGTCATAGCAGGGAAGCATATTTATTATTAGTTAAGTATTTACCAGTTATGTTTGTATAGGTACTTATTTGAACCTGCATCCTTGAAAATGGATATATACGATTCAAAATTAAAAATCAATACAGGCAATAAGTATGAGTTTTAAATCAATTTAACTAGTTTTTTCTTTATAACTGAAGAGCATGGTCATGCAGATATGTAGGTACTGATTGTTTGTTGTTGATATGATATTGCTTTTGCATTGATAAATATTTTATTGACGCCAAACTTCCTCAAATATATTAGGTACGTTACTTACAGCAATTCAGTTCATCTTCTCCTAGTGGACATTGTGGTTTCCCGTCGCAAATATATTTTGAAGGCAGACAAATTTGACTGTGATGGCACAGGTAATGATCATCGTTACAGCCGTCTGTAATATCACATCAAAACCTTACATTCAGTTATCATTTCAATATTTACAACAAACTCATAATAAGGTCTCAACACTTACAGCAATCTAATTCATCTGCTCCGTCTAAACAATCAAAGACTCCATCACATAATAATCTATCGTCAAGCGCTCGTAGATAATCAACACAATTGCATTCTAATTCGTCAGTGCCGTCTTCACAGTCAGCTTTATGATCACAACGTTGATGGTATGGGATACGCTGTAAAATTCTATCAATACATATTTAGTGGTGAAATAATCCATAGAATATACTTACAAAATATCAACGGTAGCCGTCTTACCTACGACACTTATATTCTTTAGGAGTCGGATGTTTTTTCTTTGTTTTCACCGCGTGAAATTCAGACGATACGATGTCTTCTATTTTTTGAATTATGTTAGCAGGAAGTTCTCTACCCGGCGATTCAGTATCATTAGTGAAAAAAATTGGCAAGCTTAAATTTTGTGGAATCGGTGTGGTTAACTTTATATTTTCTTCTTTAAAATTGGTAATAGTAGTGGTGTCTGAATGTGATGATGCATCCAAAAATTTTGATTCAATTGCATTCTGTATTAGATTTGTTTTATTTGGATTTAAATTAATAATTATATTTCTCTGTACTGTATTTTCTGTAGTAGATGCACTTGGGATTTCTTTGTTTTCGATCGGTGATGTTGAAGTTGTTTTTTTATCTGTTGTGTTCAACTCGTCTTCAAATGGTAAAATTGAAGTAATAGTTGAAGAGTCAATATCTGTAGGTGTATTTGTAAAAAGCAGGTCTTCTGGTATGTCGGTTCCCCTAACTGCGCTTTTCATTTCATTGATAGTTGTTTTTTGATCAGCATCGTTATTTGATCTCATTTTTGATTCTTCAGAATTAGAATTTGAAGTATCACCACGGGTAACTTCTGTATTTGTACTATCAACAAATGTAGAAGTCGGATCAACCGTTACATTTTCGTTGGAGTTTTCTTCACTGCTATCGGACTCTGAACTCTTAGGGCTAGCCACTTTGATAGTTGACGCAGAGGAAAAGTGGTCTTCTGGCGTCTCTCTAAAAAATTCTATGTCCTCTCTTTCAGTCAAGTTTGACTTTCCTTGTGAATCTGAATCATTCTTTGAGCCCTGTGTGTCTACGTCTGGACTTATATTATCTTTATAAATTTCTATTGACTTGCCAGCAGATCTCATAGATTCACAATCAGCTTCATCTTCTCCACCAAGACAGTCGATAATTTTATCACATACTCGTTTATTTGAAAGACATTTGAATATTCCTGTCATGCATTTGAAACCAGGGCATTCTGGTTTTGGTTGAATTTTTGGAAGTGTTTTTGAAACTGAAAATCAATGAAAATCTGTACGTTTAAGAATTCTGAACATTGTTATTGTATGCTACTTCATTGTTGATTAGATACTTACAAATATGAAATCGAATCCATTCTACGAAAAGGCTAACTCGAGTGTATACCCCGGGCTCGTCTTTACGAGCGCAGCCGTCTCCGTGACTTACGATCCCGGCAATGTACCATTGTTGTGAATTCAGAGGGTTTCTGCAGAGAAGTGGTCCACCACTATCGCCCTGGATTACATGTCAATCAGATTAAGGGGTTGATTAAATTGGTGTAGGTACAAACAGTAACACGGTACTGAACGATTGTAGACTTTATGTCGTTGCAATAAGGTTTACAAATAGTTGACTATTTTATCGGTAACCTCTTATAACGTTATTTAGAGTTTGTGATGATAAGATAAGATTTTCATCGATAGGTATACATAAACGTTACGAAAGGAACTATTTGAATTTGTTTTAGTATAATGTTTTCAAATTAACCCTTTGAACGCTTTCATATTTGAATGAAGTGATCACTCACACGCCAAGCACTGTAACAAGATGCATCGTTAAAAACCAATAAAAACAATTCATAATAGATTTTATTCATGATCAAAGTACACTTTTACTCCTACCTTTTTAGTGGTTGTTGGCGTGGTGGGCACGACAGCACTCGACCACTTTAGTGGCTCTCGGCGTTCAAAGGGTTAATTGTTTATTGTTTATCAATTGTTTATTGTATCAAAAGGTACATCTGCAACTTACAGCTAACCGCCAAAGCGTCACAGATATTAATCTAACACACGTTCTATAAAAACTTTGCATTCCTGCAACAAGCAGGCCAATCTGGTTGTGAACAGATCACAGGACGGTGCTGCGTCCAGCACGGAGTTGAGGACAGAGAGTGCGCTCGGGAGCGGAGCGTGGTGCAGCAGGTCAGTGCGCGCGCGCGGCCGCGCCAGCAGGGGCGCGTTAAGTAACGGTAACACTTTATGATTTTAAACAAAATCTTCTAAATCATATTTTGATTCCCTCGTCTACCCACGACAACATTAGTATACTTAAAAGGTTAGTCCGGAATGAATTGTAGGTAAAAGTAAACTGCATAGAAACGAACCTGACAAGCATCTTTCCCTCCTTCGCTGAGTCCCGCACAAATTTCTTTACCAGCTCTGTCCTCGTTGTGTTTGCATTTCTCCCATACCGGTACTTCCACTTCTCTCATATGATCAGCTGTAACATATAAAGAAACATAGTGTAGCATAATACCCGGTAAATTCGCAACGAACACCGATGGCAGTACATCCTAATTTTTCTTTTTTCATGGTCAGATTTTGCATAAAACGAACAAACAAAGTTGCACGGGTGGCTCGATTTCTTTGCTCCCAAGTAGTGTACTTAGCAATTACTCTTGTTACCTAACGACAGCAAATGGTTGGATGAACAAAACTAAGTAGGATACTTTTCTTAAATAAGTCGTAAAACAAAGAATACCGTCTAGTACAATATAGAGAAAGGATCATGATATACTCTGAACGCTTTTACCACATCTTAGTAATGTTAAAATCACATTCACGTCCTAATCTAATATCTTATTCTCGCTGAGAAAAATCTATTTCCTCATCTGTGTAATGTTATTTACAGTATGTTAGATACCATTTAAATTAAGTCGGTTAACGCATTCCAGAGGCGAGCATTTGAAAGTAAAAATGAAAAACTCGTGAGACAACCTCGTGTTCAATAAAGTTATGTAAATGGTGCCTTTCGCCCGCAGATTCGAGTGTTAAGGGAATATACTTCCAGAGCTGGGCCTCAAAATTGCCCTTTTTGTTTACTATTTAGTAAACAAAAAAGGGCAATTTTAAGGTCCAGCTCTAAACGGTTTCTTCCTCCAATATTCAACCCATTAAAACTATTTTTCATATAACTACAGATTAATGAAGCATTTCTTTAAAAAATATATACTCACGATCAGGTCCGTGTTCTACGGTCGCTCCCCACCCTACAGCCGTGCAAAGTGTCTTCGGCGGAGGACCCCAAAACCAATCCGAGCCAGCGGTTTCAGGTCCAGGCAAGCATATCGGACGAACCCATCGACTGAATAAAATAACTGGCTCGACTTTTAACAACGACAAGTCATTTGTCATATCGACCCGATCGTATTTGTGATTCACTATAATATGGCTGACGCGATGGTTTTGCTCCTGAGGTGAAAATGAAAAGCGACGTAGCATGCCAACTTCAATCTCATAATAGTGTTCCCAAAATCTGAAAAATAACATACAGTTCTAAGCGTGGGATCTACCAACGGTATGTAAGTTCGGAATAGTGCTTAGCTGCTTAGGTACTTGCAGATTCTAATTTAGTAATGTCATTAGGTCATTACGTTAAACTATTTTGATATTTCTGAAAATCAACACATCCGAGAGAAAAGAAGTTATCCATTCAATAAAAAGACGTAATTTTTGTTTGCAGTGTAGAAAAAGCATCCAAATTGGTAGTATAAGAATAAACAGATTCAATCATGATTGAGTACCGTAAACAGCAATAGACATAGGAATATAAGTAAAACTTTGGGCAACTTCTGGGCAAGCGTAAGTTTAGAGTTCCGTTGCCAAATTACAGATCAGCCCTTGCCAGGCGCTCTCCGGACTATATGCATTTACGCATCTATAATAATATCTGCCAAACTCATGCCATTCAGCGCTACGCAATAGGTAAAGTTAAGGTGATTATTAAAAAGTGGTTAGTGGAACTATCATATCATGACACGGAGGTCCTTCTCCTTGCCTGCTAACACATACAACACACTCCACATACATACATACACACACACACACACACACATACATACACACACACATACATACACACACACCACACACACACACACACACACACACACACACATACACACACACACACACACACACACACACACACACACACACACACACACACACACACACACACACACACACACACACACACATCGCGGCTAGTGCACTTGTATTGTCGCCTCGTATTGTATTGTAGATTTCTGCTTGTAAAATGCTTCTATACTTTCTATGTTCATCTACTAAACCTGTTTCACATATTTGCACTTCAGGGCCCCAAGATACAGGCTCAGCCTAGTTTGGGGTCCGCCGGATATCTCTGTTTTGTTTATACTTACGTGTTAAAGCGAATAAATAATTTTTGAACTTTATTATCTTAGTAAATTATGCATGACATTTGCAACTACCAGGAACTGAAACCTAGTTTGTTCACAGCTTGAAGTCTCACAAGGACGTTCTGTTTCATAAATCGTGTATACTAAAGATAGGGTATACAGATATAATTAACTTATATAGTAGCTAATTATCGTCTTACACATATCAAATGGACAAACAAATTGGACTGACTTCTGACCTTACTTTAGATATAATATTAATTTCGTTTTTAAATAGCATGTCTGTCTGCGTATGCATATAATAAAATGTTAAATTTGTATTTACCTCTAAATTAACGGAGGACTTTGTCAATAATTGTAGCTTCTGAATCAAAATAATATTCCAATAATTAATGAAAAAAATATATAATTACAATACTAATCGCAGTTATTGTAAGTATGTTTTTTCCCGATATCTAAATAATTTAAATAAAGTCGTTTATGTCAACAAGGGATATTTGAGTTATAAGTGTGTAATATGACTTTAAACCGTACGCATTATGACTCATGAAATCTATATCATTAATGAGAAAAACATATAAACCATTTAATGCTATAAAATCAATCATATAGCATAGTAAGTAGGTGGATTTGAATCGAAATTAATGGAAGTAGTGTGGCTTACTTGGGCACGCATTCGATGGTTAAGTATTTTCCCAAAGTTCTTATAATAAAATAAGAACCGGGTAAGTTGTGCAAACTACTTTGGACTTACTTGTGTACACAATGGGCTGCTGACATGACCCAACTTTGCGTTATAACGACTCCGCCGCAGTGGAACACGCCGTCCCTGAACATGGCCACCATCCAAGGCCAAGCGGTAGGTTGACTAGCCCTCCCGCCTACGACCCTACTTTGTGTCCTTTTGTACCTGACACCTTCTTTAGTCATATTTCCTGCTTGTGCGACATCATACAAGAAATTGGAATTCTTGAAACTTGACTTACTACTTAAGTCGTTATCGTGCCTTTTGACACGATTGCCGTAAAACATAGAATGGTATGGGCAATTTTTTACTGATAATCTTTTATTTCGACCGAACAGTCTATTTTCCGTAGATAAATCCTGAAAATAAGTAGGTATATAACTCAATATTTTACTATCATACTAGCTTCTGTATCAACCTCGTTTATATCGTAGCTCCACACAAACTTTCACCCCCCATTTCACCCCCTTAGGGGATGATTTCCGGGATAAAACTATCTTATGTCCTTCCTCGGGACTCAAAGTATCTCTGTATCATGTTTAATCTCAATCGGTTCAGCGGTCTAAGCGTGACAGACAGACAGACACAATTTCGCATTTAAAATATTAGTATGGATTATGTTTCCAGATAAGTATTTAAAGAGATGAAATGTGAAATGTGTTTGGCTTTACCTCTTTTAGTAATTGAGATGATGTCAACACTCGCGTGCCACATAGTAGATCTGGGCAAGTGACATACACCGCTGTGGAGTTCAAGCACGTACCACTTATATGCATCAACCCTCCTTGACCAATGTTCAAATAGTTCACCCTTGATAAAGGATCTACTTCAACTATTTGTATGAATGGAGGCCTAAAACAAAAACAATTAATTTTATATGAGGAAAATCTATTACAGTATAATTACTTACAACAAATATTTGGGCAGGATAGGAAAATAGCTTTTTGTTTACCTTATTATTAGGCCCGTTTCCCGTCGGCAGGCATCATGGGCCAAAACATACGGGTTTTTACATACGGCATACCAATTTCCTTTATAGTTTCTCATTAGATATCCTTCGGTGTTGGAAACAGCGAATATCTGAAAAACTTTCATATTATAGCAACAGACTCAAAACAATCAATAGTTAATGTTTATTCTACGGTAAAATAAATCATGTAATATAGGTATAGTATACCTACATGTTTCGTGAATTTCACTCACATTCTACCCACGCTTGAGGGGACGGCTTTGTTTTGGTTGCCTTCTTTTTTATTTAAATGAGCGTATGTATTAGGTATAATAAAATTCTGAAAGTTGTACGAAGAATTCGACTTCGTGATCCGGAGTAACATGAGTTAGCTTTTTAACTTTCTTTTCACAAGGATTTTTTCCTTTTGTTATGTGTTTAAATCTAAATCCAGGCTTAACTTATCCGAAATCTTTATTATTGTTTAAGTGCGCTGAAAAGTTTCCTTTTCCCAATGAATTATACTTACGGGTTTCTCGTGTAGACTGGGCGCTAACAAATTGCATTCAATTTCATCCTTATGATTGGGACAGTTGCGGATGTTATTGCATCTTTGTTCTTTGGTAAAGCAAGTAGCGAGACTTTCTGCGTTACTATCGCCACAACTAAAAGCATCTGCACTGCAACCTGGAAAAGGATGGTAGTGATCCAGCCTGACGGTGTTGGGCTAAATTTCCAGTCATCATGATCATCATCATATCAGCCGAAAGACGTCCACTGCTGGACATAGGGCTCCCCCAGAGAGTGCCAAAGTGACCGGTCCTGCGCCACCCGCATCCAGCGGACTCCACCTCGTGGGAGACCTACCCACGCCGCGCCTTCCGGTACGTGGTCGCCACTCGAGAACCTTTCCGCCCCAACGGCCATCGGTTCTACGTGCAATGTGCCCCGCCCACTGCCACTTAAGTTTAGCGATTCGGAGAATTCGTAGATTCGAATTTCCAGCAAGGGCAATTAATTGTATGACGAGCACAAGTTTCTAAATCTTGGAAGTTTTTAATTTGTAGGTATTTATGTAGTTACGTATTTTTCTATTAAATATGAATAACAAGATTACAAGTTAGTAATGAAAATTATTACCGTCACATCCCATTTCATCTTCTCCGAAAGGGCAGTCGAAATATCCGTCACATAATCTTGTAAAATCAACTCTCGATTTGCAGCTACATTGCATCTCATCACTGGCGTCGTTGCAATTCACTTTGCCGTCGCACCATTGCTTTTCGGGCACGCAGGCATCACCATTAGCACATGGCCTAGTGCTAGTAGGACATTCGTTTCCTCTCCTCGAAGAAACTGATAGATCCATATCGGGCCTAAAATACATTAAAACTGAGTAATACAAGGTTCTGACGCAACGACAAGAGCCTTTCCATGCCAATTTGATCTCAGTCAACAATTTGATTATTTGACATTGATAGATTATGTATAAACTAACGAAAATAATCCGTTAAATTGTAAACAGTTTTGGGAGTTCAACATTTTTCGACAGTTTATAATTTATAGCGAGTGAGATTATTAACTGACGGTGTTCACAATCTTACAGTCACATATATATATATGTATATGAGGCCCTGGGAACGTAGCGTTCATATATAATTGACATTGACTATAAGATTGACAAAATAAACTCACCTAACGAATTGAAATTTAAGCTCACCGATAGGGAAATTAAACCTAACCTAACTTCTTACTTAAATACTATGACCTTAATTATTGCGCGACTTCTTACCGACAGCAGGTATAATATCTAGCAAGACTGATAACATTAATTACAAAATTAAACTAGTATAAACGATTTAAATTTTAAGCTCATCTTTATTCGAGTTACCTTCATAATACGACGTGAATTAACCAAAGAGTTGAAGACGCTACAAGTTAAAATATCGATATCAACAACAAACCTAGTTTATTGACGTGTTTACTGTGTGTTTGTTTGTCAATGTATCACTTGTGTTCTTGCAATAAAAAATCTTGTGTCTTATTTTCTGACTGTATACATTTTAATCTAAACCCTCCTCATTTTCTCCAGTAGAGAGCACAAAAGGGACAACTCTAGCTGGGAACGATCTGGCCTACAAAAAAAAACCGGACAAGTGCGAGTCGGATTCGCCCACCGAGGATTTCGTACAAAATTACAAATGTTTTAGATTTTTCCCTGTAAGTACTTGTAGTATAAGACGATATTACTTGCCAAATTTCATAGTTCTAGGTCAACTGGGGATTACGTTTCTATGGCGGAACGGCCAGCATGGGCTCTTAAATATCAAATGATATTTCGTACGTAAGTTTTCCCAGTGGTACACTCAGTGTAAAATACTCTGTAGCAGTCAAAGTGGCCAAATAGTTCGGTACACCATATTGAATATTTGACTACTTTGGTTGCTACAAAGTATTTGACGCTGAGTGTACGAGCCGAGACTCAAACCTACGACATACAGATTGAAAGCCTCGTGCCTCACCACTCGGACAGAGGCTTTTCATCGCAGCGTATCTAGCGCATAAAACATTTAATATTGACATGCTTGACGTATGTCGTTACATCTGGACCCACCACGGACCCACACTTAAGGGAATCGGCTAGCGCGAGGTCCATACAAAAACTTGAATTTTGAGCCACCTTTGTCCCCTATTTCCTCCGCCAAATCTAAAACTACGCAAATAGTTAATCTAATAGAGTGACTAACAGGTACACTTTGCTCCATGTTCTGTTTTATTTGATAACGGAGTTCGTTAAGGAGACGGGTACGGCAAGCCTTCTCCATACAAATTTTGTGCAAGTTTTTCTGCATTTGTGTTTGCGCTATAAATATAATTTTTAGGTATACTTATTTTTCTGTTAGCTATTCACTGATGTGATTATTTTTTATAATTTTTATTATTCATTATTTTTAAATCTAACAAATGCTTAACATCATGTGCTGCGTAAATCCAATATGAACAAGCAAAAAAAACGAATATTCTGTAGTGCCAAAACCGACGAAAAAAAACTTGCACAACGTTTGTATGGAGAATGTCTTGCCTTACCCGTTGCCTTAATGTAATACTAGAGCCGCTTGTAAAACGTAAAAAAAAATAGAAAACTAAATCACTAATAAAAACTCTCCTTTAATCTATTGACGGAGAAAATAGAGAACTACGGCGGCTCGAACTGCAAGTTTTTTACGGGCCGCGCGCCAGCCTGCATTTTTTCTTAAACATGAAGATACAATACAATGACATTAATACTAAAACTTACCGATTTGTGAGAAAATTCAACATTATATCAAAGTCTTGAGGATGCATATTATCTCGTTGTGCTTTGGATTCCTGGTTTTCTGGATAAGGTGCCTTAAAGGGTTCTTGGTTATGGCTGGAATGTCGAAATCGAATGAAAAAGTTAGAAGTGTAAATTATAATCATAATTTTTAATTTTAATTCAATTAAATGGTATAAATGTCAATTACCTGGGCCTATGCGGAGAATATTGTGGTGGAAACTCAAAGCCTCCTGTGAAATGATAATGATGAAAAAAAAACAACTCAAAATTCATAAAAGAAATAAATTAAAAAAAGAAACATACGTACCAAGAGATGGTGGATGATTTTTCATTAGATTTGTTAACATTGTTATTGGGGCCGGTGCTACTTTTTTACTACCTTGTGCATAAGGAAGATAGGCCGCCGCAGGAAGATCAAGACCATGCAAACTTTCTCCAATAATTTTCTTTTCCATTGGGATACTTGCTGTCGATCTTTGTTTGATGTCTTTAAATGTTGTAGGCCGCGTTTCCCGCTTCGTGACATCTTTTAAAGGTTCTTTCGATTCATGTTTATTATTAAGGAAGTTTTTAAAGTCATACTTTTCATTATTAGGGTCAAGTGACTGTTTTTCTTCGTCGGTTAATGATTTTAATTTTAAAACAAGGTCCTTGCAAATAACATCTTCATTTTCATTAGTACAAATAGTGTTTTGTTTCGTTATAATATCTTGTGCTTTTTTAAAAGTAATATCATCAAACTGCTTTGAATAATCATTCTTTTCTTTTAGGTTAATGGTATTTCTCTTCCTTCGCTTTGTACTGGGGTATTTAGTCTTATTTTTCAAACGAATATAAATTTCAAAATCATTTTGTTCGACAGTGATATTCGATGTTTTTTGGTTCGATACGATGAAAATTTCAGTGTTGCGATTATTATCTAAAAGGCGAGCAAATATAAATTAAATCAAACACGTTTTATCATAACATAGGGTTTTCAATGGTAGGTCTTTTATTATTTACCTGTGTTTTGAAATACTCTGACTATTATTATGTAAGCGCCTATGGCAAATAAAACTAAGAATATTAAACCAACTGCTTTCATTATGAAAGTGCAGACACACTTTTGCATTGAGTTGTCATCGCGACCTGTGAAAATTAGGGAGAAGTTTTGACATGATTGCAATTTTTTTAGTTTTATATCATTGACATTTGATTGTTAATTAACATATTATAATTATTATAAAAAGATCCCTAAATTACAAAAATCCGGACAAATGCGAGTCGGACTCATCCACCGAGGGTTCCGTACAAAAATACAAATGTATAGTTTTCAGATTTTTTCCTGTACATACTGTGACGATATTACTTGCCAAATTTTATAGTTCTAGGTCAACGGAGAGTACCCTATAAATTTTGATTCCCTTGAGTGTCGAAATATACGTTTTTTGCGGCATATCTTTTTTTTACGTTAACTTAAAAGTTAGATTTATTTCTCAGCTTCAAGGGACTTAATTTCAACTCGATACATTCACGCGTTCCCGAGATAAAGGGTCTTGACAGATAGACAGACAGACGGATAACCAGGTGATCCTATAAGGGTTTCGTTTTTTCCTTTAGAGGTACAGAAACCTAAAAACAAACCAAATTTTTCTCGGAGTTGGAATAATTATTAAATGTATATGTAGATCGTAATAATAAAATAGTATTAGAATTATTCCGGAATTGTGAATATAGTTATATGTAGTTATAATTATTAGGTACATTGCGATGCCCTTGCAAGGTGCATGTTTGATACACAAGCTTAGTGTAACACCATGTAATCTTAACAACATGTATGCAATAAACGAATTGAATTGAATTGAACTGTGGATAAGTTAATATTGTGATTTCTCCCTGTTATAGTAATTACTACAACTTACGGATTGCTATTGATTCCGCCAACTCCATCGGTGGCAGTCCTAACTTCTCAAAAGCTCTTTCTGACTTTAAAGGATCGTTTGACATCTGGAATAAAAAAAGAACTTACAACAATAGTTGTAATCACAAGTGAATGTGTGAAGTGTATCAGCACATTTACGTCCTGAATCATCGCATAATTATGTAGTAGTAATACGACGTAAACACGTACCGGACTAAGATACTTTTTCCCAGATATAGGGTGGACTGATGACCTGGTAAAGGTCGCAGGAGTTCGCTGGATGCGGGACGCGCAGGACCGGTCACTTTGGCACTCTTTGGGGGAGGCTTTTGGCTGATATGATAAATGACAAATAGGTATTTGTCACTCAGAAATCGAGAGAGCTAACATGCAACATCTATTTAAAAATACGACTGTGTTTGAACATTATATTTCGCTTAAATACTTCACTCCATCTGTAGCTTCGGTGTAATTTGATAAAAGAAGACGGCTAAACGCGTAAAGCTGTATTGATAAAATATTATGACGTGAGGGTATCGTAAATATTTATCTTGAAGGCTAAAGGCGTAGGGCCCAGTACCGTAATTATGTCGTAGTAAGTGTGACATTTAGATGTGACATCGAGAGACTTAGCATATTTATACACATTTTCGCGGTTGAATTGACGCAAATTGTCTGTTTCTTCACAAATAGGTATATGTCAATTAAAGTACGTTTTACGCTTGAATTAAGATGTGACTTAGTAAATGGTCTTAAACCTTTCGGTCAGATCAGTCAGACAATAATATTTCGCTTTCCATTTTCATGTCATGTCACGCGCGCGAGAATGAGAAACGATCATAAGTGTCGTCTGATCGACCTTCTTCTTGTGATACTTTGTTAGATTGTTAACGTAAATAGAAAAATGGCTCCCTATGTATCAATGTTATGTCAGTGAAGTGAAGCCGAAAGCTTGCGATATGGCGAAACTAAAGTGAGAATACCAAACATTCTCTACGTGTGTGATATTTGCAAACGTTGTCATAGGCAGAATTCTGCTTAACAGGTGTGCAAAGTGTCAAGCCGTTAAAAAAATGCCAAGTGTGAGTCGGGATTTATGCACTTAAATAAAAACTTATTACCTATAAAACTAAGTTAACCTAAACAATGTTTCCGTATTTTGACTAATAAAAATATACTTACCTTTTTTGTCACGTATGTAACAAAATACTTTAAGGCACTTTTACTTCACCAAACGAGCACTGAATTGATTTCCATGTCACTGCTTTCGTTCTAAACCCACAGGAGAACCGAAGCCCTCATCCCGAGACACATATAGTGTGACTGAGGCAGTCGACCATTTTTGCTGATTGCATAAATTTCGAATGACACCTAAAATGCTTGGTCAGTACCGTGTCAATTGTTCTAATGAAACAATCAAAACAATGTTTCTTATTGCTTAATTGCTTGTAATTATTTTCAATCAGCCACTAATGCAAATATATTATATCAATTTAACTACCTAAATGATTTGTCACAATTCATATTTATTTCATATTCAATTTGTTAAAGTAAGTGTGCAATTATAATATTAAAAACGGACTTTTAATTGTAAGAGCATTTAAAATAGGTACCAAAAAAATCATGGAAATCATCCTAAAATGGGGATGCATTGGAGTGGATAGTCGCTAGAAAAAAGTTAAAAAATTGACTTATTTAATGAGATATTTTTCATTGGATTTTTTCTCTTGTTTTCCATTTATCTGACTCGTAATAGAAGTCTGGAAATCTTTTACACCTACTAATGCACCATCGACCCGCTTTAATGAAAGGTACGGCCGCATACGCTTGTGATACAGCAATTAGTCATCCATCGGATCCCGTAGGACGTAACTGACTAGAATTTATTAGAAATATACTCCATTTGACGTGTGACGGGCACCGTTGCATGGTATGCATTGGATCCATTAGTTAATTAATATTTCCGGCTTCACTGACACGCAGGCCTGTCCACAGTTCCTGATAGTGACACTATGATTGAAATTTACAATGCAGGAGGTTTATCTGATTCGATGGATTAGAATGACGTTAAAATTACATTTTGCGGCGCGCACTGGCACGTAGGGTTGTGTTTATGGACAGGCGCGTCGTTCAGCGACGCGAGACGCGGGCTGTCAAGCTAGTATTGAAATGTCCACACTTGTACATACTCAAACATTTTAGTTAAATATCAATCAGTTTATCTATAAATATGGCCTTAGGCATGATCCGCGTGAAGCGAGCGATAAATGTAATTTTAATATCAAACCAATACTTGTAGCTGAAATAATAATAACGACTGTATAATTTACTCTTCCTATTTTAAGAGGGATGGAGTTGAGCTGATGCAGGCACAAATATTTGCGGAAACGACTGACAATTTAATCACATGCGGTCCGCACAATGTTTTTTTTAACGTTTGTTAGACATCACACTTGTATCAGAGTGGTCGTGGTTTCAGTAATTATGTACAATACAGATCATCGTCATTGTTCCACTCTATTCGGGTGGCCGCTTCAGCAATTTCTGTTCATTCTGTGGACGTTGGCAGCATTCCGAGTACACTCTGGTAAAGTTGCAGGCGAATTTGTGATGGGGCCGATGAATGCTTTATTTTTCCCTTTAAAGGTACGTAACTCATTCGAGGCCACGCAACGCTACGCATGCTACGCCGTAGCGCGTAGCAGCGTTTTTCCGCTATGTAGCGGAAATCACACGTAGCGGCACAGCTCATAAATATGTGAGTCATTGGCCATTAATGGATTGTTAATGGTTCAAGGGTCAAAGCGTTCAGTACTCGTTGATATTTCACGACGTTAATATTAACCCAAGATATTTTTAAATATAAAGTTAAAGGTTTAATCTATTCCAGGGGCGAAGGTGATTTACATGACAAAGGCAGGATTCGGTCGGTTGGTCAGTGAATGGCGAAAATTGTTTGACGGGAAATGCCTAAAGCATGGGCTTTAGGCGATCAAGGCAATATCAGTTTTTCAATCTAGGTTGTTAAAAACAATAATCGGTTGGATAAGCCCGGTAGCGCTGAGGCCCAATTTCGGAACACGTATTATTTTGAAGAATTTAAATCATTATGAATTCAGCGCTAATTAAATATGATTCGTTTTAAATTGAAATACAATATTTATTAACAGGCATAGTGCGCCGGTCACACAAACTTGGACTGGCTTGGCTGAGCGTACCTACTACAAGGTATAGTGGTAGGTACATTTTGCCCAGGCTCGGTGAAGTATATAAATAAGGACGTTGTTTATCGAAAAGTATCCAAACTTCAAGAGATTAACATGGACATTATTGACTGTTGTTTTACCCAGAAGGTTCCAATGTAAAAATTTTAGAGCACATCGCGTGGGTTAGATCTGTATCGCTAAACTACATCAGAGGGCCTAACGCGAAACGAAATTCGTTTTCGTTCGTGTATCTCCGTCTCTGTCGCTCGAACTGGCAAGTGCGACAGAGATGGAGATACACGAACGAAAACGAATTTCGTTTCGCGGTAGGGCCTCTGGTTCAATTGCAAAAATATTTTTTTCAGTTACTTATTTATCGAGCAGCAAAATATACAACATTATGTTTATTAC
This sequence comes from Epinotia nisella, assembly GCA_932294315.1. Classification (NCBI taxonomy): domain Eukaryota; kingdom Metazoa; phylum Arthropoda; class Insecta; order Lepidoptera; family Tortricidae; genus Epinotia; species Epinotia nisella. The sequence continues at coordinate 10,378,722 of OW028680.1, forward strand.
TTATTACTATTCTCAATTCTGTAATCAAGACAGTTTCACACTGCACGCGCCTAGGACAGGGGCGTGTCTGTGCATGTGTTTCTCGCTTTATCTTATTTATTTAGCTAGGGCTGCCTGCTCGGCCAAACGTAAACAATAACTAGTGTTTCCCGCGGCTTTACTAGCGTATAAGTATTTTCGTTATTGGGTACTAAATAACTTTGCGAGTTATGTACATATATTCTCATTAACTGAATAGGGTTAATTTTATTATGTATGATGAAGAAGGATAAAATTACTGCATTCATTTACACACTTTTAATTATAAGTAGGTATTTTAACACAAAATTTAAACTAAAATAATCAACATTAATATGTTATTTACATATAAGGACATCTAGTAATTAGTACATATGAAAAAAAAGCTCAGTGAATCTTCTTGAAAAAAATCTGTTTCACGTATTTATAATGAATGTCGCACAATAATTAATATATCTTTAAATACTTACAACGTATTTTTGCTTATTGACGTATTTGTTTGTATAGCGTTGCTTCATACTAATAAATGAGTTCAAAATCAAAGAGTCCGGAAATACGTCGTCAACACGCGCCTTGCTCGAAAATGCTGTCATGCTCACAACAGCTTGCAGCAACGTGTACCAGCCAGCCCTTTGATTTGGGCCCCAGGGGACAGACTTAATGTCAACGCGGCGGAATGACGCCCGAGGGCTTCGTGCAGGTTTCACTGTAACATCCATTTACGTCAAAAACGTAAAATAACCTTTTTTAGTCGACATAAAATATAAAAGAGTTTCTATTATAGTAAAATATACAAAGGTAAGAATTATGTAAATTGTGCTTGGGGAACCTGATTGATTGACATATAGATATGATAATTCCATTTAACCTAAAAAAACCGATACGTCATATTAACCCCGTTCGTATTACGAAAGCAGAATGGAAATGACAGGGGTATCAATATTACTGTGGAAAAAATACTACAATTACTTATTGGACGTTCGTCATGGGCATGCGCGAACTATCATGCGTGTGGTCATTCATTAACATGATTTGGTTGTTGGCTGCGTAGAAAATCGCTTTCCATCGATCATATAACTTAAGGGGGCCAAGCGACATTTTCCATTCATAGTGTGACCTTGACAGCATACAGTCGATTTCAGATATTTATTTTAACTGTTTTTTCTTCCGCGAACCTTCTCAAATACGTTCGAGTTTTAGTTGGTTTTGGTAAGTTCTGTCCGAGTGAAATGTAAATTAGTTGAAGCCGGTAGTGTTTAACTTAACCGTGTAAAAACATCTTCTATTTATCTTAGCGTTTCAATCGCTTGCAGTGGCCTTGTTGGTTCTAATAGTATTTACTATATACACTGAGAATTGGGAATGGATGAAAATTTTAGAAATGCCTGATAATTTTTGGTGATAGGAATAACCTTCCTTAGCACCAGAAAAAAGTTTCAGATTTTTCAGCTGCGTCAATTTTTTTTGAAAAATATAAACAGTTTCCTCACTTACGTTTTGGGTCAGTTACGGCACCTTCCTCGATCGGTCTCATATTACAAACAAGATATATTAAATATGTGTGGTAAACTGACACTGGCAATGATATTGACACTTGCAGCAGCTATATTGGTCATTACCATAGTTTTTTATAATATGAGACAGATCAAGGAAAGTGTCTATTTACCGTTCGTTCTTGACCCAAAACGTAAATGAGGAAACTGTTTATATTTTTCAAAAATAATTGTCGCAGCTGAAAAATCTGTAACTTTTTTCTGGTGCTAAGGAAAGTTATTCCTATCACCAAAAAATAATCAGGCATTTCTAAAATTTTCATCCATTCCCAATTGCGATAATGATTATTGCTGTTCTTAGGACCTACGATCATAATCATATCGTTTATTTGTGTACTAAGAATATTTTTAAAATGTTTCGAATTATTTTGCGTCATTATTCTATTTTGCAAATATAACAACTTCAACACATTCTGAATCCTGATACAAATGCCACTGCGTTCTGTTAAAAGCTTTACGATATTATGCACAAATGCGGATTTTTTTTAACATGCCGTATCAGTATCTACAAAAAAATTTTTTTGTCTCTCTCATGACACTTTCTTCTTAGACTTTGTGACTGACTCTTTCTATAGGTAAACATTTCTTCTATACGTTATTTTATGTGCGTATTTATATTTTTATATAGTAGATTATTTAGTTCGAGATAATTAAATTACAATATAGATTAAATATTTATTGTTTTGTTATCTAACTATAAATATACATAGTTATAGTTACTTATATGTATGTCTTTTTAATCATATATATTATGTTTAAGTATGTATATTATTCATATTTTTAGTATCAGTGTTGTAATCGCTACCGCTAGGTACCCTCTAAGGTTGTCTGAAAGACATCGCTCTCTTGCGGTAAGACCGCCTGTTATTTGCCTCTGTACAGTGTTGTTTTATTGAGTTGTGCAATAATGAGTATTAGTATTTGCATTGTATTAAAAAAACAATAGGGAACAATCTTACACAAATCGAACTATCCCTATGGTTAGCTCAATAAGACTTGTGTTATGGGGACGATATATTATTATCGAGGTATTTGTATTGTCGTTTTTTTTAATATATTTTAGGTGTAAAAGCAAAGCTGAATATCGTATAGTTAAACACCAGTCTTATTTACAAAACATTTTGACTTTACTGTGTGCCTGTCTGAAATAACTGGACATCTTATTTCGTAAAAAAATATGAAAAATCAGAATTCAAGCTTATACCGGTTCTCCTGTGTCAATGTGCTCGCAAAGCGACATGAACAGCCTAGAACAACAACTAACGTACGAGTTCTGTTTTTGTCGGAAGTTAGTTAATTTTAAGTTCTACAAAGGACCCCCATCGCACGGATGTGTAATAGTCAGACCCGCCTTTTAAAAGCTTTTAAGTCCCTAAAAGAGATTACCTACCTACGCTAAAAACAATTATAAGTGAGTTGGTTAAGAGTTATTATGATTGACGTTTAGTTTAATGAGAGTGGATTTTGATCAAATTTAACGGCAGCTTTAAACTTGGTAAAAATTTGATTTGATGCCAATCCGATAATTAATAATGAATCCTCTCCGTAACTACGGAACCTGCCCTGTCCTGCCCAGTGGCCAGCAAAGGGAATAAAAAAATGTATACATTATACGTTTTAAACCTATGAAAAGGAATTCTCAAATTTTAATGAAATGTTATAATTAAGTCGTCCGTGTGTTTCAATCTATTATGTAAAATAAATATTGAACATGTATTTACATTTTTAAAACTTAATGGGCCTTAATTGCGTTACCTCTACCTCGACGTATAGAAGGTTTTTTCTTTCTAGATATTTTCTTTAAAAAATATTGAATTTTATTTTTCAGTTAAATTGACAGAATTACTAGCAGTTATTGGTGCAACCACCGCATGTGTTCTTCTTCGGGTAGGTATTTAGGTCTTTAATGTAAGTGTGTACTTTTAAGATTACAGATGTAAGGTAATGTATAATTTTTACATGCTTAATAGTTTACAACATAGGTACATAAAGATCCTTAGTGGGACATCTATAAAGTTTAAAAAACATTGTCTTAAGTAAACACCTCTGTCCTCTCTCCACTTCTAGAAACTTGGTCTTGTTAGTTCGTTCCCATACTGGGATGTAGTACGTCATGACTGATTGTGCTGGTGAGGTGTGTATTATTAGTATAGTGTCAGTTATGTGTCTGAGGATTTTAAAGGGCCATGTCAGTTTTCTGACTCTGTTGTAAATGTACCTACCCCATATGTTGGTGTCAAGAGAGACGTTGGTCTATAATTATTCCTAGATGTTTGTAAATTTTACTTTTTCTAGCAGTGTGCATTTAACGTGTGTATTTTTGAATATTAGTGGTAAAATTACAGTGATATATTCTTAGTTCAAGTTCAGTATTTAGTTGGGTAGTGTCAGTTTTAGAGAAGGAGTCAATTTGCCTTGTCCATATTTAGAGTTAGCAGGTTAACTTTCATTCATCATCATCATTCATGATCATTTCATGATCTTTTGAAGTCCTCTTTTAGCAGCACCGTACACCAAGTTCCATTGCTGGCCTGTGGACATGACCTCGTGTCATCAGCATATGAAATTATGTATCCGTCTTGAATATGCATGTCAGTTAGGTAATTTATGTATACCAGAAATAGGGTCGGCCCAGTACGCTGCCTTGGGGAACTTCAGTACTCACGAAATTTCCTATCCTAATCATCCAGCAAATCTAGCGGCTTTCGCCTGATTCTAAAGCGTTCCAGCTTCTTTCCAAGAGTGGGAAGAGAGACCGTGTCAAATGCTTCTTTTAGGTCGAGGAAGACAGACAGGCACTTTTTCCCGTTATCTACATCTTTACTTATTGCCGATGATAGGTTTAAAATTGCGTCTTCTGTCGAGATACCCTGGCGAAACCCAAACTGGCAGTTTGATAGGAGGTTAAATTTATTTAGGCAATTAATGGCTGTAAGCACCGAAATGGGTCGACAATTATTAGGCTCGATTCTCTTTCCACTCTTGTAAATCGGCGTAACAAGAGATAAGACTTGTTTTATGGATGCGATATAATATATGTACTTATACAAATACTTAAACACTGTTTTATCCAAGACTGAAACATAATATTCATGCTCATCATACAAATATTTCCCTTACCGGGATTCAAACCCAGGATCCTAATGGTCTTTGTAGGCAGTGTCACTACCCACAAGGCTAAACCCGTCGTCAAAAAAATCGTCGTGAGAGTAAAGACTGTTTTGTTTTAATTACAGAAACAACCACTGACACGAATGTTGCCTAAGTCATGGCGTTATGGATATGTAAATAAAAGCGGTTTCATGTAAAGGATACATCATGGCAGCAGTAAAATTGATTTTGGCTTTAGCGTTGATGGCAGGAGTACATGCTGAGAAAATTGAAGATCCTGACACCCATATGAGCCACTTCATCGCGGATATCTGGCTAGAGGGAGCGGATGTCGTTAGAATCTTGTGGAGAGACTGCTCAAAAAAGGTGAGACTTTTTTTCACTTGGTAGACCCTTGGAACTGGGTCTACAGTATTTACGCTACCCACACGGAAATGTTGAGTAGGCCAAATTACTTACTGTCAATGTCCACACCTTGTTTATAATTTTGGTTCTTAAGCACGATCAATGCAGCCGAAATAGGTTGAAGATGACAATCCGGTTTGAGGTTAGGAAAGGGCACTGGCTCACATTCAATTAAGAAAACATATATTTTATACTTTGTTTATGAGAATGTCTATCATGAAACCGAATTTATTTATGAAAGCTTTAGTGTCTTAAGGGGTGGCATTAGGATGACCACGTCATTACATACTTTTGTTTGTCTGCGTTGCATACTAAAAAGATATTATACCTAAATATGTCATGTTTCTATGTGAAAATAAGTACTAGATCATTTGCGCCCTAATGAGGAACAAAACAGAAACAAAATATTATTTAGCGAGTGCCATGCATTTGCCTCAAAATTTTCTCACATTTCAATAGTTCGCCATTAATACTTTGTGTCCATTCCAGCCGGTCGTTGCTTTGAGTAAAACGTTAATCTGCGCCGGGTACCGCAATAATCGGCTTACTGAATAACAGACGATGCTAATATACCACAGACAATTACGTTGAAATTTGTTGTGAGGGTATCTAGTGAATCTTATAGTTGTATTAACGTTAGCAACCGTTGTTCAGAAGACTGAGGCGTGAACTTTATTGAGTGAGTTTCGTGAGACGATGAATACGAAATGTTACCCAAAGGTTGAATACACAGATTGTTTGAAGTTGAGACACGATTGTTGTTACATTTATATGCAAGAAATAACAGTTTCTAAATTGATTTTACATGGTATAAAGTAAGGTAAATACGAGCATAGCATTGTAACGGAATGGGCGTACTCGATAGCAGATTTCCGAATATAATTATTGACATAAGGAGAAAAAGTAGATGAACTTTTATTTCATACCCAATTCTGGAGAACTTATGTATAAATTAAAAACGAGAAGGAAATCTATTGAACTAGCGTTTAATAAGGGTAAACAGTCAATATCTAAAACCAGGTTCAAAGAGAATAATGTTACTCAAGACATAGTTGTTCTTATTGTACCAATGACGCTTTTTGTACTTTTTGTTTCTTTTGTCATCTTTGACCTGAAAGGCCGCGAGACCCGCAAATGTTTGACTAATACTAGATTCAAATCTAAACCTTATTGTACCAATGGAGCTTTTTGTACTTTTTGTTCCTTTTGTCCTCTTTGCCCTTTTGTCCTCGTTGCACTGAAAGACCGTTTTGGTCTCATTGCTATTTTGGTCCCGAGTTTAGGTTATAAAAGGAAATGGCGCAGTAGGAAGAGGGGTCATTCAAATCTCATCGTTCAGACTGTCAGTGTCTCTGGTTTTCGGGTTCTAAAAACTATTGGTGGGTGTTTTATTTACTTTATTGTAATAAAGTGGCCCGTCGTTATGGGGAATTCTTCCACATAATGAAGGGTTACTTTTGTACAATTATAATTCAAGTTTTTGGGGTTAAATTACTTACATAAAATATTAATTTTACTTTCATATACTTATATAAAAGCCAGAACCCTGTCCAGGTTCAGTATACCTGAGGAGTTACGCCCGCCTTGCGGTGTCAAATGGGCCTGATTCAGAGTCTTTTTGTTACCAGACTTGAGGGTGGTCTGGCGTCTACCTTTTTACCAACATAGGAGACGAAGCCTCTTCAGAGGCCCCTCACGTACCTCAGAATCGGCTGGCGATGTAGACGAGGCGTAGTCATTCATGTGATCCGCACTGAGGGTTATCCTCGCTCGTTGAACCGTGCAGCTCTCTGAGGAGCGGTCTTCATTAAATATATTTATATATTCCTATCTATATACACAATAGGGCGCCATACTCTTCGTTTCCTTAGTCTGCGGACCACGAAGAGGGGTGGCAAATACACAGGCTGCTAGGTTGTTTCCTCAGTTTTGCCGGCTGAACTATTTACAGATAGAATAGGGCATACATTCTTATTTCTTGAACTAAAGGTATGGTTCGAGGAATAAGCAGAGTAGGAATTTCCGGGGTAGTCGTAGGGTTAAAATCATACACTATAATAGGACATTGGGATTACTTGTCTAAATTATAGGTCTACTATTCTAATAACGGTCATCAAAGGTTTAAATTTCTAATATGGGTAACTGAATAGTGGGTGGGCAAAGTAGTGTTGAGTTCCGCATTTTATTGCATGAGAAACATTAAAATAGTATAACAATTATTTTGTTCAAGGGTTTATGGTTCTATTTATGATGGAGATAGCAGAGTTATTTCAGAAAGATGAAATGATTCTCGGCTTTATGGCAGGCTGAGCAGTCCATATAGTCCGACTAGGTATCTTATCATCATGAGTGGAATAATACTTTATATTTGGGGTACAATTTGGGTTAAATGTTTCACATGTAATGAACGGTTTCCCAGCATTACCTTACTACGTTCGTCGCTATAGAATGGTTGTAGGAGTTTGACCGTATAAGCAAAGTAATAAACAATATATGTTTATCATAACAAAAAGATGTCTGTAAGAGTTTGTTGGGTGTTTCTTCTCTATACAGAACGCTAGGTTGGAAACACTGGTAGCTTCATTCTCTGAGTCTTGAACTCTTAGGATAGCTAGGCAGGTAAATTGGATAAGATGCTCTGACCCCATCCTAAACAAGACGTAGCCTGTGTGAGTAAAAAATTAATACACAAACCGTCGATAGAACCTTTGTTCCAAAATTCATGTATTTAGGGTAGATTTCTAGTTCACGACAGGGTTAAACAAATAATCTTGATTATATGAATTCTAAAAGCTACGTTCTTGTTCAATTGAGCATATAATAGGAGGTTGGGGAATTTCATCAATAAATAAAAAATATTTTAAACAATAAAATAACATACAACATAAGAATTCACTTGTCAAAATCCTTTTATGCAGTAATAGGAAAAATAGTAGTCGGAAGTAGTATTCAGATAGACTCATTTATATGATTAGACTAGCTTTATTTATTAAGGTAATGAGGAGTCCATAACTGTCAAGCTTTCATAATAGAACCTAGGGTTAATACGGTGCACAACAATACAGGGTTCCTACCACTAGCGATCACCATTGGCCATATTCTTCACGTATTTCTAAATAAAAGCACACCACGAAAGTAGGTTTATTAAATAGAGAAGCAAGAACAATTTACAGTAGAGTCTTACGTTAGAGCTTATGCTAAAATTACATTTCAATTGGTTTCATTAGAATTGGTTCTTGCGTTGTTCTGCGTAGTTTTTCGTAAGGTTGCAGGGTCTTCGAGGGGGGGATGTTACAGCATGTAGCAATTTTTATGCGTTTATCATTAATATGACATACACTAATGAACCTATAGGTAAAGACTTACCAAAACAAAACCATATTTAAACAGCTCCTGTTAAAATATATCTTACTCTTATTATTTTTGGTCTTTACATAAAATATGTTTTCTAATCTTGGTCAGTATTTTATCATGAAACTACTAACGATAAGTTATAGTAGCCAAATACTTTATGACAAACTCTCTTCACATAATTTACAAGTTGGATTACAAGATAGTAGTAAGAATTGCACTCAGAATCAAGAGCTATCACGAGGAAAGTTAATGCCCTGCATTTCAAACAAACGATGAAACATTTTGAACTGAACTAGGCCTTATTACACATAAAATTGGAAAAGTCGTGCGTCATGCCATTTCAAGGAAAACCATTTCGTGAAACGAAGCCTGAGACTTCTAGGTAGATGTCGCTACATGCCTCTCTAACGCGTTTTAAGAGGGAACTGATTGAAAATTTGTTGACCGAGACGGATTGTTCCGATAGCTCAGTTGGTGAGTAGCGACGGGGCGCGTTTGCTCGGAACATAAAATTTGTTTTATTTATTATGTGCATGTTATATAAAACGAGGTACACAAATATATTTTAGTGTTGTTTTCAGTTGATACTTATTTATTTTCGATGGTTATATGGAACGAGGTGTTAAATTTTTTTTTTCCAGTTGATTGACGTAAAAGACGTGATCGACCACAAGGAATACTTCCCAAAGTTCGTGCGGTGTATGAAGCGGAAAACTCTGAGGGCATTGGACCGATCCCTTAGCACCGACATAGTCCCCATTGCTGAAGGGGTCAATCTCGTGCGGTTCGAGATGGTGGACAGGACTGGGAATGTGATGCCGGATAACTATACCAGGTACTGCTTTAAAAGGGTCAACTAGATCGAAACTTCTTCATCTCAAGTGTCGTCCTACTATGTGCGTCACAGTGCCATGTCATGATAGTAAGGTATTCTACTTATGAGGTATATTAGATCTACTATGTATATATTAGATACTTATGAGTTCGACTGTAGGGGCTTTAAGCTCCGGTGAGATTGGTCCTTTAGAACAAAATTTTAGAGCGTATGATTGTAAATTGATCACCGGCTTTAGATATTTGATCTAATGTCAATATTTAAACTCTGCACAATATAGCAAAATCTACGAATGGCGGATTTATTGCTATAAGACATTCTACCAGTCTGTTATAGGGCTAAACAGAAACATTTGGGTTGTAATGTTTCCGCGATTATTACTTGAAAACGATTTGAACGGAGTAGATCAGTAATGACCGCGAGTACTGGAAAGGGCTCGAAACGTCGGGACGGGTTTAAAACTAAATCAGAGGTTAAACGTCAACATTATATACACTAATCTTGGAATAATTAAAAAAAATACTGTTTGCCTAATTTACTTATATTTAAATATTTTTAGGGTTCCGGTACCTCAAAAGGAAAAAACGGAACTCTTAATAGGATCACTCGGTTGTCTGTCTGTCCGTCTGTCACAGCCGATCTGCTCCGAAACTACTGGACCGATTGAGTTGAAATTTGGTACTCATATGTAAATTGGTGACCCAAAGATGGACGCGTAAAGTAAATTAATGAATTCTGAACGAGGGGGCCACTTTAGGGGAGTAAACTGGAAAATTAAAAAAAAAAGTTTCGCAAACTGTATTGTGTGACATATTAAATGAAAGGGGTTGTTGTAAGCATCTTAGATATATTTTTTAATAATTTTAGCAAAAATAGATTTGAAGTAATTTAGGAAATAAGACGAAAATTGACCATTCCCCCCCACCTTATCTCCGAAAATACTAGGCTTAAAATTCGGAAAAAAATATGGAAAATAGTTATTTGCCTAAAGATTACAGGAAAACCTATAAGAAGTTTGAGTATTCAAAATAACGGGAAATTTCTCAATATTTTTATGTATTTTGTATGGAGCGCCTAATGCTTAGAGAATAGGAATTTTACGGAACCCTCACCACGCGAGTTGAACTCGCACTTGTCCGGTTTTTAAATAATAAACTTCATTATTGACATGCCCTTTCCTACCTTACAGCTAAAAATAGTTATAGATTTTATTTACTCTTTAGTCCAGCCGACATGCCTTTTCAAATGGTGAGGCAAATATAACTGGATTGTTTAATTTGTCAAAATAAAGGTTAAATGCTGGACAGTGGAATATGAGGACGAAAAAGTTATCTAGTTTACAATTAATGTGAACTTGATAATACTATTCTCGATGATTAAAACGCAAATCAAACATTAGAATGATACAAATATCTACAAGAAATATTATAGGCGTAATCGACTATGAATAATGTGCTCGCAGTTAACTTTACGCTTGCCGTTCATTGGTACTGCAGCGAACAGTGAAGCAGATCTGTATAAATACAACCAATTTAGGTCGGAAACTTTGGAATTGGTTCCTACATGCTTTCCCCACAGATCCGCGGAGCAATATTGTCCTTATGATCCTTAGAGTTAAATTACCAACCTGTATGCCTGTATCCGACAAGCCTTACCTCAAAATGAATCTAATAGGTTTCCATCTGTGCTACTGTCTTTAATTGGCCTCGTATTTAGCATGCATCGAACTCTCAAAGTTTCCTACTTAACCTTCAAAACATGTACATATTTTAAAAACGGAAGTGCTACAATTGTTTCATTGACTGGTGTACATTTTATTGAAATTTGGGACAAGCATGATTTACCCATTATTTTAGCACGATTAATGCACATCAAGTGTTTACAACATTAGTTAGAGAGGTGAGCGACCGCAACACAATTTGTCAACGTCATGCAAAAAGTACGTGTCGAATAAAATTACGCAAAATGCGCGCTCCAGTTTCATCCAGATTGCGAAGTGAGCAAAAATATTACTATGTAAGGACGTATGTGCGATTAGACTTGTATATACATACGCCGTTGTCCTTTTAATATTCGTGATGGAAACGAATACTCCAACTTATTTTAGTGTATGCTTTTCATTACTTTGCTCTTGTATTCTCGAAAATTAGTTAACTGTGTTATGTTCCATGAATACGAATTAAGAATTTAATCAAAAGTCGTATGTATCACGAAATGCATCTAACTCAGGAGCAACATAATTAATTCCTTCAAACAAAAATGCTTTGCTTTGTCCTGCGCAAATTACTTATAGGTTAATTTGGTGGTCAATGTTGGTATTATTAAAATGTAGGTAATGAACAAGTTATTACCTTACCTTCTCCAGGTTGTCCTTTTCTATGGTAGTAATGTGTTCCTATCCTCTTATACTTTTTTATGTAAATAATGATGTATTTTGTATAATTTCTTACAATATATATATTTTTCAATCAATATATATATATAGTCCTACTTGTTATGGCGATTTTTTGGCCGAATGCTGCACTTTGTGATGAAAGCAAGCCACTTTGCACAGTGATAGTAGGGACCAAACTGAGTGATTTGACCCGCAGCAGCGGAAGTTTCACCCCTTAGGAACAGAGATGGCGCCACTTCTTTAAAAAATATTTCAAAAAATTGTACAAGCTAAACGAATGGACTAATTTCAGTGTTTAATATCTCAAATGAAAGCTCATTATATACACTCTTTATAAAAAAATAAAAATAAAATATAAATTAAAAGCTTTTGGCAGAAAATGGCAAATTAAGTTTTATTTTTGTACTAGATTGGTAGTTTTTAATTGATTTCGTATATTTTTTATATAATTTGTATATTTTTATGTCTGATTATATTACTGGGTAAATAACAAGTATTATAAAAAAAACTCAACATCAATATATTTCATAGTTCACGAAATATTAAAGTTTAAATGTGAGAGTCATTTCTTTAAAAATATTTCTAAAAATTGTACAAGCTAAACAAATCCATTTATTTCAATGATTTATTATCTCAAATTAAAGCGCATTGTATATATTACTTATAAAAAAATAAAAATAAAATTTATGCCTTTTTTTTGGCAAAATCTGGTAAATTAAGTTGTTTTCTTTACTTGGTTGGTAGTTTTTTCTTGATTTCATTTAAAAAAATGTACGCAACAAGTATGTTTTAATGCGTATGTACATTACTGGGTAAGGAACAAGTATTATAAAAAAAAACAAGACATAAATATCTTGTATAGTTAACGAAATATTTAAGTTCAAATGTGCGCGCTACTTCTTAAAAAAATATGAATGAAATCTCCAAGCGCAATGAGTGCTCTGATTTTAATGTTTTATGTGTTATATGAAAGAAATGTGCTTAATTTATTATAAAAAATTAAAAATACATGAAAAATCCGAGACAAAAAGTTTTTCCTGGTGCTGAATTACGAAAAAAATATGAATACTTGAAAAACAGTAAAGTAACTTTGCCATTTTCCATTTAAAGGTTGTAGACAAAACATAAAACTGCATTGGCATTGGCATAGTTGGTTCTGGATATATGTTGCTTAGTAGTTAGCGGATTTATGTCAAATTTTTAGCTTTAAATCTGAAAGGATACTCACGTTAAAAATAAAATATATATTAGATAACTTAAATGTCATGCATGTTGCGTTTTGAAATGAAAGACTATTTATTTAAATCTTTATCAAATATCTTTATTGATACTTAAATTTACTATTCGGGTTCACAGATAGATGTACTTAGTACTGAAAAGGAAAAGGCGTTTTGAAGTACGCTTACAGCCATCTTTGCAGGATTTACAATAGGCGGTAAGCTGACGTGACGACAACCACAACGCATTGTATCGCAGCCAGATTTGCAGCCACAATGGTCCAGGAGGCTTAGTTGAGACCAAATCACCGTAACTGCCGACCATTGTGGTATCCAACTCTCTTGTGTCTTGGTCCATCCCCAAGAAAATGAACATGGTATGGAAACTTCTCAATTCAGAACGTTTCTTCATACGTGGCCCCACTCAGTCAGCTGTTTTTCGCAAGGACTTGTTTGCTTCAAAAAACAAGCTCTTGATGAGCCTGCCACCTACATCAGCAGCTCTCTATAACCATGCACTGGGTACAGCTTAACAAGCCAGCTACGGATGGGAAAACGCTCTGAATACAGAAGTTTCCATTCAATGTCCATCTTCTTGGGGATGGACCAAGGAACAAGAGATTTGGACTCCACAATGGTCGGCAGTTACGGTGATTTAGTCGCAATTAAGCCTCCTGGACCATTATGGCTGCAAATCTGGCTGTGATACTATGCGTTGTGGGTGACGTCGCGTCAGGGTACCATGCACTACTCACTGTAAATCCTGCAAAGGTGGCTGTACAAATCAAAACTGAGTTCATATCATTTTCAATGCAGAGTTATTTTGTATGCTGACCACTGATTTCCACTGGCTGGCACAAAAATTTAGGTCTAATGGTATTCAACTGGGCACAAAAATAATTCAACAGTAAGCTACAACAACCGATCTATGTATAAAAGATCAGTCATTATGTAGTATTGGAATGGTACGACTACTTCAAAACGACTTCTCCTTTTCATTTCTACATATCTACCGGTGAACTCGAGAAGGAAAATTTTAATAAAAATATTTGATAAACATGTATGTAATAAATAATCTTTTATTTCAAAAAGTTACATAATTATCTAAGTTAATATAACTCTTCAACGTGAGTAGAAGTCCTAATAGATTTAAAGCTATTTTTTTTTACATAAATTCGTCAGCTACTAAGCAACATATATAATATATCTAGGAATTTATTTTTTGTTGTCTAGAAATATTGTCACTTTAAATAAAAATAATGACAAATTTTAAAGTAATTATGTGTCTTTTGTAATTTAGCACCAGAAAAAACTCTTTATTCAGTTTATTTATTTATTTTTTATTTATTAAAATAAATTACGTGATGTCTTTTCATATGACACATTTAACATTAAAATCAGATCGTTCGTTGCGCTTAAAGATTCCTTTAAATTTATTTGTAAGAAGACCGCGCACAATTAAACTTAAATAATAAAATATTTCGTGAACTATGTAAGATATTTATATCTCGTTTTTTTACTACTTTTTATTAACCCAGTAAAATACATATGCATTAAAACATACATGTTGCATGTATTTTTAAAATGTAATCAAGTAAAAACTTCCAAAAAAGTAAAAAAAAATCTTAATATGCATTTTTTTGCCACAATATTTTGGTATATTTTATTTTTATAAGCAATTTATATAATGCCCTTTCATTTGAGATATAATACACTAGAAATTAGTCCATTTGTTTAGCTTGCATAATTTTTTGAAATATGTTTTAAAGAAATGGTGCTCACATTTAAACTTCAATATTTCTTGAAGTATGAAAGATATTGATGTCGAGTTTTTTTTATAATACTTGTTATTTAGTCAGTAATATATATGTGCAATAAACCATTCATGTTGCATACATTTTTTTTAAGAAATCAAGTAAAAACTACCAATTAAATTAGGAAAAAAACTTAAAATGCTGTTTTTTGCCAAAAGATTTCTGAATATATTTTTGATATATTTTTTTATAACTAAAATGTAAAATGAACTTTCATTTGAGGTATTATACATTAAAATTGGTCTATTCGTTTAGCTTGTAGAATTTTTTGAAATATTTTTTAAGAAGTGGCGCCATCTTTTTTCCTAAGGGGTGAAACTCGCGCTGCTGCGGGTCAAATCACTCAGTTTGGTCCCTACTACCACTGTGCCAAGCGGCTTGCTTTCATCATAAAGTGCAGCATTTTGTTCATAACAAGTAGGACTAATATACATATTCCAATAAATGCATCATTAATTTGTTACATCAAAAGTTTATTGTAGTCATTTAGTGAAGTGCCGTTGGACATAAAACCGGCCAAGTGCGAGTCGGACTCGCGTGCGAAGGGTTCCGTACATTATCTATAAAAACGGCATAAAAATCATGTCTGTTGTATGGGAGCCCCAGTCCGATTTGCACTTGGCCGGTTTTTAGTATTTGTTGTTATAGTGGCAACAGAAATACATAATCTGTGAAAATTTCAACTCTCTAGCTATCACGGTTCTTGAGATACAGCCTGGTGACAGACAGACGGACGGACGGATGGACGGACGGACGGACGGACGGACGGATGAACGGACGGACAGCGAAGTCTTAGTAATAGGGTCCCGTTTTCACCCTTTGGGTACGGAACCCTAAAAATGGCAAAACCTCGGAATTCGGAAAAAAGTGAACGGATTCTCGTAATTTTTTTTGATTGCAATATTAAAAGCTTTTGTAAAAAAGTTTACCCATTCAAATTTGCCGATGTCGATTACAAGAAATTTTTCAAAACGTTTTATTTTGTATGAAAGTTCTATTTATTTATTTTGCAAGAACGGTTAGATACTAATTACACTTGTGCAATGATATAGAAGGAAAAGCCCTGAGTCATTCATCAACGCAGAGTCAAAACTACTACAAATTATGTATTTATTACAAATTTTTAAATTGTATTGGTTTATCGACAGCTCGTGGTCGGAGAAAGAGTTGGAAGAAGGAGAGTGGCGGACCCTCGCGATGCAGAGGATGGCGAAAGTTCTTAGAACCCACGTCATCAAGTTTGACATTGAGAACGGAAAATCGCCAGATAAAGGTATATTTAAAGACTAAATTATTCAAAACTCGTACTAAATAAGAATTGCTTTCACTTCACTACGAGACACCCTTCCCGCGACACATAATGCCAGCGACATCGGCTGTGGTGTGGACGCAATGTTGCCGGACTTTACTCGACATGCCGGGTAACATATATAAATATATAAAATATAAATAAATATTAGAGGACAATCTTACTCAAATCTACCTAGTCCCATAGTAAACTCAATAAGGCTTGTGTTATGGGTACTAGACGACGATATACGGGGCCCTGTAACAGGAGCAAATATTTAAAAGGAAGCTTAGAGCATCTGTAGTAACCCTTTTTGTCAATTTCTTTTCAATATTTTTAACTCGGAGAAAAATTGATCTAAAGTTATGACCTCCGAGTAATGTATCTTGGTACCACGAGATCATAGCACAGTAGTCAATGCAGATTTTGAGGTAATATCATGTAATGAGTCATAATAGTTTTTGCATTTTTTTTTCAAAAGATATTTTTGTTATGTTTTCAATACTTTCAATTTTTTTTAGTGTTTTTAAAATAAAAAGTTACTTGTATCACTCCAGAAGAGTAAAAAGCATACGAATGTTTGTTCTCGAGTCTTGGATGTTTAATATCTATTTAAGTATGTATTTATCTATATAAGTATGTTTATCCGTTGTCTAGTACCCATAGTACAGTAGGCTTTGCCTAGTTTGGGACTAGATCAATTGGTGTGAATTGTCCCACGATATTTATTATTTATTTATTTATTTATTTATTAGAACTATGAAATCTCGGGTCGTGCGATGTTACCAGACATGTCAAGCGAAGTCGCGTGATTTCGTCAGACATCGCTGGCAAAACGGTGGTCATTTGCCCCCTAGTGAATCCCTGGCTTAACGTGAGTAAGTATAAGTATATAAAATTCCAAGTCCACCCAATGGTTGGCCGAATCCAATGATTGGGTATTAATAAATGGCAGACGTGTTTCCGAAAGTTAATTGAAATCAAATTATAATTTCTGTGATATACATGTCATGCTTGCGCTGTAATTTTGCCCTGTAATATTATAAAATAATGAAAGAAAAGTAATTTAAATAAATTGAATAGGTAAAGAAAGTAGGTTAATAAAGGTCTAGATAATATCTTGTTTAATAAATAAACATAAACTTAATCTCCAAATGTCTTAGAATTGAGTTTGTTCCGCTAATTGACAATTAGTCAGAAGTCTCTAATTACCAGGACAAATACAATATTTAATTGGTAGACATCCTCGTCGTCTATACCTGAATATTTATATTGATTTAAAACTGATCGCGATCGTTTCACAACAAGAGCAAATACTTATTCTAATAAAATGTTAAATAACTATGTAGTAGCAGGTACTACCAGTCTCTGCGGCTCCGGCCGCATTTTACAAACGCAGTTACAGGATAAAATATAGCATTTTTCAATTCTGAAAGTTCGTTCGTTATTGCTGGATGAATTTTGGATATCGGTTGAGTAGTTTTAACTATCCTAGAATAAACACACGTGACACATCCGAGTTCGTCTATGTCATGTATTTATGTCTTACTAGCTTCCACCGGTGACTCCGTCTGCGTAAACCCGGGATAAAAACTATTCTATATTTTAATCCAAGCTATAAAGTAAGCCGTTTAAGCGTGATTGAGTAACAAACATCTAAACATACAAACATCGAAACATCCAAACTACAATACAAGCGATTTTGTTACATTAAAACGTACGTACCTACAAAGTCACAAACTTTACTTCTTTATATCATCATAAGTATGATAACAGAAAATCTAAAGAGTTCCTTGGTTTCAGTGGAATTCCGAGGTCGCCGCCGTCATCAGATGATGGTGATGATGATGTTTGGTATCGTGTCTATCGGCATGGTGCTGATACCCATGGGTTTTCAGTTCCTAGCCGTTCTCGGTGGGAAAGCGCTCTTGCTAGCTAAAATGGCTCTTATATTAGCCTCCATACAAGGACTGAAAAAGGTAAATACGTAGTAATTAATCATTTTGTAATTAAAACTATTCCCAGTGTTATTAACAAATAACCCAGTATACATGACCTATTTTAATTGTGAAAGGTAATGCCTAAATTAAACAACAAATACTAAAACCTAACCCACTAACGAGCAAAAATAGTGAATATTTCTTAACAGACACTAATAAAACTAACTTTTTATGACTACATAATTCCTTTTTAGGTAGACAATTATGACGGGTTTCATGACAGAGGGAAGGTATGATACCTGTTCCAGTGTTGCTTGATAAATTTCTCCTCTTAACTCTCTCAGATTTAACTCATTTAAAACATTCATAACATACAAACACAAGGCTAATAGGCTTTCATGCACTTTTAACAAACAATTTTTGATAACCTGTTAACAGCTGTTCTGTTCCAGATTGGTACAAGTCCGCTGAACTACGGATTCTACCATTCTTACCCCCCTTACGATCACTACGAGAAGCGGAGCGGAGACAACTGGCCTCCACCCTCCGTGATGGCCGGCACGCCCCCGCCACTTTCCCGCTCCTGGTCTAACCTCGACACCGGAAATATCAAGACTGACAGAATACATTTAGCGGCCACCTTCACGGATGAAGCTAATGATGTAAAACGGGACGCATCAAAGTTCGTTCAAAGAGAGTCGGAATCTCGGGTGTATCCAGTCTACCCCGGTTCTCCCGATGCAACACCGTCATTCACTGTTATTGATTCCCCTACTCCATTGATAGATCTAACCACAACTCCAGGGGAGGTCCAGGCAGATTATGCCTTGGAACTCCCCTACCATGGATTTCGCTTTCAAAGTCCCACTGCTGTCGTTTCATCTTAATGTATTAACTGGATACTTTCGAGCACTTTACGAGATAGTTTATAGCATGTTTACGTATTTGATGCAAATTGTATTTCCAAATAGACAAGTATTATTTAATTTCCTATCGCCCTTAACAGGTCCATCATTTAGGATTCCTTTGCCTGGTTTATTTGAACGGTTTAAACCATTTTTTTAATCTTGTCATAGAATACAAACCATAACTAAGCGTATGATGTATTTTGTAAGCATAGGTACAAAGATATATTCAAATCTGTTTTTTTTCTTAGAACCAAAACTATTTAATGTCTTTTTTCTATTTTGTATAAATATTGTTGTAAATGTGTGTAATATATTTAGCTTTCATTATATAGGCTCAACTGTTGAAGTCTTTTTTTAACTTTTAAATAGATTAATCCCAGTGACAACTGCTCTGCAAATACTGAATTTGTTAACGGCATGTAGACACTAATTAAAGTAAGCGGTCCCACGTCCCACTAAAGCGTATTAAGTATAACGCCATCAAGGCGCGCGTAGAAGCAAACGCACAAAACATATCCTTACCCTTGCGGTGCCGTCTAATAAGACGCGCACATATTCAAAATCTTTTACGGCACGCGCTGGGAAGCTGTGGAATGAGTATTCAGAGCAATGACGTTGACGCGTCGTTGCAGTGTCCAAGAGGCAACCGGATGGCTCGCGGTATTTGAGCTCCCGAAGTGTTGTGGAACCGCCCTGTGCATCCCGAACTGAGTCAACTTGGACTCTGGGATGTCTGGGATATATATATATATACATACATTATATTATACATTATATATATATATATATATATATATATATATATATATATATAATGTATAATATAATGTATATTTATAGTATGTGTACACCTTTTATTTAAATATTAA
Source organism: Epinotia nisella (assembly GCA_932294315.1). Taxonomy (NCBI): domain Eukaryota; kingdom Metazoa; phylum Arthropoda; class Insecta; order Lepidoptera; family Tortricidae; genus Epinotia; species Epinotia nisella. The sequence continues at coordinate 10,398,429 of OW028680.1, forward strand.
CATAAATTATTGTTATTGTATTTTTCTTAGATTTCAGTATGTTCTTGGTATAACAAAGAATGTCTCAGATCTCCAGTATTTGAGGCCCGAGCCGGAAGCAAGGGCGATAAATATGCGATATGAAGTTTTCTTTATTACCGCCCGTGGTGAGTAAGTACAACATTTTACGTCTCTCCCTTACCAGAAAGTAGAATTTTCCCTAGCGTGCGGTAATTGCTACTTTATGGCCAGGTATGACGTAATAGTACATTACTTACCTATGGCGGTAAAACAAAGAATGTCTCAGATCGCAGGTAAATGACGCCCGAACCGGAGGCAAGGGCGATAAAATATCCGATATGAGGCTTTCTTTATTACCGCCCGTGGTGAGTACGTTTTATGTCCCTCCCTGGCCAGAAAGTGGAATTTTCCTAGTGTGCGGTAATTGTTACTTTATGGCCAAGCATGACGTAATAGTATATTACTTACCTAGGCCGGTATAATAAATATCTGAAGGGGGTTAAGTCGGTGGGGGTCGGAGGGGTGTGAATCGGGGGGTGAGCGACCCCCGCTCGACTTACCCCCCTCCCCGACTCAATCATCACCCTCCTCCTGCGGCCGGGGGTGACCCCCGCTCACCTCCCCGCCCCGACTCACCCCCCCCCCCCGCTTCTTCTCCGCCCCGACTCATCCCCCGACTCCCCCCCGATGTACCCCCCTGACTAAACCCCCCCTCGACTCACAACCTCCGGAATATAAAGGTTCCGATATCGAAACCGCTATTTTGCAACCTAAATGACGTCATATCGTTTTTTTCGGTTAGGCAGTCCCTGCTCAAAGGTTAGTTGGAAAAGATCCCTTATAAGGATAAGTTCGCCTTTGTACCTAGTTTCTTATACCATGTTTATGTTTTAACCTTATTGTGTACAATAAAGTGCTTACATACATACATACATATTTATTTATTTATACCTAATTATAAGAATCAGACTATTTCTCCGGTCCAGCTTAACATTAACACACAACTTTTTTATTGTAATAGCAAACATATTGCACTTGAGAGCATGTATGAATGTACTAATATCTACCTGATTGCCTTGATAATATAATTTTCCTAGGCGTTATCGAAAAGGTTAAAATAAAGTGTGACTATTAGACATCCTATTCTTGATATTTGTTTACTAGGAACCGCATAAAGTGTTCTTTGATTTCTGGGCGTTCTAGTAGTCAAACCTTAGTCGGTCCCAAAGAGTATTTTGATCCTTAATAGGAATGGGATCGAATGGCATTAAAAAAATCGTCAAAATTGAGGATTTTCTCGCTGATTGTACTTTTTTCCAAAAATCTGTTAATGTAGATTGTCATCACTTAAAAAGTTAGGAATGAAATCCTTGTGCCATTTTTGCGTGGCGGCAAGAGATCTGCCCTTACTGCCCCGTTTTAACTTTCCACCCTGTATATATATAACCGAATTGAGAATCTCCTCCTTTTTTTGAAGTCGGTTAAAACTGACTGCCAAAATATTCTGCGGAGCAATAATAAGTAGGTATTAATTTCTCGTAAAATTTTGTTTAGCATGTTTCAATCACGGATATTGATGTCAGGATACAACTATCAGGGCCCTATTTCACCATCTTGGCAATTGTCACCTGACAATGACAATTCTACGTACGTTGCTGTGTCAATAAGCTGTCCATCAACCACCTTTACCTGTCGACGCTGCCATGTAAGTCGAATTGTCATTTTCAGGCGACAATATTCGATTTGGTAAAATAGGGGCCAGGCAAGTCAGCACAAATTCTTTACTTTGCACCTACATTTAAATGGATGCTTCCTGATTGGCGTGGGATGCCCAGAAGCGGGCAGGTACGAATGCGGTAGGTACTGCATGCCTACCGACAAGTAAGGTGACTTCCTAATTTGTCGGCGTGGAGACAGTATGATATCAAAGGGGTGATCACGTAACGTTTCGAACGCACGTAGGACAACTCAACTGTCATTTTCTCATACAAAAAGTGACATTTAGATCTACCTGACGCGCGTACAATGCGTTACGTGATCGACCTGCTGCAGTAAGCTGTGAGTGTCAAATTTGGACGAACTAGTAAGCTCTTGGTAAAGTGCAAAATACCGCACACCTGCCGATTCCGCCCTGCCGAAGTGGCCTAAGAAGATATTTCTGATTCATTACTAAACTTGGTAAGAATTAACATTAATTTTATGCTTTTAGTGAATTATATTCGAAAATTATGTCCCTAGAGGAAAAAATAAAATCGATGTTTCTTTAACTTTAGCAAAAAAAGTGTTTGTTTGGGTCTCAAACAATTATTTTTCAATTCAAAGAAAGTCTTTTTTAACATTAGCATAAATTTAAATATATTTATTGAAAGTAAATACAAGAAAGTCTTTAGTTAAAGCCTTAGAGGCTCTCACAAGGTGTAGCACTGTGATTCCATTAATTTTATAGCTTTTTTATTACAAATAATATCCAACCGTTTTATTGTAAGATTGCTAAGAGGATATTCATTTCAGACTCGCATTATTTCTTAGTTATACTACCTAATAGGTACTAATAAATAAAATAGCAACATTTTCCAGATATTAACGAATAAAAGTGTTGCGTTACTTTACGGTGACCTCGCTTTATATCCAACAAAGTGCATTTTCTCATGAGACGTCTAAGGGTATTGGACACCTAAATTGCCAAGGATTTCGCTAGATTGTCTCATAAAGTTCCCTTATCATGTGCCACTCAATTTGACCTAGGTGAAAAGTATGTATTTGTTTGAAATAAAACCTAAGTGTGCTTTTCTCCTGTCTGTAGTTTCGTCTAAACGTGCTGAAATGTGTATAAAATGCAATTCTCCGAGACAGACTCATTTGCCTGACTTACATGGCCGATTTATAAACGTCAATTGGATAGTTCATCGATAAATTTATAAAATACCTTCAAAGTTATGCAAATTAATTACGGCACGGAAATAAGAAAAAGCTTAATCTGTTGGGGATAACTTATATTTTAATTAAATTCAATTGACGAAGCCTGTTGCGGATTCTATCAGTGTTAGAAACAATTGTAAACCATTTTAATGTTAATGAAATTAAATTGTTGGATTAACCTAAACAGACTTACACATTCAAATGGCAAGATAAAAAGGGCTTTCAGAAATAATAACACTCATACATATCTCACGAAACATGACTTCCATGCACATTTTTCTTACTTCCATGCATATTTTCCAAATGCCAAAGTGACCATAGAAATACTTGGAAGTCAGATAGGTACACGGTAATCAGAAAATATAACATATTTAAGTATAACTCTAAAACTTTTAATCTTTCCCAAATAAGTTTAATGCTACGTTAAATAAGCCATCTGAATACACTGGATTAATTTGTATAAGTACGGACAATGGCTATACAATTTTAGAAATAACTTGAACACAAGATTCAGAAATCAGCCTGGACCAAATCGAAATATTGGCGGAGTTACTCATCTAACTGTTTGCAGTCTATCATCTAAGGTGAAGGCGACTTGTGTTAGAGGTCTTGCAGATGCATCGTGATGACGCTATACGTGACAGAACTGATGCACCACTGCCTCTGCTACGCTTCATTGGCGAGTTAGAGCGTGGTTTTCAACAGCTACGGTTCTCAGACGTGAGTTGAAGACAAGTAAAAAAACCGGCCAAGTGCGTGTCGGACCACGCAGAACGTAGGGTTCCGTGCCTATTAAAAAGGTCGTATCGTCATTGAAATCTTACGGCACTTACGTCCTTTTCTTTGAGGAAGGCAGTTTTTCAGCAATATCTCGAAAACCTTTGAACCGATCTTCTTCAAAACAATTTTCGCTGAAAGAATTTAATAAGCCCTACGTCCATGATTTTTTTCATATTTTTACAATGCACGGTTCAAAAATTAGAGGGGGGGGGACAGAATTTTAGTGACTTTCGGGACGATTATCTCCGACTCTATTCACTTAATCAAAAAAGTTGCTGAGAAACATTATATTTATTTTGAAAGGCCTATCGATTGATGTGCCACACGGGGGGTCACAATGAAAAAAAAAATTTTGACGTTTAGTTTTATGTATGGAGAGCACCCCTAAAAAAATTTTTTTTTGTCATTTTAATCACAAAACTATGTAGCGGCTAACAAAATACACCTATCCTCAAAATTTTATTCAAATACACCTTATAGTTTTCGAGTAAAATGCCTGTGACATACGGACAGACGGACAGACGGACAGACGGACAGACGGACAGACGGACAGACGGACATGACGAAACTATAAGGGTTCCGTTTTTGCCATTTTGGCTACGGAACCCTAAAAACACATTTAGATAGTATTTTAATTTTATCTCTTGATAAAATCCTGTATCATATATTTTATCAACTCATTACGCATACTTGAATATATATAAATTATTCAAATGATGATTATTTTTGAGTAATTTGCTTCAATTGCTTGCTTGTTTGAATTCTGGGTTGAAGACACAACATGGAAGTCAGATTTTAACGGTTTCTTTAATTGGTTCTATATGAGTTTGGTTCTATATGCTCTGCAATTAGAGCATATAGAGCATATATCGGAGAAATGCCGTGCCGTGAAGTCATGCAAATTATATACAAAAAAGATTCTCGCGTGGCATTCATGCGTTTGCAAAGAACGCAGGCTAAGGGTGAGTATCCTCAGAGCTGTGCAATGTTGCGAGGCAGTGAATGAGGAATAAATGGACCTACCTATGGGAAGCGAAGCGCAAACGCGGCCAGCCGCGCTATTGGTGGATACTCACCCTAACGCGCGGGATAAAATACATAAATGTCTGTCTAGAAATAATTTTAAACAGGGAACAAATACAAATAAAAATTACTGTGATCGCATGTAGCCTAAGACGGACTTATTTATTAAAATAATTTCATCATCATCATCATATCAGCCGAAAGACGTCCACTGCTGGACATAGGCCTCCCCCAGAGAGTGCCAAATTGACCGGTCCTGCGCCACCCGCATCCAGCGGACTCCCGCGACCTTTACCAGGTCATCAGTCCACCTTGTGGGGGGGCCTACCCACGCCGCGCCTTCCGGTACGTACGGTTTGATTCGTAAAAAAGTATAATCCATCCAGAAAGTTCATTGTATACCCACACAGGTGAATGATTTTTTACTTTACACCTGTCCAAAAAGTAGCAATTACGCGATGGACCAGCAAGCTGGTCGGTCACGTAACGCATTGTACGCGCGTCAGGTAGATCTAAATGTCACTTTTTGTATGGGAGTGATTACCCCTTTGGATATGTAGCGTAATTTAACTCCCGTATCAACTGAAATGGGATATTATTTTCGTTGGCGCTTATGTCATTATTAACGACGCGCTAGTACAAATGCGATGATTCACGGCGTTAATAATGGCATTAGCGCCTACGACAACACGGTCCCTTTACTTGGAAACCGACACAAGGATCCTATGTTCGAATTTGGGATAAACACTACTTATCTACAAGTTCCTCTTAATCTGTCCAGCCGTTTGTGTGATCAAGTAACATCCAATCTTTCACATTTCTTATGCTAGCTAGTAGAAATAGTAACAGTCAGTCTTCATTAACTTACCTAACCATGTCAATACGAATATAGATTCTAGGCCAACGGAAAAATTGCCAAGGTACTAGATGACGTTTCATAGGAATATTTTTATCTTACAGCGCCTCCTGCTTCTTAATTAAATATATTATGTATCGTAGTGTTGCTATCGTAAACTAGTCTAATTAAAGATTCACAATTTAACCGTAAAATCCACATTTTGGTCATATCCTAATGCAAGGGTGCAATCAAAAATTCCGTCTGACAACTGAACCGAGTCTCGGTTGCGATTTACTCTGTACAAATATGTCAAGGTAAATTTTATACATTACATAAGCTTCAATGATCCCAGGTAATGTGATTTTTTGCCAAAAACACTAATTTTATTTTATACTCAGCTATTTAAAGACAAGGAATGGGAAGCTTCTAAAAAATGAAAAAAATCAAGTGAACCAGCGAGGAAATCTTTTATAACAAGCATACTGCATTAGGCACATCAAAAGTTATTTTCACATTAAAAAACCGGCCAAGTGCGTGTCGGGCTACGCGCAGTGTAGGGTTCCGTAACTATAGTTGCCTGTCTGTCTTTGTAATATCGACAAGCGCGTGCCAACTAAATGATGCGGTTGCGTTGGCCGAATTTGTACAAAAGTTGGCCTTTCCAAGTACACATTTAAGTTGGTCGACTGTTACTCGGTAACTAGTTAGAGTTATGCCTACTTAGCCGTGATAGTTTTTCTTTTAAATTCATTATAATTATGTATTACCGCTATGATATTTTTCAGATTTTCAGTAGTAGCTATAAGTAGTAGCCGGCAAGGGGGGGGGGGGGGGTACACTTGACTTGAACAAAAATTAGGGCTTTAAAGCCTAATCGCAAAAAGATCACTGAGTTGAAATATGGTTTTTAAAACCCATAATATTTTTGAACAAGCTATCCAATGACACCCCACACCATGCATTTATAGAGAAAAAAAAAATACATTCCCACTTTACGTTTATGCATTTTTTTTTTCAATATTTAATTCTAACGTTTGGTCGGCGTGTTTGATTTGTATACCCATGTTGAATTACAGCTTGCTAGTAGTAAGAGTCACTGAGCTAAGCCGCAGATGGAAAGACAGACATGGCGAAAATATAAGAGTTCCTTGTTGACTACGGTACCCTTAAAAGACAGTTTATTTAGCCAATCATGCATTTTTGTCTGGCGGTTGGTCAAATAATGTATTGACTACGACTTTTAGTTACAGAAATAGCTTCAATGTGCCACTTTCATTAATTCGTACAAAGATGACGTCAATGCCACCCTCGTATTCGTGCCGGATGTTTTATCATATTATTATGATTCCATCAAATTCTGAGAATAGTACCTATGCGTCTCTGTTTCACTCATGTCAAAGATATATTGACGACCAAGATATCGTCAGCAATAGATAGATATATACCTACATACAATATAATGACTGCTGCTTAATAATAAATTCGGTAAGGTTTCGTTTTGTTTCGAGTCAACCGCCGAGACAACCTGTAATTAAATCTTGACAAGTCAATATATAATCTTTAGATACTATTTTATAGTAATAATCCTACTTCCTATCCTAGTAAAATATTATATTATAATATTATAAATGTGATAGTTTGGATGTTTAGATGTTTGTTACTCAATCACGCTTAAACGGCTCTACCGATTTGGGTGAAATTTTGCACAAAGATAGTTTATAGCCTAGATGGCCTGGATTAAAATATGGGATAGTTTTTATCCCAGGTCCACGCAGACGAAGTCGCGGACGGAAGCTAGTATTATTATAAAGAGGAAATGATGTTGATATTGATAGGTATTAATTTATCTCATAATATTACATTGCATTATAAATTATATAAATATCAACTTATAAGAATTAATACTATGATCGCCAAGGGTACAATATTTGCCATTTAAGAATTTTAAAATACACCGCATGAACTCCTCAGCCTTTTATGGCAAATAAATAATAGTGGCATATATGGCGAAAAAATAGCGGTAATTTTTCATATAGGGTCGGCCCCATCACATCGGGGTCTTTGGCACACAACGCTAGCCTTTTTCGAATATTTATGAGCCGATGTGCATTACGAGTGTTGAAGTTATGAACTTCATCAGCTAGTTTAAGTTTTTAAATTTCGTTTGACATGCATCACTTTATCATGTATGTACAATGAGCATACAGTTAATATTTTATATGATTTAAATATGTCTTCGTTGACACTTTTCGAAAATTAAATTAAAATGTCTGTGAGATTGTAGGTTTGTAAGCTTGTATGTAGGGGGTTATCTCCGGAGCCACTTAACCAAATGCCAAAAATTCATGCATGGACTTGACTGTGTGACATGTCTGTTGGTATGGGTTGTGGGTTTGTCGGCGTTCCTCGCAATAATTATGCGGGCCAAGCCGCACGAGTAGCTAGGTAGTGCACTATATTTTAATACCCTGATTACCTTAATGCGTAACAGCTCTAGTTCACTAGTCCACAATTCCACATACCAGAATTTATGATGATAGCGAAATTTGGCACCTCTTTAGGTAATTAGGTGGTGCATTCGTTTATTTTTTTCTTACTGCTTTGACAATTGTACGTGTATCAATTGATACAACCCTTGGTTTAAAAAGACAGCGAAGGTCCACAGATCAAGCCTCGGTGAAGTGGAATAGTCCATTCCATTCCAATCTGGTCAGAAAATAAATATAAAAAGACGTCAAAAAGTCTGCCCAGCATGTTATTCTGCGACTTGTACTTTTAAGTTTCTTGTATAACATTAAATACAAACTATCTCTATAAAAAAATGTATATCGAGCGAACATTAACGAGCGCGCAAAATATGATTTTGGGGGCCTTAATGTAAACTCTTACCTTTACCTTGTTTTGCGAGTTCTGAACGTTGAGATTAGATCCCGGCTATAGTGCTTTTCATTACTTCGGTTCGGTGATACCTCGTTTACGGTTTTAAGGCATAGGTAGAGGTAAAGCATAGACAAAGGATAAGTAGATATAGAGCGACTCATACATACATAAATACACGAGTGATAAATATGTAAACATAGACAATACCACAAGTGGGAACGCGATACAATGTCGAATATCCTGTCCCTCATAAGTGATGAGTCATCACGTATAGGTCTGTTTTGTTAGTCACCAGCTTTGTTTTTCGCCAGACTGTCAAAAATCAATTGAAACTGATCATATATATGTTACAGTCATTATGAACACCGTCAGTATAATCTAGCAATATTTTAAACTGTCGATAAATTGTGAAATGTCGAAACCGTTCACAATTTAACGCATTATTTTTCATTACTTTATAATCTATAGATGTCAAATCGTGAACTGATATCAAATGAGCATGCTCGAAACACACGAAACGTCCAATTTAATATAAATAAAAACTACCCTGTATTTTAATCCAGGCTATAAACTATCTTTTTGAAAAATTTCATCCAAATCTGTTGAGCCGTTTAAGCGTGACTGGGTAACAAACATGTAAACATCAAAACATTTAACATCTAAACATCTAAACATCCAAATATCCAAACATCTAAACATCCAAACATCTAAACATCCAAACATCTAAACATCCAAACATCTAAACATCCAACATCTAAACATCCAAACATCCAAACATCTAAACATCCAAACATCCAAACATCTAAGCATCTGAACATCTAAACATCCAAACATCCAAACATCTAAACATCTAAACATCTAAACATCCAAACATCTAAACATCCAAACATTTAAACATCCAAACATCTAAACATCCAAGCATACAAACTATCGCATTTATAATATAAGTAGGATAGCTGTTAAATGGGTTTAATGAATAATATGTAATTTCTTATCAGCAAGACGATGTTTACATTACGCAATATTTATCATGTTTCGCTTAAAAGTCATCCAGCAAAATTTAATGCTCTGTTTATGGGTACTGAGGCAAAAGTTCCTGTCTTGACAGTGGCCCAATGTTTGGGTCCTATATTATTCTGATAATAGCGACGTATTGCGTAGGTAGTTACCTACTTGTTACGTTTAAAATGTCCACCATTTAATATCATGGATGAAAACATTTATTTAATTATAATCCAGGATTATTAAAACATATGTATTTTTAATTGGTAACATTGGTGACAGGAGTATCTATACAATAACACAAATACTTTTTATTGGTGCGTCCCTTAACATATAACAACTCGTGATATAATTTCATGTTACTGTTGTATGTGTTTTTAGAAGGCCACGGTTAGTTGCGAATTGGACGGTGTTTTTGATCTGTCAAAACTGTGTCGGTAGTGAGAGACCTCATTTCGGAGCGATAATTGGTCAATTCAATTAATTAATATGCACAAAAAAATCTGTTACAATTACAAATACCCAGTCTAATTTATGGATATGGTAATTAAGAGTCTGGAACGATATTCGTGGAATACTATAGCATCGATAATCTATTTGAGTAAAGGGAAAAAGAGGACCCAAACGTGAAAGTTACAAAATCTAAGACTACAATCTAGAGATTTAGACAATTAGCCCAAAACTGCATAGCAGCTGATATAAATATCCATAAGGCCACTCAAAACGATAGCCGAAGAGACCTTCTTTTTAATTAAATTCTTAAAAAAATGTAATGTTGAAAACTTGAATAATACACGCTAATTCTTTGGCTTCAGTTCACTTTCAGTTCATAAGGGTTACACGATAATTGTCCCGCACACCCCGCTGGCCCCACAGAAAACCAGCGCCGTTGTCCACGCTAGCCGTGCCAACTGCATTGCTGAGTGGAGGCCATTTCAGGTTCACATCCCGATGAGAAAAATAATACAAAGTACCTAGACTTTGTATTACTTTTCTCACTTTAATTGTATACTTTTGTATTATTTTAGGAACTTTTATGCACATGTACCTAAACTAATTCACTTTAAAATTACAGCGCAAATTTAACCTTCGCAATACGGCTTTCAGGACAAGAGGTGGTTACGAAGCCATCATCTATGCCCTACGCAACTACCGTAATAAAGACACCCTGCTGGCAGAGTTTACAAATAATATCCCGGAAATTTATAACTACACCCTGCTGCACTGATATACCGATCCCTTCAAATTAATATACCGAAACCATGAACTTTCCTCGGAAAAAAAAAACGTCAGGGTGATCCCCTCGGGCCCACTATTTTTAGTCTAGCTATAATTGGAGTTATAATTTTTATTTTTTTATAAATATCGTGGGACAATTCACACCAATTGATCTAGTCCCAAACTAGGCAAAGCCTGTACTATGGGTGTTAAACATAGGATAGACATACCTATATAGATAAATACATACTTAAATAGATATTAAACATCCAAGACTCGAGAACAAACATTCGTATTCATCATACAAATATCTGCCCCGACCGGGGATCGAACCCGGGACCTCATGCTACATAGTCAGGTTCTCTAACCACTAGGCTATTCGGTCGTCAATGTAAGAATTTAGGTTCTTAATTTGACTTATGATACCTGGAAGATGCGATGGCGCCCTGGGAGGTAAATCTAACTTTCGTTTCGGCCCTCTTCGTACCAAAATGCTGCCTTTTCATCCATGAATTTCCCTGCATGCTTCGCTGCAGCTCGTTTTGAAAACACCAAAATTAACTGAAACTAATTGACTCCTTAGCTAAAACAAATCTTACCACCCTATCCTTAGCTAAACCTATTCTAAATTTGAAGCTCAGCAAACACTCAAGCAACGCTCACCGTCCTTTAAGACGGGCTTGGGGTGCTCGAAATTTCAAGTGTTTCACTAGTGGCGTTTCTATCGTCCGTTCACAGCTCGATCGATCTCAGTGGCAAATCTTTAGGGCTTTGCCCTCAGACTTTGAGAACGTAGGTTTGGACGACACTAGAAATGCCTGATTGTCTGCCTGCCTGGGGAAAAATGTTCCACACAATCCAAAATCAGAGAGGGATGATGCCAGCATTTTCAAATTAACTTTGAATACTCTTTCGAATCATAGTTCTAACTGCCGCTGAAAATTAAGAGGCTACCACTGGTTGATCGCAAACTTCGCCAAAGGTACCTTTTTAGAACTGGACTAAAAGTCGGCCTCCGCTTAGGGATACCTGTATGCGCTCCTGACAAATGGGGTATCGCTGATTGTCTTGGCAAAGGAGTGCAGGCCGTTTTCCCGTCACACCACGGTTAACGACGTCACACAGGCGCGGCCTGCGGTGGCGGTCAATAGTAAATTTGCCAGATTAACCGCTACCGCAGGCCGCGCCAGTGATGTGATTCAGGCTTTAAATACATATATTGAAATGTGGAGCTGGTTTTGACTTGCAACCGATTACATACCTACTGTTTAAACTATTGATATACCCGGAGTTAAATAATTTTCGACTCATTTTAGAAGTTGTTTTTAATGTCAATGTTGATTCTCTCCGCCAACTTAACTTTACTAGTTAAGAGCGAATTGTACCGCATTTTAATTTATTTTTTTATTTATTATGTTGCTAAGCAGCTGGATTTATTTTGAGTAATTCAATTGACAATACTAGGTATAAAATTGTTAATGCGACTTATATAATTATTTGACAATTCGCATGCTTGACAGTTAGGTGTTACTCGTATGGAAAAATTGCTCAATATGTCTGGAGGATTCGTACCCTAAATCTCCAACATTTCTGGTATAATTTGACAACTAAGTATCAAGTGTGGTAGTTATGGTTATACAAGAACTGTAAAATTTAAGTCGAAAGTAATTATGAGGAAGTAAAGTTCGTGAATTTGTACGTAGCGGGTAATTTTCGAAATTGCACATCCAGTTTCAGAACGATATCACTAACCCTCATAATGGACCTTCAATTTTGGCAAATATATAACGCGGACCAAGCACTTATCTATACTTTACTAATATAAAGACTAATATACTAACGTTATAGTGATGTAAAGTTTGTATGTAGAGGCGATATATAAATATCTACAAATACTAGAATGGACCTTCGGAATGGACATACCCTTGGGATAAAATTTACTTGCGTTATTTATTATAGGTACCTACGCAAGCGGAGAAGCTTAGACAGCTAAATAATTTATATAGCTATAATATAACATTTATAGTTAAATGTTGCAAATCACCCTAAATAAAATAATTTGATGTGATTGTTTCCGTTGGTCTTGGTCCTACCTACGCAAAGTCTTTCGGAGTAGAGATTGGATTCGCCGCTCAATCTTCCGTTTCATTTAAATTAAGGCTAAGCCAACCATAAAGTTGTAACTCTTTGAACATTTAAAAGGTCTTTTGTTACTTTATATTAAATTATACAGCCTGAAATGACATCCTAATTTATCTTTTAAGAATGAAGTAAGGATGTCTTTCCAAATTTGATTGAAGTTTAATGTTTCTAGTAGGTAAGCGGTTCTTAGGGTTCCGTAGTCAACAAGGAACCCTTATATAGTTTCGCCATTTCCGTCCGCCCGTCCGGCCACCTGTCCGTCTGCGGCTTAGCTCAGTGATCACTACTAGACATCTGTAATTCGGTATGGGTATATAAATCAATCACGCCGATAAATGGTACAATAAAATTTTGAAAAACTTTTTTCAGGCTACCCACGCAATGTGGGGAAGGGCCAAATAATTTATTTGCATTAAAAACATCCATAGATAATATTTTGCCCAAACAATTCGTTTGGTAAAAGAACCATTGTCCTAATGAACGTTGCTGTAATAATATTCTGACAAGTGATCATTTGACTGAATTTGACTTGGCAAATAAATATTTGGAAAAATTTGAGTTTGAAAAAATCAGTTGACAAAGTTTGGTTGGGAAATGAAATTTGGCCAAAATATTTCGGTAAAATAAAAGGCTGTTTGTGCTCGCATCATCTGCCAAAATCAATTTCATAATTCTTACGCCCAATCTGAAATTCAGAAGCATCATTATTCCATTTAATGTTCATAATGTAAGGGTAAAACTACACTTTAATCAGTTTTATGATAGCTTTAGTCATATTTTTACTCCCGTAACCTTTAATGATCAGACAGAATTGATCTCGGCATTCAGTTAGTATATAAAACATATAAGTAAAGGTAAACAAATGAAACATAATATGATCAAACCTTGGGACTCAGGTTAGCGTTTTAAATTAATTAAATGACTTATTTGAAAGAATGTAGGCATCATTTTATATTTTTGCTGTAGGAAGTGCGTTACGGCACCTCCTGTTGTATTAATTATTATTGTGGTTATGGTTAAAACCACAGGTGCAAAGTAATTGATTGTTGAGATTATAAATGACAAAATTAAATGTTTCAACTAGATGTACCTGCATCTTTTGAGTTAACTTATAGTAACAATAGTAGAACAGAATCTTTGGAATCTAATGGTATAAATTGTAGACTTGGTGCTGATGCGGATAGATGCTGACGATTAACTTAGTATAAAGTAAACTAGTTTTTGAAGCGCTTAGTCTCTTAATGAGCTGTTAAAAATCGGAAAGAAATATATCTTAGTCTTCAATGTTTCATTATTATTCTGAACGTTTGAATTTCTGGTAGGGCACTAAATGCAATGTCAAAATACTTAGCATACTGCTTCAAAACTACATGTAATATTTTTGCGGTACTTGGGGAAAAATATGGTTTATAAATTAGGTATACTTACTTATAAATCTTAATTTATCGAGCTTATTCCGATATAATCATTAGTTTAGACACTATATATTTTTATACTAATGCCGCGAGTTAGTCCGTGTGTGGACGAGTTATGAAAATGGAAATGCACGAGCCAAGAGGAATAATCACATAACTTTTCGAAAGTGCGTTAGGGCAATTCAACTGTCATTTTCCTACACAACAAGTGACATTTAGATCTATCTGACGCGCGTACAATGTGCTAAGTAATCGACCAGCTGGTTTGCCTATTGCACAATGTAGTATATCTCATCCTACTAATTTTGAGGTTTGGATGTTTGTTACTTGATCAATCACGCTTAAACGGCTGCTTTGGCAAATTTTGGACGAAGATAGTTTATAGCCTGTATAGGATAAATATAGGACGAAGTCACGGGCACCAGCTAGTTTGATATAAATAAAATATATTTTTCACCTCACTAGCTCGGAAAGCCCTTTTTAGGGTTCCGGACCAAAAAGGTAAAAACGGAACCCTTATGGTGTGACTCCGTCCGTCTGTCCGTCTGTCTGTCTGTCACAAAGTCAAATATCTCAGGAACTAATAATGCTATCAATTTGAAATTTTATCTCTGAAGTTTACCAAGCAATTTGCGAATAATAATATATATTTAATATTAACGTACATATTACCGGAAAAGTATAACGAGGCCTGTATCTAGCGTTTTTTTTTATTCTTCAAAACTTATTTCTTAATTAAGTTTGTAATTTCATACTTCTGTTATTAATTTTTTTCCTTAAAATTCGTATGAAAGTATACTAAAAGTACCTTCTAGCAAATAAAAAAAGAAATGGAATAAAATATATTCATAATAAATAGCATATAAACTGTCATCTGACAAAATTTCATCATCATCATCATCATATCAGCCGAAAGACGTCCACTGCTGGACATAGGCCTCCCCCAGAGAGTTCCAAATTGACCGGTCCTGCGCCACCCGCATCCAGCGGACTCCCGCGACCTTTACCAGGTCATCAGTCCACCTTGTGGGGGGCCTACCCACGCCGCGCCTTCCGGTACGTGGTCGCCACTCGAGAACCTTTCCGCCCCAGCGGCCATCGGTTCTACGTGCAATGTGCCCCGCCCACTGCCACTTAAGTTTAGCAATTCGGAGGGCTATATCGGTTACCTTGGTTCTGCTGCGGATAGCCTCATTTCTGATGCGATCACGCAGAGAAACTCCTAACATAGCCCTCTCCATTACCATTTGGGTGGGACAAAATTTCAGTTGGGAGGAAATGACTGAAAAATGTTCGTATGACCAGCTGACGGACTTTCCACCACTGTACAGTCAGCTGACGATTGTTTTTCGTCATAATATTGGATTAACTATCATTTGATGATAAAATTAATCGGGAGGAAATGACTGAAAAAAAAAATTACAACTTTGGGAGGCTGTTGCTGGTCAACCTACCAACGGAGCCGGAGCTGACGTCCACGGGGCTTCATGATACAACATTCTTAACCTTCTCACAAGTTATAGCACGGGAGTAAGTGACTGACAAAAAAATGCACGTAGCTCGCGGTCTATTAGGTCCTTTTTCCGAAAAACATGTGAAGTAATTATTATAGTTAGGATACATAGGATCTTTGTAAGCTTGCAAATTCTATTAAACCATCAGCCGCGCTGGAAATGGGCCCATCACCTAGCTTCTGAGTCTTAATCAACACACTACGAGACAATTTCCTCGCCTCCGTTGCTGAGACCCGGCGCTTTCTGCCCCCCTATTCAGTAACTTGTTTTAAGCTCACCTCAACGCTCACTCACAAATATATTTAGACGCCGCGATGCGCAATAACTAATCGTAGATAGAGGTCTAGTTTCGTTAGGCGTGACGCGTGGGGTGAGGCGCATGAGCGCGTAGCGAATAACAGCCCTGATTCGTACAACGCTGCGTATAGACAGAGCAAACGAACGTCAACAAATAGAGCCGCACGCATTTATCAGAATGCGATCGTAATTTGAATCACTCGTTCTGACAGATAGATATATCTGTCCTTATTCGTCGGCGTTGATCGTTTCAGTGCGTATTAGCTTACCTACATAGTGTAACGAAACTTTTATTTCGTTTATAAACCGCCCGTTTTCAATACAGGATGATCGTTTGATATATTTTAGTATTTTTTGGCCTTTTTATTGTTCATGCACAGAATACAGAACACAGTACAGAAGGTTCTCTGTTAAAAATGTTTTAAGTTTAAACAACTTGTTGTTGATTAATGTTTTATCAATATTTGCTAATAAATGATTTAAATATACCTCTAGCATATATATATTCTTAAAAATATGTATCCATATACTTGTAGCGGCGCGACCAAATCACGGAGTAAGCTGCCCCTGGTGTGTTCAGACGAAAGAATAACACAAATGTTTAAGAGAGGTGGTAATTTAAATTAGTTGTGCGCGAATTTGACTAGATTATTGCCGATGCCGGTGAGTGTGGAAAAATGTATCAATATGAATTCCGCCCGATTTTATCTAAATCACATTAAAGTTTTACTGAGTTAGTAAATATTCACAAAATTTCGTTTCTTCTAGCATTGCTTGAACACTGCGTTGACTCGGTTTTTTAAATAAGTAAAACAGCTAAAACCTCGTAATGAAAAATAGGTAGTGAACAAGCTACGGTAGCCTAGTGGTTCAGGCATGCGGCTGTCAAGCGGCGGTCGTGGGTTCGAATCCCGGCTCGTACCAATGAGTTTTTCGGAACTTATGTACGAAATATTTACCGTTAGCTTTTCGGTGAAGGAAAACATCGTGAGGAAACCGGTCTAATCCTTTCACGCAAAATAGGCACGTTGGATGTCGATTTGCGGAAAATGCCCAGTAGAATTAACTAACTAGGTAGTGAATTCCTATGGTGATTCGCTCTTTTTACAGGCGGCATCCGTATACAGAGCAAGAATTAGGTATAGATAGTTAGTATACTGCCGTTCGTTATAGCATGGATACATACATTTAACTGCGTACGTAATGGCCGCTAGTAAGTAGTGAACGCAGGTAGTTCAAAATATTTACCATGCAAATAAGTCGTACTGATAAGTTCGCTCGTGCTACAACTACAAATACAGTGTAGTTGTAGATCGTCTCTTGATTACATTATTCTCTCGAATTTGTAACAGAGCAGTGTATTATCATTGTCAACGCAATTTCGTTACGTTGTGACGTTGGATCAAAAACACGTGTGGATGCGAGTGATTGTCACTGTGATTGAATTGGCTTGTAAAAACGGTATAACTACCAATATGGATAATAAACTGTGAGTTGAGCGCAGTTGAGGGTGCGCAGAAACATTTATTAGTCCTATAAAGCGAGTTGGAGCATTCTCGCCCCATTCACAAGTCCGACGCCGCTAGCACCCGCCGGTACCCTGACTTACCCCTTTCCGTTACGAACTCATATCGCCGCTGAGTGGACTTTACTTTTTAACGATGAAATTGTTGCTGTACATCTGTGCAGTGGTTCTGATGAGTGATACAATCAACGGGTTTTTCTTGCCGGTGAGTGTGGAGAAAATAAGTTTGGACTTTGATATTATACTATTTTTATTTATTTATTGATTAAGATAAAAATAAAATATATTATGTAATACAATGCCCATCTTAGGCAAAATCTTGGGGAGGTTTGTGTGCCGATGGGAAGTTCTTAACTACTGATCTAATTTATAGCTACATTAAAAGTAGGTATTTTGAGTAGGTAGATATACAACTTACTTTACAGTTTATTGCACTCTGTTAGTCATGGAGGATTAATTTTTCAAGGAACATGATGAGACTCGTTTACAACATGGTTACTTTTGACTGATCTTTTATGTGGTTTCGATAAAATTGTAGAAAGTATATTTTAAAATATCCCAATCATTGAACTTGTAACATTTTTACGTAATATTCCTAGCAAAAACGGTCAGAACGGGTTATAATTTCTTAATTCATATGAATATTATAAATAAATAGAGTAGCTGTAATCATAGATAAAGAAAATTTATTTTATATATACTCACTATAAAATTGAAAGAAGTTTACTGAGAAACTTAAGTTGCTTTATAATGACTAATTTGGTTTGAAATTAGGTGTAAAAGTAAGTGCACAATCTGATGCGAATCGTATAAGCTATGAGGTATTCCTAGAACCTGCCAATACAGTTAAGTTAGATTTTGGTAACTCGTAGCGTAGGTCCCTACTGACGAACCCATTTTCTATACCAGTTAAACATTTATTAGAATAAAACTTGATTTTTTTATGTACCTAATACGCAGCAAATCTCTTTGTTACTTGTTACGTCTACTCTGTCCTATGTTTTTTTTTAATCTATTGAAATGTAGTAAATGATTTACAGTACCTACAAATATAAATTTCCGTTTAATAAAGAAGGTAAGTAATATTATTCAGTGCGTTACCGGCAAGTGGGCTTTTTTTAAAGTAGGTTTAATTAACTTAGTTACTTGACTTAATCATAGCCTTAATTCTATCAATTAACTAAAATTCCGACTTCTTAAATTTTCTAACAACCTTTAAATTGCCAGCAATGTACAGTCAGCAGCAAAAGTAGCTAAGCACTTTAACATGCTCAGAATGATCTGCACAGAACCTTATTCTCTTGACATTAGAGTCCGTGTGCAGATCAATTTGAGCACTAGGCCCGCTTAGCTACTTCTGCTGCTGACTGTACAGCAAAGTAAATTGACAAGTAGGTAAGTGTAAATGACAGCACTTCAAACGTTCTTTATTGCGACGTCATACACGTAGTACATTGAAGGTTTGGATTTTGGAAAATTAATTGTGCGGTTAATTTGGGTCGTTCTTCTTTTTTACCGACAATGAACCGAGGTTTTTCTGTTTTTTTGGTTTTTGAACTATCGAAAATTGTGGTTTTGAAGTGCGATTTTTAAAAAAATGCATGGGTTTCTTCATTAGAACTAATTAAAGTTTCCTTTCTGGCCAATATAAATATTTATTTACGGTTGGTTTCTAAAAAAAAACATGTGACAAAGTGGACTCTTTCAGTGGGGACAACATTTTATTTTACCACTCTGTCACGGCATTCTACGAAAAAAAAACGTAAAAAAAAAATGCTAGATAGAGAAACTAAAATATTAAATTAATACTAATTAATAAAATAATATGGACTTTCATTTTCGAACATTATAAAACCGTAAAATCATTACTCAAATGAGACGCCGTAGTAAGACGAAGGACAGGCTATTGTCGGTCGAAAAGAAGAACGACCCATTTACATAATTATGATTTGCTAATACTTGAAAACAATTGCTAATAGAACATATTATGATCAGTTTGAATAAATGCCCGCATGCCGGTAACACACGTATATATTATTATCAAAGTACGAATTGAGTGTCCAAATGACACTCTATTAGCCTAATTAATACAAAAATTCGTTTCATACATAAAGTAATAAATTAGGTATAGTAGTACTTACTACCCATTGGACGAAACTTATTTTTAAAATTAAGTATCGTAATGGTTTACTTAGTAATGGTACTTAAATTGGTTTAATTTAAGTCCATTAGTTAGGTAATAAATGTATGCCTAATTACAACTAGTAGTAATAATTATCTTTCAGACGGTATAAAGTACATTTACTTTGTTACCTACTTTCTATATAACACCTAATACGAGTAGGTACTCTGTAGGTAATAACTTCCATTCAAAAAGTTCACTATGGAGACAAGGTTTATGATCTACTGTACCTACTTTTTTGCACAGGCAGTCATTCACTATCAAGGATCATCAAGATGGGTTAGGTACCTACATATCAAAATACCTGAAATTGATTCACCTAAATATTTAGGGACGCTAATTGATTGTATCATCTGAATATATAATATGTTTCTAGTGAATAAACGACATTCATTCATTCATTCATTCTAATGACGATATTTTAGTTTGTATGTAAGGAAGAATTTATACAACTACCCAACAAACACTGATAGGCCCAAGGTTACCAGAAGCGCAGGGAACCTCAAAACAACTTTTTACAGGCTAGTAAAAGCGAAAAAGTCGTACTTGGGAAATTGTATAAAATTCTACAATAAAATTCCAAAACACATTACCGGACTTACTGACTCTAAATTCAAATCTGTCGTAAAACGGACACTTATTTCAAAAGCATATTATAAGATAAACGACTACATCATGGATAGGGATATTTGGCAGCGATAAAATCCTGCACTAGAAATCTATCGCAAAATAAATAAGCTTTCTACTGTAGCAATGTAATTTTAAAATTTTATAATACTCTGATACAGAAATGATAATATTGTATACTGTTTTGAAAAAATGACACCTCGAAGAGTTTTTTACGCCGGTTCTTCTCGAGGCAGAGGTTTACTTTCCGAACCGGTGGTAGTTTATCGACATTCATAGGTGCATGTAATATGCCTAAATTGAAGAATAAATCACTTTGACTTTGACTTTTGTCTTAACAGTAGGTTAGAACCACTGAACAATAAATACTATAGAAAGGGTATCAAGCGTGGTTTCTATCGGGACCGGTGTCGCCACCTCATCGCTCCACGTCGCCTACAAGTTTTGTACGCGTTGTGGCAGGAAAGCTTTGAGCACATGCTCAAAGTAGTGGCGCGCGTGCCACGTCTACATCGTCTTTCTATAGTATTTTACTTCTGTGGTTAAAACTATAAAGACAACAAAAATGAAATGTTATCATAAAGGGGTTGGTTTTAAGTAACACATTTCAAATTTAACCTAGGTATTTCCTCGACATTAGACTTGAATTTTGATTTTGTTGTTTGTACCTTAATATAGCATTGTCACCAAATTGACACAAGTATCCCAAATTCCAGCCCAACCAATCAAGAGGTGCAAATTTAAGTACCAGCAAGTGTCAATAAATGGTTATCAAATTTTGAAATTGACAATTTACTTGCGTGCTAACATGATTATAGTGAAAATGCCCTTACTTACATCCAATATTTGACAGCTGTCGCCGCAGTACAATTTATGACATCATATGTCATTATCGACGTTTATTGTACCGGGATGACGGCTGTCAAATATCGGCTGTAAATATGTATATAAAACTGGCGACCATTGACCAATTTTTTTCTAAAATATATTTTTACCTCTATGAAAACTGCATAGAGGAGTGTTGGTGCCCACACTTATGTATGGTAGTGAAAGTTGGGTGTGGCAGAAAAGACATCAAAGTCGAGTGAATGCAGTAGAAATGAGAGCGTTAAGAAGTATGTGTGGAGTGAAATTGAGTGATAGAGTCAGAAACAGTGTGATAAGAGATAAGTGTGGAATGGATGGAGATAATATAGTCACGAAAATTGAGAAGGGTATGTTAAGGTGGTTTGGGCATGTAGAGAAGATGGATGAGAGAAGATTAACGAAGAGAGTGTATATAAAAGGAGTGGAAGGGCAAGTTGGAAGGGGAAGACCTAGGCGAACTTTCTCTGATCAAATTGGAGAAATGTTACAAAAAGGCCAGGTCAAAAGTACCCTAAACCGACGAGCATGTATGAGAAATGTTATGAAGGTGATGAGTGAAGCGAAAGTGGTTTGTCAGGATCGTAGCAAATGGAGATCCGTGATCTCTGCCTACCCCTCTGGGAAAGAGGCGTGATTATATGTATGTATGTATGTATGTATGAAAACTACAACTCCATGAATGGTCCCATTCTCGTGGAAACAAATATTATATCTAATTTTGTTTGGTCCATTAAGAAAATCTGTTTTTTTTTTACTTCGAGAGATTCCAAAATTTTAATTGAATATTATAAAACATAGTATGTCTAATACAACACCTATAACTAAACTGATTAATTTGATTAGTACAAACATGATATTATATTATCAAATTAGATCAAACCGAAGTTGTCGGTCGCAGCGCTGAATCCTCTACGGAAGGCCTTTGCGAGAAAAATAGAAAGCACAGGAAATTAGCTGTCATGGTTAGAGATTCAGTCAAAGATATCAAGAGAGCGATTTTGCAAATAAGATGAGTCACACTTGAAGCGTTCCGTGCCATATAATTATATTTTTTAGTCAGGCAAATAAAACATCTGAAAATGTATGTATCCAGGAAGTTTATGACATGATTTCAGTATTTATAAAATTGAATTATGACCACTTGTCATAGAACAAATTCGCAACTTTGGAAATGTATCCACGGTGCATTGCTACATACATTAGTAATTACACACTCTATGAACGTTTCAAGTTTCTACTATCTATTGAACAATAATTCAAAATAGATGCAGCGCTGTGATAGACAGACATATATAGAAGAATGGAGCTTTAATAAGAGAGTCCCATTAACACTTTTTAGTTACGGAACCCTAAAAACGAATTCGCGCACAGCAACGCGTAGTCTGCCGTATGTGTAATAATTTAATAATCCATACTCTTTTACTTTTATACCTACACATGACACTAGTCTGTCTGACAGTTTGTTAACCCCAGACGAAATAAAAGTTTAACAGACATGTGTATCTTGTTGTTTACTTGCAATTATTTGTTGCAATTTCTCCGCTACCCAAAGAGATCGCTCTTTAGCGATAAGACCTCCTGTTGTTAGCCGCTATTTTTAAGTTTCTATGTCCTATATTTGATTTATGTTTTGAGGTGTACAATAAACAATATTTGTATATTGTATAGTATCTGTGTGTCTGTCTGTGGCATCGTAGCTCCCAAACCGATGAATCTATTAGAGTACCTACGGTTGTGTTAAATCGTAATTCTTGTCGGCCAAGATGGTTCTTAGCTATGTTCGTGATGTCGGAAGTGTATAAAGATGTAAAGTTTTTTAGTTCTTACCTAGATTTTTATGAATTCGTCTGCGTGAAGCCAGGATAAACACCTTCCTGTAGTTTAATCCAGGCTATAAACTATCTTCGTGCAAAATTCCATTCAAATCGGTTGAGCCGTTTAAGCGTGATTGAGTACCAAACATCTAAATATCCAAACATCCAAACATGCGCATTTACGAGTATAATATTAGTAGGATAATTTTTATGTTTCGTAATGTTAAAATGCGAAAAGTCACGTTTATTATGTCCGAATTTTTGGCTGGTGTATATAAGTGTTTATATTTTCTTTGTGCTCTATTTTTTAATTCAGTTTGTGTTAGTTGCGTTACAAAATTGTTGCTTTGTAGTTAGATGAGAAGAATATTTATAAACTGGGCCTGAATTGGAAGTGTTCGTACTGCATGCCTTTAAACGACTTCTTTATTATAAAGTAACTTTACCTTACGTGTATATGACAAAACTTTGACATTATTTCGTCATTTGCTTCAGTTTTAAGAGGTAACATTAGCTGAGCCCTTTTTCTGATTTAAGAATCTCAATCAATATTTCTGTCGGGCTGATGTAGGTGGGAGTGGGACTATGCACGAGTGCATATGGACAACTGGAGTGCTCTGGACTGTACGCTTACCATGAGAGCCTATAGAATACTTACAATAGTAAACTTCTCTCGATATCGAGCTAACGCGCTTCGACTAGATTTCGATTCTCGCAAGTTCGAGCTGTCAAATGCGCCGTACTCATGGTGCCGATATACTACGAAAACAACTACAAAACGTTACTCGCTAGCGTCTAGTTTTCGATGCGTAATCTAAACTTTCGAATCGTATTACCAAACGGTACCGTGAGTCACAAATTTGACATTTCGAATCGAAAAATACCGTAGTATCTGTAGTTTACTATTTCACTTCCAAAATGGTGCGTGATAACGTATTATTTCGTCAAGATTTACCGTAGATCCGATCGATACCTATCTCAAATTAAAGAACTTATAAAAATAAGGGTTTTGAATCGACAACTTATATCCGCAAAATTCGGATTGTCGCGTATTTTGTATTTAAAAATGCAAATAATTGGCACACGTTCCGCCATATTGGGTCGACAGACTTAGATGAGGATCATCGCACACTGTTAAAATTATACTTAATGTCGTTAAGCTTAAGGTATAGATTCCTTTAAAGTCTTTAAACTTTGGCGTTGGGGAATTTTTCGACGTTGGCCATGCGCGTATTCTGTAATGTCATAACCGACAAACGCTAGCATTTAAATTGAAACGATAAATGCTTGTAATTTAAGGCTGAATATTGAAAAATCTATTAAACTATACGAACAATCGAGTTAACTGTTGCGAGAAAAGTATACTTATATGGGACTCGGGGTACCGATTAGATTTTTAGTTCTGTGAGTGACCGCCAGGGGCGGTGTATAGAGTTTTCATACAAATATTTTACGCACTCGCTAGCGAAGAAAGTATACTCGAGTCACTGTAAACTCGGACTAAAGCTACTGTTTTCTCTTCCCGAAACATAGCCAATCGTCACAACATTGTGTAAACTGATTAAGAAGAAAATATTTAATGTCGGACCCGCTCATCACACGCGGTATAATATGTGTGTGTCAGCATATTATCATGTAAATTACGTTGTAAATGAGGAAGTTTGTATGTTTAAATGTATTGATGTGGGTATATGTAATCCATCAAAAAAAAATGCTACATACATTGCAATGATACTTGGTGTCTATAACCTAGCCAAATATACTTTTTTTAACTTATTAGGGGGTGGAAATGGATATAGGATAGGAGCTCACGCTGAAGAACTTGCGAGTAAAATAATAATACTTTTCTGTCAAAAAAAATATTTTTGGTAGGTAGGTACAAGTTTTTATTTCCAACTGTACTTTTCTGTATACCATCATCAACTACTCATTGAGACGATTCTAACGAGCTCAAACTCAACGGGGTTAGGTCGGTTAAAGTACTTTACCTACCTGTTACCCTCTGTGTCAATCATCAGATCAGCTCGATTGTACAATAATAATGGAATGTCATCTAAACTATACTTATACCCAAAATTTCAGATCAATCGGTTGAGATTAACTGGTTCAGTTCCAAGATTTGTCCCACACTAACAAACAAACAAAAAAACCTGACGAGTGAGAGTTCTACTCGCGTGGTGAGGGTTCCGTAAAATATTGAGAATTTTCAAGTTATTTTGAATACTCAAACTTCTCATAGGTTTTCCTGTAATCTTTAGGCAAGGACATTTTTTTTCCTTCAAAACGTTTAACACACAATATGACTAAATATGACTATAACAGTAATAATACTAATAATCTATAAAGCATTGAGTACCTATTATAAAGACAAACATTGTGTGTATCGACGAGGTGCGGCCAAGCAATACATTCAGCCGGCACTCAACACAGGTCGGATTTCTCCGAAATCGACTTTACCTATGGCATGGAAATAACTTTACTATGACAAGGATATCATAGCTGGAATCCTAGTATGTAAATGTAGTACCTAAGTATATCTACTTGGTAATAAGTATGAGCAAGAAGTGATATTTTCACAAGCGTTTATTTAACTTGACCTGTTAGGATCGGACGGAACCCTTATAGGATCACTCGGTTGTCTGTCTGTCCGTCTGTCACAGCCGATTTGCTCCGAAACTATGGGACCGATTGAGTTGAAATTTGGTAAACATATGTAAATTGATGACCCAAAGTTGAACGCGTAAAGTAAATTAATGAATTCTGAACAAGGGGGCGACTTTTGGGGGTAAACTGGAAAATTAAAAAAAAAGTTTCGCAAACTGTATTGTGTGACATATCAAATGAAAGGGGTTGTTGTAAGCATCTCAGATATTTTTTTTATAATTTTAGTAAAAACAGATTTGAAGTAATTTAGGATAAAAGACGAAAATTGACCATCCCCCCCCCCCCCCTTATCTCCGAAACTACTAGGCTTAAAATTCTGTCAAAAATATGGAAAATAGTTCATTACCTAATTATTACAGGAAAACCTATAAGAAGTTTGAGTATTAAAAGTAACGGGAAAATTCTCATTATTTTACGGAACCCTCACCACGCGAGTTGAACTCACACTTGTCCGGTTTTTTTATGGGTTAAGTGATTGCGGAGTTTGCCCATTATACCTATATACAAAATGATAAACTTACAAAGCTAATTCTGAATCTTTATTTTACTAGTTTAGATTAGGGTAGACATGGCGGACTCTGGCAAAGAGGATGGGATAACGCTAAGAGTGGGTAGAAGGAGAAGGGTAGACAAATTCAACTTTAGGTAGGTATTTTAGACGTGCGGTTAGATTTTTTTTTTAAATTCAGAAGGCATTGATATTATTCTAAAGTGAAAATGCACCAGTATCCAAATCGAGCAACCTTCATTGGTGCATGATTTGTAGACAAAAGCTTTAATGAATGAATTTCCCAAATTTAAACAGCTACTCGTATCAAGTTGATATATTTTTAATTCGCCCAAACATTTCGGAATGGCAGCTACTAAGTAGGCATTTTCATATCGGCTCGTGTCTAGTTTGCGTCAGTAAAACAGTGTTATTGGCATATTCAGCGAGTTTTAATTAAAGCCAACTTGCATGTCAACTCGTCGGATTCAATATTCAAAGCAAAACATAATTTATATTATAAATTACACTTATTACGCATTTAATTATGATTATGACTAATGCCACTTATACTCTTACTTTATCGAAGTCGTAAGTTAAAGGTTTTTCTTCTCGCGGCAATTCTCATTCCAATTTGAAGTTTCGGAGAGCAATAAATAAATAAATAAATATCGTGGGACAATTCACACCAATTGATCTAGTCCCAAACTAGGCAAAGCCTGTACTATGGGTACTAGACATACTTATATAGATAAATACATCCTTAAATAGATATTAAACATCCAAGACTCGAGAACAAACATTCGTATTCATCATACAAATATCTGCCCCAACCGGGGATCGAACCCGGAACCTCAAGCTTCATAGTCAGGTTCTCTAACCACTAGGCTATTTGGTCGTCAATAGGTTATAATGTTATTTTTTTAATTGATAGTCTTGTCTTCTGTCAACAATCACGAAACATTTCATGCATGCTATAGATTGTCATCCTATTTTTTAATAATTGTAAATGTCAGTCTATATTATATAGGTAATAAGTATAATTAGTCCTCTTCGTCATTTCCGTTGACGGCGACGCTAACATAATATTATGGATTAGTAGAGGTATTATGAGCTTTGATATGGCTGGCTAGGCCAACTTGCTTTATGTCAGTTTAACTAAGTGAATCAAGTACCTACTTCGCTATATCGAACACTGTCGAACTGTCGTTTTTCAGCAGCCAGTGTCAAACTCTGCGATATACATACGTAAATAAAGAAAGCTATGTATTATTCATAAGTAGTACAAGGCACAAGGTTCCTTGTCCTAGCGAGCGGGCTCTTCTGACCGTCAAGGCACTTGTGTGTGCTCGTGTTGAGCTCACGTCAGGGGCGAACACTCGTATTGAGTCGTCCAGTGCCAATTATATTTTATGATCTTTCTAAATTTCTCTCTCTCTCTCTCGAAATTCCCGACGTGGTGAGACGTTTTAAATTCGTTACGCATACATTTTAATCGTACAGTAATAATCAGTTATAATCACTGGCATACTTACAATACATATAATATTGTCTATCATATATCGTGGTCTGCGGGTCGTTCACGTAACGCATTGTACGCGCGTCAGGTAGATCTAAATGTAACTTTTTATATGGAAAAATGACAGTTGGATCTACCTAACGCGCGTTCAGAACATTACGTGATTACCAGTGTGCCCATAACACAAGCCTTATTGAGCTTACTATGGCGTTTGTGTAAGATTGTCCCCTGTTTTTTTTTTACTGAAGGTTGAATTTATTAAGATAAACATAGTATACAATAAATTAAAAATAACTACTAAAAATACTAAAACAAAATAGCGTAATGGGCACCTTTGCACCAGGAGGGACGCGGGGCGGGTTGTTTGATACTTAGTTTTAAGTTTAGTTTAATTAGTAGTAATTATTGTAAATTGGATTTTTATTACTAAAACTAATAACTTAACCTTATTTATTATGCTCATCGCCAGCGAACACGTCATATTTAGATACAAACATTTAGACATCACGCACACGTTACGGGTGCGTATATTTAGAAGGAGAAGAATCTAATCAGTAGCTTATTCTTTTTAGGGTTCCGGACCAAAATGGTAAAAACGGAACGACTCCGTCCGTCTGTCTGTCTGTCACAAAGTCAAATATCTCAGGAACTACTAAAGCTATCGATTTGAAATTTGGAATAGTTGTAAACAAAGCTAATCCTCGTGTATGGAAAATGAAAAATTTAAATATATACTTTTAATTTGTATAAAAAAGGGCGGATAAGAGGGGGGGCAAAAATTCAAAGTCTAGTTAGTAGGCCAAGTGGGGTATCATATGAAAGGGCTTGAATTGTACATTCTAAAACAGTTTTTTTCTTTTTTTCTACAATGGTAAAATTTTGATTTATAAAGAAAAATGTTGAAAAAAATACCATTCCCCCCCCCCCCCTCCCCCCTTATCTCCGAAGTTAACCAAGCCAAAAATTTGAAAATAATATATATGATTAATATTAACGTGAATATTACCGGAAAAGTATAACGAGACCTCTATCTAGCGTATTTTTTTTTTATTCTTCAAAAATCATATGTTAATCTTGTTTGTAATTTAATACTTCTGTATTTAATTTTTTTCCTTCAAATTCATATGAAAGTGTTTTGAAAGTAGGTACCTTTTAGCAAATAGAAAAAGAATTATCGAAATGAATTCACTTGATAAAGAATTGTCGCTGAAAAACCAACATACAGTAAGGGAAATGTATTAACGTACCACCGTAGAACCCTATCGCAATAAGGTGACATACCACCCGAGTTTGACTGACAGCGGCCTGTCAATTGTGACAGGGTTTTACGGTGGTACGTGAATACATTTCCCTTACTGTACATACCGAGTTCCTTTTCATTGGTCGCGCAAGTTAGTAACAAAATGCACCGATAAATGGCGCTGTAGTACTCATGACTTAACTACACAATGCGTTGTTAAGATTTTTCCAAAATTAATGGGTGGGGCAAGACGGGTGTGTTGTATGATGTTTCGTACGGAACCCTCGGTGCGCGAGTCAGACTCGCACTTGACCGGTTTATTTATTTAATGCGAGACGTATGTGTGAATGACTCTATGTTTAAGATGATCCATATACAAAGGTTATACGACGGCTATAAATAAATGTATCTTTTGGTACAGGTATATTAATTTATCCTGAATTTACTTAAAAAGTGGAAAAAGTTAGTACTATCACAATGACGCAAAAATTTGTTCGTCCGTTACTTGATCAATATCGTGAGATAAAAATCAAAGTCTGATAACCCTTATAAATTGAATTTTATCCGTCGTCAATACTTATCTTCGGGTCCTCTCTTCAATTTTATTTTATTAGAGTGCCGTATTTTAGAGATAGCCTAATTTTAGATCATCTTCATCAACATGTTTTGTGGTTTATAGTGAATTTGTGTACAAATAGATCGAGTATGTAACAAGTTGAGTAGCAAAAAGTTGCCTCCCAAGGTAACAGTGAATTTATATTAGGTATGCAAAATTTGTATGTGGGTACCAATGCTGCCAAAATTTGACCTTGGTGTTTTGACTTGTAACATTAAGGATGACTCACGCTAGAACGGGCCGTTTTATAAGAAAGTCGAGCCACGGCCGAGGCTCGGAAGCGGCTCGGTGCCAGCACGGCCCGGCCCTGGCCGGCCGGTCTTGAGTATGGCTCGGACGCTCAAAAACGCCGTCGTTTTCCTTAGAAAACGGCCCGGGCCGCACACGGCCCATTCTAGCGTGAGTCATACTTTAACAGCATATATAATTCGACAAAGAGTAAATTTAATATGCAATTTTTAGTCAATGTAATATTTGTGACTGCCAGAATTGATAGTAGGTAGGTACAATACGAAACTATCATTATTGTTTACGTTTATTTCAAAAAAAATCTTCAGGAAGATTGTTTTATTGTTGGAATTCGCGGAAAAGTTTTAGAACAATACAAAAGGAATCCATAAAACTACAAATAAAGTTCAGATATTGCAATATTGCGTTTCGTTTGTTTCCGAGCCGTGCCGTTATAACCTTTAAAGCAGTGTAGGTTGTCAAAGTTGCAACATTGTTCTCGGAAAAATTTCTAGTCCATTTTTGCCAAGCTGGATAGTTTCAGGACTTGGGAAGTCAACAAAAGGGGCTGTAACAGTGGAGAGGAAAGCTTTTACATGGTATAGTGTTTTGTTTTAGCGCTTAAAATGTCATTTTATCGACTACGGCGCGGCGTTATTAATGCAGAGTTATTGTCGTGGTGCTATACCTATTTATTGATATTTTCAAGAGTTTATAGCTTGACATTTTACCACTTCTGGGTGAATGGCCGTGCTTTTATTTTCAGAGGAAGTTCACTAACATTGATACATTGTACTGTAACTACCTATGCAGTTAAAAATGTTTCTTAATTTTAATTAATTAAGGCAATTTAAGTTTTTCAACAATGATACTTATATTAATTAATGCTTCATGGTCCAGGATAAAAAACCTTGATTTGTTTGATAATTCCATGAGATGTCCGAAATTCGGGCCCGAATGAAAAGATTGCCATATAAATCCCAAATCACAATCTTGCCTACCAAACATGATCGCGTTTGTAAAAGAGACAAAGCATACACCCCATGCTAGCGAATATGTTAGTGCAAGAGGGACAAGTGCTTTATGTCCGACATAAACGTGATCATGCTAGCAAGGTTTTACTAAACAAATTGGTCGCCATTTATTGTCCTATTTTTTGTTATACTAACGATTTGTATTCATAATCATCACTCACCATATTTTTTTTAGTCATACCTGTTTATTTCCTAAAATTCTATAACTATTAACGGACATAAGGGACAGTTTTCATAATTTTGTTAGTACTAAATATATAACTAAGAACATATTCAACTCATAGTTTTTGGACCTTTCTACTACGCCCTGTCGTCATAATTCTATCGACATAATTTGTCATCCTCTTCAATTATATTGACTAAGGGCTGTCATGTTTTTCATTACTAATGAATTTGCATTTTTATGGCGATTGGCCTATATGATAGACAAAAAATACGAAAATCAATTTAAGTATGAAAAAATGTATGATTAGTAAAATTATGAATTTAAGTAAAACGACAAGTGAGCGATGATAAAAAAAATTAAATTAAATTTAGTAGGTATACCTACGGGAAATTTATGATTATTGTCATGAATTCGAATAGTTCTGAGTTACGATCGTTATTAATAAGAACTATTATTATCATCATCATCATATCAGCCTAAAGACGTCACTGCTGGACATAGGCCGAAAGAGTGCCGAAGTGACCGGTCCTGCGCCACCCGCATCCAACGGACTCCCGCGACCTTTACCATGTCATCACGCCTTCCGGTACGTGGTCGCCACTCGAGATCTTTTCCGCCCCAACGGCCATCAGTTCTACGTGCAATGTGCCCCGCCCACTGCCACTTAAGTTTAGCGCTTCGGAGCGATTTCGAATTCGTTTTCTCTAAGTGATCGCATCAGAAATGTGGCTATCTGCAGCAGAACCAAGGTAACCGATATAGCCGTCCGAATCGCTAAACTTAAGAACTATTTGGAATAATAATTATTATGGTGTGAAATTTTATGAAACAAATTATAGGACTTAAAAAAATATGTGAACAAAAGCGCCCCTTTTTCTTTTATGTAACGGCAATAAATTACCCATACATTTTATATGCGTAACTTTCGTTACACAATGGAAAAAAGTTAATGCGTAGATTAGATTAAGGTCCTCAACTATGTAATTTTTAGGGTTCCGGTACCTCAAAAGGAAAAAAACGGAACCCTTATAGGATCACTCGGTTGTCTGTCTGTCCGTCTGTCACAGCTGATTTTCTCCGAAACTACTGGACCGATTGAGTTGAAATTTGATACACATATGTAAATTGGTAACCCAAAGATGAACGCATAAAGAAAATGAATGAATTCTGAACAAGGGGGCCACTTTTGGGGGGTAAACTGGAAAATTAAAAAAAAAAGTTTCACGAACTGTATTGTGTGACATATCAAATGGAAGAGGTTGTTGTAAGCATCTCAGATATATTTTTTTATAATTTTAGCAAAAATAGATTTGAAGTAATTTAAGAAATAAGACGAAAATTGACCATTCCTCTCCCCTTATCTCCGAAACTACTAGGCTTATAAAAATAGTTCCTTGCCTCAAGATTACAGGAAAACCTATAAGAAGTTTGAGTATTTTTGTGTACTTTGTATGGAGCGCCTAATGCTTAGAGAATAAGAATTTTACGGAACCCTCACCACGCGAGTTGAACTCGCACTTGTCCGGTTTTTTTGCAACCCACCCCTAAAACAATAAAAATAATACGTACAGGTCGAGTAAAATAAGCTTTTCCACATGTCAGGAGAAATTCAATCTTATTTCAATGTCATCGAGGCTGACAGGGATTTTTTTCTATCTGTAAAATTTAATTCATCATTTGTTTTCTTATGAGTATTGTGGCACAGTATAAAATTATCTGTGTGTATTTTTTCCGTAACGTGTATCTTTCTTTGACGCCACATTTGGTGTGAGAGTTCATATTTTAAGTCAATGAGGCTTGTCAATTGAATTAAGTCAAGCTCAAAGCTTCGATCTAGTGGAAACGAAATGTGAACAAATATCAAACAAACGCGACCGCGTTCGATAAAGCTTTGAAGGCAAAATAAATTTTGCATGTTGGTATTGGCAGAGGCCGCCGCCGTAAACAGCTTTGTGAGGCACCGTAAAAAAATAAAATCAGAACGAACTGTTGAAAAACGAAGTCTAGCCAAAACAAGAATAAGAATAAAACGACAAATATATCGGATCGTTAAAAATACTGCCGGAATAAGTTTATTATTCCCAACCGGTTTCTACATTAAGGCATCAAAATTTTACATCTAAAATTAAAAAAATACGTTAATAATGCATAAGCTTTAATATTAAAATAAAGGTATACTACCTATTTCACATTAAATAGGTATTAAAGGTCTTTATAATGTTAACATGCGGAAACAGGCTAGACCGCCTGTACTTGTTAGTCAGAACTTTCAATCAAAAATAACACAACTACCCTGCTTGGTTTTAAATATCTGAAGAAAACGACTGCAGGCATTTAATATTATGAACATCAATATAATACTAAAAAAACAAAACAATCCGTCTTTTTTTGTCAAATGGTGCTAAAAGGACCTCGATTGCTTTTTCGTCTTTACTGGCCACGTGATCAATAGGCTTATGAGCTTCGATTTTTTTATGATGCCATTCGAACCAGTTTTTGGAGAAGAACAAATGTTTGTATGGGAGCAACTACAATTAGACCCAAAAAATTGAGTTAAAGATGTACCTCGCTGGCGGCAGCCGAAACGCTTCGTACTGATTGACTCAAAAGTATGACGTCACACGTTGCTATTTGAACTAATCATTGTAGGGAAAATCTAGTAAATTGCCGTTTCGGTAGCAACAACACTGCGTTTAGGTCCATAGCTGTCATACAATTTTGATTCTATAAAAAAAATGCATAATATATTTTTTCTAAACTTTCTTTATGTGTTGACATCTGTTTTATACAATCTTGATATGTATTCTATGTAAATTAGAAAGAAATTGTTACCTAGTTGCAAAATCAAGGCCTTGCTTTTATGGATTCCTAATAGACAATTATGTTGTCACATGTGTTTTATACCTACAATCTTGCTAATCTACGTATAACTAGTTTTGTTGAAAAATATTTGTATAGGGACCAAGTATATGCTATTTACCATAGTTAAGACAGTATTTTCAAGTACTCTACGTCAATAGCAAATAAAAATATTTCACAAACATTCGTTATCCATATGTATTAAGGACTTATAGAGATACGATTAGTAATTAGATAATGTTTTAAGACGACATGATAAATTTAGTGGACATCAATGAAACTTATAACGACAACCTATAGAACGAAAAAGAACAATTAACAAGTTAATATAGGCTGCACCTATCGAGTGGTCACCTTAGGAAGTTTTTAAATTAAACAAAAACAATTGTTTATCAATATATCTATTCAGCCCGTATCTACCCACTGCCGAGTATAGGCCTCTTATTTATTACGCCACTCTCCCTCCTGTGCTAATCTTATTACTGCTGGACATCAGTCAGTCAGTTCATCGGTGACAAAGTAGTTCTTAAGTACTGGAGAATAAGTAGGCTTATTGTCCAGTTAATTGGTGAAAATCTTGCATCTGTGATTATTACCAATCCTCTAAGTCAAATTATTTTGTGGCGTACTCTGCTTTATTATAGACGTCGTTGTAAGGTAGAAAAATCTGTAAATCGAACTAAAGCCCTCGTAACAGCTACCATAAAATATACTTGTGCTTGTGCAGGTGGACTTGGCAAGTTTTCACTTTAATACAAAGTGTTCAGCGTACTCGTAAAAAGTTTTCAAATCTCATACCGGAAAACATAGGATGCCTGGTTGCAACTTTGACACTTTCCAACATAGCGAGCAGCTGTAACATATTGTAGCAATTAAGTGTTTTTGTTTTAAAGATATTAGATTTTTACCTTAAATAAAATCTCTTTTTATCACACACTGACACTGGGTGGTACGAGCGTACGGGCTGGCAGTAAGCGGCAACAATAACATACGAACGCTTGCAACTGTAGATAAGTAATTATAACCTTATTGATTTGTGAGCTATAGTTACGGCAATGTTGGCTAAAACTCCAAATAACTTTACCCGCGATCAAAATCGATAAAAATGTAGATTAAATGTTGATTTAAAAAATATTTTCCTTGTCAACACATGTGCGTAGTAGGTACAACAAAGGATTCGGTAAGCAAATAACAATATCATCGTATCATAGACAAAATATGAGACGTGATTCGTGTTTTTCCGAAAAAAGCGGGCAAAGTAAGGTGTATTCTACGGTATACAAAAGGCGAACATAATGCCATGCATTCTCTATCAGCCAACAAGACAATAATCATTGTTGGTGCGGGGGTTAATACTGCACTCAAATGTATGTGTGATAGATACTCATACTCATATTTATACTCATTTATTCACAATCTTTTTGAAGGTTTTTTTATAGTCCTACTTGTACAATAAATACTGATGCCTATGAACGTCTGCTTCTAAAGTTGGCTCGCATTTATCTTGCAGTTTTGATACGAGTATAGCTGACAGTTTACTTCAGTTCAGTTTTGACTTATATGTTCAAAAACACAGTGAGGGAGCTCATATTTTCTTATATCCTTACTAAATGACTTGGTAGTCTAAGCTGACTCTGATCCCAGTATTCTTTACTCATCGGCGATCCACACAATCGCGCTACAAAGGGTTTCTACTCTACCTACGCAATTCTGAGGCTATCACGATTATATTACCTACCTTATAAATAATTTACCTGAGTAATAAACGATACTATGAATACAAAATGCACATCGCTATACCTACTTTAAACCATGTTTCGACCGATATCAATCAATCAATCAATAAGCCTTTATTTCACTAAGAGACTGTTTCCTATCGTGGCTCGTTTTCTTGTTACAGTAGCATGTTTAGATAATATCTCTTAGTGATATGTGCCTGTCGGCATAGGCCTCCTCCATCTCCTTCCATTGGTTTCTGTCTAAGGCCACCCTGGTCCAGCGTGGTCCTAGTGTTCTCTTTATGTCGTCTTCCCATCTTGTTTTTTGTTGACCTCTCTTGCGCTTGCAATCAGCTGGGTGCCAGTGGGTCGCTTGTTTGCTCCATTTTTCCCCTTGATCGCGTAGCATGTGGCCTGTCCACCTCCACTTCAGCTGGTCAATTCGTGTGAGTATGTCGGTGACTTTTGTCCTTGATCTTATTTCTTGATTCCGGAATCTGTCCTTAAGCTTCACTCCCAGCATACTCCTTTCCATAGCTCGTTGGCATTTTGCGAGTCTATCCCTGTGTTCTGCTGTGAGTGACCAGGTCTCACACCCATATGTCATGCATGGGAGAATGCAAATGTTGAATGTTTTTCTTTTAATACATATACCTAAGTCCTTGCTTTTCATTATTTCCTTTAGTGACCAGTACTTTCCCCATCCCAGAGCTATTCTTTTATTTATTTCTTTGGTCATTTGGTCTGTGGGGGAAATAATTTGACCCAAGTACACATATTCTTCGACATAGTCCAAATTTGTGCCATCTACTTTTATGTTTACTTTAGTTGCATTAGTTAGCATTTTCGTCTTCTTAGCATTCATTGTTAATCCGGCTTGTCTGCACTCTTCACTCAAGGTCTGGGCCATGTATTCCAGTTTTTGTGGATCTTCCTCCATAAGGACTAGATCATCTGCGAATCTTAGATTGTTCAGCCGTCTGCCATTTATGTTGAGTCCAAGTTCTTCCCATTCCAGCCTTCTAAAGGCTGATTCGAGTACAGCCGAGAAGAGTTTGGGTGATAGGGGGTCTCCTTGACGGACGGTCGCTCGCTCATTTTTCTTTGATTTATTTACCGCCATTTTGGTTGAGGTTTCGCTTATAGCCTCCCAGAGTGAATTTATATAAACTGTTGTGATTTGTGCTATATAGACATTTAAGAACAATTCTTCAGAGTGCGTATTTTGGTTGGCCAACCACGTCGAAACCAGACAGCAGACCAGAAATAATCAGGTTAGTGCATTGCCGATCCTTTCTTCTGTGTGCCTAAAACCCAACATACCTAAACCTATCGCAAAAAATACAGTCCACTTTCAAATTAATATAAATCCGCAAAAACCCACCCCCTCAGGGTCGAGGTCGCGTACCGCTACTTATTTAACAGATTTATGGTTAATTATGACACCACCATAAGTTTTTGGTTCACCTACTTTAAACCATGTTTCGACCGATATACGAATGGAATTCACGACCCATAAAATTATAACGACTGTGTTAATAGAACATTTTATTTCCAGGAGTTGGGTCGTGGTCGTCAAAGAATATCGACGCATGGGTCTTCGTGGTACCAGAGAGGGCGGCGAGTCGAGCGACCCACGCATCGCGTAATAGATCCTAATGAAGGTGCGTAACTGTTTTCGGCCTATAATTTAAAGGTAATTCCGTAGAAGTTAATCATTGTTCGTGTTACTCAGTTGGATACGTTCTCCGGGAGCTGATGATTGCGTAAATGCAACATTTTCTATCTTCCACATTTAGGATTTTTTACTTCCTGGCGCTTTGACAGATTTCTATCCCGAATATTAAGTATGGCACTAGGAAAACATATATAAATATAACACACCTTGTGGACAATGGCATTACTTACTTGTCTTTATTGCTTACTAGAATAATACCCACCTTGTGGGGGGCCTACCCACGCCCCGCCTTCCGGTACGTGGTCGCCACTCGAGAACCTGATGACCTGGTAAAGGTGGCGCAGGACCGGTCAATTTGGCACTCTCTAGGGGAGGCCTATGTCTGCCAGTGGACGTCTTTTGGCTGATATGATGATGATGATCATGATGAGAATAATACCTCATCCTTACATTATAGCTATTATAGCTTACCTGCAGGTAGTACAGGTAACCGACTATAATAGTGTAACCGACAGCTACGCTATAGCTTACCTACGTACACATAGCGAGAGCAACAAGCTACAGTTTGTGTTTCGTTTCTCAGTAAATTTAAAAACTCTGATTTGAAAATATCACTTTTTTCATTTAGATTGTTTTCTGATGACATCCGATGAGGGAGAGATATTCTTCAAGTCGCCGTCAGATGAGCCAGTAGTGTGTGGAATCTACATGATAGCAGACCCTGACCAGAGAATCCAGGTCACCTTCAATTACCTCGACGTACCCTGCAAGGATGGAGGATTGGTTGCAGTAAGTACTTTCTCTCTCTCTAATATTACAATGGTGAAGCGCCTATATAATTGAATCGGTTACTTCGAAAACAGCCTTAGTCCGTATGGGTTTAAGTTTATATGTGTCTAGTGATCTTGTATTATGTAGTGAAATTGCGACGATTCCAAGTAAAATAGTCGGATCTGCAAAATCGCCACTTTTAGTTTTTAACGCCATGTTTCATAAACATCCTAAAATTGTATAATGATATTCTTAATTTTTATAATGGCATTCTTAAGCCTTTACTCAAGTTTTTTTTTACCTGTACGTTATCAAGTAACATCTCTTTCTTTAAATTGTTAGATAAGTGTCTCCGTGCAACAATATCAGTTCTGCCAGTTACGTTATTTTCTACCTGCCTTGACCTAATTAAACGCTGGTCAACTAATTTAATACCTTTTTTCTTCGAATCAATCATAATAACAGATTATTCTCATAATTTATGTATAGCAAATTTTTATGACTAAACATAATTATGATCTGCAATATAATGACTAAAATTTATTTTCGTTAAACTATGATGCGTCTTTCAATTGGTGTGTTCCTGTGATTACGGGTGGGCACTGTCCTACACCGGAAAAAAACTAAATATAGCTATAAATAATAGGCTCTCCTGCGGCCTGTTTTGTTTTTTTTTGTCTTTAAACTTTCGAAGTACCTAGAGTTTCATTGAAGAAGTAATGTCAGACATTGAACAGCTCAATATATACGGGTTGTGGCGACAAGCTATACGAAAATGAATTATGAAGAACTTAACTAAATGAAGCTAATGTACTGTTACCAAAAGAACCCTGCAAAGAACCTCTATGCATGGGCGCATACCACTCTTTTTGATAAATGTACATATACAAAATATCTCATACATAGTTGTTGCTTGTAGGCACTGACGCGAGGAATCAAAGGCGGTGAAAACTTGTATGAGATTATATATTTTCAAAATTGCAGCAGAGCCGTGCGGGGTGGCTCGCGATAGGTAGCGGACTGCCCCGGCCGGCGATGACAAAAACAATATAGGGTAAACTTACATATTTCGATCCTAATTGCAAAATACCTTATTTTATAAACTTAAAACTATGTAAACACTTTTTGTTGCCAACACTAACATTATATGAGAAATAGAACGCGTCGCTAACATTCCCCACCCTAGTGCTGATTCAGCACTCATCTTCCAGAGAGATAGGTGCGACGCGTGCCGCAGACCGGCGCCACGTCCCGGTGGTAGTTCTCACCTCGACCAGTCGCGTGCGCCCGTCCTTGCCGGGAAACACCTGTGTGACCAAGCCTTTAGGCCACGAGTTGCGAGGGGAGTTCGGGTCTACCACAAGAACGAGGTCGCCCACCTGCAGCTGTTTCTGTTCCTCATGCCATTTTCTTCTCGGTAGAAGATTGGGCAAAATTTCCTTCATCCACCTCTGCCAGAACATATCGGTCAGCCTCTGAGCCGTACGCCAATGTTTCCGCAAGTACAGATCAGAACCGTCAAATGAACCAATGGTAGGCAGATTTGATGAGGTACCGAGAAGAAAGTGGTTTGGAGTCAGAGATTCTATACCTCCTGTCTCGACAGAGACGTGCATCAGGGGACGACTGTTAACTATATTTTCTACTTCCGCCAAAAGCGTGCTTAACACCTCGTTCCGTGGTGCACGCTCGTTCAAGACGACTTTAAGTGACGTCTTTACACTACGTATGAGCCTTTCCCACGCCCCACCCCAATGGGGGGTAGAAGGGGGAATAAAGGTCCACTCCATACCTTTGTTAACACCTTGGCGTTTCAGTTCTTCGGAGTCTAGTTCGCGCATCGACCGCTGCAGCTCATTGTGGGCACCCCTCAGGTTAGTACCATTATCAGAGAACAGGCGTGACGGCCAGCCACGTCTCGCCGCCATCCGCCGCAGCGCCATTATGAGCGAGTCCGAGGTCAGCGAGGAGACCAGTTCAATGTGGATCGCGCGCACCGTCAAGCAAGTGAACAAAACTCCGTACCTCTTCTCCCGACGACGACCCACAACGACCTCCATCGGGCCGAACAGGTCTAAACCGCAGTACGAGAAGGGGCGCTGGTGGTGTGCCATCCGACCCTTAGGTAAGTCGCCCATTCGCGGTACTCGAGGCAGACACTTGCGGATCCTGCACAGCATACACCTGGATGCTACAAACTTCACGGTAGGTCTCAGGCGTAATATCCAGTACCGTTGCTTCACCTCGTTGACCACGGTCTCCTGATTTCCATGAGCCACCTGTATGTGGTAATGTCGGACAATCAGCTTGGCCACGGGATGTCGACCGTCGAGTATCACCGGCCGCTTCACGTCCATGGCTACGTCTGTGGCAGCGTCGATGCGGCCACCCACGCGCAGCAGACCATGTTCGTCGAGTAGTGGTGACAAAGAGATTAATTTGCTATTGCGGTGTAAAGGCTTACCATTTTTCAGTATAGCGATATCTTCGCTGAAGGATTCCGCCTGCGCGTGCCTTAGCAATAGTTGCTCGGCACGGTCCATTGTGCTGCAGTCTACTTGACCTGAAATGCCCTTACACTTGTCTATGAATGTTAGTACATTGGCCGTGGCCCGCTTTAAGCGAAGCCAAGAAGAAAACCGTAGGGGGTCTGGCACTGCCAGTCCAGTTGAAGCCTCCTGTACTATAGCGACGCATTCAGGCATTGTAGTGGTCAACTGTGATGCGATAACATCCTTCGGCCACGAAGATTCACTTTCATATAAAAAGTTCGGACCCGCAAACCATTCATTGAGCTGAGTGTGATCGAAAGTTTCCCGCGTGGATAAATCAGCGACATTTAATTTCGTAGGTATGTACCTCCACTCGTCCACGCGCGATAACTCGTCGATCTCACCCAGCCGGTTTGCTTCGAACGTTTTATAAGTGCGCGTATCGTTGCGAATCCAGTGCAATACTGTAGTGGAGTCGCACCAAAAAAATCGACTGCCCGGAACTAACTTATGTTCCTTCCCTATAGTATTAGCTAGTCTTGCAGCTAATAAAGCACCTTGTAACTCGGCCCTGGGCACCGTTAAAGGCTTTACAGGCATTACTTTACACTTACTAGCAATAAATGCAACTTTAATATGATTATTCATTTCCCACCGCCAATAAGCCACAGTGCACATAGCTCGAGTACTGCTGTCACAAAATAAATGCAATTGAAGATTGTTATAACCTGCAGCGATCGTAGCACTGGTAGCTGCCGCTACAGATTCGTAGCCGTTCGTAGCGCTCGCTGTGGGCGCGTTGTTACCATGCGCGAGACCCGTGCTACATAGCAGTGTCGCACTCGATGTGCCCGCATAGTGACTGCGATCAGCTGATTTATAACATCTAGGTATGCGTATATCGTTAATTACCTTAAGTAGCTCAATCCATTTCCGCCACTTTTCATGTAACTCGTTCGGAATGTAGTCGTCCCAATCCATATGAGATCGCCACGCGTCTTGTAACATGATTCGTCCTTGAATCGTGAAAGGTGCTAAGAAACCTAGTACATCAAAAATTGACATTATGACTCTTAGCATGAGACGTTTTGTAGGCCTATTCTCACCCTTAAGTACGTCGTCCGGTATGCGTTTAAACGACATATCGAAACCTAACATGTCCTCAGCAGGGTACCAAATGAGACCTAAGGTACGCTCGCTTTCGTGTTGTTGGCCGACTTTGAACCTTACAGCAGCAGTACCTAAGGTCTCCTTTGGCACGCTGTCTAAAACTGCGACGCTGTTACTCGTCCAATTTCTTATTTCAAAGCCGCCGGCTTTGTGGATATCACTGACATTCCTTACCATTTCGATGGCCGTCTCCTCGTCGGGGAGGCTGTGGATGTAGTCGTCCATATAGTGCGAGTTCACAATGGCATCGACGGCGGCGGGATGTGATGACTCAAACCGCCGCGCGTTCTTATTTTTTATGAACTGCGCGACAAACGGAGAACAGCAGGCGCCGAATATAAGTGACGTCATCACATACGTCTTAATGTCTTCGGTGGGGCTGTTTCTCCACAGAAACCTCAGTGCGTGCTGGTCTTCTGCTCGGATCTTGACCCTTAGGAACATGTCCCTAATGTCACCTGTCACTGCTATGTTGTGTTCCCTAAAGCGCAGCATTATACCTAAAAGTGATGACAAAAGGTCAGGCCCTGTGAGCAAGAAATCGTTCAAACAACGACCACTTACCTGATTAGCTGAGTCGAAGACCAAACGAAGGTTCTTTTTATTTTTATTGTCCACGCCAAAGTGAGGAAGGTAGAAGGTCCTCGGCGTGACGGTGATGTCCGTTAATTCCCTGGCGTAATCATTTTTTAACAAATGACTGATTCGTTCACGGTACCTTTCCGCGAATCCTTGATCCTTGCTCATTTTGCGCTCGATACCCTTCATCCTGATAAGCGCGCTTGGGCGGGAGTCGGGCATGGCGCGCGCGTCCCGCCACGGCAGGCCGACATGCCAGCGGCCGTCGCGCAGCTCCGCCGACTGCTCCAGCAGCGCGACAGCGCGCGCGTCCTCGGCGTTCTGTCGCGGCGCACACGTCACGCCCATCGACTCGAGCATGAACGAGCGGCGCACCTCTTCGTGGATCTGTCGTAACAGATCGTCACCCTCTGCAGTGGCCGTTCCCTCTCCGCTCTCTGCAATAAAAAGGTTAGACTCGGCCTCGGTGGGCGGGCGGACGCCCTGCGGCACGTACACCTTTCCATGGACGCACCAACCTAGGGGGGTAAGGGTAGCACACGGTTCGTTAGATTTACCTACTTTAATCTGTGAAGGCAACAACAAATGGTAATTATCTTGGCCTATTAGCAATTCGGGCTTTGAATCTGAAGTACATAAATTATCTTTTATGTCATTTAAGTGAGAACACTTAATACAATTCAAAATAGATAGGCCTTGTAGTGGTAAATTTAATTCATCAACACACCGCATTCTTATATTATGCACCTTATTGTTTATACCCGTAAGGTCCACATTCACGACGGTCGATTCATATACCAGTTCATTATCAGTGAATGCGCCACGCACTCGCAGCGTGCCCGTGTTGCCGCGCAAGCCGGCGCGCCGCGCCAATGCCGCACTCATTAAACTGACAGACGAACCGTCATCAAGAAGAGCGGTACTTGAAAATACACCATTAGGTCCATGAACGCGGATAGGTACCACTTTCAACAACACCTTACTGTCACTCGCGTTTATATGTGTTAGTGTTTCTGACACTGATTTTAATAACGCGGGTTCTCGCGGTACAAGTCCGTTCGACGCGGGGCTACTACTCGGTGCACTTGCACTTGGTAACGACGCGGGAGGCGTGACGTCACGCGCGCTGATGTTGTTTACCGGATAATGTAGCAGGCGGTGATGCGGAGCTCCGCAGCTGTCCCTGTCGCACGCAGGGGCTTTACACGTGTCGCGCTCATGCTTGGAGATAATGCATTTGTAACATAAGCCG
Organism: Epinotia nisella; assembly: GCA_932294315.1. NCBI lineage: Eukaryota > Metazoa > Arthropoda > Insecta > Lepidoptera > Tortricidae > Epinotia > Epinotia nisella. The sequence continues at coordinate 10,441,945 of OW028680.1, forward strand.
TTTCTCTTAACATGTTGCCATCGCACCTTACGAAGCGCCTTCTTGAATTGTTTACATTCCGTTAGCTTATGCACATATGTACGGCAAAATAGACATTTAGAATTACCCTCTTCGGTTTGTAATAAAACAGTATGTATGCGTGAAGATGACTGGTCGCTATGTTTGTTTCTATAGCTATCGCTGCGTGTAGTCATAAATAAACTAGCCGTAGTAGATATCTTCATTGCTTCGTCATTAAGAAAGTCCGATAGAATGACTAACCTTGATATCCGTGCATCCTTAATTAGTTTAAAACTGTAGTCTGACCATTTAGATATGAGCACAGTGGGCAGCTTGGACAGGATGATGGAGACGATATTCATGCCCTGTAGGTACTCCTCACGTCCTACTGCTCGAACGGCTTCCACAAAATTTTGAACTTTCACTGCGAACATAACTATTTCCTTATGATATTCGAGTGGCAGGGGTTGCAACCTTTTGATGTCTTGTAAAATGCGAGAAATGATGCTGTCGGGATTTCCAAAACGTAGCTCCAACGTTGACATTACTCGATCGGGTGACGTGGCGCTGATAAACAATGCTGCGACAGCATCTCTTGCGGCTCCGCGAAGACATTTTCGCAACCTCCATAAATTCTCCTTATCGGTAAATTTACAGACCTCAGTAGACTCGTCGTAGGCTTGTTTGAACTGTAGCCATTCTAACTGATCGCCTGAAAATTCAGGTAAGTCCTTAGGCGTGCTAATGCGGCTGAGAAAACTAGCGTTTGGTACTTGATTGCTGCCGGTGGAGAGGTCCTTAAGTGCACCGGCCAATAGTTGTACCGTGTGGTTGAGCGCGGTGACGGTGCCGTCGGCCGCGGGGGGCGCGGGCGGCACGGGGCTAGCGGCGTGCGGCGCCGAGCTGGGCCCAGCGCTGTGCTGAGCAGGCTCGGTGATTTGCACGACATCCGCTGGCTTCCATACTGGAACCGGAATAATGTGCAGCGCACCCGTTATTTCTCCATTGTTGGGGGGTTGCTGCTCCTCTAGTGGTTCTTTATGGTTACTCTGGTGCTCGACCCACTCCTTTATTTCACTGCGAGGTCGAGGAGGTAAATTGCCATCGATTTGTGAACTGTATTCCTCTAGGTCCTCCTCGTCACTAAGTGCTGCAAGTTGCGCGTCTAAAGTCTTATCAATTAGGTCCATTTTTATCGCAGCCTTCTCTTTTGCGGCTTCTAGAAGTAACTGCTTCCGCTTAGCTTCCTTAGATGCCAACGATTTTCGTGAGCCCATACTGCTTGTAGTTGCGCCGACGTGTGATGTGGCAGGCTTTGTCTCAGGAACGTGTTTATTCGGTAACATCGGTTCCGATTTTATGCTACTTATAGCAGTTTTATTCATTAAAAACCTCTTCACCATGGGATCCAAGGGTTTTTCGGGCAAAATTTGGTCGCTTAGCGGCATAACCTCACTTTCGGTCCTTTGTTCTCGCTCGAGCGAGTCGAGCGCCATGCGTTTTGCTTGTTCCCGACGACGCGCTTTTGCACTGCGTGTTTGTAGTTTAGCTGGCGAATGGAACATAATCTGGTTCGAAGACCACTTTGTTGCTTGTAGGCACTGACGCGAGGAATCAAAGGCGGTGAAAACTTGTATGAGATTATATATTTTCAAAATTGCAGCAGAGCCGTGCGGGGTGGCTCGCGATAGGTAGCGGACTGCCCCGGCCGGCGATGACAAAAACAATATAGGGTAAACTTACATATTTCGATCCTAATTGCAAAATACCTTATTTTATAAACTTAAAACTATGTAAACACTTTTTGTTGCCAACACTAACATTATATGAGAAATAGAACGCGTCGCTAACAATAGTTGTTACATTGTGGTAGTGGGTTGGGATGGGATTCAATTATTATGAGATTGCTCGCCCACAGGATCCATCGATTTATACTGGATTATATGCGACTGAAATGGAACCTAATGGACAAGGCCCTACCGTCGGCAGGCTATTCAAAAACCAATAATCTGTTGTCATAATGGATTTTACCCTTTTCGTCACTATTCGTTTTAGTAAAAGTTTTATAGAAGCACAGGAAAAACTTGCAGAATAACAGATTCAGACGAATTTGATTATAACCAGTAGAGACTTTAAATTCTCCATGAAATTGAAACTGAGTAAGAGGTCTTTTATAGGCAAACTTAATCGATAATGCACTGAATAGCAGTAGGTCCTTTAACGACATTGCATTCAACGAGATTGCATTCTTCAATTACCTTTTTTAAATCGAAGAGCTTGCTACGTAAAGAACGTTATTTTATTGCACAGTGAAGCAAACGGTTTAGTACTGACCTAAAATGATAATTATGAATGTATGCGAATTGCCTCATAAGATACGACTACAATATGTGCACGTACATATTGCAAACACTAAATAAAACTCAGCAAACATAAATTTTCTTCGTGAACTAGATTTTTGAGTAAACATTCTTCGACTTGAATTACTTTGTAACTCAAAAAATAATGGTTTATGGTATGTGATGCCGCGGTTGTTTACAGTTTGTTGTGATCCGGATTTTAAATTGCTTTATATTCAATAAAGATCGATTCTGATACGATTTTTTGCCGATTATCTCTTTTGATATTGATATACAAATGACGCTTTGTTTTCGATATATTCCATATTTTATTGAGAGTACAAAATCTCCTATCGTAAAAAAAAGTATAGAAAAAATATGCTTTTTTTTATTGTCTAAGAGCAATCCTAAAGCTACCAATACAATACGTACGCTTTTATATAAACAAAATTGTACAACTATGGACCTAAACGCAGTAGGTAGGTACCTACCTTTTCGTGACTGAAACAGCAATTTACTTAATTTACCATACGATTAGTATAGAAATAGCAGATGTAACGTCATTTCAATTTAACCTTTATTTCAATTAGTATGTAGCGTTTTGGGCTGCCGCCAGCGAGGTCAATCTTTGTCTCTATTTTTGGGGTTCCGTAGCCAAAATGGCAAAAACGGAACCCTTATAGTTTCGTCATGTCCGTCTGTCCGTCTGTCCGTCTGTCCGTCTGTCCGTCTGTCCGTCTGTCCGTCTGTCCGTATGTCACAGGCATTTTACTCGAAAACTATAAGGTGCATTTGAATAAAATTTTGAGGATACGTGTATTTTGTTAGCCGCTACATAGTTTTGTAATTAAAATGACAAAAAAAATTTTTTTAGGGGTGCACTCCATACATAAAACTAAATGTCAAAATTTTTTTTTTCATTGTGACCCCCTGTGTGGCACATCAATCGATAGGTCTTTCAAAATAAATATAAGGTTTCTTGGCATTTTTTTTTATTAAGTTAATAGGGTCGGAGATAATCGCCCTGAAAGTCACTAAAATTCTGTCCCCCCCCCTCTAATTTTTGAACGGTGTATTTTAAAATTATGGAAAAATTCATGGACATAGGGCTTATTAATTTCATTCACCGAAAATTGTTTTGAACAAGATCGGTTCAGAGGTTTTCGAGATATTGCTGAAAAACTGCCTTCCTCAAAGAAAAGGATGTAAGTGCCGTAAAATTTCTGTGACGATACGACCTTTTTAATAGGCACGGAACCATTCGTTTTGCGTGGTCCGACACGCACTTGGCCGGTTTTTTTTGGGTATTTATGTTATTTTTGTAGTTGTACCCATACCAACATTTGTTCCGCTCCAAAAACTGGTTCGAATGGAATCGTAAACAAATATTCATATTCATATTCATATTCATTTATTCATTGTATAGTCATGTAGGTACAATAATGTTGGTGTTTGGTTACATTTCGGGAAGGTCTGCACATGACGCCCTGTCAGGGCACACAATATGACTTATATACTAACTTAACTAGGTAGGTTCAACATTTATTTATTTATACATCTTTGTCATCAAGGAATTCGTTTAAAGAGTAGTAGCTCTTCTTTATCAAGAATGTCTTTAGACGGTTGTTGAAGATGTTCTTGGAACTTAGGCATTTTATCTCGTCGCTAATTTTATTAAATATCTTAATACACATTACGTTAGGGCTATTACTATGCAGTTTTAGTTTCGATGATACGGTGCGTGCTAGATTATTTTTATACCTGGTCTCGTATCGTCGCGGTTGGTCGGCGAGTCTAGTAAACAATTGAGGGTTATTTCTAACAAATTTGCAAACTTCGAATATATAGACTGATGGTAAAGTAAGAATACCGTACTTTTGGAAATAGGGTTTACAGCTTTCGGTGTTTTTAATGTTTGCGAGTATGCGTACGCACTTTTTTTGGAGGATGAATAGGCCATCTACATTCGTGCTATTTCCCCACAGTAATATACCGTAACTAAGCCGGGAAAAAACGAACGCGTAGTATGCTATAAGAGCAGTTTTTAAGTCTGTGGACTTTTTGAATTCTCGCAGGGCGTAAATAAATTGGGAGACTTTAGTTTTTAGTTTTTGTACATGTGTCTTCCAATTAACGTTGGTGTCGATATCTAAGCCTAAGAGCGTAAAATTGTCTACACATTCTAGCACGATGCCATCGAATAAGTAGTTTATATTTAAGGGATTTTTCTGGTTTGGCCTAAACTGAATTAGTTTTGTTTTAGCAAAATTTATTTTTTTATTTATTAAATCATAGTCTTCACCCCTATTGCCTGGGTTATGTGGTGTGATATCACAAACAAAACATTTTTAATTGTGGCTAGGCATATGAGCTTTAAAAAAATTCTTTGTAGCACATCATAGAAATAAAAGTACCTGCCACGGTAAATAAGCAAATTCAAACCACGTAGCGTTAGTAGTAAAGTCCACAACCGTTACAAAAAAAGCGTATCACCCGCTGTACTGATTGATGTTCTCAAAGGTATCTGAGAGTCAGCACCATTGTCGTCCGGTTTAATTCCCGATTTCTAGGATTGTCAATTCCTGCACAAAGTCACAAATAATATGTTAGTAATAGTATAGTGGCGTGCCGTCCATTACAACTTTTTTTTGGGTCTCTATTGGTTCCCATAAAATTTAAGTTCCGATTTTTTCAGTCCATACCGTTACCCAACATAATTGTTATAAGTCATATGGTCGAAAGTCATAAAATTATACAATATAAATTGGAGTTTCGATTTTTGCAAGTCATCATTATTGTTAGTCATAAAATTGTTTAGTCATAACATTCAATGTGCAGATGGTATGCCATTTCATATTATTGAAGGCAATAAACTTGCTTATTATAATTGTTGTAAAGTCTTTTTTCACAGGTCATAATGATGGGTAGTCACGTGGTTAGTTAGTCATAACATTTAATGTGAGGGTGGTGTCAGACTTCATAATATTACAGTCAATAAAAACACTCGCAATAATTATAAGAAGGTATAAAATTCTTGTTCTAAATAAATTGTTGTTCTTGAACTAACAAACCTATCCAAGTGGTTGTACGAGTCAGTATAATTTTGTTTAAAATACTAATCCAAAAATATTGCAATGACATACGATTTATATCCCAATTTAAGTAGTGCGTAGGATAAAAACTACAATGGTTGTGTTGCAAAATTATAATATTTTTTGCAAACAAGTGTTTCCGCTCTTTTATAAAAAAAATAACCTCGAAGACGAAAGCGGGAGCAAAGCTCTCGCTTCCGTCTTCTAACCTATCCGCGATCCGAGTCGGTTTTGCCACTGAGTCCCTGTTCCTGTTGTTCTTTAAAAAACTTGAACTTTATACACCACTATCTTGGCATTGGTTGATCTCAGAGAAAAGTTTATTTGACGTTTTATGCTTATTTTGATAGGTTCTACATTTTGATAGGTTTGATAGTAGTTTTTACAGGTAACTTAGTTACAAAAATTTAATTGGTCCTATCGATCATTTATAAAATGTAAATTTGCCTATTGATTATTTGGTCAAATGAGTAATTTGTAGAAAGTTGAGTTGTAAAATAATTAATTGTCAAAACAAAATTTTGCTAATCGTTGGTTGTCAAGTGTAAATTTGCGAAATGTTTTTTGATGAAACGACAGGACACCGTCAGCTGCATTGGTACGAAATGCCCACCGAACAATATTGTGTGCATATTTATACATAATTTTGAAAGTGTTAAGTGTTCAGATATTACCTGCTTTTAAAAATAAATAAACATAATTAATTTGTGATTTTGGTGTGTCTGTCTATGTAAATGCAATATTATTAAAATATTTTTATTATGCGACTCTATTCATTCGGTATTTAATTTTGATGTGAACAATCAAGTCACATCTCTCTCAATAAACTAAAAAGTTTTTACCTATTCTGTTTCTAATTTGCTAAAGCCTAAAAAACTAAGTTTTGTATTAAGATTAGCAACTACTAAAATATAGCTAGAGTTGTCTTTTTTGGGTCAGAAGTTGATATCCATAAAATTTATAGACATACATATCAGTAGTCATAATTTTTGTTAAGTATAACGCTTAATAGTTCTAATATCAATGACCTATAATATTAAATCCTATAATCTCAAAAGTCATAAAATTGATGACTATAATGTTTAAAGGTCTATAGATAATTATTCAGAAATGTTGTAAGGCATTTATTTCAACGTACTAATGGTTGTTATTCATATCGTATTAATGCCTAAAATTAATTATGTCTAAGAAACCAAATCTATAACATCCATAGGTATATAGATAATTACTCAGAAACATTTCTAGACATAATAAAACTACTATCAAACCTATCAAAATAAGCATAAATCGTCAAATAAAATTTTCTCTGAGATCAACCAATGCCAAGATAGTGGTGTATAAAGTTTTTCAAAGAACAACAGGAACAGGGACTTAGTGGCAAAACCGACTCGGATCGCGGATAGGTTAGAAGACGGAAGCGGGAGCTTTGCTCCCGCTTTCGTCTTCGAGGTTATTTTTTTATAAAAGAGCGGAAACACTTGTTTGCAAAAAATATTATAATTTTGCAACACAACCATTGTAGTTTTTATCCTACGCACTACTTAAATTGGGATATAAATCGTATGTCATTGCAATATTTTTGGATTAGTATTTTAAACAAAATTATACTGACTCGTACAACCACTTGGATAGGTTTGTTAGTTCAAGAACAACAATTTATTTAGAACAAGAATATTATACCTTCTTATAATTATTGCGAGTGTTTTTATTGACTGTAATATTATGAAGTCTGACACCACCCTCACATTAAATGTTATGACTAACTAACCACGTGACTACCCATCATTATGACCTGTGAAAAAAGACTTTACAACAATTATAATAAGCAAGTTTATTGCCTTCAATAATATGAAATGGCATACCATCTGCACATTGAATGTTATGACTAAACAATTTTATGACTAACAATAATGATGACTTGCAAAAATCGAAACTCCAATTTATATTGTATAATTTTATGACTTTCGACAATATGACTTATAACAATTATGTTGGGTAACGGTATGGACTGAAAAAATCGGAACTTAAATTTTATGGGAACCAATAGAGACCCAAAAAAAAGTTGTAATGGACGGCTCGCCACTATACTATTACTAACATATTATTTGTGACTTTGTGCAGGAATTGACAATCCTAGAAATCGGGAATTAAACCGGACGACAATGGTGCTGACTCTCAGATACCTTTGAGAACATCAATCAGTACAGCGGGTGATACGCTTTTTTTGTAACGGTTGTGGACTTTACTACTAACGCTACGTGGTTTGAATTTGCTTATTTACCGTGGCAGGTACTTTTATTTCTATGATGTGCTACAAAGAATTTTTTTAAAGCTCATATGCCTAGCCACAATTAAAAATGTTTTGTTTGTGATATCACACCACATAACCCAGGCAATAGGGGTGAAGACTATGATTTAATAAATAAAAAAATAAATTTTGCTAAAACAAAACTAATTCAGTTTAGGCCAAACCAGAAAAATGGGTCTCTATTGGTTCCCATAAAATTTAAGTTCCGATTTTTTCAGTCCATACCGTTACCCAACATAATTGTTATAAGTCATATTGTCGAAAGTCATAAAATTATACAATATAAATTGGAGTTTCGATTTTTGCAAGTCATCATTATTGTTAGTCATAAAATTGTTTAGTCATAACATTCAATGTGCAGATGGTATGCCATTTCATATTATTGAAGGCAATAAACTTGCTTATTATAATTGTTGTAAAGTCTTTTTTCACAGGTCATAATGATGGGTAGTCACGTGGTTAGTTAGTCATAACATTTAATGTGAGGGTGGTGTCAGACTTCATAATATTACAGTCAATAAAAACACTCGCAATAATTATAAGAAGGTATAAAATTCTTGTTCTAAATAAATTGTTGTTCTTGAACTAACAAACCTATCCAAGTGGTTGTACGAGTCAGTATAATTTTGTTTAAAATACTAATCCAAAAATATTGCAATGACATACGATTTATATCCCAATTTAAGTAGTGCGTAGGATAAAAACTACAATGGTTGTGTTGCAAAATTATAATATTTTTTGCAAACAAGTGTTTCCGCTCTTTTATAAAAAAAATAACCTCGAAGACGAAAGGGAGCAAGCTCCCGCTTCCGTCTTCTAACCTATCCGCGATCCGAGTCGGTTTTGCCACTAAGTCCCTGTTCCTGTTGTTCTTTGAAAAACTTTATACACCACTATCTTGGCATTGGTTGATCTCAGAGAAAATTTTATTTGACGATTTATGCTTATTTTGATAGGTTTGATAGTAGTTTTATTATGTCTAGAAATGTTTCTGAGTAATTATCTATATACCTATGGATGTTATAGATTTGGTTTCTTAGACATAATTAATTTTAGGCATTAATACGATATGAATAACAACCATTAGTACGTTGAAATAAATGCCTTACAACATTTCTGAATAATTATCTATAGACCTTTAAACATTATAGTCATCAATTTTATGACTTTTGAGATTATAGGATTTAATATTATAGGTCATTGATATTAGAACTATTAAGCGTTATACTTAACAAAAATTATGACTACTGATATGTATGTCTATAAATTTTATGGATATCAACTTCTGACCATCGAAATTCGGAACAACAAAATTATGGGAAACAAAGGGCACCCTATCACCTATCGCGTGACAAGGCCAACCATGCTACGGGGCCCGGTTTGTCTTTTTCACATTAATCCATTATTAACAAATAATAGAATAGGCGAAATTACCTATGTTCCAAATAAAGACATGAGACGCTGGCCCCGGGGGGCGGCGGCTCCACGTCCACTTCGAATTAAGTAAATAAATGTAACACAACACGAACTACATATACATTATTAACATCTTTAACTATCACTTGTGACATAACACCTACTACACTTATCAACTACTACAACCTGATTTAATAGTGTATCCATATAGTGGTCGCTAATGACCTTAGCTGTTTAAGCGACCTTAAATAAATAAATTAAAAAAAAAAAAATTACGTGCGTATTTGTTTATCGTAATGCCATGCAACTACTCTTGCACTTACATGGCAGTAAGGTATGATTATTTTTTACAGTGGGTGGACGGCTGGGAGCTAAACGGAGAGGTGTGGCCCGCGGACGCATGGGACGACGACAGAGTTGTTGAGTCGTGTGACCGCCGTCCGATGCACAAGCTCGTGGCTCGGCAGAACGCGGCGCTGATCCAGTACCGTGTCCCGGCTAGAGGCAAGGGATTCGCCATCACTGTACGTCATCTGAAGCATTCCAGGCGTAAGTTAACTTGGCTATTATTGTTATCGTCTTCTTCGATTATTACTGTATTGTATCTTAAAAGACAAGTAAGTCTTGGGACGCCCTGTATATAAGTATTTACAGGGTGAATTCTAAATCGTGAATCGTAACCACGTTTACCGGTAAAGCTACTTAAGACTATTACAGAGCACTAGTGTTAATTACAATTAAGGACCCGCTTAATTAATTATGAACAAAACCAGAAAGTGCGTCCCCACTTTTCATCCGCCTTGGTCACCCTACACGAGTCACGTGACTTGCAACGCAATGTTTACCTAAGTGCAAAGGTTATCTTATCAATATCATGTTGTCCTGATGCATTAAGCAGCTGCCAAACGTAACGTTGACTTACGTGAAAAAGACTTGCAGCAGCTCTTGTACTCGCTTGAGGATTACGATTAAAAAATAATAGTATGTTTCTGTAGAGCCTATCCGGATGAAATCGTGGTCGACCGCGAGCCTGAGCGTGCATAGGCACAGTAAATTGGCCATGATCTCGTAGGTTTTGCACCATCCTCATAATTAATTTTTGTCTCGGTACCGGCGACTCAGGATACCTTCTTCCGAATAGTTCTTGCGTTTGACCAATTCTGCCAGTCTGAGCGTACCAAGATACCATATCAAACCTTTGTATGTTCGTGTACGGATACGGTGGAGGCATTTTTACACCATTAATCGTAATAAAACTGAATTATTTTATGAGTAAATACGATTTAAATACTTATGTTGACAATGTCGACGATGTTGACATTATTGACAATACATGCCAAAATTCTATCCAGCCAACTTCAATATTAGGAGGTTGGATATCTAATGTTGAAATTTTCATGACAAGTGCGAAACATAAATGTAGGGTGACCACGAGATTTTAAAAATTAGGATAAATCAAATTAAAAGTGGACAAAATAAAAACGTACTTAATTTAGGTTTAAAATCATTGTAAGTTATTGTTAACTAGGTTGTGGACCTTGTGACTGTTATACTCTCCTTGGAAGGTGACAAGGCAACCATACCACACGCGTCTGATGCTTGGGATGCTTGGGCGGCTCTAAATCCTGGTGCGCGCAGGCCAGATAAACCCGATCGCCAGCGTTCGTGGGACGATATAGGGGTGAAACGAGCACTGGATTCTCTTGAGGAGACTGCGCAAGGTGTGGACAAGGCTAGACTGAAGGCAGTTTCGAAGCCGGAGTCTGGGGCTTGGCTGCATGCGCTTCCGTCTCCACACTTGGGCACTCTGCTTGACGACGAGTCGATGCGGGTGGCAGTGGCTTTCCGCCTGGGCTGTGATGTGTGCGAACCCCATTTATGCATCTGCGGCGCCAGGGTGGAGAGCAACGAGCACCACGCATTGAGTTGCTGTCGATGTGCGGGGAGATTCTCTCGTCACCACGCTCTGAACGATATTGTCCGGAGGGCTTTAGTCTCGGCCAATATTCCATGTGTGCCGGAGCCCTCAGGCCTAAGCCGGTCGGATGGCAAAAGGCCGGATGGCTTGACCCTGGTGCCATGGCAGAAGGGCAAATGCCTACTGTGGGACGCCACTTGTGTGAGCACGTTCGCTGCCTCGCACCTTGGTCGCACCACCGGGACAGCAGGAGCTGCTGCCGAGGCAGCTGCGGTCAGAAAGCGGGACAAATACTCCGCGCTGAATACTTATTCGTTTGTCCCTCTGGCGGTGGAGACGATGGGTTGCTGGTGCTCAGAGGCCAGAACATTCTTGGCGGAAGTTGGGCGCCGTTTGCGACTGAGAGGACATGACTCCCGTTCCGGGTCATTCCTGTTGCAAAGGTTGTCGATCGCGATTCAGCGCGGCAATGCAGCGAGTGTGATGGGAACCTTTGCACCCGGAATGACACGGGGCGGGTTATTTGACTAAGTGTAGTTTTATTGACTGTATTAAATTGTATTTAAACTGTATTTTTCTATATTTTGACCCACTATGTATAGACTTCAAAAAAATATTACGATTCACGATTTAGAATTCACCCTGTATATATAAAACAAAGTCGTGTTATTGTTAAAGTACTGTAAGTCTCCTCACAGAATAACTACAAAAAAAAAGAAAACGTGATGAAAACAAATGTACCAATTTACTGTCTCATAGATTTTCTCGCGGGGTCAACAAAGTAGTAAAATAATAAATTATAAATCTCATGAGTTTATTATTAAGGTGAAATTTTAATATCGTTAAATTATTGTTAATTTTGTGAGGGTCCTAAATACGCCGCTAAGAGACCATTTTGGATATTGCCTACAGCAGTATCGGAAATTTTATCAGACTCACGCTAGGTAAAATTGCCTGTGTCCGGCCCCGGCCGTTTTCTTAGAACAACGACGGCGTTTTTGCTTGGCCGAAACATGCCCAAGCCCGGTCGAGCCACGGCCGACACCGAGCCGCTTCCGAGCCTCGGCCGTGGCTCGGCCGGGTTTGGGCATGGCCCGGACGCGCAAAAACGCCGTCGTAAACGTAATACAAATTTGCCATACTGTTAACGTGAGTTTGGGGATAATGCAATATTATGTCACCACCGAGCTGACCTGACGAATCTCTTTGTATTTGGTCTCATTAGAGCCCTCTGAAAATGATTTAGACAGATTTCTGTCTGCCTAAATTAAATACATTTGTATTTAATTTAGGATGCAATTTATTCCAAAATCTAAACTGAATTATTGGTCAATTTCTTAATTTCGATTGTTATTGTGTACGAATATACATCTAGTTTTGGCAGAACATATTATTATTATTTACAAGACAACTCTTAGTAACCTTATGGCTTTTCTAATGTAAAACCTGTATGGCGATGATGATTACATTAAGCGAGCGGTACTGTAATTATTTTTACATTAAATTGTTTATATAGCATGCAACGTGATGATGTTCGGATCCGAGGGCATATTCACCCTTCGCAACCATGGCGCTACGGGCAACTGTTCGCTCATCGCTATCGCCCCAACCTCCATGCGTGTGCTGGACCTCAACGTCGGACAGGCGGTGAAATCTCACTCGCTGCTTGACTCAGAAACCGGGACCATTCAACAGGTAATGTCATTTCCGATGCGTTCATTTCTGGTACCTTCACTGAAGCATATTTCGAGACAGGAAATTATATTCCGCTCCCCAACCGCGGTAATTTCTTGGAATGCAAATCTATCGCAAAATAATACCAACGTGAAATTAAACTTGACTTTAATTTAAACCACATTTTCCTGTATTTGTTTATTCGGTTGTTAATCAAGTTAAATATATTTCGAACAATATGTTATACCTAATCTTAAAATTATTATGAAAACGTTCTAACGAAACGATACTTAACGTATATTGAATTATTTATCAGGTGCTTAATCTGATATCTATGGATTTCTAAAAGATTCTTGAATTATATATTTATGTCAGAATTCCGAATTAAGAGTTTCTAATTTAAAAATGGTTGCGCGTCTCATTCAAGTGTTTTTTTTAATTGTTGTTACGCAGCTAAATATAAAGCCGTTCTCTATATAGGTACATATCTTTAGTTTTCGCATTTTGTCAAAGACAAACCTTTCTACGTATCGTTAATTTTGTCGTCCCAATTAAGGGTATTGGCCATAAAATGGTCCTATTTAGCGATTATCCGGGAGAGCATCTATCATTAACTTTGTATACAATTATACAAAACGGTTTAGAGTATTTATTCGTAATCATGCTTCCATAATGTTTCTAGAAGTTAATATGCGTTACGCCGTTCTTCTAAAAACGTTTTGTAAATCGTCTCAATCGTCCCAGTACCATGATTTTGCCTTAAACATTTTATATATCGCATACGAATTGGTGTCATTATCGATACCATCGTTGATTTGCGTAGGCTGTCATCAGCATGTTCATTAATGGAAATGCAATGAAATGATGAATCGCTAACATTGATGGCGCGGATTGCTGGCATTCATCAGTTAGTGAATGTCAAAACCTTTTAATTAGATTATATCAGTATATTTGACTGGTACTTTTCTGCTGGAGTCATTTAAAGATTGATTTTACTGAAATGGTACCTAATACACATTCATGATATGAAAGTGAGTTAATTTATAAGAAAAGTCGTTTATGATAGGGCAGTTTTGGGCAGGGACTAGGCATATTAGCATATCGAAAAATAAAATAAGTATTAGCAAATAATAATTTTCAAAAGGGACTGCAGCGCATAGTGCTTGTCAATTTTGGGACAAAATTACAGTACCGGAGGATAAATATGGCGCTGTGCGAGTTAATTTGGAGAAGGCGGTCCGAAAAATGATTAAAATGGTCTATGTTTTTATTGATAAAACCTGGGATATGAAGAGAAAGGAGGTGAAGAGTCTTTAGTGAGAATATTTAATTGAAAATTCCCAAGAAATCCTTAGCGACCTGCAAAGTAGACCGCAATTATAGCACGAGATAGGAGACGTCGACGACGAAGAGTGGTGACGACTTTGTCGTTAGTTTATTTTTAAAGTTTTTATAACTCTTGAAAAATAAATGTTTAACTAAAGCTAAATTGATAGGTACTCAGATTGTAATTCATAATTAAGTGTCGCAACGGAACTAATAAATACGTCAAATACACGAACTTTTCAAAGACTTTGTCAGCTGCGGTTCACTAATGTATAACCAAAAAAATATTTGCAAATTATCGTTTGACAAAAAACGCTTCACAAAATAATTACTTAACAAACGTGTTATTGCGCAAAAGTTTCATTTTACAAACGTTTATTGACAAACACTCAATTAGCAATAAATACATAGGTAACGTCAAATGTATTCAATAATAAAGTTTTTTTTGGCAAATGTATCGTTTCGCATAACATACTAATCCAAAAATATTGCAAAGGCATACGGTTTATATCCCAATTTAAGTAGTACGTAGGATAAAAATTACAATGTTTGTGTTGCAAAATTACAATATTTTTTTGCAAACAAGTGTTTCCGCTCTTTTATAAAAAAAAACCTCGAAGACGAAAGCGGGAGCAAAGCTCTCGCTTCCGTCTTCTAACCTATCCGCGATCCGAGTCGGTTTTGCCACTGAGTCCCTGTTCCTGTTGTTCTTTGAAAAACTTGAACTTTATACACCACTATCTTGGCATTGGTTGATCTCAGAGAAAAGTTTATTTGACGTTTTATGCTTATTTTGATAGGTTCTACATTTTGATAGGTTTGATAGTAGTTTTTACAGGTAACTTAGTTACAAAAATTTAATTGGTCCTATCGATCATTTATAAAATGTAAATTTGCCTATTGATTATTTGGTCAAATGAGTAATTTGTAGAAAGTTGAGTTGTAAAATAATTAATTGTCAAAACAAAATTTTGCTAATCGTTGGTTGTCAAGTGTAAATTTGCGAAATGTTTTTTGATGAAACGACAGGACACCGTCAGCTGCATTGGTACGAAATGCCCACCGAACAATATTGTGTGCATATTTATAAATAATTTTGAAAGTGTTAAGTGTTCAGATATTACCTGCTTTTAAAAATAAATAAACATAATTAATTTGTGATTTTGGTGTGTCTGTCTATATAAATGCAATATTATTAAAATATTTTTATTATGCGACTCTATTCATTCGGTATTTAATTTTGATGTGAACAATCAAGTCACATCTCTCTCAATAAACTAAAAAGTTTTTACCTATTCTGTTTCTAATTTGCTAAAACCTAAAAAACTAAGTTTTGTATTAAGATATAGCTAGAGTTGTCTTTTTTGGGGCACTTTTCTTGACATTTTTGTTCGATATTGTGAGTCTATATACTATATTATACGTCAATGACTACAAACAATACTTTTGATATGTTAATTATTTGTTCAAAAGGAATAAATAAGTTATCGAATTGAATTTAAAGTCGCACACAAAATAAAGTTATTCATCGTACGAAGTTTCCAAAGCTTTTTGAGTATTAAGTTTTTTTTTTGCTGTTTATATTCTTCGCACCCGAGATATAATATTATTTGCACCGCCTCTTTTATTTAAATCTGTCGTGTGGGAGTCATTTATAATGTATCGTGTTACTTCAAAGCACGTGTCATCCAAAGATAATTCCTACACATGTATGTTAATTAGGATTCCTCTCCTCGAAGGATACATAAGAATAATCTAATGGATCCAATTAAGTATTATTTTTTACTATCTCCTCGTCATTGGCCACAGCATCTATGCCAGATGATTGTTGCAGCGCTTAGGAGCCTATGAAATGATAATAAACCGCCCAAATAGTAAAAAATCGGTATCGTATTATTGACTCTTCTTATTCGTCTTTCGTTTAAATCTTATTTATTTCATCTGTCGTTCGCTATCTGTTACTATGACCAAAGCAGGTATAATTATCTGCTTTGGTCAAATTCTGCAACTTATCGTATTTGTTTTTCGTCGTCACAGTCTTCTTTATTTGATTTCAGAATTTAACCATAGAAGAAAATGCGATTATAGCTTGAATGACGAATGTATGAGACGAAATATGAATGATACGAAAAACTAATAAATTTTGTATCTACCCATGAGTGAGCAATCTTTTAGCAGCTTATAAAAAATGTCCTGGAAAGTATTTTTATAAACAAAGTGGGGGTACTTAGGCGTAATAAGGACACTTATAAATTAAGTTCAAAGTTTTATGCCAGCGTGAACGGCGGATTCTTTGTGTTTGCAAAACATCGCAGTTATATTTTATTTCATCTACAACTAGAACGATATTGTAGTTTAAAACTCTTTCAAAGCTAGGTTTAATCTGTAAAACATGTTACGAGCTTTCTTATTATTATTATATAGGGATAGGTAATGTGAAAAACTTACGACCATTCAAAAAGTTTGAATACAAAAAGAATTAAATATTTAACACTACGGGAATAACATTGGTTTCATACGTGAAATTTTTCGATTAAGTGGGATAGACCCTTCGTTAAATTCTGCTGAATAAATGCGTATAACTTTAAAATACAATTAGACCCACACATATACACTCAAGAGCAAAAGTTTCGGGTACACTTTGTATAGAATTTCAGTACAAGCTGTACCCAAAACTTTTGCTCTTGAGTGTATATTAAATTAGACACATACCTACAACTACATTCACGCAGGCAAGTTTAAACACGCTTGTAAAAACCTCCAATCGATTACTTCAACAAGTTGATCAGGCGCTGACTAGAGGAAATGGATTTTACAGTACACATGGTGTTACTTTCTCGCACTAGTGCGGAAATGAGCACTTTCCGTGCATATGTTGAAACTTTAAAGAGCCATATGTACTGTAAAACGTTGTACGATACACGTGCGAATAGGTAATTCGCAACTCGTGTCGATTTAAAACACTCCCTTCGGTCGTGTTTTAATTTATCGCCACTCGTTGCGAATTTCCTATTTTCTGCACTTGTACCGTAAAATTCGTAAATAACTATTATCTACCAGTAAAATTACTTTATCGCGGCGAATCTGTGCCTTGAAAATATATTACCTATGTATTTGAACATCAAGGAAGTTTGAGGTTTAACTTTGAGCTTGTGAACATGCAACTCTTGTTTTAGAATTCACCATATTTAAGGCATGATATTAACCCGTCTGGAGGTAAAAGTTGAGGAAATGGGAAAATGGCCGGGTGTGGGTGAGCACTAGATTTTGTGTAAAAATTTAGTCTCCTCAAAACTATTAATTAAGTTAGTACATTATTGTATTTGTTTATTTTCTGATTTTGATTTATCGTGAATTAATTAGATTAATCAACAGAAAATATATTTAAAAAAACTTTACTGCTTCGCTGCATACGACTCGTAAGTGTCTCGAGAATCTATAAAAATGGCGCACATCGTACAGTCGTGCATGTCAGCAGAGGCCACCATTTTGATTTTTTTAAATTTACCAGTGAGACTTTTTCCATGTGAATTGCTATTTTTGATAAATAAGATATCGACGAACAAAATTGGCAACTTATTGCAGGCGGATATCAAAAAAATGTGTTACTTATGGTCAAAAGAGGTTAAAAAGGCTGTGACCACTGGTTCCTGATTGACCACTGGTGGTATAAAATAACCTATGAACATCCTTACACTGCTCTTAGGGTAAAGGACCCTAACTGCAGTGTAAGGATGTTCATAGGTTATTTTATAGGTCGTCTTGCTAAAAAGACAGACGTCTAGCTAAAGAGTTGGTAGGCAGTAATGTAAGATAATCATGATAATGTCGAAACTATAAATTAAACCTTTTGATGTTTTCTACTTAAGTATTTAAACAACGCTTTATTTGATAAAAATATTAAACGATATGCTGTAAAAGTAAAGCGTTATAAAATAAAAATCAGCAATATTTTCAATCAAACTGTTATCTGTTAGTTTCCGCTCACTAAAATTGCCTAGCATTTTTTCGTAGTGCGGTAAACGATATTAGGCAAAAGTGGAAATGTTTTTTCGATCTTCGTTATTGTGGTCTGTATAAATTCCTTGTCACTAGGAGCTTTTCAAAAGAAAGGTAATCCGAATATAATGATTCGTTTCATCATGTATTTTAAAAATAGCCTATCATGTTTACACAGAAGCTTAACCGTCTTTGATGAGTCTTCTTTGAAATCGCTTTCAAGATTAGACTGTATGAATTTCCTTCTTGATATTTTAATTAAGCCTCTATTGGACGTTTAAGCTTCAAACAATACCAATGTAAAAAAATTGAAAGAAGCTCCGTGATCAGCGTCTTTGAAAACATGTGATCAATGGTTTGAATTTTTACCAAGAGTTCGATTGAAATATGATTAAATACATCACATAGTTTTAGTGAAAACGCTTAACGGATAAAAGTCAAAGTATATTACTAGTTTTTATCATGGCTTTATTGTGCATGTTTTCATTTGGTTGGGTATCTGCTCTAATATATATGTATATATTTACCATTTAAAAATAATAATAAGTTTACTTCGTATACCCCACTTTCCCAACAGACCTATATTCATGAGCAGGGAGAAATAAATAAACAATTTGATACTGAAACTTGATACAGGACCATCGTCTCCCATTGCTCTTGAATATGTTTAGGACTAACTGGTATATGTAATTTTATTTTTAATTTTCTTTGTAAAAACATGGTATGAAAGAGCGAATACCTCCTAACACAAGTTTTTAACTTAAAAGGAGGATTCGACACCTTCTCTGTAATCATAATTATATAAGTTAAATAATAAACATTTTTTTTTTGAATTTTTGAATTATTTCCTTAGAAAACTGTTTCATGTTATTAAGTATTTTATTTTGTCAGTTGTGTGTGTAATTGTACTCCAATCTGACGAAGCCTACGTTACGTATTTTATTTTGTAAATGTGGTTAATATTCTCTTGTTTTAACTTTTTATGAAAGTAGTATCAAACTTTAAATCACATGAACCACAATGCCAGAATTAATATAATAACCAATAATATTACTTTATATTCGTGTTTTAATTTTGAATAGATTTAAGTTTTAATATAGTTCGTACATATTACAATCAATTGCACATTTTTTTTTAATTGTGGAAATTAAACAAAGTGATGATTGACTAAAGAAAACAATTACAATACGAAAATTTTAATTAAGACAAAAACATTTGTAATAAAATTGTTCCCCATTGCAATAAAATTGTTAGGGGATATTAGGTCCGTTGCATTTAGTATTATTAAATTAATTAACTTTACTACGTTTTATGCGATCACCTAATTAAGTTTGGCAGTTTGCGACACTAAGAGAACTTGGTCATTTTTGTAGTAGATTCCTTTCATAATATAACTATAAAAAAGCTTCCTTACGGCTTTCTCTATTGAATCGTGAGCCAACCGGCAAACGGTGACGCGACCGTCAAAAACACTTTAAGGGAGGACAGCTCCTACAGGGAGGTAACCACGGCACAGGCCCGGATCAGTTTAAGTATTTTAAATCATCCTTAAGAGGAAAATGTTGGCTGGCGCGCGGCTCATATTACAAAAACTGAAATTGTGTCGCCGTATGTATAAATTTAAACCTATGCTATCATTTTTAGGGTTTCGTAGCCAAATTCATATATCCGTCCGTATGTCACAGGTATTTTACTCGAAAACTAAAAGGTGTATTTGAATAAAATTTTAAGGATAGGTACTTTGATAGCCGCTACATAGATATTTAATTAAATAAACAAAAAAAATTAGGGATGCATTCCATACATAAAAGTGAAAGTAAAAAAAAAAATTGTAAGCCTACGTGTGGCACACAGGGATCGGATACCGGTATTTTCACCATACAAATATACCGGTATTATTTTGTTCTATTTCGTTCTTTAGTTCATAATATAATATTGGATCAGGCTGTCTAATAATACGAAATTGTTACCTAAATACATGATAAGAGTCCTACATTAAGAGCCTAAAATAATTCAAATTATTAGACTACTTCGGGGATTTTTGAAAAAACCGGTTCCGATCCCTGTTGGCGGCACATCAATCGATAGGCCTTTTAAAATAAATATAAGGTTTCTCAGCAATTTTTTTGATTAAATGAATAGAGTCGGAAATAATCACCCCGAAAGTCACTAAAATTCTGTCCCAAGCCCCCCTCTAATTTTTGAACGGTGTATTTTAAAAATATGAAAAAAATCATAGAAAATTATTTTTAACAAGATCGGTTCAAAGGTTTTCGAGATATTGCTGAAAAACTGCCTTCCTTAAAGAAAAGGTCGTAAGTACCGTAAGATTTCTGTCACAATACGACCTTTTAATAGGCACGGAACCCTTCGTTTTGCGTGGTCCGGCACGCACTTGGCTGGTTTTTATAATAATAATTAACTGAGTTAAGTTTCTGTTATTATTAATGAATTAGAGCAGATTATAAACGCAAAAAATACATTTACTTTTATATCGTCTGCAGATGTCAAATGTAACAAAAGTTTAAAAAACTAAACACAGGACTCTTATCTCCTCCATGATAAAAAAAAATCTTGTTTACTGGCTCAATGACAATATTATTAAATTTGTAGATATTTTTGCAAATCGCGGGATAATAAATAAAAAGGCGAGCAGTAGACGGATATAGGTACATGAGTATTTGCCGACATGTTGACAGACTTTAGCGTCAAATTGCGTACTGCTTGCTTGGAATTTGTGACTGTTATTCGCAGATTAAATGTTATCTCGCTAAGCTAAGAATTTCGCATTAATTCTCTTATGTTGATCGTGTCTTTGACATTTGTTTATTTTTTATGTAACTGTTGGCAATCGGTTTACCATTTAACTAAGTTGGTATCTGCTGTACCTGCTAGGTGCGGGAGAGGTGCGTATGTGTGACGTCAGAGGTTAATTTAGTACCCGTTTCACAGTCGCTGTCATTTCTTTCGCACCGCGCAACGCCGCAGAAAACGGTATGCCTCTAATAATAAGTAATTTGAGGTCAGGTACTACATCGGTAGAGTAAACAGTAGAGTTAGAAGTAACTACTTACACCATAATAGTGGCTCTCTGAACAGAAGAACTCGCGAGTATATGACTGTTTTTAGGGTTCCGTACCTCAAAAGGAAAAAAACGGAACCCTTATGGATCATTAGTGCGTCTGTCTGTCCGTCTGCCACAGCCGATTTGCTCCGAAACTACTGGACCGATTGAGTTGAAATTTGGTACACATGTAAATTGGTGACCCAAAGATGGACGCGTAAAGTAAATTAATGAATTCTGAACAAGGAGGCCACTTTTGGGGGGTAAACTGGAAAATTAAAAAAAAAAAGTTTCGCAAATTGTATTGTGTGACATATCAAATGAAAGGGGTTGTTGTAAGCATCTCAGTTTTTATTTGTAATTTTAGCAACTCCCCCTTATCTCCGAAACTAAAACAGGAAAACCTATAAGAAGTTTGAGTAGATATTCAAAGTAACGGGAAAAATCTCAATATTTTACGGAACCCTCACCACGCGAGTTCAACTCGCACTTGTCCGGTTTTTAATAAATCTTATTGATATAATACAAGTCATTACTGCCACTTTCTGAACGCATTTTAGCGGGTTTATAAGTATGTGTGTAGATAAAATAAGCGATGCACAGCTAGCAGCCCGCACACGGTACATTGAGGCCTTTGCCACACTGGATGCGTTCTGCGGTCTGCGGTCAGGTCAAATTGAATTTGTTCATACCATACATAATGCGGGCTCGACCTGACCGCATCCAGTGTGGCAAATCCTTTACGTACCTAAACACTTAATGACGTAGTGCACCTGAAAAAATAATATAACAGTATGGCTGTCTTTTTTTCACTGATGGTAATTTGGTTAACACGTGGAGTTACTTTTATTTAAATATTAAGCAGCATTTTTTTTATTTTATTTAAAGTTCCAAATAATTCTAGTTCTCAGAGTTTCATGGTATTACTTGCTAAGCCATTAATGGCTTATTTACAGCTAGAGTTCGGACTATTTACTTTACTATTTAATAAAAGTCTATTCTTTAAAACTAAGGATGGTAGATTCTAATGGCTTTAAAATCCTTCCTTACTTAATGAAAAAATAGTTCCCTTACTTAACTTAACTGAAAATAATTATACCCTTTATAAGATTAGAAAAATCGTGCGTTAATCGTCACGACTGTGATTTCAAGGAAAACCATTTTGAATCGTTAAAAAGTAGTATTATTATATTGAAAAGCACTCAAAGATCGAAATAAGTAAAAATAGTACAATATTTACTATTGACCTTAAACGAAGAGACGTAGTCGAATTTTTCCATTAAAATATCGATGTTACATGGAGTGAGGTATAGAAGTATCGATTTTAGCTGTAATATTTATTTTACTACTGTAAACTGATTATAATTTACACTGCGTGATATAATAAACCGTTGTTTTTACCTAGTGCAAAAAACGGGGCCTCCCTGACTACGTGGAAATCGGCGGCGCCGCTGGCCTCGACCACACCAAGATGGAAGTATACGATAGCGTGTGTGGACTCGACTCTAAGGAAGGTAATATGTTCGTAGATTTCCGCAATTTTTCCGTACAAAAGGTGACATTTAAATCTACCTGACGTACGTACAATGAGTTAAGGGATCAACCTGCAGAATGACAGAGAAATCAACGTGGCGTTATGTCCCGTGACTACAGCGGATACCCTACACACATCAAACTTGCCTGCAGGTAAAACTGTGTGAGATACCTAAATGTCTACTCCAGCCATTTGCCGGACGCTCGTCTCGACAAAGTTCGGAATTTCTAAGGATACAACTGCGTTTGATAAAATATAATTGCCCTTGAAAACGCAACGTCTCATAAGGGCTGTAATCAGCAGCAGCAGGGCAGCTTCTTTAAATTGTCATGTTTGCCTTCAAATTTACTTAGGTGTCTACTAAATTAATAGGTCGGCGACTAATTTTAAGGGTCTAATAAATACTTTTCAAGCGACCGTATGTATTGTGTAATTCAAGTTACGTCATTATGACCCAGCATGGTGATTATTCTATATCAACTAAATTTGTAATATGTCTACATATTTGAAGCTTCTAATAAGTTTCTCTATTGCATGTATAAAATAATTCCACCGGACTCTAATTTCATATTGTCACCTCTATTTTTATACTATAATATTGAACATGTAATTTAATGGTCATTGAAAGCTCTAATTTCATTTAGCGACCAATATTTTTATACGTTAGCATACCTAATTGACGACAGAATCTATTTTAGTTGAACATGAAGTTTACTTATTATTGTCATAAAATAATGGCCAATGATAAATCTAATTTCAATAACTTATTTGCTCTTACTTTCCGCTCTGAAGGACACAAGATAGCGAACGAACCTGTCCTATCACTGGCAAAAATATTTTTTCTGTGTTGTGTATCATACTACCTAGGCAACAAGTGAAATCAAAAGGATTTTCGAAAAACCCAACTGCCTTTTTACAAATATTATAGCCTATGTCACTCCCACGATTAAAAGGAATCCAACGACACCACATATGTCGAAATCCGTCAATCGGTTTAGGCTGCAGGGCGTGCCAAAGAATAAGACATACACACATACATATATACATACATACATACCTACGCTCGAAAAACATAACCCTCCTCTCCTTGGGCATTCGTGTAAAAATGGCCCGCCAGCAAGTCGACGATGCTCTGAGGGACACAAGGTAACGAACGAACCTATACCTACCTACCGGTTTTTATAGCCATAGGCAAATTTTAATTAAAAATCGATACGACTTATTAATTTCGTGGTTAAATTATTATGTGCAATGCTCTTTATTATATTATGATAATAACTAAAACAAAAAAAAAACGCTGACAATGACGGACGTGTCTATCTCTGATCTTTATTTTCATAATTAGCTTTACTTAGTATTTACGCCTACATTGCCTTTTTAGATTTATTTACAATTATGCAGAACACCAAGTGCAATGTTCATAAAACACCAACGGCGAAGAATTTGACACTGCGCGGACAGTCAGGAGGTAGGTGGGTCGTTCTTCTTTTCGACCGACAATAGCCTGTCCTTCGTCTTATTACGGCATCTCATTTGAGTAATGATGTTTACGGTTTTATAATGTAAGAATGAACGTCCATATTATTTTATTAATTAGTGATATTTAATATTTCACTTTCTCTATCTAGCATTTTTTTTAATGTTTTTTTTTTCGTAGAATGCCGTGACAGAGTGGTAAACCAAAATGTTGTCCCCACTGAAAGAGTCCACTTTGTCACATGTTTTTTTTTTATAAACCAACCGTAAATAAATATTTATATTGGCCAGAAAGGAAACTTTAATTAGTTCTAATGAAGAAACCTATGCATTTTTTTAAAATCGCACTTCAAAACCACAATTTTCGATAGTTCAAAAACCAAAAAAACAGAAAAACCTCGGTTCATTGTCGGTAAAAAAGAAGAACGACCCAGGTACCTCTCTCTGACCAACGGTAGCTTAGGCCCAGCCTCGCTGGCGGCGACACCCTAGGTTAGGTTTTTTAGTCTAAGATTAAACATGAATAAAATGAATAATAATACTTAATTTTTTTTTTATTTCAGATAAAAATCCATAATTTCTTTAATATATAAAAAAAACAGTCGAAATATCATTACTAAACTTAAATAAGGTAAACGTCCGAGTGCTCGACGCTGTACTAGTATATGGCATGGGTACTCTATGTCAAAGCAATATGGGTTAAATTCGAACTAAGAGGATTTTGCTTCATTCGAATTTAAGCCATGTCACTTTGACATAGAATGCCCATGCCATATACTAGTACAGCGTCGAGCATTCGGACGTTTACCTTACATTAAAATTAAATTAAATATACAGAATGAAATAAAAAAAGCAATACAAATGAAATGGCGGCTTTATAGAGGCTAGATTTTGATTTTATTAGTAGACAGCTGTTGAATCTCTAAAATAAATAAAGTAGCTGATGTAGATTAGTCGCCAAGTTATCAATTTAGAAGATAATATATTTTATCGCCGCGAGTCTGCTGGATGCGGGTGGCGCAGGACCGGTCAATTTGGAACTCTCTGGGGGAGGCCTATGTCCAGCAGTGGACGTCTTTCGGCTGATATGATGATGATGATGACGATATTTTATCGGGAGCTGAGAATTGTTGTTTGTGAAGTGGCGCTCGATTTGTCATATTCTGTTAGGATAGTAAAGATGGCGTATTAGTTTAATAGAAGCTGCTCTATTAACCCGTTGCTTATACATACAAAAAAAGACGTTCGTTGCAGGTGCTAATGAAAACTTAAGTCAATGCACTTATAATTTCCCTTTTTTAGTGAATAAGAAGCCGTAAATCCCTCTTTGTTTGGAGGCTAAGACTACTATATCAATTACCAATCAGTGCAGTGATCATATTTCACGATAAGACGCCATAATTACCAGGCCTTGTATTCGGTGACAAACAGTTCAATTTATTTATTATCCTGTCAATTTCATGTTCAATTGGTTTATCAGTGCGTCATGTTCAATTTATTTATTTAATTATTTTATTTGGAGAACAGACAGACAGAGTCAAATGAACTTAAATAATAACTTACAATCTAGATTACAAATGAACATGCATTTAGCTCCTCGATAGTCCCACTAAAACATAAAAATGT
Organism: Epinotia nisella; assembly: GCA_932294315.1. Taxonomy (NCBI): domain Eukaryota; kingdom Metazoa; phylum Arthropoda; class Insecta; order Lepidoptera; family Tortricidae; genus Epinotia; species Epinotia nisella. The sequence continues at coordinate 10,467,717 of OW028680.1, forward strand.
AATATATTTAGTTTACTACCAAACGGTTTTATTACTGTATGATTTTTAGTAATTCTTTTTTGTACTAATTCATGTGTTAAAGATGTCAACCGAGACTAGAGTTATTGTACTGTCGCCCACGGGTACGGGTCACACTTTCAGTTCAAAATCGTCTGCACAATGCATAGCGAACGCTCGAAAATGATCCTAGAGGTGTGAACCCGTACCCTTGGGTGATAGTACGCGTCACACATGCGGCGCAGCGGCGCTTGCGCGTCTAGTCCAGGCAATGAACTGACAACTTGTATGGAAAAAATGTCAAATTTGGAAATAATTTATAATAGCTAATTTTTTTTATGTAACGGATATATTATCAACCTAGAGGCAAAATCCAACAAAAAATCAGACATCAAAAAATAAATATTTAATTAGCTCCTAAAAAGTCCGGATAAATATTTATATATTTTTTTATCTTTATTTAGGTTCATTTACATTTGCTTGAAAATATTCAATATAAATAAAATAAAAAAGACAATGAATGTTTAATTTAAATCTATATAATTACTTCCGGGTGGAAAGTTTGTTGGATTCTTGAATAAAGCATCCTAGAATAACGTTTTAGAATGAAATAAACAAAAAAACGCTATTATAAATTTATGTTTTTCAAAACCGTATTTTGCCTGGAGTAGTCGGCGTTACTCGTTACCATTTATTACGTCAGTGTGTTGAGGCGTTGCTGTTTGAATATTCCTAATTTTTTAGTTTATAATTTTAATGTCATCATTATGTTTTAGCTCTTCTTTGTATTAGTTGTGTTAACATTGTCATCATCATCATCATCAGCGCATATACGTCCCACTGTTGGACACAGGCCTCCTCTCCTAAATGAGAGGGAACGGGGAGTAGTCCCCCCGCTGGCCCAGTGCGGATTGGGGACTTCTTTAAATTTATTCTCAGATGTATGCAGGTTTCCTCACGATGTTTTCCTTCACCGAAAAGCTAACGGTAAATATCAAATGATATTCCGTACATAAGTTCCGAAAAACTCATTGGTACGAACTTGTTTACGTAGTGCTACATACCTATTGTTATATTTTGTTAATTATATTTCATTTATTCAATCCTCCAATTCCTCTAATTGGCTTCGTATCACTAATTATGATTATATTGTGTATTTGCAGCTGTTACTCCTACTTATAAATAAATTAAAGGCTGCATCTATAGTTTACATATTTTGAAAGAAAAGAACACAGCACAGAAAGTTTTTAGTTGATTTAGAAATTACTTACTCAAAATATTAGACCACGAAGAAAACACACGGCTACCTTTTTAATAACCAAAAGCAATACGCTAGTGCGAGACAACACCATGAAGCCGATGTTATTATTATTTATAGCATATCACACAGTGGGTAACAGCGGGGTGCCACAGAGTAAGATAATAAATTGAATTGCACGCAAACAAGCTGATTCTGTGAACTTTTAGGAAAACGATAAGTAATTGTGAGGTTAAATTTTGGTAGGTAGTCCGCTGGGAGTCAATTCCATTACATTGGGGTAAAAATCACTACACGTAGGGTACCTACATTGATTGAATACTAGACGACCAATCAGTTTGGACAAATACTAGGTATTACTACAGCGAAAGCGGTGGAGATCTTGTATTTCTTTTTTTTTATTAGAAGTTCCAAATAATTAGATTTACATATCGCAGAGTTGCACAATTTTACTGCTCTAGCCATTAATGGCTTATTTACAACTAGATGTGGTTGTTATTATCAAAGAGACTGGAGGGCTTCAGTGCGGTACGTTCAAAGATTTATCTTATTCTCTGAGAGTCTGCACACGATAAGACAGTGTGAGAAGATTCACCGTTTTTTGAGATCAAATAAAACTGACACTTGTTGCTTACAGTATAATAGGTATGGAGTTTTTTGCATTTCACATACTTATAGAATGCTGAGACGTTTTCTGAGACAAAATTGGTGATCCTACTAATCCTACTATTATTATAATTGCGAAAGTTTGGAAGTTTAGATGTTTGGATGTTTGGATGTTTAGATGTTTGGATATTTGTTACTCAATCACGCAAAAACGGCTAAACGGATTAAGATGAACTTTGGTATACATATAGTGTATAGCCTGGATTAACATATAGAATACTTTTTATCCCGGGAATCATCACTAAAGGGAGTGAAATGGGGGGCGAATGTTTGTATGGAGCTACGATATAAACGAGTTCCACGCGGACGAAGTCGCGGCCAGAAGCTAGAAGCAGTATAAAATTTGAGTTATAGTATTAAAACTTCAGAAACTCAGGCATCGAAAACGGGTAGTCTTTTAACGAATAAATACATTTTTGGCACTACATTTAGTCAGCTTTAATGTGTTTAACTGTTTACATCATTACTGGTTATTATGGGATTCGATAAATAAACGAAAAACTGATGCACCTAACTCATTTGTCTTTACTTTCTACCTCGAACTCACGCTTTACCGCATGCATTGTGAGTATGAAAGTCGTATTTTTATATTACAAGGAGTGCGAGAAGAATGTATGTAGGTACCTATTTATTATCCATTCATGTGATGTGTTTATGATTGATAAAAGTGCAAATACTAAAGGAAGCGTTTTAACCGAATTCCAAAATTATTATTTTCCTGCTGGAAACATTTTTATCTAGTTGGGCTGGGGCACCTATTGGTCAAAGTTTTGCATAAGTTCATATCAGAATAAGCGATGTTCTTCTGATCTTTATCCTCCTTATTATTCGGAAAAGTATTGGAGATAAATTAATACTGTTGCGGCTTTTGCGGACAAGCCGAACAAGAATAATTAAGTATTTGTCGTGAAACTCCTTTTTGTTCGAAATGGACTTAATTTCCAGTTGCATATTTTAATGATTTGGCCATATTAAATGACTCACCTCATTTAATATAGTCTGAAGACCGCTTAGGGGAAAAAAATCTTGTAGTTTTTATTTTATTGTATTTCTCTTCATCCCCATTCAAATTCCCAAATAAGTCGGAAACTAGACAAGAAATAGCTAGTGCTTGATCTAAATCTAAAAAGTCAATCGTTAATAAGTTTACGATATATAGGTAGTAAAAGTTTGCTGTTTTACTTCTAAGGCTATTGGACCTTACCTACTTTAGGACTACTTACTACTGTGTATCAAAGCGATAATAGTGTTCATTTAATACAATCCAATTTATATCCCAAGCACTAGTTCTGCATTAACAAATTTAGATTCAATTTTAAAATAAAGGATTAAGCAGTGGATCATATTTCTGCATCAAGTTAATTCTATTTGTATATTTTTTACAGCCCGCCGCCCTCTACTCGTCGCTTGCGAAGACACCGTGGTTCGGCTGGTCTCCAGTGGTCGTTTCCATAACTCGGTGACTTTGGCCTTCTCCCCTCTGGCTCCCGAGGACATCGAGCACGCCGATCTCATCTGCGGCATGGATCAATTCAATGAGTTGCCCGACGTTTAAACCGACTATGAGCATGAAATTCAACTTGAGCCGTTGCATTTCATTTTTGTTTCATTGCAGTATCTTGTAATTCGAGTTATTTTGGCTTGATAATAAGATAAGACATTTGTTTCTTTATCGTTGTTTTATTATTCTGTGTTGATGCACAACGTAAAAAAAAAAGATCCAGTAGAAAAATAAATCAAATCTATTTCGGATCCTGTCATCAGCAGTGGGACATAACGCTCTCGACATAATAATATTTGGATCCTGTCACACAGGATCCAGTAGGGATAAATGAAAATTTAAAGGGTCAGATCGGGATCACTCTTCAGCCATTTTGGCACTCTTTTGGGGGAAGCCTATGTCCAGCATCATCATTATCATCTTTCGGCTGATATGATGATGATACGATGATGACTGCAGGTACGCCTTCGTCAATTGGATCTCATCAATATGTATTACTTGCAACCGCTACAATTTACAACAAGATACTTAGTGTCACCAGCAGATTAGAATAACTATAGAATCTGGTCCGCAGATCGATCACGTGACGCATTGTACGCGCGTCAGGTAGATCTAAATGTCACTTTTTACATGCAAAAATAACAGTTAAATTGTCCTAAACGTTATTTGATTACTCCTCAGGTATCAATTCGATTATAATTATCATAGTATGTCACGTAACTGGCGTAAGTGGCGACCACGTACCGGAAGGCGCGGCGTGGGTAGGCCCCCCACAAGGTGGACTGATGACAGTGATGACCTGGTAAAGGTCACGGGAGTCCGCTGGATGCGGGTAGCGCAGGACTGGTCAGTTTGGCACTCTTTGGGGGAGGCCTATGTCCAGCAGTGGACGTCTTTCGGCTGATATGATGATGATGATGATCACGTAACTACGACACTTTTTTAGGTTATAAAAATGTATGGTCTTAACGGATGCCAGAATTAACTTTTCATCTGCCGGAGCTCTTAATGTCTAATTTATTTGATGTTGCTACGGCTCTTGGACTACGCGATTCGGATACAAGTTTTGGTACTAAAATATCAAAACGTTGTCATGATTTGTTCTCAAATGTTGTAGGCAAATGGGATTAAATACACTTGGGATATATATTGCGCAAAATAGTAGATATTTTCATAAGTGTGTAAGTTATAGTTTTCTGTTGGTACTCGCATATGTCAGTAGTCGTACCTAAATTTTTAAGTTAATGTGTTGGTAATTCATACCTAACTATTCATAGTTCAGTGCCAACATATTTACGGGTTTTACTTGCAACTGTGTTGGATACAGCAGACTTAGTGATATTGTTATTTTATAAGATGTAGTATTTAAAATTAATAAGAACCTACTTGTTTCATGTATCTACTTAGGTTATATTTATATCAGATGTGTAATTAGAAATAATAGTTACCCGTGTCAGTATATATTGATCTAGTCACGTAAGAGGTAAAAATATGAATAATTTACTAAACTGTCTCCTAGCCAAATGTCCATAAATAAAATTAACTTACTTCCAAGCTTTATTCTTTTATTCCAAACATGTAGGTACAATCAGCATCAAAAGTAACTACGCAATCGAAGACGTCAAAACCTCCTATTCCCTTTTGATGAAGACTTTTTACGTCTTCGTTTGCGTAACTACTTTTGATGCTGACTATACCTAGATCACACCGATCACACTTTTATGAGTTATAAAAAGAATACTCACTTAATTACCTTTTGTATATTTAATCAGTATATTTGAGTATAGTCTTAATAGTTAATGGAACATTCGAATAAAGTAATAAGCAAACATAATTTAGCGTTTCTATTATACATATAAGTATACAACGTGTTCTTGAATTGAGTTATACTTAGATAATTTAGATTCATGGACCCGTTCTTACTTCTTATTTTGATAAACGTTTTGCCTTTCTTTCCAAACTGTTAAAAGCGAGTCTTTGAAACAGAATAGTGTAATAGCCTTGAGGCTCTGAGACTTGAGCCATAGACTGACAAAAGAGACGAAATAATAAATAAGGCTGGTCTAAGTAACTCATACACAAGCCCAAAAATTACTCTCACATCGAATGATTTAAATCCATATTCCTCACTTCAATTTATTAAAGTAGGTCAAAGGAATCGTAAATAATCATATCCTCGTATCAGGTTACTCGTAAATGTAAATTTGATCTTCTGGATCTATATTTAGGTTGTTCAACTAAACTGCAAGTCGAGCAAAGCAACATGAAGCATGTAAACACGACGAAGCGCGAAGTTAAACTGTTGGCCAACTCTAATAAATTGGCATTACCATGGTAAAGTTTAATTAAGATCACAGGGAAAACCAAAAGCAAAGGCAAACGGCGGCGCTTGCAGTCAGCTCGAAAATTAACATCTAATGAAATAATTCGAAACCAAAGTATACCAGTCTAACTAATTATAGCCCGACAAGCCGCTATTTGACCCTGAGATAGTGTCGCTGTATACGTGGCTAGGGTCAAATAGAAACTTGTCGTGTTGTAGAAAACTACTGACGCGGCTTCAAATATTAATTTCTGAGTTTAAACAAAATTATAGTATATTGTAACACAACAGATTTAACCCTGACGCAACGCTTTATTATCAGCTTATTATGTTCGAATGTGTCGATAAAAATATACTTAGCAAGCATTTTTTTAACGCTGACTCTGCAAATAAAATCAATGCAGCTAAAGTCAAAATCGCCTCCGCGACTATTCCGTTTTCAAAACTGTCTGACGGCTCTTCAATATTCATATCACAGCGCCATCTACATTATTTTTACCATACTACGTTCAGTTACCTCAAGCAGAGTAGTTTCTATGAGACAGAGAGGTGAAATTTCATTACATAGTCTGAATAAACAGCTAGCTTCAGCCAAAGTCGCTCAGGTAATGTGAACGCATTAAGGATAGTTTAACTAGATGGCTCTGCAAGCGATAACTTGTTGTAGGGGCTCAAAAATATAGCGTTCAGCAGGGATATAATATATTTTTGCTGCAGCTTGAATTCTTAATTGTAGGATTTGGTTAGTGATTGTAGTTAAAATAAAATATCTGTGTGATAAGCTGAACGATCTAGATTTGAGTCTGAAAGTTGCCGAGTTTTCTCTTGAATAGGTGCATCATTTATAGTGTAGGTGTCGGCAGGGGCAGGAGAGTTTGAGTGAATGATCACACACACACACACAATTGCAAAAAGGTAGTGAATGAACGAATGAGTGCAAGTGAATTGCACGATTCCATATATTTTCGAAAAATAGGTAAAATAAACACCAGTAAATAAAAATATGCTTAACCCTTAAATACATAATTTTTTTCATGTTATAAATGAAGGCATATATGTTATATCAAATAGAGTATGTTAATATTATACGACAAGAATAATGCAAAAATCCATACACAAATTTTGTGAGAAGTTTTCATTAATTAGGCAGGATTCTACATGAGCGAATACACAAACTGAAGAATTCTGACATTTCTTGGTATGGCCAGGCCAAAAATACTCTTCAAATTAAAAGGGAAAAAAATTATAATATGATATTGTATACCTATTAAAATAGTTAAATTTATAAACATACTATGTTCACTAAAACATTTAATCAACCCATTTAGACGCTTTACCTCTCATTCCATATTGTTCAAGCGTAATAATATCTACCTTTGACATGTCAAAGATTACTGCTGCCACAGGAACTTCTTCCTTTGATATTTTTTTATATTTATCAGTAAAGTTCACAATCCTCCTTTTCATGGCTTTTTCAAAGACATTCGAAAGTATTGGCACTAAACTAATTGGCTGATACCTAGTTATTTATGAGCAGTCAGTCAATATTTTAAACAAAGGCTTGACAACAGATTGTGATCTCATGAAATGAACCGTGCAAAAGAAAGATGTACAAGATGGGTTAATATTTTAACTAGTCCTTTTGCAGCATATTTTATAATGCGTCAATTCCAACTGCAGCGATTTTATTACCGTTTCAATTTCACTCTCGGTACAAGTTACTTCTAATTTTTTTGTAATACTTAAGTGCAGGTCCGTCCTCATATTAATAACAAGTGAAATCAAAAGAATTTTGGAAAAACCAGGCTGCTCTTTTACAAATATTATAATTGATGTCACTCCCACGATTAAGAGGAATCCAACGACACCTCATATATCGAAATCCGCCAAACGGTTTAGGCTGTAGGGCGTCCCAAAGAATAAGATATACACACACATACATACATACGCTGGAAAAACATAACCTTCCTTTCATTCGGCAGTCGCGTAATAAATACGGAAAAAGGTAAGCTTTCTTTGCCGCATCACTCAAAAGAACCAAAACAAAATACCTACTTTTGAACAAATTTTTATTAAAAACTTATTTGGTGATGCAGGCTGCACCATGCATTTTACGGTTAATTAACTAGTTACTTATTCGATATAATATATCTTCATCTGATTCATTTAGGCTTATTAGTAGGTTGTGATTGTCGTATAGTTGTATAATATTATGATGCGTTTTATTTAAATCGATACGACGAACAATACTTGCCCTGAAATAACATTTAACCAATCTTGCAGTTTGCTGTTGAAATTGCTATCGATACGAAAAAAGAACATTAATTTATAAAGCTCTCAGTCAAATTATATGACAGTATTCTGTGCGTGACCTGAATTCTGCTGGTCGATCACGTACCTAACGCATTGTACGCGCGTCGGGTAGATCTAAACGTCAATTTTTGTATGGAAAAATGACAGTTGGATCTACCTACCGCGCGCTCAAAACGTTACGTGATTACCCCTCTGGTGCCGATACCTATACATCTACCTGGATACGTTCTGCACAAAATTAGCTATGCATTTAGTTAGGCCAGCAATGAAACAAAAAAATAACACATTTTAATTCAAGTTTATTGATTATTTTCCAGGAGATATTAATTGGATATTTAAAGCAAAATATAATAAGTATAATAACTATTGTCAAACAGTACTCCGATAAAATATTTATTCTCACTACAGTGATTACTCACTTTAGAAAGAACAATTAATTTATTAAAATTCCGTAAAACTGTACAAACAAACAAATATACATAATGCATTAATAGATAGCTAATCCTTATGAAATATTACATTCAAAATCTATAAAGCAAGACTTGAACAAAGTGAAACTAATAGATTACAAATACGTTAATTATATTTAATTTAATACAAATGTAAACCAACAAGTGCTGCTTTATTAAATGTTTCAGTGCAATTTAAGATCATTTTGCACTTAAATTAGTTATGCAAGTGAAACTGAAATCGCTTACCAAATAGGTATGTTGTGTTAATTCACAGCTAGTTTATGTCAATATTTTGACAAAATGAACGTTAACAAAAAACTTCTTTAATTAGTGTGCGGTATTATCTACCTAGTCTAGCCATAAATTTTGTTACTGGCAGTTAGCATGAAATTACAAAAAAAATATAACTTGAATTTCGAATGTTGTGTTTTGACATAATTCATTGAATGTTTTTGCCGCCATTTGTGTATAATTTATAGGAATAAATTATCGATTTAATAATGGAGTGGGGTGTTAAAGAAAACAGAATTGCTGTGATTGCTCTGCATAAGGTAGGAATGCAGCCTGCTAACATTTTCGAGACGCTAAAAAAGTTAAAGTTAAGTCGAATGTTCGTGTATCGTACCATCCAAAGGTACACCAATACTTCCTCTATTGATGACAGTTAAAGATCTGGGCAACCACGTTCTGTTAGGACACAGCAGGCTGCCAATGCTGTGAAGGCCAGAATACGCCAAAACCCCATAAGAAAACAAAAAATTCTTTCTAGAGAAATGAAAATACCAGCAAGGACACTTTCACGGATCATTAAAGAAGACTTGGGTCTTGGAGCTTATCGAAGATATATGGGACACACTTTAAATCAGTTGCTGAAAACTAAGAGGGTTAAGAGATCAAAACGCCTGTTAACTCGATACGCCGATGAAAAATACAAGAACATTCTTTGTACGGATGAATTTTTTTTTACTATCGAGCAGCACTACAAAAAACAAAACGATAAAGTGTATGCACACAATTCTAAAGAAGCCAAAGAGGTAGTCGAGAGAGTTCAGCGAGGTCATCATCCAGCTTATGTCATGGTTTGGTGGGGCGTGTCGTACCAAGGCGTCTCAGAACTCCATTTTTGCGAAAAAGGAGTGAAAATTTCGGCGAAAGTGTATCAAGATACCGTGTTAGAAACAGTAGTTACACCACTTAACGACACAATGTTCAAAAACATACACTGGACTTTTCAGCAGGATTCGGCCCCAGGTCATAAAGCTCGTACTACGCAGACTTGGCTAGAAAGGAATGTTCCGGACTTTATTAGAGCAGATGATTGGCCTTCCTCCAGTCCAGACTTAAACCCCTTGAACTATAAATTGTGGTCGGTGCTAGAGGATATGGCCTGCTCTAAACGACATGCCAATATCGACTCTCTAAAAAAATCTTTGAAGGCAGCAGTAGCAAATTTCCCAATGGATACCCTGCGTAAATCGATAGACGACTGGCCCAATAGTTTGAAAGCATGTATTAAAGCAAAGGGTGGCCATTTCGAATAATACATGCATTGTTTAAAAACTACATTAGTTTATCTATAAACAAACATATAATAATTGTAAATAAATTTGATTGTTTAAAAAATACGTTTATTTTCTTTTGTAACAGAACTTATGGCTAGACTAGGTATAACGGTAACCGTCAAGGTAATGGCTTACTCCAAAAATAATCTAAATGTTGCTTCTCTATTGCATTCGTAGCACTAAATATAACTATCTTAATATTGAAATGTAGGTACGTATAAAACATGTAATATATAGGAGTTCTAAAAGAATCACACTCTCTACACGTGAAAAGCCTAGGTACAAGTTACCACCAAGCACGCCATTCCTGGGCGCGATTAGACTATGTGACTGTAACATTTCAAAGTGTTCAAAATCACAGCTACAGAGATGTGACATTGCAGGGTAATTGCTTATTTTTCGAAAGAGCGTTAGAACATAACAAAATTCATTTTACAACTCAATAAATACAATTGATATGCCCTAACTCACGTTCGAAAAATTACGTCCCTACCCTGTGGGATACATGTAGCGGACACGTCACTATTTTTAAGTCGAATACCGGCCCTAGATACAAATAAAACAGATATTGTCAACGTCATTCGCATTGTCAAGATTAGTACAAAATGAATTAGTGCACATACCCACGTGTATACATTTATTAGCACCTAATGTAAAGCGGTACCTAATGCACACAGCGGCTCGTTTATCAGGTAGAAGCTTATACACAAATAACATTGAACATTTACCTTTCCTAACAAACATACACCGTTATAGGTTTCCTATAAATCTCTACACATTTAAGAAATGTATGGCACGAAGTTTCTCTATTCTATTGAACTAGTTATTTAGTACGCGAAAAACGAAATAAAGGAATGTCCAATTAACCAAAGACAACTTTAGCTAACTCGGTCTTTACTGTTAATATGCCCTTCAGATAGCCGTTACTTGCAAAGGTAATGAATAAATAGAATTAATATTTATCTATAAGAAAAGTTTTAGCCGTTGTTTTTTAAATATCAAAAACCATCACATTCAATCTATAACATAATTGACTATTACTACGAGCTACATCTAATAAGTAGGTTACAATAGATTTACGATAAACTGTAGGTACGCTACGTACCTTTGCAACAACCATACATGATCATTAAAAGTTAAACTATTGTTAAACTGTTTTGCTAATGAAAGTCAAGAATTTTAGGCCACCAGAAAAGTAATAAGTTATGTAGGTACAACAAAATCACGAAAAAATAATATAATATTGAATATTTATATATTTGAATTACCTAGTCTTAATGTTCCACAGTTGTAAATATTGATAGATGTTTAATTAAAATTCTGATTATGTTTTAAATATGTACATAAACAAGACTAAAATGTTAATGGCCATATTATTTTCCTAAATACATTTGGTATATTTTAGTGTTTGTTATTATTCGTAGTTAAATTTTATAAATGTGACTTACCTTTATGGTATAATTCAATTACTTGAATCTGTTTTGTAATACAGATACGGAATATTTCCAACATTTACACATTTTATTAGTAACATAAAACGAGATTCATTACAGGTATTGAACCTTAGTCGATTAGACATCACTACGTTAGTATTAGGTACCCTTATTTAGATCACTTTACATTTTAATATTAACTAATTAAAGCTATCCCATACAACTTCTCAAATTGTGCTTAATTCAAAGTAAAAGCTGTTCCACAATACCCGAAACTCGTGAGAAATCCGTAGGTATACAACTATAGGTAGGGCAAAAAAAATTGGCATAAGTATTAAATAATAATTGTTCTAGTACAGTGTGTAGGACAGTCGCACATACACATTCTGACACGTTGTAGCGCCTCACTTCGAAGGAAACGCGTGTATATGTTGAGTCGAGTTGGTCTCATAGTTGTCAAAAGTGTTTCACATGTTACTGTTTTACCGTGGAAAAAAAGTACATTTTTGAGAGAGAAATGAATAGGTACTTTTACATTTAACATTTGTATAAAACGCTTGTAAAGAAGCTAATAACCAGTGATCGGATTAGGTAGTGCCATTTCGCGGGATTTCGGTGCGTAAGCTTAGTATGGATATAGCTTTTAACCCCGAGATTTCATATGAAAAGTTTAAAGTTTGTGTTTGGTTCAGAAATGTTAAAATGTATAATTTTACAATTGTTTTGCTAATATAGCATTGACAGAATATGGCATTGACGAAATATGAAGACACTAGTTTTGACATTTATGCAAACAAAAAACAAACCGTATGTCTTATCTTTTGGTATTCACATGTTGTTTTTCAAAGGTCATTCTTAAATTATCTTTACCTGACTCGCCCTTTGTAACTTTCTAATATTTACTTTTATGACAAGGCCGGAGTGAGTGTGAAACAGGCGACAGATGTCAATATTTGTTATTTTGTTTCCTATCTCTTTTTGGTTGAAAGATAATATTTTAAACCTGGCAAATTACTTAAAAAAAAATTACAACTACACGTCACTGCAAAATAAATTACATATTGCCTATACATGTGTAGGAATTGACAGGATTTTTTTCTGTGAAAAAATACGAGTCCCGGAATCCCGAGTCTTATCCATGTTTAAGGTCATTCACCCGAAATGGCACTAGGTACTTAATCCGATCACTGCTAATAATTAGTGAGGGTAGGTAAAAAGTCTGCAAACAATCAATAATCAAATCGACTCGACTTAAACCTATTGTTTCTCCCAAGAGTCCCGGAATAATTATGAATCATGCATAACAAGCAGTGTCGGTGTCCATTTACTCTCGTATCTACGTTACAATTATCTATGAGAGGACAAATTCACGTACTTATTCATCATTAATGCAGTGAAATATTGAAAACATTTTAAAATAAGAAACAGCTAACTAGGTATAATTGAGTACTTTTTGCAAATTATGAGGTAAACGTGGCTAAACAGAGTTGCTACTCTCGTTAATATCTACCTTAACTACGATAAAATACGCAATCAGTGGAGTGGACGTGTCAAAGAAGTCGAATTGTTTACATCAATGAGACTTATAATACAATGTTAAAATAAAATTTAGTAAATAATACTTGAGGACGTTGAACGATATTCAAGACAAAGCTCCTTTGTTTCTTTGTATACATGCATGTTTGAAAGCCAATATTTAGAGCTGAAATTTTATTGTAATCAAGTCGATACAATAGGTGCATCTAAATATTTATGTATGTGCATGTGCACATACATAAATATTTAGATGCACCAACAAGATACAAAAGAAGGACAAGCCATACTCAATGTATCTGTAAGAACAACGGCGCGACTTAAGTTCAATTCTGGGTATGTAATGTATACCTAGGTAAACTATACCACAGTAAATATATTTGCTAAAGCAGTATCCCAACTAGAGTCTCTTAAGATCTTACTAGACCTACGCTCCATTGGAGCAATACGGCGAGCACTGCTATTTCTTGTAAATTTAATAAAGTAATTGTTTACATTCTTACCTAATATCCCCGGAGAGACAAATTTATGACTTTTTGGAGTGATTCTTGTCAAATAGTTACTTATACCTTATAAACCAAAAAATTTGGACATTCCTGACACAATACGCCACACGATTAGAATTTCGTTCAAACAAAAACCGCACTCAAATCGGTTCATCCGTTGTACGATGCTACACTCACACACGGATACACAGATTCACACATACACTTACTCACATATACGCTCGCGTCGGGGATAAGTCCTGAATCGCACTGGCGTAGCCTGCGGTAGCGGTCAGTAGTAAACTTGACAATAGCTGTCAAATTTACTATTTGACCGCCACCGCAAGCCAGCAGTCTGTGAGAGGCTGAAGACTGAAACACACTGCCAGTGTGATTCGGGTTTTAAAAATAGTCTATGCCAGTTCAGGTTGACTGACATGACAGCTTGTTAGGGTTGACAGGTATTTTGTAATGTAAAAAAGTATATGTGTAAGACATATGACAGCTATTTCAATTTAAATTCGGCAAAATGCTACAGTTAGCTGAATGCACAGCTCACGTGACGGACGGCCTGCGAAGTTGCCCGAAGTTTATTGTAGCGACTAGCGATGGGTGTCCAATTAACACACTCACACAAATGAGTGAGTCAGATTGGGCGCTTGTATAGATTTATTGTACTGCTTTAATTTAAGCTATATATATCGACTGTGACGATACCTCTTTGTACTTAGATTTGTATTTTATGATCTCTCGCGCCGCAACACTTTTGGCGACTGCATGCAAATACGAATAGTCCTAATATTGTTTCCCGAAATTTTGTACAAATATCTTCCCCTCTCAATGTTCCTAGCACATTCCATGCTCACCCAAGGACAGTAATTGACAATCGCTTCTACCAAAACCTACTTATTACGACTATCAAACCGTAGTAGGTACAAATTTCATGTTTAAAAATATATAAATCGTAATATAAATTCATAAGACGATTTTCACTTAAAGCATTTTTAAGCTACAGATTAGACATATTTTGCATAGTTATTTTAGGGCTTGGAGCAGGATTTTATATACTTTTAAAGTAAGCGATAAAGTAGTCCAATATATAGGTATTTTTTTTATTGTAGTTTATAGTGTAGTTCATTTTATTGTAATCGTGAACGTATTCAAAAGTGTCGTTATTGTATATTTTAGAGTACTATAATATTTTGGTAAAGATTCTAAAGAAAATAGAGGTTTTCACCTATAAAACGAAGATAGGTTATGCTAGGTATGTGTGCTCTTTATTCTTAAGTAAATCAATGTACATATCGTATGTATATGTCACCGTTAGATTGTGAACACTATCAGTTTATAATCTTACTCGTGATATTACAAACTCTTGAAAAATTGTGAACTGTCAAAACCGTTCACAATTTAACCCATTATTTTTCGTTAGTTTATAAACTATCAATGTCGAATCGTCAAATTGTAAACTGAAATCAAAGTGGCATGTTACGCAACGCATATGCAAAGACTAGGTAGGTTAGGTTAGTTAGGTAGCTTCAGGTGCCAGAAGGGCAAACCACCCAGAAACAGACACTGCCAGATAACAAAATAAATGAAATAAAAAGTTCGGTTAAAAAAAATCTATTATGTTCTGACGTGAGTGGAAGCTGACACAAGTGAAATAATTCGTTCAAACAATCAGCGCACAGGGTGCGTTTTGAATCATGCGAATTTGATCTCAGTTCACAATTCGACGATATGACATTGACAGATTATAAACTAACGAAAAATAATGTGTTAAATTGTGAAGTTTTGACAGTTCACAATTTTTCGACCGTTCATAATATAGCGAGTAAGATTATAAACTGACGGTGTTCATAATCTGACGGTAACATATATTATCGTTAGGAAGTAGGTAACAATAACTTTGCATTTTATTCATAAGAAGGTACTATTTACAAAATATTCTATCATCTGTTTGAAGTCATAAGAATTTGAAGTTCATAAGATTCTCGGGTGGTACGAATTTAGTAGGATCCTAGATATAATAATAGTAAATACCTCAACAAAAATTCGTCGCCCAGTATACGCTCTACTTTTACAATACGATCATATATTAATATCAAATTCAAAATTTCACTAGAATAAAGATATGTTTCATTTTGCTATTCAAGCAGAGGCACACTTGATATGTATAGTGATAAATCCAATTTTCAGTGAAAGCATTGCTTTAACAATCAAAGCATTTTAACTTATTTAAACAGACTTCCTAATTTATTGTACTTATATTATACACACAAATTCTAAAGGGGTCCGTAATGTTTCATATAATGTCAGAAAAACTAGCATACACTTGATGTACAATAGATTGACATAAAGTTAGTTAATATACCTAATGTAACGTTTGATATAATGTTATTTTGCTATATTTTGCTTTACTCTAATTATCGATATTAATGATTGATATAATAGGCAAAATGACATAATTTACAATAGGCATAATTATATTTTCTTATAACGCATTTTTGACATTAATATGTTTAACATTCATATTATTTAATATAATTACGTTTTCATATAACCCATTTATGATATAAATATGTTTAACATGCATATTATTAAAAATAATTGCGTTTTCATTTAACAATGACTGCCAAGAAGTCGACGGAGCCTCGCTTTCGTTTCTGGGACTCAGTCTCCCGCCCTCTGCCTGGGCTCCCGCCAGAAACTCGCTTTGTCGGTCCTTCGTTTCACGTGCGCAACTCAGGACCTTCTTCGCGAGCTTTTGGCTCGGCGGGTTTTTATATACACTCTAGTGGTAGGACAGATAAGACCACATGGAAGTGGGGTGCACTGACTCGAGTTTTGATACTTATTTTTACCTTTCGATCGCTATAAACAAGGAATCATTTAATGCTGATGATGGAGACTGAATGTAGCCATCGGAATTCAGTACTTTACCGACGTACCCCTTTGAATTACGAAATTTATAGCATTGACGAATTATGTCAAGTAAGTCATCATGATAAACACGTTTTATACCAAATTATAAATATAGTAAATGTCTATTATTTGCAGAAATCGCGACGCTGGTGGATGTAACTGGTGACCGAAGAGCTGGCGGCTTTCTCGCGCAACGCATCAGCATTGCAATTCAGTGAGGAAATGCCGCCAGCGTCCTCGGTACAATGCCTCGAGGGCCTTTTTTAGATTTAACTTAGTTTTAATTTATTTTAGTTAATGTTAATCATAATCTTGTATTTACTTTCAATAAAAAAAAACCTTAACTCATTATATCACTTGTTACATTAGGTCATTTGAAAATTATCTGAAACAATATATACCATCCATGACATTATACAAAGCTATGGTATACCAAACCAAAATAGATTAAGTGAAATTATATAAAACGTCGCGCACCCATTCTAAAGACATAAATTTCTCATTATAAAAACTGAGCCTTTTGTCATTCCTAATTTCAATATAAAGAGAACACCACTTGTTCCTCCGTCTTCTTGCC
The DNA here is from genome assembly GCA_932294315.1 of Epinotia nisella. Lineage (NCBI taxonomy): Eukaryota > Metazoa > Arthropoda > Insecta > Lepidoptera > Tortricidae > Epinotia > Epinotia nisella. Next base: position 10,484,742 of record OW028680.1, read on the forward strand.
ATGACCACGAAAGTAGACTTTCACAGAAATTGCAAGCGGTTCATCTATGAATATTCAAATTACGGATGACTTGTTTTATCTCCAACATTAAAAAAATTAATATCTTAACATCATTAGCCATTATGATTAAAACAAATTTTGCAACATCAAACAGACGAAACAACTAGACAAGGAACATCGTGTACTTACCTAAATTATAACGTTACACTTAATGGAAATTATACTACCTACAAAGGTTACAGAAATTAACTCGATTTTAAACTAGTGCGTACATTTGCTAAGACCTTAACTACAAGAATCAGTTCCTTTTTCCAGTCATTCCAAATTTCATCCAAAACGCTTTTCAGCTATAAAATATCCAATTCTACAATCCCCATAAGAAACCTTTTCTATCCGTCCCTACACGTTTGAAGTTTCTAATTCTTTACTCACTTGAGTTCAATACACATAGTTTTTTCGTAACACTACACGTATCGGTATACTACAACCACTTATTCCTCTTTACTTTTTTTTAATTTAGAGTGCAGCCGTGGTGGCTAGAGCTGTAAGAAGGACCACCGGGAGAGTAGTCCCAGCCACACTACTGTAGGGCCCGGTTACTGCTCCGTCGCATGGAACATGCTCCAATTCTGAAATATTAATTGACAACAATAAGTGACACATAGAATTTTCGAAACGTAAAATATACTTGTTAAGAGCGACTACGAGTAGACCAGAGTACATTCACGTAAAGCACAGTATGGTTATCATAAATAGAGATAAATATTATGTAGATATGTTTGGAATGGATTTTGATAGAAGTGCTTTTGGAAAAAGAAATGTACTGGAACAAATTGAACACGCCCATCAAACACATAGATCCAACTGTCATTTTTCCATATAAAAAGTGACATTTAGATCTACCTGACGCGCGTACAATGCGTTACGTGATCGACCCACTGGCCGCGGCGGTCAATTGTAAACTTATCAAATTTACTATTGACCGCCGCCTCAGGCCACGCCAGTGTGATTCTGGCCTTGAGTGGGCTTTAAATTTTTATTTCCACCTATTTATTTACCAATCATGTGGGTACGCATACATAAGACCTACTAGCAGTTTTTTTCCTAAGGTAAGTCCGTTAAAATCTGTTTGTAAAGGAAGTTTGGCAGTTCTCTATGATATGACACCATATTAATGTTTAGTAGTACCCGGTCAGTAAAGTGCGGGCGATGCAACCGGGCGCGGAAATGGGGATATTTTAATGCAGCACAACATAGAGCAAACACAAAAAGCGAAGCAAGACGACATGAAGGAAAAAGACCAATATGCCTTTCAGACCGTTGAGCTTGTTCAGGAAGTCGTTCCAGAAGGCGCACGCGCTCGCGCGCGGCCCACGCGGCCCGGCCGGCCCGCTCGTGCCGTCGGCAGTGTACGTGTAGTAGTGAGGCGATGCGCGGGAGTACAACGGCCATTTTTCTTCCGGCTTGTTGGGTTTGCTGCGAATGAAAGGGATATTTGTTAGAATTCATAAACATTACTTAGAATAAAAAACTTATAACTTACTTATTCTTACTTAAGTTAAAGCCAGATTGATGTACTACAGTTACTTACACAGTGTTATGTCTTATGGAATCATGTTGTGGGGGAAAGCGGCAGACATCCAGACTATCTTTGTGCTACAGAAACGAGCAGTGCGTTCTATTTATGAACAATCAGTCCGTGACTTAAGGAGCAAAATTCAAAGAGGCATAAATTCCCACTGTAGCATCTCAATACATCCTTGAGAACATTACCTATGTATGTGTAGAAAAATATTTATGACTTCAAACTCAACAGTGATATCCACTACTACAAAACTAGAAGTAAAAACAAGCTTGCAGTGCCAAAGTGTGGTCTCCGTAAGGTTAGCACATCGTTCGTGGGAAAATGTACACGCTTTTACAATAAAATACCTACCGATGTAGTGAATTTGCCTTAAAAGTCACTTGCTAAGCAAGGCATATTAAACCATGAATGATTTTTTAAACGACAAAGAGGCTTTTAAGCAAGGTATATAATACAAGATTAATATTTTCGACGCTAACGACGCATATATCCGCACCGCAGGTTCAACGCCAACGACTGATATATGCGTCAAGGAGCCCAGCGCGATAGCAACCTTCTTGCATTGACATAAGGTTTAACTCCGCACTAAATGTCTTGTTGATTTGGCATGTGGTTGACAAATTTTATCTTTGGTAGAGCGTCGAAAAGGTTAAACGGGCCTGTTATGTACATTAGACTACAAAGATAGATACAGCCAAAGTTACAAAAATATAAATACATAAATAAATATTGGGGGACATTCTTACACAAATCGAACTAGGCCTATAGTAAGCTCAAATATGACTCTACACACGACTTTATTGCCTTAACATTAAGGTCGTGTATACATATTTTTGTAACTTTGGCCGTATCGGTCTCTTTGTAGTCGACTGTACCTACCCACATACCTATGGGTCGATCACGTAACAATTCTTATGCGCGTCTGGTAGATTTAATTGAAGAGAATATGTAATATATTTAATTTCCTTTCTTTATTAGGTCCTAAACGGAACATGGTCTCGGCACTGGGACATAGAAGTGCGTTTAAACTACTGTAGCGTATGTACTACTTCTGATGTGAACTAACTTCTGTCACGTCTTGTGCTATTTCAGCTAAATACGTAAGGTACGTATTTATCAACACGTAACCAAAGCAAATACCAGTTTGATATTCGTCTAACAAAAATGAAAAGAAAGCATATTTCTTCAGTAGATAAATAAATCATTAAAACGGAGCTACGAAGAGTCCATTGGAATACGCAATCTCCAAAAGCTAAGCTGATTTTTTTACGAAAGTCGGACGCAAGTTAAACGAGTTTTCCTGCTATAATCAAGATTCGAGTTCCTACCGAGTAAAGTAAACTCCTTAGACAAAGTCTTTTGTTTGAACCGCAATCAATGAAAATAAAAGCGTTGCTTCCATTTCTCAGGAAAAACAGGAAGGCGAAAAATTGTCATTGCCTTGATGTTTACAAAATGTAACAGAATTGATATAGAGAAAAGATGGTAAATTTTCTCTTGGTACCTGAAATACTAACATAAAAAGGAAATATATATTTCGAAGGAATGAAAATAAATCGAACTAGAGTAAATATTTTGTAAGAATGGTTTTTGGTTGAGAACGTTAGTAATTAAACAAATGTTTTATTACTGAAAAAATATACGTATGTGTAATTTTCGACGGAAAAAGGACTAACGCACGTGAGCGCTTGTCACACTTATGTTAGTTTTCCAAGAAAACGTCACATTTATGTATTTGTGCTTGCGGTTGCTACTTACCCAGTGAGGGCAAATCTTGTGAATGACTGCATGATGTGAGCGGCCAGGTCGCGCTCCCTCGTGTGGTACTGCAGCGACATGTTGAGAGGATGGCCGAACACGTACTCCATCTCATCGCCGTGCATCACGCCCATCCACTCGCCCCACAGGCTGGTGCTTGTGCGCTGTAAACCGAACGGACACGAGCGAGTGAAACTTGTAGGAAATAATACTGTCTGTAACACAAAGACCTACTCTTTCCTTTTGCATGACTACTCATGATAAATATTGGAACGCTATTTGTTAAGTATATTTGTTTGTAAATGGATTCTCGAAAACGGGGCCAAGATCTAGCTAGGTTTACTTTCTGGGAAATTTATTTTTCTCTGAGCTTTCACTCATTCTTCCAGGTACAAATAATTATACACTATGTTTTAAACGACATGCGCTGAAAATAAATGTTCGCAAATGATAAAAAATTAAGGGAAATATACATGTAACACAACTATTTTTGGGTTTTAGAGTTGGACGTCCAACACTATAACGCATGGAACAGAGGAACTTTACTCTCATTGAATGAATTGGTTTTTATTTTTCTACACGCTAAAGTACAAAAGCACCCTGTGTTACCCTAGGCTGATCCAAAATCTTGAAATACTCCCGAAGCTTTAGAGCAACAAAATTTAATACATTTCTTGCCTCATTCTCATATCAGCCGAAAGACGTCCATAAGCCCCCACAAAGACTGTCAATGACCGGTCCTTCACCAGGTCATCAATCGACCTTGTGGAGGTTACCCACGCTGCGCCTTTCGATACATGGTCGCTACTCGAGATCCTTTCTACCCCAGTGGCCATTGATTTTACGTGCAATATGCCCCGCGCATACTGCTACTAAAGTTTTTAGTTGGCAATAAGATGCATTTTTTGCCCATTCTAAACAAAATGTACCCGTTTTTATTGGAAAGAGACGCGGAGTACCAACTTGTGTTCAGTATTTTGGTTCTGTTTTACTCCTATGTACCTATGTCTCTTTGGTAAATAATACTATTCAAACATTTTTTAAAATTAATTAAGCTTTCTGGGCTTAAGAATAATTAAGTTTTAATGTACGTGAGAGCACTAATTAGTGCTTATCAGAAACCCGATATTGGTAGAAGTTCTAGCATACGCGTTAATTATTCTACGGAATTGAGAGTTAAATAGCTTAGTCTGTAAACGAAATCCACCGTGGAGCCGTATCCTATCACCTATCGCGTGACAAGGCCAACCATGCTACGGCTCCTGAGCTCTATAAGTATTTAAATACTTCTTTGATAGTGGTGCAGAGAAGTTAATTATACTATACGCAATTAAGTCCCGTTTAGTAACAATAATAGTGGCGCAGAGGTTTAGGAAAAACGAAAAACGTAACTGCTCACAAACTTAAACAACCGTCTTCATTTGTATCAAGGTAAACGTCCCAGTATTTGACCCCTTAATTCCAACAACCTACACCTTGTTGTTCACTCTTAATGCTATCAATTGCCAGTGTCAACCACTGGGGCGCTTACCTTACATGCACCGTGTTCATGCGCCATTAGGTTTTGTGAAGGTATGTACTGAAACGGACTAGAGGCCATGCTTATCGTTGCATGTATTTGTAACCAACATAATAATTCTTATTAGCATATAAACGACATACTTAACATACCATAATTACAATACGCTTCTTAAAAGAGTATGCATAAAAGTTGTGTTGGTGGATATGTTCAAATTAAAGTGTATTTATAAAAAAAACGCCTTTATATTCTGAAAGTAATATTTAAACTACCTACCTCATACCTCATTCCATATAACATAAGATTTTTAACGGACAAATTCGTCTGAATTTTTTCCATTATCTATCACATCAAAGGGAAATATTGTACCAACTAGTTTTACTTATTTCGATCATTAAATGCTTTCAAAAAGTTGGTAACCATAAATATTGTTTTTGCGTTTCAAAATTACTTTCCTTGAAATCGCATGACGATAAACGCACGATTTTTCTTTTCTCTTACGGAATAGGATATACATAAGTACCTATATTACAATTTATTATTCTACTAATAGGTATTATAAATGCGAAAGTTTGGATGTTTGGATGTTTAGATGTTTGGATTTTGGCTGAACCAATTTGGATGAAATTTTGCAAGCAGAAAAGTTTATAGCCTGGATTCAAATATAGGATAGTTTTCATTCCGGGTATATGTGGACGATGTCGCGGGCAACAGCTAGTTCTATATTTTTATATCAAGTAAAATCTAGTATTCAAAGACAGAAGTTTATAATGATTTCAATGATATTTTCAATGTGGGGCAACAAATCGATCTAGCTGGATTTTATTTCCGTGAAGGCACGAAAGACGTCGAGAAAAGCTCCATGCTAAAACGTTTTGCCAACGGCACTGAGATTTATTTGATCACTTAACAAATTCACAGTCCGTGATCCCTACCATATTAAGAATCCAATAGTAACTAAGCCAAAGTGCGTAACTAAAGTTTTAATATATATAAAACATGCAAGACTCAAAAATATATATCACTAAATAAATATTTGTCTGATATTTATTACCCGACTGCCAAAGGAAAAGGGTAATATTTTTCGAGTGTATGTATGTATGTATGTCTGTTTCTTTGTGGCCTCCTGTAGCCTAAACGGCTTGATGGATTTTGATTTATGAGGTGTCGTTGGATTCCTCTTAATTGTGGGAGTGGCATAGACTATAATATTTGTCAAAAAGCAGTCGGGTTTTTCGAAAATCCTTTTGTTTTGAGAACCGTATTCTCAATACGAACCCTACAGGTCCATCACGTAACGCATTGTACGCGCGTCAGGTAGATCTAAACGTCAATTTCTATATGGAAAAATTACAGTTAAATTGTCCTAACCCGCGTTCGAAACGTTACGTGATTACCCCTCAGGCCATTACGGGATTCGAATTCGGGACCGTCAGCTTTGTACGCAGGGAACACGTCGAAGTTTATTACATTGTTTGGGCGAAGGCTGAATAAATCGAACATACTCGAATTCATGGAATTCACGAGTAGTGGAACGTCTGTGGGTATGGAAACTTGTACCCGATATGTACTTGTATGTTCGTTGTGATGGTGTGTCAGGTGGCTGTATATACACAATTTATGAATTACGATCGTAATTTTATTTTTACCTCTTTTAATACTACATTGAGGTAAAACGCAACTGTAGCAATATATGTATGCATATTGCAACACTGAGGTTGCAAACACTGATTGAATTATTGTGTAATAAAATCGCCCGCAGGCTGGATATTCGACACGCTCCAGATTTTAAGGAAAATCAACTGTGTCGGAGTGTATAGTTATTGAATTGACTGATGACTACATACACGATATTTTATTGAGAAGATAATTTGATTAGGTACTATTGACAGTGTGGTGAATGTAATGGTTGAAATTCACTACCAAACGCAGGAATAGTAGTTTATGCTACTGAGACATAATGAGAGGCCTTAAAATACGAGTGTGGTTTTATGAAACGAGCGTAAGCGAGTTTCATAATAGGATCACACGAGTGTTTTAAGGCCTAATTATGTACAGTTGCATACACTGCTTTATCTAAACACATATCATAAGCGCTCTATGATGGGTTCAGAAGCCGTAGGGAAATGACCTGCATTGCTAATAGTGCTACCTGTACAATATCTATACACTATAGATATTTAAATAATGCAATAAAAGTAAATTTCGGCAAAATCGACTCAGAAAATAAGTTTCGCAGTAAAACCCCAGAGGAAACCATTGAAATTAAAAGATTTATCAAGAAACCCAACTGATTTTATTACTACCTTCTTATGTCCAATCCCGTTACCTCATAATTATGACAAAATCCATTCATCCGTTTGGACTGCATTCAATGAAATACATATAATTATTCTTGTTCACATACAAACATACAGTCAAAAAATCTGGTTCACTGGTAAGTAAGTATTAGTTAGGTACTTCGCTAACGTGTTGCCCAATAAAAAACTGAATAAACAGTGTGGATGGCTGCTCAGCCGGTACTGAGAAGTGTTCTTTTTTTTTTGATCCCTGACTGTTGCATTTTATTGCGTGATTAGAGAGTAGGTTGGGGAAAATGCAGGGGAACCTCCGGCACGACCACGCGAGGGCGGTTTTTACACTGCAATACTCTACGAGTTTGAGCTCCGGTGAGATGGTTGAACGGTTTCAACCGAATCTGGGGTGTAAGTGGTGTCGAACTACTGGGAGTTTTGCCGCTGGTTCGCTAAAACCTAACCTAGCTAAGAAGAGCCCAGCAAGAAACTCAGCTAGGCCCGACTTGGGACAGACTGAGGAGTGTTCCCGGCGCGGAGGTGAATTTTGAATAATTATTTAAAAATATAAATTGTGAATTTTTAGGGTTCCGGTACCTCAAAAGGAAAAAAACGGAATCCTTATAGGATCACTCGGTTGTCTGTCTGTCCGTCTGTCACAGCCGATTTGCTCCGAAACTACTGGACCGATTGAGTTGAAATTTGGTACACATATGTAAATTGGTGATCCAAAGATGGACGCGTAAAGTAAATTAATGAATTCTGAACAAGGGGGCCACTTTAGGGGGGTTGACTGGAAAATTAAAAAAAAAATGTTTCGCAAACTGTATTGTGTTGTGTGATATATCAAATGGGGTTGTTGTAAGCATCTCAGATATATATTTTTTTATAATTTTATCCAAAATAGATTTGAAGTAATTTAGGAAATAAGACGAAAATTAACCATCCCCCCCCCTTATCTCCGAAACTACTAGGCTTAAAATTCTGACAAAAATATGAAAAATAGTTCCTTGCCTAAAGATTACAGGAAAACCTATAAGAAGTTTGAGTATTCAAAGTAACCGGAAATTTTCAATATTTTACGGAACCCTCACCATGCAAGTTGAACTCGCACTTGTCCGGTTTTTTTAATTGGATTACGTTAGTTTAATATTATGTAAGATTTAATACACTAATAATTCAACAATAATGAGAAAATCCTTGTGTTTTCAGTACGATTTTGTTGAAAATATGGTGAAATTGGGGACGATTTATATATACATATATATACGTGCGAAATAAGGGAAAGTCGAGGCCGCTGGGCAAAATAATATATATATTACGATTGTGTAAAGAAAAAACATCAAAGAGTATTAAGGGTTCAAACTTATGACGCAATCGGGTATATTAGGTTAAAACATTCTGTTCTTCTTAAATTTCTGGCCACTATGCACAATATGAGGACTGATATGCAAATAAGTAATCTGAATCTAGAAAAACCTTTCTGTTTCTTAAAAATACAACGTCAAAAATCCGTTTTTCCGCTTTTTCCTGAAAAATCTAAAGAACGCACTAAGAGTGCGTTCTTAGTAGTATTTTTAAGCTTCATTGGTTAAAATATAAAGCAAAGCACCAATAAATTCAAAATACCTACTAATATACTACAATAATTAACGGAATACTTATTATATGATTGATTTTTTGCCGTTACGTCTTGTTATGGTTCAAATGTTATCTAAACTGAGCAATATCCGACGTCTGTTGAAATCGTTATGAGAACAATAAAAAAATTTAGTTATACGGCAAAAATACACACAGCCATTGAAAAATATTATAATTTCCTGATCAGTTCTTGCAGATCTGTCATGATACAATGAGATATATAACCTGATTATTAGGTTTAATTTATACTTATTAAGTAGTATACCCGCAAATGCATTCTAACTCATTTAACTATTAAGTTTGTATTTGGGTGATTTTCAGAAAATTTAACCACTACTTCATCTAGCATTATTGTCTAAGTTCTTGCAGATAAATATTAAGTTTTGCTTGTGTTAGGTATATTTGGCCCAGAATTCTACAAATAAACTAAAAATGTCACCCGAGTCCACAAGAACTCTGCGGTTGTAACGCTAGAATTATGTGTTGCTGAGATTTTCGTAAAATAGCTAAAATGAGAATTGTAGAATTTGTAGATAAATAAGAAACATAAAATATTCGTACGGTCGACGCCAAAAATACGTGTACACTATTCGCCGTATTGCAATGGGATAAGGTGCAAAAGTGTGAAAAGGATTTTTGGCGTCGACTGTACAAACGTATTGATCACACTAAAGTTTATAATTATAAATGACTTCTGTTTACCCCGTTACTTCAATTTATATTCCAAGCAAACCTAACAAAGCTCATCCACCTTTGAAGAAAAGTTATCCTGGATTGATTTGATGTTGAGTTCCCGAGAAGAAAACAAGCCAAAAGTTAATCAGTTCCTACGTCTATATTAAGCCTAACTCAACACGTAAAACCCACTTTATTCCTCGTAACGGCGGCAGACGGCTGAACGGTATCAATAATTCAATTCAACCCTTCATATCGGCTGGCAAATATCTAAATTTGGGGTTGGAACAATTCCCTAGCGCTTAGTAAGGTTTTAAAAGTCGGGCATAAAATTAAAAGCAGCCGTTTGGTTCGCCACAGGTCCGTTTAATAATGCAGGCGCACGCCTGGGCTGCGGCGAGCATGTTATGCGTTGCCATGACGTAGTCAGGCCACTAAAAGGTCAACTCGAGTAATTATAATGTAACATCTTGTATTTGTAATGCTCGCACGAGTACGAGTGTGCCAGTTGATAGGAAACTGCATTTTGACTCATGCCATGCAGTAAGTATAAATAAGGCCGTGAGTTCCATTATAATATCAATATTATAGCGCGCTGTGAACACATTTTATTTCATTTATTTATTTCACGACATATATAGGCATAACAGTAATACCAAATCGCTTACATACATTTGATCATTAATTGTATTTTAAGGAATTTGAAATTGTATCTAACAATTTCAAATTCCTTAAAATACAATTAATGATCAAATGTATGTAAGCGATTTGGTATTACTGAAATTGTATCTAACAATTTCAAATTCCTTAAAATACAATTAATGATCAATGTCAATTAAAAAAATAAAAAATAAAATAATAAATAAATATCGTGGGACAATTCACACCAATTGATCTAGTCCCAAACTAGGCAAAGCCTGTACTATGGGTACTAGACAACGGATAAACATAGTTATATAGATAAATACATACTTAAATAGATATTAAACATCCAAGACTCGAGAACAAACATTCGTATTCATCATACAAATATCTGCTCCAACCGGGGATCAACCCGAGACCTCAAGCTTCATAGACAGGTTCTCTAACCACTAGGCTATTCGGTCGTCAATATAAACGAATTAGGTACATATAAAAAATTAAAAATAGAATGTCAAAGTTTACAAATCTAGTCCAGATACTCATTAAGGAATGCGAAGCATTTCCTGCCAAAACCACCTGCACTGTCCGCAAATACGTCAATCTGCGGGGCATCAATGGACATGACATTGAGGAGAGCGAGCGCCCGCGCAGTGGCGCGCTCTTGACATGACAACTTTCTATTGAAATCAAATTTGTCTCATTTCCTGTAATCCTGCAGCCCCAAGCAATAATTAGACTCCTGGATTTTTTATAAATTATCCAAGGTGCACACTAAATTGGTTCACTCATAGGAGTCATAGATTAACTTACTCTACTGTTTGCCATTTTGATAACCCTCGTTTTTTGAACCACCAATGTAACCAAGGGTTGAAAGCCACCCTGAGATGGCAAGATATTTAGTCGCTAGTGAGAGCGCCAATAGTAAAAGGCTGAAATGGATGGTTTACCCCGAGTTAAACACTAGGTACCTACTTTTCATTTCGAATACGAGTTAACTAAACGAAACTTACATACAAAAACATTTTCTGACTCAATCAGTTCCTATAGAACTCATTTAAATGCGTTAGTATGTGAACCATATCCTGACGCGGTTATATCAGAAAACGAATGTTGTAAAATATTCAAGTCTTCAAACATTATTATTGAATTTATTTATTTGAAATAATTAAAATATGAATAAATAATAAACAAAATGGCTGTATAGACTTCTGTCATTGTCAATATTTTTAATAAATATAGGACGTGGTTCTGCAGCGGCTAAATTGAAAATAAAATGCATGCGAAAGTCTTCAAAGAGAAGTAACAGTAGGTAATTATTTATTAACATAGTTGAAAAATGAAATTCTGAAAATTATTAATAAAATGCCTTATCTTGCTATGTCTTCTGGCATTAAGTCAGCCTTTTGTACTTATTTTACTTGTGCAAAAAGGTTAAATAAATTAAAAAATGCCGCAAATCATTAATGTCAGTTTGGTTTACGGGAAACAAACAATTACCCGCCCAAATTAAATATATTAATATGGTAAGCCGTCATCAATTTTATAGCAACTTTTTAATGAAGCCGCATGGGAGCGTTTCGTCTCCCTCAGTATTAGACAAAACCTTTTCATTCTGCAACTTTACCTAGTAAAGGAATAGCGTGACTTAAGCTACATTTTCGTGGAATGTTCCAAAACCTACTTTGTTGCATTTGACAGAAATAAATCCGCAACGTGAACCAGACGCGTCCAGGCCAGAAAGGGAAACGGCACGGCCCGGACCCAAAATACCTCGTTGTTAATCTGTGACCTTTGCCACTGGCCACGTCTGACCCATAATTTATTAACACTGACCACAGTCGTTCGTTATGTGGCCGCTTGAACAATCTTACGTCTTTGTCCGACCCACGGAAGGAAAATTTATTATCTTAATTATCAAATACTAGCTTCCGCCCTCGACTTCATCGCGTAGACCCGGGATAAAAACTATTCTATATTTTAATCCACTTCTATTTTAATTAAACTATCTTCGTGCAAAAGTTCATCCAAATCGGTTCAGCCGTTTAAGCGTGATTTCTCATTTATAATATAAGTCGGATGGTAGGATTTCAACGAGTTATTGTGAGAATTTGACCAAACAGGAATAAGGTGTTATATTAAAATTAAAGAGCAGCGCAAGCGGGAAACTTGTATCACAGAATAAGTAATAGTACTACGTACAGAAGGTTCTGTTTTAACAAATTCCCTGTTTAGGTACGCCAAACGTGCCTAAATGTGGCCATTTCTTTCAATCGCATGCAACGCGCTCTTTCGGAGACGGAGCCTTAGAGCTAGGGTTACCGCCAGCTCGACCTATTAAATTATAGGTACGTTAGTATAATAGTGTATTTTACTAACGATATTACGATTATTCTTTATTTACTTGGGATCACCCAACTAAACAAAAACTGTGTACTTTGCCTTTAGGTTATGACATCAAAACTGCCTGTTTCTGCAAAATGTAAGACGAAAACACACAACTCTGGGTTACCTACATACATAAACATTATGTAAAGAAAAATTATTTTCAACCAATATAAATTAGACGACGCGGCATATTTATTTTACGAGGCGAATGACGATGCAATGAAAAGCGCGAACGCCTGCGTCCCGTAACAGCGCGCGGCAACCACTGTGCACTGGATAGATCGCCTAAAGGCGGCCGGCCGGCATTTCTTTGTGCGGCGCGACGAAATCTAAGAGTGAACCGCCCCTGCTTGTATTGAATGTCGTATCAGGCCCAGTTTCACACATTAATTCGTAAAAGTTTATTAAGCAATGAAGTGGGACTTTCACGTGGAAATCTGATTAAACCAAGTTATTGTGTTTGATTTAAGTATACTAAACGAATATAAGTAGTCGGTATTTTAATATATTTTAAGTAGGATTATACAAGAAGTTTTTGTGATTTCCTTGCGAATATGAGAATGCTCCCTGTATAAAATAGACCAATTGTCCCATCGAGGGTCATTGCTCATGTTAGAGCATTATTTTTAAGACAAATCGCGCGCATCAACGGGAAACGTATGATTTATCGGCAGCCATTAGTCTCATTTTACCCGTACAAGGGTCGTTGGGGTCACCTTTATCAGACGAATGAGCTGACAATTAAGTAGGTACAATCTCGAATCCGTCATTTTTGTATTAAGCGTCAAACGGTATTTTTCCATGAAGCACTTTGACTTGTTATAATGAAAGAGGAGATGTTGCTTGCGCCACGTCCACAGAGCAAATAAAAATAAATATTTTGCTCTGTGGACGTGGCGCAAGCAACATCTCCTGCCAGCATCTCCTGATGATGCCTCGTAGAGAGGCGAAACACGTGTCGAGGTTTTTTCATTATTGGTGGTGGTTTGCTGTAATTATTTGCATGTTTATACGCAAATAGTTGCATTTGATTTCCGCTGATCGACCTGCACGTTTTTTAGCGGAATAGCAAAGGAATATTGTTATCGTAATATGTCATGAATTTCCGCAAAGTAACGTCTGATTCAATAAATTATTAGGTATGATATTTTTGCAACCGACGGTATCGTAAACGTTAAAGTGTAGGCGTTGCTGATGAATGAATTATTGGAAATCCATTCTTAAAGGTCAGCCAAAGTCGGAATCCAAAGTTTATTTTAAGTTCCTACGTACCTAAACAATTTATTCAGTAGAGTCAGAAGGTTTGTTTATTGTGGATAAAGTTTTACGTTTAATTTAAACTTGTATTGAATGTAATCGTATCAAACTCAGTTTCACACATTTATTCGTAAAAGTTTATTAAGCAATAAAGTGGGACTTTCACGTGGAAATCTGGGGGCACAGCAGTGCCCCCCGCCAAGTCGAGCAATACAAAGAGGCACTTCGGTACCATCCTTTTCTCTTTTCAACATGCTGTAATTTTGTGCTGGCTAAAGTATGAACCGTGCATTTTCAGTAACATATGCCATATTATGGCTTAGATGTATTTTCAATAACATTGAATTTGAACTTTTAGTTTAAGAATTATTGCCCGTCAAAGTTCCTTAGTTTTGTCACTGACATACTGACTCACTTAGGTAGGTACCAACTGACTGATCATCATAATTATAATAAGGTACTTCTAGCAGACCCACAACCTCCAAATTTTAAGCATAATTAGTTTTTAGCCTATCAATTCATAAAAAACCTAAAATATTGTTGTTTCAGCCACGTTCCAGAGATATACAAACTGCATAAGTAAGTTTGTAATCCTATACAAATACATGCGATTACAAAGTTACTTTTGTAGTTCCAGCAAATAGTATTAACAAGGTAAGTACTATACGATGTATTTGCATGCGGTTAGTGTACAATGCACTAGTAAACTATAAAAGTTATTTGCGGTTGGTAAAATAACATTTCCATACAAAGTTTATGTAGGTAAAAATATTATTCCCAGCTGCAGTCATAAATTTGTATGTATTGATAACACAATAACCTATAAAGAGAAGTGAGATATGACGACCGCTTTAGCCTAGTTGGTAGTGACCCTGCCTACGAAGCAAGAGGTCCTGGGTTCGAATCCCGGTACGGGCATTTATTTGTGTGATGAGCATGAATATGTTCCCGAGTCATGGATGTTTTCTATGTATTTAAGTATGTATTTATCTATATAAGTATGTTTATCGTCGTCTAGTACCCATAGTACAAGCTTTGCTTAGTTTGGGACTAGGTCGATTTGTATAAGATTGTCCGCAAAATATTTATTTATTTATTAGATACCATAAAAATAGGCCAAGTCCCGAAACTCTTCCACCGCAAAAAGTTATGACATATTTCGTAGAGTCAAGTCAGGCATTCTTATTAAGGGGATCCCATACGCCAATGACCTTCGATTTGAATCCCTTAGTTTTTTAATGTTTTTTGTGGCCTATCATATTAACAACAACTGCTTTAAGCAATATCGTATCCCATATTTACTTCAAACATCACTGTCTTCGAGATATTTGGCATCAAAGTTGAACAATTTTAGACCAAAAAACAGGTTTTCTGGCCATAACTTTTGTGTTAATTAGTTTAAAATCAAAACCCTAGACACGTTTATAGAGACATCAGAGACAAACCCAAATATGTAGATTTCGTATATGATAGATCTTTCACAGCAATCTAGATGCGAAAAAGGTGTTTTTTTAGACAAATGTTTAAAAAATCATAAAAAAATAACTGTTGATTTCTTTCAAAATATGGTATACCAAAATGGAGATTAAAGATTGAAGAATCAAAAGCCGTTTTCCTTATAATTCTATCTGTAGTGCAAAAGTAGGAGATGCGATTCAAAACTAGTCAAAAATCGATGAAAACGGCGGGTAGGGCCTTAATTTCTATTTGCTTGCTAAATAAAATTTTGTGACTTGGCAATCACACTACAATACTTACATATTTTTAGGTATGCAAAATATGTTCGCGGAGGCGCGCGTGACGGACTTCCCCGCGAGCATGCGCGCGCGCGGCGCCGGCCTGGTGCGCAGAGTGCGTGCCAGCTCCAATGCCGTCCTGACTATGATAGCGAATAAAGTTGACTGTCCATATGTTCGGCATTGTTGCGACAGGCACGTCAAAGTTGTAGGAATATAAAAGTAAATGTATTTTAAATTGGAATTGAATTGTAATAATTGTAATGTTATTTTATTGTGTTGAATGTTTATTTGTATTAATTAATTATAATGTTAAATGTATGAGTCATAGTTGCTTGAAATAAAAATCAATTTATTTATTTATTTTATTTAAAATAAATAAATGCAGTAAAGTTGTGTGTTTCCCAAGTTGCAGAATTTTATTTAGCAAGCAAATAAAGATTAATAAGAATATGACTTGGCTCTACGTAATATCTCACAACTTTTTACAGTGGAAGAGTTTCGAGACTTGGCCTATTTTATACATGGAATGTTTTTATGGGATTTGTTTTTCTATATAAGTCTCAATATTGTTTCAAAAAAATAAGTTGTGTCACTGATTAGCAATATTTATTAATAAAAAATATACCATCATGAGAAAACTCAATATTTTGCATATCACCTATATGGTTTTGCCAAACAAATGACCGACCACACCTGTGTTCTTTAGAGGCTAATGGCACCAGCGTACTCGCATCTTATTATTGTATAGGTAATACTTTACCTCTAAACCTTTACTAAAAATGCTGTACCTAATTGTATTTTTTTTATACGAATTAAACGTTGGTGAAAAGTGAAGAGGACATCTTCACGTAAAAACCCGTTTCAAATTATACTTTCTCTAGATAATTCAATTCAACGTTAATAATACCTACCTAACCTAAATGCACTCATACGACCTAGATTTTGTTGCACTAAATCTGGTTGTAAGCATTGTCAACTACTTAAGTAGCAACAACAATAGCTCACATTATCCTGAAATACGAATGTTACCAAACATTTCTCTCTCTCATCCATCTAAAATTCCGCTGCAAATGTTAGCGTGTTCATATGAAACCCAACATTTACCCTAGCCTCAAAACACGGCCACATGGATTCGCTTTGAGCTTAGTGTTGCAGCATTAAAGCAAAAAGCGAATGTAGCTGGCAGCGTTTCTGTAAGGGTCCTCGTGTTTGGTTCGTTAGCCAAATTAACGTGTTAGCCTTCCCGGCTGTTTGGAGAGAGACTTCATCGCGAACCTTTGTAAGTCAGCATCGACGTTCACTTATTTTGGTGGTGAAAAAAAACGGTTTGCGAAAACACAAATATTTCAGCGCGCGTTGTAAGAGTATGAAATATGGATTATTTGTTTTAGGATATTGTTCAAATAGCTTGAAATTGGTTGATTTGTAATTAGCTGGGTCCATTGATACCACTTGCAACATAGGTATTTTATGCAATTTAAGAAACGATGTTTTTAAAGTAGAAGATGTTTTGAACCGCGATTAACGGAGGCAGCAGCCATTGAAACAGTCTAGCACACAGGTGCCTATTTTCATATTTAATTCATGTTGAAAGTTTCAATAACTCTTCGTAGTGGTAATAGCTCAAAACTAAATTGTATATTTTGTAACATAACTAAACTTATGTTAAAAAAATACTCACATGTGTAAAGTAGTAGTAGTAGACGTCAACGCCAGCCTCTGCCAGCACCTCTGCGAAGTAATTCGTGGGGCAAACGAAGAAGTAGTCGCTCACTATGTCCGCTATCATTTTTTGGTTTAGATAACCGTCGGTGATTTCCTCCCAGTCCGTATACTGAAAATTTAAAATCACTTCTTAGAACGATTACTCACACTGAGTTCGGTTAAGGGTACTGGTGAGGTGATAGATACTATTGGTCCTTGGTAATCGTTTCTTTATGAAAAGAAAGGTCAAGAGCAAGTCAACACAGTTTATAGATTTAAACGACTGATTACGGATTTATTCAAAACTATCATGACAGAAATGATGCGGTGTCAAGATATTTTTCAGTGAGTATGAGTGGACACTTTTTACGGTTTACTTTACTTACGTTCTATTGGAATTATGAAATAATTCATATTCAAATCAACAACAACAAAACAACAACAACATTAAAATCATAGGTTAATCATAATGTGCATTGATAGAAATAATTGGTCTAGCTAAAAGTGTGCCTTCTTTTTCTCCGATCTCTTTTTTTTTATTAAATCCAACAATAACTTTACTTTCTTAGTCAATTGCTTAATATAATTATCATATTACTGATTTCCTCTCCTTGTTTTTCCTTCTCCATACATTATGAACATTTATACATAATTAAGCTTCTATCGTAAACACAGGTTATTACGGTCCAAATTTACATCCGACCTCGTAGTAAAATTAACTATGCGTTTTGAAATAAATCTGAAATAGTTTACTTACAGACTTCCTGAAATATATTTACAATTTTGTGAAAAGAAGTATGTAGGTATTCAAAAGAAAATGGACATAAACCGACGGTAAAAAGTTTTGATCATGGCACACTACTATTTATATTCAATATTTTTTTACTGTAATTTAGCGCGGTTGGTATATTAGTATAAATAAACTATGTAGTCAAGGGCCAAGGCGTAACACAATTCGTACGTCACGAACGGACAGTAGCATTTTACAATATTGACGGTAATTGCAAATGACGTTTCCTTTTTAGTTCTTCCTGCGCCGGCGTTTAGACGCATGCGATAACTTACGTTTGCATACGTTTGTCGCAAGATCTGTAATACCCATATAAATGCATAGTTTTCATGAATTTCAAGGTATATGGTAATGGCCCGCATTTATTTAATACTAGCTGCCCGCTCGGCTCCGTCTGCACAAAAGTACGCAGGCGAAGCCGCGGAATAAAATATAACTTAAGTGTATCCTGAAGATTAATTCTAAGTGATGAACTAGTGAAAGAATTCTATAATCGGAGGATTAGTTCCAGAGATAACCTATGTACAAACTTTACCTATTTAATTAGTAAGTATACCTACTTATATTATATATATTTCATACAAAAACCCATGCTCTCGGTTGCTTTTTGTAATTATAAGAATAAATACTTTGAGAGTGATGATCAGGTTTAGCTGTGAAAAAATGGTTTACGAAGGAAGACTTTCAAGGCTGCATCAACAAAATTCAGAAATTTGTGCTTCGAAAAGAAAAAAAAACTAAAAGAGAGTGCGTAGGTACGTGTCAAAAAACCTTAGAGCCTATTTTTCTTATGCGTTACTCATACATGCACCCATAATTGTGAAGGTATTTTATCAAATGAAAATGTACTCTCAAGAAGCTGTTTTATTTTTATTTCAAACATTGCGTAATTTTGGGAGACCCTATACATCGCACTCTATTGAATTATTTAATGTAGCAATGTGTTTAAAGTCAATTTGGTTTTTGTTGTTAACCAGTTTTCTGGAACTACCTGTTAAAAAGTGTATGCAACATTCAAGTCCAAACATATATTAATGCTTGTAAAAACAGAGTGATGCCGAAATATTTATGACCCAATAAATAGGCCAGTTAATTCAAATGTAACGCGCCAGCTGTAATTGTAGAAAAAACAATGAGGACAAATTAATTTTAAAGGAAAATTAAGTATGTTTGATGGTGATCATAAAAAAAACAAAACTAAACGGTACCCACTAATAAATCTGATTACTTACTTGAAACACTATTGCCTCTTTTTTGATATTAGAGAATTCCTTGAAAATCGTTGAGATGATTTCTAAAAACTTTTCTCTTTGTAAAAAACTCGGTCCGTCCTTTTCGAAATAATCGAGAAAATCGTATAATAAGAAATATGTTCCTGTAAAAGAAAATGTTTTATTAGTAACTAAGTAACAACATCATAAAACCGGGGAAATAGAAAAAAATTTTGAAAACGGTGCTTTATTAAACTTCTTGTTTTTAACCAAATTAATTTACATCAAAACATGTGGAAATAATTCTAGAGTTATAGATTTATTTGCCAAAATTATTGTATGAATATAATATAAAGCTAACTTTGTTCCCTTTCTAATTGAAATTATTGATAGAAAAAAATCAAGTTTTCTTCGTACCTATCACTTAATTCATAAAACCTATAACTTAGTTTTTGTTTAACTGTAATATAAATTACCGGGCCGTTGCCGTCGGGCGTTTGGCAAACATCGTTACTCGTAGAAGCCGGCGGAACAGACAAAAACAGCTAACTCACTTCACCCAACAAAATAACCGAAATTTATATTATTGATACGTAAATAAAATTGAAAACCTGAAACCTGGTCATAAAATTAACGGTGATAAGGATAACGATAACAGGTGCTGCTGCACTTATTGTAGTTACTAAATTAGAAATCGATAAATTTGCATTATTCAATTTCTAATTTCTTCTTTCTAAATTCTAATTTATTTGATTAAATACTGGAAATATCATAGACTTAGTACAGAATTGTGTCCATTAAAACTACTAATTCTGACACTATCTTCTTTCTTGAGAACTGAGGTGAACAATTAAATCGCGATTTTATAAAGATCTATTAAACTTCATGTCAGATCATTTATCAGAAAGTCGGTATAATTAGGATATAAAACCGAGCCTATTCGAACCACATGCCTTCAAGTAATATATAATATGAAATCAATTGGCAGCTAAAACTGAGCTATCTCCATTACCCAAGTTTTGTTCTCAGCCGGAGTTGTTGGCGTCTAACGAACTGGTTGACACGTCATCGCCCTAATCGGCCCAACAAACCGGCAACCACGTTTGTTACTGTTTGAAGAGATAACAAAAACACCTCTATTCCTACTCTTTACTTCCTCAACCACACATCTCTGCATTTGACTTTCTTCGAATTTTCTACTTTATGCCGTAAGGGCAAAGGCTGATTTTAGGTGCAGTCAGTTTATTTTACAACTACGCTCGTAATTTAGCTTTGTTTCGTGCTGTTTCGCTTCCCTTATTTATCGGGAGGCGGGCTACGAATAACTAATAGAATTAGATTATCGTTTCCGTTTTTGGTTGTAAAGCTTGTGAAGATTTATTATTTGTTTATCTAGATCGCAACTATGTAGTTGGAAATATAAACGTCAGAATAAAATAGTAACTTATTGTAGTGACTTATAAAAGTAGAAAAGGTATCAGGTAGGTGACCTTTCATTTGTTAAAAATATTTTGTTGGCAAAGAATCGAAGTGGGCAAAGAATTTTACTTTATTTATTCTAACCGAGTGTCCCATAAGGACGGCTTTCGTTTGTTTACATACAAAACAAATGGACACCTACATATGAGTATATACTACTAAATTATTGAATTACTAATTAACAGATTAATTTATTATTTCGTGTTCATCCCCGATATTTAAAGAACTCAGCAAACCTCTGTTATCTAAAATGTGTTTTGTCCCTTTCAGACGGCAAACAAAAATGTAAAAGTGACAACATTTAACGGTAAACGTTAGCGTAAACGTAATTGTGTTTACAAAACAAATTAATGTTGTTATTGTTTTATTTAGTCAATCGAATCACTTAATTATCATAATTTATTTTATCCGCGGCAATCAAATAACGTGATTGACAAAAGTTTCTCAACTAAGGTCAAGCCACGTTTGTACGAAAAGTTCACGCCAACGGACGTTTACGAAGCTGATATCGTGACAGTCCCCGAGTGCAGCAAGAGCAAGCCGGTTATGCAATATATACCGCGCAGCCAGCTCCGCTCTACAGATTCTAACATATATCATGAGTGGTGGCACGTTACGCCCTCCGCCGCCCTTATCTCTGGAATACTTTGCAAGCAGGCAGGTCGTCAGTATAAATGCTAGCTATAAAGACTTTACGTTAACATTTTAATTGCTTTTGGGGTTTGTAGCAGTAATTTAAATAATATTAGAGTACTTATGTGTATTTGAGTCCTACATCTTCTCGTCTTTGATAACGTTAACCAATATTAACACGCATATAAAAAGTGTGAAATGTATAGAGGCTACTCGTTTAGCTAAATAATGATTAGACTAAATATGACTAGACACGGTAAGCAAACACCATGGCACATGGACGCGGGAAATTCCAAAGAAGCACTCAAATTAACCCTATCAACTCGTTATTGATTTTATCAAGGCTTTGTCCGCGATGGGTATTACAAAATAATATACATACTTTAAATCTTGTAACTATTTGCTAAAATAATATAATTATGTGATGTATTATAGGGTGCGGGTACAGTTATTACGCTGTACAACGGTAGGTATAATTAAATAATAGGCTAAACCCGTAAAAAAGCATTTGTTAGTCTCATGTCAGACATAGGAATCCAGGGAGCAAAATTTTATGACAGGTAGGGAGTTCCTATATCGATAAATTCAACTATCGAAGCTTTTTTCCATATACTAGTGATCGCCCCCAGCATTTTACGGTTACGGTTTTATTCAAAACTGCATTTCTAGACCGTATTGTAATTTTTCAGTGCCTCAAAAATCTCACATGAGGAAAAAATATCTTCCTCAAATTTATGAAACATATCAACAAATTAGGAATGAGATTGGAAACAATTATATCTACGTGTCTGTAGATAAGACTACAAATGCGAACGGTGACCAAATAGCCAATGTTGTCGTTAGCAAACTTGTTCACAATACACAAAGTCGGCCGCAAATTATTGCAAGTAAATGTTTACAGCATCTCAAATAATACCTATAACAATTACAAATTTGATTATAACGTCCCTATTAAATCTATTGAGTTGTGATTTAAATAGCGATAAATTCAACAAAGTTCTATTGTTAGCGACATACGCAGCCACCTTATATGATAAAAGTGGGTAAAAAAATGGATTTAGTTTTTAAAAATATGACTCGCGTCACGTAACGTGTGCAGCTCATGGATTGAATAGGGTTGCTGAGAAAGTGAGATCTTTGTTTCCAAACGTTGATACCTTGATATCATTCGTCAAAAAAGTATTTTTGAAGTGTCCCCGGAGAATATCATTTGGAAAAGCCAAAGCTGAATTAAATCAATCAACTCATGGGTGAACTTAAGTTTATTGCCGAAAGTCTGAATATTACTCAAGATTTTACAAAAAAATACAATCACAATGTCTGTCGCTAGGCTTTAGTGTTCGAATGGTAAAGAAAGTACAGTCTCAATTATCTAAAATATATTTACACAAAAAGGGAAAAATAATTTACAATAAATTTAAAAATGTTTTTGGACAAAAACTCCGGGTATGACGACACATTGAAAAAAAATGCTACAAAAAGGAGAAAAAGTCACTTTACAACCGAAGAATAGATGAAGTGCAGTAGATCAGTTTATGAAACTTTCTTATGGGGCGCCCCTATTACTTCCACAGAAATTGAAAAGTCATTTAGTCACCTGAAATGGATTTATTAGCCAAGACGGAGACGTTTAATGCCCGCAAATTTGAAACAAATTCTGATCGGTTATTTTAAGAATAGTACCTAGATGGGACCGCAATGAAGAAAAAAAAATGCGATGAGTAAAATTTCAAAAATCGTTATGAAAAAAAGAAGAAGAGAATTGCGTCGTTATTTTGTTTAATCTTCTTACACTTTTAATATAAACATATTTTCACAAACAAAATTTGGAGTATATAGAACAAGCATCAATATTATAATTGAATTTAAAATTTTGCCCCCTGGATTCCTTTGTGTGCTCATGTCATTCATTCATCTCAAAAATAATATCTGAAAACATTCTCAAGTCGAACAATTGCTGAGATTTCGTACAATTCATAATTATCTTCTTCTCATAGCAAAAAGTTCAAAGGAACCATAAATCTTACTTGAAAATTTACTGCTGTAAAACTTTCCAACTTTTGTCTCGCTGCGTTTTTATTATTTATTTATATGTCACTATACCCTGATAATTAGTTGCATAGAATTTGACGTTTCGTGGTATAATAAAGAAGAAATAGATAGTTATAATTATTTGAATTTACGAACATAATATCGTTCTCTAAAACATACCTAATAATTTTAAATTGCACAATTGGGACATAAAAAATATAAAGCACTTTTCTGAAGGAAACGAAAATTGTTGTGGGTATCATTCAAACGATTGGCATATATATTGGAATTTTTTTGATTTGAGAGTTTAGTATTTTAATGTTATATACGTACCGTGTGGTGTGGTGTGATGCTCCATTAACTTACTCGTAGGTACTTTACATATTACAGGGTGGGCAACTAAGAAGTATACAACTTTGAATCTATTTAATTACAAAATTGGAATGAAAGAAAGAAAATCAGTTTATTCATGACGTTTTAAAACTCGTCATTGAAATGGCATCCACTCAGATTTATGTCAAGGTACCTTGTGAGTAGGTACGTTGACGTTGTTCTTCCGTGGATACCCTTCAAAGAGAAAGCTCCAATACGCAGCAAGTATAACTTTTAGTAACATGAACTGGCTAAATGATAAATAACATTGAACATAGTTTGAGATCATATACACTAAAACTACATTGCAATATACAAGATCAAAAAAGAAATTACATACATTACATAATATTATGGGTGGGTTATATAATTACTAAAATTAGCTAATCATTGAAATCTTATACGCTGACAGTCATGGTCGGAAGTTTTTTTATGAAATTGGTACCTAGATCAACAAGATTTTTGCAAATTTAAATTATACTTTTTGTATTTAACTTTAAAAGACTGATGGTATCGTTTTCCATTCGGATAAATATTTTTAACCAATGCACTTTTTTTTTCTAAAGAATATTGTTAACCAATTCACTTGTGTTTAGATGTAGGTACCTATTCTATCAATGATAGGTACGAGTATGATAAAACAAAATGTCATGCATGTAATTTTAACTGATATTAAAGCAATGGGTAGATATGGGTAGGTACCTAATAATTAAACAGTAATAAAAATATTTACGATCTCTGAAACGCAAATTTATCGAGCTGTCAGAATTCTATGCAACTCAAAATCAGGGTTTAACATAGATTATTTTTGTCAGACAATAATACTGCTACTATACACATAATACTTACACATTTTGATAATTTAATAAGAGCGAGAGCAGCAAAGTTTTTTTCACATCTCATGCTCGAAAAGTGTGTCATATTAGGCTTCATAAGCGGGGCTAAAGTAGTACATTTAGCCCCTAGGGAAAATATGTATACATATTTATGATTTTAACACATTTAATTTGACCAATCAAAACACTTCACCATATTAAATCCACCAATCACAACTCTTTCAAAAAACATTTATCTTTGCTATCAACCAATCAGAATACCTACAGCTACATATTAAAATCGACCAATCAAACATCAGGTGTTTTTAGTCCCTAATTCCAAATCATTTAAATCCACCAATCACAACTCTTTCAAAAAACATTTCTCTTTGCTATCAACCAACCAGACTACAGCTACATATTCAAATCGACCAATCAAACATCAGGTGTTTTTTAGTCCCTAATTCCAAATCATTAAAAAAGAAAACGCCTCACGCTAAATTGAACAATCTCTTCGCAGTGAAATTTGTTATTGATTGTGGATGGATAATCTTTGTTTTACTATTTTCTCGCAGTCGAAGTGAAAAGTAGAGTGTATAACTCGGGTCTAAAAGCCATATTACCCCTCGAATTATTTTCCCTCGCTTCGCTCGGGAAAATATCCATCTCGTGGTAATATAGCTTATTTTAGCCCCTTGTCATACAATCTACTATTATATGAGCACACAGTGTTTTTTTTAAATCTTTGTTTAAAAGAACATAATGAGAGTAGGTACAAGGTAAGCTTGACATTGTGAGTATTGTAAACTAGTAGCGATTTTCCTTTGTTTATTACCTCACTGCAACGTGGTTAAGGCGTTTCACTGCGAGCAGCAAAGCTTTTATTGTAGCTTATTTGCTTTATTTGCTGGTAATAAAATGCAACATTCATTTACTGGAGACGTAAATTATTTTAGCCGTTATTGCAATGATACAATTAAAAAGAGTAACCAGTTAAAAAGTAAGACCTACACGTAAGTACAATATTGGCAGTATCCGAAATAAACCGGTAATCTTAGATTGCATATATTGATTTGTCTGATGTCGGCGGTAGTCAGCATTGCCATTGTTAACTCCGTAACTAACATAAAAATATAGATTAAAAAAACCGTTTGCAATAATTAGGGTAAAAGTAAAGCACTGCACTTCCGTGTCGCCAACAGGTTCTTCATACGAACTCTATAGGGAGTTGCGGCATTTTGATTGGGGAAGTAGTTAGTGTTTTCGGTGTACCGTATATCTACTTGAACCGTGTTACTTATAAACTCTTTGTTAATTAAGTGAGCGCATCGCCAACAAATTGCTTCGAAGTTTGGCGAATCTTTAGTATATGTTAATAATTTTGTATCTTTTGTTTGCAAATAAAAATAAATACTATCGAAATAATTAATATTTATTAATAATAATAATACAATGGTAAAAATTAAGGACAATATAACTTTTAGTTCAGAAAATTTCGATAGGTAGGTAAAGTTAAATAAAAAGTAGGTAGTTAAAAATACTGAACAAATTTAGGTGAATTTTCGCGTGGAAATAATTTGAGTCCCGAAAAAAGATACATGGCACCTTTTATACCGGAAATAATCGCCTAAAGGGTCTGCAGACGGTCGCCAACAAGCGCCTCCGACCGAGCGACCTTGTCGGCATCGACCGTTGTAGTATGAAATTTTGCTGTAAACAACTGTCTACACGTATGCAACCAACCGGCGGCGGCGGCATGGCGCGGTGCTTACTCGCCGAGACAAGCATTATGGTAGTGTGGTTCATGTGGTTGTTAGTGGTAGTGGTTGGTAACGGGACGAAAGTTTGTATAGTGAGATTAACAAATTGTAAGTAGACGAAGCTGCGCGCACAACCAGTTATTATAAAAACATAACCCTCCTTTCCTTCGGCAGTCGGGTAAAAAGAGAAAAAAACCCATAAAATGGGTTCGTACAAGTGGCTTTTAAGTAGTGACTTACCACCCAAGTGGGGTGCGTGGCAACAGCGCGCCACCCGTGGGGGGAGCGTAGCTACGTGGGCGAGTCTGTAGTACCTGATAGTACGTCTCTAGAATCCTACATCTATTGTTGTGTCTACACCGTTCTGCGCATGCGCGCTCGCCGGGCAGGTGTGTACCGGAATGACCTCGAATTCTATAAGACGCATTACATGACACTTACAAAGTTTTTCAAATCGATGTGAGCTGCGAAAACGTTGACTGTTCGTTACGATATATTTCAAAAATTAAAATGTGTACCTACACAATGTGTAAAAAGAAAATATGCACTAAGCTACCTTTGTACCTACATATTTTCTTTTTACAAGTTTGGGTTTAAGGACATGAATTGTTATATAATTTTTTAAACACCAACGACTTAACTCTCGCGTATCAAGTATATCACTTGCTTTTCTGAGAAGCAATATTGTGGGACTCAATAAACTTGCTGTGCTTTATTTCTTAGCGTTTTATACAGTGCACGTGTTTGTGCTGTATTCTACCTGACACGTGTACTGGGGCTCTATTCAAGACCTTTAACTGTCAGCTCTTGATATGGCCGGTTTTGTAACATCTCGATAATAGGTATCATGAAATTAAGATACGGTCAGTTTCGACTTCGTCTGTGTATGATTTATAAACAACATTATCTATTGACAAACTGTTTTTTCATATAATTAAATGTTTGTTTAGAAATAAAAGGAAAACATACTGCCTTAATGTAGGTACTTAGTTCAAGAAAGGGCAATTATTAGCGTAATAAGCACTTTTTTCTGATTTTATGTATATTAGAAAGAACACATTCTGCCTAAATGTAGTCCAAGAAAGGGAATTTATTAGCGTTATAAGCACGGATATTTTTCCTGAGTTTTGAATGTTCCCTATGTACATATTAGAATTAATTTATTTCTTACTAGATTCTGCCCGTGACTATCCATCCGCGTAGAACTCGTTTATAGCGTAGCTCCATACAAACTTTCACTCCCATTTCAACACTTTAGGGGATGATTTTCACGATAAAAACTATCCTACTTATGTCCTTCCTCGGGATTTTATCTGTCTCCAAACCAAATCAAAATAAATTGTAGGTATCTCAATCCGTTCAGCAGTTTAAGGATGAAAAGGTAACAAACAGATAGACAGAGTTACTTTCGCATTTTTTATATCATCGTCTTACTAGACGATGATATAAATACCCAGCAAAGTGGGTATTTATTTCAGTAATGGTTTTAGAACATACCTAATAAAGACGTGCTTATCAACCATAAAACAACAGCACCGTGACAAAATAAAGATAATTATGTTCATTCAGGGAACCGTCAAGCGTCTTGAATTTGCACAACAATTTGACAAATGAGTACAGTCAGCGTCAAAAATATGTTTACACTTTTGCACCTTATTGGCTCGCGTCTTCGTGAATTAAATATTGAGTTATTGATCTAATGAAAACATTATTTTTTGTACTTACCTAATTTACAACACTTACCTTCATCTTGATTACTTCCGAGAAGTACTTCAGTGTTGTGGAAGCTACCTTCCTTCATCATAGTATCGGGATCCTTTGGTAAAAACACGCCATCAACCGTCGGAGCTGACGGAAATCCTAATATTCCCGTATATGAATTCCATTGTTGCACGGAAATAGTTTTTGCGTCAACTCCTCTCATGCAATCCATTACCAAGCTTGGATCGGCGGACAGAAGACTACTGTTGCAGTTGCAATCATCAACTAATACCTTTCCAATATCCTGCGCACGTTCTCCTGTCATCCAACTCCAGGGTGCATTTAAGGTTCCTGATTGTAATATTCCCCTCTTGAATAACCCTTTCATCTCTGGCGAAAGCATATGCAAACTTACGCTACCTCCTCCAGCAGATTCCCCAAATAGTGTTATTAGCTCGGGATCCCCACCGAAAACCCGTGCATTGTCCTTTATCCAACGTATTGCCAGTTGCTGATCCCATAGCCCCATATTACCGGGCGCTTCTTCGCTTCCCGGCGAAAAGAATTTATTCAAGTATAAAAATCCAAACGCGCCGACCCTATACTGCATAGAAGCCACTATCACATCACTTGATGATGCCATAATATCAGCTTTATAAAGGTCAAGGGTAGCCGTACCGCTCATGTATCCTCCGCCGTAAATCCACACTAGTATTGGCACTTTTGGCCTCTCAGTAAGGGGCTTATCTTGATGATGACGCACTCGTAAATGTTGTGGCACCCAAATATTTAAATACAAACAATCCTCTGATATATTCGTGTTTGGGTTCCACATTTCCTCACCTTCAAATCCGGGGAAATATTCATATCTCTCTTGATAGCAACTATTAGGCATGGCGGTAGCTTCTAAAACACCATGCCATGGTTCAATTGGAACAGGCTTCCGAAATCTAAGTGGACCTAGAGGGGCTTTAGCAAATGGTATTCCAGTGAATATGTGCACCTCGCGACCCATGACTGTCTTGGCATATCCTCTGACGAGACCGCTTTTAGTTTCCACGATGAGAGGATCATTGTGGAAGTTCTTTGGGGCAGGAGTAGTGGTGGGAGTAGTTTGCGTTGTAGAGGTGGTAGTGTCATGGTGGCTGGCCCAAGACCTTCCTCTTACGCCGGATAAGAGGAAGCATACCAATAGCTTTGTGATCACAATTTTGGTGTTGCATATCATGTCGACTGTTTGTAGTTTCAGTGGCTCATCAACGAGTCATATTAAATTGTAATCGGAAATAATCTGCTAGCTTGATCAGGCGTTTATTGAAACACATTTCTGTTCAATACTTTTGGCTCGATTTTGGTTGTTATAGTGGTTGCGGTTGTACCTGAAACAAGAAATTACTTTATTAGACGAATTTTCAAAAATAATTGCTCCCCCTATGAACGGATACTGTATAGCTGTATTAATGGTACTTATTACATAATTATTGGGAAGGTTCAACACTGCCCCAAATATTCCCGTATAATCTGTTTATAAGAAGAAGCGACACAAAAAGGGTTTATAAAAATATGACTGACTGCCTAATAAGATGAAGAAAAATTTAATCAGTGGAAAGAATGCCAAAATTATTTTCTTTTCCCTTTGCCATCATTTTAGGTACTTACAAACAAACAAACAAATAAGTTTTTTTATTTTTGTTGTATTGCATCGATGCTGATTTTTACTGATCGTTTCGGCTTCTTTTCACCGGCAGTATTGCCGGAACCATTTTGTTGCGAATAAAAATAAATGGAAGTTTGTTTTCTTCAGTTTAACAGAAATATTTATTAAGAAATGCGTACCTCTATTGCGTGTTTTTCCAACTACTTACATACAAGAAGGGTTGCACTTAAGTTGTTTGTATATAACTACTTATGTAGTTTACAAACAGTTGTCACGCCAAAAGTTATCGGCGATATTTTTGAATGTTCCCGGTAACCGGCCGGCACAATAATACTTGTTTCCAAGCATTATGTCATTTGGTCAGAATTTTTCACTTCAGAAGAAGACAAAAGTGATCAATGGTATATCTGATCCATTAACTAAATTCGTCAAACAGTGCGAGTTTTACTAGCATGGAAATGGTAAATCAATCACAATCAACTTGTTAGATAGAGTGGCTCGGACGGGTGTAATGGCGTTATCCGGCTAACCTGATAACTGATAATAAATGCTGGTCGCGGCCAAGAAGGTCAATACCATTGTTTTGTGTGCCATAATCTGATTTGATATAGAGTACATGTAAAATGAAAAACCTTTTCCGCAGACTATGTAGAATTCAATTGTATCAAAGACATAAAGACAGGGAAAACTTTTCTCACTTAATGTGTTGAAACTTCATGTATGTATGAGATAAGGTTCATGTAAGCCATAAAGTCATTTTTAACCGACTTCAAAAAAAGGAGGAGGTTCTATGTTCCAGTATGTTTTTTTTTATGTAGGTATGTTCACCGATTTCACTGCCAATTTTATTGTGGACCGATTTTCAAAGTTCTTTTTTTTATTCGAAACATACCCATTGCCCATTGTCACAAAGTCAGGATCTGATGATTTTATTTTATAGGCGCGCGTGTAGTGATTTCGGTATTTTCTATTATAGCTCGTGTCTTTACCCTCGGAAATCGCAATTTCGGTGAAGTGGAACTGATGGTGAAGACCACAGATGACTTCTAGAACTCCTCAAGGATGTAACAAAACCGACAACGATTCTGACATGATTCCGTTGAAGTAGCAACTAATGAAGTGTCAATTCTGAGAGCCCACGTATAGAGACTTGGGTTTTTATGCTCACGGAAAGCAGTTAACGTGGTACATTGAAAAGGAAATGTGGAAATTTTCTTGTGGCTTGGCGAAGTACTAAATTGGAGGCGGTTTAAACTTTGTTTTTTAAGCAAATTATAAACTGGAATGTTCTACTTACCTGATAGGTACCTACGTACTAAAATAATTTTATAATATGTTTGCTTCATTTAGTCAATTCCGTTGCCTACTAAATTCACATATTACAATATTGGTATACTGTGAATATTGTTGAAATGTATATCTACTATTTAGGTAATTTTTTGCAATATCCTCATTGTATGACAATTTTAAAACTATCGCAGTTACATTGACTAAGATAATTTATAAAATAGATATATATGTAATACATATATATCTATTTTATACATATTATGTATTTGTTAACAACTTACGTAAATAATAATTTTCAACGCCAAAGAACCATTTTCCTTACGATTTATGAAGCCAGAAATTCATGAAGCAGCATTATTTGTGCTCGATAGTAGCATTCAACAGATAGCCGATCTAAACTTATTATCAATTTACGAAAAGGTTCGACCCGGGCGAGGGATCGGACGAGAATGGTCATTATTTCATCGGACACTCCGATCGTTCGCCGGGGACCTATATCCTGACTACGACCCGCCCCCAGATTGCGGCCACACAAATTTTATTACATCGGGGAATTATTGATTTTCGTTTGTCAGGACAAGTCCGTTGAATAAACTTCAATTCATATTACACCTGAGCCAAGGAGTAACTTCGTAACTTTTTGATCGAGCGTTAGGACAATTCAACTCTGTCATTTACCTACCCATACGAAAAGTAACATTTAGATCTACCTAACGTACGGACAAAACGTTACGCAATCGACCAGGGGACCAATTTTTGACTTTCGAGCGTTCCAAATCAAAAGCGAGCGGTTGAAAATTTGTGATGATTATTTTCGCGTGAACCCAATAACAGGTATTTTTGAAAGTCATCACTCGAAACTTAGTGATTGGCTATTGATACTTTTGCGTTTCGCTGTACGCACAAAGTCGATAAGTATAGCAAAGCCTGTACTATGGGTACTAGACAACGGAAAACATACTTATATAGATAAATACATACCTACTTATATAGATATTAAACATCCAAGGATAGGAAGGATATAGGCTAAGGCAAGCAAGGGACAGGGGCTGCGATCCTCGTTCCGGATCGTTCCTGGCTCAACAGATTTCCTTGGCCATCCAGCGCGGCAACGCCGCCAGTGTCATGGGAACTTTCGGGCCACCAACGATCCGGGACGGCCCTTTTTGTAAGTTTAGTACGTATTGCTGACGAAGCCTGTTGCGGATTCTATTCTTTGACTTTGCCTTTAACTTTGACTTTGAATAAATTTTACTAAAACATCCAAGACTCGAGAACAAACATTCGTATTCATCATACAAATATCTGCCACGACCGGGGATCGAACCCGGGACCTCTAGCTCCATAGTCAGGTTCTCTAACCACTAGGCTATTCGGTCGTCTACACAATACGAATGATGCACTTTGTCACACCCACTTTCTATAGTTGGAATGAGACAGCAATACATACCTTTCATTTTAACTATAGCAAGTTGTTGTGATACATTTCTACCGATAGAACTGAATACCAGTGGTCATACCACTCGTTTTTAGGGTTCCGATACCTCAAAAGGAAAAAACGGAACCCTTATAGGATCACTCGGTTGTCTGTCTGTCCGTCTGTCACAGCTGATTTGCTCCGAAACTACTGGACCGATTGAGTTGAAATTTGGTACACATATGTAAATTGGTGACCCAAAGATGGATGCGTAAAGTAAATTAATGACTTCTGAACAAGGGGGCCACTTTAGGGGGTAAAACTGGAAAATTAAAAAAAAAGTTTCGCAAACCGTATTGTGTGACATATCAAATGAAAGAGGTTGTTGTAACCTTGTCAGATATTTTTTTTTTATAATTTTGGCAAAAACAGATTTGAAGCAATTTAGGAAAAAAGACGAAAATTGGCCATTCCCCAACTTATCTCCGAAACTACTAGGATTATAATTCTGAAAAAAATATGGAAAATAGTTCCTTGCCTAAAGATTACAGGAAAACCTATAAGAAGTTTGAGTATTCAAAAACACTTAGGGAATTTAGATTATCTACGGAACCCTCACCACTCGAGTTGAACTCACACTTGTCCGGTTTTTACATTTCCTATCGCTCGTATTTCAAAAATAGCATTTCATCGTTTTTGTCAGTTTCCGAGTGAAAGAGTCGAGCGCTCGAAAGTCAAAATTCGGCCCCAGTCGGGCCACAATTCTTTCAACTTAAATTACAGAAGAGGACATCCCTCGAATATGTTTCATGTTTCTGTATTATTTATTATGAAAGTATATTGCTATGATATGCCAAGGATGTGTCACATTTTGAATTTGATTTTAGTTTGTTAAAACAAACCCGCTTGGGTAGTTCAGCAAGATCTTTAAAAAAAAACTAAGATTCTGAAGCAATTATTTTAAACAGATGTAATTGAATTGTCGGATGGCACGCTGCGTTGTCAGACAATTTTATATTTGCCCAACCTTTACTTTATTATCACGCTCCCTTGACCCCTGTTAATTACAGTGGGAGTAACCGCAATTCTCTTTAGATTTAGGTACATTTATAAAAGGCATGGCGAATAAAAACATCAATCTTAATTAAGAAAGTACGCCGAAAACAGGAAACTTGTTTCTGAAAGCCTTAGGCGCCAGGTAGATTAACGGAAACTATTAGGTACAACTATGTACAGTAGGTAACTAGTGATCATCTTGTATTGGGAATATTTTGAATTAAAAAAACCAGCCAAGTGCGAGTCGGCCTCGCGCACGAAGGGTTCCGTACCATTATCTATAAAAACGGCAAAAAAATCATGTCTGTTGTATCGGAGCCCCAGTCCGACTCGCACTTGGACGGTTTTTTAGTATTTTTTGTTATAGCGGCAACACAAATACATAATCTGTGAAAATTTCAACTTTCTAGCTATCACGGTTCTTGAGATACAGCCTGGTGACAGACAGACGGACGTACGGACGGACTGACGGACGGGCGGACGGACGGACGGACGGACGGACGGATGGACAGCGAAGTCTTAGTAATAGGGTCCCGTTTTCAACTTTTCACCCTTTGGGTAGTGAACCCTAAAAAAAGGTAAGACAAGGCAAATAATGGTTGTTATTTATTGCAGGAAAAAAAGAAAACTTATTTAATTGACTTCATAAATAATGTATAGGTTAAAACAATATTAATCTTAACACATGTTTGTATTATCATTTCTCTTGACCTGCCTGTAACACCTAACCTAACAAGTGCATTCCTATATTTAAGTAATATTAAAATGTGTTAGCTACATAACAAATTATTATACCACACACGTCTTTTTCTTCCAATGACTGCCAAAAATACGTTAATTTTCAAGTCGAATATCAAAACTTGCACAAACTTTTAATAGCTGCACTGCACTGGATAGATTCATCCCATGTACCTATTTGATAAGTAGAGTATATCGTCGAACCGTTTGTTGGGATCAGCGCACGACCCCGGGGGAGCAGTCTCCGCTGTAAATTAACTTAAGGTTACTCTGTATGCAGACTGTCGCGCTATCTAACGAGGTCCGAGACCCTGCAGAACTGCTTACCTCCTCCAAGTTTACGAAATGGGTTGTCGTCGCTAACTTATCCCAAGTAACGAAGTACTGCCACTAAATTCCAGTCTCCGCGCAACCTGTGAGTGCCCTCTTGGAAATAATTGACACCCTGTTTAACATGGTTCGCTCAAAAATTAGGTCAAGCAGCGGTTCGAAATTTGGATAATGGCACTTGTTGGGCTTAATGATGGAGTTCGAGCGCTCAAATATAAACTTCGGTAAGTAAATGGATGTTGACGACTGTTTCGAAAAAGGTTACGTGGAACTATAAAGACTATGCGATAAAATCTGGGCATACCTGATCTACTTAGTATATTTTTCTACCAACTGCTTATTAAGAAACAGCACTTATTTTTAATAATCCATAGATATAATACCTACTATAAAATAAAAAATCAGGTATGCCCAGATTTTATCGCGTAGGTACAGTCTTTTTGATATCTATAGGATAGGTAACTAACGTTCGTTAAATCGTTCGATTTTATTCAAACTGGATGAAAATTGGTGCTATGATGCACCAATATGATGGATGATGGTGCACATTGCCTAGTTATTACCTACATATTATAAGCGATTTTAAACCTTTTGATTTTTGAGTGATAATCGCGGTAACGCAAACAATAGAACGCGGTGAACAATTTATATATTTAAGCTAAAATTGGTACGAAACTTCAGTTTTCAGGCCTGTTTTCCCTTCTCCTTGTATTTTATCCATTATTTCTTGAGTCACTCAAAAACCCTTCGTGTTTTGAAATGATTTACAAGCTCAAGAATCCAATTAACTTCAAAATTACTTTATTTAGAAAAATAACAATCTGAAAACACAGCCATTTCCAATTAAATATATCAAAAGGCAATTAAATATAACTAAACATAACAACTACTTAATCAAAATTAATGAAGGCAAACTATTTGCCAGAAACCTTGGAAAGTTTTCACATTAAGTATTCTACGTCGCTACACCCCAAACGAAATTTCGATATTGGCATGTATTATTTTTCACAGCTCGACACGTAGCCATAAACCGTAATTCATCAAAATATATTGTTATATACAAACCTTTTAAAAGTTAGGATCGGATTTCCCTAGTTAAGTATGGAACGTAAGATCCACCCGAGGAGGCCACTCAAATGCGTACGCGAGTATTATGCGTTACCTGCGATGCCTACACAAGATATTACGTTTGATTGAAAGGAAAGAGAAAAAAATATATAAAGTAACCCAATAAGGCGGCCAGAGACGAGAAAAGTGGCGGTGGGGAGCGGGGAAGAGGCAGCGCGCGCCGCTCGATAAATCGATGTGGCAATACAATGATATGCGGTGGGACGGCCTTGAGGTTGCAGCCTGCAAGACACACCCCCGCTCCATTTCTCAAGTTCACTGCCAACGCATTGCCTACAAGTAGTCGAAAGAACTCTCATCGCCCTAATTACCTACAGTAGGTACTCGTAATGATGCCTCGTTCGGGGCGCTCGCATCTAAACTTGTTTATGATTGTACTTACTATACCTAATAACTTGTCAAGTACGAGTAACTTGAATTTATGAGGCTATATAAATTCAAGTATTTTTTATTCCTCCTATTTTACTAGCTAAGGCGCCATAGCAACAAGCGGAAATAGTTCATGCTCACCTTTAGTCCCGTCCCGAGCGATGAGACCTCCTGAATAATTACTTCGGCGTCGAGGACAGACTCAGGCATTCATGCCTCATCTGGCATGCAAACTGTCTCCAGAGCTGATGATTGAGACACGGATTTCGATATTAGATTATGAAATTTGGGTGACTTCTTACGACTTGTTTTCTTTTCGTTGGTTGTTGGATGTTAAAATAATTTTATTCATTTTGTTCAATGTTTTAATTTTAAACTGGTTATTTTTCCGGTTTCAGTGGTTTTATGCAGTGGGATTCAATCAAACGTGTTTAACAATAGCAGAGCCAAGATATTTAAGTTTTAAGTTTTGTTTATAACCTTTTAATATGACCTGTGGAAATATATATTGCAAATATCTCGGCTCCGATGCATTTTAGAGTATTGCATTTTGTAACAAACTCTGTTTGCTTTGAATAACTAGATCTATCATAATCTACCAGTTTTACGAGTGGCCGCTTACCTAAAAACATTTCAACATTTTTACCCAATGCCCTTGATCTGACATTTGGTCTAATGCATTTTTATAAAACCGGACCTTAAATAAATTTGTTTTTACTTTATGTATGTAATAAACAGAACCATATTTGATTTGCATATATTCACCTATTGCATACAAGACAACTTGACTATGTAAGAATATATTGTTTTAACAATCAATCGCCATAATTACATAGATAATGACAATTAAACAATACCGAACAGATCCTTTCGACCCGGTAGCGCACCAGAATAAAGTAATTCGTCGGATCTAAAAGACCCCATGTCGTACCCAGGTAACGTCACTGAAATTCTTTGAGGGTAGTGAACGTGTTAATAAACAAAACCGAAATCCTTGGCAAACCATCGGCGGATTTGACTGTTGACTTGCAGAATTAAGGTCGCTTCTATGAAGGATAATATTATGTATTTACCGGTTTTTTAGTATAAATGATGATGATGTCCTCCCAGACGTATCCGTCGACGGGAACATCATGACAAATCGACTCTTTGCGTAGTTATTATTTGCGTGCATGGGCGCGAGAGTGACTCGCAAATCTAAACTTGGTTTTGAAGCTCCAGCGACATGTAAAACAATAAAGGTCTCCATTTGAATTGTTAGTGTAATGGTAGGAGGGCTTGGGCCGAGTTTTACGAATCTGGCGTTTGGCGTCAAGATCTTCGAGACGGGTACGTTCAAAGTTACTGAGCCCGGTGTTGACAGCAGTTCGCCACCAGTCCGATCTCCGAGTAGTAAACTCCTCCCACGACTCACAAGATATGCCGGTTGCGGACAGATGGCGCTTCAGGACATCCCTGTACCGCAATTATTGCCCACCAAATTTGTGTTTGCCTGAGGCTAGTTCAGAGTAAAAGTGCTTTAGGCAGCCTTGATGATGGCATTCGTACAAGGTGTCCACACCAACGTAATTGGCCCTTCGTGAGGAGACATTCCATGCCAACCATGCCAGTCCGACGCAAAACCTCCGAGTTTGGAACACGATCCTGCCACCTTAGTCGAAGAATTGCTCGCAGACATTTTAAATGAAAGGTGTCAAGGCGCTTGACATCTCCTTTGTATAGACACCAGGTTTCCGAGGCGTAGAGCAATAAAGGCAGAATGATTGCTTTATAGAAGGCAAGCTTTGTGGTGAGCCTGAGGTCGTGTGATTTCCAAACTCGTTGGTTCAATCCGCCGAAAGCTATAGTATATAGTATAAATAGTATCACTATGAATATGAATACTTGGGGTACATAAGAAAAGTAAATATGATAATATAGTTTTTAAATTTTATTTAACATTCCCACATCGTGTGTGTGTTTGCTTAGAAAGCCAAATAAGAAGAGTTGTAGGCAACATACTTATTCAATTTTGATAATAGAATGTCTTTGATTTGGCTTTCTTAAAATTATACTATCATAATCAATGATCGGATTTCCCGGTGCAACACGGAGTGAATGACCCGAAATATTATGTTTATATGGATATGCTCCGGGATTCCGGGACTTACTAGTTACTTACATTTGTTTTTGGAGGACAATGATTCTGATTATATTACATGAAATAAAATTCAATAACATTTTAACAATTGATATAAATTAATTTCACTATACATAAAAGTTTGCGAAATAAATCTGTTTAAAACTGATCTGCCAAATAGCCTAAGCGGCCTAATTAGAAATCTAATTTAAAATTCAAAATGGGGGGCCACCAGACGCCATACTGTAAAAAATAAAAATAAAATTCTACGAACTATGTCATGTGGGGTTTCGTTGAATAGGTAGGTATTTCCAAATCATTCTTAGATTTATTTAATTAGTTTTTAGTTAAAATAACCGTTTTTTAAACGAGACGTCGGGATTTTGGTCATGTCCATATTAATTTTTCTACTCGATACCCCACCGTGTTGCACCGTAAAATCCGATCACTGATCATAATACGTTTCAATATCTACAACGTGCCTACACCACTTTCCATTATTATTGGGGGTTTAGGGTATTAAGGGTATTTTTATTATTTGTATAACTCGCTTTTTAACTTACTTACATAGTATTTTTTCTTACTATACAGGGTGGAAAGTTAAAACGGGGCAGTAAGGGCAGCTACTAGATCCCTTGCCGCCACGCAAAAATGGCATTAGGATTTCATTCCTAACTTTTTAAGTGATGGCAATCTACATTCACAGATTTTTGAAAAAAAGTACAGTCAGCGAGAAAATCATCAATTTTGACGATATATTTTTTTAATGCCATTCGATCCCATTCCTATTAAGGATCAAAATACTTTTTGGGACCGACTAAGGTTTGACTACTAGAACGCCCAGAAATCAAAGAAAACTTTTTTCATACAGTGAGTATAGGAATCCCAAAGCAAATTTTGCTCATGTAGTTTTTTATGCCAATTCTGGTTTTATTTAATGACGGCCAGCTTTAATCTGTAAAAAGTTTGTAAAAAGAATACTAACATCCGTATTCAGAAATTCTGTTCGAAACTTGAAATTTACTAAGGTAAGGGTTTTACAGCACCTGTCCGCTCGTGAGTGTACACATAGTAACGTTTATGAATACGGGAATGCGTTTGTTTTTTTTTTTAACAATGGAATGAATTCTCTCATTTCTAATCTAAATGAAATTCTCCGTCTCCATACAATTTGATGATCGTCTAACTAAATTACTACTTGCACTTTGGGATTCCCATACTCATATATGTATAGTATACGAAATACATATATTATTGTTTTTTTCTTGTTCATGACCAATATTATCATTCTGAGAAAAAAACGATACATTAGTATGATTAGTGTTTTATTTGAACGTGCTCAAAGTGCTCACATTAGACTCGTATCGATGAGCAGTGCCTAACGGACATTATTTATTTGCATTTTAGACGCTACATAGTCTAATCAGTGTTTCATGTTAAAATACATTGAATAACTCACAAGTTTCACTTCTCATTAAATTTGACTACCTATTCACAAGGGAAATTAACTCTGCATATTACACATGCGCGGGAACTGTTACTTTTTACTAATCCACGAGAAGAGCTTCGTTACGTTCCATTTTTGATGAACAATGAGAACTAGTGTCAGATCACCATTTGTAGGTTTATTTTATCTTACTTAATTCACGTGTTACTAACATCTGACCGTTCTTATTGCAATAGTTACTAGTTTGGGATTTTTTTCAGATGTTCTTTCTAGAATCAATATATTTACTTAGGTTTAGCGTAGTTACTATTACTACTAAACATCCAATTTTAAGAGGTTTAGTAGGGTAAAATAGCATACCTTTCAAACAAAAAAAACGCGCGTCGCGTCGGACTCGCGCACGAAGGGTTCCGTACCATTATTTATAAAAACGGCAAAAAAATCATGTCGGTCTGGGGCTCCCATACAACAGGAGCCCCAGTCCAACTCGCACTTGGCCGGTTTTTTAGTATTTGTTGTTATAGCGGCAACAGAAATACATAATCTGTGAAAATTTCAACTCTCTAGCTATCACGGTCCTTGAGATACAGCCTGGTGACAGACTGACGGACGGACGGACGGACGGACAGCGAAGTCTTAGTAATACCGTTTTCACCCTTTTGGTACGGAACCCTAAAAAGGGTAAAATATTAGTATGGATTATTTATTATTATTATTTATTTTGATAGACCTCCCTGTGGAGATTGTGTTTAAGTTATATCGAATGTGCAACAAAATGTACCACATTTAACCGCGGGAAAATATTCCCACCTATTCTTTTGTACCAGAAACCATCACGAGCTATTTACAGCGAAGTTGAGTCCGCATCTAATCTGGTTCAGCTTAGAACCGTGTGGGAGCATGTAGGAAGTTAAGTGATTCGTCCATTAGCCACCTGGGTCTTCGTCAGGATTACAACTTATTTTCCGTTTTATTTTTAGAAACTTTGCAAATTAGAACTGATTTATTTCCCTACTTGAAAATACTAAAGACACCAGTTTTCTGAAATAACAAGAGCACTCAAACAAATTAATGTAACAGTCATAATAATGTTGATCATTCAATCAATAATTAAATAGGTATGCTGTTGCATTCAAAGTAGATTAATTTCGTTTAAAAATAACTTTATATAAAACGCGAGGTACCTATATATTTGCAGTGTAGGTAACGCGGCACATTAAAATAATGCATAGAGGTTTTACACCCTACACGGATTGCTTCTGGCGAGATGTCAGAAAAGGGACTTGACGAACGAATGTCATGTCATTCAAACAATTCCTTTCGACAATCGCCATTTAATGAATGTTACTCTTAATAACATCTGAGATGACTGAGTTTATTTGGCTACTAGCTACAACATTGGTGACACCGACGAAGAACAAAACAAGGATGTGTGACGATGAAAATTTCAGTAATGCGATACAACCACCAAAGGTAAAAACCGTACAAACAGTAAACACGCCATCAGCTAGTGGTGCAAATCCAGCGACAGGCATACAGGATGTTTTTCGGGTCGGAGTAAGAGTGCCACCTTTTTGGCCTGAAGAACCAGCGGTATGGTTTGCGCAGCATGTAGGCCAGTTTGTTTTATCGGGAATAACAAGATAACTCCGAGGTAAAAGATATACCTATTGTTGCTGAATACCAACAAATACGAGAAGCTTAAAACGGAGCGAATTAGGCGTTTATCTGTCTCCCAAGAGCAAAAAACGCGACAACTACACCCACCCAATTCCTCAGATATTTACGAAGCTTAGCCCGATGACTATTCCTGCGCCCAGTTTGGTCTGGCCGTTTGCCTAACAATATACAAACCATAATCGCATCGCAACCCAAACTTTAACTTGACGACGTCGCGGAGCTAGGTGACCGCATCCAGGGATTGGCACCAACTACGAGGAATTTAGCGAGTACATCATTTGAGCACATTATTTTATTCATTATCTTGTTATTACTTTCTAAATTAAATCCATGTCTTATTTTAGATACCAAATAAATTAATAATTACATGGGTATATTCCTACCTAAAATATTCCTGCTTTAGAAATTAAAATACATGGCGGATATTACAAAAATATGGGCAATATGGGCCTGTCACATATGAATTCATTTTCTTTGACGCGGGGTTTTATGATTGTTGCTCAGTTGGATTTTAACGTTACGACAACGTCGTTTCCACACCTTTTACCTCGTTGGCTAAAATTCCAGCTCGTACATGTTTTACATTTATGATCACAATGACTTAATAAAGGGTTTTCATTATCTACGTTGGAATAGCAAAGGAATATATTGTTCTAGACTATTGCAAAATCAAGGTGCTTGAAATGTCGTACTAGTTTAGTATTTGTGGTGCGGTTTTACAAACTACGTTATAGCTTCTATTCTCGCAAAAAAGCAAAGATCTATATACTTATCTTCTTTACCATTTGATGGGGTGTTTACAAAAACAACATAACTGACATATTTTATGAAATAGTGTTATTGGTATGATTATGTTCGTCTGTGAACACGCTACAATTGTGCAGTACCTAGATATTGTTCAATTAGGATCTCGTTTGCCTAAAATTACCTCTACGAAACCTATAGTGCAATAATAATTACATTATCTTACAACGTGATACAACCAACACTAATAGCTTCGAATGCCTTATTGGTCAAGCGATAGTGCCTAGCGGATATAAAACATATGTGTGTGCAATTTACCGCCCACCTCAAGTAAACGTAAGTGACTTGGTTAGCGAGTTGTTCCAACTGCTGACTAAATATTCAATAAACACTCATTTACTAACATGTGGTGATATAAACTTAGACTTAGATCTCTGAGTAAAATGATAAGCTTATATTAAAACACTATGGCTGCGCTGGGTCTTACCTGTTGTATATCACAATTCACCAGAATTGAAACTACAAAGAGAGGTAGGTACGTCCAAATCATGTATTGACCATATTTACATTCGAGACATTGCCGGACAACCCGGATGCGGACATTCTATCAATGCCACGGTGGTAAAGGATCCTCTCTCTGACTATTTTGTAACTGGTATCTCGCTTTCTGGCACAACGCCAAGTGACACCTTAATATGTAGTAAACTAGATAACCAACTTGTCAGGCAGGAGCTTGTCAAAATTGCCTGGAACCCAGTATTTGAATTATCCAACCCTGCTGCACAACAACTTCATAGTGTATAAAACTACTAATGAAAGCTCAATTTAAATATATGGAGATTACATTGCCAATATTGCCATCAAACGTTTATGTAATACTCGCGAATAAAGCATCTGTATCAGATAATGTTATATGTACGTACAAATCAATATGCCTCATGCGATGCATTTGCCTCATGAATTATTTAGCTATGAGATCGGATAGATGCTGTCGAGTCTTGCTTTTCCATTACAGCGGCGGGTTGGACGGACCCCAGCAAAAATGATTTTTAATAAAATATAAAGGTGCGTCCAGATATGTTATTTTGTCCGTACTGTACCTCCATTTCGTATCAGTCACGATCCAAAAACTCTGGAAGCAAAGTCGAATCGGTATCGCCTTTAAAAGAGGTGAAAAAACCGAGTCGCGATAGTCGGAGCGTACCCTGTATCCGTATCGAGACGCCGTACCACCGTACCGTACCGAACGGGCGTCCAAACTAGCGAACGCTGATACAGAACGGAGGTACGGTACGGACAAAAGAACATATCTGGACGCACATTAAGTGGCTTTGATACGCACCGTCGTCGTTAAAATAGACACCTACCGTTTTCGTAAAAGCTTTCAGAAATGCACGAACCAACTGGCATATCTGGAATACCTTATTTCAAAGTAATAGACATTTTTATTTCTAATGTTTTTGTTCTACTGTCATGTTGAATAACTTAAAAACATAACTAGCACTAAAAATCTATCAAACATTTTTTATAGGTTTTAACAACCAGAATTGCTATGAAAGCTAATTACAATGCTGTTGTTGTTTTTTCTTTCCATTAAAACAGAGCACAGAGGTACAAAAACAACGTTAGCATCACTACATTATTTTTAAATACAACATATTTACATGAAACACAGAACAACGTGAACCACTTCCGTAAATAACACTTTTCATCCCTCTGACGTCATTACTCTGCATAATATAGCAGATGCAAATAGGTAGTCTATTTATGGACGACCTATCTTTACTCGACCTACTTTCAATGGCCTTATAACATGAAATTCATTATTTCGTTAAAATTAGTCTCGTGAAATATCACGATGGACCAGCGAATTGGTGGCGATAGGCTATTTGGCCGAATTTAATTTTAGAATTCGAATTCATGTCCTCATTTTTTTAAATAAATATCGACCCAGCATCAGATTAACGGATTTTCAAAAGTTGCCAACATCTATTAGGTAGGTATTCCTATTCATGAGCACTTAATCCTCTAAACAAAAGAGTTCGGCAATTATACGTACCTAGAGTTGTTCTAATGAGAATTTATCTAGACATATTTCTAGTGTTTTCCGATTCAGAATAAGCATCTGAATCCAGGGTGTTGGTGTGCGCATTGAGGTTCCACATGTGTGGTATATAATCAAATTTCTTTTAATTTAATCATTTAATCATTTTTATTGCAACCATGGTGTTCAAGATCTTACATAAAAATATACAGTTTCACATGGGC
The DNA here is from genome assembly GCA_932294315.1 of Epinotia nisella. Classification (NCBI taxonomy): domain Eukaryota; kingdom Metazoa; phylum Arthropoda; class Insecta; order Lepidoptera; family Tortricidae; genus Epinotia; species Epinotia nisella. The sequence continues at coordinate 10,528,976 of OW028680.1, forward strand.
CCTGTTAGGGCATGGCAATGACAATATTATATTAAAATTAAATTAATATTATTCAATTATGTTATTGTCTTACCACTAAACTAACATGCAGTAGTGTTAGTGCTAAAATATTCTTATAAATGAATGTTCAATGTTAGTTATTTATTATTAAAATATGATTCTTAATTCAATTAATATTATTAAAACAGAAAAGCTAAATTTAATCATTTTAGGTATTCAGATCATATGTCATAAATTCTTGGTGTGAATAAAATGTGTTGTCTATGAGCCAATTCTTAAGTTTGTTTCGGTATATATTATATTTGTCCTCTTTTTTATAAATTCTGGGATTTTATTATAAATTTCTATACATTGGTAATATGGTCCGTTTTTATATATAGTTAAATTAATTCTACGAGTGGGGATAGCCAATTTGTTATTACGACGCTCGCTTTTGCAAAATTGAAATTGTGATATATGCTTTCTTACAAACAGACCTACTTCGAGTATATAAATGGATGGTAAGGTTAATAACTTTAGTTTAGCAAAGTGGGGCCGGCAACTTTCCGGTTGGCGTATGTTTGCTAGTATGCGTATACATTTTTTCTGTGCTACGAATAGGTGATGGGTATCTGTGCTATTTCCCCATAGGACGATACCGTAGCGCAACCAAGCATATGCGTACGCGAAATATGCTGAAAGTGCACATTCAACGTGTGTGTTTCGTTTGAGGACTCCTAACGCGAATATGAATCGTGACAGTTTGTTTCTAATTTCCTCGATGTGTTTTTTCCAGTTCAAATTCGTGTCGATATTTAGTCCTAATAAACTTTATTTTGCGCCTAGCTATTGACATAACGATGACATTAAATACTAATGGAATAACCTTTTATCCACAACAACGATTCAATTTACACCTTGAGTTTGTTAGTCGAAATACAAATTATTGCTGTACACGCGTTTGGTGTTCATTACCATGCAAATACTGATTGAAATTTTCAAGCCGCGTTTTCGCGATTGTAAATCAACCAACCTTACATTTTATAACTTTCATAATAAAATCAGCTAAATATAACAAACATTCAAAAGATATCGTCCGATGAAAACAAAATGTCGTTTCCCTCGAAAATACGTTAATTTGCTTGCATGTCCATTATTATTAAAACGTAAACCAAGCCCGATTGCTGTCGAGATCCGTACAGTAACAAATAGCCACGTAGCTGGCCAATGGAAAGCATCAATTTAGGCTTTTCAACTATAGTAACGATAATTTGGTGCAAGTGAAAAGCCGAAAGCGAATAAATTTTACGACTGCTTTAGCCTAACTAGTTGGTTGGTAGTGGTTGGTGTCTACGAAGCTGGAGGTCCTGCGTTCGAATTCTGAAGGGCACTTATTTGTATGATAAGCACGAATATTTGTTACTGAGTCATGGATGTTTTCTATGTATTTAAGTGTAGTAAGTATTTATTCATCTATATAATTAAGTTTATCGTCGCTGAGTATATCCATAGTACAAGCTTTGCTTAGTTTGGGACTAGGTCGATTTGTGTAAGATTGTCCCCACATATTTATTTATTTATTTTTATTTTCCACAACTATGATGCAGACTACAGTCTAAAAATTGGTCCTTTTCTTTTTTTGATAAATTTAATACTTACCTACAAGGATTTGTTGTACTTTTTTCTCGTTACCAGCGAAATTTTCTGTTTCAGAACAGTTTAGGTAGTTCAAATAAATATAACCGTCCAAAGCGGATTCTGATATCAAGATCTCAATCATTTTAAAGAGAACTACACATCCTTTTTGTGGTTTGGTGTCTTTAAAAGTTTGTTACCCGAGTAGGTATTTGTTTAGAAAGATCTACTATTTATGTGACCTTGCTTTTCGGAGTACGGCAACCAAATGCTGGAATAATATACCTCAAAATATACCGTTCTAACGCGTTTTAAATTAAGGTTCAAACGACACCTTATTCAAAAGAATACAGAAAGCTATAGGTATCTCTGGGCAGTCAAGTCCTGCCCTCATAGTTCTGATACCAATATCAGGCTAATTCTTGTTTATACAGTATGTTCATGGGAATTTCTGTTAACTTCGGCATGTTGCGGTGGACATTAACAGGAACAAAGTAACATAATTATTCCCTATATAAAGGACTAGCTTTTGCCCGCGACTTCGTCCGCGTAGAATTCGTTTCACTACACAAATTGTTGTTAGTAAAATAACAACAATTTGTGTAGTGAAACGAATTCTCTAGAGATTATTTTCTTTTTCACGCTATTTATAATTAAAACTAAAAAAAATACTTTGCTTACCTAGTATATTGGCAGACAATAAAGCACCTAAACGAAAAGCTTACAAAAATACTGAAACTAAAAAAATAAGTTGGCCGCTTCGCCGCTGCTACTTATTCCAATACTTATACTTCTATAAACTATATTGTATGATTTATTTCGTTCTGATAAAACATGTAGATTTTTAGATTTAGACACACGTGAGCAAGCTACATACAACTGCCCGTGGGAAAAACATGGCGTGCCTAAATGTAATCCCGCTACTTTTAAGGTTTGACCCTGCGATTTGTTAATTGTCATTGAAAACGCTACTTTTAAAGGGAACTGTAGTCGTTTAAAGTTAAATGGCAAGTTATAATTGGAATACGGGGTATGAGTATATCCTCGCCTTTCGCTTCACCAGTTAAGATTGTGCCCTTTACTATATATTTTCCCAATTCAGTGCCCCGTAATCTTGTTCCATTGCACAATTTTGGTGCATCTAAGTTGCGCATTAACATTACGGGTACGCCTACTTCTATTCGAGTTTGTGAGAAGGTACCCCGGATAGCTCCAGAGAGTCTAAGAAATCAACCGGGTAGCTGGTGCTGTCGTCGGATATCATTACTGTATCTATGGAGTTGTAAACTGTTGTTTCGGTTGATATTTTTTCCAAGACTTTATTATTTATTTTTGATACTGTCTCATTTTTTGGTGCCAGTATGGTTCTTTCACACAACCAATTTTCATCCAGAATACTTATTTTGTTGCAGATTCGGAAAAACTTGAGCAATAAGCTCGTCTTCCGAATCCACAACATGACAAAATTGGTTGGTGAATAGAATCATACCTTCATCATCAGTTTTTAATCGACCGTCGCCTATCTCAAGCAATTTTTGAGCATACGCACCTGACTCTACATCATCAAACAGCTGGACTCGCATGTTTCTCGGGAGATGGAACTTTTCCACCTTGGTCCACACGCGTGATGCTTTCAGATACTAGCTGACTTATACAAATATGTCGCCTTCTAGTAAACAGTACAGTTATATTTTAAAAACAATGATATTGTAATTATAAAAATCATTAAAAGATAATGTAACCTTCAGAAACTTCACTTCGCAACAATCACCAAAGTTAAGCAACGTCGAGTGAGGTCAATATTTAGATGGGTGACCGTTTTTTTTATACAAATTCTCAAACGCCTTTTGACCCCCTTAGGGAATGAATTTTCAAAAACGCAGAAATTAGTTTTATAATATTTTGATATAAAATCAATCTACGAAGTTTCAAGTTTCTATTTTAAAAAAATAATTAAGTCCCATACAATCTTTGGTTCCTTATTCCACCCTCTGAAGTAATTATATCTAAAAAAGCGGCGCGCTATGTTCTACTCTGAGGTATAAACAACAATATTGGAAAGTTTCAATAAAATTGGTTCGCATATTTTTGTTTAATCTGTCCTCAAAGCCACTACACCACATTAGGGAAGAATCCTTGTTACTACTGGATACCAAAAGATGGCGCTGGTGATGTGTTCTTAAATCGGTCATTCTCGAACTCTGTCTACGATACCTAAACTCCATCAAACTCTTTTTTTATACGTTCTCATATGGTTTTGCAAAGTTTAAACGCATAGAAAAATCGGAAGAATTACCTACTACGGCTAGAATATGCCTGGAAATGTGTGACGCTCTGCATCGCACTATTGAAGTTTTTAACGTTAGTTGTATAAATACAATTTCCGTCAATGTTACTTTATTATGTATCTTTGACCACATGGATTTCCATATGGACTCTGTGTCACATTTATAATATTAGTGTGATACTCTGTCAACTTTCCATAATTAATTTAAATGTCAACGTTCTATTGTCTTATTTATTGATGTTTGGAAAATAATAGTAATTTGGTTTAAGTAAATGAATAATTTCAAATAATATATTTAACAATTATAATAAACAAATAAACATTTAAGGATAGATAAGCATACAATACTATTATGCAATTAATTTTATTTAAGGTTAAGTATTATAGATGTTCCTAACAAGGTCAACTGAAACAGCGTATCGAGGTCGTCTACCAATTTCCTCAATATTTTTATTACTTGTACCATTACCTTCTGGAGGCGTAACGCCCTTTTGTTACTAACTATGGCAGGAACGTAGCTTATGATTACACCTACCAAATTATTAGATTAATGACGTATAATCTTACGATTAGTGTTGGTTCCACGAAGGTTATGTTGCCTGTAAACCCGTGTATATTTACTACCGTGCTGAACTAGATTGTCGTAGTGTTATGGGCACTTAATGGTACTTAAGACTTTTGTTTGTAACGTTTTTTTGGCACCAATTTACTCACATTTTGATACTTAGTGAGTTAGTGCTATCGGATTTTGGTGTTGTCCTTGATAAATAAATTACTTTTCATCACACTTGCTCGTAAAGGGCTTCATAACGCGCAAGCATACAGATCTGTAATAACCTTTATTACGCCCATGAGGGTAATGGTTTTGTTCTTAAATTGTATCTGTCACTCTTACATCATTTATAATATTATATACATATTTATATTATATTATATAAATAAAAATGTATTTAAACGTAAAAACACGAATAAAATATGATTAACATAATGATTTAAAGATTTAAAGACTTAAATGTAGCAATTTAGTATCCATGATAATATTTTTAACTGTGATTATAAATCATGGCTTTATGCCGAAGGGTCTTTGCTCTAAGCGTCTAACGTCAAATTCAACAAAATGGACGACTGACTGTGTACTATATTATACATGCGGAGAGCCCAAAGTTATGCGACAAAAACGGTATAGGTATAAATGCGGAGACATGTAAAAGAAATGTGTGAACGAAGAAAGGATGTAAAGGATGAGATGACGGGCGACAAAGAGGTATGAAAGAAAATGCCTACACGCTGCACTGACCTCAAGTAAATAAGATAAAACAAGTGCATGATGAAAAATATATAAATTCCTAAATTATAGCGTTATAAATTCCTAAATTAATATCTTGATGTGTTTGATGTACGAATTCAAGCTATACGACGACACAGGAGATTATTAATTTCGAAAAGTCCATAACAAAAGACATAAACCTCGTAATTTTACTCCCATTACCAAATTATTATATCCAGGAAATACGTCGATATCGCCCCGTGGCATAATGTTTACAGAGCAATTTGTGTAATAAGCGTGAAATATAAGGGTATCGTGTAAACAATTGGTCGCAGTTTAGCCGCGGAGACGGTTTGATATCATGTTCACCGGCTCACACAAATATGTCCGTCCCGCACAAAACACACAAAAGCAAAAGATAAATGTACGGGACTCAGCCTTCTAATTATCTGATTACCTATTGTTGCTTACAACTCTAAAACTTTGTTACTCAATCACGCTTAAACGGCTCAACCGATTTGGATGAAATTATGCATGAAAATAGTTTATGGAAAATAGATTAAAATACAGGATAGTTGTCATCCCGGGTCCATGCAGACGAAGTCGCGGGTGGAAGCTAGTATTATAAATCTTAAAGTTTGGATGTTTAGATGTTTGTTACTCAATCACGCTTAAACGGCTGAACCGATTTGGATGAAATTTTGGACGAAGATAGTTTATAGCCTGGATTAAAATATAGGATAGTTTATATCCCGGGTCTACGCAGACAAATTCGCAGGCGGAAACTCTCATAATTTTTTAAAAATATGTGTTGTATGTTGTGTGTCCGCGTGTAGAGTCGACGTCAAAGATATGTTTATACTTTTGCACCTTATACCATTGTAATACTGCGAAAAATGTAAACGTATCTGTGACTTCCACTGTACATAATGATATTATTTAAATCTACGATTTCATTTACGGGAAACTGAATGGGTGCTCGGAAAGGAAGTGATGGATAGAAAATAAACTACATGCGAATCTATTTTGCTACCTACCTACCTACCTACCTACCTATTACCTTTTCTAGGAATTACAATTTTCTTTTGTTTGTATTTTAATCGAATCTCTTTGTCGAATGCTCAGCGTAATTTCGAAACAAATTATACAGCGTGTGACTTTCATAAGAACATTAGTTTTAAGGAACGATAGCTTTCAGTGCTGTGAACCGTTTTATCGAAAAAATATAACAATCACCTTTTCTAATGGAGAGTTATTAATTTTTAAAATTTTCTCGAGCAGCAATGTACTGCTAACATTCACTTGACGTTTCAGAGAGGCAGAGCTAGTTACTGTCAGTTGTTAGCTTTGTTAACACATTGCGGGCCGAATTAATTTGTATGAAAAAAAAATAACCGTTTTTTTTAAACTAGAGATACCAATTTACGTTCATTAGGGCTTATACTTTCAGCCCTTAAAATAAATGTTCTTATGAAAGTCACACGCTGTATAGCAAAGAATCATACGTAATTTAAACTAATTTCAGAAAATTTCTTATTCTATTAATTACCTACCTAAAATGTTCATTACATATTCAGAAAATACAAATAAGGGACGCGCAGCGATGGAGTGCCCCGAATAGAGTCAGTGGTTGCCGAGCAAAGAAACAACCTTGACAGCCAAGCTAACGTGAACGCTCGAAACAAAGTATGAAATGAAATTGAAACGTGAGTTGTATAATTATCTCAAATTGAAGTGTTTTACCAGTATACTACCACGTGGGTATTAAAAAGTTCCCGCCCCTGCTGTAGTTTTCTCCGGCCGGTGCAAATAATCCGCCGAAGGGAGGCACACGAAGCCCATAAATCACACTTAATTCTCAGTCTCACTGGCTGCCCCTCATCCGTGGCCTGAATGTTTATTTACTCATTACGCATCCCATCTAGAGATTTGCTTGTCTAAAATTTTCTCTGGTTTGTGAAATTAAAGCAATACGGTTTAAGACTAGGCTTATGTTTACTATGTGCCATCGTAATGCGTAAAACTTTGTGCGGATTAAGAAGTAAATAAAAAAAAAACCGGACAAGTGCGAGTTCAACTGAGGTGAGGTGACTGGGTGAGGGTTCCGTAAAATATTGAGAATTTTCCCGTTACTTGAATACTCAAACTTCGTATAGATTTTCCTGTAGGTAATCTTTAGGCAAGGAACTATTTTCCATATTTTTTTCAGAATTTTCAGCCTAGTAGTTTCGAAGATAGGGGGGGGGGGATTGTCAAAATTCGTCTTTTTTCCTAAATTACTTCAAACCTGTTTTTCCTATAGTTATAAAAATATATCTGAGATGCTTACGATGATAGTATTTGTATACCTACCTATACAGATCACATGAGTTTAAATATACAACTCACCTAGCTCGTTCGTTACCATATAAAGTAGTAGCTGGATTAGTAGTAGTAGTGTAGTAGTAGGTATTAGCCAGGTATTAGCATAATACGAGCACTCGAGCAGTGTTGCCGTGCCCTAGCAGGGATTCCAAGCTGAACGTTTGAAAATGTACCACCTTTAATAGGTACCTACCCTATGAAAACAGTAAAGAAACAGAACAACAGAAAACATATTTAGTTTTTAGTATAAAATAGTACATACCTAAAAGTAAATTTTACGAAAGCTAGTTCTTATGTTATCGTACTCAACCTAAAGTTTCGATTAGATAAGATTCTGACCTTTGTTTGCATGTTCAGTTATAGACTTATAAGTCTGAGTCTTAGAGGTCACATCGATAGGCCAATATTGTGAATATCAAGCTGTAAGCAAAGCAATTTCACCCCTATAAGCTTTTTAGTTTTGTTCGAGATTTCCAGAATTTTACTATAAATCATGATTAAGTAGGTACTTATTAAAAGGCATGATTAAAACAATAATTGTGTCGAACGTTGAAATTAAACCTTTTTAAAATGACAAAATCAAACATGGAAAGGTATGCATTTTTAGTTAAAATCACATTAAAAGGGGGTAAGTGGTTATTAGTGTTATTACACGCTTGTAGTTCTATACGTATCGCAATACCAGAATTTTAGTTTAAATGTCAAATCAATGTTAAAACTGTCCAGGTCACTGTGTATTGTGAGAAATATATTTTGGATCATTTTTTATTTGCTACACGCTTTGCCAAATGCAATATTATCTACTATTTTAAATACTTAAAATTAAATATGCTAGGGGGTGAAATATCCCATCGCTCTGTTAAGCACGCAGTAGTTTTAAGGTGCCTGGCCTGGTTGACCTTTTAAATTATTAAAATACCCTTAGAAATAGTAAGAAGTATGTCATGGAACTGTGGGACTGTGGATGGACTTTTCTTAACGGTGAACGCACACACTTGGGTTGAATTGGACCAAAGTATCTCCCTCCCCCACATAGAGACTCTAGGTAGAGTGGTCTTATTTCTGAACAAAAATTGTTCGCGACTCTCTCCTACAACAAAAAGATTGATGTTTGTGCGGCCCGTATAGATAGGCATCCCCAGTACTGCCGCGTGCATAACTGTCAATGAATTTTATCAAGCCAATAATGAAAAACTATTTCTATATTAACTATATGCAACAGTTGTAAACATAATAGGGGTCGATGAGAGGCTTGGTGAATATTGAAAAGCAAGACACAAGAAGCATTTTTTGACGAATAATACGTTTTCTTCGAGACTATATGCAATAGTTGTAAACATAATAGGGGTCGATGAGAGGCTTGGTGAATATTGGAAAGCAAGACACGAGACGCATTTTTTGACGAATAATACGTTTTCTTCGAGACTATATGCAATAGTTGTAAACATAATAGGGGTCGATGAGAGGCTTGGTGAATATTGGAAAGCAAGACACGAGATGCATTTTTTGACGAGTAAAGTAATACGTTTTCTTCGAGACTACGACCAGGCAATTATAGTGAAACATACACTTTTTTTGCAAACAGAGTAGGAACCTAAAATTTCTTGTTCCTAAATAATCTATCAAATATATAATTATTACAATAAGCAAATAAGGTTGGATGAGGTCTCATTTAACGAGATGGCACCAATATTCGTCCGGCACCAATTTATAATCTAAACTCTTTTAGCGTTGAAAATGCTGGCGACATTTTTTAACTTTTTATTTATTTCGTAAATTTTTTACCATAAACAGTGTCTACCCTACTTTCATCCAGTACAATATTATTGAGAACGGTACAACAGCTTTGTATAAAATATGTGAATTAAAAATGAATTGATGTTAGCGCTTTTATAAAAAAAAAAACTAGATTTCTTATTTAGATCTACCTAACGTACGTGTAGGTACATTGCGTAACGTGATCGAGCTGGGGCCGCGCCAGTCTGTGAGAGTCCTTAAGAGAGTGAGTAACTACTCCGTTGCCGATGATAACTTGCCTACCATTTGAATATTAGTTTATTTTATAGATTGCTATAAATATCTTTAAAATAATGAGTACCTATTGAAAGTTGACGACCGAATAGCCTAGTGGTTAGAGAACCTGACTATGAAGCTTGAGGTCCCGCGGCTTCGATCCCCGGTCGAGGCAGATATTTGTATGATGAATACGAATGTTTGTTCTCGAGTCTTAGATGTTTAATATCTATTTAAGTATGTATTTATCTATATATGTATGTTTATCCGTTGTCTAGTACCCATAGTACAGGCTTTGCCTAGTTTGGGACTAGATCAATTGGTGTGAATTGTCCCACGACATTTATTATTATTATTTATTATAATGTGGGAATCAATTACTGGAGCTTGATGATGTCGATAACGAGATTTCATATAATTTTTGCTTATTCCAATTTTTCAATGAATCTGTCTCTTCAGTTAATTAAAAAGTAATATGTTATTTCGAAGAAATATATTTTGTTGTTTATTGTATTTATTTCAATATGATCGTTCTAAGTATACACGTTATTTTTGTTTGATTAAAATACACAACCTCATTTACTCGCAAGTGTCGAGTATTAATGCCATCACGTTAAGTGGCAGCTGGGTTTTATTTTAAAAAGTTTGAGTTAATCGCACCAACAACGATGGTCTTCTAATCACTGTATCGACCTATTTGTACATTTGTTGGACTCTGTCAGAGATGTGTGTACCAATACCAACCAGAGGGGTAATCACGTAACGTTTTGAACGCGCGTTAGGTAGTCCAACTGTAATTTTTCCATATAAAAATTGACTTATAGATCTACCTGACGCGCGTATATTGCGTTACGTGATCGACTAGGTAGCAGAGCTTCGTTATTTCATTATAGTTCGCTTTTCACAGGATACAGGATACAGGATATTGGAGTTCGTGATTGCTTAATAAAGACGAAATAAAGTACAAGAGTATAAATATGAGTAATAATAATTATAAACAACCGGAGGTAAATATGGGTGACATGATTCACCACCGAACACAATACCCGGGCGAGCGTTTGATATGAATGAAATTTTCCTATTCAGTGACTATGTAAACGTGTTTTATCGTGGAAACCTATTTTCTGATAGCGAATAGCAGTGATACCGAGTTTTGTGTGGGAGTTACCTCAAGGTGTCGTCAACTGAATTGTGCCATATGCTACCAATTTCACACTCGGTGTGATACATAACTTTTCAGTTATTGAGTTATTTCCCTAACCGAAATGCTGAAACGCATCTATATCAACTAGCATAATTATAACTTATTTATGCCACCTTTGCTGTCGCTAAAAATATATAATGAAAAAGTAAATATTTTGTGGTCATATCTTTCCGAAACAGAGAATGAGATATTATTTAAAATAGTAGAAAAGAAGTTGTGAGCTGAACAAGAACGTGACTGAATATCATGTAGTGTATCCAGGTGTTATTTGAGCAGATCAGGTGATATAAGAGGAAAATTATAATACTTTAATAATAATAATATAATTTTTTGTGCACCACAAAGTGAAAAAACTATAAACATAACATAAAATATTAATACTAGGCAACAACAGGAAGTCTTATCACTAATGAGTGATCTCTTCCAGACAACCTTTGGGTAGCAGGAAATACAGAAACTCACAGTAGTTAACAGGTGTAGTGCATAATTGGAACGAGTGGTAAAGATACATGAATCAATTAATACGATGTATACATATATACGTAAATAATCAATATAATTGGGAATATACAATACATACATAAATATACATATATATAAAAGGCAATCGAGAAAGCAGAAATATAGTTTTAAAGCGTTTTTAAAAACAGGAAGTGACTTATCACAATCTTAAATCCAACGGCATATCATATTATTTCTTTAATTTCATGTATAATTTATAAATGTGTGTTTTATCTCGAAATATAAATAATTTTAATGTTTTTGCATGCATTGCTATGTGTTATAGAGCAAATAAATAATTTATTGATTGATTCCATAGCCGAACAGCACGAAAGGTAAATGAGCTGTTGTAGAATTTTGAGAAAGAAGATGGCGGAGCAAGAAGATGATTTTGAGAAGATCTCAATATGGCCATACAAGTTTATTTAACTGGTCCTCAGAAAGATTTTTATTTATTTATTATGAAACAAACAGTCATACAAAGATGAAGAAAGCAAACGTCCGCATAATCTAATATCGGGAGAAGAAGGGACTGAGCTAGCGCAATCTTAGTGGCGAGTGGCAAGACGTTACGGACTCGGCGAAATGAATCTGCTGCAGCAAACATTTTCCTGCTCACCTCGCTCACCTGAGGTATCCAATCCAAGATGATGTACGGTACATAATAACACCGAGGTTCTTCACCTGGTGGGAAAAGGGAATCTGCAGCCGTAGCATGGTTGGCCTTGTCACGCGATAGGTGATAGGATAGAGCGTGCGTCACTGGCTGACACCGTTCGATAGAACGAGACGACGCTCTTATCTTGTCACTTGTCGCGTGATAAGGCCAACCATGCTACGGCTCCTGAACGCCATCGAACACACTAACCGGCAAATTATCAAATTTTGTTAGTTTATCACCTGAGGGTCTATTTCAGTAATTGGGAATTGGAACCGGTTTCTTTAATTTTTCACTGGCACTCGTTTTGAAACGTTGGGCTGGGAGTGGGTAGTGATGCAAGTGCACGCAACAAATACAAAATCGATTGCATTTCAACGCATTTGGCAGAATAGATCACCCGTCACCTTTTCCCAACAAGTACCTAATTTTGTGAAACTTATTTTGTTATTGTAAAGTACGAGTGCTATCATAATCTTAACTGAGTAGTAATTTTCGAACCAACTGAAGTCTATGAATTCATGAATAAAAATGTATGTCGTATTGAGGGAATCAGTGTTAATTGCCACATGACAAACCCACATCACTTTTTCATTAAGTACGATTTCTAACAGCCGGTCGGGAAACTGAACTAATTGGATTTCGTGATAATAAAGTGGAACATCTTTACTGCCAAGCACAACACAATAAAATAACACAGTTAAGCTATTACTTGTTTTATGGAGGTATTTGTACCTATTGATCCTATTGTCCAGTTAGGTAGGTCCAACTTCGAGAAAGAGCTGGGCAGCATTCGGGAAGCTACGCTACGGCACATCTTTTCGTCCAATATTCCGCAGTGATGTCTCAAGACGAGAGTCTTTGACCAGTGTGTGTTGCCAGTGATGACGTATGGCACGGAAACGTGGTCGCTTACTATGGCTCATAAGAAGGCTCAAAGTCACCCAAAGGGCAATGGAGAGGGCTATTATGCTGGGAGTATCTCTGCACGATCGCATCAGAAATGAGGCTATCCGCAGCAGAACCAAGGTAACCGATATAGCCCTCCGAATCGCTAAACTTAAGTGGCAGTTGGCGGGGCATATTGCACGTAGAACCGATGGTCATTGGGGCGGAAAGGTTCTCGAGTGGCGACTACGTATCGGAAGGCGTAGCGTGGGTAGGTCCCCCGCAAGGTGAACTGATGACCTGGTAAAGGTCGCTGGAGTCCGCTGGATGCGGGTGGCACAGGACCGGTCATTGTGGCACTCTTTGGGGGAAGCCTATGTCCAGCAGTGGATGTCTATCTTAAGGATTCATCATTATCATTGGACACAGTATCCTTTACGAGGATAGTAGGTAGTTGCAGGGTCTAATAGGTAAGATATTATTTGAGTTAAGAGAGGTGATCCGATAACAAATTGACTCACTTTTCCACAAATTGAATAGTTTACAAAAAGAAAAACTACGCGTCTGTAGTTTTGCTTCTTGTAATCTAAGAGATGAAGAAAATATATCAAATGAAAGAGCGTGTTTTTATCTACTAAATAGCAATAGAATTTTGGATCCAGGTGTGATAGTTTTAGTATTAGATCAAATATAAATATATAATATATCGTCATATACGAAAAATTGTTTCAACCGTTCCCGGTACTTCAAAATGCAAGAGTTAGTAGGTACAAATCAGTCAAATCATTTAACATAAATTTAACCCTTGGAATATTCATTGCAACCTGGCTTAATTTGCGTGACATGAACTAATGTAATACAGTAATATCGCTGATTGTCCCAACGGACATGTCCAACTGTTCGCAATAAAACGAACTCCTTTATAATGGAACGTTAACATACGTTGAGTACGGATTTGATTAAAATTATACCCATTTACAGTTAACTGGTAAAATTAGATACCTAATCCGTTTTACGAGCAAGTTGTTATAGTTGTTTGCTGGTTTTGTTTGACATACTCGATTGAATCAATCGAAATTAATACGAGTACGGTCAGGGAGGCTACAGTGGCTAGAATTTTTTAACTGTCTGTGCATGAAAAATATATAAGCTTGAAATATTTGTTGCAAACACAAAGCACAGTTTATTATTGAACTTTCAGCTGTAAGTAAGATGGCGTAGTCGACCAATTGCCAAGTGGTAGAAGATACTTAAAGCCTTAGGAATAATTAAGTTATAAATTAATTTAAAAATGGCAGCGTACACGTATTAATTGGCAGTAAATCCCAGTCACGGCGTCCTAAGGTTTAGCCTCTTACAACTTTACATACACCGGCCGACAAGTATGTCTCGCACTTGAAAGCTTCAAGGGTCCATCAGCAGTGAACACGTGGCCAGGATGGTTGAGTGCCTCACCTAAAGGAAGTCCCGAGTGGAACCTGACGAACACCTTCCTTGCTGCAGCCACTGGAGGCTCCCCAAAGTGTAATATTAGTGTAAGAAAGTGTTTAAAAAAGGTCAGTGTAATTTTGGATATTTAAACTTTATTATTAACCTCTGTTTAGTATATCAAGGGACTACAACTGCCTAGTTTAATTTTTTTACCATGTAGTGTGTGAATTATTGTAATAAATAAGTTATTAGCTGCCGAGTACTTGTTCCACTTGAAATCAGACCATCGTATACAGCTAGGCGCCCTGCGGTATTTATTAAAACAATTAATATTTAATTTACTAAATTTAGTCGCATGCTAACCGACTAGACTGCCGGTGGTAATGCCGTTTACACAGGTTACAAACTTACCTCAAAATGTATTTTTAGGGGCTTAGAAACAAAACTCATCACAGTAACATGCGCGTGTTGCCGGAGCAGCTCACTCACTATGTAGTTCGTGTATGATCGGGTACCAAGCGCTTCCAATTGACGTAGAGGACAAACATAAAGCTATTTTCCTTTCGCTAGAATAGCACATTCCTGGTACTGTTTACTGTTCCCTCCGAGCCCGAGCTCCGAGCGAGCTGTGAAATTAACATTTCACAATTCCTTTTCGAATTCAAGATGAATCAAAAATCCCAGAAGTCATTTATATAAGCCTCTAGGCTCAGCCTCGCGTATAATTTGTATTCTGTAAACATACCAGAGCATGCAGCGAATACAGATACGCGAAAATAACTTTTTATCCCACAAATCCACCTCCAACTCAAATTGATATTTCAAAGTCCATTTGACAACATATACCTACGTACGCAAGAGGAAAACTTGCGAGGATCTTCGTTAACTTTCCTTGAAAGAAATCCACAAGGGATCGTAATAGGATAAAAGCACTTTAAATATTCGCATCCCTTTCTCAAAACCACTAGTCGGTTGTATCTCGATTGCCCGGGCATTTGATTTGTATAAAGACCGAATCCCCGTGGAGCCACAAACAGGTCTTCGTCTCAATCGATTTCCCATCTGTCCGTCCCTTTAGTAACTTTCGTAAAGTCAGACGAAGTCTAGACTAACCAATACTTATCTTGCGTCGACGTTTTGACAAGATCGATTAAGTTGAAGTTTCAACAGTTTCGTGTGTACCTACGAAACAAGTGTTTCTATGTATAAGAATATTGTACCCAAAGGAGCCCAATTTCGGAATGTGGTTTTGACGTATTTAAATGTTTACTGTGTGGAATTGTGGATCGTCATGGTTATATACGTCATGGTATTGACATGGTATTGCATTAAATGAACATGCACTCCTCAAACATACTAATTAAAAACCCGGCCAAGTGCGTGTTAGACCACGCACAGTGCACTTTTTTTTTCTCTAGGTATTATGCAAATACCTCTTAAATTTATGATTAAATCACAATGTAAACAAGAATTATAGCATATTTGATTAGCTTTCACATGACACACGTTTTTTATATAATACACGGTGCGGGTAAAAATCTCACTTTTCAAAAAGCCCCCGCAGCAATAAAGACTAAGTCATTACTGATGACCTAGAGAATTTCTATAGAAACTCTCTTTGCAGTTTTGTGGTGAGCATAACATATTTTGGGTGGATTGCAAAAAAAATTACATAGTTAAGAGCCTTAATCTAATCTTCGCTTTAACTTTTTACCGTTGTGTAACGGCAATTACACATACATTTTATATCGGTAATTTTCGTTACACATTGGAAAAAAGTTAAAACATAGATTAGATTAAGGCCCTTTACTATGAACAATTTTTTTGCAATCCACCCATTTAACAAAATACTAAAAAAAAGTAAGCGCTGGTTTCTGGAAAATAGTAATTTCGATAATATTTAATCTTATTAGGGAAAAGTCGCTTTGCGTTGTTGGTTTTTGGAGCATACTTTTCCCAATTTTGCTATATTCTTAAAATAATAAATTATGTGAACCTAAACTATATGTATGTACATATTTCCCCCAAATCGCTGCCACCAGGCAAGGTGCCCATAAGACTGGCTGCGTTGCCCCGCTGAGTAATAAATTGAAATGTACAGCTGAAGTGAAGTATTTATCCGTATTCCGTAACAACATGCACTACTCGTAATTCAAAATAATCACTATTTGGGCCCTGTAAAAGGAGCAAAATATTAACGATAGATTATTAAGCTTGTGAGCAATTGTTTCTAAGTGGTTTTAATTGAAAAAAATATATTGATTTTTTTTCTTCAACATAAGTTTACGTGTACTTTTTTACTCTTCTGGAGTCATATAAGTAACTTTTTTATTTTAAAAACACTAAAAAAAATTGATAAAATCACAAAAATATATTTTGGACACAAAAATGCTAAAACTATTATAAATACCTAAGTACATGCTGTTACCTCAAAATCTGCATTGACTACTGTGCTATGATCTCGTGGTGCTAAGATAATTACTACATGTCATAAATTTAGATCAAAATTTCTCCGAAATATTTTTTTTAAAAAGAAATGGACAAAAGGGGTTAACTCAGATGCTCTAAGGAAGCCTCCTTTTAAATATTTGCTCATGTTACAGGGCCCACGCCGTATACTATCGGCGGAGCCGGTATGATACGTGCATCCGATGTGCACCTAACCGAACGTAGTTTTTCGATCCAGAAATTGAAATATGTATCTATGAGTACTTACGTTCTAATGCGTTTGAACAAAAATAATAGGTAACTTAACATTAGGAAATACACATTTATAAATAGATTTATATCATTTTCATATTAAAAATAGTCAAGATTATTAAATAGTTAAGTTTATGAATAAATTGAGATTTATACCTACTCGTGTGTCGTACGAGATGGCGGCATGGTTGCAAAAATGGCGGAAGGTGAACACTTGTCTGTGATTTCTGTGAATATCTTCGGAGTGTCAGCTGTCAAAATGGCCGGCAACGAATTGACCATTCGCGACCTCTAACGCGAAAATTTAAAAATGACAATTTATTAACTATTACGAGAACAATATTCCTTTGCTATTCCGCTACAAAACGTGCAGGTCGATCAGCGGAGATCAAATGCAACTAATTGCGTATAAACATGCAAATAATTACAGAAAACCTCCACCAATAATGAATTGATTAACGTTTATGTATGGCGTATCCCTGGGCGTTTAGCTTAAAATATTATTGCTAAAGTCTGGGCAGATACGCTAAGTGTCACTTTGTACAATGTGCTGTACATTCGGTAGCAAATGTGAAAAATATATTTTAACCATACGTATTTAATTTTTAACACAATTGTTTGACATTGTGTGACTATGTATTCGCTACTGTTTCTAAACGATAAGTTATACATACATTAATATTTATTTCGTGAAAAGAATAAAAATACATTATCTAAAGATAGTTTTTGAAAATATTTACTTTTTTGACAAAAAAAACGGTTTTTTAAACCACCGATTTTACAGATCAGCTCAAACAGATACATACAAAATTGGGTTAAATTATTAGTTAAGTACTTAAGAGTCTGCATAAATATATTGTCAAGTGCCCGGTGTTTTCAACTGCCTACGTAAACGATAACATTTAAGATGAACGTGAAAAACATATTAAGGACAAACGAAATGAAAACAATAAATACTGCCCCGTTATTCTGTAACTTGTTTTGAGCTCACCTCAACGCTCACCCATAAATATATCTTGATGCCGCCAATCGCAGTAACGCAGCGTAAGTAGGTAGAGGTCTATTTTCGTTAGGCATGACGGGTGAGTCGCATGTCAGCCCCGAAGTATCACTGAAGCAAGATATACTTTGTATAACTAAAGAGGTATATGTGTGATAAAAATATTATTATAACTGAGTATTCATGGGTCACAGGGTTATCCTGTTTTGCTAAAGTCATTTATCTATAGCATAATTATGACTTACTTCAGATAGGTATCCAATTAAGTGCCACAAGTGTGTATAGATACTTTAACAATCAAATTTTCACAATTTGTCCAACTATACGAGTAGAAAAGTATACCCAGGTAGGATACTAGGTATACTTCCTAACCGAAGCGGGATTTTCCGCACGCTACGCGTGCGGTAATTGCTGCTTTATGGCCAGGTATGACGTAAAATATATTTTATGTATTAATAGGGAAAAAGCACTCAAATGAGTAGATAAATTAATTGGACTTTTTATTTAAGCAAAGTTATTACAAAGTAGAGCGTAACATTACATATATCAAAAGTACACTGAGAATTAAAAACCATTTCTAGTGATGGTATGTTTAAAGATGGAGAAAAAAGCAGCTAACTTCAACGTTATTTTGAAACTTCAGTGAGCGGGTATGCGCTGAGCTTGAAAGAAAATAGGCCGAAATTTAAGAATACACTAAAATATTACAGACTTGAAAGACCACCCGGTCTAAAAAGGGAAAATAAAATTCAAAAGAGTTTAAGAAGCCAAGCAGAATACCAAAAAGTAAAGTCTGGTGATATGGCGGTTGTCAGGAGGTTTACAAGGAGCATAATATATAGTAGAAGACTTGATTGAGTGTTTAAAATGCAAGGAATGGTGGCACGAAAAGTGCACTGCTGATCTAGGTCGCGGATTCTACCGTTGCGACTTATATGCGCTAATAATTAAAATGCGCACCTTTACACTCCTCGCCACGCACTCTTGCACAACCAGCAGTGTAAGGCACTTGTCCCACCGCCGGCGACGAGCGATGAGCTATCGGCGATTCTCTCGCCCAAGAAACGAACAAAAGATAATCGCTCCCGTGTAAATAAAAGAGAGAGATATAGTTCATCGCGGTGTGAACAGCCAGCGATGAACTATAAATATATATCTCTCTTTTATTTACACGGGAGCGACTATCTTTTGTTCGTTTCTTGGGCGAGAAAATCGCCGATAGCTCATCGCTTACTCGCCAGCGGTGGGACAAGTGCCTAAGAGTGTGCTTTTTAAACGTGAGTTGAGTCTAATGTTATGGTTACAATAATGTTTTTGGATGTTAATTTGTTAAAAATAACACAAAGATTTCATTTAATAAAAGCTCCTTTCGATTACTATTATATTTTACTTTTTAATCAGTCTACTTTCGCGCACACTTGCATTACCTTACCCTACATTAAATTATCGATTGCTTTTGAAAAACTCTGCCCATTAATAGTTAATGAACTATCGAAAGTTGCCTAGCCGACCGAGTTATATATTTAGGGCCGATCGCGAATTTAATTGGGTTAGTCGATTGATTCGGCTTCCTAACCGCAGTAACTAACAGTAAATTACTCAAACTCTAAACTTAGTTCTCGAGAGACGATATCAATTTGTGAAATTTCCTGTGCAATAAACGTTACCTTTATAAATATGTAGCCCAGTTGTGAGTGTAGATCCACCGCATTGTTGTTGAGACAAAGAAGAAAAATACTCCATTATGGTGTGCCCGGATTAGAATTCAAACCTGCTGCTATACAGTGACTAGCCTGGGATTGCCTGATAGTTGACTCGTCTCTCGGCAATAATGTACTGGTTTTCCAAAATTTGAAGTACGCAGTTCAATAGTTATACCTCTAAAATTGAGACAATGACTTCAGATCAAATTTTATAGGAGAGCATAAAAACGAACTTAAATTGAGTCAGCCTCAAAAAAAGTCGTATGTTTAGGTATAAAAGTGTATATAAATCGGTAGAATATTAACCAACAAATGTGTATACACCTGAATATTATATATATTACTTAAGTAAACTATTTTAAAACACGTTTTATACCCCTTAATAACTTTAGCTACGTACGTTAGCTTTAAAAACCTAGTAAATTTAAGTGTTGCTGCCTACTTTACTGGGAGATTTCAAGGCAGCTTTGTAAGGGCTATTTTGCAATTTTGTCTCAAACGACTTCACTACATGGGGTACCAACCGTTCCAGCCCCTCTGGAGGAGAGGCTGGACATTTCACCTATCGCACTGCATTCTTCATTGAATATTTAATCATTAGTTGCTACTATAAAGAGTTAGGTGTCCTTTTCGTAAAATTCAAGGATAAAAAAATTATTTCTGATATAATAAAAATATTGTCCCTTTCTAGGTTTTGATATGGGGCAGCCGAATTACCCGGAATATGAATTTGTAGCGTAGGTGGGCTCTGCGGTTGGACACGACAGGACAAGACCTCCATTTCACAATTAAAATTTTCATCACAAATACGGCTTATTACAGTGCGTCACACTCACACATTAGAAGACTTCGTATGCACAAGGGAGAGCATGCACTAAGTGATTCACATAATGATTTTATTAGTATGCCAAAAACGTGTTCCGGAATTAGGCCCCAGGAGACTTATTGCGCGTTGATGCATTTCTGTCAGCAAACGCGACCAGTCACATGATGCGACTGTAACTGGTGAATAAGGAAGTACTGATTTTCATCGACATTGTTGTCGATAAAAGGAACATCAAAAGGTTAGGTACAAGTATTTTCAAGGCCGATTGGGATATGCGTAACTGTCAATTACCTAGGTATATTAATTGTAATTTTTAGCTATTTTTAACCAAGTATCTTTACGAGCTTGGCTTTGAAATATGATAAATATCAAAGAAAATAACTAGCACGGTCAATTTATTAGGATAATGCCTTATACCCCTATACAAATCCAGTTTTTAGGATTACCTTCGACTGAAATTTTATGAACAAAAAATATATCATCAATATTATCTTGGTTTCTAATAAATATCAATGTTGTTATTTAAACCACTGACTCATCGTTCGTGAAATATTGTAAATAAACCAAATGCCTATTACTTATACTAAATTGTGTTCCCTTACTGAACGTTAAACACCCACTCACATCCTAATACAACGCGTGGAATTTAAATGAAAGGGGACCCACGTCTCCGACAGGCGGCATTTAGGTCTAACGTTATCCAAACCTGTGCAAACCCGCGGAGTTTTCAAAATCAACATTCGTTAAAATGTGGTTCTAATGTTGCAAGTAGATTTTTTTTATTTAAAAATGGGTGACCATTTCATCGATATCGATAAAATGGGTAGGTACCTATCTACGAAGCTCCCGCATAAAACTTAAGCCCCGCCAAGCCACATGCATTCTCGTACCTAATTAAATGTTGGCTTATTTCCTTACGGGTTATTATATGACAGCAATTTTTGAGAATATCTTAGCATATTTGAAACGTGCATTGTGCGTATTATAATAAAACCTGTTTGCTTTAAGAACGGGGAACATATTTTGTGAGGTCTTGAAATATTATTTTTACTTCTCATGCTTGCAAAGTTCGCCTTTGTGCTGGATGTATGCTGCTGCACAAAGGCGAACTTACCACTTTTATGCTCTAGTGCACAAAGTAAAATTGTTTTTAAGACTAAGATAATCGGGCCTAACATCCACACGCACAATAAAACTTCATAGAATAAACTTGTTAATTTATTTGATTTTCTTGAATAAATTTCACATCCTTGTTTTCAATTACTCAATTAATAAAACCAGATAAAATAGAAGTCAATTATTATTTAAAAACGTATTGAACCATTAAATGACTTGGCAGTGTGAAGTACCTAAACTAATAATATCACGTTTCGAAAATTAAACATAAAAACTTTTAAAAGTAAAGTGGCGGGAATTAACTATTATTTTATAAAATTTCGCAAATTCTTTGTTATTTCGAAGTGAAAAGCAGTGTGCTCGACTTAACTATCCTCGCCGGTGGCTCGGGTGGATATAAACGTCGTAGGTGAAATGGCTCGTTTTATGCACTTCAATCTACTACTAATTCTAGCTCATAAGATTTTTTTGTAAAATATTATTGTTATATACATACTCTAAACTCTTTCATAACTTTTTTTGTTCCGGGTTGCCTATTGAAAATTTCCATGCGCCGCCATCGGTAGGTAGTGTCAATTCCATACCCAGGTAAAGTAAGTAGGTAGGAAGACAGTAAAGTAAGTAGGTACTTAATCAAATTTCAGTGCCTTCTAGCAATTGTAGGTTTGAAGGTGGAGAAAATGTGATTTTGTATTGATAGATTGCTAGCTTCTGGCCCACATTACATTTCAGCCCGGTACCGATATAGTCTACGTATTCTAACGCGACACCACACGGGACAATGTATTTAAGTACCTGACTTCGGCAAAAGAACGTTTATGTTTTTCGATTCAATGTTTTTGTATGTATGTATATATACATATATCTATCTGGGGGTTCGGCAGTGCCCCCGCCAAGTCGAGCAAAACAAAGAGGCACGGCCATACCATCATTTTTTCGAAGCCTTTCAGGCCAATTTCAACATTCTATAATTTCATTAATACATAGGGTATAATATGGTTTAGATATGTTCTCAATAAGTAATAACATTCAATTTGAATTTTAGTTTAAGAACTATTGCTTGTCAAAGTTCCTTAGTTTTGTCACTGACACACTTACTGATGATCAACATAATTCTAAGGTACTTCTAGCAGACTCACAAGCTTCAAATTTTAAACATAATTAGTTTTTAGCCTATCAGTTCATAAAAAAACCTAAAAATATTGCAATTTCAATCACGTTCTAGAGATATACAAACTGCATAAGTAAGTTTGTAATCATACACAAACGCATGCGATTACAAGTTACTTCTGCAGTTCGAATAACAATAACAACCCCAAGTTGCAGAATTTTATTTAGCAAGCAAATAAAGATTAATAAGAATGCCTGACTTAGCTCTACAAAATATCTCACAACTTTTTACGGTTAGATTGACATAGGCTGTACCTATACTTATTTGTAAAAAAGCAGTCGTTTTTTTAAATCGTTGGTTTGAAATATACTTTTTATCGTGAACAGTGCATCCCTATTTTGTGCAGCTGTGAAGCTTGACTGCCCTCTGCTCGTGAGATTTAATTGAATTATTTGAATGGATCCGACGCTTCCGCCGTTACACCGCCGCTCTGAGCTCCAACTATTGCGGAAATGCCAATTGCCACTTCAAAATATGTATGTACCTATTTTTATGTTTTGATATTTAGACGAATGCGGAGAAATAGATCGCACTCTGTTTTTTTGTCCTTATACCTACTTAGAACTTCTCCTGCCTTTAGATAAAATAAGCGACCTCGGTGGTTATTTTGAAGACTTTTTCTCTGTTGTCTTCTACCAAATAAGCATATCCAACAAAATGGCGTGATTTAAAATCACGGAGGTAATAAGATTATTTCGTTGCTGAATTCCCATCTTCTTAGGATGTTGTGGGAGTTGGCTTGCCTAAAATGTATTTTTAAACAAACCTATTGTTATATACTGTAAACTCTTTCGTAACTTTTTGGTTCCGGGTTTGCTCATCGAAAATTTTCACGCGCCGCCACTGCAGTACCCTATAAATAATAATTTAATATGATCACAATGAGCAAAAATATTCGCCCAGCCATATTAAAAAGTCAATCGATAAAAATCATAAATGGTAACTCTCTAATTTTAATTCATGAGAAAAACCAGGTACAATTTCATTTAAGTTGTTTAGTAACGCTTTTCAGACCGAAATTCCGGCTTATTAATAATAATCTCATGATATTTAACGCCGTACTGCAAACTATAATTTATTAGCTATTGAAAATTATGAACTAGCAATTTTCCTTACCTACATACTTACCAATTAGCTAGATGATTCGTAGATAACAATAACCTAATTGCTGACCGAAGAGTAAGCTAAATTAAAGGGTTTGAATGGAATGATTATTTCTTCGACGCTATTTTAGATCCGAATCTGGAATTACGTATACCTAAAACTGTGATAATTATGAACACAAACCTTTATTACTAATTGTAAATAAATACATAAATTACGTACGGTATCCTGAATAAACAACAGGTGTCAAATTGCTGAATGTTGACCTTGACTATACTGTTCGTAGCTATCGGTTATACAACAGATACCTAAGCTTGTTACAAGTTCACACACACACGCACTCGCGTACAGGTGGCGGGAGCGAGACCACGTGCAGCGCCTGCGGTGGTCTCGGCCAGACTGAGCTCCGCGCCGCTGGGTGGCGAGGGTGGGGAACACATTTCCCGAGGCTAGGAAAACGTCAACTTAGATATGCTTAGACATACATACATACAAAAATTTACGCCTGTATTCCCGAAAGTGGTTAGGCAAAGCTCGTGAAATAAAATATTTATATTTAAAGATGGAGAAAATGTGATATCGTAGTGAAAGGTTAACATTTGTTTACGAATTGCTATTAGTGGCTAATGTGTACGACCGCGCTGCATTAGTCGCCTAAAGAATATAGTTCTACACACTTATTTTTAGGGTTCCGTACTTCAAAAGGAAAAAAAACAGAACCCTTATAGGATCACTCGTGTCGTGCGTCTGTCTGTCCGTCTGTCACAGCCGATTTGCTCCAAAACTACTGGACCGATTGAGTTGAAATTCGGTAAACATGTGTAAATTGGTGACCCAAAGACGGATGCGTAAACTTTTGGGGGGTAAACTGGAAAATTGAAAAAAAAACTTTCGCAAACTGTATTGTGTGACATATCAAATGAAAGGGGTAGTTGTAAGCATCTCAGATTTTTTTTTATAATTTTGCCAAAAAAATTTGAAATAATTTAGGAAAAAAGACGAATTTTGACCATTCCCCCCCTTATCTCCGAAACTACTAAACTTAAAATTCGAAAAAAAATATGGAAAATAGTTCCTTGCCTAAAGATTATAGGAAAACCTATAAGAAATTTGAGTATTCAAAGTAACGGGAAAATTCTCAATATTTTACGGAACCCTCACCACGCGAGTTGAACTTGCACTTGTCCGGTTTTTTTACCTTAATGTACTCTTACTGCAACAAGTAACTACATATGTATAAAATTAACAACGTCTGTTCGTTTAGTTTTTAGCGTACTTATTTACTACAGGAAATGTTATTTAATTTTTATTTCTCATGTAAGTGAATTTGTTAATTCTTTATGAGGAAGAAATAAAGTTCTTAAACCAGAAACCAGAAAGGTTGCTAGCCAAATTCTGACCCTATTTACTAACCCTTCACCCACGGGAAGAAAGGAGAAGTGCTATTCTAAAATAACACCACACAGGTCACCAAATCCCAACCTTATGCCTATATCTTGCGCACTTTATGACTGGTCGCGTGGGTCTGGGATGCTTTGCGAGATTTCACTGAACCCTCTTATGACGTAGCTGCCATATTGATTGAGCACGTTAACTGGTTCATTAATCAGTTCATGTGACAACCATATTATGACAAGGTTGCATCATTGTTAAATCTCCCATTGAGGAGACCATCATAAATTGTGCGAACCACTGTGCTAGTAATAGTTCCTGCGTAGAAACATGCGCGACGTTCTTCGATATCGAGGATTATCTTTTAAGATAAACTTTTTAAGAAGTTTAAAAGCTTTGCGATGGGCTACACGTACATGTCTATATGGAGTAACAACGTCAAGCATAGAATATATGCTAGTAAGATTATTTTCTAGAATTTGATATGCAAATTATGTACCTTTAAGTATTATTAAATTTTAAGCTTGTAATGTTCTTTTCACGCCACTGCTCGTAAATGTGGCAAAAGATGGTCAGAATTCAGGCGTCAAAGCTGGGGTTAGTTGGACGTCGCACGAACAGGCCATCTATGACTTCAAACTGTCCAACAATGTTATTGTTGGACAGTTTGAACAGCGATCGACCAATCACAGGGCCCCGCGCGGTCGCGCCGGCGTGAGCTGCCTGTGCAGCTCCTCCCTCCACCGGGCGCGAGGCAAGGGAGCCTGTTTAATATAATATAATATATCTTTAATTTTGATTTTAAATTATAATTATTTGCAATTTCCTTGCAGTAGGCGTGAAATGGCAAACGAAATATCATAATTCCATAATGAGGCTTTATGCTTAATACAACGAATATAAAACCAACAGTTTATATTAATTTACAATTTTTAAAAGCTTTATCGAATATTTGTGGCAGTTGAATATTTTATGCACAATAACAGTCACGTAGACACCAAATAACCCAAAAATCTTATCTAAATATGTAAAAGTAAATACGAATATTAATAATACATACATTTGTCAACAACTTCCATAACGATGCAGTAATAGCAAAATAACACTAATGAGAAATTAGACGTAAACAAACTTTTACTTGTATGGCTTATACTGATAAGGCTAATTAGGCGTGGTAGATGTGCACACTTTGAAGGTTCAGAAAGTAATGATTATTTCAAGTAGTTATAAAACTATTTATAGACACAGGGTGTATGGCTATCTGTAAGTGATTAGACCTGGAAAAATTAGAGCCAGCTCATTATGAATGTTTTGGAATTTGGCCTTCTATGAGACCATTGTGCCGTGTCTCCAATCCAGAATTCAAGCAATTGAAGCAAATTACTCAAAAACGTTATATGTTAAGCCTCGGCCGAAAGTGCAATAGCTGGACTCGTACTTTCGAGGGATTTTTACTAACTCGTCCATCTATTGCTTACTTTCTAGCCTCTACAACAATGTACTATGGCTGCTAAGAGCTATTTGCTGCTAATGTGTGCTACGCCGTACACTGCAATGTAGCATTGCTTTCCCCGTATAGATGAGGAGAGGACCTTAATCTTGGTTGTGATCTTAACATTCCTAAACTAATATTTTCATATTACATTACTTTATTTAAGTTATGTTGATTTCCACTGAAATTACATTATTCAGTCTATTAAGTTAAGTACATCTATCGATTCGACTATAATAATAAACTACTAGTAATGTTTACTTACCTACCTAAAGTTTTTTTTATTAGAACTCGCTAAAGGTATTATTTATTACTTAGTGAACTAGGAACAAGTCAATGTCAAAGAATAGAATCCGCAACAGGCTTCGTCAGCAATACGTACTAAACTAACAAAAAGGACCGTCCCGGATCGTTGGTGGCGGCCCGAAAGTTCCCATGACACTGGCAGCGTTGCCGCGCTGGATGGCCAAGGAAATCTGTTGAGCCAGGAACGATCCGGAACGAGGATCGCAGCCCCTATCCCTAAGCCACCGTCCCAAATCCCGTATAAAGTCTTTGGCCTCCGTACCCCAAGGTCCCGCAGTCTCCACCGCCACTGGCACAAAGTCGTACATTGGTTCCAAGGCAGAGTACTTGGCATGTTTCAACCGAGCCGCCGACTCGGAACCTAAAGTTCATTTCTTATTCCTAAGTACTTTTTCTCATTTAACAAACTTACAAAATTTCCAAGATATCTCCCAAATTCGACGTATTTTCTTCAGGCTGGCAGCATTGGTTGCAGATGATTACTCCCGACTGCTATAGTCGAGCCCGGGCACCCCATACTTGGACCTAATACCATAAGTTTACTATAATACGATTCGAATAATTATGTACCTTTCCATTGCTAGCTAGCCACGAGGGGAAAGATGTTTATTCTTCGCCGAGTAGCAATAGAAAGGGAGCTTAATAAATTCAATCGATTTTCGACAACATTGTTACGAATCCGCAGTTTCCGTGAAGCAACACCTCCAAAACGATTAAATAATTGCAGACTCGCGGTTGCGGTTAATATTCGTGAATTTTCGACGAAATTGGGGCGGTCGGTGGAAACTTTCCTGATTACATTTTAGTGAATAAATAACGGGATATGTGCAGGCTGCGATTGAAATTGCTCCGTACTTGAGTGAAAACTTTCCGGTAGGATACTGGGATCCCACTAACAACAGTATAGTATAATATAACATAGAATTTAGCCTGCTACTGCTACTAAAAGCATATAAAAAGGAAGTTTGCCTTGTATAATTTTTTTTTTTGTGGTTTATATTTCCTACAGCGGGAAATGTCTTCCCTCTGCTCTAGTAAGAGGGAACGTTTTAGGTCGGATTCCATTCAAACAATTGTTAATGTGTAAACAAAACCATTTAATATTTAAATTGTTCTATTGATATCTGCGCAAATTATTCCCTCAACCGTTTTTTAAGGAAAATTACTCAATTACTAAAATTTATCCGATACCGACATATAGCCGTTTTAAAATATTAGGCCTTTCTATTCTCATGATAATTTTTACTAGTTAGAAAAATGCTGCTACGGCCTAGGAGCTTGCTACGATTTCATTAAGACATTGTTAGCAATTTGTATTACGTTTTAATGTGTATTTTATTTATACTACTGGCTATGCGGATGTCTGAAAACGCAGCACGTAGGTTATAGGTGTACGCGGGCTGGGTTTCCGCAACTAGACGTCTAGTCATAAATGCGCCTATTTTGTGTATGCGTTATTGGTACAGCACGGCTATCACAAGACGGCGCGCGAGCTCTCTCGATTTTTCTCGCACTATCCGTCTCTCTCTTATTAGAACACTTAGAAAGAGAGGTATAGTGCGAGAAAAATCGAGAGAGCTCGCGCGCCGTCTTGTGATAGCCGTGCAGTCAGCGTCAGATAGTTAGTAGCAGCCAAAGTAGCCAAATATATCGCAACACGTCTTTATTAATAAGGATGTGTTACGATATATTTGGTGCTATTGGCTGCTACTAACTATATGACGCTGACTGTACTACTATCATTCGTGCCAACCCAGTTCCACCAGCTGTGTTATTACCTTGTACCTACAACGGCCGCTATTCTTGGAAAAACACTGTTCTTCTTTAATGTTGCTGTAAACTATATTTTCATAGAGTAATAGTTTTCGAACAAATCGTGAAAATCTTACGAATAGAGTACATTTTCCAAGATGGTGATCGTTCTACATGGTGAATTTTGGGTGACAAAAAATTTGCCTCCAATGAACGTTCCCACCAAATTACATTAAACTCACCGAGATTTCGAGGTTTGATAATACCTACTGGACTAATTTTCAATATGGTGGTATCGATTCCTCATTAAAAGGGGTTATCTCTTTTTTGCCCAACATGATAAAATATAGGTAGTTAAGGCATCTAAAAATATATAATCTTAATCCTGTAACTTGCCACTTCTTACGCTTTTAAATGAATTTTCACGAAAGATTATGAAATGTAATATTTTATTTGAGAAATACGTCACATTGTGTTGGTACAAATAAACATTACAGTCCGCCGGACTCTATTTACGTACAGACAAAATAGAGGGATTACTTATAACTAGTTTTTAGGGTTCCGGTACCTCAAAAGGAAAAAACGGAACTCTTATAGGATCACTCGGTTGTCTGTCTGTCCGTCTCTCACAGCCGATTTGCTCCGAAACTACTGGACCGATTGAGTTGAAATTTGGTACACACATGTAAATTGGTGACCCAAAGATGGACGCGTAAAGTAAATTAATGAATTCTGAAGAAGAGGACCACTTTTGGGGGGGAAACTGGAAAATAAAAAAAAAAAGGTTCCTAAACTGTATTGTGTGATATATCAAATGAAAGGGGTTATTATAAGCATCTCAGATATATTTTTTTATAATTTTAGCAAAAACTGATTTGAAGTAATTTAGGAAAAAAGACGAATTTTGACACCCTCCTTATCTCCGAAACTACATACTTGAGTATTCAAAGCAACGGGAGAATTCTCAATATTTTACGGAACCCTCACCACGCGAGTTGAACTCGCACTTGTCTGGTTTTTATCTTTAAATTCATTAACATGTAGACACATAGTTCGCATAGCCATATAAACAGTTTCTTCTTCAATTGTTCCAGGGTTAGGTCTTTTATGTCTCTAGGAAGCTTTGAAGCTTATATAATTAAGTAGGTCCTACAATCGGCTCATATTTCTCTTCACATAGGTAATACTTAATCATCGATAACGATAAAAAATAGACATTTTCGCACTAGGTAAATTGCGACAGTCTTATAAATCTGAAAAATATGTAATTGAAAAGAAAAAAACAAAAAAAGAAAAGAAGACATTTATTCACTACACAAAAGACACACAGAGACAAAGGAGTAGACATACATGACAATTGTAATTGTATTAGTGTTTGGTTTATTTGAATTCTGTTCACATTACGCATTATTCTACATACATTCCAATTTCTATGGAAACCTCCTTTCGCACTGGCCGCGTGATATGAACGCTCGCTGGTCGCTGAAAATATATAAACAAGAAAACGTCACTCAAGAACTGTCGACGGAAAAAGTGTGCGGATAAAAGGATTTTAATCGGCTTATTGTTAAATTAAGATTTGTGATCAAGTTTCAGCATGTGATACGGAACTAGACTATATAATCTGTGACCGGGTGCCGTGTCTCGGCGCACGGAGCCTTAACAGCGCGTCGACGGCGGCGGTTCAGCACACCAAAGGAGGTAACTACCTACCGTAGATTTTGGTTGTAGACGGAATATAGTTAGTATAGAATATAGTTTCTAATAAGTTAATCTTACAAATTCAATAGACTGTTGCTATCCAAGTTTAAGAAAAAGTATTACATGGAAGAAAATTTACTTGTGAATTTTCATTTGTGCATTGAAGATTCGACGACCGGTTAGCCTAGCTAGTGGGTAGTGACGCTGCCTACGAAGCTGAAGGTCCTGGGTTCGAATCCCGGTAAGGGCAAATATTTGTGTGATGAGCATGAATATTTGTTTCTGAGTCTTGGATGTTATCTATGTATTTAAGTATTTATATCTATTATATATATCGTCGTCTAGTACCTATAACACAAGCCTTATTGAGCTTACTATAGGCCTAGTTCGAAAGAATTTCCCCTAATATTTATTTATTTATTTAAGACTGCTCTGTAGTGAATTACTCAGTGGTGTCAGTGGACATACTTTAAACAATGTTTGTTTAAAAAAGTAGTTTGGTATAATAATTTTTATAAAGGCAGTCTCTGGACTTTCACGGCTTTGTCAATAATTACACTTAAAGCATATTTAATTACGAAACTTTTTTTAAAGGCAGCATCCTGAAAAAACTGCCTTTTAGAGAATTACGAGCAAATTAGCGTTAGTAATAATTCGTTAAAGGGCAGTTTGGGGACTTAAGCTGCCTTTTAGTGAATTATTGTGGGTTTAAAAAGGTCTCATGAATCATGATACAATATCAAAATTATTTCTTAATTTTATTAAATTAAAGAGATTAAATGGAAAACAACATAAGATAAAACATGCCACTACCCTACTAGTAAAAACTAAGAAAAATCATCATTACGTCACATTTTCTTACAGAGCCTTATTAAAGTAAAAAAAACCAATTGAAGACTCCTTCGCGTTTTTCTCAAAATTCAGTGTTGTCAGAAGACTGCCTTTTAAAAATCTACGGCAGCGTGGGTTAATAATGAAATTTATATGAATTATGCTGCAGCTGCAGCTGCAATTACTGAAGTCCGTTATCTAGAGTACCTACCTATATTTCATTACGGATAGGTGCTACACTGGCTTCAAACCCTCCTTCGGACCTTCAAGCGCAAGGCGCAAGTTCTTGCTAAGGCTCATCAGTTTTAGCGACACAGTGGGGGCAATACTGCCACAATTAGAAAGCTGGGTTGGCAGGCGGCATGGAACTCTAACATACATGGTGTACATATTTACTAACCATGGCAGCTTTGGTAAAGTATCTGCATCGTAAAGGGAATCATCCTCTTGTTGCCATGAATGTGCTGTGTGCTGTACCTGTTGAGAATGCGGGCACACGTCAGAGGAGTGCACAGCCTGGGGGCCCCAGAGGGCTATCTTACAGGAAGTAACAGGGCCCGACCTTCCGTTGTGTAGCATTGTTAATCCGGATCCCCGGGGCGGCTCTACCTATACCTGGTCTATAGTGCAGGAGGCGCGGTGCACCCGGGCGCACGGTCCTCGAGCGCCATTTGACGGGGCGTCATTCGCGCCTAGCGCGCGCTAGGGTTTAGGGTAATTATTTCACCCGGGCGCTATATGGGCTAGAGACGGCTCTGCTCGATCCGCACCGCCGTTCAACTGGCGCATAACGTGTATTATGCCGCTGGCACGACGAGGTCAAATAATGCTAAACGCGATCCCACGGTGTTCTTCTACAAGGCGGAGCTGGCACTCGTTGGGGTTTTAGACGGTAGTCCAAGGCTTTTATCGCCGTTAGTCCCATACGCGTCCCGGCCGGGTGAGATGCGAAAAAGCATTACCGAGATCATGTAGTCTCGTTGAGCTGTGCGTGATGTACTAAATCATACTAAAGTGCTTAGGTATTTCCGACCGACTTAAAAAAGGAGGAGGTTATATGTTTCACTGTATATATTTTTTTTATATATGTTCGCCGATTTCTCCGTCAATTTTATTCGAATATCAGAATCTGATGATGGGACCCTGGGGGCGATTTACCTGGGTAAATCGAGGGCAACCTTCTAATTTTACAGGGATGTATTACGTTTTCATGTATTTTCTAAAGCTATTCAGGTATTTGCGTCTGGTAGTCATCACTTTATGTTGGTGGGCTGATGATGGAAGGTACAACTCCTCAACGGTTAGAAGTTGGAGGATATATTTTGAAATTTTATAGGTATATATAGACCTTTAATCGTTTTCTTTCAAGTTATTCAGGTCAGCACTTCATCATATCATAGTACTACAAAGATTCTAACATGATTCCGTTGAAGTAGCAACTAATGAAGTGTCAATTCTGAGATCCTTGAGGAATCAACGGAACTCCTCAAATATTATCAGCCCACATATAGCGGTTTGGATTTTTTCTCAACGCATTTGCTCTCGGAAAGCAGTTCATGTGGTAAATTGGAAAGGAAATGAGGTATTTTTTATGTACCTACATATGTGGCTTGGCGGAGTACTGAATTGAAGTCGGATTAAACTTTGTTTTTAAAGTAATTTAATCCGTCAGTTCTCTGCACCAATTAACTGTATAGGTACCGTGTAGTTTTTGTGGCTTGACATAAATTATTTTAATCGAGGACTGGGCTAGATTGTATGATTTGGTTTGTTAAAGTCAAAGTCAAAGTGATTTATTCTTCAATTCAGGTATATTACATGCACCTATGATTGTAGGTAAACTACCACCGGTTCGGAAAGAAAACCTCTGCCTCTAGAAGAACCGGCGTAAAAAACTCGGCGAGGTATCATTTTTTACAAAAAAGTATACAATATTGTATTGTTGCAGTATTGTATTGTTTCTCTCTGTAACTGCTTTGTTTGTGTGAGGTGTGCAATAAAGAGTATTTGTATTGTATTGTACAGTATATCATTTCAGTATCAGAGTATTATAAAATTACATTGCAACAGGTAGACTGGGTACGGTTGTAACAATTTTGCTTTTATCGCTCATATCAACGCTATTATAGATCTAAGAATTAAATAAAACATTACAAATTGAAGAATACTCTTTTGGGTTAACGTTTAATTTTAAATAAATAACATATATGCAATAGTTTGTCGTCAGCGAGGCATTGTTCAATTTGTGTGCCACTGTTACAACCGTCCCCATACCGAGGTCGGTTGTAACAGTGATGGGGGTCAGTTGTAACAGTGATGGGGGACGGTTGTAACATACCTAAATAAAATCAAAAACAAGTTATTTCAATCAGTTTTATTTCAAAAAACAATCATATTCAACAAAGTTAATACCGTACACCTTTTTCATTTAGAATACGGTTCATTTTTAAGACTATACCTACTGTAATACTTATTATTTTAAGCAGTCTTAGAAAGTGTCACCAATAATTATTCTTTAGTTTTTAATATGAAATCGGCCGAACGGTGCGGATAGCTGGTGCCGCGGCAGAATTTGCTGCTGTTAGAAAAAGGGACAAATATTCGGCCCTAGAGGGCAATTATTATTTTGTTCCTCTAGCCTTTGAGACGACGGGGTGCTGGGGGTCGGATGCGATGTCCTTCATCAGAGAAGTGGGGAGAAGAATAAGGGAAAGGGGGTCCGAGGCTCGCGCGGCTTGCTTCCTGGCGCAAAGGTTGTCCATCGCGATCCAACGTGGTAACGCTGCAAGTGTGATGGGCACCTTTGCGCCCGGAGCAACTCGCGGGGGCCTTTTTGACTAAGCTTAGGTTGTATAAGTATTTAATTGTAAATTTTTAATTGTGTTGTTTGTTTTTAATTTTAATAAATTGTAATTGTATTATTAATGACTGAATCAAATAAAGATGTATATTGTATGGATGACCATATGAAATAAAATCAAGATGAATAAACTAAACAGTAAAAAAATTAAAGAAGAATTACAAATACCAACATAAAATACTTATTTAACTTTAACAAATCTACAAAATTATTGTATATTTCTGCTGCTTGCCGCTAAGAGTTTCCACAGTTCACTTCATTATAAGCGTCTTTAAAGCGTTGTTGGTCGCTTTCACCTCTAGATGTCTTTCTGACACGTTTCCTTGGCATCTACAATGAAAAAAAATACATTACTCTTGTTACAACCGTACCCACAAAAATTGTTACAACCGTACCCAACCCCCTTCTGTGCCAGTTAAACTCAACCACGTTTTAAACAAAATAGCCTACACTCAAACTAATAATAGATTACACACCGAGAAAGTTTACCAAATACGAAGAAAAATCGATGAATCGTAATATGCTTAATTAATAAAGATATTTTGAAAAGAAATCGACCAAAAACACTTACTTATGATGCACAAAACACAATGTACACTTCTGCACGCGTATTAACAACGCGGACGGCGCGGCGACACTGGTAATCATGTTTATGCCTGCCTGCCGCGTCCCTTTCCCCTCGAACCCATCACACTCCTGTGGATAGTTTAGGAAATACTCGAGCTGTTACAACCGTACCCAGTCTACTTTTGCGAAAGATATCTAGTCCAGGACTTTATCACTGCCAAATATCCCTATCGTTTATCTTATAAATCTTATAATATGCTTTTGAAATAAGTGTCTGTTTTACGACAGATTTTAATTTAGAGTCAGTAAGTTCGGTAATGTGTTTTGGAATACCTTCGCGACCACCTGATGGACAAGTTTTTTTTTAATAAATTAACAATTTTACGGACCCCATTCAAACAGTCAGCAGTATGGTTTTTTTTTGTGGATAGTTATAGAATACTAGTACTAAAAACATGATAAAATAACTTTTTAGTAAGCCAACTCATCTAAGTGGTCGCAAACCAGCACCACTGAAATTACCCTACTTATCTACATAATATTCACAGTAATTTTTGTAGTGACAAAAATTATTACACACTCCGCTCGTAGCCCATCCCGCGGTTTTCCTCCGCTAGGCGGGTTTCTGGCAGTGAAAGCGTTAATGTTACTGTAATACAACATTCTGCCGTGCAATACTTAAACAACAGTAAGTGCTACTTTTGCGATTTTTTGTTTTTTCTTGATCTTGGACCACCGTGTCGAGACGCACACGTGTATATAGTCCACGTGCGATTATGACAATGGGAACATATAAAAATCGAAGCCTCCATGTACAGTAAATTAGAAGAATTAAGTAAATTATTGAGATAAAACTAACTAAACTGCCGTAATAAAGTTGTCGGCTGTGAATTTTTAGACTTCACTGATTAAAATACAGTAAAGGTCTCATGTCAATCCTAAATTAACAAGTAAAGAGAAGTTAATATTTACGCCAAAAACTGTTTAAAATGCAGTACAATATAAATGTTCTAAATTATTTGTACTGTGTTTGAAATATTAAGGATTTTTTAGCATAATTACTAATTAAAATGCAGTAAAAATGCTCACTTACTGTGATTTAAACTGTCGTTTGGCTATTTTCAAATGTGTCCACTGCAATCGTGACGGCAATTTACTGTACATTAGGTTGAATATTGCTCTGTTTTGTCTCCGACGCTGTGCGAGGCGGACCGGGCGCGTGTAACACTGGACTGCCGAGAATACCTACTTTGCGTACGATTTTTATATATATTACCATTTTCATTATAACAATTGTTTGTTACCGTAAAATGGGGCTATTTGGCACAATTTTTTGACTAAAACATCAATAAATCCATGTTTTATATGTTTATCGAACGTATAATATTTTTAATATATAAAACGCATAATGCTCCATCATTCTATGAACTGCACGTGTCTTAATTGTTAACACAGGATGAGTATTATTTTTTTAAAGAGGTGTTCCAAATAACCTCGTGTTTGTGGCTTTTTGGGAATCGACGGGTTTCGAACTGGTTTTGCCTGAATTTTGAAGCTTGTGTTATTTAAAACATAACAAGTGCTATTTGGGACGCTTTAGGAACGACCGCCGAAGGTATTAAAAGCGGTGTAACCATATTTTCAACAAAAAAATCGGGACAAAAAAAATCACAAAGTTGTACTAACAAAGTCAAGTTTTATTACAATCTTTTTTTACCTGTAACACACATTTAAGGAAGCGTAGTTACATTTATATTAACCCAAAATGTGCTCTTTAATATAAACACAAAATAAACGTCCATGAGAACAGTAAATCAACTACATTATATATATTTAAAAAATTATAACTTCTAAGTCAACTTCTAAGGCAAAAATTCTTAAGTCCAAAGTATCAAACGGAAAGCCCCAATCACCTAGTAACTACCTTCACGTACTGAATGAAGGCTTTCTCCTCAGCAAGCGTGAATAGAGTTGGGTCTCCTGCTTTATCTTGTGTATTATTAAACCCCCTACATTTCCGCGATAGCGACTCTTGGGTAAATTATGTTTCTCGCCAGCTTCTGCCAAATACATGGCCAGCTGCCACGTCAGCCATAGCATTAGCCAATGCTTCTTGAGTATATGACGTGTAGTGTAGGCTTGAAATTCGCACCATTATCCTGTTGAAAAAAAAGATGGTCAACCTACCTTTACAGTAAGGGGGATATTTGGTACTAGTAACCAAATAACCCCAAAAGCCGTCTCAAATAGCCTCATTTAAAAAAACCGTTAAAATCTAATTCAAAATAAACGGCTAAAATTATGTGATATAGCTTAAAAAACTCCCGAGAATATGTACTTTTAGGTATGTATACTAAAAAAAAGCTTACCCCACAGCCAGCCAACATTTGAATAGAAGTAGGACGGTGTTTAATTGCACTGATTTTCCAGCGACACAATCAAGATTTTTTTTAAGCACTCGTGCTAAATCTTCGGCGACACTGCGACCACTAACCAACTTCACATTAGGCTTACGGTTTCCAGACGAAGATCTACGTTTCTACCATTGCCATAACAAAAAATATATGGACTCAAAACTTATAATTTTTTTTTTCCAAATAGCCTCGCAGGTCTTATTTAGCCCCATTTTACGGTACATTACTTTAAATGTATAGTGGACTTAATATTGTCTATCATTCTGACAATATTTTATTGAACTTGCTGAGGTTGTTAGTATGAAGCTATGAATGTACTCGTAGTTATCTATTTATGTTTATGTAAACTGAGAGATTTAAGTAGTTTTCAAGTGTCGTTTCAGTTAGATAGATTAACTACATTGTAGGACAAAAGTTAGATAATATCGATAACATTGCTAAAATGCGGTGCCATCGATCGTCCTACAAATTGTCAAACACGGTATAAGTATTATAGTTAACACACCTCCGACACACGCTGCTGCTTTCCAAGGATTGAATTTACGTATAGCTTGATTTTTGATGATAAATTTTAATAGGAATGAACCTATCCCATGACATAATTTCAGTTTTTAGGGTTCCGTACCAAAAAGGTAAAAGGGTCGTTCTTCTTTTTTACCGACAATGAACCGAGGTTTTCCTTTTTTTTTTGGTTTTTAAACTATCGAAAATTGTGATTTTAAAGTGCGAATAAAAAAATGCATTGGTTTCTTCACTAACACTAATTAAAGTTTCCTTTCCGGCCAATATACATATTTGTTTACGGTTGGTTTTAAAAAAAATATGTGACAAAGTGGACTCTTTCAGTGGGGACTACATTTTGGTTTACCACTCTGTCACGGACTTCTACGATAAAAATACGTTTAAAAACATGCCAGTTAGAGAAACTAAAAAATTTAATAATACTAATTAATAAAATAATATGGACGTTCATTTTCGAACATTATAAAACCGTAAAACCATTACTCAAATGAGATGCCGTAGTAAGACGAAGGACAGGCTATTGTCGGTCGAATAGAAGAACGACCCAAAAACCTCTATGGTGCGATTGTGTCTGTCTGTCTGTTTATTTTATTGGTTGGACCCGGTCACTAACTAGTTTGTTATTAATTCGTTTATGTGTATACAAATATAAAGTGCGTTTAAAATTAAATAAAGACTTTTACTAGGTACATGCGTATTCTATTTCTATTTGCAGCAAAATGAATACAAGATCGAAAAGAATATTGGCCATAAAAGATTAAGTGCCATGGAAAAAAGTCCGATTTTAATGATACTCGACGGGTTACTACTAATTACAACTACTTAGTAAGAGATATTTTTTTAAATTTTTTATGTGTAATACAATTGCACTTTAATCATTGATGTGAATTACATTTTTTTAATATACATATGTGTATTCTTTGTAAACATACCTTATTTGTACCACGACGTATTGGTATCTCGAAGATCCCAATCAATATATATACTAAGTAAATTACAGTAAATTGTTATGAATACTGTACTTTAGCTTGCAATTAATTCAAGTAGCTACTATTGTACGAGGGTTGTTTGCAGTAATCCGCTTTTTTACTGCACTTTATTCTGCATTTATTGTGTTTTTAGTTCTTTTCGAGAGTACAGTAAAACTATAAAAAATTGAAAAATAGCAATAGTTTATTCAATAATTGTTAAAATAAAAAAGTGTTCACTTATTCGTATTTCATGTATTCCATGCTATATTTTGACATTCAAGCATTTGTAAATAATCATCGAAAACACCAAAAAAAACATGTTTGAAAGGGTTTTTTGCGTTTTTCTCGAAACT
The DNA here is from genome assembly GCA_932294315.1 of Epinotia nisella. NCBI lineage: Eukaryota > Metazoa > Arthropoda > Insecta > Lepidoptera > Tortricidae > Epinotia > Epinotia nisella. The sequence continues at coordinate 10,567,984 of OW028680.1, forward strand.
CACTTTTTGCACTTACTGTTGTTTAAGTATTGCACGGCAGCATTGCAACCTAACATACCTACAGGCAACGCTTCTCATGTAGGTATAATGGTTTCATACTCACACGAACATACCAACTTTATAAGGTTAAATACTTAATATTTCTTCCACTTGTTGACCTTAATAAAGTAGGTATGTACACAAAGCTTTAAGTAATAAATAGCGACTAAAAAGCGCTCTGATTTTGGGGTGAAAACAATTTGATTTATACGCCTAAATAATTCACTCCAACCAATTTTTTCAGTAGCGTTCACAAATGGGCTTTGCTTAAACTAGGTCAAGGATATATCAATAATCCTAATAGGGTGGTGGGGGCAAACTTTATAAACGACCGATGACAATGAAAAATTTCAAATGATACCTACGTGTGCCATACTTTACGACAATCGGTAGTTAGTTTTACAACCTGTGTTAAACTAGCTATCGATTAAATAAATCTGTAATTATTAGTTACCGTTGAATAGGTACCTATAAGTACATAATAAAACATAATAACGAAATGAGGACTTTCCCTTTTTAAGTCTGTTTATAACGTTAGGTAATGTACGATGAAGACTTTGCCTGTATGTAGGTACCTATTAGTTATCTTCACAGGACTTTAATAGCCGGTCATTAATAGTGTCCACATGATAGAAGATATATTGGTAGGTACCTTACAGGGTGTAGGTATTATTCAAACGGGGCAGTGAGGGACAATCTGAAACTACAAGAGATAAGGAAATTTGCTCTTAGGAGTCAAAAGAGCGATTTTAGAAAAAATAAATACTGCATTCAAAGATTTTCAGAAAAGCCTCAATCACGGCCTGGAATCAAACCCGGTAAAAACTGTCTAAAGATCGAAGTTCGTTTTTGTGTAAAGTAATAGTGCTGAATGTAAGTTTTTTTTTGCCAAGGAACCCTGTATTTACGATTACAGGAAAATGCCGTATTTTAGTTTTAGATACGGAAATGGATCTCCTTGTACAAGTAGTAACTACCAGCGTATCCACTATGGATGAGTATGGGAAAGATATTTTATTGCAGTTTTTAAAAGATTTTAGAAGAAGAAAACAACTACAAATTATCTATTTCGTCTAGTTTTAGACGTCACATCTCCCCATACTAAGCGGCATGGATTAGCATGAAGAGAACCCTTTCTGTAAATAAAACTATGAATAATAAGTACGGCATTTTCCTGTGTTAAAATAACGTTATGACAGGTTGATCAAGTTGGCCAAAGATATTAGGTGTTTTTTGGTTGGACAAAATTCCTTTTTCGATAACTTTTGATTAGACGGTTCCACAAAATACGGATTACAGCAGCGCATAATTCAACATTAACAAAAACAGGAATCTGTAGGGCATAAATTTCGAACTAAATTTTTTTTTTTCAAAATTTAAACCAAAGCCAAATAGAGCTTAGATTTTACGACCTTGAATTTAATTTAAATGTGTTCCGTGTGAAAATCTGCCATTCTTATTGATGTAAATGTTGTTGGACCACCAATGTGTGTGACCATGATACTATTTTATACCAGCTTTTGTACCACATTTTTATGTAAAATAAAGATTTGAATTTGAATTTCTTAGAATGATCTCCTCCGAAAAAAACTTGACCCTCATAGTTAAATATCTTCGAAGTTAACATGGATGGACAAGTGTAAAACATGAAATAATATGATATTCACCCTGCAGATACAGGGTTCCTTAGCAACAATATTTTTTTACATCTAGCACTATTAATTTACACAAAAAACGAACTTTGATTTTTAAACAAGTTTGACCGGGTTTGATTCCCGGCCGTGTATAAGGCTTTTTTGAAAATATTTGAATACAGTTTTTATTTTTTCTAAATTCGGTCTCGTGACTCCTAAGAGCAAATTTCCTTAGGCATCTCTTGTATTTATTTATTTACCTATCAGTATATAGGTACAAGTATTAGGCCGGACTAACGTTAGTAGATTTATTTTTGTCTCTTCCAGGGTTATTTTTACTCTTACCTAAATAACAATGCAACCGAACTTAATTTAACATTCACGCAAACGAAGATACGGGCTTAAGCTAGTGATAAATAAAAGACTTTTCAATTAATGAAACAAATATATTTCATTATGAAATTAATTACCAACAAATCCATTTTCAACATGTCTTCAAACCATTTTTCAATTCTTACTTTAGGAAAATGTGCCTTTTTTAAAGTGCCAAATATTCAATTTATTGTGCCACAAAAACACATTTACTAATTTAATAATGAGATCAAATACATGCTGAACACACAAATCGTTAACGCTTAGGTACATATTTGCATGTTTCAGTAAAAATGTTTTTGCCGCTGAAAATTTTACGCCTAAATGGTAACACTACAACACACATTTATTGCACATTTAGAAATTTTGTAAAGTATTTTTGTCTTTTTTTCTTATTTTTAGAGATCCAAGACATTTACTATAATTTTGCACATCGATATTGAATGAAATAATATACACAATAGCTTTTAATTTAGATCGTAGATATAATACACATCCAAAATATGGAACTATACCTAAGTTAATTTGGACAATGGACAAGATACACAAATGAAATGGACTACGTATGTCATCGTTCGTCGTTGTGTTAGAGAAAATGATTAACATTGTTGGCTTATCTATGATCTTAAAAATATAAAAACATGACACCTTTAACAATAATAATATTATCTGAAAATTGACGAGGTAAAGATAAAGAATAAAAATTTATTATTTTACATAACAGTAAGTAGTTCTAACATACTACTTTGTCTTAACACAATGAAAATTGAAGTAAATCTAAAATTAAAACCAGGCCACATACGAACACTTAAAGATGACAGTTTATTTAACGAATATGTCATATTTAGCGGTTTCTTTATGCCCCAGACTACTTATTTTCCAAAAAATATTTGAAAAGTACCTTATTAAAGTAAACCATCGCTAAGCCATGCCATGCCACTTATTTGAGTGTGCACACGAATTAATATATTGTTAGGTCGATGTTACAAGTTAACGTTCATAATAAAATGAACCAAGAATACGATATAAAATATAGTAAATTGTTAATAAGGCCAATACATACAATAAAATGAAAGGTTCAATAATCTATCGTTGTCCATTGACAGATGGATACGATTGAAAATTTACTAGCTACTTATCGGGCAGATTATGCCTTAATCCCACCAAATATCTGCACATTTGCCGCGAACGCGGAAATTCCAAACCATTCTCCCAGGCTCGCCTCGCCCGGCATCAATCTTCATAGCTGCTCCTTAGAAGCCAGAGGTCGAATGTCTTTATACATTAAACCATTACATGTGACCTGTAGACTCTAAGTTACAGAAGGGCAGGGCGACCAAATTGCGTAATCAATTTTTCTAGCCGAGCGGCTAAGCACCATTCACCAACCACACATTCTTACTTTATTGAAGAACTTGATTCTTGGGGGGGACACAAGATACTTTTACAATTAATGTACCAAAAAAACCCTTATGCAATAACATCTAAAGAAAATTATTGCTGATGCTGTTTCCAGTACTCTATGTAAGTGATTATAATTTAATTACCTATGGAAGCTTCAATAAATAAAATGTCTCTGTAGAACAGTTTCTATCACATATCATTACACATTGTAGCACCACGCGGTTAATAGACCCATCTACGATACCTACACTTACCTCTATTCAACGTTGTATATGGAGACGTATAAAAATCAATACATCTGAAAAATAATTTAAGATTGGTATATAAAAAATTCTGTATATGTTATGTTTAAAACTTAAGTATAACTCTCTTATTGCGTTGATGTCGTGAACTATTGCGTTGTTTTGGCTTTAGAAAAGTTAAAATCAATCTATGTACATACTGGATATCCGTGGGAGTAAGGATCAAATCAGAAATGTCAATCTTAGACCATTATGACAGAAAATAAAGTTTCATTTTTAACTTAAATTGATTTTCATGTTTTTATTCGCGAGAAAATGGCTTGAAATTCAAGTTAATTAGTCCAACAGCGGAATATTGCTTTTTTGACGTTGTGTAGGTCAGTTTTAAACAAGAAACACGTGAAAGATTCCTATGTAGTAAAATTATACCAGTTATTATTTATTTAATCGAAACATAAGTAACATAATTCTCAAACAACTAATATAGCAAGATTATTCAAAGTTGAAATGTTCTTTTTGATTTGATCTTTATTTCCAGGGACACCGTTTATAATAAGTACGCTAGAATTTTACTGACTTCGAAACTTTTGGCCTACATTTCTTCTACCCGAAAATCAGTCTAAAATCGGTCTTCATTGAATAGCGCACGCTGGAGATACATCTCGGTCACTGTTGCGACTTAAATTAATATCACAATCGTCACCATACCTCGCTATATACGCGTCAATGCCTGCGGAGAGCACTCTAATATAACGAACCTCCCCGAGGCTTCACATTCGATATAAAGAAGAAAGTCGCTACTTCGTTACACCATATTCCTAGATTATTAACGTGCTTTACAATCAACTAACTATTTGAAAATAAGCAGATTAATTGGCAAAGTTTGCAGCATCAATGGTCATGCCATTATAAATTACATACTTCTGTCCATTATTATAAACTAAAGACACTCATAGTTATATAGATTGGACGGAGATATAACGATTTACAGTGGTAAAATTGTGCGTCGTGGTAGCTATTATTATACCGACTTTCGAGACCTGACCTTACTTTAGCATACTATTAGAAGCAGACTTTGGTAGAGGCTGAGGTAGGTTCCAAAAAGTTCCACCCAGAAGTCCTCCAAAATGTATTAAATAAATAATGCCCTTTTTGTTCTGAGTTACATAATAATAAAACTCTCCACTCTGAAGTGATGATACGCAAAATTACACATGTACTGTTTAAAATAACGTAATATGAGAAGATATGTTATACATTTATGTTTTTAAATAAAAGCGGTAAAATATTCCTTAGAATATGAAACAATAAACAGAAGAGATCACTTAATTCTAATTTATCACATTTGTCCTGGTTAGTATTCGCATATTTACAATCCTCTGCAGTGCTGAGTATAGTTATGAATCTGATTTAAAATTATTTATATTAGAGATATTTATATTACATGAACAAATATAAAGAATACCACACCAATAGTTAACACTAAGAGAGTTCAAAATAATGAACCACTCAAAATTGTCTAAGATACATTGACCTGATGTTCTATTAACTATTTATCAATATTATGGAATATCAAAATGGATAATTACTTACATAGGTAATTGTATAAAACTGGCAACAATCGGGGTTCCGTCAGAGAACAATACAGCAATGCCAAGGGCAAATTTGAGTGGTTAATAACCTTATTCTATAAGACACTAATTACACCACAACATCAAGTAACTACCGATCATATAATTATAAAAACAGTCAACATCAATTTTGAATATTAATATATCATATTATTTAAAATTTGACGCAATGGCAAATATCTACATTATACACATTTTGTTTTTATTTCATTATACAAGGTATTTCATTGTTTTTTCGATGGTATTGTTAAAAACTCTTCAATATTTACAGAAAAAACACGAACACTGATAATATTCCGCTACACGTTGCTTTCCGTATTGAAAATTGATAAAAATTGTACATATCTAAGTGCATCACAGAATGCATGTGTATATCAGTACTAGCCAGTAACCATGTTCTCTCTGTAAAGAGTATTTAAATAGTAGTAAAAATAAAAATTCAGAGTATTGCTTCTCGTTTATACTTAGAAGTTTTCGACTACCTATGTTACTTATTAAATCCCTCTGGCAAACTTAAATAAGTATATTATAACAGTACATCCATAATCAACTGTATCTTTCATATGATATAACAATTATCAAACGGATTCCATAGAAAAAAAATCCTTACTCCACTACTCAAGTATGTCAATAAGATTATTTGTTGCCTTCTTTTTTTTACTTCGTTGCATTGGCTGTAATCATCATAAAATAGGTTCTTTGTAAAATGTAGATCTTGATAACTATTACTTAACTAGAATGTCTATTGCATTATTCTCAGGAAAAATACTGGCCCGCAAATTGTAATTAATAAAAATGACTTATTTTAAAATGCCGGCATGAAGTCACTTATTCTATAGGTTTAATAATGTACATAATTGACACTGTATAGTTTCTTTGGAATCTAGTTTTAAAAGGTGGTCGTACAGAAAGTATGAGCATTGTTTCTAGTCGTTTTTTTTTTTCGAAGAATTGTGTTTAGCATCCGACGCCACCGAATCAGTGACACCGACTGTACGTTTGACTAAATTGTACGGTGAAACTGAACCTGAATCAGTCTACTATTTTCCAATCAACCACCTTTTCTGAAAACATTAACAAAGAATATCACATTTGCGGCAGTTGACATTGTTTAAGGGTGGCTAATGTCGCGTTAGCACGCTGTAGTGAATATGCAGGCCAGCATGTTTGTACTAAAACGCAGTAACTTATTTAGAGTCGCCAACTCCTTACCTAATGTAGAAGCGTTTGGTTCGACTGGACGAAAAGTGATTTTATTTACTGTGGTAAATACATACACCAAGTAAAAATGCTATAACTTTGAACTAATTGTATAAATTGTACATTAGGCTATTAAACGAAATCAATCCAGATCCGTTATGCATGCTTATATTAATAAAAATGAAGTGAGCACACGCATTTTCATTAATATAGCAGGTCTGCAAAAACTTCTTTAATATACTTCACTGTTTATTTAGTATGAGGTAAATATTTTGGCACAGAGAGATTTCTTAAATCTACCTTCGCTTATATTATCGTTTTTTTTTTATTATACGTTTAGTTCATATTTTAAATTATACAAAACTTTTTCGATGTCCTAAACTGGTTGACTGGTCTTAATCATACAAATCACAGCTTTTGCATTCTTCTACTTATGTACCTATCGTCGCAACTACCAATTCTCTAGATACTCTTCAATGGAATGAGTTATTTAAATCTTAAAATTACAATGACATATAAAAATATGGCAAAAGAAACTATGCGAAGCACTTCCCTAACAAAAACAACAGTAGCGTTGTCATATGAATGAAATAATGTATTATTACGTATTTATCTATATAACTTTATCACCCGTTTGTATTGCATGGTAGATTGGATCATTCTGTAACGGATACGAGAATTGCATTTATTGACATTCCCGTAACATCCCAGTGTGATCGCAATGAAAAAAAAATGTCTTTTGAAACCTCTCCAGGTGATCTCATTAGACATATGTCCAGCAAGAACCTTTTCGTGATTTTAGTGCACAAAATTAAAATATTAATTACCTGGGCATTACAAAAAATTGTGTACCGACCGCGTGTATTTGTGTATTAGTGTGATTTGTTAAACAAAAATGAACTCGGTGTCAATTTTGTGACGAAAATTGAACATACAAATATTGTGAAAATTAACTTGTTTCAAATGTAAATAATGTGTTTAAGCATATCATTTAAAAAAGTGAAAAGAAAAAGTTAACTTTTATACAAACTGAATACTTAATTGTCGTCACAAAACTGACACTGAGTTAATTTTTGTTTGACGACTCACGCTAATTGAGTACTTATTTTTTTGATAATGCCAACTTACCTATGGTACCCCCCAAAAAATATAGTGGCCAAAGTAAACAATGTTCAGCAAGGATTAAGTTGTACCTTGTCGTTTTCACTCGTTTAACAACTTCATATGGCAGTTTAACATGACGCTTAATGCGACACGGTACACGGTGATCTTGATGGTCATTTATATTCCATCAGAATCACTCAAGTTTGTTCACTAAAATCACGTGGGCGATCGTGTTGGACATGGCATAAGTCCAATAGTCAGAACAATGACGCGTAATAGTTGCATTATCCAAGAGGCAACCGGATGGCTCGCGGTATTTAAGCTCCCGAAGTGTTGTGGAACCGCCCTGTGCAACCCGAACTGAGCCAACTTGGCCCGAAATAGGGAAATAGGTGAAAAATAAAATATTTGTCGCGAGACAGCCGATTGAAACAGCGGTTGCCTGAAAGTGTGTACGCTGTGGTGCGACATTTTTTTTTCTCTCCTCCCTATTTCCGCCTCAGGCTATTATCTGCACAGGGCGGTTCCACAACACTTCGGGAGCTTAAATACCGCGAGCCATCCGTTTGCCTCTTGGATACTGCAACTACGCGTCATTGTTTTAACTACAATGCTCAGACCAAAAAATAAAATAAGACGAAGAACCTAGTGAAGCCGGTTTTCAACCATGCCAAATAAGTTAAGCACAAGTTGAAAACCGTCCTCAACAGGTTGTTCGTAATCTTTTTTGGTCTGAGGTCCGATGGTATCACACGGATAATTACAGAAGACTAGTTTGTTTAATAGGTGATTCGCTTCGGGAGCCCATGTGGTAATATATTAATTTTATTTTATTAAAAAGGATTCTAGATATCCTTCTCCGAGCTTGATTAAATACATGGGAGAACGGTGAGCTTCGCTTCGACCTTCAAACTTAAAAATGAGTAGAAAATGTTTCATTTATACAATAATTGTATTTAAGAAGTATAAGTAACTCAATTGTGTTTTAAATTACGGGGTATATTAAGTTTCAATATCATTATCTATTCCCGTTCACGCTTTAATTATTTAAATATTGCAATAATAATACACGTACTCGTACACTTTGGGTGCAAAGAATTCGGGCCACTTTTACATTGTACTACTTCTGTTCTGGATATTACCCAAAAAAGAACGATGTACTTGAAAACTTGAATACTCGTTGGACCGATAATCGTATTCGTTCCCATGGTTGTGCTTCTTAAAGACAAATGCCAACTTTTTAATTTTTATTAGTTTTAATACCGTATAAAAAGGGCACCATCAAAAGCAGCACTAATGAGTCAATAGGTTCTGGAACAGATATAGATAGTCTACCTATTAATAAGCGAAAAAATAAATTTTCCCTTCTCATGCTTGCAAAGTTCGCCTTTGTGCTGGCTGTAAGCTGCACAAAATGCCACTTTAATGGTCTAGTGCACAAAGTATTTTTTAATGACTAAGATGTTCGGGCCTAACAGCCTCACGCTTAATAAATTTCGTAGAATAAACTTATGAATAAAACCAGATAAAATATAAGTGAATTATTATTTAAAAACGTATCGTACGTACGTATTCAATAACTTGTCAGTATGAAGTGCCTAAGTTTAGACTTGTCACTTATCGAAAATAAAACATAAAAACTTTAAAAAGTTAAGTAGCGGGAATGAGTTGTTATTTTATTCAATTTTGTTATTTTCTCGCAATCGAAGTGAACAGAAGTGTGTATAACTCGTGCATAAATGAGCCATTTTACCCCTCGACTTATGTCCACCCTCGCCGGATAAACGTATCAGGTGAAAATGCTCGTTTTAAGCACTTGTTGTACAATCTACTACTTAGGCGGTCCCAAAGTGTTAATGATCTGGATGGAATAGATTGTTTTTTTTTACTAATATCGCAGCAATGTGGAAATTACGAGGATGGTCTGATATCTCTGCACCCAGTGCACATGTTAATGTAGAATAATCAAGAAAATCATTCGTGTCAGTTTGATTAATTTTTGATGTGTGCGTTGAGAAAATTGTACACTGTTAAATAAAAATATTTTGAAAATACAAGACTGATTTGTTATTTTCGGACTAAATAAAATTTCAGTTCTTAGTAGCGTAGTGAACTGCGCGATATTGAAAGGGATTAATAATCCCACTTTAATAGCTTAGAAAGTTACATTCTGTCAGACTAATGTTAAGGAATATCACGTAGTCTAAAATGCTTAAACAATGTAAGCGGTTCAATATTTGTTTCTCTTGTACAATCTCTCCCTCATCATCTTTATAACTTGTCATTGTGTATCCTTAGATAATTATCAAAAATTATTCAATTAACTACTTATTCGTAAACAACTCTAAAATAAAAACAGTCCTGTGAGCTTCTAATAAAACCTGCTTATATCATCGTGTAAAGTTTTAAAATGTTTTAAAAAATATTCCGATTTAATGTTATAATATGAGTCGGTCAATAAATATAGAGGTATGCGATTGAACGGAGGACGGCGCGGTCGATGTGGAGGCGTCGGCTGTCGGCTGCGTTGCGCATCAGCGCGCGTTGTGCACGTGAGTGGTGAGGTGCTTGGACAGGTAGTCGGCGCGCGCGAAGCACTTGCCGCAGGCCTCGCAGTGGTACGGCCGCTCGCCCGTGTGTATGCGCAGGTGCCGCGTCAGGTCGCTCTTACCCCCGAACGCGCGTCCACAGAACAAACAAACGAACGGCCGCTCCCCGGTGTGCTTCCTCACGTGCAACTTTAAATTCTCTTTGGACCTAACGCATTTTCCACAAAACGGACATGCAAATCTCCTTTCTCTATCCCGTTGCCTATCATCATTTTGCAAGAATCCCATAATCCCGGAATGCGGACTTGCACTTTCGTGTTTGCTGTCAGCTCGAGACTCGCTCTCTGAACTATCTGCAATTGAACTAACGCTAGCAAATGAGACGGGAGCACGCCTTCTCTCTTCAGAGGGAGTACCGTCTCGTTTGCTCTCACTTTCAGCACTCGAGTTCTTGCAGTCAGTCGAATCATCAACTGTTACTATGGAGTCTGATGGACCGTTTGAATCAACGGTACTGTCTTGTTCGTCGTGGACTTCAATGGGAGGGCTTCTGGTGCTCTCAGGCCGGCTTTTCTTTTTAATAGAAAGATCCATTTCACCACAGCGGCCCAATAAAGCCTCGTTCGTGCTGGAAACTTGATCCAAATTGTCACTCGGATCTGTGTTCTTTGTATGAAGTCGTTCTAATGTATGGTTTAGACGATGTTTTTTGAATGACTTCAGGTAGCGAAACTGCATGCCGCAGACATCGCATGTGAATAGTTTATCGGCTGGCAGCCTGGCGCGGTGATTTTGCTCGCGATGTTTGACATAAGCGGAGCGGTATCTGTAGCTCTGTCCACATTGTTCACAGACGAAGGGTTTGTCGTCGCAAGAGGCCTGCGAGGCATGCTGTAAGGCGGCGTGGCGCTCCAGGAGCCACGTGGAGGGGAACGAGGCGAGGCACACTCCGCACCGACGCCGCTCGGAGTGCAGGAGATGTCTGTTTTGGTAAGTCATACAATCGTCGCTGAGGTACCTGCGTAAACGGCACGCCTGTAATGCCAGCAGCGGCGACCAGATCGGTAGAGCGGTCGGGCTTCGCGGTGGAATGGGACTCGGGATACTAGGTGAACTGCAACTCATGTCCAGACACATCTGTAAAGGAAAACATTCTTTATTACTCACAAAATCGAACGACGTGGCATTGATATTTGAGTTAGTACAAAACAAACGTACCTCGCAATCAAAATTCGACTAGGTTGAGAATTAAAGACTAGTATTGTAATGATTGTAGAGCTTTTATTTGTCAAAATTGTATTGTTACAGCTATGATATGCTTATATTTGTTTCAAAAGTTACAATGATCAACAGCAAAGGGTCTCGGTTAAGACTGTTGCACAATTGACGAAACATTACACCGATTTGATCCTCGATCTTTTTGATATTCTGTAACTATGATTGCTGCAATATATTTAACAGAATTCAGCTTCTTGTTACAACATTATGAACTATCAATAGATAATATTGTTTAAAGGCAAAACAGATTTTTCTCTAATCTACAATGTCAACAATGATTGTTAAATAAAACAGCTTATGAAAATTCATCGATTTCTCGGTGAAGAAACAATTTTATAAATTAAGTGGACCTACGTTATTTGAACTTGTGCTGAATAAAAATGGTTGGTAGCATAATTAACAAAACAGCAAAGTCACCAGCAAATTCAATATTGTTGTCTGACAGACGTATAATTTTCTCTTGTAGACAAATGAAATAAAAGTTAGACCTGTTCCATCGCGACTCGCAACTAATGCTGTTTTAAATATTATGCTAACAAATATAGTAGTCACAAATATTTTAAATCTAAATCATTTATATTAAACACATTATTAATAAAACAAATTGTACAATATACAATAAACCTACAGGAACTTAGAAAAATTGCAATTAAGTTCTATATTTAGGTATGCCACTTAAAAATGGTAGGTTAAAAGTAACAATTAACGCTTCCACTACAAATACCTATACATATCGCTCGTGGACGAAACTTAATGTAACATGCTAAAGGCTATTTTAAATAAAACTATAGTTAGTTTCGATACACAAAAGTACCCCGGCTGTTCGGCGAATAATATCACAAGATTGGAATGCGCTAGCCTCGGAGATGTCGAGCGGCCCCGCGCCACGGAAACTCCGCCAGCGGACCTCCCGACCCAACCCAATGATCGAACATATTTCACCCCGCTGGCGACATATCATAACTGAAGTTACAATTTTCACCATAAAATGTACATCTTTTACTAAAGTTTATTCGCTACATATAATATTCCGTGATTTGCAGCCTTTATATAAGTCTTATATAGGCAAGAGGCACTCTAAATATAAAACTGTGGTCACAATTTGATATAAAATGAATCTACATTAAATCTAATTTAGAAAACAAGAGATCGTGCTAGTGTTTTTAAGTTATCATGCTTTGTAGATACTTAAGAAAACCGCCTAAGTAATCATATATACATATATGCTATATGTATATTAAATGTTTAAATGTAGTTGTGCTATCGGCGTGAGTGATCGCAGGGGCGTGGCAACAATAGGTTAATGTTAAAATTTGAATAACTGCACTTGGGGGTCGTAGAATCTATTGTTCTTGTTATGTATGTTACAATTGACTAACAACATTCACCATACTGCCTATGTACAACGTCAATACATAAAGATATAATTCTATTAATAATATCATTCATAAATATTAATTGATTATTAATAAATAGTACCTCTGAAAGTTAGGAAACAAAATAGCTTTTCAACTGCATTCTGTTCTATTATAAAACTATTTCGATAAAAACTCGTACAAATTTGATAATTCGCTTCATTATTATTGATATTATTGCTATTAATTATTTATGTATATTGTAAATATTCAATCTGTCTTAAAATAAGAAGAGGAACATTAATCAAGGTTTCCATATTGCTATAAAAGTTTGGTAACGTTCGACTCCAAAAAATAAAAAGAGTGCAGCTTTTCAAATAGCAACATTCTTGTTTTTTTTTTTCATTTTCTTGCCTTTAAGACATTTTTGACCAATCTAACTCCAGGAAGTAGCGCATCTACCAATCTATTACTAAAATGCATTTACACTTTATAAATTGATATACCAACTGTCAATTTTGTTTTCCCGCCTCCTCGTCGCGGTAAATCCGCTAATAATTTACATAAAGGAAAAGTATTTTGAAATGATTTCATATTATTCAAACTGCTCTTTTGAACACATGATATTGAACAACTAATGTTTATTTGAAATAATTGAGTGATTTGTCGATTCGTGTTTGCAATCGCACATATTAATTTTATCCTCTGATTAAAAATATACCTCACCGTTCAGGTCCAAAATAGCTGATACAGTATTAAAAATCGAATCCGAATTTAGGTATAATACACATTGCTATATTCGAATTAGGTCACTTGTACACACGTCTGCAAGGTATGCTTATTAATTATAAAAGAGGCTCATTTCGCCTTAAATTGCACTTTGTAAGATTATGCACCGAACCGACCGACTGCGCCAACTAAACACGAATGACGAATTTTCTACAGACGATCACCAAACGAATAAAAAAACTCAAAAATCGTTAAAGTGGAATGTCCTCAAAGATTTATAAGTGATCCTAAACGTAGACGCGCACAAATCACATTTACATTTTACCAAACAATTTAAACAAAGTGTCCTAGACAATTACTGCGCAATCTATACCTAATTAACCTTACCAAGTGCATTTGGAAGAGCTTCCTAGAACACTACCTACCACATCGTAATTTCAATACAATTAGAATATCTTTAGTATCTTTACATTCCATCGAATGAAACAAGCATAAATATATGCGGACGGTACTCCCAAACATAAAGAAATTAGGACAGTGATTATACATCATCAAGACAGTATACTTAACAAATACATTATAAGTACAACTACGACATATCGGTGGCATTTGCAATAAAAAAAAAATTGCCCACATTGGAATCTTTTCGGAATGTTAGGCGTTTACTTTGCACCATAAGCTCTATGTATTAAAAACGCCTAATAAAGAAATCGCTTTTGAATATGCAGAGAGGAGATGGTGTTTTTTCCACAATACATATTATAATTTTGTTAAATTAGAAAGCATATACGATTCAGAGGCATCATATGCATGCCATTATAATAAAGTTGCCGAAAAAGCCTAATACAAAGCGTAGCAAAGAGATCAATGCTAAAAATAGTTTCAATTTACTTTATATATTTAATTTTATCTCATAAATCTCCACATGTAATAAATTTACAAAGATGGGTTTCTAAAATCATAGATTAACCACAAATATCCTCTTAAAATCACATCGACCGTGAGGTCCTAATCGCGTTAACGGCTCAAATCACTTTCTGAGATCGAAATTTGAACTCCTAGATGGTGTCCTTACTTTTTTATATATCACAGTTCTTTTCCTAATATAACTATAATACTTTTGTTTGATATTTTTCAAATAAACAGCTAATATTCCTCTTAAAAGACACATTAAGAGGTCTTAAACGCCTACATTATTAAAGGTGAGTGTCCACTAGGGCCATATACCACCAAATTTCACACTTGTAGAAGTTAACAAAATTGTTTAATTATAGGTAAAATATCGTATCACGTACATTCCATAGTAAATTTTACACACTTGTAATATGTAATTGTTTTGTGATATAAGGCCCAGAGATGTGCTCATGTGTTTTCATATATTTATCACCTGTCATGACTGACAGCTATTTGCTGCTTGTATGAAAACCAGGGATGTCACGAATGTCATATTTATCACATTCGCGAATGCGAACCTCCAAGATGTGAATGTGCGAATGCAAATGTCAAGGAAAAGTATAAAAAAACTCGACAACAACACAAGTCGAACTAATCGAGCAATCACAAACAAACAACGGGGTAAATACGCTTTCTATTGGTCAAAATTAATCACGTGATACGCACTGCGTGCATTGCGCATGCGCGGCATGTGCTACTCGATGACGGGACGGGAGGCCGGCGCAGCGACCACAACGCAAGCTGGGGGCCGATTTTTGACTTTCGAGCGCTAAAATTAAATAAAAGTCAATACGATTGTGGTGTCAAAATTGCAGGCTCTTACTTTTTACCGATAGAATTGTATACGAGTGGTCAATACCACTCGTTTTTCAATTTTCTACCGCTAAAATGATGCAAACCATTCGCATATGCGAATGCGAATCCGAATATTTGTACCTAACATCCCTAACGGAAACACATCTTCCCACATCACTATTATGTTCACCCTAAAACAGAATCTGATATTAAATATATTTTATTGTGCTAGTCCAACAACACAAAAATAAATCAAGTTACGTATGTTAAGACAAGTGCAAAAACACTTTAATTTTGATAGTTAAAATGATGATATGTCCCCATGTACTTAGGTCACATAGATTTTGAAAAAACGTTATAAGTGTATGCATTTATCTATCGACTAGTTTACTATCTAGTATTCATTTTTAACAATAGTGATATTCGGTCTTAATTTAAACAAATTAAACTGTATGAACGAGGGAGTACCGTGAGCAAATAAAAAACAAAAAGTAAAAACATTACCAAGAAAACTTACGACTAAAGTGAGCCAACTTTCCAATCAGTACCAAATCAAAGCTTTAGTTGATAATTGTTGGTTCAATAATTCAATTGTTATGTTTTAGTTGAGAAACATCTGCACTGACTTCAGCAAACCATTTAGTAGGCTACTGAGCCAGTAATCAACAACAAAAAACAATTGAAATTAATGTTATAATCCATAAAATATCCCTGTATTTGACTCTGTTGAATTTACTGAACACAGTGGTTGTGAGAGAAGTTTCAAATGCTTCGTAATAACAAATATTTAAAATTGTACTTAGTGTATTGCGTAATAAAAGTAAACTGGCCCGTCTGATCTAGTAATGAACCAAACGTTATCAACAATGTAACTTTCTCTATATTTAGGTAATAAAGCATTTGAAACTTTCTGTACAATAAAATAATATGGTTCTGCAGTATGAAAATAGATAGAAATTTGATATATATTATATTTAGGTTATGCCTCTTGCATCTCAACAGTACGTGGAGTAAGGTTAGATGTATCTCCGACATTGAACACCACTTCGAGCGTGTGAAGTGCTCGGATGAAGAGGCATAGACTATATTTGGACAGAACTGAAAGTGCGTTTAAAGCTTTGATTCCCAGGATCACACATCCACAACCCTCCCCAAGTTACCAAATACGGAGCTACTGAAGCATTATTTTTTACGTTCTAATAAATTTCCTATAAATCCGATATTATCAAACTATATTTTATGTACATTTTATATGTCGTAATATTGCTTTTGAATTACCTCAGGGGAGCGTGCTTCATTTACTTCGAAAGACATAAAATTAGTAAAAATCTCATATCCCTAATTTTTTAATCATTACAAACTATATTTTTATTGAGTGCAATTGTTCTATGGTCTCTAATAATAATACTTAAAGCACTCATTATCAATCTTTAATTTGGTTTATCAAATCAACTCTGAGAGATGAACTACTTATAATAAATTTAATAATGCAAGTCTCTAAAGGTTACGTCAGCTCTAAATCAATTATTTTACAGTCCTCGTATAGTATTAAAAAGCTTTGAAATGGCAACCAAACATGAGACCTCATTTAAGGAACATTCTCAAACTAAGAAGCTGAATAATGAGCGCGTCCTTCGCTCGAAACATCTGTTCTTTAAATTTAAAACAAATAAAAAAACAAAAGAAGTTTTACTTCACTAGCTAACTTTGGCTATGCCACCTACAAGACTCATCGTAGGATGATGAGATTTCAATATTACCTAAAGCGTAAAGAAAGCACCTAACGTTCCAAACGCTTATAAAACATAAGCAAACGAAATGAGAAAAAAACGCTCATCTTCAATAAGTAAACGGAGAAGTAACCATTTTTGTGTGACAATTATCTATTAGTGAAATATCAAATATTATTCATATCGTTCAGATCACAGTTGCTGCGTTTAATCACATTCTTAATAAATTACAACATATTGTCCTCCATTTGTTCAATCAACTACCACTGCTCGCTCAACATTGACTATTTCCAATAATAATGTGTATTATTGGTTAATATACACGCGCACGTTAATTGTACACTATGCCTTCCCATACTCATTGGTGCGGGCTCTCCTCTTCGGTGTCCACTGGACTCGGCGACAGGAACTTCCGCGCGTATTTCGGATAGTGGGTCTTCTCGTGCGCCTTCAGAATTGTCGACCGCGAGAAGGTTTTGCCACACAAAACGCACCGAAAAGGTCTTTCACCTGAAAATTACGAAAACATTTAAAATGCTGAATCGTTTGGTTGTTAAATGTAAAATGTATTGATTAGTTAAGAGCTTGTAATGAACTTACCCGTGTGCACCCTACAGTGGTCTTTCATATGATGCCTCAGTTTAAACGCCTTTCCGCAAAATTCACATTTGAATGGTCGGTCGCCAGTGTGCACCGGCAGGTGCGCGATCAGCGACGACACGTCCGGGAAGCTCTTCCCGCAGAACTTGCACAGCACCACGTTCCCGGGCTCCACGGGGCCGATGTCCAAGTCTATCGGGTCTTCCGTCGGCATCGACAGGTACGGTGGCTCCGCGAACTGCCCCATCAAGGGCAACCCCAGCGGCCGCCCGAGTATCGCGTCTCGATACTTGAGAGTGTCGAGCGTGTGGGTAGTCAGTATGTGCCTCGTTAGTTTGCTCTGGTGGGGAAACGCCGCACCGCAGTGAATGCACGGGTACCCTCTCTCCCCCTCCTCAATTCGCACCCTAGCCGACCCTTCGTACTCCTGCAACCACAAAAAAGAACATCAACTTCTTTTTTCGTCTGCTATTTTTCCACGGACCAAACTGTGTGCAATATCGCTACCACTACTGTCTAAATGGTAATGCAGTTTCGGTTATTTTTTATTTCGTCTATCTAAGAAGTTGACGCTCATTTTTGCCCAATAAATGTGCAGGAGTGACGCGGGAGCCGCGACGCGAAACGCCTTGTTGGTTAGCAACGCGCACGCGTACTCAATCACCGATTCGTACTCAAAAAAATGCATGTATATGGCCAAAGTTAAAATATACATCTGCCCAAAATATATATCAAACAAAATGAATGGATATAAAAATGATGGCCAACAAAATGAAGGTCAACTTCTTGACAGCAAGGCATAGTACTCGATGTTCAAAATAGCGCAGCATATCAAAAAAGCATGCATTGAATTCAAATCAACGTCCACACAACTTAAAACACCAATAACTACACTGCATAATGATTGGGCAAGGTAATGTCATTATAGAAGACAAACTGTCAATTAGCTTTATTAGTACCTAACAGGTACCAAAAGTGAACAATCGCTTAGTTCAGGTAGGAATGCAAGTGAAAAGTGAGAGGGATGGGATTAGCTTAAAGGCGACATAGAAAATAATGTTTCTCTTGGTCAACATTGAAAGCGTTTCTTTATGCTACTGTTCCTATGGACCGACATCTCAAAGATCTAAAAGTTTCACTCCAAATTATAAGTTATATAAATATATGCAAGTAAATTTTCGAACTTTTAAAGTAAACTAATTATTCAGAATTCAATAGCCAGGTATCTATAGGAGTATACTCTCACATGAGGCAGCACAGTACCATATTTCCAAAATTAAGCGTAGAAAGTTTCGCAAATGCAAGACATCTCTTTTTAGGGTTCCGGTACCTCAAAAGGAAAAAAACGGAACCCTTATAGGATCACTCGGTTGTCAGTCTGTCCGTCTGTCACAGCCGATTTGCTCCGAAACTACTGGACCGATTGAGTTGAAATTTGGTACACATATGTAAATTGGTGACCCAAAGATGGACGCATAAAGTAAATTAATGAATTCTGAACAAGGGAGCCACTTTTGGGGGGTAAACTGGAAAATGAAACTGCATTGTGCAGACTGCAGCAGCAGAATTTTGCAAACTGTATTGTGTGATATATCAAATGAAAGGGGTTATTGTAAGCATCTCAGGTATATTTTTTTAATAATTTTATCAAAAACAGATTTGAAGTAATTTAGGAAAAAAGGCGAAAATTTACCATCCCCCCCCCCCCCCCCTTATCTCCGAAACTACTAGGATTAAACATCTGAAAAAAATATGGAAAATAGTTCCTTGCCTAAAGATTACAGGAAAAAGGAAGTTTGAGTATTCAAAGTAACGGGAAAATTCTCAATATTTTTGTGTATTTTGTATGGAGCGCCTAATGCTTAGAGAATAGGAATTTTACGGAACCCTCACCACGCGAGTTGAACTCGCACTTGTCCGGTTTTTAAATGGATCAGAGCAGTTTGATCATAAATCATAATATAACATATATACACACTGCCTACTACAGTTATAAATAAAATGTGAATACTAGTAAAAGTATTATTGATCTCCTGACCAATTTTATTTATTCAGGTATTTTGATAATCATAATAACCGCGAGAACAGCGAAAGACCTCAGAAGGCGTATCATACTCGTGTCTACCGCGTGATAAAGACAAGATAAAACATTCTTCACTTTCTGACATCTTTTTATAGAAAGAGATGGTAGAAGGGGTTCCATCATAAGCCCACAGAAAGAGACTGAATATCAACATAATAGCATCATTGAATACTAGCTGCCACCAAATAGGTAAATAGGATAATATCAAGTCATTTTATAATTTGCCCCTTATTCTCAAATAAATCAGGATGAAGTTGCGTTTTAATAACAATGCAAACGTGTTAATCAAGTTACTTTGCCTTGCTATCCCTATTAAACTAGAGTAGTACTTTCGAACTATTCCATTGTAAGACCTCAACAATAATAACCTCATTACAATAAAATGTAGGTGAATCGCTTAGGGATATTTTTTTAGGCAAGAAATTCAAGTGCAGAAAGTACGTTTTATATAATATGTTAAACAAAAGACCTTGAGTGCCATATCCTAAAATTACATAAACATTTTAACTTAATTTCGCTTGGTGTAGGAGCGATAAGAAGCGAAAACCAAATCACAAATGGAGTGCATTTTTGGCTAAATATTTGTTACAGAGGGAAAAGTTTAAGGTGTTGGTCTACGTGTCCACGTGTACATTTAGTATTGTAGGAACACTACAAGTTTAGATGCAGTCAATTTCAAAGGGCTTATAAAACTAAAAGGACAAATTACTAGTACAGAGAGTTTCTAACTATGTGGTAGGTAATAACTTAGATTTTAAGTGACAAATAATTTGAGTTAACAAACTTTGATATCGTTTTAGTGTGTGTTACATTGTGTTATAAGTACGGTAAGATATGAATTACGAACGAGAGTCTATTAGAAGCCCGACGCCGAAGGCGGAGGAAAACTACAAAATGTCAGTCATCCATTATGTGGAATTTGACGTGAGGCGCTTAGAGCAAAAACGCTTCGGCATACAGCCATGATTTAAAATCACAGTAAAATATATTTTACATGGACACTAAACTGCTACATTTAAGCTTTTAAGTCTTTAAATCATTATGATAATCATATTTTATTCGTGTTTTTACGTTTAAAAAAAATTATAAATATGTTTACAAACATTTTGTTTGAGTTAAAACGTCCTTACTTTATAACTGACGTAAGAGTGACAGATACAATTTAAGAAAAAAACCATTACGCCCATGTGCGTAATAAAGGTTATTACAGCACTGTATGCCTTGGCGTTATGAAGCCCTTTACGAGCAAGTGTGATGAAAAAAGTATTATAAACCTACCATACCTATTTCAATTCACTTTCATAATCAGTTACGATCTTCCCCCTATTGCATTAACTAGACAATTGTCACCTGACGGCGACAATTCGCTGTACATTTCTTGGTTGACAGTGGCAATGCTACTCGACCCAGTAATGTACCGCGAATTGTCAATAAAGTCAAAGTGATTTATTCTTCAATTTAGGCATATTACATGCACCTATGAATGTCGATAAACTACCACCGGTTCGGAAAGTAAACCTCTGCCTCGAGAAGAACCGGCGTAAAAAACTCGGCGAGGTGTCCTTTTTTCAAAACAGTATACAATATATCATTTCAGTATCAGACTATTATAAAATTTTAAAATTACATTGCTACAGTAGAAAGCCTATTTATTTTACGACAGATTTCTAGTGCAGGATTTTATCGCTGCCAAATATCCCTATCCATGATGTAGTCGTTTATTTTATAATATGCTTTTGAAATAAGTGTCCGTTTTACGACAGATTTGAATTTAGAGTCAGTAAGTTCGGTAATGTGTTTTGGAATTTTATTGCAGAATTTTATACAATTTCCCAAGAACGACTTTTTCGCTTTTACTAGCCTGTAAAAAGTTATTTTGAGCTTCCCCGCGCTTCAATGTCATGGTGCCTATTGTGAAGTTCATGAAAAAGCAACATATTACATTGACCATTATTAGACCTTATCTCGTTGCAAGAAGCTTCACAAATTGTCAGTTAACTGTGTCGTTAATGGCACATGATGAGGAAAACTAAACTTTTTGAATCACTTATATAAGCATAGAAAAAAAAAACCGAGGTTCGATCGAGAAGAACACTGAAACACCGCATTGATGTTAAATTATTGACCTATCTAATCTATCCATTCCCCTGAACAGCATAATATACACAGGGAAATATTGTGCGTTTGTTTATGACAACAGGTATTTCATTCTACATATAATGATTTTGAAATACTCAAAAGTTGATATAATAAAATGTACAGCATGCACAATGCACATAAAGTAACACATAAAAAGTATCACAGTGGTGTTGTCTCCTTATAGTGTTTATGAATTAAGATGTGTGATACCTACACATTGACATCCATTTAACTCAGGTGCCAGATATTACCATATCAAGGAAATCAGATCTTAACAGAAAATCGGATGCAGAATATCACCCCAAGAATTACAATCGAAAACCTCCTAACTGACAAATCCAAAGCAAGTGAAGTTGAATCTTAAATTCCAGTGACATAGGAGTGAAAATTCAATTTCGCTATGTCAGATAGGATTTACCAGTTAGAAATTATCACTTCTAACTGCTAAATGCATGAGAAACTATAAACATCATTGTGATAACTTTTAAATAAAACAGCTAGTCTACAACACTATAGTTTCAATATAATACATATATATCATGGAGAAGACAATACTTCCACCACCAATACTATATACATGTAGGATGATAGAAATATTTTAGCAAATACTGTCTTCTAGAAACTTTTGAACTCCAAATGCACCCATACTTTATTTATATTAATGTTACAATGCTACACTATAAAAAATGGTATAGGCAGATCTGACTGATGTACTTAACGTTAAAATAGACTTTAGAACTTGCAAGTTTTTCTGCTTTTCATCATCACTATAAAGCGCTCTACCATCGAAGACACACTTAACTGACCATCTGTCAACCTTATAGCTATGCGAATAAGGTTGACGGATGGTCAGTTAAGTGTGTCACTGTTTGTACTATGAAGAGCAATAAATCATATTTAAATCAAATATGTTTTTTTATGTTTGATTAATTTGTTCCTTTATTTGCAACAAAAACTATCGTATATGGTATTAAGTTTGCAACACTTGGTGTTCAAAAGATTCATGTACACATAAGACATACAGTGTATGGTACTCACGGATTCATGTTGTATTCGGTAATCTGCAGATGATTCTCCACCTTTATCTTCATTACTTCGGTCCCAGTCTACTTCTTTCTTTAGAGACTGAAATTGGACATAAAGCTATTGTAAATAAATATGTTTTAGAATCTATAATTTGAAAATTTACATATTGCTTTGCATATTGTATTGTACTTGTATTGGTAACTTTTTGGCATACTAAAATGACACATCCTTTCAAATTTCACCTCTAACATGTCATGTCAGAGGTGAAATTTGAAAGGATGAGGCAAAATTACGACGAAACTGTTATACGAGTGTAATGTGATTAACTCTTTCAGTGACAGGAACCTGGTCGGTGGGTACCTACTCTGTTTGTAGGCCCCTACCTCTAAAAAGGGTTTTTCGCATTTTTTACTTGGCTAACAAATCTAACAATAGTCAACAAAACCATTAAATAATACGCCCCAATTGATAATGGAATCCGCCGATTATATAAGGTTTATAGATTTGAAACTCTTTCAATCTGTAAAAAATCTAAATGTATCTTGGTGATGAGGTTTATAAATGGAAAAAACTTAATTGCTACCCATTCTCATGAATCAAGACTATGATTAAAATAACTGGAGGATTCTATGTATAAGCCAGTGTTTTTCAATCTTATTCATGGTGTGACCCCCTTCGTATGCATTTTTTTTTGAGATCCACCACTCTTAATTTTTTTATTTTACTTATATCAAATCCACTTTAACTTTGAAAATGCGACTAGCTGCGATCCCCTTTATAAGGCGACCCACAGTTTAAGAAACACTGGTATAAGCTATGCTCTAGGAAGAACTGAATAATATTATTTTTACTTCTCAAGTTTGCCTTTGTGCTAGATGTAAGCTACACAAAATGCCTTTTTATGGTCTAGTGCCCAAAGTAATATTTTTAATGACTAAGATAATTGGATCTGACACCCAATAAAACTCCGTAGAATAAACTTGTTAAGTACTTTATTTGACATGCTTATAATTACTTTCACTTCTGTGTTTTCTATTAGGTACTAAAATAAAACCAGATATTTAAAAGAAATAGAAGTGATTTATTATTTAATAAAAACTCATCAAATAATAAATGACTTGGCAGTAATAAGTCTTATATCACATGTCAAAAATTAAACATTTAAAAAGTTAGTGGCTGGAATGAGCTTTTCTTATATTAATTTTTGCAAATATTTGTTATTTTCTCGCAATCAAAGTGAAAGGCAGTGTGTATAAGTTGGGCATAAATGAGCCATTTTACCCCTTGACTTGACTATCCACCTTACCAGTGTCTCAGGTATCATATAAGCATATCAGATAAAATGGCTCCTTTTATGCACTTGTTGTACAATTGACTATTTTTTACACGATGAATGAAAATCTGTTGTGTAATCTAATATAGCCAATATTTACCAAGGGTACTTGCTGCACGG
Organism: Epinotia nisella; assembly: GCA_932294315.1. Classification (NCBI taxonomy): domain Eukaryota; kingdom Metazoa; phylum Arthropoda; class Insecta; order Lepidoptera; family Tortricidae; genus Epinotia; species Epinotia nisella. The sequence continues at coordinate 10,592,301 of OW028680.1, forward strand.
GCGGCAGGCCCGAGGGGCCGGCGACCGGCTCAGTCCGCGGGCTCGGCAAGGCCGCGTGCGAGGGATGAGGTAGACCCGGGTGCGAGATCGCGTTCAGGACACTCAGTCGTTGTTCCACCGGTGAGTATCTCGCACCCAGCACGCCGTGGCTGTTTATGGTCATGTTGATGCCTGAAACGTTAACTTTCAATAGTTAGCGCAGCATTGTAGCGTGTTTATCTAAATATTTAGCGCCCAGTACCCGTAGTACAAGCCCAGCCTAGAATTAATTGTGTAAGATTTGTCCTCAAATATTTATTTAAGTTATATTTATTGTGCGAAGACACTTTGTCACTTACATACATTTTACAAGCTTTTTCAGTCTTACACGTCGTTCACGTCGGGAGTAATATAATTTGTTGTAACAAAAAGATGGTCTTAAAACATGAATTATGTTTATTCATTATAGCTGCCATATTCTAAATACCGGAACTGAAAAACTTGATTTACGGCTTTCAGTTCACAACATTTCACCAATTAGTTATTTAATAGAGAAGTGGCAACCTCAGGGGCCATTTCACCAATTTCGCCATCAAAGAGTATAATAAATAAGTATATTTTGTTCGCCATTGGATTTGACATTGTCACTAGTGACAGTGACAGATAGTATGACAACTGACAGTGACAGTTACGATGCGTTCAAAAGTAGTACTAAAACTTTTATAGCAAAAGGTGTAAAATAAAATTATAATTCATAAAATTAATAAGTGTAAAAGGAGTTAAAAAATCACGATTCATTCAGCGGTTGAAAAAATTGCAACACGAGACTGTATACAAACTAAAGTCTGTTCTGTGCTAAATATGTTTTATCCAGACGGCCGTGTGTGGTCGATTGCACGAGCGACACAATGCTATAAAGTGATCCACCGACCGTTATCCTCGGATCCGGCGAGTCGAGGTCAACTCGACGGAGACAGTCTACACACATACAATAAGATGCCTCCAAACGAATAAAACACGGAAGGTCAAAGAAAATCTAATACGTAATGACCTTGGTTTTGCCGGTCACTGCGTATCCGGCACTTATTCAGAGGGGCCAAAACACGCGGCCAAGCATGCAGTCCGCCTATTTCACTCGTCTGCACGCGGCTATACCGACATCTGACACGGATCCAACGGGTTAAAAGTGTTACCATATCATCATTATCCTATCCTATCCTACTCTTCCTACTAATATTAGGTATAAATGCTTAAGTTTGGATGTTTAGATGTTATGACGTTTAGATGTTTAGACGTTTAGATGTGTGGATGGATAAACGGCTCAACCGATTTGGATGAAATTTTGCACGAAGTTAAGATTAAAACATAGGATAGTTTTTATCCCGGATCCACACAGACGAAGTAAGTAACACCAGGGGGGTAATCACGTAACGTTCCGAACGCGCGTTAGGTAGATCCAACTGTCATATATTTCCATATAAAAATTGACATTTAGATCTACCTGACGCGCGTACAATGCGTTACGTGATCGACTAACTGAGCAAGTAATAGAAAAATATTTAGAGTTTTGCAAACCAATATTATAGCTTTCACTGATTATAAAAAAACGCCTTCGACTGTATTTCACATTTGGGAGGCACTGAATACAGTCATAAAATTACTTAAATATTATATTTTAACTATAATGAATAGGACATTGCTATTATAATGCATAATAATGTAAAGTAACAATATTCAAGCTCTTTATACTTAATCCATAATGAATACTTAAGAATTTTAAAAGTACTGAAATGCTATATTTTTTGATTGCATATTTATTTACTTATTTCGAATGTTGTTTAATTATTTTTTTAAGTTTTGAAGTATGGAATAAATAAAGCTTTTTATTATATGATTGTTGTAACACTTCTAACTAAACCACTCTTACAACCACACAGGTTTGGGCGCTTTAGATTTATTTTGCTACCTATAGGTGCTGCCAGACAAGCGAAATCGGCCTGTCTGGATTAGTGCCAGAAGCACGGCATCCGTCGAAACCTAGGTCACTCCGGCTAGATTTTTTCTAATACATAGCTATACACGCAAGGTAAGTAAAGACTTACCAATGCTATCATTTTGTGCCCCATTAGATCTTATAGATACTGCATCATCCTCAGGTGATAAGGGACGCATTGGCTCGTCAGGCGGCTCATCCTTCGGCAACGGAGGATGCGTTGGAGTAGGAGGTTCTGTTGAGTTCTCATTCCTAAATCTTCTAACTGACAGCAATGGCGATATCCTCGGTGGCGTGGACTCCGTTTCTTTAGACTCGCGAATTTCTCTATTGTCCCTCAAATCTCGCGGCACTTCACGAAGGTCCCGCGGCTCTCGCGGTTCCCTATGCTCTCTAGGTTCCCGAGGCTCCCTCAGGTCTCTCGGCTCTCTTGTGTCTCTAGGCTCCCTTACATCGCGATGGTCACGATGTTCTCTTAAGACTCGTGGTTCTCTGTGTTCTCTAGACTCCCGACTTTCTCGTAGAGGAGCCTCTCTCGTATCACGATCCTTTTCTCTATCGCGGGTATCCCGCAGGTCTTTCGTTTCTCGCCTTTCTTCTCTCTCCCATTTTTCGCAACCATCTAGTCTCTCGTGGGACTCTTGACACTCCTTGGTGTCCTGGGATTGGCACTCTTCCATTGGTTCAGGAACGTTTCTTGTGTCGATACCAGCTGCACTTAATGTAGTCATTTCAGCTAACCCCTTAACCTGAAACGTAAAACAGAAACGTTAAATTTTATGCGCTTACACATTCAGCGCGCACGCATAGCAGTTTTGCACCATGTACAGCTGGTTAACCTCTACCTGTAGTGAAAATTTGGTGTCGACAAATTGTCGCTTACTCGAATCGCTAATTATGATATTAGGTGCCTGCTTTAGATAAACGCATTAGGTGTTAGAAATGACGTTACGAGTAACTTCATGATTTCAGATAAATTAAGATTATAGTTTGCCTTAGGCACAGGGGTAGATCAGAAACAAAATATACCTACAGTTAAGTTCATTGGAGACATTTTTGACATGCTATTTTGATTTATTTGTTGATTTTGCCTTGATTCCTCCAGGTTCCATCGATTCCTCCAGGATGCCAGAATTACCTTTGGTAATTACCTAGGTATCTACTTTATTACCTACTTGCTATTTCAACGGAATCTCATCAGAATTTGCGACGTACATACATCATTTGAGGGGTTCCATTTGTCATCTATGGTCTTCATCATTAGTTCCAATTCACCAAATGTACTTATTATAGAAACTCACTACATGTGTGCCTAATGTAATAAAGAGGAGTTCCCTCATTTCCTCATTGATCCCATCAACTGTCCCGCGTGAGCAGGAAAGACATACTAATAATAAAAAAATACAGCCGAATTGAGAACCTTTTTAAGTCTATTAAAAATAATATAGTACTGTACCTGGAGACTTTCAGCAGTCTTAAGGAGCGCAGGCAGTTGGCAGTACTGGACGTTGACCTCTCCCTTGTACATGAAGTCAACCAGAGTCCGCAGTTCCTCCAGACCCACGTCCTTCAGGATCACTATGGGGTGGCGCGAGGGGTGGTCCACGAACAGCGAACGGAAGTAAGATGAACACGCAGACAGGACAACCTGAATTACGGGGAAACCATTGTTAATAAGTGAATTTAGCTTTAAATGGGAAAACATCATTCTAGTTTGTTATTTTCAAAATATTTTTTTGGATCCCATAGGTATAGGAGTGGAGTGGATGTTTTCCCAAAGACACATATCTCTGAGGTGCTATTGCGAAACATCAATTTCGCTCGTTCATGTATCTCCCTCTCTATCGCTCGAATATGCGAGTGCCCTAGAGATCGAGATACATGAACAAACTTCGCGGTTGATGCAGCTCGCTGGTCATCCAAACACAACTACAGGTACCTAAATTACTTTCGAGACGTTTTTACATTTGTAGTTGTGACCTCTGTAGCCAGCTTCACACACACACATACGTGTGTCTAAGTACGTCAATGTGTACGTGTGTCAAAAGTAATTCATCTGTACCTGTGTGTGTGTGTCTTTATCTTTTTACTTCTCATGTTCGAAAAGTGTGACATACTATTAGGCTTATCAAGCGGGACTAGAGAAGTACGTTTAGTGCCTAGGGAATATATGAATACATAATATATTTCACCAGGACCGGTCACTTTGGCACTCTTTGGGGGAGGCCTATGTCCAGCAGTGGACGTCTTTCAGCTGATATGATATATTTATGATTTACAAACCTTTGACCAATCAAAATACTTCAATAATACCTACCTAATAATACATCGACAGTCAATCGGAACGGTAGGTTCTTTTTTGGCACGTAGGTATACAGTTTAGAATACTCTCCTTATATTATTTTTGTCTGTGGTTCTTGTACATAGAGGTAAAATATTGAACTGAAACTAACATTACCATCACGTGACCATGACGTCACCGATATAACACGAAACTAAATTATAAATGACATTAGACGTCAAGAATAGATTGGGCCTCTCACAGGAGACAAAGCTTTATTATGGCAATAATTAGTTTTAAGGGAAATTAAATTTTCACGCTCGTTTTTATTTGTTTTTTCTGGCAGAAGTAAGTATATGCGCAGTGTAAACATTAGCACATTTTGTTGATTTTGTTTATTAGGTTCCTACTCCCATTTTAACTAGCTATCATTAATATTTCGTGAAAGTACCTACTTGTAAAATACTCACAGGTATTTATGTGTATTTTTATCTATACATGAATTTATAATATTAATTTTCTAAAGTAAATACAAGATGATGATTAACATGAACTAACTTAAATTAAAACTAAGTTAAATCTAAAAAAAAACCGGCCAAGTGCGTGTCGGACCACGCAAAACGAAGGGTTCCGTGCCTATTAAAAAGGTCGTATCGTCACAGAAATTTTACGGCACTTACGTCCTTTTCTTTGAGGAAGGCAGTTTTTCAGCAATATCTCGAAAACCTCTAAACCGATCTTGTTCAAAACAATTTTCGGTGAATGAAATTAATAAGCCCTATGTCCATGAATTTTTCCATATTTTTAAAATAAACCGTTCAAAAATTAGAGGGGGGGGGGGGGGGGGGGGGGGACAGAATTTTAGTGAGTTTCGGGGCGATTATCTCCGACCCTATTCACTTAATCAAAAAAATGCTAAGAAACCTTATATTTATTTTGAAAGGCCTATCGATTGATGTGCCACACGGGGGGTCACAATGAAAAAAAAAAATGACTTTTAGTTTTATGTATGGAGTGCACCCCTAAAATTTTTTTTTTGTCATTTTTATTACAAAACTACGTAGCGGCTAACAAAATACACCTATCCTCAAAATTTTATTCAAATACACCTTATAGTTTTCGAGTAAAATGCCTGTGACATACGGACAGACGGACAGACGGACAGACGGACATGACGAAACTATAAGGGTTCCGTTTTTGCCATTTTGGCTACGGAACCCTAAAAAGGCCCTCGAGGCATTGTACCTAGGATGCTGGCGGCATTTCCGCCAGCTCTTCGGTTACCATGTTACATTTAACCAGACGTTTCGCGATTTCTGCAAATAACTTATGCGCACTGGGACCCCACGGACCGAGGTTCGACGCCAAAGGGTACGAAGTGGTACTCTCTGCCGAGGTCTCTTTATTTATTACATTTCAGATTTTCGGCGTTTTCCGCCGCTGCACCCGCTTTAGAAGTTAGTCCGCTGGAGGTAAGACTATACATTAAGTTAGGCTGGCATCGCTAAAAATTCCATTGTTTTAGGTGAGTAGATTAGGGTGTCTATAGTGTATTTTTGAAATAGGAATAATGCGGAAAAGCAAAGGAAAAAAGTTATAATTTTTTTAAATTGAGTAAAAGTTGTAAAAATTTGCACACTGCCCATCTAGCAACATGAATTTAGGGGAGGCAACTAAAATTGCCTTCCGAAATTATTTAATTAAGAAACAAAACATTGAATAAATAACAAATTAAGTGAGAATTGATATACCTACTGGATATCTGTCCCCCTCGGTGGGAATTAACGAAATAAGAGGATTGTACCTATACACTGAACACTTTAACTAGTTAAATAAACCATGTGACAGCTTAACGTTATATCTGTCTTGAAATTTGCAAAGCGATGACGACGTCATAAACTAAGCGAGGTACAGGTAATTCATCTATACCTAACTCAAATGCTATGTACCTAAATGATGAATTTATTCGATTGCTGCTGATGTAAGGATTAGTGGATAAAAACTATGACGAACGATAATGCTGAATAGCTGACCTTGTGAGCTCTAATGGAGGCACCCTCGGAGCAGGCGAGCGTGACGTCTACCAGACTCTCGTCGTGAAGCAACTGGCTGAAAACTCCCAGCAGGTTGCTCTGATGATTGTTCCACCTTAGGCAATAATGCTCACTTCCCATGTCTGAGCTAGCTCCCGCCGCTGAAAACAATAAAGAAGGCCAAAATTAATTCCACACGCACAATTTTTATCCTCGGTCGGTCGATCAGAGACTTAAGTCTCGTATTCCAATTTAATGTTAAACCTTATTCGCGCGCTTGGTCTACGTTAGAATATAGGTACCTAAGTAGGTATCAAAAATACAAATCGTGATTGTCTCGGATGCCATTTTCAATGGTGATTTTTTAGTGCTTGTGTCGATGCTCGAAAAAGGCTATCGTTTAATCGGGTACCTAGTTCCTTTGATTGATATACGGGAGACCGGGGGTGATTGACCAACTTTCAGTATAAACGTTTGTATTGTTATTACTGTGAAGTATATTTTTCTAAAAAGCAAATCAACTGATATAAAGATAAATAGCTCGCTAGGTACCAATTATAATAAAGTGTACCTCCAAGCTCGATTTTATAGAAAAGGAAAAATGAGTCAACCTACTCCATGCCTGAGATTGGGATAGACTTGTCACTTAAGGTAGGTTGTTCTATGAAGTACCTTATGAATGCTAAGTCCACGAACAAATAGGATAAAAATATTAAAAAAAAAACAATACAATAATGATCTTTATTTATTGAAACAAATGGCATATCCCCCGACAATTTAATGAAACATGAAGCATAAAATTAAAATAAACAATCGGACATTAAACATAATTATAACACATCTTTGTATGTACTTCCTCGATTAGTCTTTCTTTTATATGTCCGCATAAATCTGAAATAAGAACTTTTGGGTCAAAAAATCATAAAATACTGACAAAATTTTATAGTATCTATATACATGTCCAGAATAGTACGGTGCAGATTTAATTACTTGCAACTTTTAACCATGTACCAAAATTGAAAAAAATTGCAATGTATTGAAGATAATGACAACATAGAAAGATCAGGAATCAAACAGTTGTGTTTAACACTTTGACAATCATTAACAACGAATAAAATTGGCGTTATTATAAATAATATTGCGACAATAGTAATTACTTACGAGTATCGCTTTTAGAGTTCCGTAGTCAAGTAGCAACCCGTATAGTTTCGCCATGTCCGTCTCTCCGTCCGGCTTAGCTCAGTGACAAGGGTCAATAAGGCGTGATTGATATATACACATGCGGAATTATAAGTTTCGAGTAGCAAGGACTACTAGAAAGTTGTAATTCGGCATAGGTATATATCAATCACTTAGCTTAGCTCAGTGACAAGGGTCAATAAGGCGTGATTGATATATACACATGCCGAATTATAAGTTTCTAGTAGTAAGGACTACTAGAAAGTTGTAATTCGGCATAGGTATATATTTTTTATATAGGGCTTTTAAGCCCTAATTTTTGTTCGAGTCAAGTCCCCCCCCCCCCCTCCCCCCTGCTGGATAAATGCCTACTACTGGGAATGTGACAAAATTTGTGGCAGTAACACATACCTATAATGAATTTAAAAGGAAAACTATCACGGTTAAGAAGTCATACATAACTAGTTACCGAGTAATAGTCGACCAACTTAATATGTACTTGGAAATGCCAACTTTCGTGCAAATTCGGCCGACGCAACCGCACCATTTAGTTGGCGCGCGATTGTTGATGTAACAAAGACACGCACTTGGCCGGTTTTTCAATATTACGCTGTTTTTCACAAACAACGTGCGTCTGGGACGCTTCGTTCCCGGTAACCGAGCGGGGGGCGACAATGGATTCTCGCACCTAGCTGGTTGATGCAAGGCATTGGCGTAGCTCGAGTTTTTGACAGTTAGACTACCTACCCCTATGGTCAAACATCTCCGGTCTCCCCTACATTCCGTAATTTATATTAAAAGTCTATTAATTTTCTTAATTGAAGATAGACATAAACAATCTAAATCGAACAATCGGACCATCCCCACATTTAAAATATTAAAACAAAATTATCACAGTTTCTATAGTTGCAAGCCTCATGTCTCTATTTTGGAACTGGCCACGTTTGTGCGGAAAAATATGCACCTTTTCCAAAAGCAGCAAAATAAAAGGTTTAAATACAATCTCAAACTTCCTGTACCTAAACTCGAAATATTTAAGAATAGCCCTCATTACGCCGCTGTAGATACTTCAATAATCTTCCTATTTAGGTAGGTACATTAAGTTAGAAGACAGAGATGAAATATAAAAATGTTGAAAACATTTCTTACAAAAAAAACTTATTATTCAGTTCAGGGATCAGATACCGGTATTTTCTCCATACAAATTAAACCGGTATTATTTCGTTCTTTGGTTATGATATCTAAATACTCGATAGAGTCCTACATTAAGAACCTAAAATAATTCAAAATATTAGACTACTTCGGGGATTTTTGAAAAAAACCGGTTCCGATCCCTGATTCAGTTAATGATTTTTAAATGATTGCGATATTTGCATTTGAATAATAATTTGTAGCTTGTTCTGAATGTTACCTACGTGATTAATTGTATAATAAATAAATATTCGGGGACATTCTTACACAAATCGTAGGTACTAGCTCTATAGTAAGCTCAAAAAGGCTAGTGTTATAGGTACTAGACGACGATATATATAATAGATATATAAAACAAAACAAATATTCATGCTCATCACACAAATATTGGCCCTTTCCGGGATTCGAACCCAGGACCTTCAGCTTCGTAGGCACCGTCACTACCCACTAGGCTAACCGGTCGTCAAAATAATTATAATTATTTTAGTTCTTAAGGATACAATTGCTATACCCATTCAGGGTCCATGAGATACCTCCTTCTATTGTAAAACAACTTGTATATTACCATGGTGCAATAAATGACTAAACTAAACTATTTAAAAGGTTTTGACATATGAAGTATCGTCAAGGCGGTGTAGACTTTAGACACTACGATATTTTAGATAGAGTGCATTTTCCACCCTGCCATTGATAAGAATCTGATAGGCCAGCCAGTAACCTTGATTTGGATTGCAAACGAAGGCGGGTTCGATTGATTCGTGGAACTCAAAAGACCGTCTCCATTAGGCCTGTTTTATTGGAATAATATTATGCTAAATTTAATCGCGAGGCGATGTTTCAAATCCTTCATCTACTTTCGCACGATTCTGCCACGCCACATCCACAATCCGATCTCTATTAATTACTTAGTTGGACATTTCGTTTTCTACATTTTCTGATGTTAAAATTAGAGTTTGTCTATGCGGTTTACAAAATTGAAATGTAAAAAAAAGAAATATGACAACATTGAATCTGTAACGTACCTATTCAAAATTTTCGAAAAAGCGTGAATTTTCAAATCCTCGGCGGCTGGCGGGGCGGCGTGGGTGCGACGGCGCGACGCCCACGTCTAATTCTCTCCTAAACTGTTTAAGCCGTGAAAAGCTACTATGATGGCTAGAAAATTCAACGGAGAATACTACATAATGTCTACTTAGTAAAAATATTGAAACTGGTTTTCCCTCCGCATACGATACATCAAAACTAACGCATTGCGTCGTGACTAACACCATAACAACGCCAGAGCAACATAAAAACGTTTGCATTTCAAATGCTCATAAGTCTTTTCTGTTAGTAGACGCGTACGTAGCTATAGAAACTTTATTTAAATCACTATAATAGCGTACGCACGTGTATCCGTTATCAGCATCCAAAGGCCTATTTTACACGCGCTGTAACTTATCATTATCACTTATCTATTGTTATAGTAATGTCATCTTCAGAATTTTATCATCCGCATTAATAAAATACTTTTTTGATAGGGCGATGTTTTGATCAAAATTATCGTTTTTTTGGCCAATTTCTTGGTTTATCGCATTGATAAACACTACACGTCTCGGGTTATACCTACTATAATACTTGTGTAGGCTGTGGCCTTGAGTAAGGATTTTTTATTGTTGGTAGCACCTATTGTAGCAATGACGAAGGCATTTTTGGTGAAGTTCCACAGTTTTTATAATAAAACTGCTCAACAGGAGGGAATTTCAGTAAGTACATTGAAAAATTGTGATTTATTATCTAATAGAAGGACAATTAAATTACTTGCCTGTCTGCTGTTACACACTGCACAATATTACATAGTAGGTGGGTACCTACGTTGCCTTTATAATGTAGTTGTTAGTGTGTAATATTTCCGAGCTCTGTATTAGGTACCTACCTATCATTCACATCAACATTGTATTTCATTTTTAGGTACTTTGGAGATTTGTAAAATTTGAATATACTATTAACGAATATTTACAAGCTAACAAATAAATAACTATTAAAGAAACAAGCATAATGAAAGTCTGTCTCTGTCTCTTCCATCCCCTTAATATAGCTATAAATAGTAGAAATACTTATGTAAAACTATATTACTCAGAATACGGCTATAGAATAACTAGTGAGTGTATAGTAAAAGCTTGTTTTATTAGTTTCGTTAAATCATATTAATTTAAAATGTCGATTCATGATATAATATTCATGATAGATATTAATTAAATTTAATTTGAAAAATGTAATAAAGATACTATTACATATTACCTTGTATGGTTGGTGTTGATACATATTACATAAGATAATAGTGATAAGACCCTTTTGTACACACGAAGTATGATTAAATGACCATAAATATCTAAGCTTAACGCTATGGATACACTTCCACGGGTGGTATAATACATTAATCAGTTGTATTCAGATAAACATGTATAAATGAACCAAGTTTTTTCCGATGTTTGTGATCACATTGTATAGGTACTTACAGACAAAGGCACCAATATGATTGTATTCACTCAAAGTTTCAAAATATGTATACTACAACCTTATTGTTGCAGAAATAAGGTCTGTGTACATATTTTTGAGACTTTATGGTGTATACATATGGTCTATCCAGGTCAGTATGTGTAATTCAGGGATTATATATTTGTCTTAAATTTAAATGTCCATATTGAAAGAAATGGAATCAGTTTGGTAACCGCCACGAACACTCGTTTCCTTTCCATGCATGCGCCTAGAACGGGTGTGCTCCCCGAGCATAAAGCAAATTTTTACAAAAAAATCCATATCTGCAGTTATCGTGCCTGGGCTGTTATTCGAAACGCGATAATGCGCCTCACCTCACTCGTCACGCCTAACGAAACTAGACCTCTACCTACGCTTAGTTACTACGAATGGCGGCGCCAAGATATATTTGTGAGTCAACGGTGAGGTATGGTTAAAAAGCAATGATGTAATATAAAAAAGAGTTAGATAGGTTATAAGCGCTTCAAAAATAAAATAAAAAATAAATATTAGGGGACATTCTTACCCAAATCGAACTAGCCCTATAGTAAGCTCTATAAGGCTTGTGTTATGGGTACTAGACGACGATATATATAATAGATATAAATACTTAAATACATCGAAAACATCCAAGACTCAGAAACAAATATTAATGCTCATCACACGAATATTTGCCCTTACCAGGATTCGAACCCAGGACCTTCAGCTTCGTAGGCAGCGTCACTACCCACTAGACTAACCGTTTAAAATAAAATAAAATGGCACACTAAAATTGAGTCAATTGGTGCAACTTGCCTCAGTTTCGAGTACTCAGTCAATGGAAACGTTAGCTGTCAGATTTGATGGCCATTTTTAAACACGAAATTTCGTATAAACAACATATCTACCTCTTTTTTATATTACATCATTGTTAAAAAGTTACAGAATAGCAGGGCTGTTCATTTCGGGCGTTCGTTCGGCACGCGTGGAAGCGAGCACTCGAACCATATTGAAATGCGAAACAGATGCGAAGCGACGAACAAAAAGGATTTGAAAATGTGATTGATTGCTGGCACTGTTGCTAAAATACTAATTAAAAAAACTATAAAGCTAAGCTAACTTACGCTAGGCGTATTCAAAGTGGTAAGCCCTTGAACGTGACGTCGTCTTCATAAGGAACTAGGCCTAAGTATAGCCGTGCGCGTACGCGCGCGCCGGGCCGACGCAAACGCAGTCAAGATCAAGGGCGCGCGATTGCGCAATAGCCGGTCGCACTGCACCGTGTGATGTCATCGCGCCGTCTGCTCCCCACTCCGCGGTTAGATAGGCGGACGCGAATTCTATTTTTAATTTTTTTGACCGTTTCTATATGACCCGCGTTTGTTTTTTGCTTTACTTTTGGTCTAAAGGCTACTCTTAGCAGTCGACCGGCCGGTCTAGCATACTGTGATACCTAAATATTAGCTACCTATATACAGCTAACGTTTCAGCTCGATATTGAAACAAACCGTTTTTCCGTCTAATTAAACACTGTAAATACTGTAATTAAGTGATTTCGTGTTATTACCCGACAGCCGAAGGAGAGAAGGGTTATGTTTTTCGAGCATATTTTGGCACGTCCTGCAGCCTAAACCGTTTGACGGATTTCGACATATGTTGCTGGATTCCTCTTAATCGTGGGAGTAACATAGGCTATAATATTTGAAAAAAAATAGTTGTTTTTCGAAAAATCTTTTGATTTTTCGTTAGGTATATTTTTTACCACACTCCAAAATTAATTACCGCAAAAATTAAAGAAAATGCTGAAATGGCCATTTATAGTTACCTACTCTACACGGCTTAACTCTACCAGCCACGCTCTACAAATTCAATATATTGGCTAAAAAGTATTACTCACGGACTTTTCCTTTTTATAATATAAGTACTTATAGAAGTATAAATTTACAGAGCGTTTAATAAAAAAAAATCAGTAGGTACCTAGGTTCTCGTGAATCTCATTAGAAAAAAATAAATTGTTACTCAGGCAGTTGTTAGGTTATTAACTTTATTGAGTCATCAATAATTATTTTTATTCATTAAAGTGTGACATGTAAAAAACTTTCAAACAGCAAAAATCCGCACCATGCTTCGTAAATCATTTACAAATCATAAATCTACCACAGCTTTCGTCAATACAAACGTTTCGTTAGAAAAAATTCAAACTCACCAGATTAAAAAAAAAAACGAGATTTACTATGAGAAAAACGGTATTTTTTTGATATAGGTACTTAAACCGTATAATTGTTAAGTAAATATGTAGGTAAATATCCAGGGGCCTACTTCTGTATTACTTTAGGTCTTAAAATTATATCGTCATTCGCCATACAAAACTTATGAAGTACTTATTGACATTTTACCTGCATCTAATGCAGTTACCCGCTGCAGTTCATATAAAATTTTCAAACGAGGGAGCGAAGCGAACGGAGTTGTATGCTTCAGCTTGGGCCGAAAATCGTTTGCATGTCCGGTGTCTGTCTAAATGTCCGGTGTCAGTCTGTTCTCCTCTACAGGTCGCATTTCTCAACAGATTCTCGTGAAATTTTGTGAGCAGGTTCGTTAAATTATATATAATATTTTTGTCGAGTAACTTTTCGAAATAAAAATATATATTTTTTTGAAAAAGTACAGTAGGCACGTGAGTTCTACAGCCTCACAGAGCCACTAGCCTCGTACGAGTACCTAAACGTACTCGTACGAGCCGGGCGCGCAGTGTAGGGACTTTTAGAACGAGCGAGCGAAGCGATCGAAGTTCTATGCTTCAGCTTGGGCCAAAATTCATTTGTCCAGATGTCCCGCTGTCCCACTGTCCGGCTGTACAGGCTGCCTCTACAGGTCGCATTTTTCAACCGATTCTCGAGAAATTTTAGGAGCAGGTTCATGAAGCAGCCTGAGCTTCTGTCTAGAAATTGACGAAAACCAACCGGCAAAAGTTAACGTTGTGGCCGTGTTGATTACATAATATTTTGTGAATTGACAGCGCTAGACTTACTTATCGCCTTCAAATAGATGAAACCCGCCTCATGATGCAATTCGAAGGTCATTTATTTTACATGTCTGCATTTTGCATCTGCCGACACGATTGCCTTGTTGCGAATTACTTAAATGTCGAATGCCGATTTAACTGGGTAAATACTATTCTTTTACCCCACTGCCGAAGGAAAGGATCTAAGGGATTCAGGTTAGATCTAAGGGTTAGGTTGACATGTGTTTCAGGTTATCTTTGCCGTATAATTTTGGCTTATATGTATACCTACCTGAATAAAATAAATGGGGGCTAGAGAATGATGGAAGGTTAGTTGGACAGAAAGAAGAACAGAGGAAGAGTTTTTAAAATTGAATGTTCGGCACCTGATACGCCATGGCAAACAATAAACAGACATAGAAAACATAATTGAAGGAAATATGTGTTAGAAGGAAGGAGAGGCATGGGAAGGCCAAGGACGTGCGTTTATGGATATAGCTAAAGATAAAGTTCATGTAATGTCGTATCAGAAGCTCTAAACTGTGGCAGAGAGAAGAACAGAATGGCGATTACTCTACCGACAAGAGCGAGTGATGATGATGACCTAAAAATCGAAATGGATTTTTGGGGCTGTAAAACGAAGAGACGATACAATATAGTTCCTTTAGTTACAAAAAAAAAATTGGATACCAAAGAGCGGGTTTCTGGACTCATAAAATGTAAAGACAGCACTAGTGGAGATGTAAACTAGTCAATATGGCGCGTCAGCTGATCTCATATGTGGCCTTCACAGCACAATTGTCAAGCTATTGCGTGTTAAGGCGTGGACACATCGACGGCAGGAGTGTCTCGGTTAAAGGAAGTAGCCATGGCAATTGTAATCGTTACATACAATTATTATATAAGATAACCTAATCGCCCTTGATATAAGCGGTCGAGTGATTATGATATTTGGTCTGTATCCGGTACTAAAAATCCACAATGATTATACCAAATAAGTGAAAATTATACAAACATTAACATATCCTTACAGACTGGCATTTTTAATTTATTTAATGCTAATTACTAACAAATTGGGTGGGTCGTCGTCTGCAGGAAAGAGGGCTGGGTCCCCGCTCTGGGTCCTTTCTGGTGCAGAGGTTAGCCATAGCTGTTCAGCGCGGCAATGCGGCTAGCGTATTTTGGGCACCTTTGCACCAGGAGGGACGCGGGGCGGGTTGTTTGATACTTAGTTTTAAGTTTAGTTTAGTAGTAATTGATGTAAATTGAATTTTTGTACTTGCTTTGTGTCATAATGAATTTTGATAATGTATTTTCAATAATGTAATTTTAAAAATGTAGTTATTTGTAATAATGTAATTTAATAATGTATTTTAACAATCTATTATTATCAATATATTAGTAATTGTGAAAAACTAACAAATTTGTCCATTTGGTACTTCATATGAATTAGCTTATTTGACCTACGACATTCCTGACCTAACATATAGGTACCTGATTTTCTTTTTTTTTCAAACGATTTTTACTTTAATTCCTCAAAGAATGCATGTAGGTAAAGTTAAGAACCGGCCAATCACAACGAAGGGTTCCGTGCCTACTAAACAGGTCGTATCGTCACAGAAATCTTACGGTACTTACGTCCTTTTCTATAGGGAAGGCAGTTTTTCAGCAACATCACGAAAACCTTTGAACTTCAAAATAATTTTTGGGGAAAGAATTTAATAAGCACTATGACTTTCGGGGCAATTATCCCCGACTATATTCACTTAATCCTTATATTTATTTTGAAAAGCCTGTCGATTGATGTGCCATTTTTTGACTTGCAGTTACATGAGTTACATAGGTATGGCACTACATACCAAAAAAAAATATATTTTAGTCATTTCATTACAGAACTATGTAGCGGCTAACAATACACCTATCTTCCAAATTTTTAGTTTTCGAGTAAAATGCCTGACATACGGACAGACGGACGGACATGATGAAACCGTCTACAGGACAATCAATTGTAAGCAAGCACCTAATTTAAAACATGATTAGGACCGAATAAAAATTACTATTGACTCTTACTCATCATCATCATCATCATCATATCAGCCGAAAGACGTCCACTGCTGGACATAGGCCTCCCCTAAAGAGTGCCAAATTGACCGGTCCTGCGCCACCCGCATCCAGCGGACTCCCGCGACCTTACCCGGTCATCAGTCCACCTTGTGGGGGCCCTACCCACGCCGCGCTTTCCGGTACGTGGTCGCCACTCGAGAACCTTTCCGCCCCAACGGCCATCGATTCTACGTGCAATATGCCCCGCCCACTGCCACTTAAGTTTAGCAATACGGAGGGCTATATCGGTTACCTTGGTTCTGCTGCGGATAATCTCATTTCTGATGCGATCACGCAGAGAAACTCCTAACATAGCCCTCTCCATTGCCCTTTGGGTGACTTTGAGCCTTCTTATGAGGCCCATAGTAAGCGACCAAGCTTCAGTGCCATATGTCATCACTGGCAACACACACTGGTCAAAGACTCTCGTCTTGAGACACTGCGGAATATTGACTGTTACTATAACTACGTAAATAAATAAGGGCTCCTTTGTACCTTTTTGGACGGAAGAAAAGACTTTCGTTTAAAAAAAAAACGCACTATTTATTAGGAAGTTTTTTTGTGCAAAGTATAAAAAATTCAAACATCGCTCTAGGGGTAAATTGCGATTTTAGGCGGCCATAAATCGATTTTCAAAAATGTAGCCTAGATAAGAAATAGTCACTTACCGATAAGGTTGAATAGTTATAGAACTATAAACTACCCCCTCCCTAACCCTTACATTAGTACCTTCACCGCCAAACGAGTCGGAATTTGATCATCGCTCCCAGTGCACGTATCTCTTCTCGGCATTCGTAAAAACGCGTTACATTTAAAAGCTTGTGGTGTTTTTTTTTGTGTCTATTTTGAAGAGAGTTGTGATGGATCCTAGTTATACAGGTACGAGAGAATGATTAAACATTGAATTAAGATGAATATTTGATATACTTATTTTTTTTAGAGGTAGAAATCAGTCTTCGAAAATTGTAGTAAAAATCACTTTTTTATTTAAAAAAAGGTTTTTGTTATACTTCAAGGTGCGTCGCAGCCGCTATACTAGTAATTTCATAAAGTAGAGTATTTTGACTATATAATCACAATAGTTTAGGCTGCGATTTCTTGCAAAAATGCGTTTTAGAGGCTAACAAATACTACGATGCAAAAACACGTATTATTTTTTTTCCTTTTGTGTTTAATATTGTTTTTGTTTTGTTTTAGGATCAGAAGGAGTTGCAGAGGCACGAGTAGTGATCCGTAGGTTCCTATTTGAGAAAATGCTGACTCAAAATCTTGCGAGTTTTGACTTGAAAATAGATTATCTTGAGACATATATTTTATCGCAAGAAAACTATTGTGAGGAGCAAAACAAGGAAATAAAGAATAAGTTTACAAGGGAACAATGCAATCTTGATATTATAAACAGGGTATTACTTACTTAAGATCCCTGAATCTCAAGCATAAGGCCGACAAACTGCCCTCAGTTTGGCGAAACAGAAAATGTATACTTACCGTTAAATAAAAAATAAATAAACCAAAAAAAAGTCCATGCTGCACAGCAAAGAAGCAATGGAACTGCTTGTTCCAGCGGACCCCGTCCGAGAGCACGAATGTTCGTCAGAAAAATCGGCAGATGAATCTGAATAATAAATATCATTTCAGATCAGGTCTGATTCAGATCAAGAAAAAGAAGTTTTTTTACCATTGGTACCAAATTTCGATACGTATTTTTATTGTAATTGTAGTTTTATATTAACATTTTATGTTTTTCTTAAGTAATTCAGTTAATTCTCTGTAGTAATTTATTTAAGTTTTTATTTTGTGTGAGTAGTTCTACTTTTTTATGAGTTACTGCATTTTTTATTTTTTATGTGATATATAATAAACCGTGCTATCAAATATATATTTTTTATACATAAATATGAAATTTAAAAAAAAAAACTGGTCCTTACTATGCTTATACAACCATAAATGTAAACAAATAACTAGTTTCAGTACATTAATGCGATAAAATAATTTTGGCCGTCTAAAATGACAATTTACTCCTATGTGCGTCGTAACATACTTCACATTAATAACTTATTATTACTAAGATCTATTTAATGTTGTTTACAGCTTCCGCTGAAGCTTCGTCGGAAAGACTATACCTATGTATATAGATATAATCGCCGTGGTCGCAATCGGCCAGGATGATGATGAGTAGACATCATGTACACAATAAATCCAAATGTAGGTTTTTTTTTGTTGAGAGTTCCTCCTTATAAGCGACGGTAAAAATTAGTATATTTTACATCCGACTTAAACTTATGAATATTAATATATGATTTTCCTGATTTTAATGTATTTTCGCGCGCTCACATCTACCGCACCGCCGAGCTACAGTGTCACATTGAACGCGCAAAACACATTGAAATTGAATAGGGCCCCAGATCTCATGGTGTAGATAAATTAATTCAAGAAGGCGCCTTTTTTGTGAATGACAACAAGTGACAACTGTTTTGGTAACATCCTATAGTACGAGTAGTAAATATTTTTCATACAGTGATTTCACCTGATGGTATAAACTGCTCGCGCTTATCGCTGTGAATGTAAAGAATGGGCCGTGGGTTGAGACACTTTGAAATTCAACAGGAATAGACAGACATAACGACTTGTCAATTAATCAGTTAATCTCCAATCTTCGTATGTAGTTTGGGACTAGGTCGATTTGTCTAAGACTGTCCCAAATATTATTATTCTATTTTTCCATATCTCGGGACCATGGGGTCCCAGACTTTTAAAAGGCATGCGCGGGGCCAAAGCCAACAGCGCAGAGGCCCTTTAAAACAAAAAAAATATCTAAAGCGAGGGACACACATGGCAGATACCATCTCCGAGCGCATAACATGATACAATCGGTGATGGTCCCCGCCAGGTGCAAAGATTTGCAGTGCAACACTGTGCTGCGATGGAAACTTTGTCAGGTCATGGGTTATTGGGTTGAAAGGTAGGTGGTCTGGAAAATGGGTCATGGGAGGAGACTAGTGGAAACCTGCCGTGACAATCAGTTTCAAAATTGTAAAAAGGCAGGCGGTGACTCGCCAACTCGTTAAGTGGGCACGCACAGTGCGACAATGGAGCAACACGTCTGAGCGCCTGCGAGGTTGTCGAGAGGTGAGTCTGCGGTAGCCAGATCCCGGTGTTCCGTTCAAGGGCCGCCGGCGTTTACACTTCCAACCTGGAGCATAGGTCCCGCTCTTGCGACTCCACTCTGGCCGGCCGGTTAAGGCAAGCACAGAAGCGAGGGCCAGATCACTCGGGCCTTCTTACCACTGCTGCCCCCGCGGGTTTATTATTATTATTATTATGTAACAGTCAGCCATTATCACTATGGAATCTTGCAAATTGTCCCGAACTCACGTCACCATAAATTGACTAAGATACGTAATCGCGACCATCAACAGCGTGCCATTCAAAAACTCTGATGATCAGTATCCTCAGGAACGCGCCTACGAGCGGTCCTATTTTAGTTTTCAGCCACATCCGGATCTGGTGTACGCGTCGCCTTATTCTATAAAGGATGCAGTTCGCATGCGCGGGCGCGCTAATATTACGAGTTACACGCGCAACTCGGAGCGCGCTGCGTGGAGATCAAGGTCGTGCGAACTAATGCGTATACGCCGTACATACCGGACACATACCCATAGAGGCCTAACTGCTATGACCTTGCGAACGCTCATACGCCTTCTTGCTTTTAGTGACAGCTGTGCTCAGCGATATCTTTGAACAGTTGCCTTCTGCCATACAACGCCGTTTGGACATCCGCTCGCAGCTCCTTATCTGCGGTTGCCGAAAATTTTAGAATTTCAGTTGCAGCTGGCATTAAATTTATATTCATGATGATGTTTTTTATATAAATACATGTAAACGTTTTATGAGTGCTTAAAGAATGTCACATAATCGGCATTTTTCTTCCCATTTGACTTGATCGCGACTTTTTGTTTAGTTCGCTTCTTGACGTGCGTTCCGAGCACGGGTGCAATTAACAATTAGGCGAAAAAAAGTAAAAAGTGAGTAATATCCTATTTGATTGTACACTACTCGTAGTGTCAATATATTTTGGAGGGTTCATGATTTACCTGATTATGATGTTAGTTTCTTAAAATACTAGTGTTTTTTGTATTTGTTGCGAAGTACCTATATGAGTGTGTGTGTTTTTTTTAATATGAGTGTCTTATTGTTCTAAGATCAAATTTAGGCAAGCCGCATCTTGACTTGTTTTTATTTTAGGTGTGGTCATCTCTCCCGGAAGAAAAGGAGAGTGGCCACTGGCTAATTTTAGTTAGTATATCATACGATGCTGACTGTGTTATAAAGCAAGCCAAGAAAAATTATGAACAAGAAAAAAAAATGTCCAAAACAGAGCCAGCTCAGCGTGTAAACGAAAGAAACGCCAGGGCCGTGGGGAAAGTTATTATGAGACATCTTCTTCGAAGACTAGTTTAAGTGCAGTTTTGGCTACTTAAAAATTGCACCAAGTTCGAGGATATATATCATTGTTAAGGACATACCTATGTCCTTAACAATATAAAATAAGACGAAAAACATACTGAGAGATTTAAGTTATGGCCATCTTTCCTGTAAAGGAAATATGATGGCCAATCGTGATTCTATTTCAACAGTTTTTTCGAGGTGACTTCAATATAAAATATACTTGTTTTGTTTAATAAGTTTATTAACCAAAGTTTAATAAAGAGATAAACATTTATTTCGTAATGTGTCACCTTTTATCTTAACAGTGTTCCAAAAAAACTATGGCCAACTACCCCGGACTTACCATATGCCTGTGCTCTCATACTCGTAAAGTAAGTAATAATTTTCGTAGCAAGGTCAAACGCAATCCTATTTTTAATAATACCTATAATATATCAATATGGTACCTAGATTTTCACTTGTATTTAAAATATTAGTGAAAATCCTCTACCGCCCACTGAATGACTACTCTACTTAAATTCAGGAAAGTTGCATGTGCATATTTTAGATCTCATTCCAAACTTGTATGGGTCGCATTCATCACTTAGATACCTACTTATAGATAAACCCCAAGGCCATATTAGAACGAAATATGATTATAGAAGTTATGGCAACTCAGCCCCTCCCCATAACAATAATAGCTCATTTACACTCGCGTACGAGTCGCGACGCGAGGCGAGGCACGAGACAAGAGTGTGAATCGCGGCTCGCCTCGCGTCTCGTCTCGCGACTCGCAGCGCTCGCGTCCGTAGCGGTTTTTTGGGCACGAGTCAAAGGACCTCGCGACAAACGCGTGCGTGAGAGGTAAGTGAAACTGAAAAGTAACTGCCCAGAGTAGAGGCTATTTTTTGTGATAGTGAATGTTAAATGAACAAAATACAGTCAAGTTTTTCATATAGGGACATTTGCACTTATTTAATATACTGCATGAATTGAAAATATTTATACCATTATCCAATGTTTAATCATCTTCCATCTCAGTAGTTGCTCTTATATTACAATGGAAAAATGTAGTATTCTTTAGACATATATATTTTCTGCTTGTTAGACATTAAATTTACTTAACGTTCGGTTTTGAAAAAAGTTTTAATTATTATATATTTATGAACATTAAAACTTTGAAGGCACCTACCATCATCTCGTTTGGTGATAACGCGTAACACAACATTGCAGTTTTCCGTTTCTGATTAACTCTAACCACATTTAGAGTCCGTCGGCTGTGGATAAGGAAAAACAAATGCATGAAGGTCAATGCAATCTCAATTAAGATATTTTTTGCACTAGGAGCGTTTGTTGTGTGTATGTGTGTATGTGTAAAGGTACGCAAATTTTAATTTACCTACTTAACCAATACTTATCGTCTCAGAGGCGATAAAGACATACATAGAGCGGGAGCGGAGGGCCCTGTCGTTCCGGCCGGGCCAATATGATAGCTCGTAAGTTTGTACCTCCCTGTACTCGTGCAGCTATGGCGTGATTATACAAAACGGGCCTACGGGTCCCTCCGCTTCCAGTCCGAGTCCAACAACGCGTTCCGGGTAATGTTGGGGCTGCCGCGCTTTTGTAGCCCATCAGGGATGTTCGCAGAAGCTAGTGTGGATGGTTTCTTGCCACCTGGCAAGTTTGAACTATTATATAATCTGTGACCTGGCGTGGCGCCTGCCTGCCTGTCATTTAGTCTTTAGTCGCGAGTCGTTAAATTATGGTTAATGACAGATATAACAAATAATTATTAGCCCATACACTAATATGCATTATGTTTAGTAGGCGAATACAAATTAGTCCAACTAAAGTTATTCTAAAAGCGTAATTACTATGCGACAATACTATTATGCCAATACAAATTATGCCAAATCAATTATGCAAAACTATGAAAGTCTTAAAAAAAATATGCCAACGAAGGGGATCCCCTCTCATTTGTAAAATAAAAATAAACACTTACCAACCTCGTGGCACAATGTACTATTCTCCCCGCTTTACCAGTGCACGGATGACAAATACAATTTTATATATTAAAAAAAACCTATAGGTTATTGTAGCTCAGTATACTTGCGAGTTATGAAACCCTATAAGAGTAGCTGTGATGTAAAAAATATTTTTCTCAAACATACAATGAAATATCGTCGATCGTCTTTTGTTTCATCTTCAATTGGTGAACACAAACACATGGCGTTCAGCCGGGTCCATATTGGGTTGCATAATAACTAGTTGCGTCATAATCGTCATTACGCATAACCGACAAAAGTCATAAATTAGTTCGCATATATTTTTTAACTATAATATTTGAGAGCATAAATAACAGTTATCATACATTTACTGCGCTGCGCATAACAGCTTTAAGTATAAATATCAATCGCCATAATAGGTTTGCGCATAACGTTTTCAAGTCATATAAGATAAAAAAAATTAATCCAATGGTAAAAGTAAATTGTCTCCTTGTACAATAAGGGAAATTTCCCAAACTTTCTTTTTTTAGGGTTAGTGACCCTTTACTAAGACTCCGCTGTCCGTCTGTCTGTCTGTCTGTCCGTCTGTCACCAGACTGTATCTCATGAACCGTGATACGTAGACAATTGAGATTTTCATTGATGATGTATTTCTGTTGCCGCTATAGGTAACAACAAATACTAAAAAACAGAATAAAATAAATATTTAAGGGGGCTCCCATACAACAAACGTGATTTTATTATGTAATAAAAACTACCCTATTGTTTGTACCCTATTTTTATTTTGTTATAATTTTTAACAAAAAAATATTGTAAAACGAGCGACAATGGCGACAGAATCGACAGATAAACCGTATGCGGTTTTCTAAATACAAAAAAAATAAAAAATTGCTCGTTTTGTAGATTATGGTACGGGACCCTCCGTGCGCGAGTCTGACTCGCACTTGGCCGGTTTTTTTAAACAAACGCACGGCAATTATTTTAACCTTACATAAACATAACCTAACCGCCAGCGTGTTAACAATAAATATCTTGTAACTTTAAAATTAAAATCTAGATAAAATCACCGTGTATCGCATCATATTCTCCGACGGAAATCATATGTTGCGCCCACGCAGGTTTTGGCAAGAATCAACACTATTTAACTAACTTCGCAATGAATGTAATGAATTTAAATTTAAATAAAATTTAAATTATGCGCCAAGTCGAAAATTACGATTTAGTTATGGGCTCTGATATGACGCGATGCATCTTCATCCCCTATTGGTGTACGTATTCATACATATTTTAACAATACGAAGTTGCATAATATGACGAGTGTAGGGATAGATATGTGACGAGTGTATGAAGTTCTGTGTGTATAAACGTAATCATCTATTACTAGTTAACCCTTTAACCCTTTTTGTTAGTATTTTCTGTTGAAGCTGTTAATGATTTCTACTGTGCCTTAGTAAATAAAGTAATCAAAGTCAAAATGATTTATTCTTCAATTTAGGCATATGAATGTTGATAAACTACCACCGGTTCGGAAAGAAAACCCCTGCCTTGAGAAGAACCGGCGTAAAAAACATATCATTTCAGTAGCAGAATCTTATTAAATTATATTGCTATAGGTACAGTAGATAGCCTATTTATTTTGCGAAAGATATCTAGTGCAGGACTTTATCACTGCCAAATATCCCAATCCATGATGTAATCCTTTATCTTATAACTAGCTTTTGCCCGCGGCTTCGCCCGCGTAGGTATATATATATATATATAAAATAATTTTCACTGTCTAAAAAAAAGGTGCATCTCAGTGGCATAAATACTTTCAAGCATTTTCATGTCCACGATGTTAAATTTCAAAAGCCATTTTCGTAATTAACGTCCCAAAAACCATAAAAACGACACTCATATTGATATTTAGACATTTCAACCCCATCGAACCCCAACTGGGGAGATGGTATTTCACGTCCGCCACGTTGGATTTTAAAATCGTTGTTGTTTTCGTAATCAGCGACCCGATAAACCATAAAAACGATACCCATGTTGATTTTCAGATTTTGTCACCACATTGGGGAATGAATTTTAGGGATTGAATTCTCAAAAAATCTGAAACAATTGTTTACTTATTTATCGTTAAGAATACTGCTGTGAAGTTTCGGTACCTATAGTGGAATAGTCTAACTAATCTTGTTTCTCCATACAAACTTTGGAACCTCATTTCACCCCCTTAGGGGTTGAATTTTGAAACATCCTTTCTTAGTGCTCGTCTAGACCTTATAAGAAACCTACGTGCCAAATTTGGAATCTCTAGAACCAGCAGTTTGGGATGTGCGTTGATAGATCAGTCAGTCAGTCAGTCAGTCAGTCAGTTTCTTCTTTTATATATTTAGATATGCTTTTGAAATAAGTGTCTGTTTTACGACAGATTTGAATTCAGAGTCAGTAAGTTCAGTAAGTGTTTTGGAATTTTGTTGTAGAATTTTATACAATTTCCCAAGAACGTCTTTTTCGATTTTACTAGTCTGTAAAAAGTTGTTTTGACCTTCCCTGTGCTCCTGGTAACCTTGTGATAGTGACTTTGTTATAATAAAAATATGTTAAAAAAGTTAAAGTATACCATTTGTGTTGATGCTTTAATTAAGATGTAGGTAGATGGAAAATATCGTATTTGAAAAATGCATTTATCGAAAAGACATATGTACGTGTTCGATTTATATCAAAATCGAATTAAGCGATTGAAATTTGCAAATCATATGGAAATAATGTTGTAACTTAATTTAAAAAATACAAGACTTGAAACTGTTTTCCTATACAGACGCTCAAATAAGCCGTCTAGTCGTCGTGACATGTTTAAGGCCCAAGTCGTTCGGGCTATAAAATGAACAGGTATCAAAATTATTATTCTTAGAACTAGTTATACACACATTAAAAAAGTTCTTATTAGTTAGTACGTTTTAGCAATAAGACCGCCTGTTGTCCACCATGTTTAATTTAATTTTTGTTTTAGGTAAGTACCTATTATTGTTGGGAATATATTGCCTCTTTTTTACATAACCTAATGTTATCCTGACAAACAAATACAGAAATATTTCACATTATCTTGTACTTGGATACTTGGATTTCAAATTTGAGTATACAAAATTAGCTGTATGCTAATGCTACTTAACCCAAAGACCATGCTTGGATATCAAAATTTAGTTTGTATTATTACTATTATTATTACTTGATTGCCTAGCCAGGTAAAACAAAATATGTCTCAGATCAGAGGCTGAATTTATGAAAAAAAAACATTAAGCCCATGGGCGTCATAAATTATATCGTAGCTGTCGTATGCCTGTGCGTTATGAAACCCTTTACGAGCAAGTGTAATGAAATACGTTTTCATCACACTTGCTCGTAAAGGGCTTCATAAGGCGCTGGCATACAGAGCTGTAATAGCCTTTATTACGCCCATGGGCGTAATGGTTTTTTTCTTAAATTGTATCTGTCACTCTTACGTCAGTTATATAAATTTAAACGTAAAAACACGAATAAAATATGATTAACAGAATGATTTAAAAATTTAAAATTATCAATTTAGTGTTTGTGTAAAATATTTTTAACTGATTTTAAATCGTGGCTGTATGCAGAAAGGTCTTTGCTCTAAGCGCCTCACGTCAAATTCAACAAAATGGACGACTGACATTTTGTAGTTTTTATTACGATTATTTATTTATATTTGGAGTACCAACAGCTGGGTCGTTCTTCTTTTTTACCGACAATGATCCGAGGTTTTTCTGTTTTTTTGGTTTTTGAACTATCGAAAATTGTGGTTTTGAAGTGCGATTTAAAAAAAAATTGCATAGTTTTCTTCATTAGAACTAATTAAAGTTTCCTTTCTGGCCAATATAAATATTTATTTACGGTTGGTTTCTAAAAAAAAACATGTGACAAAGTGGACTCTTTCAGTGGGGACAACATTTTGGTTTACCACTCTGTCACGGCATTCTACGAAAAAAAAAAACATTTAAAAAAATGCTAGTTAGAGAAAGTGAAATATTAAACATCACTAATGAATAAAATAATATGGACGTTCATTCGAACATCATAAAACCGTAAACATCATTACTCAAATGAGATGCCGTAATAAGACGAGGGACAGGCTATTGTCGGTCGAAAAGAAGAACGACCCAGCTACAGAAACACAATGATATTATAGATGGAATACAAAAAGCCAATTACAGGTTCCCAAAGATAGCATCAGAGTAAGTAAACATTTGTGAGATCACTATTTTTACATTAATGAGATTTCCTAGGGGTACAAAGTGTGGGAACTTCTTATTAATTTAACTAAACTATATATACCAACCAACGTCATAAGGGTAGTGACACAGTACGATGAACTTAAAGCTATTAACTTAAGTCTCTTAAGGCTACGCTCACTGAAAGAAATTCCTCGTCAGTTTACGCCTCACAGCAGGAATATTACTGTTAAATATATCAATATCAAGGTCTTTAGTTAGCTCATTAACTTTTTTACAGCCACGAATTAGAAAACTGTTCTGCCTGTAATTACGCGAGGCAAAGGGAATTAGTAACAATTTAGTAAAATATGTATTGATTTTCTCGCCAATGTAATGAAAAACATTGTATCGAAAAACACGTACGGTAAGATTTTTATAAACTCGAGTCATCAAAGCCCTCCGTCTTCGGTGTGGGGCTTCTAATAGACTTTCATTCGTAATTCATATCTTACCGTTCTTGTAACACAATGTACTATTATCTAAGGAAATATAAAATATACATTATATTTTACCAACAGATTAACAAAACTTTGCAATAATTAGTCGCCTACTTGATACTTTAATAATAATATAACATTACTTTCCTACGACAGAGGTTAATACAACTAAAGTAAAATCTATGCTTGGGGCATTGATAGAACGTTCGTGTTTGTTAAGTTACCAGACCAACAAAAAACTGAAGAAACCTACATAGCAACAGACTTTTAGACTTAGGTATGTTTTTTTTTGTCTGATGGCAAACCTGTCTACCTCACGGCCTATTAGTTGATTAGACCTCTTTTTAACCGACTTCAAAAAAGGAGCAGGTTCTTAATTCGCTTCTATTTTTTTAAATTTTCGTTACCTCAGAACTCCGTCATTTATGAACCGATTCATACAATCCTTTTTTTATTTGAAAATATAGGTCGCAAAATTTAGATATAAGTAGGCCATACTAACATACCTAGGTTAAGATATACTAACAATATATGGATGTAAAAACAAAAAATGTCCGAAATAAAGTTTTATTATTATATGCTTCCTGGTTGGTCTCATTGTTATTAAAACTTCAGTTGGATGATGGGAACCATGAGGAATTGAGGGAACTCCTCAAATATAGAAGATGTAGTAATTTCGGTATTTTATATGATAACTAGTGTATTTACACCCGTTAATCACAAATTTGGTTAAGTGGAACTGATAATGAAGACCACAGATGACTTATGGAACTCGTACTTCAAACTGTAAAAGTACGTTACTGATTCTCATATGATTTCGTTGAAATAGCAACAAATGAAGTCCTAAATGTCAAGTATGCCAAATCGACGGAACTCTTCAAATAGTATCGGCCCATAGAGTGATATGGTTTTCGTCTGTAATAATCAACGTTTTTTTTTAGTAACTTTTTCTAGTAACTTTCGGAACTCGTACTTTATTCTCGCATAACACGTTTAAGTACAAAAAGTCTTTATTTTGCAGTTAATTTAGGTACTTTTGAAAAAAAAAACTATGATACCTACCTACGTAGTAGATAATTTAAATTAAAGAGCAACGTGGCACTCTACGACTACAATAATAAAATAAATTGTTTTATAACTAAGCAAACTTAATAACAAAACATTTTCATATTATTATAGCATATAGTCATAGTTAATGGAGACCGGGGATAGTTGACCAACTTTTAGTTTAAACATTTTTATTGCTTTTGAGTATATTTTTCTAAAACACACTTTAACTGATAGTTATACTAACTAGGCTTTGAAAAAAATGGCAAATAGCTCGCTACAAATTATAATATATTGTACAAGCTCGATTTTAAAGAAACCGGAAAACGAGTCGTGGGGTAGGTTAACTTGTCAGTGGAGTAAGTTGACCTATGAAAGAATGAGTGCAAAGTCAACGAAGAAATATGTTCAAAAATACCAAAAATAATGCAATTATATTTTTTATTTATTAAGACGAATGTCATCCTCCGACAGCTTAATTCAACATAAAAGATTAAACATCAAATTAGAAAATTTAAACATAATTAGTTCTTAAATAAGAACATTTGGGTAAAAAATCAAAAATACTGATTACATTTTATATATAGCATGTCCAGAATAGTATGTTATGGGTCAACCAGCCCCTTACAAAATTAGGTAGTCTACCAGCCCCAAACCACACTACCAATTTTATTTAATTGAACACGTAGGTACCATAATCTTTAAATTGCAATAAAATCAAAAGGAATGGCACAGCACAGAAAGAGCAAGAATCAAACATTTGTTTGAATTCACTTTGACGATTAATAATAACGAATAAATAGGCGTTATTACAAATAATATTACGTTAAAAAAAATTACTTACGAGTATTGTGTTTCAATGTTATTCTCGCACCTAGTTGGTCAACGCAAGGCTTTCACGTAGCTCGAGTTTTTGAAATTTAGTCTACCTACCCCTATAGCCAACCGCCCCCGATCTCCCCTACCCAGACTAGAGTTTTTGAGGTGGTAAGAGAAACAGTATACTTTAAGTCCACTGCATCTTAAGTCCAATATCCTATAAGTTTTCGTCTTTCCGCAGTGTACCTAAGAACCTTACTAAATTTCTACACTATTCGTTTTTTATGAAATTCTAATACCATAATTGGACCCCTTGTACTTTTTTTATAATCTTCACCTGGCTGATTCTCAAAAAATCGCCGCTTTTACCTTCCTTAGTTACTACCTATATTTAGTTAGGGCTACTAAACATTCTTAAAAGTTCTAAATTGCTGTTGTTTCTAATTTATAAATAGACTAGCTTTTGCCCGCGGCTTCGCCCGCGTACTAAAAGTAATTTTAACCGTCTACAAAAAAGGTGCATCTCAGTTTGACCCCTATGTTCCAATTTAATTGCAATTTGGCACAAATACTTTCAAGAATGTTCATGTCCACAATGTTAAATTTCAAAATCGATGCCATTTGCGTAATTAACGTCCCAAAAAACCATAAAAACGACATCCATATTGATATTTAGGCACAACCCCATCGCACCCCAACAGGGAAGATGGTATTTCACGTCCGCAACGTTGGATTTTAAAATCGTTGTTGTTGTTTTTGTAATCAGCGACCAGCAACCCGATAAACCATAGAACGAATACCCATGTTGATTTTCAGACATTGTCACATTTCCCCTTTTTAGGGGTTGAATTCCCCCCCCCCCCCTCGAGGGTGCCCGCCTTGTCGGGGCGGGGGGGCTTAGTAACCGTGGACTGCAACCCACGGCGAAGCTAAGAGGCACCCAGGGCCGGCCTGTGTGGGGCCTGCTGGCTGGCCCGAGGAGAGCGCTGTGCATTGCCCGCTTAGGATGCGTTGGGCAGGGACCGCAGCAGAAAAGGAGAACCTCCTTATCTTCTGCGGCCGAGGCGGGATCGCAGGGGGAGAGGCGTGTTGGTATAACGGTGCGCCACTCTCCCTACCCCCTGCGAACTTGGCGGGGCCGTTCCGCGGAAGCGGCATTGGTGGGGCCGCAGAGGAAGAGGAATGCCGGTATTACGGTCCGCCGCTTTCCCTATCCTCTGCGGCCGAGGCGTGGTCGGTGGCGGAACCACAGACCTGATCCGCCACCGGGTGCTGGAATTTCCCGCACCCATGATCTCCTCGTAGCGGACTCAGGGGGGTCCGCTACTGAACGTATGGAGATGGAGGAGGCAGGCGTGCCAAAACATCTGGCGTGCCTCTCGTGGAGGGCCTTCGGGCGTTCGCGAGGGAGCCGCTTGTGGGTGGCTGCCGCCGGCGGGGTCGCGGATGTGTGCGCAAGCGTTCCCGTGGTCACATGGCGGCGAGGCGGCAAGTGGAGGGGTTTTTAGTGGGTATACCGTGAGTCTCATCAGCTTATACGGGAGTCCCACATAACCACTCGGGTCACCCCCTGCACCCGGGTGGTATGCGTAACGCATTTCCCCCCCCTAAACAAAAAAAAAGGGGTTGAATTCCCAAAAAACCTGAAACACTTATTTATTCATTTATTGCTAGGAATACTCCTGTGAAGTTTCGAATGAAATAGTCTTACTTATTTTGTTTCCCCATACAAACTTTGGAGGGGGAGAATTTTGAAAAATCCTTTCTTAGTGCACTCTTAGACCTTATAAGGAACCTGAATCTCTAGATCCAGCGGTTTGGGCTGTGCGGTGATGTCAGTCAGTCAGTCAGCCAGTTTCTTCTTTTATATATTTAGATCGACTCAACATATCGAACATAGACTCTACATATCGAATCTACATATCGACTCTACATATTGACTCTACATATCGACTCTACATATCTGGACCCCAATATAAAATGTCACCCCCTCTTTCGAAAATCGTGCATCATTTTTTTGATGATGCACGATTGTTTTGTTAGTCACAAATATAGTCCGCATACCAATTTTTAGCTTTCTACCTTGAAAGTTGCGGAATGCTCCATACAAACTTCCGCCCCCCATTTTAGGGAAGTGGGGGGTTAGAAAGAGACAAAAAGTAGCCTATGTCACTCTCCATCCCTTCAACTATCTGCACTTAAAAAATCACGTCAATTCGTCGCCCCGTTTTGCCGTGAAAGACGGACAAACAAACAAACAAACAAACACACACACATACATACACTTTCCCATTTATAATATTAGTATGGATAAGTTTTAAATAGGCCTTTATAGATTATTAAGGCAAAGAACTTATTTTTTTATCTGTTTGTAATGGCGTTTTCTCATTGACCTTCACTTCCGGAGACAGTTTATTTAAAAAAACAACATTAATACTTTATTTATCTATGCGTCAGTTGCCACAAATTTAGAGCTACTTGAATTGAAATATAAATCCGTCCGTCCGTTTTAATTATAGCCGTTATCTACATTGTAATTCCACGCAGACGAAGAAATGGATGTTTAGATATTTGTATGTTTGTTACTTAATCACACTTAAACGACTCAACCGATTTAGATAAAATTTTGCACGAAGATAAGCCAGGATTAAAATATAACTAGGATAGTTTTTATCCCAAGTCCACGCAGATGAAGTCGCGGTGCCGCACTCATCCGGGGTTTTTTTATATGTTTGTAATGGCGTTTTCTCATTGACCTGCACTTCCGGAGACAGTTTATTAAAAAAAGCAACATTAATATTTCATTTATCGTTGCGTCAATTGCCACAAACTGAGTGCTACGTAATTGAATCAGGGATCGGATACCGGTATTTGCACCATACAAAAATACCGGTTTTATTTCGTTTGGTTTATAATATCATTTTTGATCAGGCTGTCTAATTATACGAAAATGTTACCTAAATACATGATAGAGTCCTACATTAAGAGCCTAAAATAATTCGAAATATTAGACTAATTCGGGGACTTTTGAAAAAACCGGTTTCGATCCCTGAATTGAATTGAAATGTAATTTTACTAATTTTTTTTCAAGTTTTCCACTGGATAACTAATTCAGTCTTTTTACTAGATTGGTTCAAAATGTTTTAAAAAATAAAATATGTGCCTGAGCGTTTTTCAAAAAAAGTGTACATGGAAAAAAAATTTAGATTTCGATTTTTTTGGTTTTTCTTACTCAGAATCGTTGATACTATCGATCCTCATACAAGAAAAAAAGTGTCCAAAATATTCCATTCCAGATCGTCACATTTTTGTATGCAGTCTTTTTTTATTTAATATGGTCGGTCGACGCACTGGAAAACAAAAGTTAAATAGTAAAATCTGGGACACTTTTTTTCTTGTATGAGGATCGATAGTATCAACGATTCTGACTAAGAAAAACCCAAAAAAATCGAAATCTGAAAAAAAAAGTTCATGTAGGGGAGACCGGGGTCAATTGAAACAATTTTCCTTTAACCGCCTGTAACCGTTATATTTTTAGGCGTAGAAAGATGAACGCCCAAAATATTTTAAGGTTAGTTATCTGGTTCCTAAATAAAATGTATTTGGTTGGTCTATAATCCATAGTTTTTTGACAATAGTGTAATAAAGAGAATGGGGCAGCATGGTTCAATTGACCTCACATGAGTGTCAATTGAAACACTATATGAGGTCAATTGAAACACTCTAATATCTTCGGCACAATGAAAGTACTTATATCTTTTTTAATCTTTTTCATCACTACCACGGCATACAATGAGCTCATCAAAAGGTCACAAGCATAACATAAACATTTCTCAATTTATGAGCATCTGAACATCTCGATACAAAACACGAGTGTAAAAAAAAAGTATAGGTCTTTAGTTTTCTTTGTTGCTGCCACATTATACATTTAGCTTCACCAAATTGGTTTTCATGCAATTATATGATATAACCATATAGAATTGCAGAAAACAAGCATAATCATGTTTCATACAAAAGTGCTTGTTTCAACTATAACAATGTTTCAATCATAACCATGCCGTGTACCTACCCTGTGACGAAATAAATAATCAGGTTAAATTCTTTTATTAAAAAACTTGGCGATATGTCATATCAAATTAACTTATAAAAAATTATGTAGGTAAAAAGCTTGCTGTCTCTCTCTCTACATATAAACAAAAAAGAAATAACAAAAATATTAGCATGCCGATGTGCCAAATAAATAAAAAAAACAAATTAAGTCTTTTAAATAATATAAAAGAAACTAAACATTTATAACCATTAAGCGAAATTAAAAAATTATGTATTCAAAAGCATGTAGAGATCGGGTGACAAAACAAATGAAATGTTTTGCTTGCATTCTGTAACAAGCTTTGTCTCTCTCTACATGTGAACAAAAAACATGATTAAAAAACTTGGCAATATGTCAAATTACATAAAAACAAAATGTCGCTAAACTTTTTCTGATATATATTTTAGCAGTGGCCGACCTCTTTAATCAACCGGTTAGCAGCAGCCAGTTGTTTCTAAAATGTAGGTATTATAATAGTTTATTTTTATACTGGGTGATTTTGGGGTCATGCTCATGAAATCTTCCGGAATGGCCAAAAGCAAATAAGATGGTCATGCTGAACAACTTTACTCATGGGACCAACCACGAAATCGCAAAAAAAAAACAGCTATTCCATACATTATCTCTCAATTATTGTAAAAGTGTGTGGTCCTATGGGAAAAGTTGTTCAGTATGACCATCTTGTTCGCTTTTGGCCATTCCGGATCATGACCCCAAAATCACTCAGTATAAACAAGATAATTATAATACATTTTAGCAACAACTGACTGCTGCCAAGCGGCTGATTAAAGAGGTCGGACACTGCTGAAATATATATCGGAAAGAGTTTACGGACATTTTGTTTTTATTTATATCAAATCAACTTAAAAAACATTCTGTAGGTAACAATCTTCGCTCGCTCGTTGCTAAAAAAACAACGACACGCAGCGTGCAAATTTCTAAAAAAACTTCATATTTCCATCATTTACAAACTAGGTCAACAAAAACTGCATAAATCATACTGAACATTAATAGAAGAAACATGTGCATTGACTACAGAACCTCCTTATATTTTGAAGTCGGTTACTTTTGGGGACGATTAAAACGCGAGGACGATTGAAACGTTTCAATCGTCCACAAGCAAGTTGTTTCGGACGTCCCCACAGCACGTTTTTAACTTCAAGGTTAAATATTACATATAAAAAAGACTCGAACGCTGATCAACGGTCATTATAAACATTCGTTTATTCCTAACTGTAACATCAAAATAATTTGATCAGTCAAAAAACAAGAGTAAACAAAGTTATAAGAAAATATACGACAGCACAAATACTGACTTTTGACCGCGAAAAACTATATCGGCTCGTGAACACTGCTGTCTCGCGCCGTAAATCGAGCGCTACTGGTTAAGGTTTCAAACATGGCCGACCGCGTGTTCCGAGTGTTGCGTCAGCCGCGTAGGTATTATAGTTTTCGATAAATTTGACTTGTTTCAGTCATGACGTGTTTCAATTGACCCCGGTCTCCCTACAGTTTTTTTGGAAAACGCTCTCCTTCAGCTAGGATACATTTTGTTTATCTATAACTCATCTTACAAAGAATAATCAGCGAACGATTCGCTCAGTATAATATTAATTGTAATACCTAAATCACAATTATCGAGGTATCATCAATCTCAATTTTTATCATACAAACTATAATTAAAACATTAAGTAGATTTTTAAGGAACATTGCACGTTTAACCGTTTATTTTTCCATTTTATCCAATTCAAAATCGCCATCGTCATCAACACCTTGCAGTATTTGTAGCAACTCCTCAGTACGCATCGAACTTTCACACATTTCCGCGCAGCCACATCGCTCCCTATGAAGCGTGGAGGGCCGCTCTTAGCTCACAGAGCACCGCAAAATTCAGTCAATCATAGCCAGACAAAATATGAATAAAATTAATCTTCTGATATATATTTATAAATATTGTCATGTCAAAATTAATGTACGTATCATGTTCAAAAAAAAAATGGATCGAGTTACTTGTAAAGCTATGACGTAATAGTACATTACTTACCTAGGGCGGTAAAACAAAGGATGTCTCAGATCGCCGGCATTTGACGCCCGAGCTGTAGGCAAGGGTAATAAATATACGATCTGAGGCTTTCTTCATTACCGCCCGTGGTGAGTACACAATTATACGTCTCTCCCTGGCCAGAAAGTGGGATTTTTCTACCGTGCGGTAACAGCTACTTTATGGCCAGGTATGACGTAATAATACATTACTTACCTAGGGCGGTAAAACAAAGAATGTCTCAGATCGCCGGCATTTGACGCCCGAGCTGTAGGCAAGGGCGATAAATAAGCGATCTGAGGCTTTCTTCATTACCGCCCGTGGTGAGTACACAATTTTACGTCTCTCCCTGGCCAGAAAGTGGGATTTTCCTACCGTGCGGTAACAGCTACACTGTATGGCCAGGTATGACGTAATAGTATTACTTACCTAGGTACCGCCCTAGGGCGGTAAAACAAAGAATGTCTCTGATCGCCGGCATTTAACGCCCGAGCTGAAGGCAAGGGCGTTAAATATGCGATCTGAGGCTTTCTTCATTACCGCCCGTGGTGAGTATACACACTTTTACGTCTCTCCCCAGAAAAACCGATTACCTGTTATAACTGCGAAAAAAATAAGTGTCAACAGTTAGCTGTAAAGAAAAAATAATATTAAGACAGTACTCGCAGAAATAGAAAAATATATACCTAACGTTATAATATTATTTTTTTCGGTATTATTACCCGCGCGTTTATACGCGGGATTTTGCAGCGCCGCGCCGCATCGTTTTGCGGACCGCAGACATGTGGCCGGGCCCTTAGATGTAGACTCGTGGATATATTATTTTATCGCACTTAATCTCGATAAAAAAGACAAGACAACAAATTAGACTACACATTTGACATTTGTGAAATGTTATCGCTCTGTCAGTAAGTACAGTAACACAATCGCCGCGTCGTGTCCGACTGCCCGTACAATCGCCCCAACGCCGATTTTCGTACAGTATCTTACGCCGCGCCGCTACGCATAGGGTTTCCCCAATTATTAAGCACAAAAACCGGCTAATGCAAAAAACAAAAAGTTCAACGTTCTTTCACTTCGTTCGGCGTCTGCTACACTATTATATATGCTTTGAGTACCTCCACTAACTACGCGTGTTAACGGAATCGATACCTTTACGGTTTATTGACAAGCATTTAAAGATTACAATCCCATAGCAAAAGCACCAACTTAAATGAATTGTAAAAAAAAGCTATTGGGAAACCCGTTAATAATTGCTGTCTATGGGCCGCACTTTTACTTATTTTTGTTTAGTTTTTTGACCTTTTTTATTATTTTAAACTCAGAAAAAGATACAATAAAAACCGGCTAAGTGCGTTTCGGACTACACAAAATGTGCCTATTAAAAAGGTCGTATCGTCACAGAAATCTTACGGCACTTACGTCTTTTTCTTTAAGAAAGGCATTTTTTCAGCAATATCTCGAAAACCTTTGAACCGATCTTGTTCAAAATAACTTTCGGTAAAAGGATTTAATGATTTCCACGATTTTTTTCACATTTTTAAAATACACCGTTCATAAATTTGAGGGACTCTATTCACTTAATCAAAAAAATTGCTCATTAACCTTATATTTATTATGAAAGGCCTATCGATTGAAGTGCCACACGTACAATGAAAAATTAAAAGTAAAAAAAAACGTTTTTTAAAAACGCTTTATTTAAATGCGCTAAAAAGAATAAATTATGACGTTATATGTTTATAGTAAAAGTTTTAAAGGAACATTTTATTTTTTTCTTTTTAGCGCATTTAAATAAAAGCTTGTTTTTAAAAAAGTTTTTTTTACTTTCAATTTATTTTTTACTTTTTAGTCATCGCTGGAGAGGTTTCTCTGTATATTGTCCGCTATATTGGATTAAGAGTGACGTCACTTTATTTTTCGAGTTATTCTCAGCAAGCCCTTTCATTTGATACCCATATTTGTAGGAGTGCATTAAAAATAAATAACCCGCCATCTTGGGTGTTCCGCCATATTGGATTTTTTGCCGACTGTACTTTTTTTTGCACACTCATCAACTGCTCATTGAGAGGATTGTAACGAGCCCAAGAACGACGGGTTTATCCTGTATAATTAAGGAGTTCCTACGGTCACCTTCCGTCTCCATCATCAGACCTGGTTTATGGCCAGGGTTATTGCATTGTCATCCGACTTACATAATTGTACAAAATTTCAACTTGATTGGACTTCGGGAAGTTGGTCAAATTTAACCTGCAAGATTCCACCCGAACAAACATACATATATACATACATACATACATTGCAAATGAAATAAAAGCTTTTAAAAAACAATTGACTTTCAGTTTTTTAAACATTTTAATTACAAAATTATGTAGCGGCTAACAAAATACACCTATCCTCAAAATTTTATTCAAATACACCTTATAGTTTTCGAGTAAAATGCCTGTGACATACGGACAGACGGACAGACGGACATGACGAAACTATAAGGGTTCCGTTTTTGTCATTTTGGCTGCAGAACCATAAAAATGCAATTAGCATTTTTCTAACACAAATAATGGTATAAGTAGGTTTGGCTTATTACTGTTATATGATAACTAATATACTCGTACTTAGTTATCATATAACAGTAGGCAATAAGCCAAATCATCGATCAGTCCAACGAGTACAAGCAACTCATTGACTTTTTTCCTTAGCAAGATACGATATTTTTGGAAATAACTCAATATCTTCTATTTATTTATTAAATATTTATTCACCAAAGAAGAACTTATCATGTCTGACTGGAACCGTTCAATGACATTAGGTACAGTCAACATCAAAAGTAACTACGCAATCGAAGGCGTCAAAAGCTCTTATTCCCTTTTAATAAAGACTTTTGACGTCTTCGTGTGCGTAGCTACTTTTGATGCTGACTGTACCTACTTTTATCAAAAATATAATTTAAGTACATTCAAATCCATAGTTAACAAAAACAGACTTCAAGTCTTGATCTTGACAACAATGCTGCCTACAAACTCTCTTCAACTCGATTAGGAGTTACTAAACTCTTTAAAAATGAAAATGGCCCGAGTCAAAACTAAGGCAGCGGCGAGTATGATTGAAGTCATTTTTATTTGCGTTGTGTGAATTATAATATATTTTAAATCTAGAATTTAAATTTAGATCGGTTCCCCAAACGATTTTTTTGGGAAGCCGTGCTAACCAATCAGTAAAATATTTTCTCTATGGTAAAACTTAAAGTGATGATCACGGCTTTGTAAAGTGTAATATTTTTAAAATAATTTATTGTATATTTTATGAAAAGTGGCTGGTCAAATTTAACATGTGTATTATAG
Source organism: Epinotia nisella (assembly GCA_932294315.1). Lineage (NCBI taxonomy): Eukaryota > Metazoa > Arthropoda > Insecta > Lepidoptera > Tortricidae > Epinotia > Epinotia nisella. The sequence continues at coordinate 10,631,031 of OW028680.1, forward strand.
ATAAAGTTAGAAAAGTTTTACCCGCCAAGGTCTTTAATGACAATGACATAATAGTACATTATTGCAGAGATAGCAGTTCGTGGATGAGTTGATTTTGTCGGATGAAGCGAAGCTGAATCCGACAATAGAGATGAATCCACGAATTGCCATTCCCGCCGAGGCAGATATAGTGCTTTTCTCCAAAAATGCGAGGAAATCAAATAATATTTTCAATAATTTTAAAACAGCGGGTATGTCAATAAAAACCTATCAACTTCCCGCCCAACTTATTTATTTAAAGTATGTACACGGCATGACTCCTAGTGACAATTGAAATTGACATACATATAAAAAATTTAAAACATTAGAATCGATCACAATTTTATATTTTCTGTAATTAAAATTATTAAAGATTAACCGGGATTGAAATCTAAACGCATTTTAGTTCCTTTTGAAATTTTATTTCGGAAATATTTTAATTTCTTCAGTTAATACTATTTAAGGCATTTTTTAAAACGTCACTTCGATCTCTTGCAAAACTTGCAAAAGTAAGCGTTGTCTATGATAGTTAAAAAAAAACTTGGGAAAACATCACACTACAAACGGGTGCAATTTGTTACACCAACTTGCAATAGTTGGAAAGAGACGGCCATACATTACTAACCAGTCTAACTATAGCAAGTTGTTATGAGAAATAGGCCTTAAAAGTTACGAGCATTTGGCTGTTTGTAGTGATTTGTCTTGGTCAAAACATATGATTAAAAGGTAAAAAAGTATACTGTAATGGAATTTCATACATTTTCCTGGCCGCTAAAACTGTACAATAATGACTTTTAACTTTTTAAATTTGCGCTCGTCAGTACCTAACGAGGAACTTCACGTACTATTTGTACTACAGTAAGCCGCACATTTCCGAGCATATTGGAGAAAAATAATAAACTTGTATGAATAAAAAGGAGTTGAAACTGACTCTAAATTCAAATCTGTCGTAAAACGGACACTTATTTCAAAAGCATATTATAAGATAAACGACTACATCATGGATAGGGATATTTGGCAGCGATAAAACCCTGCACTAGAAATCTGTCGTAAAATAAATAGGCTTTCTACTGTAACAATGTAATTTTAAAATTTTATAATACTCTGATACTGAAATGATATATTGTATACTGTTTTGAAAAAATGACACCTCGCCGAGTTTTTTACGCCGGTTCTTCTCGAGGCAGAGGTTTACTTTCCGAACCGGTGCGGTGGTAGTTTATCGACATTCATAGGTGCATGTTATATGCCTAAATTGAAGAATAAATCCTTTGCCTTTGACTATTGAAAACAAAATTTGGAATGTGTATGTATGGCTAGAGTTAGCATGCTACTCACTTTTGGGACTTTATACTACCAATAATTAGTCATAAGCTCATAAGTGAACCTTTCCTTTTAGTAATACAGTAAATTTGTTTAGGCATAAATAAAGCACACGATTTTATTTCAGGACAGGAGGTATGTTCAGCGTCTGATTAAACAAAACAAAATTCTTGTTTTAGTGTCTGGCCCTTTTGGATAAGCGATTTTTGTTTTTTTTTGTTTCATGATAGAAAATTGTTTGACATCAGACTCACGTGGAGAGTATAGTTTTGTAATTAGCATTTCATGGAGTAATCCAGCTGGAAGTCATAGAATGTTGAAGTAGGCATACTTATGGGAAAACTGTTTTTATTATATCACAAGTTTGACAGCGTCAAAAACTCCACACAATGTTCGACGGGAAAAGTCTGTGAAAGTAATTTATAAACATCAGCCCTTTGTGTTTTCTGAAAGAAAAAACAGAGGTTTGAGCAAACATTTAATTCTAATGCAAAGTAAAAAATTAGAGTTATTAATGGTTTTTCTGTTTTTAGTCTCATTTGGGTAACAGACGTGATTATATTTAGGAAAGTAAGTATGAATTTTCTTATAATTTTGAAAGAAATAAATTATTTTGGTCGAAGGGAAAACAAAAGTTAAATATCTGTAACAACAATTAAACTATACATTATGTTGTCATTATATTCATACGATACCTACATTTATAAATAACATTAAAGTTCGACAACATCGATTCAGTCTGTTTGCCGTTTGGCAAAGGCCTTCTTCATTCTTTTCCCTCTACTTATCTTTGTCTCTTGCCCCTCTTTTTTGTCTACTTCTTTTCTTCTTTTTGTTTCTAGGGTATAATTATTTTGCTCCACTTTTCATTATTCCTACAGTACCGTGTATCTTCATTTTTCCACCCCAGTTTTTACTTCTCATTGTTTAATTTTTGATTTTATCTTGCAGTTTCACACCTATCATGCTCCTTTGGCATACTTGTAATATTTATTTAGGTGGCTTCTCGTGAGTGCCCAGGTTTGACTGCTGTAGGTTAACACAGGGAACACGCACGCATTGAATAACTTCCTCTTCTCGTGGTTAATCGCATTTCCTTATTCTTCATGACTTCCTTCAGTGATCAGTACCTTTTCCAAGCGTTGGGTGTCCTACTATAAATCTATTTTTCCATCTGGTTGTTCATGGATATTATTTGCCCAAAGTATTGGTATATAAGTACGTATACAATATTTAAATGTTAGCGTTAGACAGGTTTTTTTTTCTTTCCGATTAAGCTTTGTGGGTCCCATTTGTCATATTTGCGGAGCGTTCATAAGGAACTGTGCTTTCAGACGTACCACCAGTGTCATAAATGCATGCCTATGTACATACAGACGAAGGCGAAGACTCGTGACTAACTCACACACGCGCGCCAACCATAGCGTAATTGTGCCATTATTTGCTATAGAGATGAGAATGTGCGGACGATAATATAGCAGTGCGTGCGTTTTTATGGCCCCATGAGGTCCAGTGTGAACTTGACTTCAAAATCGACATGGTACAAGTTGCTACCGATGCTTGTTAAGCAATGATTTAGGTACTATTTCCATCACGTATGGCAGTGCGGACAAGATGCTCACAAATATATGTACATTTAATGTTATTAAATTAAATAACTTGACTCTATTGATAAAGCGTTAGAGTGCATCTTCTGATATTTTTGAGCATCTCGAAGACTAGGTGAAGATAATATTATATGATTATGATTGTACGTGAGGGTTTTGTCGTTATGTCAATTGTAATCAAGTGTATCTTTAAGGTTCATAACAACTTCCGAGGAACAGCAAGTAGTCGGTTGGCCGCTTGTAGATTTTTTCTAGATCTCTGGTAGTTTAGTTCTTAATTCATTTTACAAACAATACAACATAATTACGCAAGATGTGACATCGAGATATTGATAGTTAATTTCGGACGTAGAATAACAGTAATACAGAAAACTAGCAAAGGCAAAATTGGTCGAGCGAGAGTATGTTTGCGCGAGTGCAGGGTTGTGCTCCTACTAAATTGTCCCACTGGTAGGAGCACGAAGACAATAATGTACTGATTTTCCTACAGGTAGGAGCATGGATTTCTACTGCAGAAAGGGTATCAAACAGTACTAAAAATTATTAATTCCTCATGGATCCCCTTTTAGTAAATGAATAATATAAAGGCCAATTCATCATGACTCATGACACATCTGTTGTAAAAGATAGGTTATTGATAGGCAGGTTAGGATCGATATGTATCTTCAAATGCCCGAAGGGCAAACAGACCAGAAATAGGAGCCCCGCAGAGCAAGGCTCCGTCAAAACTGTCGAAATACCTGGATATTAATAGACACACATTAATAGGATTAATAGGAGGTTATAGTTATGAAAATCGAAAAAGAAGTCAAAGTTCTCCTATTAATGTTTGGTCTCCTGGTATTTCGACAGTTTTTACTGAGCCTCGCTTTGATGGTCTCTTATTTCTGGTCCGTTTGCCCTTCGGGCATTTGAAGATGCCTAGCGAACCTAACCTATCTAGTGTTGGAATTTAAGAAGAAGTCAAATATGGCCACTTGTCCAAAATAATACTGTCTAAAACGAAAATTGTTTGTTCTTAGTAACTGTACTTGAATTAGAGTATGATAACGAGGAATTAAATTTAATGTTTTTATGCTCCTACTTTCTAAAACCTATATTCGTCATTACAGTAGGAGAGTCAGTACGTTATTGTCTTCGTGCTCCTACCAGTAGGACAATTTAGTAGGAGCACGACCCTGCACTGGTTTGAGCAATACTGCCAGCTACGAGAAAGGTAAAAGTATTCTCAGCGTAAAGGGAAGGCCCTTCAGTAGACATCAACGAGCGGCAAGGATTTATTCGACATGCCTTACTTCTACCTATTGTATGAATGCACTGAAGGAACGCTGAAGCAACCTTTTCATTTCCATGCATACAATAAGTTAATGTGTTTTAGAGATAATAATTATTTTACGTCCTGATTGTCTAGTTCCTATTATGAAGTTGTTACCTATATAATAATACTATGAAGATAATTAAGATAAGTTATTCGTAAATGTATGACCGGTCCAGGAGCTGAGACATTCGAGAGATTTAGCAGTATAACTTGTAATGACGTAGCTGTCAAATTGCCTGGAGACATTAACTATTAATTAACCACTCGACCTGATGGCAACGTCATGACAAAGTTACATCACTGTTTTCTCGAGGTGTCTCAGGCCCAGGACCCATTACGAATAGATAATTGTATAAACAAGTCAAGCAACCTGAACATTACTTTTTCATAACTTTATTTTTACGTACTCTTATTTACTTTATACTTATTACTCTGCCCATAACCATCCGGGATCACAGACGTGATAGCCTGTATTATGTTTAAAATAGCGCGGCGTAAACGTTCTTGTTTGACCGTATAATTACGTGGTCGTCTGTCTCTCCTCTCCTGTCATTTACTCTGTGATGACGCTTGCGTAGGCGCAAGTCACAGTTCTAAATGAAGTATAAGAATGTTTACGTAATATGAACATACGACTTTTTTGACACAATCTATAGTTGGTGCCTAGTATCTAACTAACGCACACAAATTTCAACTTCTGCGTATAACATGCTTTTTGCGCATTTTTAGTTTTACAACAAAATGCAAAATGGCTGAATACTTAATTTTATGGAAAAACGAAGATTATGACAATGCAAGGTGACTTGATGTGTCTGGCCTGTTTTTTCTTACTTTTGTATACAATTTTATTAATGGGTGTTCAGAGGCTATTTAGTCATGTTTTAATCTATGACTTTTATAAATCAATAAATATTTTTATTGTCATTTGAACGATTGGAATTAGTTAGTTAGGACGTTTCCGAATGTTCTGTTTACACAATTAGTAGGTATCCTACAGACAATATGTTAACACCGCGACATACCGGTTAATTAGGTTATCACATTTTTTATCAATGCACCAATTTTCGTAACAGCATGCGCTCAAGGGTAAAGTCTGCGCCCGGTGCGCCCGCGCCTCGCGTGTCTGCGTGTAGACGAAATCTACGCGTTACACGCCTCTATTGTGCTGCGTATGTGTTAGTGCGGCTTGCATGAGTGCGTAGACGCGACGGCTGACTTTTTCGATTGCAGATACAGTTGCCATGCCCGAAATATACGCGGATGGATTCCGCGTCAATGCCACGAGAACTAGCGCTGCACCCACCCGCGATGCGATGCTCTCATGCTCCCATACATTCAAGTTTTAGTGACCTGATTTGTGAATTTCGACGGTTATTTGCATGCTAGAATAGAAATTATTGATACCTTTACACATCATCTTAATCTTTTATCATTGATTATGTTGAGTGCTAGTTCATTTCTTATAAATAAGTAGACATATTTTGCTTTAAGGTTCCGTCCCTAAAGGATCAGTCCTTTAATTTATTTCTCTTTTTTATTTCATTGCAAATTCTGAACCGTAACGGAAAGGCGATTAAAATGTTAACAGGTTATATCATCATAAGGGTGTCTATTACATAGAACGCAAAATGACACTGATCCATTTGATGTCGGCATGATGAAATTGGAAATAGACATGAAGTTATTTTACCTGAAACGAAAGTAATCTGAACTGCTTTTTGATATCTTGAATTCTTTGAATTCACGGTTTCTTTTTTTTTACATTAATCTTAATAATCCATTGCAAAAAAATCTAGTGATGACAGGATTCGAAATTCGAACTTACGACCTTCTGCAATTGGCGTTTATCATTTAGCACGTATATGGACATAATGCCAAATAAAATGGTACAAAATAACTTTGAACATTACATGAGTCTGGTAAGCTGACGTTATCGAGATGGTTCTTAGCTACGTTTCAACAAAATCGGTTCAGCCTTTTTTGATATTGAACTTCAAATGAAAAAAAAAACCGGCCAAGTGCGTGTCGGACCACGCAAAACGAAGGGTTCCGTGCCTATTAAAAAGGTCGTATCGTCACAGAAATTTTACGGCACTTACGTCCTTTTCTTTGAGGAAGGCAGTTTTTCAGCAATATCTCGAAAACCTCTGAACCGATCTTGTTCAAAACAATTTTCGGTGAATGAAATTAATAAGCCCTATGTCCATGAATTTTGCCATATTTTTAAAATACACCGTTCAAAAATTAGAGGGGGGGGGACAGAATTTTAGTGACTTTCGGGGCGATTATCTCCGACCCTATTCACTCAATCAAAAAAAATGCTAAGAAACCTTATATTTATTTTGAAAGGCCTATCGATTGATGTGCCACACGGGGGGTCACAACGAAAAAAAAATTTTTGACTTTTAGTTTGATGTATGGAGTGCACCCCTAAAAATTTATTTTTTTGTCATTTTAATTACAAAACTATGTAGCGGCTAACAAAATACACCTATCCTCAAAATTTTATTCAAATACACCTTATAGTTTTCGAGTAAAATGCCTGTGACATACGGACAGACGGACAGACGGACAGACGGACAGACGGACAGACGGACAGACGGACAGACGGACAGACGGACATGACGAAACTATAAGGGTTCCGTTTTTGCCATTTTGGCTACGGAACCCTAAAAATGCAGGTTTTTCAACTTTTCTAAGTTATAGTTATTAATAATACATATTCAACATTTTGTTTCGATCACGGAAAATGGTTACTTTGTCTTTCTGTCACTTTGCACTTGCGTTTGTAAAAAGAGACAAACCACTTTTACTGACAGAGATTATCTTTCGAATAGTACCTACGGAGGAAAAATGCCTTATTCTTATTTTAAAATCGAGCCTACACGTGACTTAAAACGGTACACTACTTCCCAGTTATATATAAAGTCTAATGAATCGACTTAATTCGAAATGATGACAAAAATGTACTTATTGAGATACATTGACATTTTGATATAATGGATCTATGTATATAAAACTATCGCAACATTACCTAACTATACTTTTACTAAAAATAGAGATATTAATGTTACATTTAGCGGTCCTCAATACCACCTAACTAAGTTTGTGTACAATTAAGGGTATTTCCATAAGCGGACAAGCCGTGTATACACGGCCTGTTTGTTATCATTCACACCTTTCCTGTCCCACGACACCACTGTTGCGTAATTTAAATATAACCACACAATTAACTATAGGATGCTTCAATGAAGACCCTCCATGTAAATCGAAGATAAAATTACTAATTAAATAGCAATTAGCATGTGCATAACATATAAGAATAACATGCTGCGGTTATTTCTGGAAAATAAATAATAGAAGTAAGTATGTACCTATTATACAGTACTTCTATTTACCGGCTAATTACTTTGCAACCTTTTCTAACACAAATGATTTTTTTAGTACTTACGTAGACTGATAAAAACTGAAAAACCTTTATAATTTTTCAGTTTTTATCAGTACGTAAGTACTAAAAAATTAATGTAATAATATTTCAAAGAATATTGACTCCTCAAATGACATTAAAGTAACTGATATTTATAAACTCATTGAGTAGTTTTGTGTCTTTTCAGACGTTTGCAAGTACATCTGAGTTCATAGGTTTACCCTTGAATTTCATCGAATTTCATCGACAACGTTTCAAGTATTTTCATTTCATCGACAGACATCGTCGTACGTCAATGAAATGAAAATACTTGAACCGTTGTCGATGAAATAATATTCGATGAAATGTCTGTAGGCAATTCAAGGGTAAACCAAATGACTTGTCGATAAGATGAAAATACCTAAAATGTTATCGATGAAATATTTGTCGGCAATTTAAGGGTACACGCAGTTACAAGTAAAGATAAAAATATAAATACTGTATTTTTTATATCACTACGCAAAAAAAAACAAATAAATATAATAAATACATGTTATTAATTGTAATACAAGAAATGGTGTAGGTCTTTGTATAAATGGGCGTCAATACGAGTAGCACAGGCTGCTACAGATTTTTAATTATTTTTCATTTTGCAGTTTTTGATTAACGACGAAAAATGTTCAGGAAATCACTATTCCCGCGTTTACCTCCAAAGTTTGCAAAGCGAAAAATACGGCCGTTTATGTTGACTGATTGTACAAGCTTTTATTTAACTTGCAAATGTAACTATGCTTGTTCGGGTGGAATCTTGCAACTCAATATTGAAGCAGATATCTTCAACCGATTGAGCAGAAAATTTGGGTTTAAGTATAGTTTGGATGACAATTCAATATTATGGTACTATCGAGCTGATCTGATGATGGAGACAGAAGGTGACCATGGGAATTCAGGACTGAATAGATGTAAATAACCCCGCCGAGTTTGGGCTCGTTAGAATCGTCTCAACGAGTAGTTTATAACGGTATACAGAAAAGTACAGTTGCCAATATTTAGGCTAAACTCGGATCTTCGAGTTTTAATTCCCATACTATTTACATAACTACAAGTATGTTCGGAATCACACGACAAGCTTATAATGTTGATTGAAGTTGTCACCTACAAGTGTGTATTACCAATGGTCAGCTCAGCAGTGAACGTGGCCCAAAAATAGTCTCGCTGGAAGACCAGCGCTGGCTCGGGAGCCAGCATTATGCTGAGGCGGGACCATTTCGTGACAAACTGCTTAGCTTATATAAGTTAGTTTTAAGTGTATGTTTTTTGCCTTTGTTTTTCGTTTAATACTTCGTTTATAAATGTCATGAATAAATTATCGAATTCACTTTTTTTTCATTTTCATTTTCAATGCTTATATTGTTTACTAGCTGCCCACGTGACCGTGCCCGCGTACATATTGCAAAGAACCCAGGCGGAGCCGCGGAATCAAATATAGGTTATCTCCATGCTGAAGGCCCATTCTAAATACTGGTGAAAGATATTTTTAAATCGGAAGAGTAGTTCTGGAGATAACCCTCTACATACAAACTTGTAATCTCACAGATTTTTTTTTATAATGTTAGTACTTACTTATAGAATACACTCACAATAATTACAACTAAACATCTATTAGGATACCAGCCAATTTGTAAATCAATAAAGTTTTACTATGCTGCCAATACTACTCCAATGAACGCAACAAACGACCGACAGCCCGCCTGTTTCCGGTCAGGCGTCCCTTCACAACATACTATTTAATTGTTTTTTTTAGGATTACTTACCTAGCATAGGTAAGTATATATTAACACCACTGTGGACTCCAGTTGTCCTTAATAAAGGATTTATTATTATTTATCTCTGTTTTAAATTCACGGGGCGAACCCCGGTCATTTGGAAGGCGTGCGTGGGGATATAGATCCAACACGTAGAGCCCCTTTGGAGACGAAGTTTAATGTCATGTAGTACACCTGCTAGAACCCATTCACGGGTACATCGGTAGATACATAGTCTATGGTGAGGTGATTTGGGTGGGCAATACAATTGGGCTATTGAAAAGAGGTCCGGACACCTGCCATAACAATGTTATCCGCAAAGTTATCGAGGCAGGCGGTGACTAGCCGCTCATTAGATGGGCGCCTGAAAATGCCATCGTAAAGACGGCCAGGAGCAACACCGGTGTGAGCGGCTCAAGGGGTGTTGAGAGGTGGTGCTGCGCTTTCTCCGTGGTTACTCGCGGCGTTATGACCTTTAACACTTCCACCTCTGGAAGCACTTGGGAGCACTCGGGTCCGTAGGGTCGTTACTCCCCAACAGCTCGCCACAAGCTGCCCTGCGGGATTATTATTATAATTAAACGTAGAAAATTCGATTTGTCTTTTATTTTTTTATGTGACCTTTATTTGCAGTATAAAAGTATATGGTTGGTTGCCGATTATCCAGAGTAGCTTCTACGTCTAACTCTGTAAAAATCTCTCACATGCACTTTTTCATTTTGTGCATACATCGTTAGAACACAGAGGGAAGTGTTTACGCAACGGCAGTGCATATAAGCTGCTAGGAATTAACATCTCCTTCACTAATTGAGAGACAGGCTCCGTACACCCAATAGGTATTGTAGTAACTCCCTGTGATTGCACAACTCTCAGCCTTGCCCTGGAGCATGGGCAAGTGCATAGAATGCAGCGTTACCTAATGTAAACGAGGCGTTTAGCCAGTAACGCGTCTTTACTCGTCATGATCGTAACCCGTACGCTGAGGCGGTGTAAACAGCTACACATCTAAATCATAAAAACTACTCATACGTCACATAATCTCATAATTCTACCAAAAAAACAAACACTACAATAAGAAATTTTATGAGGTTAAGAAAAAATATCACAAATTAGCACTAATCTTAACAAAGCGAGGCAGTATCAACTACTTAGTTAGGACAGCCTTATATATTGTACTCTATGCTCTATACTATAATTAGGCCTCTGGTCCTATAATGATGCATTTGCATGAGGATGCTGGCCCAGTGCGGGTTGGAGACCGTTTATTCCCCTTTGTGTTTCTTTTTCGTTTACTACTGCTCATCCTAACTATAGCGTTACCCATTATCCATCGACCAAGTTGCAGAAGACCAAACTACGTTTTAAGCACAGCATGCTGGGAGTGATAAGGATAAACTGGAGCCAAACACTACGTTCATACGTTGCGCTACGAAACAAGCATTGTTGACATTGTTGCCAAGACCTATACCTATAGGGGCTGAAATAGGACTATGCCGGCCACGCATGCTGCATGAAAAACGGCCACAAAATGAATGCTGCAAGATAATGACTAACTAGCTGAGGTGAGTCTTTCGCCGAACTGTGGGACACCTATGAAAAAAACGTACGTACATAAGTTTCGAGAAACTCATTGGTACGAGGCTGCATCCTAACTTGTCAAGGCCACCCTCTATTTAAAATTAAAACTAAGAGTTAATAAGCACACACACAGCTTAAATTTATTTTATTTTTACTATGTCGTTACTTAAGGATGCTATAACATCTTTTCAAACGGCATATTTTAACATTATTGAATTCTGAGTAAGCATATATACCTCAATGTACATTTTCTTAGTTGCCGTTAATGTCAATTCTGAAAAATGTTCTGAAAAAATGTACCTACAGAATTATATTCTGCATAAATCATATTTATACAGCTTGCTTGTCTTATTATATATTCATCACCGTTGTTTTGAGCCTAAGAAGACGACTCAATGCTAACCTTTTACGTCTAAATATAGACAAGGGTGTGCTAATTAATAACAGATGCAAAATAGGTTCTTCATTTGCCAAACTAACGTATTCCCTATTCTTCTACCGAATATAATAATATATATATATATATATTTAAATGTATATTATACAACAGAGCGCAGCTTCCCGCATTAATTGCACTTTCATACAAACGTGAATTCCCATTGCAGCTGATTCGAGGTTGAGATTTTAGGGATAAAAGCCTCCTATGTACTTTTCTATCTCAATATCGAATTTCATTCAAATCGGTTTGGTAGGTTAATCGTGAATAAATACAACAATCTGATAGATATATAGACAGAGTTACTTTTGCTTTTATAATATTAGTATGGATGCGTGGTCGTGATTCTCAAAGCGCTACGCCAACGTAGCACGACCGCGTGCGCCCGCGTCGCGACGTAGAGATCCGTAGGTAGTAGGTAACATAGCATATAGGTACCCACCTACCTACGTTAAACTCGACTTCAGGTTATATATCTTAGGTATACACTCGACGTGAGTCGTTTTAAAAATAAAATATTATTTTAAGTGTTTTTTACAAATCCATATCTAACACTATTGAAATAAAGATGACAACAAAATGAAAAAAAAATCACGACCCAGTGGGACTTTTCATTTACTTATGTGGCTTATAAAACTAATTCTCGTTAGTATGTATGTATATGTATCTGATAGCTATATTGCGAATTTTATCAGTTAACATCAAACAAATTATAAACTACTCGTAACTCGTGTAGGTAGGTACGTTAAAATAAATTGGCCAACTAAAATGTTTTTTTTTATTTCATTATATATAGGCATAGTTTAAAGTAGCTAAAATGATCACAAACTTCTAGGTACTCTATAAAATATGACTTTACATTATACGCCGTGCTAGAAATACATCGTGTCGAAAAAACAAAAAAGCACTGCAATAGCAGGTAAATAATTAAAATACTACAAAAAAAAATGCTAAATTTGGCATCTTTTTTTGGTAGTAATTTTCATAAGTATGAAACAGTCATTCCCTACCTTGAATACGATAGGTTTCTCTTTTGAATAAATTATTAAGAACAGTCCGTCACATAATTAAAATGCACTCTGCCCTCGCCTGTAATAGTAGAATTTTCAGTGACCGGCGCCCGCCCGACCCAAAACATGACAGACAGACTATACCTAACGTAATAATCTTGACCAACTAACTGATGAACAACAATAGCGCGGAATTACACAAAATTTCAATAGCCAGTAGGTACTTAACGTTTAACTAGTCCGACCTAGACATTTATGCATGGAGTCTAGACAGTTTTAAAACATATCTATACATAGGTACTTAGCTAAAATCATAATCTCTTCTTTTTCGTTGCTGCGATCGGGTGAAAAAATAAGTTGCAAAATGGTCGTGGAAATTTATATGAGTCACTCGCGGTCACCCTTTCACGTGTTCCGAGCCCACCTATAGGCAATTACTTGTATGCAGCCGCGATCAGGGGGCTAAAGGGGCGCGCGAGCTGGCCGGCCGGTGCACAACACTCACATTCAAATATTCAGCTAACCTTGATGCGAATCGGCGCACTCGGGGTTCCATCCGACGGTCGTCGGGCTGAAGGGCTCGCTTCAGGTGTAAGAGAGGGATTCACTCGGTACACGCGTCGGCGCGGTCTCGGCGCGGGCGTCGACGCGGGACGGCAGGCGCATCGGCGCGCCGCCACCGACGGTGGATCGCGGGGCTGAGCGCGGCGGCCGCGCTACATGTCACGGTGCGAGCGCGCTGTTCGCGCCTTGGTCACCGACTCGCAGTGGCGTCGCCGTCCTACTGTCTGCCCGTCGACGGCCGGGCCGGCGGCGCGCGTTGCACCGCCCCGCTGCACTCCGCCTGCCCCCCTGCCCCCCTCGGGCCCCTCGCCTCCGACCGCTGCGCTACACCCGCCCCGCCCCGAAGAATTTTCCGCATCGGACGGGAAAAATCGATTGTGCAGCGAGCCCCGAATAATTTCGGCAAGACGCACGGCGCCCTTGCGTCCTCACGCCGAGACGGTCAAGCGCACTGCCGCCGCCTTTCACTCGCCCGCATATTGAAATCTCATAGCTGCACCATTGTTGCATAAACTGAAATAGCTGGCACCAGTACTAATGCTTGCTTATTTTTAGTTTTATGCTTTTAAAATATCGTTGTAAAATGTTACCAAAATATATTTAGGAATGTTTTTATATTTTACGTTATTTTATTTGTAAATAAATATATTTTTTTGTCACAGGTTCAATAAGTAGAAATATAAATGTATGATTATTCTGTTTTGTGTTACTTAGCATACTTTACATATTTTAACATTATAAGTGGTAGCTTCTTACAGCAAATCGAAGTAAACGAAACCAAACGAACACCTTGAAATAAAGTTCTCATACATAATAGTTGGGTCTTTGTTCACTGGTTCAGCGCTAGATGCGACCGAAACTGCAGCGCCGCCGCGCGGGCTTTGTCTAATCCCGCGAGTGAAAGTTCTCCGGATAATAGCACCGCGCTAATTCATTGCCGCTGCCATTTCTGTAATATGTAAATAATGTCATCAGGTTTTATGCTCAATGTTCTATATACACTATCCTAATATTATAAGGAACTTTTTAGTTTCATAAGTTTGTATATGTTAGGGTATATCCGCAACTCTTCATCCGATATCAAAAACTATTTCAATAGGATAGGTATATATAGAGACGATATGCTATTATTTATACCACCGTTCTGTCTGCATTTTCTGTGATACGAAAATCCTATTTAAATATCAAAAAAAAAATACGAAGTTACAATCGTTTTAATATATATACGCTTGTGACCCGTGACGTCACGGATTTCGAGCGTCATAGTAAATGACAATCGCTTCATGTAAAGGTGCGTTTTGCGGAGAAGGGACAGAGTATACCCTCTTATAGTGCTAGCGGTAAACCCGAAATTCAGTAAAAAGCTGCAAATGGTGTTAAAAGCATGAAAATCGGAAGGATCAATTTGACCCGTAGCACGAAAAAAAAAACAAAACAGGAGAGGAGTCATCTTTTTTTGTATGGGATTTTTTTTGTTCTGAAACCTATTGTGTGTGGTGTCTAATGAAAGGCTTTACTCAGCGATTCTATATAAAAAATATCACATCATTATAGTCATTTGTTTTAAATACAAATTATAATCATTTTCAAAACATACCAAGTTTGGGCTCCTCCAGATATGATACGGTTGAATCTTTATTTGTAAAATATACCTAAAATGATATACAATACATATCCAACCCCAAGAAAGCAATTATGAAAATATTTACATTTAGTATTTTTTAATATTACAAATTGTGATAAAATCATAATTAGTTGAAACATGTATAAAAAGTTCAATTGAACTTATAAATAAATGATCCTAATATTATAAGGAACTTTTTAGTTTCGTAAGTTTGTATAAGTTAGGGTATATCCGCAACTCTTCATCCGCAATTCTTCTTCATGTTAATATTAATTAATATTAACATTTATTTATTTCAATTAAATATTTAGTTGAAAGATTGTTTTTTAAATAAAAATAAATATGTTAATATTAATAAATAATATAAATATGATTGAAAACTCCGCACCGCTTTAAAACGTTGGACACTTATAACTTTGTGATTATTTATTGTCTTGTGTTACTTTTTCTCCATGTGACTATATTTTTAATCCTTTTTCGAGATTGAAAATCCATCCCTGGTAACTCACGTCTAGACTTTCCGAGCAACCTAATAAAACTAGGCGTTACATTCGAAATTTTAAAAAAATGGGTAAGTACCTACTCAAAGAGAACACGTCTAGACCCTTTTTAACCGACTTCAAAAAAGGAGGAGGTTATTTGTTCAACTTTATTTTTAGGGTTCCGATACCTCAAAAGGAAAAAACGGAACCCTTATAGGATCACTCGGTCTGTCTGTCCGACTGTCACAGCCGATTTGCTCCGAATATACTGGACCGATTTAGTTGAAATTTGGTACACATATGTATTGGTGACCCAAAGATGGACGTGTAAAGTAAATTAATAAATTCTGAACAAAGAGGCCACTTTTGGGGGGTAAACTGGAAAATTTTAAAAAAAAGTTTCGCAAACTGAATTGTGTGACATATCAAATGAAAGGGGTTGTTGTAAGCATGTCAGATTTTTTTTTTAAATAATTTTAGTAAAAACAGATTTGAAGTAATTTAGGAAAAACGACGAAAATTGACCAATTCTGAAAAAAATATGGAAAATAATTCCTTACCTAAAGATTACAGGAAAACCTATAAGAAGTTTGAGTATTCAAAAACACTTATGAAATTTAGATTATATACGGAACCCTCACCACGCGAGTTGAACTCGCACTTGTCCGGTTTTTTTATGTATGTTTTCCGATTTCTCCGTCAATTGTAGACCGATTTTAAAAATTATTTTTTTATTCGAAAATGAATACCTACTCTTGACATGGTCCCATTGTCACCAAGTCAGGCTCAGATGATGGGATCTCAGGGAAATCGAGGGCAAGCCTCAATTTTTACAAGCACGTATTACGTGTGTCATGTATTTTCTGAAGTTATTCAGGTATTTGCGTCTGGTAGTCATCACTTCATTTTGGTGGGCTGATGATGGAAGGTACAACTCCTCAACGGTTAGGAGTTGAAGGATATTTTTGAAATTTTATAGGTACGTATAGATCTTTAATCGTATTCTTTCAAGTTATTCAGGTAAGCACAAGTCAGGATATAATGATGGGATCCCAGGGAAATCGAGGGCAACCCTCAAATTTTATAGGCACGCGTGTAGTGATTACGGTATTTTCTATTATAACTCGTGTATTTACTCTCGTAAATCGCAATTTTGGTGAAGTGGAACTGATGATGAAGACCACAGATGACTTATGGAACTCCTAAAGGATGTAAAGTACGTCAAAGATTCTGACATGATTATTTTATGTAATAATAAACGCATTTGCTCTCGGAAAGCAGTTCATGGGGTAAATTGGAAAGGAAATGTGGAAATTTTTATGTACCTACGTGGCTTGGCGGAGTATTGAATTGAAGTCGGTTTAAACTTTGTTTTTAAAATAAATTATTAAATTATATTTTAATTTCCAGTTATATTACACTAGCTGCCCGCGTTTTGCTAAAATCACACATAAAAATATATCCGATGTCCACCCAAAAAGTCCATTCTAAACACAGGTGAAAGAATTTTAGAATCGGATGAGTAGTTTCGAAGATTACCCATTAGGTACTTACAAATATACAACGCTACAATGTCACCAACTTTTCCTGTTTATAATATGACTAGGTACTTATAGATTGGTACTCTTCAAGCGAAGGCAGCATTTTTTATTAAGTGACTGTACATGTTCTTTACCTTTTTTTTTCGCTTTTTTTTTAGGAGAGGAAAAATGCTTTACGCATTGTAGTGGGCTAATGAGGCCCCGAGTCTACCCACTAAAAAACCTCTCCGTCTGCCGTCTTTATGCCTTAGTGGTGGGCTGAAGGAACGCTTGCGTTGTATTTCTTCAGCACCACCAAGCATCTCTCCGATTTCCAGAGTACCGCCTCCGGAGGTCCTTGTTGACCTCGTTCGTTTTGTGACAGTACGGGCACCCGCCCAGCAGTGACCTGGTATGTAAGGGATGACCGGCGTCCCCATGTCTGTCACCCCGCAGTCACTCTACGGAGGCAGGCGGCGATCTTGTGCTGCTCGCCTTCGTCCAGGACGCCTGCGGCGCCGTGGGTCGGCCAATGGGTCGATCCGACCTCCCTGGCCCGTTCGGCCATTTCCATTTGCTGGACTATTGTTTCGCACAAGGCCTTAACTGCTTGCCAAGACCTGTCGCTGTCAACCATGGACTTGAGCATGGCTAGGAGCGACAGGTCTGGCCCCACTATGGCCATGAGGTCGCAGTGCTCTGGCCCCCACTTTGCACACGCCTCTAGCATGTGCTGCGCCGTGTCAACAGCCGCTCCGCAGTCGTGACACTCCGCCTCGATTGTCCGGGCGCCCGCACTCGGTCGCCCCAGCCGGACCACCCACTTGGCAGCTGCCTCGCGGGAGAGCTCCTCTCGCTTGGCCTCAACCTCTCGCGGTGCTGGCCAGAAATCCCTAGCTCGCGCCTCCTCGCGCCAGAAGAACACTGACGCAAGAGTCCTCGCGTCCAAATCCCATGGCAGGGATCCGGCCAGCACACATGCCGCCTCTCCGGAGATTGTCTGACCTGACCTTATCGCCATCACCCGTTGCACTTGACGCAGTTGGGTGACGTTTCTGGCGCTAAGGTCATTGGCTCACACTGGGACTCCGTACAGGGCTATGGAGCGTATGACACCCGAGTATAGGCGTCGGCGCGACGCTTTCGGCCCCCCAAGGTTCAGGAGCAGGCGCCCATTACATAATAGACGTAACGTTGACTGAAACAAAACGTCGTTTCTGTGATACAAACAAAACCCAATTGCAAAAATCACAATTCTCGAATAATGAATATTTTTCCATTGTTTGCTACATCACCTACAGTCATAAAAAAACTCAAACTTGGGGCAAAAATTTAAATGATACCGGAACAGTCTGCGTTAAGATATATATATTTGATGCATTAGTATCATTTTATATTGTTGCAGTCTCGTATACGCGCCAAAACCGAATCAGATCATTGAGCAGCATTCAATTCAGATATGACCTTTTGTACTGTTTGGCTATCGCGCCTCTCTTGTCTAGGCTCAATAAGTGAAAGTATATCTCGGATAATAACGCGGTAGTTGAAAATTGATCGGCTGCTGAATAATGCAGCGACAGGAATAGACTGTTGACTGGAAAATATAACCTTTAATTAATCTAATTGTGAAGGTATTAATCAGTTTTTGTGGTTTTATTTGATTTATGAATTTAATTCAATATTTTTAATTAGAGCGTCTCCGTCCGCTCTATTTGTTATACGAGGGATAAAATATAGCTAAAATCACTACTGACCATTCTATATAACGGTGTTTTTTTTAAACGGATAATTCGTTTCGTAGATTATACTTTTTCATAGATTACTTAAACTTAAAAAGTCACAAATTCGTAAATTTTACTTATTTGTAATATAGTGAACCTTAAAGTTGTATTGTAAGTAAGTATTCTAGTGACTCGCAGGTTTTAGCATATTTGTATGTTTTTTCCTAATTTTATATTATTGCAGCTTTATATATACTTTGTTAAAAGTACAAACAAATTATGGAAAAGTCAGGGTAAGTTACAATCGTCTAATTTCGCTTTGTATTCATCAGATAGAAGCCAGACCCTATTATCGTTCGAACAATGTTCGTACGTCCGCCCACGTTATTCATAGTCGTGGCACTTGAGTCTATAGGTAACTTAAAAAATACAATCAATAAACTTGACGACCGGTTAGCCTAGTGGGTTGTGACTCTGCCTACGAAGCTGAAGGTCCTGGGTTCGAATCCCGGTAAGGGCAAATATTTGTGTGATGATCATGAATATTTGTTTCTGAGTCTTGGATGTTTTCTATGTATTTAAGTATTTATATCTATTAAATATATCGTCATCTAGTACTCATAATCATAACACAAGCCTTATTGAGCTTTACTATGGGACTAGTTCGATTTGTGTAATATTGTCCCCTAATATTTATTAATTTATTTTATTTTATATATTTTATTATTTAATAATACATACCTATCTCTCTTTTAATATTACAAATCAGTTTTATAAATTACCTACACACTAACAAGAAATTTACGAATTTGAGCATCTGAATGTGAATAGGTAATGGAAATTAAATCGCCTATATTTTTTATACCACAATAATTGCAACAAGCATGAATTGTGTACCGAATTACTTCTAAATTAATGTGATATGGTGGAGACAGCACATTTGGTTTCTGGGAATATTATACAAAATAACACTTGACCGCGGTGTTGCGTTTCTTGCACAAACCTCCAACAATGATTTGACGACGAAGTAATAAATAACTATCATACCTAATGTGTAGGATACAGAAACATTCCAGTTATGAACAGTCCTCATTTTAATATGATTATATTTTATTTATTTATTTTACGTTTGTTAAAGGAATTGTACAAGATTCCAGAATTCTGAATTATGGGCATTATGGCACACATCGTTACGCATCAATTGTAACTTCAATAGTATTTTAACTCGATATTAATAGACACATGACTGTACTATACACAAGTAAGACGTAGATAATATAATGATATAATTATGATGAATGATATGGTTAAATGCGCGATGAATAGTTTCTGGCAAAGTTTAAACTAAGTAATTAATTAATTCGTATTAGGGTACAATCTCACACACATCGAACTAACCTTAGTTCAATAAGGCGAATTAAATAAGTAAGGTACCTAATAAGTTGTTAAATTAAATTGGATTATTTAGATTGCTTTTTTATTTCAGTAGGAATATAAATGCCCCAATGGCAATCAATAGCACTGAGGCATAATTCGACATTATTTATTGTCAATTTATGACATGGCAACATAACCGTGAGGAGCATGCATGCCACGACATTTTGGCATTATTAAATGTATACTTACATATTATTATCCAAAATCACTGCATTTTCTCTTGTACTTAACGACAACGATTCTAGATCATGAGTTGGAATGGAATGGTTACGTTAATAGTTTCCATACTATATTTTTTGATGCTTATCTATCTTAAAACAACGTTATACCCAGATATTACTTTTTTTTCAAGCTTTTGTTTTACAGTCAAATTCGATCATCTTCCTAGAGTCCAATCGGATTGTACACTTCTTTTGAAATAAAAAAAATAGATGACTGAAGTTGATGATTATGATCAACTTGTCCGATGGTGGAGAAAAAAAGTGGTTATGAAACCTGCTAAAGTGCACATAATAAACCGCCGTCAATTTAGGCCTCGGTAGTATAATTATGAATTGAATCGTTATATAATTGCTAGGTATGTGTAATAAAGTAGGTATTTAAAAAAGCACAATGGCAAGAAAAGTTATTTAAAAAATATAATTTTCACTAATCGCAGCAAAAAGTGACAGCCGTGATTTTACCAAGCAGATATTCGTTTTCGTTCGTGTATCTCCCTCTTTGTCGCACTTGCTAGTTCGAGCGACAAAGAGGGAGATACACGAACGAAAACGAATATCGTTTCGCGGTAGGCCCTCAGGCTTAGTTTAGTCTACTTTAATAAAAATATATTTTTTCACCTCAGCGGCTCAAACATGGCGGTTTTGCTGCTTGAAACCAGTGAGGAAAATGCAATTTTGCTGCGAGCGTGAAGAAAACTAACTTTTTAATTTTTCATATCGTAGGTTAGTCGCAGGTCATCTTTTCATACTGCGGGGTGTAATACAAACTTGGAACATTTAAACTTCATTATCTCTGTCACTTTCACTCCGTTACAAAAAATGAGAGAGATAAAATATGTCGATTCGTCATTCGACTTCGAAACCTTCGTAGTAGGCCCCCAAAAAGCGGGAACGAAAATCTCGTTCCGAAACAAAATAAAATTCGACTCGTGTTAAAATATAAAACCTATATTAAATCTAATAATATTTTAATTATATTAGTATTTCATTATTCTTAAAATACAATTAAGAAATGCGATATTTATCGCGAGCATTTATTATTATAAGTCTTTAGTTTTTTTATATGGTGAAATAAATATAAATTTATATACAGTTTCAGAACGCACTTTGTATTCTTTAAAAAGTTAGCGCGATTGAACTTTATTTTTATTACGTTTTATTGGAGTTAAAACATAACTTAAACAAACACTAAAAACTGTACTAAATGTGAGTGAATCAAGTGACGAAGCCGATGTTTTAACTCCTCAAGAGTTGAGAGATACCGTCAAAGAGGGCAGAACTGTGTTTTCTAAGTAAGTTGGACATTGGACAAGTATCAGCAAAATGCATAAACAAACGGAAACGGAGTTAGTTTTTTCTTAATGTCATGTAATGTTAATGTTATGGGAGAGAGTAATTGTAGTTAATGTTTGTTATTTCATATTATTTGTTGTTTGTTTTTAGGGTTCCGTACCTCGAAAGGAAAAAACGGAACCCTTATAGGATCACTTTGTTGTCCGTCCGTCTGTCAAGACTCTTTTTCTCAGGAATGCGTGGAGGTATCAAGCTAAAATGTATGTCTAATACTCAGGTCTACTGTCCCTTGGAGCTGTGAAAAAATCAAACGTCTAAGCCAACGCAATCAAAAGACACAGCCGTTTATGCCGCAAATTTTCGAAACTTGCAAGGGAATCAGAACCTCCTTCCCGTGAATTCAGAATATTGAAAGTAAAGTAAGAAGCAACGTCTTATATTAGCACAGATAAAGGAAAAATTGCGAAATCCTTAATTTTTAGTTACATCATAAAATAAAAATATTTTTAATAATTTATATACCTACAGGTTTGTACAGTCAGCAGCAGAAGTAGCTAAGCGGGCAGGGTGTTCAAAATAACCTACACGCGCTCTTAATTTCTTAAGAATAAAGTCGTGTGCAGGTCATTTTGAACACCCGGCCCGCTTAGCTACTTCTGCTGCTGACTGTACGGAACCCTCGGTGCACGAGTCCGACTCGCACTTGGACGGTTTTTTTACATAAAAATGAGTTAATTGCTTCTATGTGGCGTTTTATTCCTTTGCGTTATATGTTCTCGCCGCTGAGGTGAAAAGTTGTATGTATCACACGAGAGCAAAGATATTTGCATCTCGTGTCTTTGAGTCCCTCGCTACGCTCAAGATTCTAATTTTTAATCACTCGCTACGCTCGTGATTCAACTATAGAATCTTTCGCTTGCTCGGGACTCAACATCAACACTCGCAGCAAAAATCTACTTTGCTCTCTTGTTGAACAAATAACTATTCTGAGTAAAATAAATAATCGTTTATTAATCAAAGAAAAGTTACAGAAAATTTCCAGGGGTCCCCGCACTAAGCTTCGCCTGTATCACGGAGGGCCATTAAACAATGAAATAGAAAATATTTTTTATTATAGTGACAACTGAAAACATTTAATTGCATATAACTGGATGGATGGATGGATATAAATGTATGTTACGCCATTTTTCCCAAAAAGGCTTTAATTATTCAATGTCAAAAAATTGCTGATACGCTCGTTACAACTCCATTCGGTTCCCAAGGATATAGGTTAACGTGTAGTCAAATGTACGTGCCAAGTTCCCGGCAAGTGGGTGGCAAAACGTGGCCGCTTCGAAAGGCGGTGGTAGGCAAGCGGTCTTCCGAGAATCGCCCGCGTCAAGTCGAGTGCGGTTATTCAGCACACGTATAATAATGTCGACATTATCGCGCCAATTAGCTTATATACAATTAGCTTTGCTTAGTTTGGGAGTAGGTTGATTTGTGTAAAATTGTCCACAAATATTATTATTATTAATTATTGTGCACCATTTGGCGATTGTATATATCGATCTATGCCCTTAATTATTAAACCAGTTTTATAATTAAATCATCTAACAAACCTCTTTGTCTATTAATATCGAACGTCTGTCTGTCGACTACTTGAAAATCTTGAAATACTTATAGAATATTTGAAATCGGATGAGTATAGTTCCTGATATTAACACATATGTAGATACAATCTCACAGACGTTTCCGCTTTTTAATTTAATATAGGTTATATCAGACCAATATGTGTTATATATTAATTTATTATGCGTATTAGTCTTACACAGTCAGTTTACAGAGATACATTAAAATATAAGTATCTACATTTCGATAAGCACTAATCTATCAGTAGATCCCTTATATATCTAAAGGCGTAAGTTTCCATGCGTACTTATTTAACGCATCACCACTTTATTTTAAAATTTAACATAATATATCATTGAGCAGTAGATATCCTTATCATTCAATCAATTTGTAAATATATACAAGTGAAATTCATTTAACATAATCAAACTAAGAAAAAAAAAAAAAAAACTAGATGTTGAAAAACCTAAACAAATCTTAAATTACAGAGCTATAATATGTACTAGAAACAGTTTTATAACAGCTTTTATAACACCGCCTTAACAGAGGTACAAAGTAGGTATACCCAAAATAATACACGACCTGAAGCAGATAGGCAGTTAGAAAGCATTTACAACGTTGAATAATAACAAGTTCAAGGAAATAAACTCAATCGTGACTTTGAAGAAGCGCCAGCGTCGTACGTTACTTTAATGTTCACTACACCACTAAATCCAACAGTTTGCAAACCGCTAACTTTGGATGCATTATATCCAACCTGTATTGCAGCTTAATGATGCTGTATTAACTACACTAGCAATTCACCATACTTTTGTCATTTAAATCACAAGTAATAAAAAATGATAAGTCTACATCAACCTCTTTTAAATAGTATAAAAGTACTCCATCATGAAACAAAAAAAAATTGGATATAGCTGTACAGCTTTTGCTTCAATAGCAGAAGAATGTGTAATCAGCAGAGGCGTGGCATTCATAGAACTCTAATCTTAGTCTATATAATTCTTAAGTAACCAAATTATCCTTTACCATTAAACCAGCAATATATTTGTATATATATTTGCAATCACGTTCTCGGAAACGGCTCCAACGATTTTGATGAAATTTGGAATATAGGGCTTTACGGGGGCGAGAAATCGATCTAGCTCAGTCTCATGTCTGGCAAAATTCGTTCTTTCCGTATTTTCACCCGAGCTGAGCTCGGTCGCCCAGGGACTTATAAAGGGCATTGAGCAGAGCAACCTTGTAGAGGTTTGGATGTTTTTTTAAAAATAATAGTTTAGAGGACCTCTTAATACGCATAGATATCGACGACCGAATAGCCTGGGGTTAGAGAACCTGACTATGAAGCTCGAGGTCCCGGGTTCGATCCCGGGTCGGGGCAGATATTTGTATGATGAATACGAATGTTTGTTCTCGAGTCTTGGATGTTTAATATCTATTTAAGTATGTATTTATCTATATAAGTATGTTTATCCGTTGCAACGCGTTGTCGAGTACCCATAGTACGGGCCTTGCCTAGTTTGGGACTAGATCAATTGGTGTGAATTGTCCCACGATATATGTATTTTTTTTATATATTAAATATAAGAATATCGGAGCCGAGATATTTAAGTTTAGTTTATAACTTTTCAATATGACCTGTCGAAATATATATGGCAAATATCTCGGCCCGATGCTTTTTACAGTATAACATTTATAACGAAATATGTTTGTTTTGAATAGATCTATCATAATCTACGAATTTCATGAGTGGCCGCTCACCTAAAAAAATGACAACACTTTTACCCAATACTCTTTAAGAAAAACAATAAATTCAAATCATATTCTCCACTAAAATGCGAATCTGGAACCTTTTGCAAGATAGGCGGTTCCTTAAATCAACTGAGCTATATTTAAGTCTTACTCGACAAATTGGTCACATAAAAAAAAGGAAACATATACATACTATGATGCCTCAGTCATTCTGTATTGTAATTTTAAAGAAATTTAAGATACTTAGCTACTTAATAAGTGTGTGTGTCAGTTTGATTGCGTCCCAGTTTTATACCAAACCAAATAATACCAAAAAATAATTAATAGGTACTTACACTTACTGCTAGAATTTTTTTTTTCATGTACAAATTTTACTTAACCCTGAAACCTATAATTTAACTAGAACCCCGACATTTACTTGACCCTCGAACATTCAACCTAATTAAACCTTTTTATTAATATATGAAGAGTTTGTCTGTGTCTCTCTATTTTGCTTTTATCTATATTTATTTATATATATATTATTCAATGAAAAGTAATTTGTATAAAACAACTAAATTTACTATTATTTACCAGCTACAGAAGCCCAGGTTCCAAAAAATCAAAATTAACAGACAGAACAAGCTTCTCAGCTTTTCGTAAATGAATAAAATGGCATAGGCTGAATTTGAAAGAGGAAACAGTCGAGAGGGACCTCGGTTGTGCCCGTTTTTGTACTATAGACGGGGCAGCCCGATTACTATGCTCTCAACGGATCCAGTCACTTCCTCGGATGGCCACTACCCCAATTCCTCCAATTCCTTGTTCGGCCGCTTCCCAGTACGGCCATTTCACCAAATGACCCTTAGTCAGCTGCAGCTTAATACGATCTCCACTTCTGTTGTAGAAGGTTAGGCAGTAGGCACGTTAGGTAGCTTCAGATGCCCGAAGGGCAAACAGACCAGAAATAGGAGCCCCGCCCAGCGGGGCTCCGTCGACACTGCCGGATGACGAAACAAATGCACGTTCTCCTGGTGTTGACCTATTTCTGATCTGTTTGACCTTCGGGCGTCTGAAAATACCTAACGAACCTAACCTACCTAAGTGAACCATTTGCGAAGTGGACTATATGCGAAACCCCTACAGGTCATTTGAGTGGACTTTATTCTATGTTGACCGACTGCGAACAAATGATAGACAGTTCATGGAAAGAGGCCGTTTGGAGAGTAGGCCATCAAAGGGAAAAGGCCGTTTAAGGAATGTGGCCCTAGGTGACCTAATCCCTCTTAACACTTGTAATCATTTGTCTGGAATGTCATCTGCAAAAATGTCAAGTAGAAAAATTGAGTGGCTTGACAAATACTACTTTTAATTGCATTTTATTGAAACTGAATTAATAAGTCACTAATTATCAGGCCATTGTTCACAAATGAGTTGTTAGAAAAACTAGGAGGCTTGCGAGCTGAGGTATTTGCACATGTCACTAACAAATGAATGTAAGTAGATACTACCATTTGGAAGAACATATCTACCCTATAAAGTGGAGAACTTAATAATTACTTAATAAACCGCGCTGCACAAGATCGGTAAATGTCATTATCGTCTCAATCTTTATTAGTCCAGTCCAGTACTGCCGTGTCAATCCTATCTCATGTATCTTGAGATACATGAGTTACGCGTAACAGGTCTAAATCTGTTTATTTTCCATGCCTTTATCGACCTACATATTCAGTTTTTTTAATTTAACTTACCAATTCCTTATACGAGCCTGTCACGTAACTCATGTACCTAACTCTGTTTTTCCATAGTAAATCATGGCTAAATACTGTACAAAAAAACTACAAAAGGCGTTTTCTCAAAACTATGCTTTTTGAGATACATGAGATAGGCTTGACACGGCAGAATAGGGAAATTATTTCTTACATAATAATTATGTTCTCGTAAAAAACGTACTTTTTTAACCCTGCCGCAAAAAGAGGGGTGTTATAAGTTCAACCTGTGTGTGTATGCGTGTGTTGTCTGTCTGTGACATCCTGGCCCCCGAACGCGTTGAAATGCGGTTTTTTAGGGTTCCGTAGTCAACAAGAAACCATTATAGTTTCGCCATGTCCGTCTGTCCGTCTGTCCGTCTGTCCGTTTATCCGTCTGTCCGTCCGTCCGTCCGTCTGCGGCTTAGCTCAGTGACCCTTACTACTAGAAAGCTTTAATTAGGCAAGAGTAGGTATATAAATCAATCACGCCAACAAAACGCTAGAATATAATTTGGGAAACAAAAATGGTACACATAAAGTGGGGATGTTTTTTTTTCTCGGTAAACCATATGGTGTGGGGTATCGTTGGATAGCTTGTTTAAAAATGGTAAACCGGCCAAGTGCGTGTCGGACCACGCACATCGAAGGGTTCCGTGCCTATTAAAAAGGTCGTATCGTTACTGAAATCTTATGGCACTTACATCCTTTTCTTTAAGGAAGGCAGTTTTTTAGAAATATCTCGAAAACCTTTGAACAGATCTTGTTCGCTGACAGAATTTAATAAGCCATGATTTTTTTCATATTTTTAAAATACACGGTTCAAAAATTAGAGGGAGGGACACAATTTTAGTGACTTTCGGGGCGATTATCTCCGACTCTATTCACTTAATCAAAAAAAATGCTGAGAAACCATATATTTATTTTAAAAGACCTATCGATTATTGTACCACACGTGGGCTTGCAACGAAAAAAAAAATGTTGACTTTCAGTTTTATGTATGGAGTGCACCCCTAAAGAATTTTGTTTTTACTATGTAGGAATAACCTTCCACAGCACCAGAAAAAATTTGCAGACTTTTCAGCTGAGTCATTTTTTTTTTTTAAATAAAAACAGTTTCCTCACTTACGTTTTGGGTGTATGACGGCGAATAAGATACTTTCCTTGATGCGTCTCATATTACAAAAAAATATTTTAAATATTTGACCCTGGCGATGACAAATATAGCTGCTGCAGCTGTCAATATCATTGCCAGTGTTAGTTTACCACGGATATTTAAAATAGTTTTTGCAATATGAGACAGACCAAGGAAAAAATATTATTCGCCGTCCTAAACCCAAAACGTAAGTGAGGAAACTGTTTATATTTTTCAAAAATAATTGACGCAGCTAAAACACCTGAAACTTTTTTCTGGTGCTAAGGAAGGTTATTCCTATCACCAAAATAATAATCAGGTATTTCTAATATTTTCATCCATTCCCAATTATGCTTCGATAAAAAAATACTTACGTATATATTTTTTATGTTACTTACCAAAGTTGATCCAACGCAACACATAATGCAATCACTCAGTGTTTTAAGTGCCAACAAAACCAAATGAAGTGAAGTTTTTAGATTTAGGAAGATTGACTTAAATGAACGTGTTTTGGAATTTAATTTAGGTATTGTTGGCTCTAATAGGGCTGTTTTCTAACAGTTCAAATCAGCAGTTATTTTTGAAAAATCAAGACGCCTTAAGTACATTATTATATTCCCTTTATCTGTATGTCTCGGGTCATTCCACTTAGCCACTCAAAATTTGCATCTTCTCACAGACTTGAAAAAAGAAATTAAATATATTGCAAAATATATGCATCATGTTTTTATTGCTGCTAGGATGATTTTTAGGGTTCCGTCGTGCGTCTGTCTATCCGTCTGTCATAGATCCGATTTGCTCCGAAACTACTGGACCGATTGAGTTGAAATTTGGTACAAATATGTAAATTGGTAACCCAAAGATGGACGCGTAATAGTACATTACTGCAGAGGCCGGGAAATTGCAATTCGTGGATGAGTTGATTTTGTTGGATGAAGCGAAGCTGAATCCGACAATAGAGACGAATCCACGAAACGCCATTCCCGCCGAGGCAGGTATAGTGCTTTTCTCCATAAATGCGAGGAAATCAAATAATATTTTCAATAATTTTAAAACAGCGAGTAGTAGGTATGTCAATAACCTATCATGTTCCCGCCCAACTTATTTTTTAAAAGTATGTACACGGCATGACTCATGGTGCCAGTTTCAATTGACCCACATTAAAAATTTAAAACATTAGAAGCAATTACAATTTCATGTTTTATGTAATTATAATTATTAAAGATTACACGGGATTGAAATCTAAACGCAATTTAGTTCGTTTTGAATATTATTGACATTGGATTTTATTCATCAAGACATTAGAAAGTTAAACTCATACAATAATCTACTTATACTAAGCTAAGGATAAAATACACTAAAAACTAAATAAAATATTTACAAATAAAAAATTGGTTCAAGCTCGGAACCCGGGGGCAGGGTGCCCAGAAGGCTGGCAGCATTGCCGCGCTGGATGGCAATACTGACGCGCTGTGCAAGGTACGCACCAGCCTTCTGGTCACCTGACGCATCAACAAGACGCTTTGCCAACTCTTTAAAAAGGCTAAGAGCACCTGGTCCCCACGGCCCTAACGTTTCCACCCCAAACGGCTCAAACATGTAGCCAGAGTCTATGGCTGCATATTTGCGCCGTTTGAGGAGCTCAGCCGCGTCGGCGGCAGCCCCGGCCCTGATCGAGGTCCCCGAGAGATGGGACGGCGCTAGGGTATCCACACAGGTGGCGTCCCAGACTAGCGGTCGTCCCAACTTCCAAGGAACCAGGGTCATGCCATCCGGTCTCTTGCCATCGTCGCATGCCAGGCCAGTCGGCTCTAGGACCGCCGGTGTACCGGCACTGGCAAGGGCTCGGCGCAGAATATCGTTAATGGAGGCGTGTCGTGCGATACGGCCAGCACTCCTGCTACACGAAAGGCCGTGGAGACCAGTTTTGTTGACACTGGCACCACAGTGGCACCTATGTGGGGCAACACATGCTGCTCCCAGGCGCAGCGATACCGCGAACCTAAAAGTATTGTCTGTAATATTATTTCGAAAATATTTTAATTTCTTCAGTTAATACTATTTGAGACATTTTTTAAAACGTCACTTCGATCTCTTGCAAAAGTAATCGTTTTGTCTATGACAATAAAAAAAAATACTTGGAAAACTTTAAGCACACTACAAACGGGTGCAATTTGTCACACCAACTTGCAATAGTTGGAAAGAGACAGCCATAGATTAGATACTAACCAGTCTAACTATAGCAAGTTGTTATGACAAATTGCTAGGTGTTTAAACTTACGAGCATTTGGCTGTTTGTAGTGATTTGTCATGGTCAAAACATATGATTAAAATGTAAAAAAGTATACAGTAAAGGAATTTCATACATATTCCTGGCCGCTAAACCTGTACAATAATGACTTTTAACTTTTTAAATTTCCGCTTGTCAGTAACGAGGAACTTCACGTACTATTTTTGCTACAGTAAGGCGCACATTTCCGAGCATATTGGAGAAAAGTAAATTAATGAATTCTGAACAAGAGGGCCACTTTTATGGGGTAACTGAAAAATAAAAAATAAAGTTTCGCAAACTATATTGTGTAACATATCAAATGAAAGGGGTTGTTGTAAGCATCTCAGGTATTTTTTTTTTATAGTTTTAGCAAAAACAGATTTGAAGTAATTTAGGAAAAAAAGGCGAACATTGACCATTCCCCCTCCTTATCTCCGCAACCTAGGCTTAAAATTCTGGAAAAAATATCAAAGATCCTTGCCTAAAGATTACAGGAAAACCTAATAAGAAGTTTGAGTATTCAAAGTAGCGGGAAAATTCTCAATATTTTACGGAACCTTCACCACGCGAGTTGAACTCGCACTAGTCCGGTTTTTTTTTATGATTGCATGAAATAAATGATTTTTAATTAATTTAGTAAATCATCATAGCGTTATTCCCGGTGTGCCCTAAAGGAGCCCGGGGTCCGCTTTGGCACCTAATCACAAGATTTGGCGTAGGCACTTGTTTTAAAGAAAATTAGTAAATATTGCGAATATTAATTGCATTAGGTATGAAGTACAAATATTTTTAGGATTTAAAAACACATTTTAACGCACTAGCGACCAATAAACCAATCAGCTACGTTAGTGTAAGGCCTGAGTAGACGCTCCGCTGGCGCCCACTCAGGCCTTACGCTTAGACATTGTCCTAAGAATAATAAGCAAGAAAAAACAGCGTTTCGATTTTTTTTTGAAGTATATACATATGAGCATGCAATTTTACGGCACAGGTTTTAAATATATTATAATGCAACGTAAGAAGATTTTTAACCACACAAAAATATTGGCGTTCGAACCTGGGACCGCGACCGACCTATATAGTCATTGTATAAGCTAACGGCATCGGGAGGCACGGCAGTGCCCCCGCCAAGTTGAGCGCGAAGCAAACACTGCCGTACCATCCTTTACTGGAACCATTTCGCCACATTTTCAGGCCCCTATTTGAGAACCTCTGGATAAGACCAGAACGCAGAAATTTTCGTCATCCAGTAAGCTATAATCAGATACTTAAAATCCAAAATTTCAAGTCAGTATGTAATTTAGTTCCGAAGTTAAGCGAAAGCAAAGTTTCGCATTTATGACACTCACTCACTCACTCACTCACTCATGATCATCAGAATAGAACTAGTACTTCCTATAAACTCAGAGAGCTGAAATTTGGTACAGAGTTAGGATTTAATGGCCACATAAAGAGAAAACTATAAAAACTAGGATAATCGAAGATCTGGAGACCCTGATTAGAAAACACAAGAGCCCAACCAAACTATTAGAGATCGACATACCGCCTTTACAAAAAATATTCAACTTGGTGGGTCGCTTCATTTGATGTCAAAAATCGAAGGTCTGAAGTATCCGATGAAGAACCCTCAGCTGGTCTCAGGTGTATTAGAGATATGGTAATGCCCCCTTCTACTATTGGTACATAAAAAAATCGACTGTCGTTGCAAAAATCTAGCGTAGTGGGACACATCTTCTAATTTAATCTAGCCTATAGCGTCCCACTGCTGGGCGAATGCCTCCCCTTCTGCTGTTAGAGCTCAAGCTTCAGCGATCACCGAATACAACCGGCTTAGGCATAAATACCGCGTCGATTTTGCAGAAATTAAACCGTCTAAACCGTCTAAAAGAATAAATAATGAACGCGAATGGGCAATACAAAAAACTGTTGCTACTGTACAAGAATCAGAACCGGAAAAAAAAAAAGAAAGATTTGTAATAATAAAAAAACTACTCCTAAAAAGAAAAAAAATGTGTCAAATAAGAAAATCTAATAAAATAAATCAATATGCCCACGTTTCTACAACAAGAAGTGAAATCCCACCAAAAACATTCTGTAAAAAACTAGCCAAGTCTCGATGGAGCTGCTTGTTTATCTCTAAAAAGTAGGTAATGAAATCTAGACAAAGTCGGCAGTGCCAGGTCTAAGGTTCCTTACTGCGATTTCTTTATTATTATAGTTAATGTTGTGTGACTTGGCCGTTGAAGGGTACACAAGGGTACAAAACCAGGTGCTCCATGACACCATTGCACCAATCCGTCGTCAGAACCGCTACCCATTGACGATGGAAAATTGCCACTTGGAAAACGTTGATTCAATAACCAGTCAATTGTAGGCTTGATAAAGCTGCGTATTTCAATGATACTTATGTATAGGCGAGCCTGACACAAACAGTATAAAAAATTGTTTCCAGTTCAGACGGACTTCCAATCATTGATAGAAATCCAAATTTATGTTAGAGGGTCATTCTTGAGATTTGCATTATTCATCTGATTCTCTGGGCGTTTTTTATTTTAAGAAATTTCTACTAAGTTACAAAATCAAATTAAATATATAATAATAAACATATTTATCGAATAGGCATCACTTTGGGTCAATTAGGTACGGAAATATACCGATTCAAAGTTTAGCTGTCGGGGGAATCAGAAAAAATATGGAGGGAATCAGAAAAAATGTCGGGGGAGTCAGAAAAATGTCGAAGGAATCAGAAAAATGTCGGGGGAATCAGGAAAAGTCAGGGAAATCAGAAAAACTACAAGGGAATGAGAACAATGACAGGAGAATCATAAAAACTACAAGGGAATCAGAAAAATTGTCAGGGGAATCATATAAACTACCAAGAGAATCAGAAAAGATGTCAGGGGAATCATACAGACTACAAGGAAATAAAAAAAATGTCAGGGGAATGATAAAAAGTACAAGGGAATGATAAAAGGACAGGGAATGATTAAAAAATTACAAAGGAATGATACATTGACAGGGGAATGATACACTGGTAGTTTAAGATCAGATTTTTTTATTAAGAGTCCGCAGTAAGCTCGGTTCAAGAATTTTCATGTCGACAATGTAAAATTTCTAAATCGATGATATTTTGGACATTTCAACCCCACCGCACCCCAACAGGGAGATGGTATTGCACGTCCGCCATGTTGGATTTTAAAATCGTTGTTGTTTTCGTAATCAGCGACCCGATAAACCATAGAGACGATACCTATGTTGATTTTCAGACTTTGTCACCACATTCCCCCCTTATAGAGGTTGAATTCTCAAAATACCTGAAACACGTGTTTACTCATTTATCGATAGGAATACTGCTGTGAATTTTCGAAAGAAATAGCCTAACTAATATTGATACCCCATACAAACTTTGGACCCCCATTTCACCCCCTTAGGGGTTGAATTTTGAAAAATCCTTTCTTAGTGCACCCCTAGACCTTTTAAGGAACCTACGTACCAAGTTTGGAATCTCTAAAACCAGCGGTTTGTGCTGTGCATTGATATATCAGTCAGTCTGAGAGTCGGGGGAAGTAGAGTCGCGGGAATCAGAAAAAGTATGTTTCTTGTTGATTATGCCAAAACTGTTATTAATATTAGAGTCATTTCTAAATCAACCCATGCAAACATTCATCTGTTGATGCGTCCTTTATCCGCGGCATTGGTAGCGCTACTGACGTGGGCGAGGCACGGCGGGAATTCCGCGTCACAAGAGTTGCATCAGGGGAATCGTAGCTTAGCTCTGGACAAACCTTTGATATAGATTCCAACAAAAACTACTATATATAGGGGAACCATATTTTTTTATTTTAATCATCAACTTATAATTTAACGATTTAACTCCATACAATATTTGATTTCAATCCATAATTAGTCCTTTTAAGAGTAGATTGTTCACAAAATGATGGATGGACGCACCGGGGGAATCAGGTTTTAGGTGTTTGATATTTTTTTATGACTACATCTACTTACCTTAATCAAAAAGTAAATCCTGCCCCAGTTAAATTAAGGATTTAACTACTATAAAAAAATGTGTAAGGTCAATTATTTTATGTTTGCGGGTACTTTTTCCCTCTGGACGGTGAAAATTGACCCTCTCAAGAATCACCCTAGATCGATGGTCGATTTGACTCTTTTTATCAAGCCTACTATTGACTGGTTATTGAATCAACGTTTTCCAAGTGGCAATGGTAGCGGTTCTGGCGACGGATTGGTGCAATGGTGTCATGGAGCACCAGGTTTTGTACCCTTGTGTACCCTTCAACGGCCAAGTCACACAACATTAACTATAATAATAAAGAAATCGCAGTAAGGAACCTTAGACCTGGCACGACTTTGTCTAGATTTCATTACCTACTTTTTAGAGATAAACAAGCAGCTCCATCGAGACTTGGCTTGTTTTTTACAGAATGTTTTTGATGGAATCCTGTTTTTTTCGTCAGGCTAATTCAAATAATAAGAACTTGTGATGATTTTGAAAAGTGGCTTGAACACGACAAAAAATGCGAAGTGTGCATGTCCCTTCATGAAACTATTTTTGGGTTATGCAACTAACCAATATACTATTCTATATCATTAAATTTCATAAAAAGATACACGTTTTCAATTTCACACATTTCAGTGTTCAAACCTTGGAACGCCAGAAAAAACACTGCTAAGACGAACAAATGTCTAGACTGAGTTGACCTTAGCGCCTTTTACAGTTGTCACTCGTAGGGGCGCGGTTGCATCATATATGTATAGTAGGCAAAAACCAGTCATATAACAGTAAATGTTCATCATTATTTTCTGTTGTCGCTTAAAGCAGATTTTATATTTAGATTTTATGAATTTATAATCGGCGTATTTATATAT
Source organism: Epinotia nisella (assembly GCA_932294315.1). NCBI lineage: Eukaryota > Metazoa > Arthropoda > Insecta > Lepidoptera > Tortricidae > Epinotia > Epinotia nisella. Next base: position 10,665,778 of record OW028680.1, read on the forward strand.
ACAACCGTACCGTATACCGTATTTGATTATACGTAAAAATGGGAAGGGGGTAAACCCCATTTCATTTAATTTTTGATAACTCATCAAAAGTATCATTTCGCCTATTTTTTCACCCTATTTATGTAGGTACTCGTACTATTTTATCTTACTCATAATAAAGGACTTAATCTGAGACTAAACTTCAAGATCGTTATGGACTAAAAAAAACATTATCTTGTTGTTTAGTCTAGAGTAAATGGTAAAAAGTTAACTTTTTTTTAAATAAAATCTGAACTGGACATATGTGTAGTGAGTAGTGAGACACCCTACCCCAGGTAGGTACAGGTCGGTGGTACGTCCGAAGTAAAGCATTCGTTTAATCATAATCATAAACTTTATTGCACACCATGGTATTACAGTTGTTACAAATATATTTTAGTGTCACATGGTCCCAGACAGGGTATTGCAAATTGTGCGTTACTCGTACTTAAGTAAGTACGAGTAACGCACAATTTGCAATACCTAGTTTGCTGGTGAAGAACGAATGCTTTACGTCCGACAAAAAACGCGATCGTGTTAGCCGGGCGAGTTTCACTAATCGATAGTCCTCCTCATATAATCACATCTGGGAGGAACCCCGGGTTTGTTTGTTACCTAGTTCCGAAAATTGGCGTTAGCACTGGTACTTAATTATTTTCAAATCCTACCGAATGTTTTTTTATGAATTTGCGTGATTGTATTGCAGGCCCCAAGGATCCACACGGGAAAAAATGTTTTAGCGGTGTTTACTATTCTATCCTGGAAATAAATTCCGAATTCTGGTAAAACTATTTTTAAGAATCAGCTTCAAAAATTACCTACCCTCTAAATAGAAACTCGCAAACGTAAAATCCTTTACCTTATGATACTAATTTATTTATTTGTTTATTAGGCAAGGTAACAAAATATAAATTAATATGTATAGATATTTAAAATTGTTCCATCGAAATAGTACAGAATTTACATTTCTATAACTACCATGCACAACATGTTAAATAAAAAATTGAATGGACAAACAATACAAATAGTTTAACTACTTAATGACAGTGGTCGTAATGAAACCATTACCAGCAGTAAGCCGTACTTTATTAAATTTAACATTTTGACATTTCCTTTATAATCTTGTATTCACTTTTGTAGTATACAATAAATAGGTAACAATTACGAAAACAATATTCCTTTGCTATTCCGCTAAAAAACGTGCAGGTCGATCAGCGGAGATCAAATGCAACTATTTGCGTATAAACATGCAAATAATTACAGCAAACCACCACCAATAATGAAAAAACATTGTTTCCGCAAAGTAACGCCTGATTCAATAAATTATTTAAATAGGTAACAATAAAAAAATTAACTACTAAAATTACTAAAACTAACTTAACCTATGGGGCCTACACTATATTTACATATATAATAAAATTAAATTAAATAATTAATGAGATCACATGAGATCGTGAAGGTTATATTTATCTTCGTAACAATTTTGTAACATTACTTTTAAATTTATAGAGACTTAAACAAAAAATATCAACATCCTAACAGATCTTATTGTAGGATGTGCACATACGAGCCAGGGGACTGTGTTGGGTGACATTGTTGGATGCTATGGGAACTAGAAACTGAGTAGGATTGCGACACGGTTTTGAATAGGTACACCCGAAAGTGTATGTTATTAATGAGGTTGGAGTCCATCGTATTATTAATAATTTTATATAAAATTACTAACTCGTTATTAAAGAATATTCGTAAATATTTTAAAGAATATTTGTTGCGTTTTAATTAGTATGATACAAACGCTTGAATAATAGAACTGGCGCCCGCTCATTTTTTGTGTGTCTATTTCAAAGCGCATAGACATTTTTTTGTTCGTGACCTCTTCTGGCATTACACTGTCTCGCCGTGCGTTCATTTAATTCTAAATAGAGATAACTCAATCTGGAAAAAATATGGTCGATAGTTTTTACAACTAGCCGGTACTTATCTTATGCATTCACTTTTTAGGGTTCCGTAGCCAAAATGGCAAAAACGGAACCCTTATAGTTTCGTTATGTCTGTTTGTCAGTCTGTCCGTATGTCATGGACATTTGCTCAAAAACTATAGGGTGTATTTTAATGAAATTTGGACTATATGTGTATTTTTTAGCTGCTACATAGTTATGGAATCAATAAGTGCCGTGAGTTTCCTTTGAAGATGACTTTTTTAACTCACGGTTATATAGTGATTTTTAATGTGGGTCAGCTAGTAGAAGGTACGGAACCCTTCATTGTGCGAGGTCCGACACGCACTTGGCCGTGTTTTTATATCATCATCGTCGTTATCAGGGTAAACGACTTTTTTTTATTAAGGATAGCTAACTATTAAACTAAAACAGTTATTTTAAACAAGTTTCAAAAAACCCAACTGCCGTTTCATATATTAGCCTATTTCACTCACACGATCATGATAAATCCATCGACAACTCATATGTCAATATCCATCAAGCCGTTTAGAGTTTGGACTGCTAGCCCGTGAAATATACATTTCTGATCCACATACATACGTACAAACACTCCAAAACATAACCATGCTTCTGAGACAGTCGGGTAAAAAAACGGTATTTTTAATGATAAAATTTACCTACTTACAACTTAAAATTTCATTTGCAGATTTAAAAGGATTATAAAAAAACAAAAGATCCATTGTTTATTACAATCAAAGGATCATTTAAAAAATCCAACATGTCATTTTAATATTATTACGTAATTGATTAAAAATGTCCACCGTTGAGATATCCTCACCTTTCTCTAAACTAAATTAAAACTCTGTTGCGCGAATTCAAAGGCGTAATGAGCTTCAGATTAAAAAAATAATGCTGTAAAGCTTGTACAAAAATGAATGCCTTTGCCTCTTAATAAAGTGTCAATACCGCTACATAGTTAGGTTAGGTGAAAGTTTTAAAATTGTTGCTGTGGCGAGGTGTGGGCAGCGGGTGCGACAGAGGCTACTGCCCCAGGCGGCGGCGAGGACGCAAAAAGCACGGTTTGAACGCATGTCTCGTTTCTTACAACCCCTGTACGGTTTAAATACTATAAATGACTAGCTTTTGCCCGCGTACTTACAGTAATTTTAACCGTCTACAAAAAAGGTGCATCTCAGTTTGACCCGTATGTTCCAATTGAATTGCAATTTGGCACAAATATTTTCAAGTATTTTCATATCCACAATGTTAAATTTCAAAATCGATGCCATTTTCGTATTTAACGTCCCAAAATACCATAAAAACGACACCCATATTGATATTTATACATTTGAACCCTATCGCACCCCAACAGGGGAGATGGTATTTCACGTCCACCACGTTAGATTTTAAAATGGTTCTTGTTTTACTCGTAGTTATCAGCGACCAGCGACCCGTTAGAGGGGGGGACACAATTTTAGTACTCTTTCGGGGCAATTATCTCAGACTTTATTCACTTAACCAAAAAAAATGCTGAAAAACCTTATATTTATTTTGAAAGGCCTATCAATTGATTGCCACACGAGGGCTTGCAATGATTTTTTTTTTAATTTCCGGTTTTATGTATAAAGTGCACCCTTAAAAAAATTTTTTTTAGTAATTTAATTACAAAACTATGTAGCGGCTAACAAAATACACCTTTCCTCAAAATTTTATTCAAATACACCTTATAGTTTTCGAGTAAAATGCCTGTGACATACGGACGAACAGACAGACAGACATCACGAATCCATAAGGGTTCCGTTTCTTGCCATTTGGCTACGGCACCCTAAAAACGACACTTGGTTATTAAAAAGCCACCACGTCATACCGTGATCTTTTAAGTAGGAAAACACAGATTCTATAAGTAACTAAAAATAACTAGTATGTATACTTATAGCGTAGTAGACATTTATAGACTCAATGCCAGACTAGGCTAGACAGGTATAAGGCCGCCGGCTTCCAAAGGTCGACGAACGCATATTTCGGCGTCTACCAACAAAACAAGGATTCGAAAGCCTAATCTAGACGGGTCTGGCTAGAAAGCGGTTATAAGCTAGGCTTTAAATTAAAGACAGCTAATGACGTCACTCGACGACGCTTTTTAGGGTTCCGTAGCCAAAATGGCAAAAACGGAACCCTTATAGTTTCGTCATGTCCGTCTGTCCGTCTGTCCGTCTGTCCGTCTGTCCGTATGTCACAGGCATTTTACTCGAAAACTATAAGGTGTATATGAATAAAATTTTGAGGATAGGTGTATTTTGTTAGCCGCTACATAGTTTTGTAATTAAAATGACAAAAAAAATTTTTTTAGGGGTGCACTCCATACATATAACTAAAAGTCAAAAAAAAAATTTTCATTGTGACCCCCCGTGTGGCACATCAATCGATAGGCCTTTCAAAATAAATGTAAGGTTTCTTAGCATTTTTTTTGATTAAGTGAATAGGGTCGGAGATAATCGCCCCGAAAGTGACTAAAATTCTGTCCCCCCCCTCTAATTTTTGAACGGTGTATTTTAAAAATATGGAAAAATTCATGGACATAGGGCTTATTAATTTCATTCACCGAAAATTGTTTTGAACAAGATCGGATCAGAGGTTTTCGAGATATTGCTGAAAAACTGCCTTCCTCAAAGAAAAGGACGTAAGTGCCGTAAAATTTCTGTGACGATACGACCTTTTTAATAGGCACGGAACCCTTCGTTTTGCGTGGTCCGACACGCACTTGGCCGGTTTTTTTTGTCTAGCCTCACAGTCATAGAATAATAATATAATAGTAGTACATCGCCGTTTAGTTTATTCACTGCATATTCAAATAGATAATGTATTTTTAGCCCAAGTATATTTCGTTTTGCTTTGCGAATGGCGTTTTTTCCTGTAGTAAATGTACCTATAGTATTATGCTACATACACGTCTTTCAAGGCCGTGAAAATTAGCAATGTAACACAAAAGCAGACCTTGTTTAAAATATACGAGTATATATAATTTTGACGGCCTTACCCATACGGTAAAGTTTAAAGGTAGTTTTGCTTAAAAATCTTGTACTTGTGTAATTAAGATTTTTTGCATAATTTTAATAAGGGAATTTGTGAACAGTCACTTGAATAGATAGGGAATTTGTGATTACACACGCAAAAACTTACACACATTTTTTGTTAATTCAAGATCAAAATAAAACTACGACGGATACGTCACTGCCAAAATTGTCATCATCACTTACGGCATTTTCAGGTACCTAAACATTTCCGATTTCGCCAACCTTTTTGCATTTATCATTGTAATATTTTTAAAGATACGTCTAACATTTTCAATTTAAAAAATAAATATACATTTATCGGTGGCCTAGGAGTACAGACTACTGCCTTAGAGTCGATGTACCCGGGTTCAAGACCAGCAACCGGCATGCACTTTTTGTATGTTTTAAATTCTTAGTGAGTACATTTTCAAAACGCCGAGTAGTTCTATAAAAAGAAAGCTTAGACTCACTCTATCTCTTACCTACTCATTTGCCGCTACTACAGTATTGATATGATAAGATATAGTAACTACATGTTCGAAAATGTTTTTTTTTTGACGTGACGCATCAAGATATTTGAAAATGTTTTTTTTATGTGTAGGCAGTTTCCACAAAGCCATTGCGTTGTTCCTGGGAAATCAAAAACAGCGGACCTATGTCCTCAATACGAGGTCAGATCTGGAACCGATTGGTGACTCTGCCGTGCCCCAAGGATCAGTTTTTGGTAATAACCTGTTTCTGATTTTAGTAAATGATATCACGACTGCCTGTAACGAGCCTGAGTATTTGTGATCTTCGCCGATGATACGTGCATCGTAGTCAGTGCTGATGATGTGGAAACCTTGAAATCAAAGCTACTGCTACTACGTTACGTTACATATGTCTGAGTGGTTCTCTGCAAATGGCATGCTACATGCTACTAAATGTGGAAAAGACGAACCTTATACATTTTAGTCTAAAAAGAAAATATGGGCCATATTTTCTTTTTAGACTAAAATAAACATAACCATCAACAATACGAACTAGACTAGCACCTACTTTGTCTCTCAGCAACTTGAGGAAAGCTTACTTCGGTTACTTCCACTCAATTCTAATTCAAGGGGTAAATCTGTGGGCAATGTCTGCTAATCGTGACAGAGTGTGCAGAATTCAAAAGCGAGCCTTGCGCATCATCGACCGAAAACCAGTAGACACCATAACATCCTAACGTTACTAAGTGTATACATATTGACTGCTTGTACATACATACGAACCAACCTACATAACTATAAAACCTACGATCAACCCACCCAAAGGCCTACGCGCAGGCGGCACCTGCTGGAGTCCCCGCGGCAGCGCTTGGCTAAGGCTCGCGCGGCACTCGGCGTTGCCGGGACCCACATATATAACTGTGTTTCCGAACGTGTTCCGAACACATTAAAACAACTGAGAGTGATGCCTCATTTACAAAAAAAACTTAAGACATTGCTTACTGACCTTGCGTGCTACAATCTAAATGAGTTTCGCCAAAAAGATCATTGACCCTAACACAGGCCAAAATTGTAAATTTTATTATTTTGTGACTTGTAAATAGATGTACATTTATCAATAAATAATCGGAAACCTGTATATATGAAATTTGAGGTTCTTGTTAATCTGAGGGGTTTTATTACATATGCCAATTTTCATGTTTTTATGTTAAACAGATTTTGAGTTATTAAGGAGTCAAAGGTGGCTCCAAATGGTTCGTGTAATATATCTTACTCGCGATTACGTTATTTTTCTAAGCGGGACTTAATCGCGTATAATTAACTTATTTATTCCGTAAACAAATTTGATTTAAGTATAATTAGCACAAATTGACAGTTATGCATAGGTACCTACATAAAATTCGCCCCGGTATTCCCAAAACGGGTGAGCAGAGCAAATTTAATTTAATTTTCACCTACCACTGCAATATCACAATATTTATACTACAAAGCTGATTTCTCATTCATGTGGTTATTTTCCCTTCTGGGAGCAGCTTGGTCGGTACCTACACCTGCCCAAAGTTTTACGGGAGGTTGGAATGTGTTTCGAGACGTAGGTATTTGAAAAGTATAGAGGGTGCGTGACCCGCAGAAAAATGTGACATTTGAGCTACATGGCAAACCTAAAAAGTTGACCAACGGCCTGCTAAAACGACAAAACTTAGGTCACGGGTGCTCGACTGATCCAAATCCATTGATACAACTCCACTGATTCCAAAACTCGACTTTTTGTTACGCTTGATCTTCATAGCATCATTCTATTGACCACAAATACTAATAATATAGGTACCTATACTGAAGTAGGCCACCAGACGCATTAACGCACATTCCGAAACCGAATAGACGAGTTCGCATAATTATCTGACTTCTTTTCTTAGGTAATTTGGAGACGGGTATGGTTCGAGATTCGAGACGACCACAACGAGGTGCAATTTCCGCATTATCGTATCACGATCACAATTGCCATTTTATACTCAGACATTCTGCATTCGAATAACATTCAAATTTCAATAGAACGTATTACCTTGATTTGTAGAAAAACCCGTTAGTTATAAATCGAGAAAGAGGCCTAATCAGAGACTTATTTAACCCATACCACAGAATAGATAATACATACTTACCTATTTTAAATGAAAAGCGTGTTATTTCCTGCGTCGAAAATTTATTCAAATAATGAAAAAGTCAGTAGACTGTCTACTACATTTAATAAAAAAACCGAACAAGTGCGAGTCGGACTCGCCCACCGAGGATTCCGTACAAAATTCCAAATGTATTGTTTTTGGATTTTTCCCTGTAATTGTAATATATATTACTTGCCAAATTTCATAGTTATAAGTAGGTCAACGGCAAGTACCCTATATACATTTTGATTCCCTTGAGAGTGTCGAAATAGTCGTTTTTTGCGGCATAAACGGCACTATCTTTTTTTTTACGTTAACTTAGAAGTTTGATTTTTTTCACAGCTTCAAGGGACTGTAGACTTGAGAGATATGGTATTAATTTCAACTCCATACCTCCACGTGTTTCCGAGATAAAGGGTCTTGACAGACATACATACCGACAGATAGACGGACCAGGGATCGGATACCGGTATTTTCTCCATACAAATTAAACCGGTACTATTTCGTTCTTTGGTTACGATATCATTTTTGATGGGGCAGTCTAATAATACGAATATTATGTTACCTAAATAAATACACGATAGAGTCCTACATTAAGAGCCTAACATATTTCAAAATATTAGACTACTTCGGGGATTTTAGAAAAAAACCGGTTCCGATCCCTGAGACGGACACCAAAGTGATCCTATAAGGGTTCTGTTTTTTCCTTTTGAGGTAGGTACGGAACCCTAAAAAAGATCATTCCTGTATTATGCTGGTCCTTTAGTTATTAAATTGTATTTCTCTTACAATTTGACTGTCAGTTATTATTGGTTGACAGATTAACTGAGACGGTGCCTTTGACGAGGCTGGAGCACACGGGGAAGGTGACAAGCGGACAAAAGGGGCCCAGAGGATAGCGAAGGGCAGGCGCCTGCCGCCCGCAGCCTCTTCGGCGTCTCCCTCTGTGCCCCTGACTCATCCTAGGCGCCGTCTCAGTTAAGCGATCTGCCTATACCTACGAGTATAATAAGTTTATTACGGAAGACATTGAGAGCGGAGCCTTCGGACATAATAGGGTCCTGTCAGCATCAACTGGGTGCGGAATCTTAAAAATGCAGTAGTTTTTTTTTTTTGTATTACAAAGAAAATCATCATCATATCAGCCAAAAGACGTCTACCACATAGGCCTCCCCCAAAGAGTGCCAAAGTGACCGGTCCTGAGCCACCCGCATCCAGAGGACTCACGCGACCTTATCCGCAAAGAAAATACTTAACTTTATTTAGGTACTGCTCTACTTTCATCTGCAAGTAGGTACTTACCTACATATACTTTCGAATATATCTTTATCATGCATGTTTTTCTTAGAGTAGGTATTAGCGTGATAGGTAGGTACTGACAAATCGTCATGGTGCATTTTTGATATATACGTTATCTATTCGTGCGGGCTGTCAGTCTTTGCTAAAAATAGCGCCAGCGGCCGATAACACACCTGCGCTTGCGGCTTCTTGGGAAACACGAATTCACTAGACGATTTATGTTTTTACGCTCTCCTGTAAAATTTGATCAAAAGCAGATACTAGGTTAGTAGATACCTACGGGGCAGCCGAATACCGTTGAAGTTAGCTGCAAATGACTCAAAGGACTCGAGAGTGGTTAGGTGCGCACTCTTATCGCCCGCGACCACCCTGGGGCGTATTTACCCTAGGGCCACCCGGGCCATGGCCGGCGTAGCCGCCACTGGCCCATTGCATTTTGTTTTGGTATTGGCGCCATTCAACCAACTTTTTTTGTCAATCTCAATTTAAAATTAAGTAACATAAAAAAAACAAGAACTAGTAAGTCATTTGGTCGAAAACACGCTTGTAAGTTAAGTTACGTCAATACCAATCGCCGTGTCTGTATTAATACCTTCTTTCCTGTATGCGACCAATTGTTGGGCGAGCTAAAGCGGTATGACGCAGTATAACCGACCATTTCGCATTTTTGTCTGAAATGAATATATTGTTTGAAGCGCATGTTCGACTTTACGCCAAAAATCTTCAGCAATGTGGCAGCAAGCAACCTAAGATTTTTTTACGATACCATTCGAACCAGTTTTTGGAGAGGAACGGATGTTTTAATGGGAGCAACTACAATTCATCATCATCATCATATCAGCCCAAAGACGTCCACTGCTGAACATAGGCCTCCCCCAAAGAGTGCCACAATGACCGGTCCTGCGCCACCCGCATCCAGCGGACTCCAGCGACCTTTACCAGGTCATCAGTCCACCTTGTGGGGGGCCTACCCACGCTGCGCCTTCCGGTACGTGGTCGCCACTCAAGAACCTTTCCAACTACAATTAAAGAACATAAATACCCAAAAAATTGAGTCAAAGACGGATCTCGCTGGCGGCAGCCGAAACACTTCGCGTAAATTTCTATTTCGGTCACGAAATACTGCGTTTAGGTCCATAGTTGTTATACAATTTTATTTCTATAAAAGCGTAAGGATTCTATTACTAGCTAGCTTTAAATATACTCTTGGACAATAAAAAAAAGCATACTTTTTCTAAACTTTTTATGATTTTAATTATAAATCGTAATTTATACTTTAACGCAATAATTTGATGGTTTACTACCCATTTAGCAACACTGCGTTATCCATTTTAACATGAGGTCACAAGCCTATTGTATATAGGTACCCGAAAGATCTTGCGGAAGATTGACAAGAGGAATATGTTGTCTTAAAACATTTTTTGAAATCAAATGAACAAAATATGAGCTTGAGACAGCTAAATCTCTATATAAAAAAGCGGTCAAGTGCGAGTCTGACTCGCGCACCGAGGGTTCCGTACTCATACAACGTACCCATCTTGCCCCGCCCATTAATTTTAGAAAAATCTTAACATCGCGTAGTGTAGTTAAGTCATGAGTTACTAACTTGCACGACCAAGGAACTCGGTATGTATGTTGGTTTTTCAGCGATAATTCTTTATGAAGTGAATTAATTTCGATAATATATTTTTTATTTGCTAGAAGGTACTTTCAGACTACTTTCATACGAATTTGAAGGAAAAAAAATAAACACAGAAGTATTAAATTACCTACAAACTTAATTAACAAATGATTTTTAAGTTGGTTAACTTCGGAGATAAGGAGCGGGGGGGGGATCGTTTTTTTTTATAGAAATTAAAAAGAGGTATTTAAATTTTTCATTTTCCATACACGTGGGTTAGGTTTGTTTACAACTATTCCCAAATTGATAGCAATAGTAATTCCTTAGAACTCTAAAAAAGAGACCTGAAAGAAGCATTTTCATATACGGAAATTGCGTTACGCATCTTTTTGTGCACTGCAGTGACAAATTGCAGTGCAGAAAGATCATTTTCGGTTCTGAAAAGAGTTAAGAATTATCTTCGCTCACGGATTTGTGAAGAACGTTTAAATAGTTTAGCGATTCTAAATATTGAAGCCCATTTAACAAAAAAATGTACATGTAATCAAAAAAAAAATATTAAATCGTTTTTTTGCCTTGACTTCTGGGGCGGCGAAACTTATTGGCCCGGGGCGCCAAATTTCAAAATACGCCCCCGCACCACCTTACCCTACGCCCACTAAACGGTATAAATAAAGTAATGAAATTATTGATTTTATTACTTTATTTTTTCATAATTTGACATGGTACCTACATGAACTAGGTAATATTTACTACCTGTTTGACACCGCTAGCAATTTCATTGAAATAATTTTGAACAGAATTTAGCCTACTTAGCTGTGATCACTTTCCTTTTGAAGTCATTATATTATATTCTACTGCCATGATTTTTATCACATACCCAAGTACCCAGTAGGAACCATTTAGCTGGCAGAAGGGGCCGGGCGACACTTGACAATAACTAGGGCTTTGAAGTAAAGCCTTAATATTACGCAAGTGGATTTATGAATAGAAAAATGGTCTTCAAAAACTCAAAATATTTTGGAACGACCTATCCAACGTCACTCCATAGCATGGGTTTAACGAGAAAAATAAAGCACTTCCCCACTATTTTGAACCTTTTTTACAATTTTTCCAGATCTTATGAAATATAGAAAAGTCATACATCTATTTGAATCGGGTGATTTGAATGACCGAATTTCCATACGGACACTAAATTGCTAAAATATAATTATATAGGTATTTTTAAACGATCAAATAATTAGTGTTAGTATTGTGTAATGGTGTTTTCACATGTATTTCATTTAAGTAAGTAGTGTATCGCCGGTGCCTTGTCTAACTTTATTGTAGAAATCCAACTTTAAGTGTGTATTCATAATTTTCTGTACATTTTTTCCAAATAAGTATTAAGGGTGTCAAACTTTAACTTTGCTTTTCATTGCTGCTGTCACGTTTGGGTGGCTATACTATCTATTTACTATTTTCACTACCGTATCAGGAGTGACGTCACGTGAAAAAGCTGGAAACAAAATGCAAAGCGAACATGTGAGCGACTCGTATGGAAAACGAAAGTCTCGGAGTTTCATTCAAGCGAAGTTGGCGGGGTCGCTCGCGAGCGCATGTTGGAAGCAATTGTGCACACACTTGGACGCGACATTTAATAACAACGCTTATAAAATATTTGCATGGTAGGTACATGTGTCAATTTACGACGGTTTCCGTATTATGGTTAGAACATTATTAAGTAGTGAATTAATGTCACAATTATCTCATTTCGAAACACAAACCAAAGTAACTGAAAGTATTTGTTATTAATGTTACTAAGCATTGATTGCGAATGACGATAAGCGGAGTTGAAATCTTTTTTTCACCTCACTAGCTCGGACAGCCCTAGCAAAACTGCATTTTATCCACAAGAGTGCAAAGAATATTTGAAATCCGAACGTGTTATTAGTTACTTTTTTTTTAACATAATAATATGTAAAGGCCAGTCCAGACAAGACAATTTTCGCCCATCTGATTAAATTCAGGTGGTTTAGACATTTACTTTATGACTTTTTTGAAAAAATAAACACTTTAGTTTTAAAACTTTTTTGACTTTTTTTTTCATATTTCCGTTGTTTTTCTTATGTAGTGTTGTACTCGCTTTAGTGAGGTGAAAAGATTTGTGTTGCACACGGGTGCAAAGTTGTATTTTACGTCTCGGCGCGCAACACTCGCTACGTTTAGGATTCTACTTTTGAACTACTCGCTTCGCTCAGGATTCAATTTTAGAACCATAGAATCCATTCGCTAGCTCGTAGTTCAACCCCAGAATCCACTCGCTAGCTCGTGTCTGAATTCCACACTCGCAGTTAAAATACAACTTTGCACTTTTGTATAACAAATAACTATTTTTTTCATACCAAATAACATTTCCCCGCATTAATCTAAAATTAATATTCAAATGGAAAAAAATATATGAAAAGGACGTTTAAGTCAACTTGGTAACATTGTATTTAAGTAAAATGGGTTTGCCCATTTTTGACGTTAATCGCCTTCCTTTTAAATCACGGCGTTAATTAAAGTAATACTTTTGTTTTTCACACCTTTCATTCCGAAAAGTAAGTTTTGCTCCACGGGATGGACCAAAATGGAACTTTTCTGTTCAAGCTACTTTTTGGAACCCCATAGCCAAAATGGCAAAAACGGGACCCTTAAATAGTTTCGTCATGTCCGTCTGTCCGTCTGTCCGTATGTCACAGGCATTTTACTCGAAAACTATAAGGTGTATTTGAATAAAATTTTGAGGATAGGTGTATTTTGTTAGTCGCTACATAGTTTTGTAATTAAAATGACTTAAGAATTTCACCGAAAATTATTTTGAACAAGATCGGTTCAAAGGTTTTCGAGATATTGCTGAAAAACTGCCTTCCTTAAAGAAAAGGACGCAAGTGCCTTAAGATTTCTGTGACGATACGACCTTTTCAATGGGCACGGAACCCTTCGTTTTGCGAGGTCCGACACGCACTTGGCCGGTTTTTTAATTTATTCATTGGCATATAGCATTTACGCAATGTGCCAATTCATAACGGGCGATTTTCCGAGCGTTTGAACCGCTCGGTTCTAACGTCATTGTCGGCTCAAGATTATTTCAGCAGAGGTAAAGCATACCGCGGAAACTTTAATGAAAAGAGACTTAGTACTGGTATTGGCTTACGTCTTCATCAGAAGTAGACTTTGATATTCGTCTCTTTTAATAGTATTGGCTGGCGACGACAATGACGAAAAAAAAACGCCTTAAAAACGCTGAATATTTGCCCACAGATCTTAACAAAAAAATTGATTGTAATTTCATCGTAATCGATTAAAAACGAACATATTTCAAGTTTTAACTTTAACAACGTTATATGAAATTTTATTTTTTCCTAGTATTTAAAAAAATTGACACAATAAAGTATACGTTTTTCTGTAATGAAAACTATCGATGACTATTATACTTTCCTCATAGTCGGTGAGAAAAATTGTATGTGTCACTCAGGAGCAAAATTATTTTCGTAATGGGCGGTAACGCTTGAATCCTTCGTTACGCTCAGAATTATAACTTAGAATCGTAGAATACTTCGCTTCACTCTGGATTCAATGTACCGCCCTTGCCGTAAATACATCATTTTGCTCCCTTGAGACACAAATAACTATTATTCCATTTGTAATACTCTTGTACCTACGTTTTGCACTTTTGATAGATATATTTGCAATTTAAGTTAACCGAATATTGACTAACTCTACGAAACACATGTTAAAACAAATGTTTAAACATGAAATGTTAGTAGATTATTCATTTATTGAAAGTAACTATGACATTTAGTATTCCTAGTTATTATCATAACAAGTGTCATGTTTAACATCCAGACTCCAAGCCTTACTGCCTACATGTTTACTTCGAATACTAAAAATTTGAAACTGAGTTAAAGACGTAATAAAGGAAAACAGAAAAATTGGTTGATCTACAAAAAAACCAGATGGAACAAAAATAGTGACAACAATTGTTGTGGCACTTTATCCGTTTTCATACATCCTAGCTCTGAAAGTTCGCCAGACTGAACTGTTTAATAACGTCTGCTACAAATTACGTTGTGGCGCTGAATGTTCCCGGTGCTCCACTGCTCCGCGAGTCTAGTAAAAGTTTCTTTATTGCGTCATTAGGGTTTGTCATCTATACACTCTTTGAGACAAATACTGGTGTAGGTTACAGTTCACTAATTCGTACCCTTGGTAAAACAACGCCACATCTGCAAGAAGTCTACTGTACAGGAGAGAGGTTTAAAGATTGCGTGAGTGTATTTTGAGGATAACTTTTTGGCGTTTAAAGAAAACTTTATAAAATTTTGTATGTGTATTTAGGTCAATGGAACTAATTGAATGCGTTATATTGCTTCTTATTTAATACATTAGTTTTGAAAATCGTATGTCGGATGTGCACATATGGCATTGTTTTACCGAGTACTAGCTAACGTATGTGGTCATCCGTCGTTATTTAACGAAAAACTACGAATCGTAAGTGCACATGTATCTTTGTTTTACGAAGCAACCTATGACGCATGTAACGATATGTCGTTTTTCTACAAAAAAACATCAACAGTATGGGGTCGTATTTGCATGAACCAGGAAATTTCTTAGTAAACCAAAACATTTCAGTGCTTATAACTTTCATAACTAACATTACAACTTAATCCTGACTAACAAAACACGTCTGTGTTCAAAATACTTTTATATAAATGAGGGTTTGGTACTAAGTAAGGGCAAGAAAAACAATGTTTTTATTTTTAAATCAACATGATCATTTTAATTACAATGTTATACACAAATATTCTTCAGTGTAGTACTCTAAAACAAAAACTAAAATAAACATTGTTGACACAACATAAAACAATTAAACAACATAAAGAAATACAGTAAAAGCTATATGATGATGATGATAAAACTTTCTGTATTATATAACCTCCTTAATTTATAGATCAACTAGTAAAGACGAACAAATGCACTCGTTTTTTCTCACACATAATCAAATTGAGATCATCATAATTTACTTAAAATTTACTTAATCTTTATTGCAAACGAAGTACCTAAGTACTTATATTAGAAGAAAAATTACCAAAACCAGAATTTAAATATAAGATTTCATAATTGAAACAAATGGACCGAGGGCGAGACCCCAAAAATACTCTATATCTCCGGGTGTCTTGTCAAACTACCCCTGAGAGCCAAAGTCCTGAAGGAAAACGGGGAGGCAAGCGAGGCCGAAGGCTGAGCTTTTCGTAGGAATGAAAGGCCCAACGTACCCTTATAGATAGCGCTCCATATGCAAGCCAGAGCATCGAAGGCCCGAGGGCGAGACTCCATGGATACTTACTATCCACAGGTGTCTTGCAAGCGAAACATGAGCCTTAAGTCCCAAAGTTGAGGGGTGAGGCAAGCGAGCCCGAAGGCCGAGCTTTTCGTATGAATGAAAGGCCCAAACCAACCCTTCAGAGAGCGCTCTCTATGCGAGCCCGGGGGCCGAAGGCCCAAGAGCGAGCTTTTCGTAGGAATGAAAGGCCCAAACCAACCCTTACGAGAGCGCTCTCAATGCGAGCCCGAGGGCCGAAGGCCCGAGGGCGAGCCTTCACGGACACTAACTAAACCCATGTGTCTTGCAAGCGAAACCGGAGACCAAAGTCTCGAGCGAGAGAAGTCAGAAGAAGAGCGGCGAGGCAAGCGAGACCAAAGGCCGAGCTTTTCGTTGGAATGATAGGCCCAAAGAACCGTTTTAGAGAGCGCTTCTTATGCGAGCCCGAGGACTGACGCACACTATCTCCAAGTGTATTGAAAGCGAAATCTGAGTTCCAAAGTCCCGAAGGTGAGTGGCGAGGCAAGCGAGCCCGAAGGCCGAGCTTTTCGTATGAATGAAAGGCCCAATACATCGCTTCAGAGAGCGCTCTCTATGCGAGCCCGAGGGCCGAAGGCCCGAGAGCTAGCTCATGCGGACGCTCACTATACCCGAGTATTCATAATAATATTTCTGAATGTCACAAACGCTGAAGTTTTATACATAAAAAAATTGGTACCTACTTAATTCTCCGCGGAATGCCGTTGTGTCCAAATTTTATACCCACATCTCTTGACGTTGGTGAACTATGCTAATTTCGACGTAAGTATTAAACTCAACCTATCATACATCTTTAGATGACCTCTGAATTCATAGCAATTATATAGGAAGACGAAGATCAAGGTTGCTGGATTTCAATATTAACAGCGACGTTGTCAGCGACTGAGTTTCCAAAATAATTAGGTTTCTTATGTCTAACAGCTACTATCGGTTGAGATATCAACCCTTTTTGGTTATTATAGATAGTCTTTAGCCATCTAGCACTCTTTTTCATCCTGTGTTTTTTCACGTTTTATCTATATTTTTTATAATGTTTGAATGGAATCTTTTTACTTTCCAGTCAAGTGTATGTTTATCAATTTTCAAGTCTTTAACTCATGGATTTGAGGAGTTCCCATACAAAGTTTTGCCCCATTTTTTACCCCCTTTGAACTAATTTTTATCATTTTTACAGCCTATGACCTGGCCAGGGATTTTCTCGACCGATTAAGTAAAAGTTGCATCTAAATCCTCTATTCACTAAGCTTAAAAAAAAAAACTACAAAAAGTGTATACTGCTGGGTTTGAACTCGGGGACACCGACTCCGTAAGCTATGGGTCCATTAACAACTTTGTCTCCCAGAATGTTCATAATAGCGTTATGGAGAGTTTTTAAAGCTGGAAAGTAATTATATATTGAATGGAGCACTATTTGGCCTTAAACTGCTACAAGGACCGCTATCTGCTTTTGTTATATTTGGCTGATATGGTAGGGCCAATTTAGTAATAATTTCACTATCGCAACCAGGGGCAGGCGGTGTATTATCGAAGATTTCCTTACAAGATGACATGCTCCAAAACTCCGCAACTTTTTTCGAAACTGAAAGTAACAAATAACTCGTTACGTACATATTATATTTCATAACACAAAGTTCGCAGTGTGTAAAAAAATAAAAGTTAGAAGAATTAGGTTAAAAATGCGTTAGTAAAATTATTTAGGCATGCTATAAAATAAATAAATAAAGAACTGTAACATTAGTACAATAAACATGGCTTTTGTATGCATTTAAAGTTTTCGAAAACGACGCATCTTAGAGTACGACCTAATATAACGACGTAAGTGCACATACGGTACCCACAGTTGCGTCATATAACTCAACACCTTCACAAGCGGCAATGAAAAGTTCGTATAACAAAAGCGCAAGTGAATATAAGACCACCCTTTAAAAAACGTCAGAATAACGTAAAACTCATAACATAACATATCATAACATATACTTAATTAGTTTTTTAAAACATTTTCATCCAAATGCCAAAAGTCAATAAAAAATATCGTATATGATCTTGCGACGGGTTATTTTATGGTAATAATTAGTACCCAAACAGGCGTAAGCGCACATACAATTGTTTTGCACAAACGTATCTTAATAACTTTTAAAATTACTCACCATTGGAGATTTCATTTTCCGCATCCATTTTTGCCAATTTCGATCCAACGTGCGACAAATGCTCGCAGTCGGGTAACACTGACGCGACTGACATTACGACGGCGCGTGCGCCGCCCAGCGCCTGCGGTAGCGACGTAAAGCAACGAAGCATATGCATTTGTAACATTATTTTACGACCACTAATAACTTACGTCGTTTTCCGTATAAAATATTTCCGGAACTAAAAAAGTTAAAAATAAAATTCTTTTCATATAATGCGAAACGCATTTTTTTAAGGCTATTTCCGCAATAAAATCACTTTTGACGTATGGTCACATGTTGCGTTATTTAACCAAGGGTACGAATTTTGCTATCTTAAGTAATTGTTAAAATTTAATAGTTTTAATGCTGCTTGTTGTAATATTTAAGTTTTTCTTACTTGGATCGATATTAGACAGCCTTTTAATAATGGCACAGCACTTGACATCGCAAATATATTATCATTTCAACTTCAGGATAAAATGCCCTTCGAATAGCATAATTTAATACCTACATCTCCACTTAGGATATGTGTTTTAAGGATCTCCCATTAGTACTTACTTGCAATGAGACGATTAATACTGTACATCATATGTGGTTACATACACTCACGGGTGGATTGCAAAAAAATTTACATAGTTAAGAGCCTTAACAATCTAATCTACGCTTTAACTTTTTTATTTCCATTGTGTAACGGCAATTACCAATATACGTTTTGTTGCGTAACTTTCGTTACACAATGGAAAAAAGTTACAGAATAGATTAGATTAAAGCCCTTAAATAATGTACATTTTTTTGCAATCCACTCTCATAACAATAAATGCTACTACTTTGTCACTTGAGAACTTGTATAGGAAACACACAACGAAATAGACAAATTTGAATGAGAATTATTACTGTTTTGAGTAAGATTAACGAGAATAATTTGAATAACCACATAATGAATTTATCGATTTAAGTACTTATAAACATAATATATAATGTAACTAATGTCAGTATTTCATTTGATAATAAAATAGGGGTAAGTAAAGTAAAAATAAGTAAATATGATGGGAAATTACAAACTTCTTAGAAATTTGAAACATCATGTATCTATATAGGTAATTGGTTTAAAGTTATGAACTCAATGAGTGACGAGTATTGCTTAGTATGTCAGTCTGGCCGTAATGTAAGCACAATGGTATATAATAATAAGAAGCTTGCTGGCAGCTTGTGGCGAGCTGACGGTGAGTGGCGACACCGCGGACCCCTATCTGGCCCTCGCCTCTGTGCTTGCCTTAACCGGCCGGCCAGAGTGGAGTCCCAAGAGCGGAACCTATGCTCCAGGTTGGAAGTGTAAAATGTCATAAGGCCCTTGAACGGATTACCGGAATCTGGCTACCGCAGACTCACAGCCGCACCTCAGGGATTGCCCCATCATTGTCGTACCGTGCGTGCGACTGTTTTGTGGGGCCCACTCAGCGAGCTGGCGAGTCACCGCCTGCCTTTATACAATTGGGAATGGATGAAAATTTTAGAAATGCCTGATTTTTTTTTTGGTGATAGGAATAACCTTCCTTAGCACCAGAAAAAAAAACAGATATTTCACTGCGTATATTTTTTTTGAAAAATATAAACAGTTTCCTCACTTACGTTTTGGGTCAGTTACGGCACCTTCCTCATCGGTCTCATATTACAAAAAAAAATATTAAATATGTGTGGTAAACTGATATTGACACTTGCAGCAGCTATATTGGTCATTACCAGTGTCAGTTTACCACAGATATTTAAGATAGTTTTTTGTAATATGAGACAGATCAAGGAAAGTGTCTATTTACCGTTCTTGACCCAAAACGTAAATGAGGAAACTGTTTATATTTATCAAAAATAATTATCGCAGCTGAAAAATCATGAAAATGAAAAAAAAATGCTTTATTTGTTTTCTTAAGTACTAATTTTAACATGTGCTGGAGCCGTAGCATGGTTGGCCTTATCACGCGACAAGTGACAAGATAAGTGCGTCCTCTCGTTCTATCGAACGGTGTCAGCCAGTGACGCACGCTCTATCCTATCACCTATCGCGTGACAAGGCCAACCATGCTACGGGGCCAGGCCCCTATCTTGTCACTTCTTATGTGATAAGGCCAACCATGCGTTTTCAGCCACGCAGTCACTTGATATAAACTTTTTTTCATTTTTCATTTTTTTCATTTTTTTTTATTACGCGAGGCTGGTTTTTTTACAGTCGACGCCAAAAATACGTTTACACTTTTGCACCTTGTTTTTTGCAATAAGAATCTTTTCAGATGGTTCCAAATTTGAACTTGATGACTGTTTCTTGAATTCACTTTGGATTAATTGGCATTTAACAAAGTCAGATCCCAATTTTGCATTCGAGGCCTCCATTGCCATTATGAGAGGATCAAATTCCGATGGCAAGCCAATTAACATTAACTCTGCCAACTCTTCATCATCAATATTGCAGCCAATGTCTGCCAGTTCCTGCGTTACCGAAATAATATTTCCAAGATAATGATCCATGCAATCATATTCTTCATACTTTATTTGCGCTAATTTTCTCTTTAAAGAAAGTCTACGACTAATGCCAGCATTCTCATATGCAGATTTTAATTTTTTCCAAGCTTCAAAAGCTGTCATCGCATTTTTGACGTGTGGGTAGCAAATGGGTTGTATATTCAAACAAATCTTTGCATAAGCTTTTTGATCTTTGGTGGAATTCGTATTCGAGTCACCTGACCCGATAGCAAATTCCCATAAGCCATTCTACATACATACACAGTCTATTAATAACAACTTCATTTGAAATTTCCACGTGGTATAGTTATTTACTCCTTCTAATTTACCGATGGACATATTAGAACCGGTACTTACAATGAGATTATTTAGCGTAATATTTTCCGTTGAACAATTTTCAACCATTATGTAAAATTATATTTCACAATTTACTAAAAAATATTAAAATAATTGTAAATACAATAGTAGATACAAATTCCAATACGATCCACTGAATTTACGGCTATTTATTCGCCCATAACCAATATTAAAACCACAAAATTCAGTAAACAATGTTTGTATTGTAATGACATATTAATTAGTGACACATATTTAAATTATAGAAAATCTACCAAAAACTAAGGAGGATCTACATAATAATAAGAAGGTTTTAACATTATTCCATTGCAATAAGGCGAATAGTGTAAACGTATTACATGCCATCAGATCTACAGTTATGATCCTATTTTATACCTAATTTTGAGGTTAACTTTAAGATCGCTTTCCCTAAGTAGGTAGATCTCGATACAAACGGTGATTTTGGTGCGAGACCTCGACGCGACGACCGCTCACAGTGTGTGTGTGGGAACTGTCTGGGAGTTTAAATGCCAGCATCGGCAAAGGGATGATGCGCTAGGAAAAAATATCGCGAGTGCGTAAAATGTATCGCGATTTTTAATACAATTTTTCGACAAAACGTTCAACTATTGGGTGACGTTCATCTTTTGTTTCCACCACCCTAGGTTTAGTAAGAACTATCTATATATATTTAACATGTCACTGTCTAAAATAAAAAATATAAATATCGTGGAATAGTAAAAAATATCGCGTTAATTAGGTTAAAAACTACACTTCACACGATATGCCAATGAGTTCCACACCTCACGTTTGTTAGTAAAAAGCTTATTTATTAACCATTACTTACCCATAACGTACATTTAGGTATACATGAACATATTTTCATCGATAAAACTACGCGAGCTTTAAAAGCTAATCAGATAAGCAAAAGCTTAACCTAGTTTTAAAAACATTGCGTTCAACTCTAGTTTCATGTAACATCATCGAGTGAACTGGAAACCTAAGCTTGTATACACACTGAATAGACTGAAATAACACTGTCGTAGCCTCCTTTGTTTACATTTATGACACCGCAGCTCTAGTCACGGACACCCGCGACGCCAGTTTTCAATGTCACGGATTGGGGTCCTTATACATTATGTATACCTGTCGAGTATATAAGTACATAGACGAGCACATAGCACTATTTCTATGAGCGCACCCCACCGATTGTAATCTGGGTGAGGGGCGAGCGGTTGAAGCGAACGGACCAATCGCTGTGCTCCCGTGACCAGAAAAGGGGGAGGAGTTTCGCACCCCTAGTTTTCTAGGGGTTAGTGTGCTTCCGCGGCCAACCTAGTTTGCCGTAACCATCCCCGCGCGCCCGTGTCCCCTGCAACCCACTAATTTAGGGTTGATCAATCGGCCGTGCTGCTCGTGCCAGTTATGTAATAGACACCAGCGGCGTCGAGCGCAGAGCGCCGCGCCGAGCCGAGCACAGCGACTCACCGGGACCTGTCGCAGACCCGTACTGCTCTATATATATTACTTTGTACACATTTTATATTAATATCTGCAAAATGAAAACTTTTATTACAGATACTTCTTGTCATTAAAAAAAAAATTATATAAATTACAGTCTGAGCAAATCAGAAGCAAAACCAACAAAAAGTATAACGAGCTCTCCACGTGCAAGTCAATATTGTAACGACTGAAAATTGTGTATTTTTTTAGATGGGTTATTTTTTGTTTTGATCACATACTGATATTACATGACATCAACACCATTTTTAAGAAAGAAAGAAAAAAGCTGAAATGCATAGTTGTGTCATGAACATTTAATTT
The DNA here is from genome assembly GCA_932294315.1 of Epinotia nisella. Taxonomy (NCBI): domain Eukaryota; kingdom Metazoa; phylum Arthropoda; class Insecta; order Lepidoptera; family Tortricidae; genus Epinotia; species Epinotia nisella. The sequence goes on from OW028680.1 coordinate 10,688,563, forward strand.
TTTTTATACAGGTAAGGTAAACGGATTCCTTAAAAGAACAATGAAAGATTTTACACAAACACAATCAAAGTATACTTAAGGCAATGTGTTGATATTCGTTTTCGTCAATTATGACTATTCGGTTGCGTCATTTGACTGTAACGATCCCGAAATTGGTATTCAGTAACAAAAAAATTACGATGGCGTAATTGTATTAAATAATTTATTATACACCAAAAACAGCTACGCATGAACAAGATGCTAACGCAAATCGAGTTGACCTCGATTTGTACTTTGGTTAGGACATAGGAAACAAAAAAATCTGCCGGATTTAAAAAAAAAAAACCTAATTTACCTACTTCCGTAAAATAAACCGAACTTTCCGAAATATTACGTCACGATATTTTACGTCCTTTGTAAAGATAAAGATAACCCTTTAGAACATAAGCGCCATCAAGTCTTTTGTAACGGAGTCAATGCAAGACATTGTACTGTATTGACTCTGTGGTTAGTGGTGGGAGTCAGGACCAAGGCAGGCGGCCATTTTATATTCAGGACCGCTTTAAGAATCGAAGCGAGGCGTAAGCCGGCAAGGCATTAAAATTGGTGGGTCAAGTCTTCCGGCTGAAACCTAAATATACGTTTTTTACCCTTCAGGGGAAAAACGGTTCTATTTAGGTGTTCGAGCCTTCAGGCTTGACCCACTGTGAGATGTTTAATAGCTGCCGGCGCTGACTATGCATACTGTGACTCTTTGTGGAATGAAATCCATAATATGATAAATTTGCCATGAAGGAAAAAGAGAAATAAAATAATTTACTCCTGATAATCAATTGTTATAATACTTATAATCCTTGTGTCACAATTTGCTTTGATCTATCCAGTTGACCGAGATAATTTTAAATAGTTTCAAAATCATCAGATATTGAGCAATATTTCTAGACTCTACTTCTTTGAAGTAGTGTTTCAAGAATATTGTAGTGCTAAGTCAATTGCCTTTGCGTAGTACCTCATCGATATCGAGGTTCCAGTTGTCTGTAGCGACAGCTGATCTGAAGCTGCCAGGGGAGCCTTTAACTTTAGCATCTTTAAGCAATAGCCTGAGCCGACTTGCTATAACAGATTGCTGCTTTTACTCTGTTCCAAATAGTGATAAATAAACATGTCAAAGTAGGGTCTGCTTTTCTACGTTGCGACAAGGTGATTTTTTAGATGTTGAATCTTGAAAGGTGCCTCCTTTCAAGATTCAACCTATTGCCCTCTTTTTGACTTCGGCACTACAGAATGCCTTCTCCCACTTCGGAGTCACTCGGAGATATAATCCCTTGGAACCATTCAGATGTTGGAGAACTCATGGAACTAGCGCTGGTGGTGGAAATACCCTCGCTATTTTGTAATTCCATGGTATGCTGAATGCATCCGTGTACACGCTCGATGTGTCCTTGTGATCTTCGCTCACGCATCTCAGGACAACTGCAGATGATTTGCTTGCGAAAAGGTCGATTTCTCGCGTGCCCATGCTTTGAAAGCCTGAAAGGTTTTCCGTCGCGACAGGCTATCGGCAATCCCGTTGTATTTGCCCGGCAAATATTTGGGGATTATGGTGTTTTTTGTTGCAGTGCAGGTGCAGGATTTTTGATGCTATGCGTAGAAGTTTCTGTGACTTCGTGCCGCCATACTTCTTTATGTAGGCAACTGCTGTTCTGTTGTCGGTTTAACTAAACGGTAATAAAACTATTTATAACTAGTTATAATTTCCTTCGAAGAACTTCAAATAAGGCCCATATTAATTCCTTTTGATTGCAATGCCAATAACTTTGCGAGGTATTCCAGTGACCTGACAGCTTCCAAAGTATTATCCGAGATTGCATTGATATCTAGGAGGTTCTCGATTTGTTGAGACATAAATTCGGAACTTCTAGGTTCATATAATTTGGTATTGCAATTTGCAAATATAGTATTAGGAGGTTTTTGAATAAAGGGGATCCGGTATCCCCTCAATACATTATCTCTGGGGCTCCTAACGATTCCCATAGCTCTAACCTTAACTTAAGTTGACCAGCTTGAAATACCTCAGAACTAGGATTTCTTTGTAGCGGCTTGAGTTGTCTTGGTCTTGTTGAAACCCGACGTACCGCCATCTTGTTTTGAGCGCAAGTCATGAAAATTGCGTGTTGGTTATTTTCTCTATGACCTTTAGGCCCCTTTTGCACTGATTCTTTTTTCCCCCCTTGATCCTTAACCGCTTCCTTCAGTTTTTCTTCGGAGAAGAGGTGAGTATCGGATGGTGGAATGTCGTGTAGATGTCGCTCAAAACCTTGCTCGCGGGTTTATAGGTTCCCCGTCGAGCTTGAATAATTTCAGCCCTTCTGCCACAGGTGTATTGCAGCAGCCCATCTTTCTTTTCTTTCTTTTTTTTTCTTAACTTTTTTCTGACTAGATTTAGGTGAGTCTGTCTTATATCCTTGACAAAGGACAATGTATGCAAGACGGTAGGGAAAAATGGTTTCAATTATTACTTTAAAAAACTATGTTTTAATTACTTTCTCACTATAATAAACGATCAATATTGCTGCAGATATTAATAAGTCCGTTTTATTTTACTGGCATAATATGTATTTTATAGAACGTGCCATACAACAGTAAGCAAGTAATAGATTCCGATTTTGGAGGTGTAAAAAATGGTAAGAACATTATATTCATTTGGTTTCCAGACGATATCGCGGCTTACTAAGCAGACACTCACTAATAACATCGCGCGAATAACAAAAATTGACACCATTTTTAATCAATTGGGACTTAAAATTAAAAACAAAGAAACAATAGTTGTAAAATCAAAGACCCCTCATCAGTCATCTCTAAACATGCAGCAGTACAGTAAGGGAAATATATTCAAGTACCTTTTTCGTTCTTTTTACTATGACAATAAGGAATAAAAAGGTATGTGAATACATTTCCTTTACTGTATACCGCCCTATCACATTACAGGATAAGTTCATCAAACAGGTCCAGCAATTTAAATATTTAGGAAGTTTTATTATTTAGTGACTTCCAGATGCACCGCGGAAAACCTACTTAAGACACACTGTATATCTTAGAAAACCAAGAAACGTCTAATCAAAGTATATATCTGGAATTTTGCATTATATAGGAGTGAGACGTGGACGCTGACGCAAAATTATAGGGAAAGGCTAGATGCCTTCAAAATGTGGTGTTGGCGGAGGATGGAAAAAATAAGCTGGACAGAAAGGAAGACAAACGAAGAGGTTTTGACGATTAATTATAGGAGAGAGCCGATGCTTGTTAATTTGTTAATATCTTGGAGGGCAAGATCAAAGGAAAGAGAGGTAGAGGAACCCCGAAACAATCTCGAAAAGAACGAGAAAAAAGGAAGGGAAGGAAGGGGAGGAAGAAGGTTTCGGTTGTAAGACACTCGGTAGTTAGTGAGTGTCCGGTAGTCCGCTTATGTTCGCACTTCGGGCCTTCGGCCCTCTGGCTCGCATAGAGAGCGCGCTGTGAATGGACGCTTCGGGCCTTCGGCCCTCAGGTTCGCTTGTAAGACACTCGGGGGAAGTGACTGACAAAAAATTGTGCCAAGTACGCGGAGTACTGCGTTACAAACTTCAGGGCATGGCATCAGCTGACGAGTTTTCCACAGCGATAGAACCAGCTGATGCATTTATTTATTTATATAGCATATAAACTGTCATCTGACAAAATTTCCCTTAAGGGGAAATGCCGTTTTTGGCCTAGCGCTTGGCGCGCGATCTGGATGACCACTTTAAATTGTTACAGCAGAACGCCGTGATTGGGAAGGCATGTTAAGCCGTTGATCCTGGCTGTTGTACGAAAGCTAGTTAGGCTTCATCAGGCTTGAGAACCTCTAAGAATCAATTGAACTTGAGCAAAAATCAATTTCCAACGAGACGAGACGGCCCTCTGGTTTGGAATATTAGATGACCGTATTGTAACATTCGCAAAAACTAGCACTTACGCCAAATTTAGCACTATCGAGGTAGTAAGTGGACCCCACTTTTATTTAGGATGCTACGATGATTACGATTGCCGACTGTATTTTTTGCACCGTCATCAATTAGGTACCTACATATTCGTTGAGAGGTTTCTAATGAGTTCATGCACTTTTCTGACGTATTTTGGCCTTCTATCTTCATCATCAGGTCAGCTCGAAGGTGCCATATACAATACCTATATCGTTGTCATTAAATTCACATAAGTAGGTACACCAAATTTCATCGAACCCGATACCAGCAAATGGCTGAAAAATGAATTGCAAATGTTCAAGGACAACTTACATATAATACGAACAGTGCAAGTTGAATAAAAGCTTGTAAAAATGGCCTGTCCAAGTCGTTATACTTCGTACCACCCGTGTACCATTTTGACGGCTGAATTATGTAGATGGCGCTGCGCGGCGCCATATAGGTACTAACTTTGCGACCGATTTGAGAAATAATAATTATTTTGTAGGAGTAGGAACAACAATACAAACCATTTAACTGTCGTTTATTAGGGTTCCGTAGCCAAAATGGCAAAAACGGAACCCTTATAGTTTCGTCATGTCCGTCTGTCCGTCTGTCCGTCTGTCCGTCTGTCCGTCTGTCCGTCTGTCCGTCTGTCCGTATGTCACAGGCATTTTACTCGAAAACTATAGGGTGTATTTGAATAAAATTTTGAGGATAGGTGTATTTTGTTAGCCGCTACATAGTTTTGTAATTAAAATGACAAAAAAAATTTTTTTAGGGGTGCACTCCATACATAAAACTAAAAGTCAAAAAAATTTTTTTCGTTGTGACCCCCCGTGTGGCACATCAATCGATAGGCCTTTCAAAATAAATATAAGGTTTCTTAGCATTTTTTTTGATTAAGTGAATAGGGTCGGAGATAATCGCCCCGAAAGTCACTAAAATTCTGTCCCCCCCCCCTCTAATTTTTGAACGGTGTATTTTAAAAATATGGAAAAATTCATGGACATAGGGCTTATTAATTTCATTCACCGAAAATTGTTTTGAACAAGATCGGTTCAGAGGTTTTCGAGATATTGCTGAGAAACTACCTTCCTCAAAGAAAAGGACGTAAGTGCCGTAAAATTCCTGTGACGATACGACCTTTTTAATAGGCACGGAACCCTTCGTTTTGCGTGGTCCGACACGCACTTGGCCGGTTTTTTTTAGTTTTCGTGTGACCAGCTGACAAACTTTCCTCCACTGTACAGTCCGCTGACGATTTTTTTCGTCATGATATTGGATTAACTATCATTTGATGATAAAATGAATCGGGGGGAAATGTAATTTTTTTTACGTGTTTGGGAGGCTGCTATTGGTCAATCCACCGACGGAGCCGCAGCTTACGTCCACGGGGCTTCATTATCCTTAGGCCCACGCCATACATCCTGTTATCAAAAAACTAAATTCTAAATTTAATGTTTGGTACCTATTTAGACTATGGCATTGCGGTACAGGGATGTCCTGAAGCGCCATCTGTCCGCAACCGGCATATCCTGTGAGTCGTGGGAGGAGCTTGCTACTCGGAGATCGGACTGGCAAACTGCTGTCAACACCGGGTTCAGTAACTTTAAACGTACCCGCCTCGAAGATCTTGACGCCAAACGCCAGATTCGTAAAACTCGGCCCAAGCCCTCCTACCATTGCCTACACTTACAATTCAAGTGGAGATCTTTATTGTTTTACATGTCGCCGGAGCTTCAAAACCAAGTTTGGATTTGCGAGTCACTCTCGCGCCCATGCACGCAAATAATAACTTCGCAAAGAATCGATTTGTCAGGATGTCGCCGTCGACGGATACGTCTGGGAGGACATCATCATCATCACTAGGAGGTAGTTTTATGAAGTGGAATGAGGTGTTTTGCTATGCATTGCTTACGTCTATGAGACATCTGTAGCACATATCTCTCAATGTATGAACCTCTTCGCAATTCGAGCATCACTGTGCTATAACTGACAGGGATATATCACGTCATGCAGCAAAATGGTATAATTTTTTACTTTGCGATGTCTGATAGACTTCCACCTAAGTCGCAGAGGGTTAAATACAGACAGACATGAGGAAACTATTATATACAGGGTGAAATAGGGGTCGTGGAGCAAGAAGACCAAAAGCGAATAAGATGATCATACTGAACAACTTTTCCCATGGGACTGGGACCAACCACGAAATCGCAAAAAAATAAGATCCAATTAAGAGTTAACTGTGAGTTAACTGTGAGTTAATTGAGAGTTAATGTATGGAACAGCTGATTTTTTTTTGCGATTTCGGGCTCGGTCCCATGGGAAAAGTTTTTCAGTATGACCATCTTATTCTCTTTTGATCTTCTTGCTCCACGACCCCGATTTCACCCTGTATAGGTTTTTATTCGAACATCCAAAAAAGTTTTATTTTATTTTATTTTTTGTTCAAAAAACTATCCGTTAGTCCAAGCTGACAAAGGTTTTTTTTATTTATTTACTCCTTACGTTAATAATATGGTTGAGTTTAGCTATTTACATTCCATTTACATCCTTGTTTTTATTATTTTACGGAACATTAATCATGAACAGGTTGGAAGCCAACCCCACACATTTTCATCAACAATATGGGTGAATCGAGTTTTTTCTTTCGCTAGTTGCCCAAAGTTACGTGTCGTAAGTCGCTTTTTAAAATGGTGAGTTTATCGGTTTCGCCAAATTAGGGCTTTGTGGCAATTTGAACCCCTTTTATATGGAACGTCTTCTACGCTTATAGAAATATTTTTGGTAACACATTTCTAAGAAACTGTCATGATGTCTCAACGGGACAGAATAACAAAGAACTAGATATAGTTCACCTAGTTATGAGTTGATACCTATTTATAATTGTAAGATATTCAAGATTCTTACCCACATCTCAAATTTCTGGCTTTGGACCTCAAATCGCATTTCAATGTGTTTTGCGAGTTCGTTTCCACACTTCCTCCCGAATCAATTGAATTGTTAAATGCCTTAACGGGCCCAAAATATCTACTACTGTTCTGAGTCATACTTAATTCGCTTTAGGCTTCTTCGTCTGCGACTACGAGGTTTTCCTCAAACAGGCCCCGTTACCGTCGAAAACTGACCAACGCAAAAAATGCCAAGATCACGTCGCACTGTGACACTCAAAAGCAACATCTCAGTGGTAGAATTAGAGTACACATTTAAACAAAAGTTAGAAGCCATAATTAAAGGTAGGTAAGTTGAGTTCATAGTGAATTAGAACGTTACAAGTAAAAGCCGATATAACAAATTTTACAAGCGACTTAATCTTAAGTAAATGATCAAGATACACTGTGAAAGGAGTATTAACAAAATTGAATTTAATAATGATGTTCTTCTAAACATAATATTTAACTTAAATTTTCTTAATCCTACTCGGAGTTTGAGTTCCTACTCGGGGATAAATTTCGACTCATTTAAAATGACAGTTGGTGACACGGCGACTGCATACTTACTTTTGCTATTCGAAATGCAATCATAAAAAATTAAAAGAATGAGGAATTAATTGAAATAAAATCTATGCTACAAGATTGGCGATGTCACGAACTGAAAAAAAGGAAAATACAAGGTAAAATACAAGGTACGTCCAAGATAAGGTACATCCTAGAGTTAAAATTAAAGGCAAGAGTTAAAGCATTGAGTCGTATGAGGAAGTCAAGAGGCTGTCATTGTACAGAGAAGAGTGGCGGTTACGCCACCGACTAGAGCAAAGCTCTTAAGTAATGGTGATGATAATGGTGATGATGATGATGATGATGAGAGTTTTCCTATTATCTGATACCATGGACAGTATTCATAATCATCATCCTCCTAGCGTTATTCCCGATTGTGCCCTAAAGTAGCCCGGGACGGTATTCATAATATCAAATGAAAATAATTATGACCTTAAAATGTAGGCGTACTTATAAAAAAAAACCGGCCAAGTGCGTGTCGGACCACGCAAAACGAAGGGTTCCGTGCCTATTAAAAAGGTCGTATCGTCACAGGAATTTTACGGCACTTACGTCCTTTTCTTTGAGGAAGGTAGTTTCTCAGCAATATCTCGAAAACCTCTGAACCGATCTTGTTCAAAACAATTTTCGGTGAATGAAATTAATAAGCCCTATGTCCATGAATTTTTCCATATTTTTAAAATACACCGTTCAAAAATTAGAGGGGGGGGGACAGAATTTTAGTGACTTTCGGGGCGATTATCTCCGACCCTATTCACTTAATCAAAAAAAATGCTAAGAAACCTTATATTTATTTTGAAAGGCCTATCGATTGATGTGCCACACGGGGGGTCACAACGAAAAAAATTTTTTTGACTTTTAGTTTTATGTATGGAGTGCACCCCTAAAAAAATTTTTTTTGTCATTTTAATTACAAAACTATGTAGCGGCTAACAAAATACACCTATCCTCAAAATTTTATTCAAATACACCCTATAGTTTTCGAGTAAAATGCCTGTGACATACGGACAGACGGACAGACGGACAGACGGACAGACGGACAGACGGACAGACGGACAGACGGACATGACGAAACTATAAGGGTTCCGTTTTTGCCATTTTGGCTACGGAACCCTAATAAACGACAGTTAAATGGTTTGTATTGTTGTTCCTACTCCTACAAAATAATTATTATTTCTCAAATCGGTCGCAAAGTTAGTACCTATATGGCGCCGCGCAGCGCCATCTACATAATTCAGCCGTCAAAATGGTACACGGGTGGTACGAAGTATAACGACTTGGACAGGCCATTTTTACAAGCTTTTATTCAACTTGCACTGTTCGTATTATATGTAAGTTGTCCTTGAACATTTGCAATTCATTTTTCAGCCATTTGCTGGTATCGGGTTCGATGAAATTTGGTGTACCTACTTATGTGAATTTAATGACAACGATATAGGTATTGTATATGGCACCTTCGAGCTGACCTGATGATGAAGATAGAAGGCCAAAATACGTCAGAAAAGTGCATGAACTCATTAGAAACCTCTCAACGAATATGTAGGTACCTAATTGATGACGGTGCAAAAAATACAGTCGGCAATCGTAATCATCGTAGCATCCTAAATAAAAGTGGGGTCCACTTACTACCTCGATAGTGCTAAATTTGGCGTAAGTGCTAGTTTTTGCGAATGTTACAATACGGTCATCTAATATTCCAAACCAGAGGGCCGTCTCGTCTCGTTGGAAATTGATTTTTGCTCAAGTTCAATTGATTCTTAGAGGTTCTCAAGCCTGATGAAGCCTAACTAGCTTTCGTACAACAGCCAGGATCAACGGCTTAACATGCCTTCCCAATCACGGCGTTCTGCTGTAACAATTTAAAGTGGTCATCCAGATCGCGCGCCAAGCGCTAGGCCAAAAACGCTTCAAGATATCGAAATAAAAGTTATACCTTCACTTAAACCTACTTTAAACATAGGTAATGTCAAAACTTGTATACTGCTGCTTAAAGATGAGAGAAAGATAATAAAAAGTCAAAATTCAGCACATTAAAAAAGCGATTCATCACACCGACTGTGACCGGCATTGCGGTCACGCACAAACAGTTCTGGTTTTCCCTCCAAAGAAGTAATTGATCTTATAAAGTAGGTACATTAATACAAAAATATGTAGATACTTACTATCTAACCGCAACCATTGCAGGGTCTCAACTTCACTCAAGTAACGCCTTTAATAACGTGCGAAAACAAAAAGGATTAAAATTAAAAGAAAATCTTTACAACTTTCTTCTTCTTTATTTGCTGGCTAAATAAAATTCTGCAACTTGGGAATATAATAATCGCATTTATTTCTATAGGATTACAAACTTACTTATTCAGTTGGTATATCTCTGAAACGTGACTGTAGTTGCAATATTTTTAGGTTTTTTTATGAATTGATAGGCTAAAACTTAATTATGTTTAAAATTTGGAGCTTCTGGGTCTGCTAGAAATACCTTAGAATTATGTTGATCATCATTAAGTCACTAAGTCAGTGAGTATGTCAGTGACAAAACTAAGGAACTTTGACGGGTTCTTAAGCTAATAGTTAAAATTGAATGCTATTGAAAGCATAATTATGCTATGCCATATTATGCTCTATATGTTACTGAAAATTCAGGGTTCTAGCTTTAGCCAGCACAAAATTACAGGATGTTGAAAATGGCCTGAATGGCTTCGAGAAAAGGATGGGTACGGCCGTGTCTCTTTATTTTGCTTCACTTGGCGAGGGCACTATCGTGCCCCCAAATTTGTGCGTGCGCGTTGAAGTGATCTTTAAATAAATTACAGAATAAATTACAAAATCGCGGCGTTAAGATATATTTGTGGATGAACAGTGAAGCTGAGGTTCAATTGGTTTAAACAAGTTAGAACAGCGGGGCTGTATCGATACTGTCTCGCGTTCTTACTGTTCGTAAAGCTGCAAGAAATCGCCGTGACTGCTCCAAAAGCAAACGCGTTGGTGAACTTACCGTAGTGAAAAAGAGTTGAACCCTTTGTATATCAGGCATATTATAAATAGCAATGTTAGAGAGAATGTCATCTTCTCGAAAATCGTGATAGATCATACAGAAATCATCCAAATATATTGGTGTATAATATACCCGGAGGGTATATCAACAGGGGCCCGATTCGAGTTTCTAAATTTGACATCCTGGCGTTTCACTATTTAGGACTTTAATGTTGAACAGAGAAAAGTTGTTGAAGACAAGGATTGGATACCGGTATTTTCACTATAAAAAATACCGGTATTATTCCGTTCTATTTCGTTCTTCGGTTTATGATATCACTTTTGATCGGGCAGTCTAATAATACGAAAATGTTACCTAAATACATGATAGGGTCCTACATTAAGAGCCTAAAATAATTCAATATATTAGACTACTTCGGGGATTTTTGTAAAAACCGGTTCAGATCCCTGGTTGAAGAATAATCCAGTAACGGAAATTCCAATAAAGCAACGGTGAGAATCGTAGTAAACAGAAATGTTTAATGCGACTATCGCGTGAGGTACCTCATGATTCTATAGATACATTAAAACTTACGTTAGCACGTAGCCTTCAAAGGGAAGTTTTTTGTCCATAAATGTACTCAAGGTACCTACGCATTATCTATGTCCAGTACTCAGCAATCTTAGAGTGTTATTTAGCATTTAACGATGTTATCAATGACGGATTAGGTAAATAATTAATATAAACTGAACACTTCAACAGTGAAGATAGTCTCGAAATATTTATGCGCCTTTATTCATTTTATTAGATATATACAATTGTTAATGGGAAACTTTTATTCGCTGGCTAGACCATAAAGTTCATGACATACTCGTAGGTAGGTACCTATAAAAGGTTAATTGACCCTTAACCCTTAGGTGCTTATGGTATCAGTGTGGATTGCAAAAAATATATAGTTAAGAGCCTTAATCTAATCTATGCTTTAACTTTTTTCTATTGTGTAACGCCAATTACCCATACAAAATGTATGGCTAATTGTCGTTACAAAAGTTTTTACATAGTTATGTACATATTTTTTCAATCTACCCATCAAGCACTTTTGCTTATTAAATTAGATCCACGTCACATTTGAGATTCCATGTTTAGTTTGATAAAGTTTATAACTGAGATTAATTTGATTACTACCTACTTTGTGTCACTCATTTGATACCTACATGTTTGATACTCTATCCATCTCAGGGATAATTCGACAAATAAAATACAAATAAAACAACAACCCGGCAGGATATATTCTTTGGCCGTCTTTTTACCTGCCTGCCGAAGGAAAGGAGGGTAATGTACGTCTTATTCTTTGGCACGCCCTGCAGCCTAAATACTCCAGGCAAAATACGGTTTCGAAAAACATTAATTTATAATAGCGTTTTTTTTGTTTATTTCATTCTAAAACGTTATTCTAAGATGCTTTATTCAAGAATCCAACAAACTTTCCACCCGGAAGTAATTATATAGATTTAAATTAAACATACATTGTCTTTTTTATTTTATTTATATTGAATATTTTAAAGCCAATGTAAATGAACCTAAATAAAGATAAAAAATTATATTAATATTTATCCGGACTTTTTAGGAGCTAATTTTTTTTTTTTGATGTCTGATTTTTTGTTGGATTTTGCCTCTAGGTAACTATTTAATTGATAATATATCCGATACATTAAAAAAATTAGCTATTATAATTTATTTCCAAATTTGACATTTTTTCCATACAAGTTGTCAGTTCATTGCCTGGACTAAAACCGTTTGACGGATTTCTGCATAATTAATGACACACAACATTAATCCAGACAATGAGGGATTTGCCTTCCAAAAGGCAAAGAAAAAAATTAATACTCATTCTAGAATATTCGTACCACTATAGATATTTTGAATCCAAAGCATACAATTTTGGCGCGAAAATCTCTAGTACGAGAGATTTTTGAAAAGTAGGTACCTACCTATTACTTTTTCCGCCCCTCTCAATTTTTTTTTTGTAAGTCTTACAGATAAATGATGAATGAAAAAACATCAAGACATTTTAGATGCCAGTCATGGAAGAAACAATTAAAGTGTTATTTTAAAAACATCAAAAAGTGACCCCTTCAAATGAAGATGGTTTGGACTGAGATCGGAAACTTCAATTGTTTTCATGGCCTCATACGTAACCAATAAGGTAAACGTCCCATTCCTCAACATTGCACTACTGTATGACATGGGCACTTTATGTCAAATATAATATGAGTTAAATTCGAACTAAGAGGATTTTTCTTTAAAATTCGAATTTGCCCTGTTACTTTGACATAAATCAAAACATTTTCCTCTCCACCTTTTGTAAGGCAATGTATGGAGGTAATTCCCCACAAACTGGATTAATTATTGTTATGTGAGTATGATGTCGTGCGATAGCTAAGTCTGTCTATTTCCTTATAAGAAACTAGCTTTTGCCTGCGGCTTCGGCTAAAAGTAATTTCAACCGTCTACAAAAAAGGTGCATCTCAGTTTGACCCGTATTCAATCGAATTGCAATTTGGCACAAATACTTTCAAGAAATTTTGTGGTCACAATGTTCAATTTCAAAATCAATGCCATTTTCGTAATTAATGTCCCATAAAACGACACCCATATTGATATTTAGACATTTCAACCCCATCGCACCCCATCACGGGAGATAGTATTTCACGTCCGCCACGTTGGATTTGAAAATCGTTTTGTTCGTAATAAGCGACCAGCGACTCGACTCGATTAACCATAGAAACAATACCCTTGTTGATTTTCAGACATTGTCACCACATTTCCCCCTTTTTGGGGTTGAATTCTCAAAAAACCAGAAACACATGTATAGTCATTTATCTCTAGAAATACTCCTGTGAAGTTTCGAATGAAATAGTGTTACTTATTTTGAGTCCCCATACAAACTTTGGACCCCCATTTAACCCGCTTTGGGGATGAATTTTGAAAAATTATTTCTTAGTGCACCCCTAGACCTTATAAGGAACCTACGCGCCAAATTTGGAATCTCTAGAACCAGCGGTTTGGGCTGTGCGTTGATAGATCAGTCAGTCAGTCAGTCAGTTTCTTCTTTTATAAAGGCTGTAGCAGGATAACAGAAGAAAAAATGCCCTTCATGATTAAGAGCTGGTTTTTTTTTCGCATAGTTACTTATATCTAGTAGTACAATTGTGCCAGGTATTGTTGAAATATTACCTACCAGTGGCTGAACCGGGAAAAAATTAAATCCGAATTCATAAAATATGACTTTTTTTTAATACTGTTAAACTTTTTCATACCATCTTTTTTTCATTTAGTCTGATTAAATAGTAGATAAAAAGGATTTATGCTTAAGTTCTTTGGCGGTGTTAGAATGGTATAAGAATAAATTGTAACAAAATCTATCCAACATATTTCTTTAATTTTGACGCTGTTGCTTTTCGATTTTAACCATCAAACTAATATGACTGATAGATCATAAAATAAGGTTTTTTTAGAAATGACATTTATAGTGGTACCTCTTTCAGGAATGATTAAAAAAAAATTTTTAACTTACGTGTTTTATACAGAAATTTTAAAGATGGAGACTCAATTTTTTTTTCAGGTTATATGTACTATTGGGAAAAGATACACTGATGAAGTAAATAGTTATTTGTTCAACAAGAGAGCAAAGTCGATTTTTGCTGCGAGTGTTGATGTTGAGTCCCGAGCAAGCGAAAGATTCTATAGTTGAATCACGAGCGTAGCGAGTGATTCAAAATTAGAATCTTGAGCGTAGCGAGGGACTCAAAGACACGAGATGCAAATAACTTTGCTCTCGTGTGATACATACAACTTTTCACTTCAGCGGCGAGAACATATAACGCAAAGGAATAAAACGCCACATAGAAGCAATTAAATCACTTTTATGTAATAAAACCGGCCAAGTGCGAGTCGGACTCGCGCACCGAGGGTTCCGTACAAACCTGTAGGTATATAAATTATTAAAAATATTTTTATTTTATGATGTAACTAAAAATTTACGGTTTTCGCAATTTTTCCTTTATCTGTGCTAATATAAGACGTTGCTTCTTGCCAAATTTCAAGATTCTGAATTCACGGGAAGGACCCTGTAGGTTCTGATTCCCTTGCGAGTTTCGAAAGTTTGCGGAAATTTGCGGCATAAACGGCTATATTTTTTGATTGCGTTGGCTTAGAAGTTTGATTTTTTCACAGCTCCAAGGGACAGTAGACCTGAGTATTTGATATACATTTTAGCTGGACGAACGGACGGACGGACGGACAACAAAGTAATCCTATAAGGGTTCCGTTTTTTCCTTTCGAGGTACGGAACCCTAAAAACAAGCAACAAATATATATGAAATAACAAACATTAACTACAATCACTCTCTCCCATAACATTAACTTTACATGACATTAAGAAAGAGCTAAGTCCGTTTCCGTTTGTTTATGCATTTTGTTGATACTTGTCCAATGTCCAAGATGAAGAACTTACTTAGAAAACACAGTGCAGCCTCTTTGACGGTATCTCTCAACTCTTGAGGTGTTAAAACATCGGCTTCGTCACTTGATTCACTCATATTTAGTACAGTTTTTAGTTTTTGTTTAAGTTATGTTTTATCTGCAAGAAAACGTAATAAAGTTCAATCGCGCTAACTTTTTAAAGAATATAAAGTGCGTTCTGAAACTGTTTATAAATTTTATATTCATTCACCATATAAAAAAACTAAAGACTTATAATAATAAATGTTCGCGATAAATATCGCATTTCTTCATTGTATTTTAAGAGTAATGAAATACTAATATGATTAAAATAATATTTGATTTAATCGAGTTTAACACGAGTCGAATTTTATTTTGTTTTGGAACGAGTTTTTCGTTACCGCTCTTTGGGGGCCTACTACGAAGGTTTCGAAGTCGAATGCAAGTCGAATGACGAATCGGCATATTTTATCTTTTATCTCTCTCTTTTTTTGTAACGGAGTGAAAGTGACAGAGATCATGAAGTTAAATGTTCCAAGTTTGATGACCTGCGACTAACCTACGATATGAAAAATTCAAAAGTTAGTTTTCTTCACGCTCGCAGCAAAATTGCATTTTCCTCACTGGTTTCAAGCAGCAAAACCGCCATGTTCGAGCCGCTGAGGTGAAAAACAAATTACGTAACTAAGAAAAGAAAAAACAAATTTAACTAAAACTAAAGGTAAAAAATTTGCCCCAGATCGCTGCCAGGCGGTAGTGTACCCAGAAGGCTGGCAGCATTGCCACGTTGTAGGGCAATGCTGATCCTCTGGGCGAGGTAAAAGCCAGCCTTCTGTACTATTTAATTTAACAAAATGAAAAAAAGGGTACGAAAAAGTTTAATAGTTTTAGAGAAAAATCATATTTTATGAATTCGGATTTTACTTTTTCCCGGCTGAACCACTGGGAATTTTTCAAAAGAAATTGGCACGATTGTACTACTAGATGTAAGTAACTATATAAAAAAAGTCAGCTCTTAATAATAAAAGGGCATTTTTTTTCCCTTATCCTGCTACCCCCTTTAGAAGAAGAAGATAGAATTAAGATGTCTCTATTGATACCGTCACAATATACCTACATTTAATGAAAGAAAAAAAAAACCGACTCCAAGATTCCGGAGCTCGAAGCCTATTCCACTGCAGCGGGGTGTCAGGCAAGGGGATGTCATTTCCCCAAAACTGTTCACCGCTGCACTGGAGGACGTTTTCAAGACTCTGGACTGGAGAAGGCTAGGCATCAACATCAACGGCGAGTACATCTCTCACCTTCGGTTTGCTGATGATATAGTAGTCTTGGCTGAGACCATGGAGGACTTGAGTACTATGCTCGATGACCTCAGTAAAGCCTCCGAGCGAGTTGGTCTAAAGATGAACATGGATAAGACGAAGATCATGTCAAACGTCCACGTAGTACCACCTCCCATTTCAATCGGACACTTTACGCTCGAAGTTGTAGACGAGTATGTATACCTAGGACAGACTGTCCAGTTAGGCAGGTCCAACTTCGAGAAAGAGGTCAATCGTCGAATCCGACTCGGCTGGGCAGCATTCGGGGAGCTACGGCACATCTTTTCGTCCAATATTCCGCAGTGTCTCAAGACGAGAGTCTTTGACCAGTGTGTGATGCCAGTGACGACGTATGGCACGGAAACGTGGTCGCTTACTATGGGCCTCATAAGAAGGCTCAAAGTCACCCAAAGGGCAATGGAGAGGGCTATGCTGGGAGTATCTCTGCGTGATCGCATCAGAAATGAGGCTATCCACAGCAGAACAAAGGTAACCGATATAGCCCTCCGAATTTCTAAACTTAAGTGGCAGTGGGCGGGGCACATTGCATGTAGAACCGATGGCCATTGGGGCGGAAAGGTTCTCGAGTAGCGACCACGTACCGGAAGGCGCAGCGTGGGTAGGCTGGACAAGGTGGCAAGGTGGACTGATGACCTGGTAAAGGTCGCTGGAGTCCGCTGTATGCGGGTGGCGCAGGACCGGTCATTGTGGCGCTCTTTGGGGGAGGCCTATGTCCAGCATTGGACGTCTTTCGGCTGATATGATGATGATACATTTAATATTGTTAGTTAACTAATTAGGTACCTACATAGCATTTCATGACAAAGTTGTTTGATGCTTCTATAGATATAAATATTATTCTAAATACATTTTGTTAACTGGGCCAATCAACTACTTTTTGTTGCTTGTTGCCATGGTTACGTCTCCTGGGTCACTCTTTAAACCTATGATTTTATGCGGTTTAAATCTACAAAACACGTGTTCTTGGTATATTGGTAAACCCATTCCATATTGGGGCATCTCCTTAGCATGATAGGCGTCCAATTTATAGTATTTTTTCTAAGAAACTCTGTCACTGTTGTCTCTTGGCTTACCGGGACAGAATAACAGCAAAATATACTGAATTTAATATAATATATACTTTCCTTTCATATCGCATAGTCGAGGGACACCCTATAATACATACTCGTAGCGTAGGTATAGGGCATAGTTTTATTATATATAACAACTTTAATCGGTTATTACAACTTTTTGGTATTCCTAACAGGCTACTAATTAATCTGTAAAAGTTAGTCGAAACTACATTGTGCAGTAATTGTTTTCTGTGATTTTGGCGCCGTTTTTCATCATTATCTGCGATTTCAGCGTCCTCGGCGCGGCTGCGCGCTAATTTGGCACAGACGCGCCGCGCACGCAAGCGGTGCGCCTTCGAGCCTGCGCTAACACGGATGTTTGAACTCGGAAGAGACAAATGACTTCTAAATACTTGTAATTGCAAAAAGTTATAGCTGGGCCACAGACCGGTTCATCTCGTTCATAACCCAATCGCATTTCAATGTTTCACGCGCTCGCTTGGTCAACGAGCTTGCTCGGTCGTTAAACATTTTTTTTAGAACTGCAATCAGTCTCCAGACTACATATAATCAGATTAGTTGAATGGAAGATGGTGGGTCGTAGATTTAGAGGCCAATGCCCTGTTCACTACTTAAAGAATATGGTTACGTTTAAATCTCTTAACCACATTGACATTATCGAGCAATCCAGAGGCCAATGGATTGATGTGATGGGTAAGGTGAGCTATGTGTTGTTCCTTATAGCGGGCCACTTCTGATGCTACTGTTGCCATTTTTACATGCTCGTGAATTTCATCGTTCCTCGCGAACCATGGAGCATTGGTGATGCATCTAAGGATGTTGTTTTGTACCCTTTGTAGGCAGGCTATAATGCTCTTACTGGCTACTCCCCATATTGCGATGGCATATGAACAGATGGGTTTTTAGAATAGCTGAGTAAATTAAAAGCTCCAGTAAAGTTTCCGAAATTTGTTGTTCACTTGATCTTTTATAGCCTTTATAATTATTTTTCCAGGTCATGCGTCTGTCCAAGTGGAATCCGAGGTATTTTACACAGTTCGTTTGGGGTAGGATGTTGTTTGCCAAGTATTACCGGTGGACAGTTATTTTTTCTCAGAGTAAAGGTAATGTGAGTTGACTTCTGAGCACTAGCTTGAATCCACCATTTTTGAAGCCAGGCTGAGGTGAATGGAGTCTAGCACTCGTTGTAGTTTGGCACTTGCCGTAATGGGATCGCTGTCTGTTGCCAGGTACGCTATGTCGTCAGCATAAGTAGCGACCGTGCTTCTCCATGCCTGACTTGAAAAAGCCTATCGAAGAGGTAAGACTCCAGGATGTGGTACACGGAGTGAGGACGGGGTTCCTTGATTTTGCAGAGCAGACCTTTGTGCCATACTCTGTCCAACGTTTATTGTACGTCCAAAAATGCAGCAGAGCAGTATTTTTGTGGTGATTAAACATAATGTGAAATGATTGTCTCTGAACCACCTTCAGGACACTAAAGGACAAATTGCACCAAAAACTGATCAATTTTAATTTTTATGTACGCCGTGTCTGAAAATTTGAATGTACCTACCTGGTTCTTGAAAAACTAACCCCAATATTTATAACACTTAACAAACCTCTGCTGAGGAAAATATGTTTTGTTCTGTTCACAAGTATGTGAAAAAGACATTTATAAAAGACACTGGCCTTGAATGGGCTAATATTATAAAGAGGAAAAGTCTGTAAGGTTGTATGAAACGGGTAATCTCCGGAAATACAGGTTGAATTTCAAAAATTCTTTCACTTGTGTATAGATTGAATTTACATAGGCTATATTTTATCCCGCGGATTTGCCAGGTTTCTTTGCAATATGATTTGAAGCCACGCGGGCAGCTAGTTTAATATATTGTAACAACACGAGTCTGTATCAACTATAGTAAAATTACCTATAAAAATGATTATAAGGTTTTCTATTTAAATATTGTTTTGTTTTTGGACACGGCCAAAGTGTAGAATACAACACAATCATATTAATTCCAAAAGTGATTACAATTAATGAATAATTGTAATCAAAATATAAAACAGGGTGTCCGTTCTGCGGAATAAAATGTCGTACATTTGATTACCTGAAGTGAGAGTAGGAGTAAAAGCGCCGTTACCACGCTGGTAATGTCCCAAGCTGAGGGCCTACCGCGAAACGAAATTCGTTTTCGTTCGTGTATCTCCGTCTCTGTCGCACTTGCTAGTTCGAGCGACAGAGACGGAGATACACGAACGAAAACGAATTTCGTTTCGCGGTAGGCCCTTAGGATCTAAGCAGCCACATTTCTAACCACATTTTATAATTTCTTATTCAGCATCTACCAGTCTTAAATTAGGAATTTGGTATCCCCTTACTTTGTAGACATGTTTTTTGCCGAATCTCATTTCACAGAAAATTGTTCCCAGATTACTCAATTCTCACAATTTTCTTTCATATAGTTTAATTCCATCGATTATTAATTTCTTCGAATTACTTAGTAATAAAATGTTTCATAAAGACAAATGTCAGAATTATGAACTACAGAAAAATGTTTCATCGACATAATAATACACAGAATACTTTATAGTCATACCTAATATTTAATAAAAATCATAAACCAGAAACCGAATCAGACCACGCCATTTCCTCATTCCTTATGACGATTTTTTGCAAAACGAGTTTATTAATCATTATAGAAAAGTACGACGAACAACATTTGAACTTAGAGATACGTTCTCTACGAAATGATTATTCGAGTATGTGCAACTCTAGTCTGTGTCTCAAATGTAGGTGATTGGTTATGAAAAAAAAACTACTAAATGATTATTATGTGAAATTAATGCTTTTTTCACTTCTCATGCTCGAAAAGTGTGTCATATTAGGCTTAATAAGCGGGGCTAAAGTAGTACATTTAGCCCCTAGGGAAAATATGTATACCTATTTATGATTTTTAACACATTTAATTTGACCAATCAAAACACTTCCCCATATTAAATCCACCAATCACAACTCTTTCAAAAAACATTTATCTTTGCTATCAACCAACCAGAATACCTACAGCTACATATTCAAATCGACCAATCAAACATCAGGTGTTTTTTAGTCCCTAATTCCAAATCATTTAAATCCACCAATCACAACTCTTTCAAAAAATATTTCTCTTTGCTATCAACCAACCAGAATACAGCTACATATTAAAATCGACCAATCAAACATCAGGTGTTTTTTAGTCCCTAATTCCAAATCATTAAAAAAGAAAACGCCTCACGCTAAATTGAACAATCTCTTCGCAGTGAAATTTGTTATTGATTGTGGATGGATAATCTTTGTTTTACTATTTTCTCGCAGTCGAAGTGAAAAGTAGAGTGTATAACTCGGGTCTAAAAGCCATATTACCCCTCGAATTATTATCCATCTCGTGGTAATATGGCTTATTTTAGCCCCTTGTCATACAATCTACTATTATACAAAATTCCACAAAAAATATCTATGAAATTATTATCAAACAACTCAAAATTATATGAAATGATTTTTGCTGCATGATGATGTTTCTGTGAAATAAAATTATGGGAAACAATTTCTGCCAATTCTACTAATCTGACATTCTATATTCAACCAGCAACAATCCCAAATCTAATTTACATGATACTTCCAGTCAGTTAAGCATCCGTGATGACGTTATTCATTAATGAAATAGCTATAAAATTAATGGCCGATGGATATCAGAATTAAGCCATGATTTCCCTCTGAATCTCACGCTCTGCCTGCAAATAAGTTCCAGAAGAATGGACATGGGTAACAATTTTTCTTAGTGCAAAAATTACTTTGGACATGAAAATGTTTTGTTTATGACTGTGTTAATGATGTTCTGGGCATTTTTATAATATAAACAAAACAGTAGCACAATAATATGTTATGCAACTGTGTAAGAATGGTCCCAAAATGCGAGTGCCGTGGGTCGCAATAAGATACGCCACGAGCGTTTTTAGACCACTTATATACCGTTGCATATTTTATAATAATTGTTCTACGACTAATTTTAAATAAATTGTTTTATGACAGCAAGTTTTCAGTTAGTTGCTACTCACGCAATTTCTCCAGAAGTGCAGTTATTTTCAACTTCGTCCATTTAAAAAAAAAACGTACCTAGACTTCTTTCTTCACAAATACGAATAAAATCTTAATAAGCTCTAATAGTTATTATATTTTAATTTTGAACTGAAATCTCGGTGGGAAATTAGAAATATACGCATCTTGTTCTTGTTTTTAATTTGCTTGCACTTGAGTTGGCAAGGTTTCCAAACCGAATAGGAACTGTTTATCTTTATAAATAATTCCAACAATTGGTAAAACATTGCACAATAGCTATGATGATTTATTATTATTTTAGTAAAATAGTTGTTCGTAAATAATTTATAATATACCAATGTTTTGACATGCCTAACAACATACTAAAAGATGACGCTGGTAAGTGGTAAGTAAAAGTAAAGTATTTTCCTGTAACAAACCACTTTGTAACCATAATATCTACTGTAATACATTGCCCTTGACAGAAGTTCCTGTTTTCGGCAGTATGTAACTAGGTAGATTCTTCGTGGATTTAAAGAAAGATACCTTCGTACGTTTCTCTATCCGTCACATAGTCCTGCTCGTTAGTGTACATTCCCAGTAGCGACCTAGCAACCGGCCTATGTAGTGTATGTAACATTTGGCGAGTACGAGTGGCGAATAGATGAATAACTTTTGTATGTCAAAATTATCCAGACGTGTAATTATGAGTTGCCATGATTACGTCTCTCCTGGATCACTTTTTCGTTCAGCGAAACATGGTTTACGGAATTATGAAATTCGGAAAAAATATGATTTCGGACAAATTACTCTTCGGAATTATGTAGTGTAGTGGTCGGGTCGGTCATATATTTTTTCTGAATTTCATAATTCTGAGAACCATGTTTCACTGAACTAGGGCGTGCAATATCGGATCGTGTAATTCCGGAACTGATTTTCGAGATTGGTCCTCAATTCCGGAACTGGTTCCGGAATTGGGATTTGCCGTTTTTAACGTGATCACGTCTTAGAAATCGATGATTGCCGGCTGCACGCACGAAAAAGTGTGATTCATTGTCCCGTTCCGTTGACTGACATATCAACGCACAGCCCAAACCGCTGGTTCTAGAGATTCCAAATTTGGCATGTAGGTTCCTTATATGGTTTAGACCTTATAAGGTAGGTACATGCCAAATTTGGGTGCACTAAGCAAGGATTTTTCAAAATTCACCCTCTAAGGGGTGAAATAGGGGTCCAAAGTTTTTAATTCAATTTAAAGATATCACAATTGACTAAAAATATGTTTATAAAAGCGCGGCGTGGGTAGGCCCCCCCACACGGTGGACTGCTAATCTGAGGGGTAAACACAAACGTTTCAAACGAGCGTTAGGACAAATGCAACTGTAATTTTTCCATAAAAAATTGACATTTAGATCTACCTGACGCGCGTACAATGCGTTACGAGGTACCTGCTGCGGATGCGGGCGGCGCAGGACCGGTCACTTTGGCACTCTTTGGGGGAGGCCTACGTCCAGCAGTGGACGTCTTTCGGCTGACATGATAATATTGATGATGATGATCTATCTATACATATAATAAAGCTGAAGAGGGTCGAAAGTCTGTACATGGAAGATAAACGAAAAAAAATTGGCTGGGGATAGGTACTTAGAATTGATAACAGAACACGTTCCAACAGTTTTTAGAATTTTTGTCTGTTTATCTGTTTATCTGTTTATCTGTTTGTCTGTTTATTTGTCAGAGTATCACGTGAAAACGGCTGAACGGATTTTGATGCAAACTTTACTAATCTGTCGAGAGAATCCCCGGATAGGTTTTAAGCTATAAAAATCTTAAAGATTAGGGTTCAAAGGGGGTAGAAAATAGGGTTGAACTTTGTATGGGAACTCCTTGAATGTACGAGCTACAGACTTGAAAATTGGTAACCATAAACTTGACTGGAAAGTAAAAACGACCCCATTCAAACTTTTAGCAATGTATATATAAAACGTGAAAAATATGGGATGAAAATAGGTTCTGAGGCGACTAGAAACTATATAATGTTGCAAGAGCGGGGTTATAACAGTATCATTACCATGGTAACATGTCGTCAATATATTCGAAAATTCATCGTGTTCTTACAACTAATAGTTAGTCCAGTGGCTTGACCCATAGCTTACGGAGTCGGCGTCCCCGAGTTCAAACCCAGCAGCATGCACTTTTTGTAGTTTTAATTTTTGAAAATGTATATTTTTCAAAAAACGCAGAGAAGCTTAGTGAATAGAGGATTTTGATGCAACTTTTACTTAATCGTTCGAGAAAATCTCTGGCCAGGTCATAGGCTGTAAAAATGATAAAAATTAGTTCAAAGGGGGTAAAAAATGGGGCAAAACTTTGTATGGGAACTCCTCAAATCCATGAGCTTTAGACTTGAAAATTGATAAACATACACTTGACTGGAAAGTATAAAGAACTCCATTCAAACATTATAAAAAAATATAGATAAAACGTGAAAGACCACGGGATGAAAATGAGTGCTAGATGGCTAAAGACTATCTATAATAACCAAAAATGTTTGATATCTCAACCGATAGTAGCTGTTAGACATTAGAAACCTAATTATTTTGGATTTCAGTCGCTGTCAACGTCGCTGTTAATATTGAAATCCAGCAACCTTGATCTTCGTCTTCCTATACATAATTGGTATGAATTCAGAGGTCATCTAAAGATGTATGATAGGTTGAGTTTAATACTTACGTCGAATTAGCATAGTTCACCAACGTCAAGAGACGTGGGTATAAAATTTGGACACAACGGCATTCCGCGGAGAATTAAGTAGGTACCATTTTTTATGTATAAAACTTCAGCGTTTGTGACATTCAGAAATATTATTATGAATACTCGGGTATAGTGAGCGTCCGCATGAGCTAGCTCTCGGGCCTTCGGCCCTCGGGCTCGCATAGAAGCGATGTATTGGGCCTTTCATTCATACGAAAAGCTCGGCCTTCGGGCTCGCTTGCCTCGCCACTCACCTTCGGGACTTTGGAACTCAGATTTCGCTTTCAAGACACTTGGAGATAGTGTGCGCCAGTCCTCGGGCTCGCATAGGAAGCGCTCTCTAAAACGGTTCTTTGGGCCTATCATTCCAACGAAAAGCTCGGCCTTTGGTCTCGCTTGCCTCGCCGCTCTTCTTCTGACTTCTCTCGCTCGGGACTTTGGTCTCCGGTATCGCTTGCAAGACACCTGGGTTTAGTTAGTGTTCGTGAAGGCTCGCCCTCGGGCCTCCGGCCCTCGGGCTCGCATAGAGTGCGCTCTCTGAAGGGTTGGTTTGGTTGGGCCTTTCATTCATACGAAAAGCTCGGCCTTCGGGCTCGCTTGCCTCACCCCTCAACTTTGGGACTTAAGGCTCATGTTTCGCTTGCAAGACACCTGTGGATAGTAAGTATCCATGGAGTCTCGCCCTCGGGCCTTCGATGCTCTGGCTCGCATATGGAGCGCTATCTATAAGGGTACGTTGGGCCTTTCATTCCTACGAAAAGTTCAGCCTTCGGCCTCGCTTGCCTCCCCGTTTATCTTCAGGACTTTGGCTCTCAGGGGTAGTTTGACAAGACACCCGGAGATATAGAGTATCTTTGGGGTCTCGCCCTCGGTCCATTTGTTTCAATTATGAAATTTTATATTTAAATTCCGGTTTTGGTAATTTTTCTTCTACTTACGTACTTCGTTTGCAATAAAGATTAAGTAAATCAATATAACTAAATATTATTGACGACAACGTTTATGAGGATTTGAACTGTTACACGCATAATTTATAGAAATGAAATCGTAATAATCTAATTTATCAGTGTAGTAGGTATCGTATGGTAAATTATGGATGACATGAAACATAAGAATATCATGTCATCCATAATTTATACGCGTACGAAGTCGCGGGCAGAAGCTAGTTATAAATAAATGTTAACTTTAAATGGAGTAGAGTAGTGTTTTGATTAAAAATAAAAGTGTACAATAATGTGCCAAATGACATGAAATTATTCAATAGGCTGCTTGACATTTGTTTCTATTCTATAAACGATTTTTCTTACTTTTATTTTATTACTTTTCTCATTAATTTATCGTATTGTATGTTGTATTTAATTAAGTTTACGTCTTTATAATTCAAATGATCTATTTTAATTCAATAATATTTCTACGCCGATGTCGGCAGGATATGTGAAACTGACATGTGTAAAACCACAAATTATACCAACAAATGTACCATATTCGGAGAAATAAACTTATTCTATTCTATTCTAAAAAATGCTGAGGTCAATTTATTGCTTATTTAGACGGAGACGGATGTCACGGATGTTTAGATCCAAATTCACTGCTTGAGCCTGTATCATACATTACTACTATACCAGCCCACTTACTCATACTCTGCGCATGCACACTCGCTGCTGGTATAACCGGTCGTTGCCTAACTGACGCTCCAGAAGCCATCGACCAGACACCAGGTAAACCAAAGCTGCACCCCAGAAATATACAAGTGAATCATGGCTCTGCAATATTCTAGAAGAATCTCCAATAGTTGCCTAGCTGAGGATGGAGGTGTTAATGCTTGCGTTATGCGACCGCCCAAGTAGCCATGCAGGTGGCGCCGACTCAGCATATTGCAACACCGTGCCCCGTTTCCCGAAAATACTAAAGTATTCGTCACTCATGGTTCTCACATCGACCAGGCTTTTAGTTTTAATTGATTTATTTTAAGCATTTGTAATTTAAGTTTGCATTAATTGGTTTCTCTCGAATCCTCCGACTCCCAGCCTTATAATTAATGTAATAACTGTAACTTAATAACATAACTATATTTTAACGCCATCTACTAAAGTATCATGAAAAGGTTCATCGATAATGAAGTTCGATAAGCTTTTTAACTAAATTCGTCCTTAAGAACACTGTTGATGTATGTTGATTCTGTTACAATGGGACAGAATAACAACAAGATATAGTTGACTGGCCTAAATATATTGTAATGAACGAGTTAAGCGGTCTTACTAGTGTTCCTAAAGACTCGAGCATTTTAGCTCTTTCTTGAGCCTAGACTCTCTGAGACTCTACCTTATTAATGACTATATATCCAAAGGCTAGAAATCCTTGTCAAAATATTGAGACTCAAAAATATTTTTAGCCTTCAAGCCTCTAGACTAGACAGAAGCTTAGGCTCTTTTGGTTGCACGTTGTATTATTAGTTAAAACATAATAATGTTTCAGATGACGAACAAATGTAATGTAGAAATTGATTCCTTTGTTACCTTTAGTACCCTCTATCATACCTATAACCTATTTCATTAACTGCATATTTCTTTCTACTGTTAGATTTTAAAACATTTGTAATGTAATCTATATCAGATTTAGCCGGACAAGTTAGGTTTAGGTAAATACTGCCATCCCTATGCCCTACACGCACATATGGACATGTGCACCGACAAGGCGCGCACACATATTTACCGGGACTGGCTGATTTGTATGGTGCGACCGCGGTGTGATAAGGTCTTAAGCGACGCTAGTTGGGATACCGCTTTAGATAATATGTTTACCGTTGCACGGCTATGTGCACTAGCACCATATATATTGCCACCGTCGTCATATAAACAACCTATAGGTACGTAGCACTGACTAACTAAGATCCGTACAGAGTTGAAGGTCGAAACTATCAATGAAATAATCTAGGATAAGATGAAGTCTTTAATCTTTATTCTATCGAATATCTTTCGTACTGCTATCAACTTAAGTTTGTTTATTGTTCTTTAGCTTTAAGTTGCGATATTTCAGGGTCCATATACTTCTAGCAAAATGTGATAGGTATATCCCCAGTGTGTCACGTGTTTTGTGTCTTTTATATTAATTTTAACACTACCTCCACCCACGAATAACAAAGAACGCAATCGGCGCACCCCGAAGGTCCATGCTGTATGCTGGTGGAGGGAGCGTGGAAATCAAAATGGAATGCGTAGCATCGTAGCTTGTCTCGAATCGGTCCCCTGATACTGTATTGGATCAAGGGTACAAACATTGTGTGGTTTGTGTGAGGTGTGCAATAAAGAGTATTTGTATTGTATTGTATTTGTATTGTGTGTACCAGAGTTGTATTTAATAGTATTATTATAGAGTCAATATCTATCTGGAGATAGCGGAGATCGTGACGCGGTGACTGCGACGCGCCTTATCGGTGCATCGGGTTCGTGGCCATCGTAAATAATGTGCAACTTTTCCCGCCACGCCCCCGCCGAGCGGGAACAAAGAAACAGTGAAGACTCCTAATCCATTGAGCTTTTAAAAATCCTAAGTGAATGAGGAAATAAAAAGTACCGGTGCATTGTTTTTTGCGACAACTTTTTGAACTTGACAACAATCTTGTAAGTAGGTATCCTTTTTTTGCATTAATATTATTTAATTTTAACACAAACATAAATAGGGCGGATTGTTTAATGTTGATATAGGTAGTCTATATGGCGATATTTTTTTGGTATTTAGGGTAATTGTTTTGGCAATTAGTATACAATAAAGCATTACTTCACTATGAATGCAACTAGCTCTAAGAAATAATAGTAAATTATTATAGTATGTAGTTATGTGATAGGTACCTAATTATGTTATCAATCAATTATTATTTAATAACTGAATTACGTTATATCGCAGTCCGAGGCAATATCTAGGAAATAGCTATCTGGGTCTTTCTTTATTACCGTCCGTACTGTATACAAATTTTATATTTTTAGGCTTGCTGGACAAAAAGTTAATAAAAAAAGTTGTAAATATGCTGCCAGCATAGCGAGCGGTAATTGCCATTAGGGTTGATGTAAAATGGACAAAATGAGTTGGGTCCATAGCTCCGCTAGTCCGCCAGTTAGACGGCGGTCGCTAACCGCGGCAACACTCTATCGCAGTCATGGCCGCGTTGTTTTTGACTGAAAACGGTGCACGCGCGCTTCATGCGCCACGTTGGGCCACACCACTAGCGTTACATGGGTCATTTACGAGGGCTGTTTGATAAGAACCCGTTTTCTAAACGTATAATATCACTGGCCGAAAATATGTATACGACCGTTTTAAGCCATGCGGGAATAAATAAAAATAAACAGCATTCTTTTGTGTTTAGTGTACCGTACCTCAAAAGAAAAAAATACGGAACCCTTATAGGATCACTTTTTGTTTCATTCCGTTTGGTAAGTAATTACGTCTTATACTACAAATACAGGGAAAAATCTGAAAACTATACAATTGTAATTGAATACGAAACCCTCGGTGTGCGAGTCCGCCTCGCATTTGTCCGGTTTTATTTATTCGCTTTAATGAAAGCGTGAACTCTAAATTGTTAAACTGGAAAAAAAATAGTATCGGTCTGTAATTCGATTCCTGTTTTTGGAAAAGAAAAACGTGTGATGAAAGAAAAAAAGCACTTTTTCATCACGACAAGGCACCAGCTCATTTGTCCACGAACTGTTGCATCCCTCTCCCGCCCCCTAATCTCCAGATGATTTGGCCCCATGTGATTACTTTTTGTTTCCCAACCTGAAAAAATGGCTCTGTGGTAAGCGACTTGGATCGCCACAGAGGCCTATTTTAATGACTTTCAGAAATCATATTTTTTGAATGGCTTATTGAAGCATGAATATCGGTGTAATAAATGTAAACAGTTAAAAGGTGACTATTTAAAAAAAATATGCTATACAATTTTTTTTTCTATAAACAGGTTCTTATCAAACAGCCTCGAAGGTACAGATATACTGGTATCCCACTATTCATAAAATTTTACAAAACTTTGTTCAACACAACGTGTTTTGGCCTTTTCATGTTAACACAAATATTAATGTCAAGATAAAGACAAAAGCATTGGAACTAAAACAGGATTGATGGACGTTTATCAATGAGGGCATTAAGTTTTAATTCAACTTTTTGTGGATGAAGAACTTTAGAAAACTTGTTGAAAGAGTTATTTCTTTGCTTGGATCGCTTAGGTACCTACTGCGAATAATAGATAACGCTTCTGTCAATGTCAAAATTCTTTATTCTTCAATTTAAGCATATAAGATGCATCTATGAAGTCTGTGTCCTTAACTTTCACTAATAGGAGGGATATTTTTTTCAATCTATGTATGACCTCCTCTTTAAATACTTGTTTACTTAGGCTCCCACTACAGGGAAAAAAGTTTTTAAAAGAATATTACGCGCAATATCCATATGCTAATGAAATTGCTTTACTTAGTGCACGTTTTGTCGCGCTAAGACGATAATGTAATTTAATTTTTTTCGGTTTAGTTTCTTAGGCAGTGCTACAATTTTTCTAATTTGCCTTAATGTTGACTGGTAGAGAATGCGATAAGGCCGCCTATTGTAAGATTTCTTTTCTTTTATACCATAAAGAGAAACAAATAAATAAATAAGCGGAGAGATCTCAAATCTCAACATGAAGGTATTCTGTAGGTACAATTTACGTTTCATAATGCTTACAAAGGATCCACATGGAAGACTAGATTATATAACTGGCGCGCTAGACAACACGCAACGGTGGGTGACCGCGAGTAGCCGAGGCAAAATACGGTTTCGAAAAACATTAATTTATAATAGCGTTTTTTTTGTTTATTTCATTCTAAAACATTATTCTTAGATGCTTTATTCAAGAATCCAACAAACTTTCCACCCGGAAGTAATTATATAGATTTAAATTAAACATTCATTGTCTTTTTTATTTTATTTATATTTAATATTTTAAAGCAAATGTAAATAAACCTAAATAAAGATAAAAAAAAATATTAATATTTATCCGGACTTTTTAGGAGCTAATTAAATATTGATTTTTTTGATGTCTGATTTTTTGTTGGATTTTGCCTCTAGGTAACAATTTAATTGATAATATATCCGTTACATTAAAAAAAATAGCTATTATAAATTATTTCCAAATATGTCATTTTTTCCATACAAGTTGTCAGTTCATTGCCTGGACTAGAGGTAAAAAGCCTAACCTAATAAAAAGGAAACTTATTTTTTTCCGAAAGTGGCGGGAGTCGGTCGCGGCGGCGCGGCGTGGCTCCACGCCGGCTGTGTTTACACGAGATCCCGACTACTCGCCAGCGGCTACGAACAAAATCCAACGCGGATATTAAATTTATATCGACCACCTTAAACAACTTAGCTGTGGCTCATCTATATAATGTATTTTATTAGGAGGATTAGAGATTCGAATGATCTAACGTTTTTAACATTCGTACTCATAACATGTGTATGGTCTAATATATTCTTATTTAACACATCCATTTTATGGCTATTATTCGGCTGATACAGGGCTTGTCCATATAGTTAATCCATAAGACCATATCATAATTGAATGGACACCCCACCTAATAAAATGTCGTAATTTCCATAAAAAATACGATATGGCTTAATTTTACAGTTCAAACCATTTTTTATTTTATTTTTATTAGACTAATTAAAATTATATAAAGTGAGTTTAATCTCGGGGCACAGTAGTGCCCCCGCCAAGACGAACCAACCAAAGCGCAAGGGTAGGCACTATACGTACATTTTTACGAAGCGATTCGTCGTTTTTTTGAACTCTCATAACTTGTGTTTGGATGATACCAGATAAACAAAATTCTCGGGATACGATGTCAATGCGAGTAATGGACTTATTAAACATAATATATAAACTTTCAAATGCATAGCTTTTACTTTAGATTGTATTGATATCTAAAAAATGCCGATTTCTTCACTGACTCTCTCACTCACTCACGTTGATCATCAAAACCCTAAGGGTACTTCCTGAAGACCTAAACAGCTGAAATTTTGTACTGCTGAAACTTTTTTTCCCCCAACCCCTTAAACTAGGGGATGGAATGTTGTATGAGACTTCCGCAAATTTTAATGCTACAGGTTTGAAAATTGATATAGGGACTCCTTGTTACAAATAATAATATTCATATTTCAGGAATTTTAGTAAATCAACCCCCCCCCCCCCAAATTAGGGTATGGAAGTTTGTATAGGTTAAGTTTGTAGAAATTACCTTACAAAAAGGAATGAGATCCCACTAAAACATTACATGTAAAGTGATTTCCAAGACTCCCTAGCTCGTACACGGGGCCCGCCAGGAATCCGAAAGATATTAACCAGGCATTTCTGAGGTCATTAGGAGTAAAGTACATTAATGCAGAGGCCGGGAAATAGCAATTCGTGGATGAGTTGATTTTGTCGGATGAAGCGAAGCTGAATCCGACAATAGAGACGAATCCACGAATTGCCATTCCCGCCGAGGCAGATATAGTGCTTTTGTCCATAATGCGAGGAAATCAAATAATATTTTCAATAATTTTAAAACAGCGAATATAGTATGTAACCTATCATGTTCCCGTCCAACTATCTTTTTTTAAAGTATGTACACAGCATGACTCATGGTGTCAGTTTCATAACTCATATAAAAAAAAATTCAACATTAGAATCGATTACAATTTTATGTTTTATGCAATTAAAATATACTATTTGAGACATTTTTTAAAACGTCACTTCGATCTCTTGCAAAAGTAATCGTTTGTCTATGACAATTAAAAAATATAAAACTTCTAACCAGTCTAACTATAGCAAATTGTTATGATAAATTCTAGCAATTTATTTTATTAATTAAAGCCTTTAAACTTACGAGCATTTGGCTGTTTGTAGTGATTTGTCTTGGTCAAAACATATGATTAAAAGGTAAAAAAGTATACAGTAAAGGAATTTCATACATTTTCCTGGCCGCTAAAATTGTACAATAATGACTTTTAACTTTTTAAATTTGCGCTTGTCAGTAACGAGGAACTTCACGTACTATTTTTGCTACAGTAAGCCGAGTATATTGGAGAAAAAAATGTACCCAAGTCAAATTTAACAGAAAAAACTTTTTCTAGTTTTGTCGGTTTTAAATAAAATTTGGATAACTATCGCTTCTCTATGAAAACTGTCCCTTTTAATAAAGTGCTAACGATTATTTTTTTCATACAAAGCATTGCAAATTTACTATTGACCGCCGAATTTAGTGAGTGTTAGCTGATGTCTGTCAATAGTGCCGTGAAACTTGGCAACATCGGTGGCAACGTCGCAATAAAAAGAGCTTAATGCACTTTAGTAATTACAATAAATAGTTTATATGAAAATTGATAATAATTTCAAACCTAAGCCGGATTTGACGGGGGTTTATTAGATTTTAACATTTTTAGAATCAGAATCAAACATTTATTCGTGACACAACACAACATACAGCATTACAAGACAAAGACAAAGGAAAATAAGTGCATCTGTGCCGTGTCACGAAATGGGCCCAACTCAGCATGATGCTGGCTTTGCAGCCAGCGCTGGTCTTCCGTTGGGTCCATCCAGTGAGGACACGGTACGTAACACGTATAACACATAACAATAACAAAAAAACGGAAATAAAACATAACGTGAAATGAATTCCTACTAGTACCTACCTACCATCAATAGAACTAGTGGGAATAGGCCTACATTCGTACCCAATTTCGTCAAAGCCCCCGTGATTTTGAGGTTTGACAATGTCGACTGAGTTACACTTTTGGGGTCAACACTTTGTAGGAATGTACGGTTTTTAAACTGAAATAAGGTAATAAAAACAGATATTTACATGATACTCGTATAGATAGGGGCTTCGTTCATTGAAACGAGGTTTTCAAACGCTTATAAAAGTTCGTCCTGCTACATTATTTAAGAAACTGCGGCACGCGTTGGCATTTGGCCACCTACGAAGGGAAGAACAATCGAATAGTCATGGCTTTTTCAAGTTCCTCACGCAGCAGATGTTGGCAAAGGCCACGAGGTGCATTGGCCTATTAACGGCAATACGCACGCTTTTATTCGAGACATTTCAATTATTGCTAACTGTCCACAGACATTCTGGAATAGAAAAATGGCGTGTGGAATTTAATACATCCTTGTATGTATACTAGTATTGACGTATCCTGTTATGTTCACTGTTCATAAAATAAACATGTCAACTTCGCAACTTTGTTTCATTTGGAATATAATCAACAAACCTTCGCATTTAACTGTAAAGCACGCTGTGATGTTGCTAGTAAGTACCTGCTGAACCCACCCGCATCAAAGTACGTTTGTTTACGGTTAAAAAAATTGAAACATGGACAAATTCATGCCTTAATGTTGTCATCTCATGTTACCTGAAAAACGGCGGGATTTGCTGATGAACTTTTAAAAACTTATTATGATCATTGACAAGAGTTGAGCAATTTATGTCA
The DNA here is from genome assembly GCA_932294315.1 of Epinotia nisella. Classification (NCBI taxonomy): domain Eukaryota; kingdom Metazoa; phylum Arthropoda; class Insecta; order Lepidoptera; family Tortricidae; genus Epinotia; species Epinotia nisella. The sequence continues at coordinate 10,722,224 of OW028680.1, forward strand.
ACGAACCCCAAGCCTTTAGTGTTAATATACATTAGCTGTCTGAGAGGCTTCGCCCGTGTATTAGAAACAACCTTATAATATGGGGACACGACAGTGCCCTGCCAAGTCGAGCAAAACAAAGAGGCACGGCCGTACAATCCCTTTCTCGAAGTCATTCAGGCAATTTTCAACATCCTGTAATTTTGTGCTGGCTATATTATTAGGTATATATTTATTTTATATATTTTTTATATTATTATAATTTTCAGTAACATACCTATAGGACATAATATTGCTTAAATACATTCTCAATAATATTCAACTTGAACTTTTAGTTTAAGAACTATTGCCAGTCAAAGTTCCTTATTGTGTCACTGACACTTACTGTGTGTGTTACTTAAAATTATCAACATAATTTTAAGATACTTCTAGCAGACCCACAAGTTCCAAATATTAAACATAATAAGTTTTTAGCCTATCAATTCATAAAAAAACCTAAAAAGATTGCAATGTCAGTCACGTTTCAGCGATATACAAACTCCATAAGTACGTTTGTAATCCTGTACAAATACGTGCTATTACAAAGTTACTTTTGTAGTTCCTGCAAATAGTAATAACAAGGTAGGTTCAGTGCACTATACTACGAGTATGTATTTGCATGCGTTTAGTGTTAGATGTACAATGCACTAGAAAACTATACCTAATACAAACGTTATTTGCGGTTGGTAAAATAACATGTCCGTAATAATATTTTTTGCATAGACTTTCTATGCAAAAAATATTATTTCCAGCTACATTCATAATTTGTATGTATTGATAACACAATAACCTACAAAAAGAAGTGAGATACAATAAATAACATTCCATGTAAAAAATAGGCCAAGTCTCGAAACTCTTTCACCGTAAAAAGTTGTGAGATTTATAAATTTCTAATTAAAGGAAAAATTTAAAAATTTAATGCTCCGAGCCGGATTCGAACCGGCGACCACAGGCATACATGGCCCGTCGTTACTAACCAACTTAGTAGTTAGCAGCGATACTGCGTAATACAAAATAAATTAAGTTGTGAGATATTTCGTAGAGGCAAGTCAGGCATTCTTATTAATCTTTATTTGGTTGCTAAATAGGTACATTGCATGCAATAAAATTCAATTTTCTAATTTCACAAAGCGATTAACCGATATTGCTCATGTGTATTAGCAGAGTGTATGGGTGGTGCCACATGTCGTGCGATGGCGGCACGCAGGGCGGCCGCAGTTGCGTGACTCCAACGCCTGCAATCGGGCCAAAGTTGCATTTACTTTAACCTACTATTACTGACTAATTACTGAAAACATTTTCTAGTAAAATTTTCCCGTAACTATGTACTTGAGGGTAGAAAAAATATACCTCAAACATAAGTCAAACATGTTCGCCTTGTTGACCGAAAATCTTTACCGATAATAGATAATGTAGAAAGAATTTTCAAAGAATTTTTCGACAATAAATTGTGATAATAATAATAATGTTATTTGAATACTTACTTGAATTAATATTTAATGGTATGATGAATTGTATGCTGTTGTTATTTCTTATTTATTATAATTTGGATTATTACTATGATGACATTTGAATGAATTTAGTAATTAATAATTTGATGAATTTTATACTACTGTTGTTTCTTATTTAATATCGCATGCTATTTAAAATTATAGATGTACGCACTTTTACTTTTATTTTTTAAGGACATTGTACGCCTTTTAGGCAGGTTATAATGCACTATAAATCCTATAACATCTGTATTACTTACATATAACCAACAATAAAGACTTTGAGTTTGAGTTTGAGTTTAGATACTTCAAAAACAAAGTTTTAACAGACTTCAATTTAGTAGTCCACCAAGCCAAATGAACATTTCCACATTTCCTTTCCACTTTACCACATGGACTGCTTTCCGAGAGTAAATACGTTGATTATTACAGACGAAAACCATATCACTGTATGTGGGCCGATAATATTTGAGGGGTTTCGTCAATTTGGCACACTTGACATTTAGGACTTCATTAGTTGCTATTTCACCGGAATCATATCAAAATGAGTAACGTACTTTTACAGTTTTAAGTACGAGTTCCATAAGTCACCTGTGGTCTTCTTCATCAGTTCCACTTCAGCAAATTTGTGATTTCCGGGTGTAAATACACTACTTAGTTACAATAGAAAATACCGAAATTACTACATGCGTGCCTTCTATATTTGAGGAGTTCCATCAATTCCTCTTGGTTCCCATCATCCAACAGAAGTTCTGATAACAATGGGAGCAATGCTTCCAGCATATACTTTGAAATAACAAAAAGAATGGTACGAATCGGTTCATTTATAACGGAGTTCTGAGGTAACAAACATAAAAAAATAGAATCAAATTGACAACCTCCTCCTTATTTTGAGGTCAGTTAAAATGCTTTCTACCGTTTTAACTTGTGATCTTAAATATATACTTTTTATTTGATTTCCTTGATAGAAAGAAATTATGGAAATATTATTTCATGAGAGGAGACCTGTGCCCAGCAGTGTCCGTATATAGTAGACTGATGATGATGATGATGAAAGTAATATTCAAGATGCTTTAAACTTTGAATGTGTATGTAGGTACAAGAAAATTGATGAGATGCTTTTTCTCCATAGTAAAAACGTTCATTGCACTTTTTCTCCATAGTAAATGTATAAAGACAGTTTTCTTTAATTTCTGGCTTTTTTGTACATTACCGAAAGTTGACCCCAAGGAAACTATTGATACTGGATAGAAATGGAATCGATTGACATAAAAAAATACATTTAAAAATACTATTTTTCATTTTCATACAAATTGTATGGGGAAAGTTTTTCTCGATTCATGGCTTTTCTAGCCAGAAATTTCTTTTTGGTCTCATCCAAGCTTTTGATCCTGGACAGGAATGGGATCGATTAGCATCAAAAAAAAAAGAAGTTTGTCAAAAATTACCATTTCACCGCACCCTGTATGTTTTTTTCCAAAATCTATAAACGCCAATCTTCATTAATTTGAAATCAAAGGACGGTCTCCTAAGACCATTTTCGCCTAGCAACACGGGATCTGGTAGCTGCCCTCACTGACCCAAAATCTATTTCCACCCTGTATCTCCAAAAATGTCGCTTATCCCATTTCTCCTTTCCAGCGTCGATATTACTTGCTACCGTTATAGTTAAGTACCTTGTACATTTTTATTTGTTATAATTGAAATAAATAATATTTAAAAACAAACAAACAAAACTTGCTACCGTGGAAAGTGATTTTGAAATACACTGAACTGAACTTAACATCACGAGATCCAAAATTCTTCTATAAACTAGTGGCTCGGTGCTGTAAACGCGAGGACCTGCACGTCTAGCACAACTTGCTGCTCAGTCGCTTCTCGCGCGACTAAGCGTCCCCTATCTCACTCGCACCGTACAAATTAGAAAAAGGGGGGTAGAGCTTTCTCGACTCGCGTCGCGGTGCGGCGTCAGTTGCGCTAGCCCCGCTGGGTATTAAAAAAAAACCGGACAAGTGGGAGTTCAACTCGCGTGGTGAGGGTTCCGTATATAATCTAAATTTCATAAGTGTTAAATGTGTATGAATACTCAAAGTTCTTATAGGTTTTCCTGTAATCTTTAGGCGTTCCTTGCCTAAAGATTTTCCATATTTTTTTCAGAATTTTAGTCCTAGTAGTTTCGGAGATAAGGGGGGGAATGGTCAATTTTCGTCTTTTTTCCTAAATTACTTCAAATCTGTTTTTGCTAAAATTATAAAAAAAAAATATCTGACATGCTTACAACAACCCCTTTCAATTGATATGTCACACAATACAGTTTGCGAAACTTTTTTTTTAAATTTTCCAGTTTACCCCCAAAAGTGGCCCCCTTGTTCAGAATTCATTAATTTACTTTACGCGTTCAGATGAACGCGTCACCAATCTACATAATAATGTGATACCAAATTTCAACTCAATCGGTCCAGTAGTTTCGGAGCAAATCGGCTGTGATAGACGGACAGACAGACAACCGAGTGATCCTATAAGGGTTCCGTTTTTTCCTTTTGAGGTATCGGAAACCTAAAAAGGTTTTCGAAAAACTGAATACGCCAAAAAAATTACATAATAATAGCGAAAAGTGTGAAATGCCTATGCTTATCTGTGAGTACACAAATATTACTATTGGCTCTAACCTAACCTGTCTATTTTCAAAAAAAAAAAACAATGAAAAAGTGACTCAACAAAAAAACTACACTATTACATAGCTGCTCACAAAATTTCACGAGCATCGGTTGAGAAATGTGACCTGTAGAGGAGAACAACCGGACAGCGGGCAGACATCGGACATACGAACGATTTTCGGCCCTAGCTGATGCATAGAACTTCGTTCACTTCGCTCGCTCATTCGACTACACAATGTAAGGCTAGGTATATAAAGATTTGATAATTTTAATGAGATTTAATAAACATTTCTTGTATATTTGCCTATAAGTACGATACGAACCACTACACTAACTGATTTCTACAGGGGCATGACATAAAAAAGCAATGTTGTTTGGCGTCTCGCACCTATTTGGCTTTAGAACTACTCGCTGCGCTCGTTGTTCAACAATTTGTTGTTCTTATAGTTTTTCGTTAGCTCAATTTTCAATACAAGCACTCGCGCCAAACAACAACCTTGCAGCCTTGCAAAACAAATATCTAAGTACTAGCTTTTGCTCGCGGCTTCGCCCGCGTACTAAGAGTAATCTTAACCGTCTACAAAAAAGTTGCATCTCAGTTTCAGTCTTTTATATATTTAGATCGACTCTACATGGACTCTGCATATCGAACATAGACTCTACATATCAAATCTACATATTGACTCTACATATCGACTATAAATATCGAATCTACATATCAACTCTACATATCGACTACATATCGACTCTACATATCGACTGTACATATCGACTCTACATATCGACTGTACATATCGGCTCTACATATCGACTCTACATATCGACTCTACATATCGACTCTACATATCGACTCTACATATCGGCTCTACATATCGACTCTACATATCTGGACCCCCATATAAAATTTCACCCCTCTTTTAAGGGGTTGGGTGCAGATTTCCAAAAAAAAAAGATGCACGATTTTTTTGTTAGTCTCAAATAGTCCGCATACCAATTTTTAGCTTTCTACCTTGAAAATTGCGGAATGCTCCATACAAACTTCCACCCCCCATTTTGGGGAAGTGGGGAGTTAGAAAGAGACAAAAAGTAGCCTATGTCACTCTCCATCCCTTCAACTATCTCCACTTAAAAAATCACGTCAATTCGACGCCCCGTTTTGCCGTAAAAGACGGACGGACAAACAAACAAACAAACAAACAAACAAACACATACACTTTCCCATTTATAATATTATAGTATGGATTGAAATTTCTCAAAAATATATTATATTGATTTAAACTCTCACGATTCTCACACATTATTTTTACTAAACGGGACTTAATTGTGTATAATTAACTTAATTATTTACCTCTCTCAGGTTAACTTACGTTTTGGATGTGCCAAAACATCCTTGGTCACGGGACAACTATCAGAGAAGTAAATAAAGTTAAAAAAGTTAATTATACGCGATTAAGTCCCAAAGGAAAAGCAAAAATATTATTGTTCATAAATTCATAATTCCATAATCTTGCTATCGTTTTCACGCATTTTAATATTGTGAAAGATTATTATTAGCATATGCACCTACAAGTCAAGTGATTAAAGTAATTCAGTTGACTGCGGGGGCTTCTTCCATTCAGCATAAAACACATGTAGGAAATAAATAAGTCTGGGCTAATTACAAAATTGTCATCGGCGAAGGGGCCGAGCAAATTGCGCTCCAATTTAGATGTAAAATGTCGCCCGTCGAGCCGTTGTTTTTGCGAACATTAGTAATTGGTTATTATACGGTCATCTTCGTTCCTTCTTATTAGAATAATATACGAGACATTTGACAATTCAATAGGATTTCAATTTAAATGTTAAAGTGCAATGCTTGCTTGCCAAGTTGTGTCACGCTGAGATATTAATGTTTTCAACATGCAATAGGAAAAAGAAAAGGAATATTTTAACGACTTGATATTTGTTGATCTAAATATTTGTTCATAACATCTCTTTATCTAAGTAATCCTTAGTTTAGATAAATAGAAGACTGGTTGCCGTTCATTATGTTGTATCATACTTTATTGTACACTAGCTTCCGCCCGCGACTTCGTCTGCGTGGACCCGGGATAAAAACTATCCTATATTTTAATCCAGGCTGTAAACTACATTATCTTCGTGCAAAATTTCATCCAAATCGGTTGAGCCGTTTAAGCGTGATTAAGTAACAAACATCGAAACATCTAAACTGATATTTCTTTAAAATCTGAATACCTAAAATGATTAAATTTAGCTTTTCTGTTTTAATAATATTAATTGAATTAAGAATCATATTTTAATAATAAATAACTAACATTGAACATTCATTTATAAGAATATTTTAGCACTAACACTACTGCATGTTAGTTTAGTGGTAAGACAATAACATAATTGAATAATATTAATTTAATTTTAATATAATATTGTCATTGCCATGCCCGAACAGGGCCCATGTGAAACTGTTTATTTTTATGTAAGATCTTGAACACCATGGTTGCAATAAAAATGATTAAAAAATTATTAAACTTTCGCATTTATAATATTAGTAGGATTAAATGTCCCAAGAATGCTTATGGCCATCCGAGGGGTCTATTTTATAAATTGGTGAAAGAATTTTTAAAATCTACTCTTACTGTTTCTGAGGTAAGTTGTCGGTGAATGTTATGCCCAAAGGTCAATCTGAAAATACATTCCTCGTGCATTTATTTCGGACACGTTAGCTCGGCAGCCGTGTAAGCAAGCGCGCGAAACACATTGAAATCAGTTGAAATACAGAACGTTGTCTTAGCTGTAAAAAAAAAAAAGATTTATCCCACGACTCGCGGGTTCGCGAGTTACACGGATTACGTGACGTTCTGCACGCATCCTGAGACACTATTCGAAACATAATTTATGTCACATATATTATGTTATGCTCAATATATTGCTTATGACTGACCAATCATGTCTTCTTCAGACCTAAAGTTTCATGCTAGGGAGGGAATGAGATGATGTTATAAATAAATAAAATAAATATTAGGCTGTAATCTTACACAAATCGAACTAACCCATAGTAAGCAATATTACTTGCGATCTAGCATGTTTGTTTATTAGTTTTGTAAATTAAATACGCATCCCAGTGAAGATTTCAAACTATTAGTGTGCTTAGACATATGAAATGTTATAAATTTGGTCGCTTTCACTTCTACGAGCCTCTTCCGCCTCCTCATACGTGCGGAACGGATACTGTCTTGAAGTAACTAAACTATTTACGAACTATTCAAAACTCAATACTCCAATGAACTTGATTTAATAAAATTGGGACCGTTACTATAATAATAACCGTTACTATATTGATAATGTTAAAGTGACAGGCTTATAGCAGTTTTGCTTATATGAAATTGATGCATGTCGAACACTAAGGTCGCGGTCTGGACGTTAGCGAGCAGCGCAGCGGCGAGCGGGCGTTCATTATTTGTGCCACTTCGACCAGCGAGTGATCTATTGTGGCAGCCCTTTTTAGGGTTCCGATACCTCAAAAGGAAAAAAACGGAACCCTTATAGGATCACTCGGTTGTCTGTCTGTCCGTCTGTCACAGCCGATTTGCTCCGAAACTACTGGACCGATTGAGTTGAAATTTGGTACACATATGTAAATTGGTGACCCAAAGATGGACGCGTAAAGTAAATTAATGATTTCTGAACAAGGGGACCACTTTTGGGGGGTAAACTGGAAAATTTAAAAAAAAGTTTCGCAAACTGTATTGTGTTTTTATATCAAATGAAAGGGGTTGTTGTAAGCATGTCAGATATATTTATTTATAATTTTAGCAAAAACAGATTTGAAGTAATTTAGGGAAAAGACGAACATTGATCATTTCCCCCCTTATCTCCGAAACTACTAGGATTAAAATTCTGAAAAAAATATGGATAATAGTTCCTTGCCTAAAGATTACAGGAAAACCTATAAGAAGTTTGAGTATTCAAAAACACTTATGAAATTTAGATTATATACGGAACCCTCACCACGCGAGTTGAACTCGCACTTGTTCGGTTTTTTTGTTTAGAGTTCACAGTTAAGTCCCGTTGCCTCCAGGAAATTCCAGATTCTTTGGGCGGTGATATGTTGTACCTCTTCTGGGTGCTTGATGTACCGCCATAGGTAGGTACTTCTTTTTTGCATGAGTGGTCCGCAGGAGCAGAGAATTGCTGTCTCCTCTGTCTCCTGGCAGAACCTGCAAGTTGCGTCCTGTTTCATACCCGTTTGAAACAGGTGTTTATTCAATTTGCAATGTCCTGTCAGGATTCTTGTCACTGCGCAGGTTTTGTGCCTTTTGAGTTGTAACAGCTCTTTAGACAGTTTACTATTGATTCCTTTAATTAAGGCTTTAGCCTGTTTTTGTCCTTTGGCGGACACCCACAGCTTGATTGCCTCTGATTTTTCTGTGTTGTTTAGCAGAGAATATGCTTTCCGTTTTGTGATACCACAGAACGGTTTTGGGCCGACCAGGGTTGTTTCTGCGCCCTTCCTTGCAAGTTCATCTGCCTTTTCATTCCCTACAATATCGGAATGCCCTGGTACCCATCTAAGTATGACTTTGTTGGAATTAGCCAAGGTGTTAAATTGTTTTTACAATTCTGGACTAGTTTAGAGTAAGACTCTAGGATTCTAGTGCCAGCAGAGCAGCTTGGCTGTCTGAATTGATGTCGATGTGTTGGTTCTTTTGGTTTTTTTCAAGATTGATCTCCACGCATTTATTTATTGCGAAGACTTCAGCCTGAAAGATTGAGGCCTCTTTCCCCATGCTGACGCTAGCTTTGAGCTTTAGCTTCTCACCATAGATACCGCATCCCACATCATCACCTTTTTTGAGCCATTTGTATTCCAAATGTGGCTCAAAGGAGGGATCCTTGAATTCCTTGAAGTCCATTTGGTCGTTTATCCATTTGTCTTTCGGAGGTATTTCCACTGTATACAGTTTGGTGAATTTGCATTCCACGTATGTGTCATCTGTGGGCATGCTTAGGTTTTTGTTATCAAAAACAAGGGCCTCAAGTTTCATTAGCGCTTGAGAGCGCCATTTTGGCCTTGTTAGTGAGCATATCCTGTAGATGCACTGCTTCGCCTCCTTTTGCACTTGCAGGTGGAGTGGAGTTAGATAAAGATAGGAGACAGGTCATTTTCTTTGCACCATTTGTTTATGGTGTTGAGCGCTCCTTGCATTAGATTTGAAATTGTCTGGAGGCAGAGGCCTTTGATAATGACTACAACTTTGATAAGGACTTCTTCGGCATATTTCTGTGTGTCATAGCCTAGGTCCGCCATAGTTACAAGGAGTTGATTCACTGCTAGGGTTCATAGTAGTGGGGATAATACGCCTCCTTGTGGACATCCTCGTGTGGTGTAAAATGTATGCTCAATTGCATTGAGGGTCAGAGTGACTATTCTATTTGAAAGCATGCTCTGGACCCATCTGATGGTGTTTTCATTCACGCCCTTTGATGCCCCTAAGGATAGTATCTGTGGGTGTGTTGAAAGCACTCTCGACGTCAAGGAATGCACATAGAGCTGTTTGCTTATCCTCTAGGGTTCTTTGCACTTTGTCGACCAGATCTAGTAGTGCAGTTTCCGTAGATTTTCCCTTCTGGTAAGCATGATGGTTCAGACTTAGTGGTCTGAGTACAAGGTATTACGTTCTAATGTACTGATCAATGACTCTCTCCATTGTTTTAAGTAGGAAAGATGATAGTCTGATTGGTCTGAAGGATTTGGGCTGTGAGTAGTCCTTTTAGTTATCTGCTATTTACATAGGCACCAACTCAAATACAATGACACTGATAATATGTCATCGAAAACTCCTTGCTCTATGGCCCATAAAAGCACTTACTGGTTCATATTTTTTTATAACAGCACTGTTTAACACGACGTAAACATCAAACTTTAAAAAAACGGTCCTTATATTGCAGTGGTATACCAACTTCTCAAACAAAATAGTTTGTATTAAAAGTATTTATTTACTATAAAACATTTGTATAACATAATTTATTTACCATATAAAAATAAATGTTCATGTGTTATGAGTTAATATACATAATTCATCAATTCTTGGATTTATTTATAAGTTTAAATAAACAGATCCGATTCGGTTCGGATCCGGATTCAGTTTGGTTCGAATGGCAAGTGCAAGGAAATTAAAAACAAAACAGACCATAAACAAGAGGTGTCATATATTTCTTATTTCCCACCAAAATTCAAGTTCAAAATTAAGAGACGAAAGATGATAAGAATTAGTTATTTACTAACGTATTAAGGTATTCGTGTTTGTGAGGAAAAATGTGCACGTTCCTTTTAAAATTGATGAAAAAGAAAATAGCTGCACTCCTGAAGAAATTGCGTGAGTAAGAAAGAACTAACGGAAAAGTTATTGCCTGAAAAGACAAAAAAAAATGTTATTTATTTAAAATTAGTTGTAAAAAAAAGTATAGTATGCAACGGTGTATTGGTCTTAAAACGCTCGTGGCGTCTTTAATTGCGATGCTCGCCAAGGCTTGCATCGCAACCCACGACACTCGCGTTTTAATATCTTTCTTATACAATAGTTGCATAACATGCGTGCGTACGTTGCGGTATCTACAGGAGTCGAAAATAGTTATTTATGATACAAGTGCGGAAAGTAGGTAATTCCCAACGAGTGACGATGACCAAAAACACGACCGTTAGGGAGTGTTATTGATCGACACGAGTTGGGAATTACCTATCCGCACGTGTATCATACAATATTTTACAATGCATCACGCAAGGAAATAATAATATGTAAATGAAAGGTGAAATTTTAACTGTCATGAAATCTCATTCTCGCACGCCCCCGCGCTCCGCCTGTACCGCCGCGCGGGCATAGAGGACTTTCAGTTAATGTTGTCTCATATAAAGGCGCACTTAATTTACAGTACACATGGTGTTACTTTTCCGCACTAGTGCATAATGTTGAAACTTTAAAGAGCCATATGTACTGTAAAACGTTGTACGATACACGTGCGAATAGGTAATTCGCACTCGTGTCGATTTAAAACACTCCCTTCGGTCGTGTTTTACTTTATCACCACTCGTTGCGAATTTCCTATTTTCTGCACTTGTATCGTAAATAACTATTATTATTACGTTTCAATAGTTTCAGTTTGTTTCTTAGAACTACGACGGTACAGTGTCTTTTTTTGTGGGATATATAATAATGCGTTACCCAAAATTAATTGCGTTCCAAAACAATGGTTTTAAGTGAATAACATGACATGACAGCAAAATATGTGGAGAAGTAGTTAAATGCGGCTACAGATAATAAGTACATAACTTTTTTTTTGAATGGGAGAAAAATCCGTTATGGATACCTACTGCCACGGGGATAGCGCGGAGGTCATGTCAGACTCGCACCGACTAAAAACCCCCCGATGCTCCTCCTCGACGCATTTCGGATGGCTCTGGGATCGCCTACGGAACGCACCAGTGCCACCCTAGCGTCATGCCTCAGTGGGTCCTACCTTTTTTCTCGATTGCAGCCCCCAACTGGAACCGTGTACCACCCCGAGGACTGCTTTCAGTCGCCGTACGACGGGCAGGGGATACCGTAGCCGTATTCTAATGCCCGGGCTACAGAGCGCAATAAGTACATACCTGACAACCTAGGTAAATTCAATTTTAAACTGACTTTTCAATATTTATTTTATTTCCTCGCACAACGCATAGTAAAACGTTGTATGATATTCACGCGCGTAAAGATGATTTCCGACTCGTGTCGAATTATATATTCGCTCGCTTCGTCACGTACTTATTCGTGCATAAAAATATAACTCGTCAGAAATCACCTACTTTCCACACTTGTAGCATAAATAACTATAATTGCACATTATTCCATTCTAATAAACTGAAATATATATTCATATCTTTGACATCGGCTATACAAGCAGAGCTTCAATCTAGTGATCTATGAAATCTCAAAGCATTGAACGTTTGGTTGCCAATGGCGGCTCGAAACAGAACTGAAGGAAGAATTTTTCAATTTCAGTTTCATAGTATAACGTAGGTACCTACTAATATAAGATTTTGCAGAATGACGTTCTATCGCTCATTAATAAGGTTTCGATTCAAATAAAAAAATCAAGAAATAACTCCTTTACTAAATTTCAAGTTAATCACCAAAAACGAGGGCAAGAATTACTTATGTGACTTTTGCCTGACAAGTTTTTTTCTAAAAAAAATTTTTGGCATTTTAAACTATTATTTTTTAAAAGACATGCTACTGAAACGCGTATAATCCACCCAATGGGAGATTTTGCATTGCAAAAGGTGCAGAGGAAGATGTTTTGATTTATATCGGTGGGGTATATGAGGTCAAGTAAAAATTGCAAATATCCGACCTCGGGCCGTTTGCGCATTAGCAACCATCTTAGTTTAAAGAGGCAATTTTTGGTGTTTTTGAAATAGCACTTTAACAGTCTAGGAATAAGTATTTTCGGTCAGAAATAAATACATTCCTATTTATTATCTGCTCACTTGCTTTCCAAAACCACAGTTGCCAAATTTCCACACCCCTAAACTGATGGCGGCAACTGTGGCTGCCAAGCAAAGTATGGGCTGCCTTGATAAAAAAATTAAATGCAATTTAGGCTACCTTTTTTAAATCTGAAATCAAGGAATAAGTATTTTCCCTCAGAAATAAATACATTCGTATTTAATAAAAGTAAATACATTATCGCACAATTCCTAGTTGCATCAACAGATTATTTAAAATAATAATTATGTACGCAAAATCATGACGCTATTATACTTTGATGGGAATTTTTTTTTCTTAAAGTTTTTGTACAATGGGAGCCCAAAAATATACATACTACTTAAAAACATCAATAAATAGCATTTCAGATCCAGTTTTTATACATATACTTTAATCAAAAATATAGAGATATACCTCATCTTTCCTTCCAGATGCAATATTTATTTCACATTTTCGTCATTTTTTTATATGTTTTCTATCAAACTATATCTTTTTTATCAAAAATGAATTCCTCGTATCTGTTTTATTCGATATCCATACCCCACAAGCCCTAGGAATAATAGTTTGTCGAGGAGGCTACATCGTTCGCAACGCCTAATTTTTCCACATTCACCCCCGTTTTCCCACCCTCATAGGGTGAAGCAGACTTGTTTTAAAATGTCAAAATACTCATTCTAGAGTACCTTCAACACCATCGAAATCGAAAGATTCTAGGTTGAGAGATTTTTGAAAAATTATGCTTTTTTCGCCACTCACATTTTTTTTCTGTAAAGGTAGAGATAAATAATGCACGACAAAATGCAAGTAATTTTATCATCTTCAAATTTGCTATAAACATTTTTGTCATAAGACATAACTGTTAAAGTGCTCTTTCAAAAACACCACAAAATTGCCGCTTCAAACGAAGATGGTTGCTAACGCGCAATTGGCCCGAGGCCGAGGTCGGAAAGGAGATACCCTTTCACCCAAGCTCTTCACAAGCGTCCTATTTAGAAGACATGATGATGACTCTAAACTGGAGTGAAAGGGGTATCAATATCAATGGCATGAAATTATCGCACTTGAGTTTCGCAGATTATCTCATCCTCCTAGCTGAGAACGTTGCAGACCTAAGAGATATGCTCGACGAGCTCCATGTAGCAAATGTAGTCTCCAAAGGTAGGCCTCTAGATGTACATGTGCAAGACCAAGATCATAGCAAATCATCCACTCAACATACCAAATGTTATTGTGGATATGTGGAACTTGTGGTATGATTATATATATCTTGGACAATGTTTATCTTTTGTTCAAGAGACCTAGGGGAAAGAGGTCGCTCGACGAATCCAGCTAGGATGGACTGCGTTCATCTGGCGGATGTCAAGACAAAGGTATTTAACCAATGTGTCTTGCCTACGCATACTTACGGAACGGAAACTTGGGCACTCACCAAGGGAGTACTGCACAAAATGAATGTGGCGCAGAGAGCCATAGGCATCTCCCTTGTAGAACGTGTCCCTAACACTGAAAGCCGGCGCCGAACGCAAGTAGCAGACGTCGCCAAACGAATTACACACTACAAAGTGTGGGGGTGGGCGGAACACTTAGCGACGAGACACAATGGAAGATGGACGGAACGGGTTACTGAATGGTGGCCAAGGTCATCGAAACGGTCAGCGGGCAGACCACCAGCCCGATGGACCGAAGATATTTGCCGAACAGGAAGCAAACAGTGGATGAGATAAGCACAGGACCGAGGAGAGTGGCGTAATAAACAAGATGCCTATACTCAACAGTGAGTGGATACGGGCTGAATAGATAGATAGATACTAATCATAGTCGTCAAACAAAATTCGTTTGACAAGCTATCATACTGACTGCGTGGTGGTATACGCACACTTCTCTCAACACAAAGCAGCGGGCGTTTCGGGAGCTATGGCGACCCTACAGAGGAAGGTTCTGCTAGCGTAATAATGACAGCAATCTTCTGTACGGGGTAGGTACAGAAGATTGCTAAGGTAGTAAAGATAGATCTTTGCTTCATCATCATCATATCAGACGTCCACTGCTGGACATAGACCTCCCCCAAAGAGTGTCATAATGACCTGTCCTGCACCACCCGCATCCAGCGGACTCCCACGACCTTTACCAGGTCATCAGTCCACCTCGTGGGGTTTGCTTAGTACCACAACAGTGGCAAATAAGCAAACGTCCTGCCTGGTGGTAATCAAACACCGTAGCCTATGGACGTTTGCGACTACGGAGAAGTCGCAAGCGCGTTGCCGACCCTTTAATGGTTTAAGGATTCGTTGTACTGACTACTAGAGATAAATTTAGGTCCCTCAATCTCAACACAGTGCATCCTTGGGAGTACTGGCGACCTACTTACTGACCACCAGGAACACCACAAACCTACTGAACACGTATTATGACTGTGCTCATCTATAAGGTAGAGGTCCTTCCCCAGTTCATCATCATCATTATATCAGCCGAAATACGTCCACTGCTCGACATAGGGCTCCCCCAAAGAGTGCCACAATGACCGGTCCTGGCTGGCGGTGCCCATCGGTTTGGCGAGATGACTTTCCGCTGTGCCCGACCGAACTCTTTTAAAAGTTGTAAAGTTGCTAATGTAATGGCTAGGTCGCCTGTGAGTTGCACTGCGTCTACGCATCTATAGCTAGCCACCCGGGGGTTGCGAGTCGTGCCGTCCCGCGACCTCGCACTTATCTCGCGCACTCTCACGACCACGCAGCGCGCGCACGACCGCGCTTTCCTTGTACGCTACACCAAGTACTATATATTCTGTGTTGTTGTCAAACGTCGAAATAGGTGCAGGTGAATGACCTTCACATTCGCCCAAAAACTGAAATCTATATAAAGTATTTCCAGGCTTTTCACAGACCTTATTCTAACTTCACCTATAACTTATAAAATCTTTTTGTTTTGTCATCTTGCTCGTTGATTTCGATTAATTATTCGTATCGACTTAAAACTTCGGAAATATGGATCCATATAGATGAAAATACAGTAATTGGAACCATCAAGTTGATCTGCTGATCGAGTCAGAAATAGGAAATCTTCAATGTGCACAACAATGTCCCGAACTCTGCCAGCTTTCGTTTAGAGACTTATACAGTCGACATGAGAAATATGTATACATTTCTCGTCTTATTACTATGGAATAAAGTGCAAAAGTGTAATGTTTGATGTCGACTGTAAATATTACCTACTAAAAATGTTGTTTTTTAAAAACGTTTATTATTTTACGTTTACGATTTCTAAAGTGTACAACGTAAGTTCTACTTGATGAATGAAGGATAATATAAACATTAACGTGAAAATCAAACAGTTCACACGGACTGTTTAATTTAAGCAACTTCGATATCAGATGGCGGTAGTAAGGGCCACCGCACACGTTCGCCGGCCGCGCGTATCTGCCCATCTCCCCATTTGCATCCAGCCTCTTCACAGCGTCAGGCCAAACGTTGACGGGAATTACTTTCAAGTAATAAATCTGTGGAATGGAGGGCTTGTTAAGAAATATTTGAAAAAATCTTGTTATACTCTGTCTAGGGTATCTACATTAGTTGTGCATTAATTTTGTAATAAGCAGTAGGTAATGCTGCTAACGAAATTTATAAATTTCCAATAAAAGGAAAAAAATTAAAAATATTATGCTCCGAGCCGGATTTCAACCGGCAACCACCACAGGCATACAGGGCGCGTCGCTACTAACCAACTGAGCTATCAGCTTAAATTTTTCCCTTAATTTGAAATGTATAAATGTTAGCCTTTACTGCTTACTTATTACAAAATTCATTTAGTTATGGACGCATCGCTACTGACGATTTCTCAATATAATTTGGGACGTTGGTGCCGTTAAGAAACCTCAAGCGAGTATTACATTGTCCTGAATTCAGACATCCTAACTAGGTTGCATGGGAAGGGATACGAGTAGGAAGGAAACTCCTGGTCACACTATTTAAGTACACAGAATTCAGTCACTGAATCAGTTCAGCTCTACTGAGCGAGGGCTAAAGAGGTGTTATAGCGATGCCGCTGCATGATATTATCAAAACAACAGAAAATTGGCCTTGGCGTAACACTGGCAGTAGCTACCATTTCAATAAAAAAAAACAATTTAAAGGAACATTTACTATTAGGGATATATTAACGGGCTTAAAACATTACGAGTGTAATGGAACCGGTTTAAAAAGTGATTCAGTTCGTCCGGATTCCGGGACTATCCTGACGTCTTAATTAGGATCCTTACTTGCTAAATGCGATTACACCTTCCTGAATCAGCTTCCTACCTCATTCAGGGAACCGATTTTTGACTATAGAGCGCTGGACTCTTTCACTACTACTATTTTGAAATAGTGATAGAAAATTGACAGGTATTGACCACTCGTATTCAATTATATCGGTAGAAAGTAAATGCCTGCAATTCTAACACCACAATCGTATTTATAATTATTTAATTTTCGAGCGCTCTAAAGTCAAAAATCGGTCCCCAGGATGCTAAATTCAGGACAATATGATATCCGCTTGTCGTCTAGGTAGATGTCGCTATGGTGGTGCTGAAGAAGTAAAGCGCAAGCGTTCCTTCAGCCCACCACTAAGGCACAAAGACGGAAGACGGAGAGGTTTTTTAGTGGGTAGACTCGGGGCCCCATTAGCCCATTGCGAGGAGTCCCACATATCCACCCGGGTCCGTCCCCACACCCGGGTGTAATGCGTAACGCATTTTTCCTCTCCTAAAAAAAAAAGGTAGATGGCGCTACACGCCTCCCTAAGCTGTTGCAAGAAGGAACTGATTCAAAGACCTGTCTATCTTTCTCTCTCTGTCTATATTTGAAACCTTATAAATTATTTACAATTTCCAACTTCTGATTCTGAATAAGCACAATTTTGAAAAACACGCACTTTTATGTTAAAACGCACGTATACGAGTATCAATGTTTAATTTAACGCTTATATACACGTTTTTATTCTCAAGCAGCGCATCCCACGGCCAGCGCCGCGCCGCGCGCATGCGTCGTGCCCGTAATGGCGACGGCGGCCGCACGCGCGCCCCCTAATTGATAATGGGCGACGTGCGCGCAACTCGCATCTTCGCGACGCAATTATCTCATTGCAGCTTGCGATTTAGTTGCAAGGCAACATTATACTTTTTATAGTGTAAGTAAACACTGGAGATTTTTAAGAAAACAGAAAGACCGAAAAAGCAAACCGGCTAAGTGCGTGTCTTCTCCTTTGGACTTATCGTGCTAAAATATTGTTCATTAAAAGTATTTAAAAAGCATGACTTTTATTCAGATTTTCGATTCGACTGTTAGATTTATTTTGAGGGTTTATACCTACCTTTATATTTATTTTTAAAGACCTACCGATTGAGCCACATTTTGTCCTATAAAATATACCTACTTATATTTCAAATTTTATTAATGTAGGTACATGTGCACATTTTTGAGTAAAATGCTAGTGATATACCTACAGACAGACGGATTTTGCTATTTTGTCTCCGGAACGGTAAAAAGTTAATCCTTATATAAATATAATCCTTATGTTAATTATAATAAGTATAAATATAGATCGATTAGGTGAAGGAAGAATAGATTTCAGTAGGTACAAGGTCAATTAAATAACAATCCTTTTCCTGGTCCAAGGCTTTCGGGGCGTGCCGCAGTGCTTCTTCATCCGCCGCAGTCTGGTAATGATTGACAAGCAAAACGTAGAAAATTAAATAGGCCTTAGTGAATTGTTAAAAATATTTCGCTGTAGACACATGGGTACATTGTTTAAATTGAGTTACCTACCTAAAGGTTAACTGCGTAACTTTTCAATTGAGCGTTAGGGCATAATTTTATTATCAGCTTATCCTCCCTGGTTTTCAAGAAAAGCAACTTACTAGGATCGACAGATATTTTAATGTCACGTCATAGGCAGATTCTGCGAGCACCAAATTTTACTAAATCTACATGTGATGAGGTGTCCATGATTTTGTACTTGTTCACTTAATCGTATTTTATGCCAAATAATCAAACATTCTAAACGAAGACATTACTTTAATAGATTCACTTCATGAAAAAACAAAGGACCTATTATGCAGAAGGCGTATGTCAACAATATGAAAACAAAGTAAACCAATTAGTGGTATAATTTGAAGTTCTTCTAGCGATGAAAATCAATTTCGTCGTTGGAATACAAATTAGCCGACTTATTTAAAACTGCCTGCTTATAATATCATAACTGACGTTAGCAAACGTCGGAAGTACTTGGAGTAATTATAGGATGAGCTAAAGGTCAATTTTATAATGTAACTTGCAATAAAAAATATGCGTGAATTCCTTTTGACTTTAAAGGACTATCTAATTAAAGAATTAGAGTTAAATGCTCAATGCTTAATAATGAGAAAGGGTTCCGTTAAAAAGCCATAAAACTATGAGTAGGTACGTAATGCTATTAAATAAAAGTAACTATAGAATTAGTGCCGCCGTAGCATCAGAATATGCAATTTCCAATATTAATTATAGATAAGTACTTAAGTAATTAAAGAAGAATCTTATGTGCACATTTATTTTCTGGTCTATGCAACATCTCATTTCCTTAAATTCTCTACGGTCCACATTAACACATGCATATCATAGCCGACTCGCCGGATCCCACGATAAAAACTCCCTGCATTGAAAACAGACTGGTACGGGTTTCGTCGAAGTTCACCACTCGAATTTCAGATTACACTGGTTATACGATCGGAAGCCAATATGAAGCATAATCTATTCGAAACTCCTGTGAGCTTGCATCGATTACATACGTAGGTACCTACTTAAATTGTCATTCGATTATTTCATTGCGAGTGTCACTCTAGCGGGGACAGGTACCACATTGTATTTTCAACCAGAACATATATTGATTCATACACGAATGATGCGGTATATTGCTGGCTGACTGTGAGTGCATTGACCAGTGCTGAAGATAAAGCGCCAATCTATAATGCGGTCAGGTAAAGACGAACTTTGATTGGGGATTGAATTCAATAGTGTCGCATACTATGCCGCATTGGTACCATGAATCGATTGTCCACTGCAGTTACGGCCTCGACCGACCACCTAGCGAGCACGCAATCGTCTCGTTGCGAACCTACTAATCGCACAAGGACATTATTTAATAATGAAAATAAAAAACTTAGTAACTGCAGGTCATTTCGTATTTTATTATACCGACTATGTAAGCGCCATGGCAGACATAATGGCTGAGTCAAGTTTTCTTACATTTGTTAATCTAGTCAATCAAGGAATTTTATTACACAAACAGACGGACAGACAGACGCACGAGTGATCCTATAAGGGTCCCGTTTTTTTTTTCCTTTTGAGGTACGGAACCCTAACATTTAACGCAAAACCCAGTAAACAGAATAAGGGCATAAGTTTTTTCGCCATAAATTTTCCGCGCAATCTACCTATAGTTTTGTAGACAAACTTTTTTGAAACCGGCAGGCGGCAGCCAGTAACTAGGTACTGCCTTTATCTTTAAATTATTATTTGAAAACCACGTGCAAGTAAATAAGTAATTACATAGGTATGTTTACCGCAAAAAGAAAACAAAGAATACCTTTAATTAGTAGGTATGTTAATTACACAAAAATACAAGAATTTCTTCAAAACAAAACAGATCATTGACTTTCTTAACTTATATTATTATATCATTTAATTTTTTACATAGACACCTACTTATTGAATTTAAGAATTCATCCTCCTGAAAATTTGTCCCGACCACCTATGACAACTATATAAAGCCACACAAACTTATCGATCGCTTCACAACTAACGTTCCATCATTTAATAAGGATTGCGCATATTTGTTAATATATATATATATAATTGTTACTAATAACCCCATGGGGTTAAATTTTACTGAGGTCAAGCTCACAAATAGGCTGATGTTAAGAATTGTCCATTGTAGTATCTACACCAATGTATTGACAATGGTAAATTAAATTCGTAATAAAATATTTTACCATTGAAGCTTAAAATAACACAACTGTCATCGTTATGACAGCACTTCCTTACAGAATATTAACGTTAGTGCAGAGCAAATTTTCAAACTTTTAGAGTGTAGAATGGACGTTTAATTATACACGGTAATCACGTAAGGTTTCGAACGCGCATTAGGTCAGTCCAACTGTCATTTTTCCATATAAAAATAGACATTTAGATCTGACGCGCGTACAATGCGTTACTTGATTGACCACGGTGGTAATGTTCTATCAACACTGGTCCAAAAATGCCTCATAAACTTTATTTAACATTTTTTATTTCTGAAAAAAAATTAACGCTAGTACTTCCTTGTGAACGAAACCTAAGTCTTAAAGATTAAATAATAAATAAATAAATATTAGGGGACATTCTTACACAAATCGAACTAGGCCTATAGTAAGCTCAATAAGGCTTGTGTTATAGGTACTAGACGACGATATATATAATAGATATAAATACTTAAATACATAGAAAACATCCAAGACTCAGAAACAAATATTCATGCTTATCACACAAATATTTGCCCTTACCGGGATTCGAACCCAGGACCTTCAGCTTCGTAGGCAGCGTCACTACCCACTAGGCTAACCGGTCGTCAAAGATTGCAAATGAAAACTTGACACTTCACGAACGTCGCATTATTAAGGCGAGATTTTTAACTTCTGAATTACAGAAATAATTGAATTTCTTGAAAATTAGCCTTTATAAAGCAATGTTTATATTACTTTTTTTCCAAATAGGCACTAAAATCCATGGTTAAAAACTCCTGCCCACCATGAATATAAATATACATACTTATATTATTATATAAACTTATATAAATTAATACATACCTATTGATATATTGTACGGTGGATGGTATAAAAATTCTTCTGTCAGCAGATTACAAGGTATAGTAACTTTACACTAATTAGCCACTTTGCTCCTCATTTCGGCATGAATGGGTAACTTACGCGCCGCACGATACAGATTCCCAAACCGGTTCGCGCAGCCCAGCACCACCGTATCTCTTATCCATGCATCTCATCTCTTAAAAACAAAAATAATGATATCATAACATCATTATGCCATGTAAAGTGGGCAAATTTATGTTTATCCTGAAGGTGGTAAAGTTAACGCCTTTAAGAAGCGAATCTGCATACAATGCGACGCGATTATGTCCCAGGCTGGCCCGTGTTGTTTTTGTGTTGTTATGTAAATCATTAAATTCTTAGATACACCTGTTGCTTGTAACACTAGTAGCTATTATTGAAAATATGCCACAAAAGTAATATTAAGTGCAACCGTACAATATAATACCTACTTAATATAAAATAAAATAATACTAAGTTTCCATTTTGACCAAATAAGAATAACGTTATCCCTAAATTAACGTTAACCCTAAAATCATGTACCTACACATTGCCTCATTGACGTATGATAAAGTACATAGACTTACAATACCGAACAAAAATGTCAAGAAATGTGCCCCAAAATGACAACTCTAGCTTTATTTCAGTTGTTGCTAATAGCGTTTACCTGCATCAAGATATTCAAGATATATGTTTCATACAAAAGAGAACTTAGTTTTTTAGGCTTGAAGATCCAGATTAGCAACTAAGAATCAAACATATTAAAAACTTTTTCGTTTATTGACATTTTATCATATTGTCACTTGACTGCTCACATCAAAACTAAATAGCGAATGAATGGAGTCGCATTATGCAACAATTTTAATAATAATTGTATTTATTTGAACAGAACGACCAAAATAATACATAAATCAGTTTTAATTATTTGTACAAGCAAGGAATATTTAAACAATTAACACTTTCAAAAATTATTTATAAATATACACAAAACATTTTTAGGTGAGCATTAAGTACCAGTGCAGCTGACAAGGTCATTAAAAAGTTCTACGCACGCCTAGTGAATAGACAATAAGAACTAGGTATGAAAATCATTTTAGCGTGGTGGATTGTGTATTTGATGAATCAACTAAGTTCTGTTGCGACACATAATTATGACTTCATCATCATCATCATCATCATATCAGCCGAATGACGTCCACTGCTGGACACAGGCCTCCCACAAAGAGTGCCACAATGACCGGTCCTGCGCCACCCGCATCCAGCGGACTCCAGCGACCTTTACCAGGTCATCAGTCCACTTATGTCTTACAATCAGAAAATCAATTTATCTTTAGTTAAACATTAATTTTTTCAAGTATAAACCTGAAAAATAAACACACGAAAAATCGACGTCTCCTATCTCGTGCTATAACTGCGGCCTAATTGCACGTCGCTAAGGATTTTAGGGAATCCTAAATTGAAAACCATAATTGAGGATGGATGAAAATTTGAGAAGTGCCTGATAATTTTTTTGGTGACAGGAATAACCTTCCTTAGCACCAGAAAAAAGTTACAGATTTTTCAGCATTTTCATGATATTGACAGTTAAAATAAGTGACGCAGCTGAAAAATCTGAAACTTTTTTCCCGTGCTAAGGAAGGTTATTCCTATCACCAAAAAAATAATCAGCCACTCCTCAGGTTTTTGTACCGTGATAATCTGTCATTTGTACTACTCGTAACGAAATTAACTTAAAACTCCTGAAAGGGGATACTTTCGAATACCGTTAGAAAAACTGCAGCTATCAAAGTGACCCCTTTTTAAGTACCTATAGGGTTGATAACGCATAATTTTTGTTTTCTTAAATACGAAGCCGTATAGATTTTTTTGATATAGCCTGAAATTTATATAAATCTTTCAAATGTTTTGCTTTTAAACTGCCGAAGTTAAAAACATTTGAATTTTAAAATTAATCAATAGGTTTTACGGTGCCTTATTGGAATGGGATTCTTTCCATTCATACCTATACAGAAACCGTTAAATATGAACCTTATAATAAGTACCTACTTAAAAAACTACAAAGTACGGAATAACATCATTTCATTTCGGGAGACACATAAGCAACTTACAAACATCTCATAAGATGCTGATTATGCTAAGTCCCTGTTCACACGGTGTGAGTCACACGCCGAGAAGCCGTACCGTCACACATGACCGGTTCCGTTATTCACAACCTGAATCGATTCACCTCACTAGTCAGCATCAGGATATTTTGACACCGAGATTCGTAAGAACTACGAGTAATTGGAGGTCAGACAGACTGACTCGCCACAGGAGACTTGTTAGATAGAGTGTGAATTCCAGCCGACTTCTCGATAGACCGCTGACTTAAGACATTCTCGGTCAGTCAGAGAATCGAGTGTCAAAACAATGAGACATGATCTCTTGCGACACAGCCTGTTAAATGCGATAAATTTTTATTCAATACTTTTAATATAATAAGAAAGGTATTTAGGGTTAACAAGCCCGTTGGATAAAATATAGCCTAATGCTAGCCAGAAAGTCCATTCTTTATACAGGTGAAAGAATTTTAAAATTGAAATCGCGGTTCTAAGCTACAATGTTACACTTTTCCCTTTTAAAATATTAGTAGGTACATATGGATATACATACCTACACTCACTTACTTAGGTATACAGATTTCATCGTTAGCGGTATAAGAATATTTAAAAAAACCGGCCAAGTGCGTGTCGGACCACGCAAAACGAAGGGTTCCGTGCCTATTAAAAAGGTCGTATCGTCACAGAAATTTTACGGCACTTACGTCCTTTTCTTTGAGGAAGGCAGTTTTTCAGCAATATCTCAAAAACCTCTGAACCGATCTTGTTCAAAACAATTTTCGGTGAATGAAATAAATAAGCCCTATGTCCATGAATTTTTCCATATTTTTAAAATACACCGTTCAAAAATTAGAGGGGGGAACAGAATTTTAGTGACTTTCGGGGCGATTATCGCCGACCCTATTCACTTAATCAAAAAAAATGTTTAAAAACCTTATATTTATTTTAAAAGGCCTATCGATTGAAGTGCCACACGGGGGGTCACAATGAAATTTTTTTTTTAACTTTTAGTTTTATGTGTGGAGTGCACCCCTAAAAATTTTTTTTTTTGGCATTTTAATTACAAAACTATGTAGCGGCTAACAAAATACACCTATCCTCAAAATTTTATTCAAATACACTTTATAGTTTTCGAGTAAAATGCCTGTGACATACGGACAGACGGACAGACGGACAGACGGACAGGCGGACATGACGAAACTATAAGGGTTCCGTTTTTCCCATTTTGGCTACGGAACCCTAAAAATAACGTATATAAGAAGATGAATTAAATTAACTAAACTAAAACGAATTTTCCTCGATGAATTGCAATGCTGATAGAATATTAGTTTGGGTCTAAGTCGATTGTCCCCACATCAACCAAACCCGTTGATGGCCAAGTTATGTAACTAATTAAATGTAAGTTTTTTGGCATGAATAAACAATTTTTACTTTAGGTACTTAACTTTACTTACACTTTTTTTTGGTGTGTATCGATTATCTTACAATTTACATTTTTTCCGAAATTACGATACTTTACCTTTTTTGAAGTCGGTTAACACATTATGTATCATCCCGTGTCATGTTTATGTCATAACAAATAAGCAAAAACCGATAACAGTAAACACACAACACAACTATTTTGGCTTAGGTAGGTACTTCACAAATGCTAACTATGACAGATACCAACAGATTATTACTGTAGATATACATAGATACTACACGAATGCATGCATTTTCAGTAAGTGAAACCTGTTAAAATATAACTCTTTTCTATTGATTTCGTCATGAAAACACTACCCAACTCACATGACAATTAGTTCCGTGTCAAATAATTTTTCTTATGTTGTTATCAAAAAAGTCGTAAATGACAAAACATTTTCAAAGCGACATTATTTATGTCACAAATACTGAACAGTGCTGAAGAAATTGTAGACATGATCCTAATTTACGGGAATGCAGGAATAACGGTAGTGCAGCTCTTTGGTTGTACGCCGAGAGATTCCCGCTTAAGAAGACAGCCTAATGAAGCACGTGCCAGTAAGGGCGATTACACGTTTGCGGGAAAATAATGCACTGGTTCCTGTTAACAATAATATCTTGGTTGGCCACACCCTAGAATTGGTGCAGAAGTAGAAGAACCAATATTAAACCATTTTGCTGAGCAGTCTCATTCCAGCACAAGAAGAGCAGACCGGTTGTACGGCGTTAGACATACTAACCGTCCACAAAATTTTAAAACGAGACCAGCAACACCCATTCTCCGTTTAGTTGTGAAGGTTCACGCATTGAAAGATGAAGACTTTCCGCGGCGAGTTGAGTATGCGAATTGGGCTTTACAAAAAATTGCGGAGGATCGTTATTTTATAACAAAAGTGATATGGACACACGGATCTTTAAAATAAATAAATAAAATAAAATTTGTTTATTTCGGACAAAATCCATATGATTATTAGTTAATTAATTACATAACACTTAAGCTATGTTAGTATGTTTGTTTACTAGGAACGCAATGTGGAATCAGCGAGTCATTCACGACTGGGCTCGAAAAGATCAAAACTCTCATGTCGGCGGTAAACTAGCTCACCAGTACGTCTAGCACAACTTGCTGCTCAGTCGCTTCGCGCGCGACTAAGCGTCTCCTATCTCACTCACACCGTACAAGTTAGAAAAAGGAGGGTAGATCTTTCTCGACTCGCGTCGCGGCGCGGCGTCAGTTGTGCTAGCCCCGCAGACTCGTCGTTGGTGGTTAAATGTTTGGGCCGGCATAAGAGGTAATGATAATGATTTTGGGGTTGGATAAAACAACTCGTATTTAATAACGAGTCAAGTGTGCAAGAAGAAATGAAACTGCAGATTATACAAGCTTTTAATAAAATTCGAAGGCGTTCCCGGCAGCGTGATTCCAACTTCATGCATAGAGTTCATGAAAATAACAGGCGCCGCTGCAGCAAATTATAGCTACCGGTGGAAGCCACATTTAGCTACGTCGCATGTCGCATATAACGTAAGTGTATGCACACAGCCTTATTTGTGTCATGTGACGTGTTGATCTTGACCTTTACATGACATTTGATAAGATTGTAAATAAAGAATACAGGACGATTCATAATTTCGATAAATTTACATTTTTTTATTTAAAAAAAAACAAAAAGTGTTAAATATTACCCTCCCCCCCCCCCCCTCCCCACCAATACTTGCCTTAAGGGTTAAAATATTTGTTTCTAGTAGATTTACATACTGTATATATAGGGTGTCTCCTGTAACAGGAGAAATAAATTAAACGGTAGATTATTAAGCTTGTGAGCAATTGTTTCTAAGTGGTTTATTTGAAAAAAAAAATTTTTTTTCTTCAACTTAAGTTTTGGTTTACTCTTTTACTCTTCTGGATACTGATATAAGTAACTTTTTATTTTTATAACATTTTTTTTAAATTCTTTTGAAAACAAAAATGCAAAAACTATTATGACTCACTACACGATGTTACCTCAAAATCTGCATTGACTACTGTGATATGATCTCGTGGTGCCAAGATACATTACTCGGAGGTCATAACTTTAGATCAATTTTTCTCCGAGTTAAAAAAAATTGAAAAGAAATGGACAAAAGGGGTTACTACAAATGCAGTAAGGAAGCCTCCGTTTAATTTTTTGCTCCTGTTACAGGAAACACCCCGTACGTATATATACTTACAAATCTTGAATTTAGGTACATATTTTAAAAATACTTTAAAATCATTTAAATTTTTATTTATTTTATTGTACATGAATTCTTTTTTTTTAATTCTTTTTTTTATTTTTAATGTAATGTAATGGGTTAAAGGATATATTATTTGGTTTGACTTAGATGCAATTAATGTTTTGGTCTTATTTATATTTATTTTTAGTCCGAATTCTGTGAAAATGAAGTCCATTTCTGTTACCACCTGTTCAAGTTTTGCAGAGTTTTCGGCTACCGCTGCTATCCTTATAATGGTGCATGTATAATTCGCCTGTCTCTATAATCTATGCCTATGGTATGTAGAATGTTCATCATCTTTATCCAGTCTATTTTATCAGAAGCTTTCTCTAAATCTATGAAGGCTAATATAATGAGTGTACAGGCCAGATCCAATCTCCAATCTATGATGAGTCGAAGACCTAGAATAGCTTCACTTGTGCGTCTTTATGCCTGAAACCATATTGGTCAGGTCCCAAATAGCGCTTCGCTACTGGTCTTATTCTTTTTTACACCTTAATGAGAATTTTAGATTGGTGTAGATATTGCGGCTATGCATCACTAAAGTTCAATGCTTAAAGCTAAAAGCTTGGTAAAGATATAAACCTTAAGCACACTATTTAAGTAAATACAATAATTTTACTTCATCGTAATGTACAGTAAGGGAAATGTATTCACGTACCACCGTAGAACCCTGTCGCGAATGCCAGGCCGCCGTCACTCAAACTCGAGTGATATGTCACCTTATTGCGATAGGGTTCTTCGGTGGTACGTGAACACATTTCCCTTACTCTGTGTTTATTATAATTATTAAATAATTAATCATTGCAATAATAAAATAAAACTAAAATGTACGGCAACATCTTACAAACCAGCTTCAATTAAAACAATTAACTACCTACGCACTTTTATGAACAAAGATCTATTGTCACAATAATTATGACTATTGCTCCAAACGTATTCTACGCACGACGGCCCAAGGCCGTGGGCAGGCATAAATATAATTGCATTACAGAGAAATAAAAGGTTAACCCCATTAAAGTCAACCCCTGTGTTTGTGAGTTTTTGCCTGCGTTATCGACGTGGTTGTAAGCAAACTGCATTTTTCATTAAACTAAACTATAACTGCAGAAGTGGGCATTTAAAGTTGCCAAGGAACTTCAATGGTTACTAAATACTTTTCATTTCAATGCATCGTAAGTGCATGTAAACGTTTATTGTACATAATTATAACATTCAAAATTATAACGCGGTAAAGTGCTTTTTTTAAAGTAACATAAGCCTGGATCAAATTACAGATGTGAACAAAATTGACTGGGTAAACAAACAATAAGTTTAGCTGTCAACATAAGGTTGTCAACTTATCAGCTCATGCAAATGGCCGTTGACATCTTTCTAAATGGAACGACTAAGTAGAGTTTTGCCTGAGTTAAGTAAATTAAGCATAACTCACACAATTTTACGGTAGCAACTAACCAATCTTCCATATTAATTGGAACTAGCGATTAAATTAAACTGAAGGCTCCTCTTGGTTTACTGTGCTAACATGTACGGGGTGGGTCCTAGATTTTTGACCTAACCTAGGGTAGGTATTCGTAAATGAAAAAAACATTATAACGCAAATATGAATGAATGATGAGCAAAACACAAATAAGTAAGTACCTATGTTTTATGAAAGACGTGATCCATTCTCGTAGATGGCAGTCGGACAGGCAGGACAGATGACGTGACAGTCACTATATTTATAAGTGCCGCAAGTAATTTTAAATGATCATAATTTCAACGCGCCGTCAGTCAACATAATTATACAGCGGTAACTTCATTTTGCACGTTAAACATCTTTAGTATATTAAATTACTACTGTAGGTCCGGTACAACTATAATTAGATTTTTTTAACAGCCGATATTTGACTGTCATCCCGGTACACTAAACGTCAATGATGACATATGATGACATAAATTGTACTGGGATGACAGCTGTCAAATATTGGATGTAAGGGCATTTTCACTATACTTAGGTACTGTGGGTCCTTATAATGAAAATAATAATAATCTAATACCAATGTAAATAAGTATACATGTATATCTTTGCCAGAAAAAAATCTAGGTTTTTTTTACTTTCATCGGAATCTGAGAAGTCTTTTTAACCACTAAAAGACTGAAAAGAAGAAATAAGAAGAAAAGAAGAAGGTGTAGTGATTTCCGATACCAAATTAAATTCATAAGTTACATACATACTTTCTATAGAAAATCCCTCAAATAATATATATGGGGAACAACCTATAATATTTGAGGACTTTCGTCGATTCTTCACCAATAATTAAGGTCCACCCGGAAAGTACTTTACACGTAGGTACATAAAAAATCATTCATTGAAATGAGAACCTTTTCTAAAAGTCAGTTAAACGCAAAAATATAATTACATTCGAATAATGACTTTTTTACCTCAGCAATATTAACACCTGCGGTTTATTTACATTTTAAAGTAATTTGCAGATTGATTAAACCACTGTTTTAGCAAAATTGTCATAATAGTTAACTAATGAATGATTGCGATATAACACCAACATATTTCACAGACAGACTTCATCTGTAATCTTAATACCTACCTAATCTGTGAACAATTTTTATGTTATCACCCTGAAAAATACTTAAATACAATTTTTAACAAGTAGAATAAAGCTGCTTTTGTGTGTACCTACCGGTGAAATTATCTAAAAAAGTAATATGCTAATATTGAGGTGTGACACCACTGGATTTAAGGTTTCATATTAGGTGTGCTTATTTCAGCTATAGGTATACTCAAACGTTTTGAAGCAGAAAGGATGCAGGAAATTCAAAATAATGTCATTCAAAAACCCGATTCCGATTCAAACCGCCCGACAACGCAAAGATAAACCTGGCAAATTGAAGCATTGCAAGCTCACAGCAACGTTTAGCATAACACGGTATTCTTTACATTCCAATAGTGACTCACTGGAGTGTAAGGAACGTATGGAGCACAGTTTCAGATTGATGTGTGCTTCAGCAGCGTGCGCGGGTGCACATACGTAATTGATACATCCGTGTGTCGCTAATCGGGCGGAAAACGGGTTTACTAGCCGATGCACATTTCGATTTTTCTCCTTTGATGTGTTTAATAATGCATGCGCCGAGCGCCGGATCGCCGCTTTCGTAGTTCTGCAAATTTATAAATACGGTGCACGGGCCGGTGAGTGTGACTGCGTTTGGTGTTATCCTAGAGCCTCTGTGCACTTTTAAAATTGGGTCAGTGGGGCCAGTCTAGCCACCGAAAATTAAAACATTATTACCGATTGTACTCCAGCAGGTCGATCACGTAACGCATTGTACATCAAAGCTATAAAAAGAATTCCAGACAGAAATACCATGCATTAGCTCCACTCATTGAAAGGCTATTAGTTGGTTAGTATACGTGGTGTAACTTTGTGTATCTCGTTTTTCACATTTTCCACTCAGTTGGGTAATTTACTCATGTTAAAATTTATAAAACGGTGTTATTATATGGTGACACATATGGTAGTACCTACATCAAAATATCACCACCAATTTTAAATAAAAGAAAATAATTAAAATGTTAAAATGCGGACGTGTCAATCTCCCACAAATAATATACTCGAATTACGAAATAAAAGTTAATTTTGTATGCCCAGGCTCCATCAAGGCACAACGGGGAAAAAAATAGGAGCATGCTGATATGATTTCTTATTTTTGACACATATTTTTTTAATATTTGTAATTAACTTAGCCTATAACCTTTTCGACACCAACGACGCATATATCCGCACCGCAGGTTCAACGCCAACGACTGATATATGCGTCAAGGAGCCGATAGCAACCTTCTTGCATTGACATAACATGTTGACGGACCGTTAAAAAGATTAATAAATAACACTGGTAATTTGCCACTCAAAAAGAAGCATTTAAGGTAGGTATGTTTAGATACTTTAGATAGGTAGTTTGTATTTGGCCATTTTAAATTATTTAAGGCATCTATTTGCAAGGTAATTAAATTTAATCGTCATTATCTCGTTGTTAAATGGCTTCGTTTGAAATACTCGTGAAAGTTTCCGTCTATTTCAGACAAAAAGCTTTTTCGTGTCCGATAGACTCAAAACTGACATTTATATAAAATTTGCAGACAAAACCGCTTATTTATAGAGGATTGCTCCAGTTCCGATGCACTGGGTCAGCGTTTGTCTGTTTATTGATTTGCTAACAGCTTGGTTAATTTTGGCAAGGTAGCTGTACGCTTCGTTTATACTGAGTCGCAAAATTTAACGTTCACGTTGCTTTTTAAAAATGGATTTCCAGGTGAAATGAAACGTGGTTTTCTTACGGCGAAAAATGGCACATGCAAAAGGTAGAAACCATTGACTTTATGTCGTTAATCTCGTGGATAGTGTCGCGAATCATGATATGGAGATGATATCGCGATGACTTTAACTCGTGGTCGGATCGTGTAGTGCCGCCTTAAGAGATTATTTGCACTGGCAAGGTTATGATATATTTGTGACTATGGGTAGACTAAGGTTGTAGTCTTGGAATATTTAAGCGTGTGTTCCGTTGGAGGAGCCTCATTTGATGGTCTACCGTTGGCGAGTGTCGAAGAAGTAGTCTGAGGTGTTCTCGCCAAGGAGCTGGAGGCGGAGGACTACGCAGCCGGTGTCAGAAAGCTAAGTGTCTCAGTTTCTCAGCACTTTATATAATTTCTTCTATTTGCTTTATTGTTCTACGATAAATGTGTTCTATAATTTACGTATTATACCTAGATGGTTCATATCATGAGAGTCATGATTTCTGCGTAATGATACTGATCTATGTCTCATGCTAACTGAGTGTCTCAATATCCTGATATCTCGTATGTTCTTAATGTCTCAATTACGCTCTTACTTACAGTAACTTTATAACTCGCTACCCAAGTGAAACTACCCTGTTTTGCCACCATTAGGGTGTTGGATTAGGTAACGACCTCTCTTAATGGTACTCTTTGACATTGATAGATACTACTTAGCTCCCATAGCTTTGTCCCTGATGGTCTCACCTAGGAAAGTAGAGGTGGGACCCCACCATACACCGTGGAGGCACGGCCCGCGTTGTATGGTGGTTAGAAGGAGGGATTCCTGGTCTCAGCCGTGTAAGATGGTGCGAGACGCTACCGTACTATTGCTTGATAGGTGGAGGCATTGGCCCGCCTTCCATAGCTATGATGCATGGTCGTCGCATAGTACGGTGGAAGTGGAGCTGTAGTCGGTGGGGTCGTTCTGAATCTGATACCTCCCTGGGACTCGGCCCGGAGGTGCATAGGGAGTGCTGTAAGACCTGTTTAGCAGGCAGTAAGGTGCGCTAACGTTAGTGGCTGGCCACGCCAAGGTGCCTCATAGGTCTGGTAAGGAGGACAACTCGAATGTAGAGGCAGCCTTCGCAGGCACCGCTAGATTCGTGGAGAATCGCTTAAGGGGAACTAAGTGGGCTTAGTGATACCTGATAACTTGACTGACTGACTTACTTATCGAGCCCATAAGGATGACCTCTTTATTGTGATGACGTAATATATTCTAGTTGCTAATATGAAGTCATCTCAGACTGCTACTTGAGACTACTTGTATATAATCCTTTGTTTGTGAGAGCGAGTTCAGTATAAGAGGAGGCTCATAGTTGCTCGGCCGATAGGCGAGAACATGAGGAAGTATAAAGCACACAAATGGTGTGTGGCTAACCTCCTATATATAGCACAAGGACTTAGTATCATGTAATTGAGACTGGTAGGGTGATTGATCTAATCACATGAAATTACTCAACTCCATTTTGCTTGGTAGTTGGAACCCGCAGGTGCTGAGTTCTAAGACCTAAGCGACAGTAGTGTCATAAAATACTTCTAACCCACAGGTGGGGCATGCGAGACTCGTCGTGTTGGATAGCGAAGCAGATATACGTAGACTGCGTTGGATGATAAAGGTAGGATTCAAATTATCCCTCCTTTGATCATATTTGAACTTTCGCGCCACCCTCTAGTTTTGCGCAGTCTAACCAGAGTATGTCATATACTGTAATATCACATATAGTGTGATGTGTTACATTCCTATATAAAGAGGGGCGGTCGCGACATGGTGGAGGTGCTGGGATATTTGAATCCGTGCCTATCGTTTATATCGAGATGATAGGCAATTTGATTGGGCAGTTTGTTTCAGTCAGTTGTGTCTGAACCTGTGTTATGGCAATTTACAGTCGTAAAGGTGTATGGTGTAGCATAACGATTATTTGTTGATGCACGTACAATTCCTTGATTGATTGAAACACACAAACAGCAGTATGATTTATTAGTCCCAATTTTACATTTGTTTGAGAACAATGCAATTTCTTAGCTAAATACATCGTATAGGATGTATTACATACAATATCAGTTGAATAATGATACATTAAATTAAAGCTTGTATGGAACACTAATGGTGATGTCAATCCAGCCGAGGATCCCGGCTGGTTGCGTCTCGATCAGTGCTTCAATGTTGTAAAAGAAGATTCCTTTTCAAGTGCTTCCATGGTTTCATAAGCATTAATGTTGGTTTATTACTATTTTTTACGTACATGATTTGTAGAATCTAAGAAACAGTTACCATGGATAAACAAAGTTGAAAAGCAGCAGATTAAACTGTTTTGATCATAAATTTGCATCACAGATCAATGATTTTTTCAGTCGAAAATATTATGTTCATATTTATGGTAATATGTGTATCAAAGAATTGTGCTAGCACTGCCGTTAGATGGCGATTGGAGTAATTCCGTGCAAATTAATGAACTTTATTGTGACGGCAGTTCGATATTTCGCAGTGATGGGCCGAACGAAATATGAGGGTAATTCGATATTTCGTAGCGGTGGGCCGAATTTTTTCTAAAGTGTGTTGATTTTTTCATAAGTGTTGAAAACAATCTAGAAAGTCGTGATTTTGGAAGGTGCAGTTCATGTGAAAGTGGTACGAGGAACGCGGTACCGTTGGATAGTAAAAGTTAAGAAAATGGCTTAAGCATCTACGTGAATCTCGATGTCAGATTCTGTTTCGACGATTGTTTTGAGGAATAGACTCAGTTTGTGAGGATTTTCTTGAAATAGGACACTGATATGGAGATCGGAATAGAATCGATGGTTTCTTCGACAATGATTGTTACAGCAGTGGTACGAGATATAGCTTGTATAGTGTGTGTTGTGTACTGTGTAGGTACATACTATCTTTGTGAAATGCTAGAACATTTCCTTCCAAGATGTGATTCTTACTAGACTTGCCAAGTAACTAGTAGCACTACGTCATAGCGCGCTGCAGCTTAATTTTGGAAGAAGTGAAGTTCGTTGGTTGCTCACAACGCATATGGGTGTTATCGTAATTTGTGTTGAATTGATAGTTCTTTCAATTGGATGCTAGTGTTTTGATTTGGCCTGTGAGCTCAAACGGTTTAGTTGTTGTGATGTTGAGGTACATCATTCTTTATTGAAGTATTTGAGTGTCAAACAAAGAGTTTACTTGCGTGTAATAGTTTCCTTGTTTTCGGTTAGTAAACAAAGTACGTAGTTCGATGTTTGTAAGTAGACAACTTGACTTGCAGTAAGTTGTGACGTTACTCAGGTAGATTATTTCCTACTTATTGTGTCTGTAATTCGTATTCGAGGCAATTTATTTCTGTGTAGCTTGTTGGAAACCAGTGCGGTCAGAATTAGTTTGGTATACTTATTGCAACGTGTAAAATTTAAAAGGCGTAAGACACATTATTTATAGACAAAGAAATGAATAAGTACTACTACTGTGACTAGGTCACATAACTTCAGTTTCGTACATTATTCCATGAGTGATTAGCTTGTCTATTACGTAATGACGTTGTAAATGAAATATCGTTTCAGTTCCACACAAGCCCTAACAATTAGAGAAATCGTTTCAGTTCTATACGAGTCCTAACAAATTAGAGAAATTAGTTTAATGTCAAGTATCCATAACATTTACATTCAATGTTAATATTTTGAGTTACTCAATACAATTTACACTTATGATTGAGCATTCATATTCAATATTCATATATTTATTGGTAAAAGTATAACCTTATAATTTTCAAGTAAATTTTTTACATTCAGCGTTGGTTACATAGATTTAATGGTTATATATTTTTTTCTTAAAATAAATTCATCTATGCTATAGCCTGCTTGGTCAACTAATAGAGTTTTTATCCTATTAATACATATTTCAGTACAGTAAAGAGATTTCAAAGAACTTAATAAGTAATTGAAGAAGTATTCTTAAGAAGGTTAGAGGTAGTACTTACCTACATAAAACGAAACATGTCATGGAACAAATTAATTAGCCAGTATTTTTCTTGGTTCATATAAGTCAATTAACTTGGTAATGAGTTTGAAATCAGGATTCACCAATATTCTATAATCATGCGTGCGAATGACTATACATACATAGTATGATTCATTATAGGTGTATATGTATGTTGGATATCAAAGTAAAATCAAGATAACTTGTCAGACTTTTCAGTGTGGTCTGTCATAATTTGTGGTAAAGCTATTGCTTTCTTTTTACGTTTTTTTTCGGAGTAGTAGTTTGTTACTTTACATTACGTAATTGAAATTTTAATTTCTTCAAATAGCGATAGAAAGTAAAAATACGTGTGAGAACAGAAAGAATCATTATAGTTATACATACAGAGTTCGTTTAATCATAGAAATAATTAGACACCTAGCGGATGAATATGGATTAGAAACGGAAAA
The DNA here is from genome assembly GCA_932294315.1 of Epinotia nisella. NCBI lineage: Eukaryota > Metazoa > Arthropoda > Insecta > Lepidoptera > Tortricidae > Epinotia > Epinotia nisella. The sequence continues at coordinate 10,758,351 of OW028680.1, forward strand.
TTCATTCTGTCATTTCAATTAAATTCAATGGGAGTCGATACTTATTGCCTTCATGTTATTTTGGGGTTACATTATTTACTATTGCAATAATTGACTATTGTTATAGTACCTAATTACTTGTGTGGGTTAATATATTAAATTAGACTCAGTTAAAGGAAGAACTTAGAATGAATTTTCATAGTGCACAGACTAGCATAGTTGTAATCATTACATGGGTTAAACAGGAATAAATTAAATACGTATAGGTCAGTACCTAATGGTAGATTCATTTTGAGGCAGATTACTAACGGTCGCACATATTAAGCTTGAATAAGCTATGATACATAGTATAACTATCTAGTTAATTTAGACTATAGTAGTTAATTTAAAAGACGCGATGCATACAATTTCAGTGCGAACATTAAGTATAGGTACGTTCGAGACATTTATTCAGTTCCATGTTTTATTTCATTGGCATACAATACGAGTAAAGTAATTGTTTCTATGAGGAAGGGCTTCATGCAAGTTTGAAATTTCAAACCGTGGTTTGTCAGTATGTGTACTATATTCCAAACTTAGAAAATTTTCGGCCTAGACATTCCATTGCAGGATGGATGTATGATTAGAACAGTTTATCTTTCGTAAGGTTTAGGAACGATTCTAGTATTAATGTTACGTTCTAATCGAGCAGTTTCTTTGACAAAGTTGGAACACTCTTGTTGTTAAAGTGTTTTTAGTAGTTCCATCTCTTCCCTTCGATTCGTCATGCTTATATAGGGAGATATAATGCCGAAAATTAGATTTCATGTTATTGTGTATTCTGAAAGAAACTCGTTTCAGGTTTCTGGGAACTACTGCATTAAGTATGAGTGAAAGTTTGATTTTCTAGCATATGAAAGTTTCTTCTAAAACGATCTGAAAATTCTAGCAGTAATAATTGTCTTTGTTTACTTTCCGAACCGGTGGTAGTTTATCGACATTCATAGGTGCATGTAATATGCCTAAATTGAAGAAAAAATCACTTTGACTTTGACTTTTGAAGTTCTCTGATACAATGGCGTAACAGTAGGTAGTCAATGTAGTAATGTATAGATGAACGATATATTCATTGAGTGGTGCGATATGTGTACATATGAGGATTTATACAAAGAAAGCAAGTGGGTATTTTCTTCGTTTGACAAAGTTCTTCGACTATATTCTCATTTCTAGTTTCAAGTTCGATTGTAGTGGTGTTGATGAAACTGTTTAGATCCCAGATTGTGTTTGTGCTATATTGGATATATTGACTTAGTATTGAGGTTGAACAATGAGTTTCTCGGTTCATTGCATAGTTACGTACTAAGGTACTCGCATATTACATAGGCAGAAGTAAATACGTAGGATATATAGTTACCTATATATATGTATAGGTAATTGAATTACAGTGCAAGTAATAGTTACCTACGAGTTATAATTCAGTGAACATACTTCAATAATACTTAAATACTTCGCTATGTATTACAATTAAAGTATCTGGTTACGTGTGTCAGTCTAATGAGTGGCTAACCAGCTCGTAATAGGTACAGTCAAGTGATGAATTTAATGTGGTTTTCACTTATGAGTAGTTTTATCCTCAGGATATACTTGATCATCTTATTTATGCATTGGTAGGTATTGTGTGCATAATATTTCACGAATCGCCTGTGAAAGTTTAGTACCTACTCGACTAGTTATTTGGAATTATAATAGTTAATTACTACTGTATTGATCGTAATATCTACACAAACTGTAGGTTCAGTCTATCGTAGCTAGTTCATGAACTATAGGTACAGTGAAAGGTTATTAAACGTTTTCATCTTCTACTTATTGAAATAAGTAGTCCATATTTCAAGTATAGTAATTATTCGAGTATTTAAAGACAGTGTGAGTATTGTCGTTACTTACCTAAGTATGATTACAACCAGTTGAAGTAAATGAGTAATTGCTATTCTATACAAATAAGTCAGTATTCTGCAAGGATTGTTCGAATGAATTTAAATAGTGCCTATTATTAGATGCGAAATGGACATAGTTCTACAACGCTGAATATTAGACATAGTATATACTAAAATAAAGATTTGTATGTAGATTCAAGTACCAAAGTATAGTTCGTTTAACTTATCGCCGATGGTTTAATGCATAGTATCATAGATTATCTTGAATCGTGTTCAATACATAGGTATACAGGTATAGACATAGATGTCCAAATATTTTCAAATTAACATATAGGGAATGACGGGTCATTACTTGAGTAGTACTTGTAGATGTACTTGTACCATCATTTACATTGATTTTCCTATTTGGTTAATATACCTTTCGTTAAATAATTTTATTGTTGAAGTTTACTATTAAAGTCAAAGCATTGAGTCATGATAAAGATTTAGAATGTGTTTTTATTAGATGAACAAACTTAATAGAACTATTGGAATTAATTGACAGTTAAGTTATTACTTGTTTGCAAGACTTAATGGAAGTAAAGCTTACATTATCTAGTTTTCTCTGAGGGACAATGTATTGAAACTTGAAACGTCTGGTTACAACTAACAATCCAAAGAAGGGGTTCAGTTACTTAAATGAAAATGAGATTTTTACATGGTTATCTAATATACATATATCGAAATCTTAATTTGAAACTTACTTATTTAGCAAGTATGGTGAATCTATTAGAGTATGTTATGATTGGTAAATAAGTCTAGTCCAATACCTAGGTATTGTAAATCGTATGATGTTCAGAAATAGGAACTTAGTCGAAGTTCAGCTCTTGCAGTAGAAGTCTGCACTTAAGATGAGGAATGGTTACATAAATAGTGGTTTTTAAGTACAAGATCGTAACAGTATTTATCCTTGTACTCGTAGGAGTCCTGATTTTTATTCAACCGATTGATATCACTAATGATATCGTATGAAGTAGGTAATCTGTAGCATCATCGCTAGTTCATTCCAGCTATAGATTCGAAGTCAATACCTACTCGTGGATTCTAGTTTAGAACATTAGCGAAACATAGCCGATTTGGCTAGTCATTTGGAGTGTAGGAGATAAGTCTACATCTAAGTTGCACTACTAATGAACGGCATCTGGTGACATGCTGTTATATGAGTTTTCCTATATTAGGTACACCTGTCCTGATAGCATATTCGTAATCTGAAGGGACATATGATATGTATCGAATTGTTTATAGAATGGTACCAGGTATTAGTAGTGAGGAGTCGCTGACTAGGTCGGAAGCTAGTGAGTAATTAGAAGGTGATTATGAATTCGAACAAGAGTTGACGTAATAGTATATCGTAGTAAGAGTTGAAGCGGTAGTACGTCGAGGTATGTGGAAAGGTTGATGAACATTTGCAAAAACACCGAGTGACTCGAATAGTCATCTTCAACGTTCGAATTATTTGTTTAGTTATGTTGTCAGTCTGCTTTGTAGAAAGATACATACATGAACATAGGACTACATGTTATCTATTGTATTAACAGGTCGTAGTATACTTGTCATTTAGACATCAGTAGCTATTTGGTAATCTACTCTGTAGAGCGATACGTGATACTTGTTGTCTGTTGTACTAACGAGAGTGATGGAAGGATAGTATCGTTTTAAGGCAGACAAATCAATTTGTTTCATTGGACCATACGCCAATCTGAAGCTACATTGTTTACATTAACTCGAAATTGTTACATGCTGTTTAGTTCGTTATATCACAAGATTGTTTAAGGGGATGTAACTGAATTAATCAAGGTGTTTAAGTCTTTGGTAACTGCAGAGAGAAGTTGAAGGATGAGGGTTCGCTGGAGCTCAAACTTGTGGATGTCTATATAAGATCTTATCAGCTGTAGAAAAAATTAGAGATCGATAGCTGGCATAACCATCTTAACTTTTTGTAGTTATCGTCGGGAAAGGCAGTTTTCCTTTGGCTGGCGAGGGTCTGTCGAGTGTGTCAAGGACAACCTTGCCAGAGACTGTGGAGATAGACTTAGATAGGTGCGCACATGGATAGATGTGTTGATACTATAGGTGGTATAGTTTGAAGAGTGATTACTGTGGGATTAGTGTTTAAGATTGTGAGAGAAAGGCAGAAGCAGGATTGTTTTGTTCTGAATAACTTTGGAAGGATCGATATTGCAGATGTGGTTAGATAAATAACTAGAGATGTTTACCTACTTCGAGAAGCAGATAAGAAGTTAGCAACGTAGCATTGCAGTTCAGGAATGCTGCAAAAGCACAGAATAGCGTTGACTCTATTTTATTTCGATTGAAAGAAAGAAAGAAAGAAGACATTTATTCATTACACAAAAGACACACCGATATAAAGGGAGTAGACATACAATACAATTTGCTGATTTTCTTTTGGTCTGTTCATTCGGATGAACAGAATTTGAGAATTTATTTGTTGATTTGAACTTCTAGAATTGAGAAGAGTAATAGCTGCAGTGGTGATGAAAGGTGATGAGTATTCAAGATATTTAGTACAATTGTGCCAACTTGGGATTGGTGATTTGCCTCGTCTTGTTTCTAATGGTCGTCAGTAGTGTCGTAAAGGGTGACGTCGCGATGACTTCAATTATTTTGGTCGTCCAGAGTGTAGCGGACAATCGCGATGGTTTCACTTCTTTTGGTTGTTGGGAGTGTCGCGAATGATAACAGTCGATGGTGTCTTGATGACTGTCGTGACAATCACTTCGCGATGGCTCCACTTCTTTTGGTTGTTGGGAGTGTCGCGAATCATGATATGGAGATGATATCGCGATGACTTTAACTCGTGGTCGGATCGTGTAGTGCCGCCTTAAGAGATTATTTGCACTGGCAAGGTTATGATATATTTGTGACTATGGGTAGACTAAGGTTGTAGTCTTGGAATATTTAAGCGTGTGTTCCGTTGGAGGAGCCTCATTTGATGGTCTACCGTTGGCGAGTGTCGAAGAAGTAGTCTGAGGTGTTCTCGCCAAGGAGCTGGAGGCGGAGGACTACGCAGCCGGTGTCAGAAAGCTAAGTGTCTCAGTTTCTCAGCACTTTATATAATTTCTTCTATTTGCTTTATTGTTCTACGATAAATGTGTTCTATAATTTACGTATTATACCTAGATGGTTCATATCATGAGAGTCATGATTTCTGCGTAATGATACTGATCTATGTCTCATGCTAACTGAGTGTCTCAATATCCTGATATCTCGTATGTTCTTAATGTCTCAATTACGCTCTTACTTACAGTAACTTTATAACTCGCTACCCAAGTGAAACTACCCTGTTTTGCCACCATTAGGGTGTTGGATTAGGTAACGACCTCTCTTAATGGTACTCTTTGACATTGATAGATACTACTTAGCTCCCATAGCTTTGTCCCTGATGGTCTCACCTAGGAAAGTAGAGGTGGGACCCCACCATACACCGTGGAGGCACGGCCCGCGTTGTATGGTGGTTAGAAGGAGGGATTCCTGGTCTCAGCCGTGTAAGATGGTGCGAGACGCTACCGTACTATTGCTTGATAGGTGGAGGCATTGGCCCGCCTTCCATAGCTATGATGCATGGTCGTCGCATAGTACGGTGGAAGTGGAGCTGTAGTCGGTGGGGTCGTTCTGAATCTGATACCTCCCTGGGACTCGGCCCGGAGGTGCATAGGGAGTGCTGTAAGACCTGTTTAGCAGGCAGTAAGGTGCGCTAACGTTAGTGGCTGGCCACGCCAAGGTGCCTCATAGGTCTGGTAAGGAGGACAACTCGAATGTAGAGGCAGCCTTCGCAGGCACCGCTAGATTCGTGGAGAATCGCTTAAGGGGAACTAAGTGGGCTTAGTGATACCTGATAACTTGACTGACTGACTTACTTATCGAGCCCATAAGGATGACCTCTTTATTGTGATGACGTAATATATTCTAGTTGCTAATATGAAGTCATCTCAGACTGCTACTTGAGACTACTTGTATATAATCCTTTGTTTGTGAGAGCGAGTTCAGTATAAGAGGAGGCTCATAGTTGCTCGGCCGATAGGCGAGAACATGAGGAAGTATAAAGCACACAAATGGTGTGTGGCTAACCTCCTATATATAGCACAAGGACTTAGTATCATGTAATTGAGACTGGTAGGGTGATTGATCTAATCACATGAAATTACTCAACTCCATTTTGCTTGGTAGTTGGAACCCGCAGGTGCTGAGTTCTAAGACCTAAGCGACAGTAGTGTCATAAAATACTTCTAACCCACAGGTGGGGCATGCGAGACTCGTGTTGGATAGCGAAGCAGATATACGTAGACTGCGTTGGATGATAAAGGTAGGATTCAAATTATCCCTCCTTTGATCATATTTGAACTTTCGCGCCACCCTCTAGTTTTGCGCAGTCTAACCAGAGTATGTCATATACTGTAATATCACATATAGTGTGATGTGTTACATTCCTATATAAAGAGGGGCGGTCGCGACAGATAGGTATATATGCATGAAACACATGGAAATCAAATTGAAATGCGGAGTGTAGGCATCTGGTTGACCTGAGGTTAGACATACGTTTAGCGTTAAAATAAAGGTTGTAAAGATATGATGAGATTCATGAAGAATTCTTAAAATATTATACCTACTATACCTATTACCTAGACCTACAGAACACACAGGGTATTTTTCTGCCAATACGCACACTTGCAGCCGGAAAGGATTTCTTGTTGTGAAGTAGAAATGCAAGCATGTTGTTTATGAAATACTAATTGAGGTATGTTTACTAGAACAATATTCTTAAGCTATTGTACATTGTAATAATTAATATATTCGTCTCAATACGGCTGACGCAATCAATTACTTAAGGTAGGTGTTTTGTTATAAAGTTTTAAATATGATTTTGGTTTGACATAAATTATTAGGTTCGTTTCTTTTAGTATTTTAAATGAAATTATCACTTATATAAAAAAAAAACTCTTGTTTGACTACGGGCTCACTTTACAACTTGACCTACAGCAACCATATTTGCTTGTAGCTATAGACATCTGCAATTTAGCAGACGTGACGGTGATCCAATAGTTTTTGCGCACATTCCTAGGAAGAATGAAAATGTTAAATAAATGTATGTATATAGGTAAGCTATGCCAGTTAACGTTCGCGTGCGTGGAGCGTGCGTGTGCGCAACTCGCAGGGAGCACGCCTATTCAATTATGGAAAGGTCACGCCGAGCGCGCCGGCGCGAGATTATCGCCACCTGTCGATGGCGCGGGTGGCGGATTACTACGGCGGTTTGCGCATAACGCTCTACGCTATTAAAAATTCTTGTTAGACGTAGAAAAAGTGCATTTGCATAATTGACACGTGTGAATATTAATGAAAGGCCTATTAAGCAATAAAAATGTATGACGTAAGCTTATTAGGTACTGAGTTCCGATAAGACATTCAAAATGTGAAATGTACAGCATTTCGTAGCGACATCCTCACATTCATGTATCTGTTTTTCAAATCAGAATGATAGAGACATTTAGATTTGTAAGTAATGATAAGAACATATAGGTATGTTTGGAATGTCACAAAATTTGCATACCAGATTCTGGGTCTATTTGTGTTTGCGTACCACTCCAGCAACGCATGCGCTTTATATCTAATTGGTTAGTACCTACTTATATTTAGTTTAGTAGGTAATTTCAGCGTAAGAATTCTGATTAATAAATGCAAGGCAATTTGTTACCATGTGTAGTTTTAGTTCACTGGTACGTAAATGTTCAATTTAGACACTTTTTGATACCATCATGCATGTTAGCAAACGAGCGTATGTTGGTAAGTGGTAACTTATATTTATCTTAGCTATGACTGCGGTTCCGTCCGCTTAGCACACTTATCGCCCCCTCACCGGATCAGATGCCCTAACAACCGGCCGTCCACCCGGTATCAACCCAGCGCAAGCGTGTAACAGCACCGGCTCAGCAGCGTTGAGCGATTGCTCTCACCTCGCCGATGGCTAGCTGCAAGCGTGACGGTCACCCGAGCTGCCCTCCCGCCGCTATAGCTTGTCCCGAGCTGGAGCGATGCCATTACGAAGTTGATAAGTGTGCAGTATAAAGTTTCTTACTAAGAAAATTATCGACGCGAGCTACTGATGACGGTCGGGCGCCGGGGCGATAAGTCTGTTTTAACCTTTAATCACACTCCCATACAAACTTGCGAGGTGCACAAAGGGACAAAAAGTACCTGTTCTTTGTTCTGCTCTGAGATCCATACCATCTCCATATAATTTCTCACCAAATTTCAGTTCATTAGTGTCAGTGTGGAAGGCCAGACAGAACTTTCTCATCTACCTATAATATTTCATTTGCATATACACTATTGCAACATATAATATTAATGTCGAAATATTGTTAAGTTCAAAAACCTTTAAAAACATTTAAAAGCTGTTGCAACATTTTCATAAATTTTGTATTCAATAATGTAATCAAAGCCAACATCAAATTGTCCATGCATTAAAAAGAACTTTTCCACACAATCTCAACTTGAAAATCTGTTCCACTTTACGTAAGTCTAAAAGAGTTGGACGTCAGTGTTACACGACACGATCATTTTAACTTGGAAAACATTTACAGAAACAGAACAACAGAAAAATATGTTAAATAATATATAAAAAAAGAACCTTAAATATAGTAGTACATGTGAAGAAATAATAATAAAATAACACAAGAATAAAACTATTCAAAAATAAGTTAAAGAACTATTGGGCAATGGGTCTCAGTCTCAGCATGTGCTGAGCAACGCGGCCCGGCGCTGTGGTTTTCAGACTGGTCTCTAAGCTGGACCTCGGTCGGTCACAAACAATAAACAGATGAATAGATATTCGCGTAGTAGTGAGTCTGTGCTCGATCCCGATAATAATCTAGTGCAATTGCGGGATTTTATAACATATTAACAAAACATAAGTATACATTATAATTAATGTAACCTAGCCTAGCTAGACTAAACAAACAAGAGAGAAAAAAAACCGGACAAGTGCGAGTTCAACTCGTGTGGTGAGGGTTTTTGAACACTCAAACATCTTATAGGTTTTCCTGTAATCCGGCAAGGAACTATTTTCCTTATTTTTTTTAGAATTTTAGTCCTAGTAGTTTCGGAGATAAGGGGGGGGGGATGGTCAATTTTCGTCTTTTTTCCTAAATTACTTCAAATCTGTTTTTGATATATGTCACACAATACAATTGCGAAACTTTTTTTTTTAATTTTCCAGTTTACCCCCCAAAAGTGGCCCCTTGTTCAGAATTCATTAATTTACTTTACGCATCCATCTTTGGGTCACCAATTTACATATATGTGTACCAAATTTCAACTCAATCGGTATAACAATAAATAAATTGAACTCCGAAATTTGGTATATATATGCCTTCATTTGCGTGTGTGTGTGTGTGCGTGTGCATGTGCGTGTGCGTATGCGTGTGCGTTTGCGTGTGCGTGTGTGTACGTGCGTGCGTGCGTGCGTGCGTGCGTTCGTGTATATGTGTGTATGTATGTGTGTGTGTGGGGGGGGGGGGGGTATAAAAAAAATCTACTTTGCACTGTGATTAGATGCGTTTGGACTGATCGCTTGTATTTTGGTAGTGGTATGGATTCTCGTAGGGGTGATGGCAGATCATTCCAAACTTTAGCAGCGGCCGATTTGAATCTCCCTTAAAATACTGATTTAGTGTACAATACCTCAAGTATTGCAAGTTTAGTGCGTCTTCTCAATGACCTGGCCCTTCAATCTTTGACCCATTTTAGTTTGTCAAAAAGGTAGTACCTGAGGCTTTATTCTTTTATACCTTTGGCTAAAAATAAACCCTTTTTTATACTAATTAATTCCACACGTAATGTAACAAACAAGTTAATAAGTAACTATTATCATACTACTACATTTCATTGTATTCAAATCTTGCCTTTAGCGACACGGCGGCCGGCGCACGAGTCATATTTAAAAGATCACTTTACACAGGTCTAACGCGATATTTATTTACTTTAGTAAATATTACTTTCAAATATATGTGCATTACATTGCTGATCAAGAAAAATCATAATATTTTTTGATAAAGCACTACAGTGAAGACGCACTAGGTAAAATAGGTAAAATTTTAATGCCTGACCTGTCGTTTCAATCGATATAACTACAACGTATAATATTGTTCATTCTTGTCACCGTAAAGACAAAATTGACAAATGTAGGTACTTATACCTATCTTGGATTTCGAGAGCGCTCTATTTTTCAATATATTTCGAATTTATTAATTACAAAAATGTGGATAGGAGCAAAATCTTATAAAGAACTTTCCAAACAGACGTTTGAAAGTACCACCATTACGTCGATACCTATTTTATTTATATTGTGGCACTACTATAATGGGCTTGTAATGCACTGTCAACCTATCCTATCTACCTCGCCATACTTTAAACACTTTTTTCAAGTTATTTCGATCTTATATGGAACACAGTATTCGTACAAAACCTGAACGTAACGACTTGATGGCTTACTTTATATGCTACACTCGCTTTTACAGAAAAAAACACAACCTTAATAACTTCATATGCGTTCGCATTAAATGATAGATGATGGGCAATCATTTACCCATCTTTCTTAATGTCATTTAGTTCGGTATAATTAATAAAAGTGATCGTTAACCGAAGCCGTGGACAAAAAGAGTGAAGTAGTAAAATAATATTGTAGTATCATGTTGCCAAACATATTAAAATAAACTTAAGTATACTTTTTAATCCCATAAAAAACATTCCATGCAAAACTACGTAGTTTTAGGTATGTAAAAATTAATAAATGCAGTAAAGTTGTGTGATTCCCAAGTTCCAGAATTTTATTTAGCAAGCATATAAACATTAATAAGAATGCGTGGCTTGGTTCTACGAAATACTTAACTCACACACAACTTTTTACTGTGGAAGACTTTCGAGACTTGGCTATTTTTACATGTAATGTTTTTATGGGATCTCACTTCTTTTTATTGGTTATTGTGTGTTACATACATACAAATGATGCTGCTGGGAATAATATTTTAGCATAGACTTTGTATGGACATGTTATTTTACCAACCTCAAATAATGTTTGTATAGTTTTCTAGTGCATTGTGTACACCTAACACTAACCGCATACAAATACATCGTATCGAGCACGGTACCTACCTTGAAAACTAATACTTTTTGACGGAACTACAAAAGTAACTTTGTAATCGCATGTATTTGTATAGGATTACAAACATTACTTATGCAGTTTGTATATCTCTGAAACGTGACTGAAATTGCAATTATTTTAGGGTTTTTATGAATTGATAGGCTAAAAACGAATTATGCTTAAAATTTCGAGCTTGTGGGTCTGCTAGAAGTACCTTAGAATTTTGTTGATCATCAAAAGTCAGGATTATGTCAGTGACAAAACTACGAGTAATAAACTTTGACCGACAATAGTTCTTAAACTAAAATTTCAAATTAAATGTTATTGAGAACCCTATGTGAGCCATATTATCCCTATATGTTACTGAAAATTCAGGCCTCTGGCTTCAGTCATTGCAAAATTACAGGATGTTGAAAATCGCCTGAATGGCTTCGAGAAAAGGATGGTACGGCCGTGCCTCTTTATTTTGCTTGACTTGGCGGGTGATCCCCCCCAGATGATCAGCAGTGCAATTGCGGAACTTATAGAATGTGAGTTAGTACCATATCAACTTCAATAAATTACAGATGATTTGATCTAACACTCGTTCGAAGATGCGTCGTCTAAACTTAAGAATGTAGGTATTTATTTGACACTTTTCAATTTTAGTCTCGAACAATAATAGAGTTTAATCTTTTCTATAGATACAATTTCCACATTACCTAAATCTCCGGTTATGTCCATATTCCAATTTATCAAATCAGATCAGACAGCTTATTGTGAACTGTGTCAAAAACAAATTTGACAACTACCTACTTAATTTTTGGATTGTATTGGCAGAGTGCAAAGCGGGTGGAGGGGGTAGCCTAAACGATCACAGCGCTCGCTACGGCTAAAATTGTCATTTTTGTCGCTGACTTGAGCTGTCAAATCCATATTGCAGTAAACATTTTCTAATCGTTTTTGAGATAAAAATATGGTCCTGGTAAGATGTGTTGTTGTGAATTGTAATATAGTAAAATAACACATGATTTAAATTATATTTTTCACAATATTTACTTACTTCTTGTTTGACAGCGGTGACAATATTGTCCATAATGGCCGCCTGTCACGTGGCGCTGTCGTCGCGCTCAGTCCCAATAGGTAGTAAAATCAATAGGTACCTACCTCACATTCTGAAAGTTCAAGGAAGTAAACTTTTGCTGTAACATCATCCAGTAGGTAATTAACATTTTACTATTTAAAAAGTAGTAAAAGTTTGGGGCGAGGCCAGCGAAAATTTTCTGTGTAAACGTACAATTCGAAATGCCAACAAAAAATTCCGCGAACTTTTTCCTTCGCGAAGTTAATGAAGCGAAAACAATTATCAGATACACGGATTAGCAGCGTTTTCTATGTAAATACGGCCCTTCCATCAGTTGGCTAGTTTAATATGAAAACTTCATTTTGCAAGGCGTTTCACGCTGCGTTCGTTGCTTGGTGGGGTCGGGCGCGATGACCCGAAATAAGGCTCTAGGGGGTGGTATTGCAAGCCTCACCCCCCCTTTACTGATGGCACTCCCCAGAACTCCCTCCCTTTGGGCCCGTGCGGCGTGCACCAACCTCTCATTCATTACGCAATAAAAGAGTTCAGTCTTCACATAAGACTTTAAAATAAAAACACAATTAAATAATTTATAAGTAGGCATAAGTAAACTGAACAAGTGAACATAACTACATAAATTATTAACTAGGAAGTGGCTCTGTGAGCTGTAGAATTAGCGAGCCTGATTTTTTTCGAAAACAAAAAGGGTTTTTTGAATTTAAAAAAGTGACTGGACAGAAAACTATATATACTCAACGAACCTAGCTGCTCACATAATTTCACTAGAATCGGTTGCAAAATGCGGCCTGTAGAGAAGAACAGCGTCGGGACAGCGTGACATCGTGACAGACACCGGACATACGAACGATTTTCGGCCCAAGCTGAAGCATAGAACTTCGTTCGCTTCGCTCGCTCGTTTGATAAACTAGTGGCTCTGTAAGCTGTAGAATTCGCAAGCCTGTTTTTTTCCTTTCGGCCACTTTCGAAACCAAAAGTTAAAACCAGTTTAGAACACAGAATTATTTTTCTTTTTAGGAAACCGGGTTTCCTAAAAATAAATCAATGTCTGTTTTAGAAACTGGTTTCTAATACGGAATGTTAAATCTTTATTAGAAACTTCAATAATATCAACATGGTTTATATACATATACAAAGTATAAATAGCAAATGAGTCGGTGTCCTGTCAATATATAATATATAAATAAAGAACTTTTTTCAATTTATCTATCTGTGTTCTTCTATCTGCGTTTCGTAGATCTAATTTAGTGTGTAGCCATACTCAAGAAGTAGTGGACTTAGGCCGGCTCGCATTTCGACTACCTATGAATCTGGGTATCTGCACTAAGTAGTACTGTGTGATCTCTGCTATGACTATGCTAACATTAACCTACGAGTCATCCTGGTTTATCTTGAGATTTTCTAATAAAGATTTAACATTCCGTATTAGAAACCAGTTTCTAAAACAGACATTGATTTATTTTTAGGAAACCCGGTTTCCTAAAAAGAAAAATAATTCTGTGTTCTAAACTGGTTTCGAACTTTTGGTTTCGAAAGTGGCCGAAAGGGTTTTTTTTAATGTTTTTTTTTCTTTTAATTTTGAAAGTGAGTTGATTAAAAAATTATATTTTGATTTTGTCATGATAATGAGGTAGGTATTAATATGGTACTGGACATATTTAGCGGTAAAAAGATTAAATTCTTAGGTATATCGTTGAAATCGTAGCATAGCACATGCTTTTTGAAAGCCTATTTTCACGCAGGCTAACCGTTTAATGTACGTATAGATATTTTTAGACGCATATTGAGTATTGTGTATTATACTAGTATGAATAAGAAATTAGTCATTACTATAATATCACCAAAAAACTTTTCTTCGTACGCATAAGGGAACATGTGAATGTGAACGAAGATATCACAGTATAATAACTATGACAGCAACTTGACTTTGTCAAATTATTGTAGAGCGTACTACGTTCCATATTTTAACAAAAAATATACGACACAATACAAATACTCTTTACACTTCACATGCTCAAAAAGTGTGTCATATTAAGCTTAATAAGCGGAGCTAAATTAGTACATTTAGCCCCTAGGGAAAATATGTATTTATAATTTTTAACACATTTAATTTGACCAATCAAAACACTTCACCATATTAAATCCACTAATCACAACTCTTTCAAAAAACATTTCTCTTTGCTATCAACCAACCAGAATACAACTACATATTAAAATCGAGCAATCAAACATCTGGTGTTTTTAGTCCCTAATTCCAAATCATTAAAAAAGAAAACGACTCCGTTAATAGCGCCTCCAAACGTTCAAGCGTGGTTGACTGCATGGCGGCATAAGCTATGAGATTGAGCGCTTTATTAGGGTTCCGGTACCTCAAAAGGAAAAAACGGAACCCTTATAGGATCACTTGGTTGTCTGTCTGTCCGTCTGTCACAGCCGATTTGCTCCGAAACTACTAGACCGATTGAGTTGAAATTTGGTACACATATGTAAATTAGTGACTCAAAGATGGACACGTAAAGTAAATTAATGAATTCTGAACAAGGGGGCCACTTTTGGGGGGTAAACTGAAAAAAAAAAGTTTCGCAAACTGTATTGTGTGACATATCAAATGAAAGGGGTTGTGCACGACGCGTAGCGTCGACGGGGTCAACGCGCGATAGGTCAGAGCTCGACCTTCGCGACCCTACAGTCCCCTGACAATGGGCACCTAGAAGGCGCGGCGGGTGAACCGCACCAGCGCGCTTCTAGACGGCCGAACACGCTTCGATAGCGCAGGTGCTCTAGGGGAGCACTAATCCCGCAGACTAAGCTGCACTGTTGAAGGAAGGGGTGAAGATGAAATAATACTTGTTTTGAACTTGAATGAATGGTATAATTAAAAAGAGAGAGAGACACAAACTACTGATTAATACTTTCCCTATCACAATTTCCCTACTTTCCTCTTATTACTAGGAGCTCCCACTTGTGGGGCTGAGCGAACACAAATTTACACTGAATCCTGGCCGGCTTATATACGGTTTCAAACCCGCAGCTAGTGGGCTGCCTGACCAGGTTCATTTTGCTTTTCTAAGCCAATTAATGACAATTACGCATTACTTAAAAACAAGGCCGCGCCTTTTTTGCCTAATTCGGCTATCTGATTAACATCTCTCCCAACAGGATTAATCTTATTAGATAAAATAACGGTACATAAAAACACAAGAACACTCCTAGTACATATAAAAATAGCGTCCGTAAACATTCGGAACATAACTACAAAATAGGAGTTAATTACCCTTAATTACTTGTTAACTTTACAATTCAAATGGGTAATTACGTCTTATAACTATTTAACATGAGTTCCCACACTCATACACTTAATTCAAATAGTTAGGTATTTTCATGACCTCTAATTTGGTACTTTGACCTTCACTGTACCTCGTACAGTTATGCCGCTATGGCCAAGAGCGCGAATTCCCATAAGCGCGATTGCGCGAACGAATTTACATTATCAAAATTAGTATGGAGATTATTGACCAATCAGGAGTTCCGACTCGCCCTTGGCCCCTCGGTCGTCTTTACGGTAATGTACCGAGATATAGTCGCTTGGGAAATGGCGTTACAATTTTCTCTATATCTCCGGTGTTTATGTACTTAGGCACATGACATTTGGGTACATGGCCCCTAGCTATGTACTGATTCTAATTAAATAACAATTAATTAATATTTTTACCATTTAGGTACAAGTTGTATTTGATTCGAGTACAGTTCACATTATGAGCGTGCTGCCTTAGTGGCGCCTTAGTGGACTTGGTCCAGATACTGTCTCGATGCTTCTACATTTTACTGCCTCTTTTTGAGGTCTCTCCCTCAAATTAGGGCGTCTCTCCTCGGAGTGACTTTACTAGAATTAATTGTTATTTGTGCCTTGCACTATGGTGAAGCCATTTCTATCTTTTCTTGATATGATAGTTAACTATGGCTCATACTAAGGTGTATTGCCGTTTACATAATACAATGGGTGCCCTACCTACCTAACCAGGTTATTAAAAGACATATGTTTCATAACTCATTTATTTCTCTTAGACATTTGTGGCCATAGGGCTCACTTTACCACAACTTAACATCGTTACTACACTCTCATATGCAATATGAGGCGATCTTTTGGACTGTCGCTCACAATACCCCGCCCGGTATGAGTCGCAGACTCATACCATTGGTGCAAGGGTTGAGCGACAGTACTTACCACTTAATGTCTTTTATTTCGGCACTGTTGCACTCACTTTCACTATCTTGTTCACTCACTGTCTTTAAACTATTTTTATTTCACTTCGGCTTTTCATAGCCACCAGCTCCCCGTCCTGTGTGGAGACGTCTCCTGCGTCTCCAAGTATCGGACGGGCCGGATGTAAACGTTTTCCTGATCTTGGTCCACCACCTTGATCGGTATCGATATCTTGAGCGATAGGTTCTCCTTCTTTTTCTCTCTCGCCTTCTTGCAGGCGGCTTCGATCAAGGCGGTGGAGGGCCGTGCTATTACGGTCCTTGTGGCTGCTGGTCGCAGCTTGCTGGACGGCGGAGTCGGCGGGTGCTGCATGCGACTCTTGCGCCATGCTGCCCACGCCGATTTCTTACTCGTCGCCGTCGGGGCCACCCCAGCGGGCGTGGCGAGTGCGGCGCTGTTGCGCGCTGTGATATCGATTGACCCCACTGGTCCGGGGGTCAAGATACTGGAGGCGGCTGCGGCGTGGTCGCCTCCGGTTTCATCTGCTGTGGTGATGGCGGTTGGCACGGCGGAGCTCTCCTCGCTTCGCGACCCCCACGCTGCCGCTGCGTGTGTCGCGTTAAAAGTGGGCACCGGCCCCTCGAACGGGATGCGCGGTGCGTCTGCTGGTCTCGGTCCTCTTGGATCCAGCAACTCTTCCTGTCTTGTTACCTCTGAGATGCCCTGGCGCAGTCTCGTCTTTATCTCGAACAGTCTCTCGTTCCACCTTTTCTTCATTTCGTCCATCATTTGCTCCATCTCTTCCCTTTCTCGGGAAATGGCGGCGATTTCCCGCCCCAATTGCTCCGCCGTGCTGCTCTCCAGATCCCTCGGTGGTGTCCGCTCTGGAGTCGGGGCCCGGCAGTGGGCCCCGAAGATGTTGAGGGATCTGAAGCTGCTCCTGTCGACCTTCACCTCCGCGCTGTTGCTGCTGCACTCGACTAGGACTGCCCTGTGCAGTCCTGATGATGGGGCGCTGCAACCGCTTGCGGCCTCTAGGCGCCCTCGCCTCGGGTGCTTCCCCCTTCGGGCCTTTTGCCCCGTGGACTCGCGGCCGGCGGCCTGAGACGTCCATTTGTGTGCCCCCATTACACACTTGTCCTTGGTCAACGACCCCCAGACAAACCTAAAAATTGGCTAACGTTGTCAACGACGAACGCGCCGAACAACCGGATTACACGCTGTCCTTGCTGGTCAACGACCCCCAGACACATATAATCCGGATCGAAGGACCCGAGCGACCAACAGATACACGTCTGTTATAATGGTCGATTTGTGTGGGCGGACTTGCAAAGGCGAAGAATGAAGTTAAGACTGAGAAAAAAACTGAATTTAAACTTGAAAACACTTGAAAATAAACTGACTGGAACTTGTAAAAACTGGAACTTGTAGAACTGGAACTTGTAGAACTGGATACTTGTAGACTTAAAACACTTGGAGAAACTTGGGTCGAGCGAACACAAATTTACACTGAATCCTGGCCGGCTTATATACGGTTTCAAACCCGCAGCTAGTGGGCTGCCTGACCAGGTTCATTTTGCTTTTCTAAGCCAATTAATGACAATTACGCATTACTTAAAAACAAGGCCGCGCCTTTTTTGCCTAATTCGGCTATCTGATTAACATCTCTCCCAACAGGATTAATCTTATTAGATAAAATAACGGTACATAAAAACACAAGAACACTCCTAGTACATATAAAAATAGCGTCCGTAAACATTCGGAACATAACTACAAAATAGGAGTTAATTACCCTTAATTACTTGTTAACTTTACAATTCAAATGGGTAATTACGTCTTATAACTATTTAACATGAGTTCCCACACTCATACACTTAATTCAAATAGTTAGGTATTTTCATGACCTCTAATTTGGTACTTTGACCTTCACTGTACCTCGTACAGTTATGCCGCTATGGCCAAGAGCGCGAATTCCCATAAGCGCGATTGCGCGAACGAATTTACATTATCAAAATTAGTATGGAGATTATTGACCAATCAGGAGTTCCGACTCGCCCTTGGCCCCTCGGTCGTCTTTACGGTAATGTACCGAGATATAGTCGCTTGGGAAATGGCGTTACAATTTTCTCTATATCTCCGGTGTTTATGTACTTAGGCACATGACATTTGGGTACATGGCCCCTAGCTATGTACTGATTCTAATTAAATAACAATTAATTAATATTTTTACCATTTAGGTACAAGTTGTATTTGATTCGAGTACAGTTCACATTATGAGCGTGCTGCCTTAGTGGCGCCTTAGTGGACTTGGTCCAGATACTGTCTCGATGCTTCTACATTTTACTGCCTCTTTTTGAGGTCTCTCCCTCAAATTAGGGCGTCTCTCCTCGGAGTGACTTTACTAGAATTAATTGTTATTTGTGCCTTGCACTATGGTGAAGCCATTTCTATCTTTTCTTGATATGATAGTTAACTATGGCTCATACTAAGGTGTATTGCCGTTTACATAATACAATGGGTGCCCTACCTACCTAACCAGGTTATTAAAAGACATATGTTTCATAACTCATTTATTTCTCTTAGACATTTGTGGCCATAGGGCTCACTTTACCACAACTTAACATCGTTACTACACTCTCATATGCAATATGAGGCGATCTTTTGGACTGTCGCTCACAGGGGTTGTTGTTGTAAGCATCTCAAATATATATTTTTTTATAATTTTAGCAAAAATATATTTGAAGTAATTTAGGAAATAAGACAAAAATTGACCATTCCGCCCCTTATCTCCGAAATTACTACGCTTAAAATTCTGAAAAAAATATGGAAAATAGTTAATTGCCTAAAGATAACAGGAAAACCTATAAGAAGTTGGAGTATTCAAAGTAACGGGAAAATTCTCAATATTTTACGGAACCCTCACCACGCGAGTTGAACTCGCACTTGTCCGGTTTTCTTGTGTCCGTCCGCTATCCGCCGTGCGGCCGTTTGGATGCGCCTGTAGACGGTCAGAGGCGTTTATTCGTGGAGTCAATATTTTGTATCTGTGTCAAAGCAGTTTAGTAAAAAAACATGGCGCTAAATTGAACAATCTCTTCGCCGTGGAATTTGTTTTTGATGATGAAGGATAATCTTTGTTTTACTATTTTCTCGCAGTCGAAGTGAAAAGTAGAGTGTATAACTCTGGTATAAAAGCCATATTACCCCTCGAAATTTTTTCCCTCACTTCGCTCGGGAAAATAACCATCTCGTGGTAATATGACTTATTTTTGCCCCTTGTCATACAATCTACTATTATTGCACCTCACACAGATAGAGCAGTTACAAAAAAATACAGAAAATAGATTTGAAGTTTCACATCTTTAATTTTTCATTCCCAACCGAATAACATTTATATATTTACAACAGATGCTATCGAGAAAAAATGATAATTTTAATAGATATTTTTATTGTTGTAAGTAGTTTATCTTTTTAAAACCAATTTTTTTATGATAGGTAGTATGATTGTCTTACCAGGATTACCGGTAGTGAACACACAAATACCGCTACATAAGCAATTGTATCGTATTACTAGTGTATCCCACATATAAATCTTACTTCAAGTTAGAACTTGAAAAGTCTGAGTGCTGTGAACAATAGTTGTACTGCGCGGCTATATTGCCAAGTTATATAACAACGCCCACACCGCGACACATTAGCTCGATCCAACTTAGCGACTCACAACCTCTCAATTCACCCCATCACTCATACCTAGTATAACTTGCCCCTAGGTCCATTACATCTATGTGTAATTGAAGGTCAGACTTATTCTGAGTACATGAAGCGAGGTGTCGGTAAGCGTGATGAATACTAGCCTAGTGAAAGCAGGTGTTTGTTGCGCTTAGTAATCCCGTCCTCCAGTCCCGCGGGGCCATACTTGTCCACCATCACTAAAAAGTTACCACATCTAGAAAAATCAAAATACAGGGTGGCCCAGAAATACGTTGACATAAAATTACCAGAATATTGTTTTATTTTACTCCAAATTCATTCCATTAAACAATAAAAAAACATTCATAGTAAGTTTATCATTAAATTTACATTAAATATGAAAACTGCAATATCTTAAAAAGTAACTTTAAAAATATATATATTTTTAGATTTTTTCCTACGCTTACACACAATTCCCGAGCTGGATTCCAAATTTCATACTTCTAGGTCATCTGGAAGTAGGTTAGGTTTAGGTACTATATGTCAGTCAGTACTCTCAGTACTAAAATTTACGACTTTGTTGTTACGCTGACGACACGCTAGTGACGGCCCGCGGCGGAACATATCGGGAGGCGGCGGTTCGGGCCACGGCTGGCGTGGCAACTGTGGTGGCCCGAATCAGAAGGTTGGGGCTAGAGGTGGCCCTGAACAAATCCGAAGCCCTGTGTTTTCACGGGCCCTGGAAGGCCCCTCCGGCGGGTTCCAACCTGGTAGTGGGGGGAACGTCCATCGGTGTTAAGTCGACAATGCGGTACCTAGGCATAGTCCTTGACAGCCGATGGACGTCCCAGGAGCATTTTAAGTGCCTTGCTCCTAAATTAGTTGGAGCGGCGTCAGCACTCAGCCGGCTGCTACCCAACGTGGGCGGGCCAAACGCAAGCTGCCGCAGACTGTACGGGGGAGTGGTGCGGTCGATGGCTTTGTACAGAGCGCCCGTTTAGGCCGCATCCCTGAGCGCCCAAAATCAAGCCCAGCTGCGAAGGCCGCAGCGGGTTATGGCGGTCAGGATGGCGAGGGCATACCGCACCGTCTCGTACGAGGCGGCTTGCGTGTTGGCGGGGACTCCACCCTGGGACCTCGACGCCTTGGTTCTGGCCGATGTGTATTGGCGTGTCACTGAGGCGCGGGCCAGGGGGGTCCAACCACTCCTGGAGGAGATCAGGCGTGGAGACTTGACTCCCGTCGTATCCTCCTTCAGAAGTGGAAAGAAAGGTTGGAGATGCCTAGTGCTGGCCACTGGACCATTGGAGCGATCCGACCCGTCCTCAAAAGATGGGTCGGAAGAAAGGAAGGGCTCTCCTTCCATCTTGCACAGATTCTCTCGGGGCATGGCTGCTTTGGGAAATATCTGTGCAGGGTGGCGGGACGGGAACTGACGACGGAATGCCACGAGTGCGGCGACGCCGAAGGTTAATGTTCGCTCGATAGAAAATGGAACTGAAAATTCAACAAATTAGCCTGGTTGTATTTTACTTTAACATGACGCTCATTCCATGGAAGCCGGGGAGGACACTTGTGTGGGACGCCACCTGCGTTGATACGCTAGCCCCGTCCCATCTCCAGGCGACCTCCTCTAAAGCCGGAGCTGCGGCCACCACGGCAGAGCAGTACAAGCGGCGCAAATATACTGTCCTCGGCGAGGGCTACATGTTTGTGCCCTTTGGTGTGGAAACCCTGGGGCCGTGGGGACCGGGCGCGAAGGCCCTATATAAGGAACTTTCGGAGCGGCTCATCCATACATCCGGTGACCAAAGGGCTGGCAGCTATTTTGGCCAAAGGATTAGCCTAGCAATCCAAAGAGGCAACGCTGCCAGCCTTCTGGGCACCATAGCCAACGACGGGGACCTGGGGGGCATTTTCTTTTTATAGGTTTAGTTTATAATTAGTTTTATTTAAGTTAAGTTTGTGTAGAGTTTCCTATAATCCCTAGACTGTAATCCTATATACTTTAACAAGAAGAATACGGATAATCAGCCGATAAAATTTTACCGGTCAATCACAGAATACGTCCTTATTTCCATTCGGTAAAGTCAAGTTTCTGTTTAACCCTCGAACTAAAATTGTTCCAGTACTTGTCTGCCTGCATTGGTGCATGATTACCGAAATCGAACTGTATTTGGTTTGTGCGTTGGTCTTAATGAGTATTAAACGAATACTCCAAGTTAGAATGTTTTCAATAGTATCAAGCAATAATCGATTTCACTGTACATTCCCTACTAAACTGGACTGAGCCGGTGTCGTTCCCCTCTGCACGCAACTCCGTACGTTGGAATAGCCGTCCACCCCAACATGGAGGAATTTTGGATCCCCCCTTAAGTCAATGCCTTTGTAATGCACGAACATCGCTCCACTGCCAGACTGGCCATTGAACTTAGTAACTATGTACCTACGCACGAACATCGTCAGATTTTTAATCTAATTTAAATTCGTTTGTTTACTTTTGAGCCAGTCTTGTCTCTTCTGAGTGATTTTTGTTTTCAAGTGTATGACTAATTAAGATTAAATAACGGTAGGTACAGACAAAGTATATTTCAGTAAATTGTAATCTTTTGTTTCTCAACTTGTTGGAGCCGAGACTGTATTTTTCTTTGTTTTCTACTGCTCCTGTTTATCCAATTATTTATGAGCTAAAGAATTTCTTGACATAGCATGAAACGTAATTTCATGTCGTGCACCGCATCGCCTTAAATCTTATCACAACTTTTAATAACAGCCCTCAGCGTTATAAAAATCCATGTAGAACTTAGCTTGCATTAGTACCATGTAGAATGAGAACTTACAGACAGGGCATTTGTTTCATCATTCAGGTGTGCGGTTGTAAGGAAACCAGACAGTTATTTTCCTATTTGTGTAACTACTGATGAGATGTTTTTTTTGGTCTGCAAGGTACTGGAAGTTTTATCTATTTAGTATGGGTCTTTTTCGTACTAGTTATGGTAGCGGTGCCACGTGCTATATAATTGAAAACGTATAGCCTACTTATACGAAACTACTCCGTAAAGTAAAGTCCCCGCCACGGTTGCAGAAGAAATTTTAGAAGTGTGTACTTTACAAAAACACTATAGAATACAAATACTCTTTATTGCACACCCCAATAGATATATGAAACTAATACAAAAGATATACATTATAGCTTAAAAGCGATCTTATGCTTATCACTATAGAGCGATACGTTATGACATCAAAAGAAAAAACTCTGCAATTCCGATGTATTTCCAGTAGACGTGCAGTCCGTGCAGTAGGTACGTGAGATAATTATTGTTTTTTTTCTTCTATAACTGGCACTATACACTTATCAGTACATATTAAATATTCCGTAAAGTAAGAAGAGAGTGGCGCCTCTGCGTCCCACTCCCACCTCACCAGTATCAGTAGCTAGTTAGACAGGGCTGCAGGGTTCAGATTGGGCGCGGTCGCGCGGCAGGTCCGCGACCCTACGCCCTCGCTCCCGATCCAGGTTATCAACATCTCCCACCACCCTCATGAAACGCTGCAGGAATTTTCTAGAGCGTCCATGGAACGAGTGCGTTGACTTGCAAATCTGCATCTGGATATTGGTTCATGATGAGCTTTCTTTGGCTGTTGTTTGATAGAAAATGGTGATCTTATCACATTTACCTAACTAGATCAGCAGGTGTGTTTAGAATATTAATTTGTGGATGACCCGATGAAGTGACAACAAGGCAAGCTGCATATAATAATGCCTAAGACCAAATTGATGAAAATTAGATCGCCTTTTGATTGCTTACATTAAAAATACAGGCACTGGTTGGCAACATGATTACCACTATTATTTCGTGGCAATAAAGTTAAAAGCAAAAATCTATTTAGGTATTTACACTAACTTTTTGTTGAATGACTGCCACATCCTTGTTATGAAGTCTTTTATATTCCATACTCCATACTTAATATAATATATAATATATATATATATATAATATTATAATTGGGAAAGTGTATGTGTTTGTTTGTTTGTCCGTCTTTCACGGCAAAACGGGGCAACGAATTGACGTGATTTTTTAAGTGGAGATAGTTGAAGGGATGGAGAGTTACATAGGCTACTTTTTGTCTCTTTCTAACCCCCCGCTTCCCTAAAATGGGGGGTGGAAGTTTGTATGGAGCATTCCGTAATTTTCAAGGTAGAAAGCTAAAAATTGGTATGCGGACTATTTGTGACTAACAAAAAAATCGTGCATCATTTTTTTTGGTAAATCTGCACCCAACCCCTTAAAAGAGGGGGTGAAATTTTATATGGGACTTTTCGTAGTTTTTAAGGTAGGAAGCTAAAAATTGGTACACAGACTCTGTTACCAACGAAAAATACCTGCCTTTTTTTGTAAATTTTCCCCCAGCCCCTAAAATAGGGGATGGAAATTTGTGTGAGGCTCCGCAAAATTTGTACAGGTTCTATGATACAAACGAATAATAAAATAATTTAACATGGGTATCGTTTCTATGGTTTATTTTTCAAATCCAACGTGGCTGACGTGAAATACCATCTCCCCTGTTGGGGGAGCTGGGGTTGAAATGTCTAAATATCAATATGGGTGTCGATTTTATGGTTTTTATGGACGTTATTACGAAAATGGCATCGATTTTGAAAATTCAAATTCAAATTGAAGAAGAAAAAGCAAAGTCAAATTGTAGAGTTGATATGTAGTGTCGTTATCTAGAGTCGATAGTTAGTCGATATGTAGAGTCTATGTAGAGCCGATAATTAAATAAAAGAAGAAACTGGCTGACTGACTGACTGACATATCACCGCACAGCCCAAACCGCTGGATCTAAAGATTCCAAATTTGGCACGTAGGTTTCTTATAAAGTCTAGATGTGCACTAAGAAAATATTTTTCAAAATTCACCCCCTAAGTGGGTGAAATGGGGGTCCAAAGTTTGTATAGGGAAACAAATTAAGTAAGAGTATTTCATTCGAAACTTCACAGGAGTATTCCCAGCGATAAATTAGTAAATATATGTTTCAGGTTTTTTGAGAATTCAACCCCTAAAAGTGGGGAAATATGGTGACAATGTCTGAAAATCAACATGGGTATTGTTTCTATGGTTTATCGGGTCGCTGGTCGCTGATTACGAAAACAACGATTTTAAAATCCAACGTGGCGGACGTGAAATACCATCTGGTGCGATGGGATTGAAATGTCTAAATATCAATATGAGTGTCGTTTTTATCGTTTTTTGGGACGTTAATTACGAAAATGGCATCGATTTTTATATTTAACATTGTGGACATGAAAATTCTTGAAAGTATTTGTGCCAAATTGCAATTCAATTGGAACATACGGGTCAAACTGAGATGCAATTACTTTTAGTACGCGGGCGAAGCCGCGGGCAAAAGCTAGTATTATAAAAAACAGTTAAAAAACTGTAACCGGGAAAGTAATTGAAAATATTTTTTTCTTACACATGTAGCCTATTCACCCGGAGCTTAATTTCGAATCGATTGACACCTCATTTATCGAAATCGGTTCAGTATCTTAAACGCTACGATGCAACACTCGTAACACAATCATAGACTGCTAAAGACATATCCCTTCCTTTCGGCTCTGCCGTAGTCGGACAGAAACAAAACATTCAAATTAAATTCTTTGGTAATTGCTTGCCAACTCAATAAGATGTACAGACGTCAATTCACGAGCTCAGCATTAAATAGGTAGGTATAATAATTACAAGGTTTATGTTTACATGAGCCGTGTGTTTTACCATTATTAGTTTTCAGAACTAAACTATAAACTCATTTTCAGATAAACTACTGTATTAGTAGTAATTAGAATGAATTATGAGTATTTCAGTATATTGCAGTCATGCACGGGGTAATTGCAGTATTGCATGACAATGCACACGCGTGACACTTTTGCGTCCAGGGCTGGTATTCACAACGCTTACTTACAGCTCGCCTGAAGTGAAGCAGGGTGGGGTTGAACTCCAATTACGCGTAGTTATTAAGAATCTCGGGGTCTTCATATACTAGGGGTGAGAGGTGAGGCGAGTCAGAATCTTGTGAATAACATACCAGTACCACGACGACACAAGAGTGCACCATTTACTTGTCTAAACTACTACATATGTATAAGTACTTATAAAAACACGGTATTTTCACAGGAACCTCTATTCTGCACGCGCCATAGTAATACGAGGGTAGGGTTAAGTACATAAAACTATTTAGCGCTCACTCACTAGTACAAAATATAAATATGGCAGATAGCAGTCGGGGTCCATCAAACAAATCCTCGTTTAAAAAACCGGACAAGTGCGAGTTCAACTCGCGTGGTGAGGGTTCCGTAAAATTCCTATTCTCTAAGTATTAGGCGATGCATACAAAATACACAAAATATTGAGAATTTTCCCGTTGATTTGAATACTCAAACTTCTTATAGGTTTTCCTGTAATCTTTAGGCAATGAACTATTTTCCATATTTTTTTCAGAATTTTAAGCCTAGTAGTTTCGGAGATAAGGGGGGGAATGGTAAATTTTTGTCTTATTTCCTAAATTACTTCAAATATATTTTTGCTAAAATTATAAAAAAATATATATTTGAGATGCCTACAACAACAACCCCTTTCATTTGATGTGTCACACAATACAGTTTGCGAAACATTTTTTTTAATTTTCCAGTTTACCCCCCAAAAGTGGCCCCCTTGTTCAGAATTCATTAATTTACTTTACGCGTCCATCTTTGGGTCACCAATTTACATATGTGTACCAAATTTCAACTTAATCGGTCCAGTAGTTTCGGAGCAAATCGGCTGTGACAGACGGACAGACAGACAACCGAGTGATCCTATAAGGGTTCCGTTTTTTTCCTTTTGAGGTACCGGAACCCTAAAAATGTATTTAAACGACTTGAGAATTGGGCATGCCGGCTTAAATAAACCGAATAAAGGGAAGTGAAAACTGTGAAACCCTTAAAACGCTGAAACTATTAGAAGTTTGGGCGTTTTAGCGAGTTGTAAAAAAAAAGTAGCATCCGTGGTCGCACGCGATAACGGCTCCGTTGCGTGACGTATCCGCCGGCAGCGCAGGGTTGCTAGTTCTAAGGGTTCATTTTCTCTGGTCGTTAGAGCCCGTACCTGGCATGCTCCTCAGCTCGTGTTATCTTTTTTTCCTTTTCAGCACGAGCTCTCCGTAATCCGCATGCCGGATCCGGGCTCTTACGACCAGTGAAAATGAGCCCTAGATAAACCCATAGCCAAGTCGGCTCACTGACCATGACACAGGATTGGTATTAAATTTCAATGGAATTATTATTTGCAAATGGAGGCCTTACTTTTGGTTCTGGAGACCACATCAGCCGAGTTTCATTACGAGTAGAAACAAAACTCTTTTCTCCGTATCTAAAACGGTTGCATTCTTGCCCTCTAATGAAATGCTAATGAAAGGTTCATATTTTAACTCATACTCATTTATTGATAATACTAAAAACATTACATTTAATGAAGTCATTTTATTCCGTTTATAAAATCAATTGAGCAATATTCTTGTTTTATTTGGTAACGTGCAAAATAATAACCAATTTAACAAAGTGGAAATATAACTGTAGTTTTTAGCTTCAAATAATAGTTGAAACTTGGAATCGTAATAATCCGCACACTACCAACATAGATATTGTATATGTCACAAATTCAAATCCAGGTAATTTACCGTTAATGTACATTAAATGAAATTTGCAACTAAAGGTGTGTAACTGATTTTCTCTTTCTTAAAATATATAATTAAATAAATAAGTCTTAATCGATAATATTACAAAAACTGAAACTAAGCTCAATAAGAATTGTGTTATATGTAGGTATTGTATCCCTGTAGTACAGTCACGAGCGTTAATTTGGGACCCACCTAAGGTGGAATATCGTATAGCAAACTGAAGACATTTAAAGCTAATATTTTAAAGGAGTGTCAATGTTTGCCATGCTGACAACTTACGTTACTATACGTGACTAGGGGAAACCGCTCAGTGACGTCAACCGGGCGGATCGAGTCAAACGATCATTTCCGATTTTTTCCGACTAATTGTCACCCGTGTTAGAGGCCCTGTCTTCTCTCCGGCCATATTTGTTATCTGAAAATAGTATTTTGTGAAAATGACAGTTTTCAATAAATTTTCTTGTCTGACACTGACACACAATGACACATGTTCGTAATTAGAAAACTGTAATGATAGCTTTTGGCCAAGACGTTATCAATTCAAGGGCCCATTCAATAAGACATTTAATTGTGTCATCTTGACACTTCACAATATTAATTATTACATATTATTGTATAATATTGAACTGAAGTTTTCGACCTTATTTTATTGTAAATGTTCTAACAACATTTAAAGGAAATGGGTCCCAAATTAACGCTCGTGACTGTACCTACCTATTCTACGATGATATATTTTTTAGTTTAATAAAAATAAACACAGAAAATATACAAGATTCAGAAACAAATTCACGAACATCTCATCAGCTTCGCAAGAAGGGTAACTACCGACTAGGCTAAACTGGAATAAGTCCTGCTAGGAACGGAATCAATAAAACGCGTTGACACTACCAAAGACCTGTTGGTCGATCACGTAACGGTACGCGAGTCAGGTAGATCTAAATGTCACTTTGTATTGGAAAAGGGCAGTTAAGTTGTCCTAACGCGCGTTAGAAACGTTACGTGATCAACCCTCTGGGTGTCATATTTGACACACACCTCAATTTTCATGTCCATATGAGAACCCTAAGCTACTAACTGCTATCGCAGATTGGGATTTGTTATCCGCAATGCGAGTCAAGTGAATTTGACAACTCCTTTGTCATTAAACTTGTTTACACCGCTTAGGAACAAAATGGAGGCAGCGTCTATAGTGTCACGAGGTCACTTACGCCTTGCTTCTGGAGAAAATCCAAAAGGCTTATTTGCGATTTTTATAATAAAAAAACCTATGGGTACTAAGTATCCCTTCCTTTACCTGACAAAGTTTTTGCTTGGCATTTTCACCCTGGATTTTAACTCCCTGAAAACGAGACGTAATTAAGCACTCGATACCGGCGCGTGCCGAATATTACGTCGGGATGAACAGACTGTCCCCAGCTGGTCTCGCAACTGATACGCCTTTTCGTGCCCTCTCTGTCTCAGTTAAAGATCGATTTTAGACAACGAAATTGCGACTTACTGGCAGTTCCCAATGCGCGCACTGTGGCGTACAGGAAATCACCACTAGTTCGCGCTTTAGGTTATCTAAACGCGCTTCTCAAGTCCAAACCCGAATGCGATGTTTTTGCAAGTAGTTGGAAGATGATATGTGATGAATGTAAGAGTACCTAAGTGTAACTTATTTATTTATATGTTTCTTACTGAAACATAGGCTGGCCCATATTGATTATATGTTGCATGATCATGTTACACATGACATATTTGTGTTCTGATGATATAATCAACGTACATTTTTAGTTTGTTTAACTAATGCCATGTCTTACGATTCTCTCCAACGATAAATCAAACCTTATTGATGCTTTTTAGTTATGACCCTCGTGTCAATGCAAAATTCAAATCTGAAACTGCATTATACTTTGCTGCCTTTTTGAAGTAGGTTCATGAGCAGTAGTTATGACTTCCACGAGTGGTTTATTTTAGAATGAGCTTTAAAGCTAACGTTCAAGCCATATTTGAAATAGGGGGCATGTTTGTCTTTACATCGTCTCGGTATGTCATACACCTATAACATATCGTGACGATGTAATACGTGTATCATATTAAAATATCATCATCATCATCATGATTCGATTTCGGACGGAAAAAATGTAAACAAAGGTTTTGCCGCTAACGAAAAACATTAGCAGCATTATGGGGTATTTAATCTTTGAAATTTAAAAGAAATCTACTTTAAAAATTGAATCTTTATATTTTAATCATGACCAAATTGTTTAATTTGTTGATTACTAACATAATTTAGATATTAAAACTTCATCATATAGATTTAAAAGGGGAAAACTGGTTTCCCAAGCAAAATTTATTTATTGCACTGGTATCACTGTTTCAACAAACCCGGGTTATTAATCTGCGGGCCGCTTGTGTGTCAATCTTTAATAGTTAATAATAGTTAATGTTTCTGGTGATGAAAGTGACAGTGGAACAGATGTTACTGATACAGAATGATAAATATAAAAAAAATAGATGATGTTGTTTTATTTCATCATCACCTTATTTTTGATACATTGATAATTTAAGAAAACATTGTTGGAAAGAGTATTTTAAGTTATAACTACTACGTAATACAGGAGTAAAGTGCGTTAATGTCTCATTGATGTGTTTATTACTATTTCGGACAAGAAACGATGAACATCCTAACTACCTACTATACTATAAATTAATATTTTTTGCTGGTTCATACTTTACTTTACATCCCCTGGAATGTCACTTTGACATTGACGTAACTTTGTTTAATTTTTTTCCGTGCGAATAAAAATCAGAGTTTATTTATCACTCTTGATGGTTAAAGGTTGAACTTGAGGACTTACGATTAGATAAATGCATGAAACAGGTATGACCTTGTATCTTTTGAATTAAAAGAATGGATTCTCCAACTTAACCGAGTTATATTAATTTGTGGATTGATTTATTCGTTTTGTTACACTTTACTGAAAACAGCGATAGTTGAGGTCTTAAGATTTTACCAATGTCTAAATGATTGTTACGGTAAACTTGCCCGGTGAAAAATTAATTCTGAATACATGATGAGGTGCTGAATAAAATTATATCAATCAGTGGAAGAAAAATATCTTCCTCTATCTTTAAATCCGGCTTTAGTCGCCACTGGATCAACTGCTAAAGCTAAAGTTTAAGTCTACTTTATGGCCCAGAAAATGCAGCTACAGCTAGTATGCGCGACTCTTTCAAATTGGACGTTATACTTTTGGAGTTGAAATATAACCGTTGCATGCGATGATTGCAGCGTTGCATGACACCGCGCCGACACTCATATCTACCCGCGACAATAAAGATAGTTCTAAACTTACTACCTCCCTACGTACCCACTCCCAACACAAAGTGGAATGCAACATGATAATTGTTTCATAATTACAAAAACCTTGATATAAATATGTATGTACTGAGATAATGTTGAACGTATAGGTAATATCTATTATTCTAGACAAAAGTGCACAAGTCTGTATGAGAAGAGATATTCGTATATTATAAATGAAAAATGAAAGTAAAATTTTTATTGAGGACGTGAACACATTACAAAAATAGAATTGAGGCAGTGGATCCCAAACTAGGCCGAGCCTGTATCTTGGGAGCAGATGTTACACAGTTATTACACGTGTTGACAGATATATATACAGACGTTTTAGTAATAAAAATGTGTTAAACGTTTAAGGCAAGCATAATTATTAGGTACTATAAAAACAATTTTTAAGGTAAGGTACATAGAGATAAAGATCCATAGACAATTTTATATTATTAAGATGCATGTGTGCATATGTGTGTGTCCGTGTGCGCGCGTGTGTGTGAGTGTTTGTGAGTGTAAATTATATACATAATAGCCAATACAAGATAAATCGGTTACAGCCCGCGTAATTACTTTTTATTTCATGTAGTGCAAGATTTTAACGTTCTCGATGTCACATTTGCTGAAGGAGTTTTCTCCTTTAATGCTTTTGCACTAAATATACCTGCCACGGCGGAAATGGCAATTCGTGGATTCGTATCTGATCTATATATGGTCGGATTCAGATCTACTTATCCACATGTTGCTTTTTCCCGGCCTCTGCAATAATAAACCTATTCAAGCATTTGTGACGCGTCCAAAATTTCTAGTTACTTACATAAATAAAAACGTGTAATAGTACATTACTATAGAGGCCGGGAAACGAAGGGTTGCATGCCAAGAAGATATAGACGGATAGGGATACGCGACCGGCAGCCCCGTTTCTCTCCGAGATTTGTACAGTAATAAAGTGCTTTCAGCGTTTTGAAAAATTCCACCCCTAAGAGGGTTAAAAAGGGATGCAAAGTTTGTATCGGGGATACTTTTTGTAAAGCTAGAGACGTAAGACTTTGTAGTATTATTTCTTATTAGAATACAAATTAAGTACATTCAGCGTTTTGGACATTTTCACCCCTAAGGGGGTTAAAAAGGAGTGCAACGTTTGTATGGGGGAAGCTTCTTTTTGAGCTAGTGACTTAAAATTTTGTAGAAAGATTACTTATTAGAATAAAAAAGTACTTTCAGCGTTTTGGAAAATTCTACCCCTAAAGAGGTGAAAAACGGGTGCAAAGTTTGCGCAGGTGAAACTTTGTAGAAAGATAACTTATTAAAATTAAAATAAAGTACTTTAAGCGTTTTGGAAAATTCTACCACTAAAGGGGTTAAAAAGGGGTGCAACGTTTGTATCGGGGAAACTTTTTTTTTGAGTTAGAGAATGTTTTGAGTAATGTTATAGATTTAAATCACATGAATTCACTAAAAGTGTTCCAAACCACGCGTGCGCGTGTTTAAGTCTTCTGCAGTTAAAATAAGTAGGTAACGAAGCGTTTTATATTGTCTAGGTACCTACCTAAATGAACGGTTAACAAGAGAAACATATTTTCAATTAAAATGTGTGTAATAGTATATTTTTTGAAATTAAACAAGAACATTTTAACACCACAGAATGACTAGTTATATTTGGTTTTTGCTTAGATAGCATCTGCAGTTAGAGGAATTTATATGCAGCGCCTACGCAATAAAACAACATGGTGTCAATTGACAATCAACTTTTTCCTTTTTCTGTAAACTTACAGCTGATAATAAAACCAAACTACCGCTGTCGCACCCCTGCAGAGCATAATAGTTATTGCTTACCTTACAAACTGGCAAATTGTCCCCTTATATATTTTTTGCTTTCCGTCTCTCGCAGCAAATGTATTCATTTAGGTGCGTAACGATTTTTATCTCCATATACATACATGAATATCATCGATGATATAAATTGCACTTTTAAAGTGCAGTTTTTTTTATATATTGTCAGCAGACAATGTATACAAGGTGGCAGGAGCCTTAACGCGAAGATAAAAACCCCGGATTTAGACCATTATTCTGAACTGGATAACAGTAGAAATATACCTAGAAAAAACCTCTGATAGTATCTAGTTCCACAAAAGAAACAATGGATTGCAAACTGTAAAATGACGCACGAGGCGGGTGTCACTGACCCTAGTGCATAAAGTGTAAACTGTCAATATAACCAGACAATCGAAAAGGTTGCTTATTGGTTTTTTAATGAATACTTGGTTGTAACTGACAACTTTTGTCCTGCATTTTCTGGAAAAAATACCTCTAGATTTCAATTCACGATACTTAGTGGTGTATTGAACCATCGTCTTAGTTTTCAGTACGATGTCACTTGCCTACACCCTGTGTTTATTGCACATCTGTTTATTGTAATGACGATGGGTTGTGTTATTTAACGCTGTTCTGTGATGATTTATAGACAATAAAACATTACTCACGTGACGTTTTGTAAAATCCTTAGCCATACATCAGTGAATAATGAATAGGATGTTGCGTTGACTTTCAACGATCGATTGTGTTCTTTGTGACTAATGTTAGATCTGTAAACAAATATGCCTCTCGTTTTCATTCACTATAAACACATTTTAGGTACTTACAAATATGGAAGCACTGATTATTGTGAGACATCTTTCGGGGTTATACCTAATTAATAATTTTAATTTCCACTGACACAAGCAAATTAATTTACGTTAGTTTCGTAAAGTGGTAGCCAATTTGTTAAGTTTATACAGTAACGTTGTGTTTGAATCCTCTTTATCGAACTTTCATGGTTCCATATTTAACTCCAATTAAAGCTTCCAAAATAAATAATGTTTGAAAAAAACCCTAATACATGGCTCGTATTGGTACAGAACGCCTGCCGACAACCTGCCAAATGCGAATCGCTGTATTCTAAGGCAGTACATAACAGTACAGTCACCTAGTTGCTACGAATTGGCTACTTTCCTAATTTAGTTTTCATGATGTTCTTCGAACCAATGTTAAGAAAGGATCAAATGTGTTTATGGGACCAACTACAATTAGAGCGCAACCAAGAGGCAAAAAAAAATTATAAAAAAAGATAAAGCTAAATTACGATATATGTACTATCATAGTCCACAGCTCAGGTTTGTCCATTACAAAAACAAAAATAAAATATTTATTACTGATTTTGACTCTTATTTTTGTATTTGGACGGAACCTATCATTTTATTTATGCTTTTATCTGTCGTATAATTTTATTCAGACAATAATCCTATGGTAACTTTTAATTTACTCTTGGACGATAAAAAAAAAACCTATATTTTAGAATATTTGAAGTCGACTTGTTACCATTTGCTTATTTTTAGCAATTTACAATTTATTGTGATATTTTTTTGGTTTATTATCCATAATTATAGCGACACTACGTTATAATTAATTAACATTAACATAAGAAAACTACCCAATTTTTGGGTTAGGATTGAGAAGCGCGGCGAGTCGAGACAGATTGTGAATATCATAACTATTCAGAGGTTACGTAAGCTGCAGCAATTTGTTTAAAATTCATTAGACCCGTCGATGTAGACGTCTAGATGACGCGCTGGTTCGCGCGGGTGCATCGACAACTTATGATTAGCTGTAGGTACTCCCTTGTATTTCCACAACAACTTGAATCAATAATGAGGCAATGCAAACACCATCGGATGATATAACAGTCATTATACCCTGGTCATATATAACAAACACTACCTTTATGTTAAAAAAAATGTTTTTATTCTATCCATGAATAACGTATAATAATAATAACTACAACTTAGAAAAGTTGAAAAACCCCCGATTTTTTCATTTCAAAGTTCAATATCTCAAAAACGGCTGAACTGATTTTGGTAAAACATAGCTAAGAACACTTGGGTTAAAATTATCTACGACACAAAAAACCGCATTAAAATCGGTCCATCCGTTTGGGAGCTACGATACCGCAGACAGATACACAGATACACAGACACACAGATACACAGATACACAGATGCACAGACACGTTACACTTATAACACCCCTCTCTTTGCGTCGGGGGTTAAAAATAACTATCACGCTGAAAACGCGCCATTATCAAAATTTAGGACTTCTTAAATTTGATTTTAAGTTTCAGGCTATTCGCCCGTTTGTTTTTACGAGCAAACCTACTTACTATGTAGAAGTTGTACGATTGTATGCCCCGTGCGCACGATCTCGCTTACGCTACGCGCCGCAGCTGGCCCGGACGCACGCACGCACCACCGCCTTGCTGCGGCACGCGCCGCTCCCGAGCGCGCTCTCTGTCCTCAACTGCGTGGTAAACATAGCGGCGCACATTGTGTCACATATTCACCACGAGGTGGGCATGCCTGCTGGAGGAATGTAAGGCGTTTATCGAACGCTCCTAAACGACTAGAACTTCTATAATTTTTTCAAGGAGTCTGTGTTACTTATAACATGTTAAGTTGATATCCAACAATTTAGCTTTTGTAATGTCTGTTAGTAAATCACCAGTCTTTGAACAGGTATTCTGCTTTTTTCTCTAATATCTGTAATTTCGGTGGCCAAAAGGTACCAACCAAAAGGCCTAAAAGACAAACTTTGGCATCCACTTAAAATACACTTCATGCCGGTCCATTATTATGTCAAAGACTTATGTATTTTTTAAATTTTAAATATAAACATGACGGTAGAATCATCGACCAATTAAATATTTGCAGATATTTGCTAGAAATTAACGTTAGCGGCCAATGTACCTATAACAGTTATAAAACCGTCGGTGTGATTAGAACAGCAATATTATGAATTCATATGGGTTATTTAATTTACTTTTCTAATGATGTATGTATATCCTACTATCCTACTTAATACTATAAAATGCGAAAGTTTGGATGTTTGTTACTAAGAGTAAATCACGCAAAAACTGCTGAACGGATTCAAATGAATTTTAGTATAGAAATAGAGTATAGCCTGGATTGACATATAGAATACTTTGTATACCAGTAAAAGTTTAACAATAGGTAGTCAACGCGAGCGAAGTCGCGGGCAAAAGTTAGTCACTTATAAATCGAAAGTCTGAATCACACTGGCGCGACCTTATACAGGCGCACCGTCCACAATCAGCAGCATCCACCCTGTTGGACTTAACATTGACAACCTATTTTGAAAAGGCATTAGAGTACATATTGGAAAAGAACGCATGAAATAAAAAATAAAAAAAACTCAACCAAAAAAATTACAAGCCAATAGAAATTATACACAATTTATCATTTTCCGACTATATACGTAGGCAGAGACAAAGTAAATCATTGCCGATGCGTGACTCACGACAACAATAGGTACACAATTTTACGAACCACCTGTTAAATAATATTCATAAAGGAGTGTATACATTCTAAAGGGTCCACATTTAACACTCCTGTTGTTGTACTTATCATTAGGTGGGACCGTAAGTTTGCCACAGACGTGGTATAAAAAAAATGGACGTAGTTAAACGAAAAGGACTCAATCCACGAAACAACCAGAAGTGGAGTTAACTTTTATCAGCAAAAAAGATCAAGAAAATTATTACGGCAAGTTATTTAAAATCACACAGGGAACCAAATCGCCAGCATAAATCGAAAAATACATCTATTTGGATCGTTAGAAATAATTGTCGTTTCAAAGAACCCTGCTTATATTGTATGCAGCAAAATCATTTCGAGCTCCTTGGATCGATTTAAAAAAATTACATTTACGTTTATCGGTTGCGTTTAAAACACAAAGATAACTCTAACCTGAAAATTACCTACCAAGATTTTGGAAGACTATGAAATTTTGGATCATTATCAATGCAAACTAAGTCTTGATATTTTTTTCCAGTAAATTGATCCAAACAGCCTGGATAGTTTTTAGGGTTCCGTAGCCAAAATGGCAAAAACGGAACCCTTATAGTTTCGTCATGTCCGTCTGTCCGTCTGTCCGTCTGTCCGTCTGTCCGTCTGTCCGTCTGTCCGTATGTCACAGGCATTTTACTCGAAAACTATAAGGTGTATTTGAATGAAATTTTGAGGATAGGTGTATTTTGTTAGCCGCTACATACTTTTGTAATTAAAATGACAAAAAAAAAATTTTTAGGGGTGCACTCCATACATAAAACTAAAAGTCAAAAAAAAAATTTTCAGTGTGACCCCCCGTGTGGCACATCAATCGATAGGCCTTTCAAAATAAACATAAGGTTTCTTAGCATTTTTTTTGATTAAGTGAATAGGGTCGGAGATAATCGCCCCGAAAGTCACCAAAATTCTGTCCCCCCCCCTCTAATTTTTGAACGGTGTATTTTAAAAATATGGAAAAATTCATGGACATAGAGCTTATTAATTTCATTCACCGAAAATTATTTTGAACAAGATCGGTTCAGAGGTTTTCGAGATATTGCTGAAAAACTGCCTTCCTCAAAGAAAAGGACGTAAGTGCCTTAAAATTTCTGTGACGATACGACCTTTTTAATAGGCACGGAACCCTTCGTTTTGCGTGGTCCGACACGCACTTGGCCAGTTTTTTTGATATTTACGTACTCTAATACGGATTCGTGACTCGTGCATCCAATACGAGTATTACTTGATAACGAGCCAAAATGCGTGGATTTTTTTTACAAAACGCTTGAGTTAATGTGTGAAATAAACTTTTAAATTTAAAAGTGACCCAAAATAAATTTGATATTAAACGTTCCTTGGTTCCGTGAGCTTTCTTTAATGTACGTAATTTTTAAGTAAGTAAGTAAGTAAATATTTATTTGTGATACACAGGTTACATAATAGATGACAA
Source organism: Epinotia nisella (assembly GCA_932294315.1). NCBI lineage: Eukaryota > Metazoa > Arthropoda > Insecta > Lepidoptera > Tortricidae > Epinotia > Epinotia nisella. The sequence continues at coordinate 10,796,295 of OW028680.1, forward strand.
TAGAATAAAAAATACAGTACGCTGCAGTAAGTGTATTTATATTCAACTAACTAGGTCCAATGATGGGACTTCTATTCACTCCATGTCTTTTAGGAACCTACAAAAAAAACTTAACTTTAAAACATTGTTAATGGTAGTGTCAAACGCATTGGACGGAATAGAGTCACACTTTCGTTTACAAAATACCAGGATGCAAGCGATTTTCTCAATGACATAATTTACTTTAAAAACATAGTTTTAACCGACTTCAATTTAGTACTCCGCTAAGCCAAATGAACATTTCTACATTTCCTTTCCACTTTACCACATGGACTATTCCGAGAGTAAATACGTTGATCATTACAGACGAAAACCATATCACTGTATGTGGGCCGATAATATTTGAGGAGTTCCGTCGATCTGGCACACCTGACATTTAGGACTTCATTAGTTGCTATTTCAACGAAATCATATCAGAATCAGTAAAGTACTTTTACAGTTTTAAGTACGTTCTATAAGTCATCAGTGGTCTTCATCATTTAGTTCCAATTCAGCAAATTTGTGATTTCCGGCTGTAAATACACTAGTTATAATAGAAAATACCGAAATTACTGCATGCGTGCCTTCTATATTTGAGATTATATCCCTCAATTCCTCATGGTTCGATCATCAAACTGAAGTTTTGATAACAATGCAACCTGGAAGCATATACTAACAAACATTTTTAAAAAATGCAACCGAATTGAGACCCTCCTCCTTCTTTAGAAATCGGTTAAAAAGACCGACTGACAACAAATACAAATCATTTATTCCATCATTTCATAGAATGGGAGTAAGAAAGGGCGTCATATTTCACATTAGCTTGGCGCGTGAGATACCTACTGATATGTTATCAATTGAAAGAAGAAAGAAGAAAAGAAAAAACATTTATTCGTGACAAAACACATAAAAACAAACTGTATAGACACAATACACACAAACACATTTGCCACGACATTTCGAATTGGGATACGACATTTCGAATAAGATTGTTCTCTAGTTCAATTAATAGTATTCGACCATTATTTATTTATGAAATTCGACCGGCGACGGTAATTAGCGACTAGCTTAATAACCGATGGTCAATTAGTCGTCTGCGCCACTCTTATCTCCCTGTCTCTACTAAGTTATCGTTTGAAATAAGTTCACCCATAATTAATCGCACGTCCATTAATATGTACTATCAAACTATGACAATGTAAAAGCACCTATGTTTCTTAAGTTACAATTTGAATTTGAAGTAACTGCTAGGGCATGATACGCCTTTGCGAAAGCCTGCATCTGAAGTGAACTTTCAACTTCACCCCACAGACTAAAATCACACCCCTAAAAAACGCCGTAAAACGGCAGTACACCTTAATGTTGTAGGGAAATCAATTAGTCTGTGTCTTAGCTAAGAGTTAGTGGGGTACTGCAATTGAAACGGGGGTAAAACCACCGGATTTTACGAGTACCTACTTGCGAGTACTAACGACATTCGTCTACCATTAAGTAGGGAAATACCAAGGATAATGCCCGAAAGCGCCGTAGTTTGTGTACATAATTAACGGCAGCTTTGCTACCAGTGTGCCTAAGAAAATTATATAGGTACACTGCCGTGTTGTACGTAACTTGAGTTTAACTACCCGAGTAGATGAATTCATTATCATTGCCAAGTTCATAACCTTAATAGAGCTATTACGGTTCAGTGAACTTGGCAATGATAACGAATATATTTCTTTTCACCTCACTAGCTCGGAAAGACCTTTTTAGGGTTCCGTAGCCAAAATGGCAAAAACGGAACCCTTATAGTTTCGTCATGTCCGTCTGTCCGTCTGTCCGTCTGTCCGTCTGTCCGTCTGTCCGTCTGTCCGTATGTCACAGGCATTTTACTCGAAAACTATAAGGTGTATTTGAATAAAATTTTGAAGATAGGTGTATTTTGTTAGCCGCTATATAGTTTTGTAATTAAAATGACAAAAAAAAAAATTTTTAGGGGTGCACTCCATACATAAAACTAAAAGTCAATTTTTTTTTTTCATTGTGACCCCCCGTGTGGCACATCAATCGATAGGCCTTTCAAAATAAATATAAGGTTTCTTTGCATTTTTTTTGATTAAGTGAATAGGGTCGGAGATAATCGCCCCGAAAGTCACTAAAATTCTGTCCCCCCCCTCTAATTTTTGAACGGTGTATTTTAAAAATATGGAAAAATTCATGGACATAGAACTTATTAATTTCATTCACCGAAAATTGTTTTGAACAAGATCGGTTCAGAGGTTTTCGAGATATTGCTGAAAAACTGCCTTCCTCAAAGAAAAGGACGTAAGTGCCGTAAAATTTCTGTGACGATACGACCTTTTTAATAGGCACGGAACCCTTCGTTTTGCGTGGTCCGACACGCACTTGGCCGGTTTTTTATTCTTTAGAAACAATAGCAAAACTGCATTTTATCCACATGTGTGCAAAGAATATTTGAAATTACTAAATTTTTAATAACACGTTCGGTTATTAGTTAATTTTTTAAACATAATCCATACGAATATTATAAATGGGAAAGTGTATGTGTGTGTTTGTTTGTTTGTTTGTTTGTCCGTCTTTCACGGCAAAACGGGGCGACGAATTGACGTGAGTTTTTAAGTGGAGATAGTTGAAGGGATGAAGATTGAAGAGTGACATAGGCTACTTTTTATTTCTTTCTAACCCCCCACTTCCCTAAAATGGGGGGTGGAAGTTTGTATGGAGCATTCCGCAATTTTCAAGGTAGAAAGCTAAAAATTGGTATGCGGACTACCTATTTATGACTATACAAAAAAAATCGTGCGTCATTTTTTTTGGAAATCTGCACCTAACCCCTTAAAAGAGGGGTTGAAGTTTTATATGGGGGTCCCGATATGTAGAGTCAATATGCAGAATCGATATGTAGAGTCCATATGTAGATGTCGATATGTAGAGTCGATATGTAGAGTCGATATGTAGAGTCCATTTGTAGAGTCAATATGTAGAGTCAATATGTAGAGTCAATATGTAGAGTCGATATGTATAGTCGATATGTATAGTCGATATGTATAGTCGATATGTAGAGTCGATATGTAGAGTATATGTAGAGTCGATCTAAATATATAAAAGAAGAAACTGGTTGACTGACTGACTGACATCACCGCACAGCCCAAACCGCTGGATCTAGAGATTCCAAATTTGGCACGTAGGTTCCTTATAGAGTGCACTAAGAAAGGCTTTTTCAAAATTCTCCCCCTAATAAGCAGGTGATATGTGGGTTCAAAGTTTGTATGGGGAAACAAAATAAGTAAGACTATTTCATTCGAAACTTCACAGGAGTATTCCTAGCAATAAATGAGTAAATACGTTTTTCAAGTTGCAATTCAATTGGAACATATTGGTCAATATGGGAATATGGGACATATGGGACTGATGACCTGGTGGGGGTCGCGGGGATCCGCTGGATGCGGGTGGCGCGGGACCGGTCAATTTGGCACTCTCTGGGGGAGGCCTATGTCCAGCAGTGGACGTCTTTCGGCTGATATGATGATGATGATGATGATATGGGTCAAACTGAGAAGCACCTTTTTTGTAGACAGTTAAAATTACTTTTAGTACGCGGGCGAAGCCGCGGGCAAAAGCTAGTTACGTAAAGGCCAGTCTAGACAGGACATTTTTCGGCCATCTGATTAAATTGTCTGATCAAAACAGGAGGTGTGGACGCAAAAATAGTTTTATATTCAATTGCATTCAATTAAAAACGTATAGTGCAAACAATTTTATTAAATGATTTTACCTTAAAACACTTAAAACTGTAAAAAAAAACCGGACAAAAATGTGAAACCATAATATCTGATTTAACGTGGCATAATAATTGTGTTATTTGTGTAATTACTAGTTAAAATAAAGGCTGATTATACATATTTCAGTTGTTTTTCTTATGTAGTATTTTCCTCGGTTTAGTGAGGTGAAAAGATTTGTGTTACACACGGGTGCAAGTTATTTTGACGTCTCGTTTCAACACTCGCTTTGCTCAGGATTCTATTTTTGAACCACTCGCTACGCTCAGGATTCTATTTTCGAACCATAGAACCCATTCGCTAGCTCGTGGTTCATCCCTAGAATCCATTCGCTGGCTCGTGTTTCAATTCCACACTCGCGGTTAAAATATAACTTTGCACCCTTGTATAACAAATAACTATTTTACAAAATTAAGTTATTTAGCTCTAAATAACTTAACCTTGTAAAAAGAGATGGAATGTGTTAACAAATCTGATATAAAATTACATCGTAATTTGCCTAGATATGCAAAAAGCCCAAATCTCATTAAAGACACAGGACCGGCAATTATAGTGAAAAATAACTACCAACCCCAAATAATGGGAACAGGACAAGGAGAAGAACAAGAAGAAATAGGATGTGTTAAAAAGTCAAAGTCAAAGTCAAGGTGATTTATTCTTCAATTTAGGCATATTACATGCACCTATGAATGTCGATAAACTACCACCGGTTCGGAAAGTAAACCTCTGCCTCGAGAAGAACCGGCGTAAAAAACTCGGCGAGGTGTCATTTTTTCAAAACAGTATACAATATATCATTTCAGTATCAGAGTATTATAAAATTTTAAAATTACATTGCTACAGTAGAAAGCCTATTTATTTTACGACAGGTTTTTAGTGCAGGATTTTATCGCTGCCAAATATCCCTATCCATGATGTAGTCGTTTATCTTATAATATGCTTTTGCAATGAGTGTCCGTTTCTACTATAACCTACTATACGAATGTGTATAAACATACAGCTCATAATGATTACCAAGTAGGTATCGATAGATTTCTCGTATTGTAACCATTGAAATACGATGTCATATGACGATTCGAAAATTAGACGGGGGGACACAATTTTTGTGACTTTCGGGGCGATTATCTTAGACTATATTCACTTAATCAAAAAACTTGCTGAGAAACCTTTATTTTGAAAGGCGTATTGACTGATGTGTCACACGTGAATATGCTATTTTTTTTGACTTGCAGTTACATGTATGGAGTGCACCCCTAAAAATTACATAACTATGTAGCGGTTAACAAAATACACCTATCCTTCAAATTTTATTCAAATGCACCGTTTTCGAGTAAAATGCCTGTGACATACGGACAGACGGACAGACGCACATGACGAAACTATAAGGGTTCCGTTTTTGCCATCTTGGCTACGGAACCCTAAAAAATCGAATTGAGAACCTCCTCCTATTTTTGAAGTCGGTTAAAAATATATTTCTCGTGTCAGCACGCTTGAATCGCATGCCATCAGGGTGCTACGTCAGATTTTGAGCTACATATAGCATAATATGGCTTGTTTAGTCAAAACCGGTCTTAACGAGTTTTATGACAATAGTATGTAGTACGGTATCCTACAGATACAGATTTATTGTAACGAGTCGTTGAGAAGATTACGTGACAGTACATTAGGCAGCGAATTTACTCCCAGCGAGTGGCAAAAAAGCCGTTGCAGCCGGACAAAAGAGTGTCATTCATTTATAGCGCTGGGTCACACCGGGGGCATACAAAATTAGTATAGTCTATATACTATCGCCCAAGGGTAAGGGTGCACACCTCTAGTATCATTTTCGAGCGTTCGCTATGCATGTGCAGACGATTTTGAAAAGGAAGTGTGAACCCGTACCCTTGGGCGATAGTACCTACATCAAACTTTTGTACGAGTACTTACACATTTTTCACCTTATTGCAAAGTGACGGTTGGGGCTCGTTAGGACCTACACGCAGGAGGTTCACTTTGACTAGATTCACTACCTCGCTGGTGGCTAGACCTCATCATCATCAATAGGTGACGGCTACATAAATCTAAGCTATTGACGTCAGCTTCCTTGAAATCCACTGTCATCTGATCTTACAACAAAAAAACCGGCCAAGTGCGTGCCGGACCACGCAAAACGAAGGGTTCCGTGACTATTAAAAAGGTCGTATCGTTACAGAAATTTTACGGCACTTACGTCCTTTTCTTTGAGGAAGGCAGTTTTTCAGCAATATCTCGAAAACCTCTGAACCGATCTTGTTCAAAACAATTTTCGGTGAATGAAATTAATAAGCCCTATGTCCATGAATTTTTCCATATTTTTAAAATACACCGTTCAAAAATTAGAGGGGGGGGGACAGAATTTTAGTGACTTTCGGGGCGATTATCTCCGACCCTATTCACTTAATCAAAAAAAATGCTAAGAAACCTTATATTTATTTTGAAAGGCCTATCGATCACACGGGGGGTCACAATTAAAAAAAAAATTTTGACTTTTAGTTTTATGTATGGAGTGCACCCCTAAAAAAATTTTTTTTTTTGTCATTTTAATTACAAAACTATGTAGCGGCTAACAAAATACACCTATCCTCTAAATTTTATTCAAATACACCTTATAGTTTTCGAGTAAAATGCCTGTGACATACGGACAGACGGACAGACGGACAGACGGACAGACGGACAGACGGACATGACGAAACTATAAGGGTTCCGTTTTTGCCATTTTGGCTACGGAACCCTAAAAAACGTCGTTCAATACACGTGCGAAAATGTCATTCTTCACTCGTCCCGAGTCTTGCCACTCGCCTACGGCTCGTGGCTCTCGTTCCTCGTGACGTAATGACATACTTTCCGCACTAGTATCGAAATGTAGCCAACGTCTTTGTGCGAGTGACCTGGCAACAGCGGCGATATTGATATATCAGGAATATTTGAGGTAGGTACCTAGTTCAAGTCTCCCAGTTTTCCGCTACTTATTAATCTCAAATTTTGCAACTGACAGAGTAACACCATAAAGATTCCTTTTTATCTTTTTGGTACGGAACCCTAAAATGCAAGACCAGGTGGCGTTTAGACAGTACTTATGATATTTGCATGGCATAGTATCAATACTATCAATAAGTCGAGTCCAATAGACCTCATGGTGTTGCTCACAGGGAAAATTTATGATCGTGTAGTCGTAAAAATATTCAATATCTAATTAAGATCTTTATCGGTTTAACTGGCACTTTCTGATTTTAAAAGGATATTTACATTATGTATCTAATGGGTAATTTATTATCTACATTTATGTGTGCAGCCTGTACTGCTGATGACTTTTACTAAGTAATGAATAAATTAAATTATTTCAATGTTAATGTATTTGCAAAATGATATTCAATGGAGGAAGAAACTTTAGAAAGCAAGGCAAATTAATTTTGGTTTTGTAAATGCTGTTGAACTTCGAAGTAAATATAGAAATATTTTATTCCAAAATAACTAACTAACTTAACTTAACTTATTGAAAAAAAAAGTTCTCTTATTAATAATAATGAATACATATTATGATCATTTACAGGAATCCCATTTATTAATAAAATTTTGCTTCTTAAGTTTCGTATGTCATAAAACTCATAAAGTCATAATTATAAAAGTAAGAAGATATAAAACTATCTACATACAAAACAAAAACTGGACAAGTGCGAGTTCAACTCGCGTGGTTAGGGTTCCGTATTATACGTAAAAATTGCTATGCTCTAAGCATAAGGCGCTTCATACAAAATACACAAAAATTGAGAATTTTCCCGTTACTTTGAATACTCAAACTCCTAGGTTTTCCTGTAATCTTTAGGTAAGGGACTATATTTCATATTTTTTCAGAATTTTAACCCTAGTAGTTTTGGAGATACGGGGGGGGGTGGTCAATTTTCGTATTTTTTCCTAAATTACTTCAAATCTGTTTTTGCTAAACATAAAAAAAAACTGAGATGCTTACAACAACCCCTTTCATTTGATGTCAGTGTCACACAACACAATAGGTACAATTTGAGAAACTTTTTTTTAAATTTTCCAGTTTACCCTAGTTTCAGAATTCATTAATTTACTTTACGCATTCATCTTTGGGTCACCAATTTACATATGTTTACCAAATTTCAACTCAATCGGTCCAGTACCTAGTTTCGGAGCAAATCGGTTGTGACAGACGGACAGCTGGCACGAGTGATCCTATAAGGGTTCCGTTTTTTTCCTTTTGAGGTACGGAACCCTAAAAAGTCAATACAAGACGGATGGGAAGGATAGAGGGACTCACATGAGTGACAATGACATAAGCATAGACAATACAATGGGAACGAGACACTATGTCATATTTCCTGTCCTTCATCGCGTATATAATTATTTTATTACAGTTGAAGTATAAAAAGGTACTAATTTACGAATAGATACAAGTAAGCTCTTCCCTCCAAGTGTACCAGGGGCCAGTTTATCGTCGGAAGTTGGGCAATGGCGTAAAAAGCGCGGCGTCTAGGTGCTCAGCGGCGCCATCTAGACGTCTACATTGGCGCCGGCACTTGCACCTAAATTAATCTCGCTGCGAGACCCTTCCGAAACGCGGCTTGAGCTCCGTGATGCTCTAATGGTGATGACGTCACCGATACAATCTTAAAGATAGCTCTGAAAGTTGGGTTCATGATTCTGAGTCGTTCTCAGCGTGGATATAATGTTTAAGCTAGATGTTGTCAGAAGAAAATTGTAGAAAAAAATTGTTCACAATCATGTTACTTATTTTACACTTGATCCTCATTATTTGAGTAATCGAAAAGCTGGAGTGCATAAAGGCTTAGGTTGATTCAGGAGACTTGATCGGAACCAACTTTACAAAAATCAGTCAATTATATACTACCCTGTAGTAGTGTATATATAAATGAAATGTTAACATTTTTTTCCTTATAATTTTTTAGAGAATTTAATTTTTACATATATTATAATGGTCACCAAACAAATAAATCAACATTGAATCAGTTATAATAGTATTGATACTTGACGTGTTTCATGCAAGGTGACCATGCATTTTGTTATTAAGTAATTTTTATTTGTTTTCTTTAGGTAATTTAAAAACTAGGAAACGGTGATCTAACTAATATTATGAATAAATAAAAATAAATATAAGGGGACATTCTTACACAAATCGAACATATTTATTTATAACAGTAGCTTATAACTGCCTAGGGTTGGCTCCGATCACGTCTCCCGTATATACCCACAGTTCAGTTCCAAAATCTGTGCACGGACAAAGTGATCAAAAATATGTGAACACGACTTTATTGTCAATGGCATTAGGTCGCTCGGATATTTTTGAACCTCTGGAAACGTGTGTATATTTATCAATTCGACTGTACCAACCCATTAACGCCCCCAATAAAACTGGCAGTAGTTTATTGATGTTTATGTTATAAATTAACCCAAAACTAAGAAAAATAAAAATAAAAAATGTGTTTAGGATTTTTAGTGGTGTACACAGACGAGTACAATGGGCGGATCGGGAGTGAAATATTGCAAAACATGGTCGTTCGACACACAGCGTTTTTAAGCATATTTCGCACGCCACAACGAACGCAAGCACCTTGCGGTACCAGGCCGGTAGTTGGACTTCAAGAAAATAATACAACAAAAATATGCATAAAACCCTACGTGGAGCCCAACTTTCGTCACTTACAACGGCAGGTTCGGGTAGGAGTAATAATACATATAATTTCTTCATTCAGTCAACTAGATCCACAGTTTGTTAGTAGTTTCCTTAATACTATGTTATCCTATGGTAGTAAATTTATGTAGCTAAAAATAAAGTGTTTTTAATTAAGTGTCGCATTATTGAGCACTCACTCCTAATGACTGTAAATTAACATATAACCGCCCGTTGTACCTGCTTGAGTACAGCAACATGAAATAATGTCTATTGTAAAATATAAACGTAATTTAACTATTTATACTCCATCATTACTGATATCTAATAAAACATTTTGATGCATACGTCCATGATTAGTTCAAATTATATTTTTAACCGCTCACCTTGAACACAATTTATTTTAATGGTACCGCAATGTAAAAAAATGGCACTTGTTTTCGCGCTACTGTCTTTTTTTTCATAGATCAATAGTGCCGTTTATTACCATTATACACAATTAAATTAATAAAACCACAAAAAAGCTTCTCTAACATTGCTTCGACTAGCTGTGCCGGTGCGGGTACAGACGGCGTTAATGGGCTAATATTGGTAGCTGTAAATGACTAAGCTAAGCCTATATCCATTATTGATTGTCCATTGGGTACTGAACGTCCATTTTCCACACTCTAGAAAACATGTTGAAAATAGTTCAGTAACTTGAGTAGTTTCAGAGATTACCCGTAACATACAAACTCACAAATATTACTCTTTACAAAATTTGTATAGATTTATTGATAGAAAATTAGTTAAACTTTTCAAAGTTTTTCATTGTTTAAACGTCCATCAACTCGGATAAATACAAAATGATGTGGAGCTAGTGTCGCAAACGTGAAAGGTAATGCCTGATTTAGTTAGTTGAGAACATCTTCGTCGGTTTATATTGTCAAAATGAGTTGTCTAAATCGCTACATTACCAACTAAATATCTAGGATCATGTAAACTGGGCATTAGTTTGGACCAGTTGGACTGAAAATTTGTGAAATAGATAATCTACGCCGTTACTTACAAGAGACGAAGTGTCCCCGTCATATTTTGGTTTCATGTCTCTGTTATTTCCATTTCGAAAGACAGCGAGGCAAAGTTGTTAAAGATGCAAGATGTAAAATTTTACCCCTGTCAAATTGCACCACCGGTACGAGAAAACTCTTAAGCGATTGGATAGTTTTATTCAATGTATCAATCCTTTTTCATGCATACTGACAAATATGCTGTTAACTAGATTATTAATTTGTACGAAATACGTCACGGACATAGCCGTCTACACGTGTTTACAATAAAACTTTATGTTCACGTCTGTCCGTACCTAGGCGATAACTCTTCGAATAATATAGGCTATTTGCGACGTGCGTGAAAACCGTGACATCACATTGTATGCCTTTATGTAACTAGTCACATAAACATGACAATCTTGTACCTATACTTAGTGTATCGAGAGGTAAAAACCCTAGCCTCGTGCGTCGTTGTTACGTTTTATGACTTATCGATTCTTTCAACGATATATATTTATCTTTGCGATGATATTCATCATAATACTTATGCTAGCGTATGCTTCTTACAAATCTTACAATACACAATACCGGCTAACTTACTGCGACACATCGGTAATACTTACTAGGCTATATCAGCTATGTAGTATAAAAATGTAACATTGGTACACTTTTCATCAATATCCACCACAAAATTTACCCATTTTCGTAAGTATAATTTACCTGACTAATATTGGCTAAATCTGGGCTATTCCTGGAAGTAACGGTTGTTTCTAACTTTGCAAGTACACGTATCATAGTTAAACTGTTCCTGGTAGGAGGTAACTCGGGTATCCGTCTGAGCGCGAGAGCCCGTTACATATTAGCAAGACAAATGTTGTTTGAACAAGGCTTTTATTCCTCGTCACCGCTAACATCTAACGAGATAGTACCAACGGATTTATGTTCGTACGAATTACTCGTTCAACAAGCGAATATTTCTTTAATAGATACTAATAGAACATATTAGAGCACTTTAAACATTATACAGGGTGCCATTGCAGACGTAATCAGAAACCACTTTTTCAGACCTGGTAATTGATGGTCATATCAACGTAGTAGGACTTACATGAAATTTAATTTTATCCTAAATTAAATCGCTGATTCACTAAATCATGGTTACCCTATTTACTTAATCAAAACCTCTTTGGTTCTCTCTTATTCAGAATAGTTTATTATTTTGACAATTATAAAACTTAATTTAGAATGACAATGTCACTGTAAGTCACTCTTGGTAATGGTGAAGTGCACACTTACCAACGCATGTGAAACAAGTTTACGCAACTAACGCAACTAATAATGCAACTAACCACCTCCATTCCTGTGTTATTGTAATCTCAATTTAATGCTTAATTAAGTATTGTTACTTCTGATTACGTCTCCGATGGCACCCTGTATATACAGTTAACGAGATTATTATATTTCTAATTGAAATAAACACATTTGAACGGATAAGGAATAGACATTTAAACATAACTAAAAAGTAGTCGAATACGAGTACCAGCCCTTCTTCGGAAGTCGGCTACCATAATCGTGGTAATGACCATACTGAAAAAATTATGTAAGCCATACGCCAGAAGGCGCACCATCACCGTCATCGTATCCATACTATATATATATGGCAAAACGGGGCGACGAATTGACGTGATTTTTTTTAAGTGGAGATAGTTGAAGGGATGGAGAGTGACATAGGCTACTTTTTGTCTCTTTCTAACCCCCCACTTCCCTAAAATGGGGGGTGGAAGTTTGTATGGAGTATTCCGCAATTTTCAAGGTAGAAAGCTAAAAATTGGTATGCGGACTATTTGTGAGTAACAAAAAAATTGTGCTTCATTTTTTTTGGAATTCTGCACCCAACCTCTTAGAGGGGGTGAAATTTTATATGGGACTTTTCGCAGTTTTCAAGGTAGGAAGCTAAAAATTGGTACACAGACTGTTACTAACGAAAAATATCTGCCTTTTTTTGTTAATTTTCCCCCAGCCCCTAACTATATGTAGTGTCAATACGTAGAGTCGATATGTAGAGTCGATATGTACGTAGAGTCAGTATCTAGAGTCGATATGTAGAGTCGGTATGTAGAGTCGATATCTAGAGTTAATATGTAGAGTCAGTATGTAGAGTTAGTATGTAGAGTCGGTATGTAGAGTTGGTATGTAGAGTCGGTATGTAGAGTCGATATGTAGTGTTGATATGTAGAGTCAATATGTAGAGTCGATATGTAGAGTATATATGTAGAGTCGATAATTATATAAAAGAAGAAACTGACTGACTGACATATCACCGCACAGCCCAAACCGTTGGATCTAGAGATTCCAAAATTGGCACATGGGTTCCTTAGAAATTCGGGTTAACTAAGAAATAATTTTTAAAAATTCACCATCTAAGCGGGTGAAATGGGGGTTCAAAGTTTGTATGGGGAAACAAAATAAGTAAGACTATTTCATTCGAAACTTCACAGAAGTATTCCTAGCGATAAATGAGTGAACATGTGTTTCAGGTTTTTTGAGAATTCAACTCCTAAAAGGGGGAAAATCAACATGGGTATTGTTTCTATGGTTTATCGGGTCGCTGGTCGCTGATTACGAAAACAACAACGATTTTAAAATCCAACGTGGCGGACGTGAAATACCATCTCCCCTGTTGGAGTGCGATGGGGTTGAATAGTCTAAATATCGGTGTCGTCTTTATGGTTTTTTTGGAACGTTAATTACTAAAATGGCATCGATTTTGAAATTTGACATTGTGAACATGAAAATTCTTGAAAGTGCCAAATTGCAATTTAATTGGAACATACGGGTCAAACTGAGATGCATCTTTTTTGTAGGTAAACGGTTAAAATTACTCTTAGTACGCGGGCGAAGCCGCGGGCACAAGCTAGACCGCCCACCATCACCGTCGTCGTACTTATTTAAAAAAAATACCTCCTCACAAATTAACTAAGTTAAGATTATTGCCCGACTGCCGAAAGAAAGGAGGGTTATTTTGACAAAAGGTCTTTTAGCAGTTATGTATACAGCAATATGCACTATGTAGGTACCATCACCATCACAGTTAACTGACCATCCGTGCTCTTTATATGCATTGTAATGAGGTTCAATATAAATACAGGATGCTCAGTTAACTGTGTTGGCGTTTGTACATAACCGCGTTGACCATAATATTCATAAGGTGGATGCTAGTGGATGAACTTGTCTGCGAAAGTAACGGTCCTGGGTTGAAATACTGGTAAGACATCTAAGACTAAGAAATAAACATTCATGCTCCAAACTTAAATATTTGCGATAAGTATTTAAGTTTGAGCATAAATGTTTATTACTCAGTCTTGGATGTCTTCCATGTATTTACCTATGTCATACTGTGCTTATTGTGGGGCTAGCTCGATTTGTGTAAGATTATCCCCTAAGTTTTATTTATTTACGTCGTTGCACAGTACGTCGATGTTATTTTTTTTTACCTCATTACAATTTTGTAATATGGGCAATTTGATATTATCTATGCAATAGTGTAAATATATGTTTGATCGGCCATAGTCATAAAACAAGGATTACGTATAGAGCTTTCTAGGGGCTAGTGAGATCTGTGAAAGGTTTTCCCTTACATTTATTTATTTATAATGCATTTGCTCGAAAATACCATTTTCTAAGCAGTCAAATCGTGCGGAAAGTGCCACTGTTCCGCACTAGTGATTTATACTTTTCAGTTTTTTTTAACTCCTTCGTCAGCCCGACGACGACGCAAAGACTTTTTATCACTTGAGAGAAGTGTTATGAATTCTTCAATGACAGATTTTCTTTCATATAAAAGGTAGGAAAAGGTTCGCTGAACGCATACTTTTAATTCAATTTGAAGTTATTTATTTTAAATTGACATTTCAATACTCCTTACTTACGCATTGAGTAAAACGTTATTATAAATTACACACGCGCATAAAGATGATTTTGAACTCGTGTGGAATTACACTTTCGCTCGACTCGCTCATGTATAAAATGACACTCGTCGGAAACCACCTACTTTCCGCACTTGTAGCAATAGGTATTTTTGCTTACTTAACATGTTTTAATAAATAAAAGTTTGTATGTACCCCTACATACAAACTTATAACCTCACAAACCTAACAACCGGTACCACGAATCCGATTGAAAAAAAAAAGTGTATATAATGGATTTTCTGGACGGAACATACTTAGTCATATTTTATTCCGTGGGTTTACCTGTGTTCTTCGCAAGACACGGGCGGTGCCACGCGGGCAGTGAGTAATAAAGAAATAATATCAATATTTGGATGCAAACTGACACAAATCGATCTAGTCCTAAACTAAGCAACGCTCTCGTTCTATTTGTACCTAGCCGACGTAATATATAATTATTAATATAAATAAATAAATCCTTAAATACGTGCTCCTTTCGAAATTGGAACAACCAAGTCAACCAACCCCAGTGTTAACTAATAATACTCTGCAATGTTTATAATTCAAAACCTAATAAGAGCGCCACCGCGAACTAGCGTCAAATTTAAAGTCGCATGAAATATCGGGTGGGAATGTCCCCCACTTTTTCTATGGCATAATCCCCCCTCCTGCGTGACATTGATGGATGCAGGCTGCAAGAAGCGCTACCATCTGAAGCGAGCTGAAATATCGGAGCGTTTTTGCGAAAATTCTCTGTGCAGTTTCTGTTTATATACCTTTATCTTAACTTCTTGCATTTTGGGTATTAAATAGGTCGTACACAAACTGGAAACAAAAAAAAACGGTGACATACGAACAGACAAACAAACATAACGAAGTTTTAACAATTTTGGCTACGGAACCATAAAAATGTACCTCTTGCACCAGAAAAAGAGCCTGCACTCCGATTGCTAATTCAAGACTAAAAAATCTACCGTACATATCTATTATTAGCTATCACTGCCATATTATGCCAACAAACAGGGAAACAATTGACACAGCAGTGCCAACGGCACTGGTTTTCTGTGGATCCAGTGAGGTTTAACTGTTGTCTGTTTTTGATGCCTATATATATTCAAATAAAATAAACAAACAAATCCACGTGACTTGCTCACGCGGCCAATAGCATCTTACAGTTATGAAAAGCTGGTTTGATTTGCTGATTGGCTGGGTCACGTGGTTTAGTATGTTAACGTCAGGATTATAATATATGAACACCGTCAGTTTGAAATCTTTCTCGCGATATTATAAAGTGTTGAAAATTGTGAACTGTTAAAACGGTTCACAATTTAACCCATAAATTGGCAGGGTATATAAAAATGCACACATTTTTAGTTGCCTTATTTGCATTTTTTTTAAATGATTTTTTGCGCTTATCTTACTTTGCAAAGTTTAGGGTTAACGAATGATCTTTCGTTAGTTTCTATTAGTCTAGTCTATCAGTGTCAAATTGCGAACTGAGATCAAATTGGTATGCTACGAAACGCACCCTAGCGCACTAATTGGTTGAACGAAGTATTCCACTACCTACGTCAGATTTCACTTTTTCACATGAAAGTTTTTTTACGCAACATTTTTTTCCATTTATTTTGTCATTAGCCATTATCGACGGAGTTCCGCTGAGCGGGGCCCCTATCTCTGGCCGCTTTGCCCTTCTGTCAACTGAAGCTATCTAACTAACCTAACACCTAGTCTTGGTGTATGCGGTTCCATAGCATGCCAATTTGACTTAAGTGCGATTTTTTTTAAGAGGGCGTTACTGTGCACACTAGCGCCACTGGTAAATAATTGTGATTATTTAAATTTCACGATAGATATTTAAAAAAGGAGGCCACTACTCACTGTATTTTGTATTTAAGTACCTTCTGAATACACCAAACTAGTTTGTATGTTGCTGGATTCGTCAATCTATGCGTCCAAAGTAAAAACGGCCGTTTTTCTTTTGAGTTCATAGATCGACGAATCCAGCAACATACAAACTAGCTTGGTGTATTCAGAAGGTACTTAAATACAAGATACAGTGAGTAGTGGCCTCCTTTTTTAAATATCTATCGTGAAATTTAAATAATCACAATTATTTACCAGTGGCGCTAGTGTGCACAGTAACGCCCTCTTAATAATCATTTTTAGGGTTCCGTAGCCAAAATGGCAAAAACGGAACCCTTATAGTTTCGTCATGTCCGTCTGTCCGTCTGTCCGTCTGTCCGTCTGTCCGTCTGTCCGTCTGTCCGTCTGTCCGTATGTCACAGGCATTTTACTCGAAAACTATAAGGTGTATTTGAATAAAATTTTGAGGATAGGTGTATTTTGTTAGCCGCTACAAAGTTTTGTAATTAAAATTACTAAAAAAATTTTTTTTAGGGGTGTACTCCATACATAAAACTAAAACTCAAAAAAAAATTTTTTATCGTGAGCCCACGTGTGGTACATGAATCGATAGGCCTTTCAAAATAAATATAAGGTTTCTCGGGAATTTTTTTGATTAAGTGAATACAGTCAGAGATAATCGCCCGAAAGTCACTAAAATTCTGTCCCCCCCCTCTAATTTTTGAACGGTGTATTTTAAAAATATGAAAAAAATCATGGACACAGCGCTTATTAAGTTCATTCACCGAAAATTGTTTTGAACAAGATCGGATGAAAGGTTTCCGAGATATTGCTGAAAAACTACCTTCCTCAAAGAAAAGGACGTAAGTGCCGTAAGATTTCTATGACGATACGACCTTTTTAATAGGCACGGAACCCTTCGTTTTGCGTGGTCCGACACGCACTTGGCCGGTTTTTTCTAAATGTTGAACATTCTTTTGTACGCACGGCTGAAACCTTACTTAACTACATACCCTGTATGATCGATTTTCGTCAACAATCGAAAAGAACATATCGTAAAAGCAAAAAACAATTTCTATTTTAGCTTTTGCTAATGAAGTCTTTCATAAGATATGCCACATGATACTATTGCCTCACTTTTAAATTTGGTGAGTCCATATTTATAAATTCATGGACCCAATTTTTTGTAATGTAATTAATAATTTACTGTTATATATGCTATAAAACCTTGCTTCTTGCCAAATTTTAACAGGAAATATCCTTTAGGTTTTGATTGCCTTGCAAGTGACAAAATATGTGGTTATATGCCATAAACGACCGTCACTTTACATTTCGTTAACTTAAACATTTGATTTTTCACAGCTTTAAGGGACTGCCGACTTCAGTATTTTATTTGAATCTCAACATAATACCTGCACGTGTTCCTGAAAAAAAGGATTCTGACAGACGGACGGACGAGGTATGAGGTATATGGACGGAACCCTAAATAGTACCTGTGTAATATGACAAGCTGGCTCGAATACGTTTTTCTTGGCAGGTTAGTTATGTAGAGTAATAGTAATGCTCAATTGTTTTCTAGGAAATAAATAAATTACTATTTTACCCATTAAGGTAAACGTCCGAGTGCTCAACTGTGCTCTAGTGTATGACATGGGCACTTTATGTCAAAGCAATACATACGGGTTAAATTCGAACTAAAAAGATTTTTCTTCGTTCCAATTTGAGCAATATCTCTTGCCTCAGAGTGCCCATGCCGTACACTAGTACACCGTCGAGCACTCGGACGTTTACCTTACATACTCATCGTAGGTCACTTTGCTCTTGCATAATATTACCCAAAATTTCGTCATTTTAATTTTGTATTAGTCATACTAATTCACGTGTAAGAATTATTTACTTCATTTTTCCAGCGACTTCCTTCTCGTAAATATCTTGAGTCCACAAGGGAAAAAGAAAAGATAAGAAATCTCATCTTATTGGTTCAGGTTTAAAAGTGAAAACGCAACGCACAGCAAGAGTTACTTTCTCATTTATAATCTTTAATACGTTTTAATTAATTAATTATTCTGTATAATCTTCTATCAATAGTAATTGTTCCGTTGCTCTTCAATGGTTAGATACCTAAATATATTTGCATAATTATTATATATGCACATCCATACCTCCAGATAGATTCAAAGGCAACAAGGTATTCAGGTGCTTTGTCGGCGCTCCGGTGGCCATTGTCAAAGGCAGCATTCGAAACTAAGAAGCCGGCAGAATACCTTAGCTTGTGCCGTTGGATTCGGAATCTTGTATCGATGTTTATTAGGATAATCACTGCTATAGATCTGATTTATTCACTTGATACTCGTAAGTCTATGAGTAGTTTGGCCAACATTTCTGGAGGAAAAAAAGACAAGTTAACTTGGGCTAAAAAATAGTCGAGCCAGTCGTTTTTAGGGTTCCGATACCTCAAAAGGAAAAAACGGAACCCTTATAGGATCACTCGGTTATCTGTCTGTCCGTCTGTCACAGCCGATTTGCTCCGAAACTACTGGACCGATTGAGTTGAAATTTGGTACACATGTAAATTGGTGACCCACAGATGGACGCGTAAAGTAAATTAATGAATTCTGAACAAGGGGGCCCACTTTTGGGGGGTAAACTGGAATATTAAAAAAAAAAGGTTCGCAAACTGTATTGTTGACATATCAAATGAAAGGGGTTGTTGTAAGCATGTCAGATTTTTTTTTAATTTACCACCCCCCCCCCCTTATCTCTGAAACTACTAGGATTCAAATTCTGAAAAAAATATGGGAAATAGTTCGTTGCCTAAAGATTACAGGAAAACCTAAAAGAAATTTGAGTATTCAAAAACACTTATGAAATTAGATTATATACGGAACCCTCACCACGCGACTTGATCTCGCACTTGTCCGGTTTTATTTTTATAATACATACGAGCATATATTATGTTAAAATATACACATTTTTAATGCTCTTTTGAGTTTTTTTGCTGTACAAGCCGCAAACGAGGCAATAGAGTTCAACTCACGATTGTTTTTAATTTGCCAAAAGAAGGGTTTAACCAACCGGGTTTTTGGTAAACTTTATTTTTTCAGTCTAAAGGTGGACTTCCGAACAGCGACACTGACGCGGCGATAGAGCGATAGTACTATACTGCCCCCCCTATTACATATGTAACTTGTTTTAAGTTCACCTCAACGCTCACCCACAAATATATCTTGACACTACGATGCGTAGTAGCTAAGCGTAGGTAGAGGTCTAGTTTCGTCAGGTGACGCTGTTTTAAGCTCACCTCAACGCTCACCTACAAATATATCTTGACACTGCGGTGCGTAGTAGCTAAGCGTAAGTAGAGGTCTAGTTTCGTTAGGCGATGCATGGGGTGAGACGCATGAGCGCGTAGCGAATAACAGCCCAGTACGGAAATGTATGAGGGAACGTCCGAGCGCAGCGTCAGTGACGCACGGCCGTAGCGGCCGTGCAATGTGCAATTGCAAATGTGGCCGCGCAAGCACTGTCGCGTGGTTCGCTGCGATCGCACGAGGTTTTTAGGTTATTTTCGAGTAGAATATATAAAAATGGACGATAATAACGTATTTACGGATGAGCAAGATGAGGCACTAATAAATTTAGTGTAGCAAAATGCAATTTTGTATAATTTGAGTGAAACGGGCTACAAAAACCAACCTAAAAACTTTTGAAAATTGGGCCTGTTGGACTTCACTCCATACTATATTAATAACGAACCAAAAGATCATCATCCTCTTCTTCTTTTAATTATTTATTTTATTGATCGGTTCATTCTTATATATCAAGTAGACGTAGTTAAACGAAAAGGACTCAATCCACGAAACAACCAGAAGTGGAGTTAATTATGCCACGGTGGTCCTTAGGGTCTAGACTATCTATCAGCAAAAAAGATCCAGATAATTATTGCGGCAAGTTATTTAAAATCACACAGGGAACCAACCCACATCTATGGCAGGGATATATTTTAAATCGAAAAAAGATTCAATCCTCTTGGATCGTTAGAAATAATTGTCGTTACAAAGAACCTTGCTTATATGTTATACAGTAAAATAAACTCAAGCTGTTTGGATTGTTTTTAGCAAATTACATTAACATGCATCGGTTGCGTTTAAAAAACATCCATACTGCTTGGATTCCTTTCGGTATTGCTTTCGATAGTTACTTTGTAAGTACTTTTAAACAACAATAATAATCCTGATCCTGGTGTTGGTGGTTTATTCATTGTATTTATTATGTTAAATAAATATTTTTTAACCAAAATGGTACTCTGCCTACTTAAAGATAGCTCTAATCTGAAAATTACCAAGATTTTTAATATAAGAATAATTTTAGTAATTAGATCGTTAATGCTGAATACGAGCTAGAACTAGTGTCATAGGAAACCATTTTTCTCAAAACGGATCCAATCCACATAAGTACCAATATCTCGAAAAGTAATGAAAAACTGCGTTTTAAAAAAAAAACCTAAAACGATTTTTTTTTTTGTTAATTTACTCAATAGAACACATACGTGTTAAATCAATCTATCATAGTTGAAATACTCCTTGAACTTCAAACTGCAATTACTCGAGTGCAAGTCACGGTGGGTTGAGGCCTTTTCGTTTAACTACGTCCAACTGTACCGCACAACCGTCAGGTATGGACTAATAACTGTGGCTGACGCCGGAGTCGCGCTGCTCGGAAGCCAATCTGCGTCTTAGCCGCTGCGATAGTGACGCAGCCGCTGCGTCACTATTGCAGCGCCTATTACGCTGCGGCCGTTGCGATACAGCCGCGCTGGTCGGAAGTCCACCTTTAACTTTACGCCAGGTGCGAGATGCGATGATTGTTCACTATTTTCTCGATTCAAGTTCTAAAAAATATGGCTATCGAGACTGTGTCCCTTTGAATTGAAATGTATCAACAAAATATAGCCAAGAGCAATGAAAATGGGTACGCTTTTATTAGAGATATACATTGGATGTGACATGTGACGGAGTCAGCCCATATGATAGAGAGCAGCCTTTAATTGTTGAGCTATTTAGCTCACTTTATACTGGAAACTCATAGCTTAACTATGAAAAACCAAAATTTGTTGACACCTAAATGGCTCAACAATTGAAGTCCTTAACCGTATGTACTTGTCTGCTTCTTCTATTAAAACGGTTTTAATCTACTTGACAAGGCCTCGAGCGAAGGCGGGTTAAAACTCAGAGGTTTAAGCGGACAGACCTACGAGCATCATTCATTACAGTTTAATGAATTTAGAACAACAAAGTTTTAAGGCTTGCAAGGGACTCAACGTACGTGTATTAGCTTCATTAATCTATTCGCTTTACCAACTAAGCAGACCGCTTTGAGCGTGTACGTGAAGGCAGGACTAAACTGGACGTCCCGTGAGAAATCGTTTTAATACTCAAAATCCGCTTGCAGTTTCAGCGTTTAATGAATTACGTCGGGTGCAGCCTCCGGCGCAAGACGTGCATCGATCAACGTCGGAACCCCCTCCTAACCTCCTAACCCCCTTTAGCCCCCTTTTTGGCCCCCTTTTGCCCCCTACAGGATAGGCACAGGGAGGCTACGACACGACGTCCTCGCACTGCCCAAATAAAATATTCGCACGGCGTCTGTGCTCGCTTGCTCAGATATGACAGTGGATGGATGCCAGGATACTACGTCAGGAGGAATAAAAAAGTGCATTTTGGCGAGCGAACGTCTACGTGCACGAAGAGCTTTTTATGCCGCTCTACATAATGCCAAGTGTGTGTGGCGCATTAATCAATAAATTTAGTATGCGAGTGCGTGACCACAAACGTCGACGTAAAAACCTTTGAACGTAGCACGTACCTATTTGCAAGCCCGCGCCATAAACGCAATTAAAGTAAGACCTCGTTACTTCCGTCTAAGAAGTCTAAGAACACGTAAAGAGAATTTTAATTGAAGTGAAGATTCGTTACATTTCTTCAGAAATATCACCTTTCTTTAAATCCAATTTTCTCGTCCTGTTTTATAGGTGGGGTCGTGAGATAAAAAGAGGTAAGTGCAAATTCGCTTGCGTTCTTGTGCTAGGCTTTCGTCCCTGGGCGGGGGAGCTATACGTGACGCCTGTGAATTATAAGAAAAAGCATTTACGGTCCGCTCCGCAGCGGGCGTTGCATTTTCGTGCCTAGTGCTACGTGGCTATAAAATCTTGGATAAGATGGATTAGATAGAATTATTGGAGTGCACCTTCTTCGGGTGCAAAAAAACGAAGCATTAAAAATAGTTTTATGATAGATAAATCTGTAAGCCAAGGACAGGAAAACCCCTTTTCAGGCTTAAGCCTATGGATTTGGTTACCCTATCAATTTGGTAACCTTATGATAAAGTAATCTTAGGCCGCCTTTACACCTGTAAGTTACTTACGTAAGTTCAGTACAAATATTACTTACAGCGACTTTCGTGAGCATTATTTGTACTGAACTTACGTAAGAACTTACAAGTGTACAGGCCGCCTTAGGGTAACCCTATTGTTAGGGTAAGCGTATCGTATGTGGTGGTAACCATAAAGAAACCATAATTTATATTTATTTATTTTATATTTATTTATTGTTTATTTATAAATACAAATCGTTTATTTGCTGAATACAGTTAATAGATGGTGTACATATTTTCAAATTCAGTGTATCCAGCCTGCATGCAGGCGTGCAAATGAATGGTTTTTGAGTAGAAAATTACAATAAAGAATGTCAAATACAGTAATAATGTCAATAAATTAGTAAATGGTACAGTTAGAAATATCTACATATATTATTAATCAAGAAAGGTAGAAATAGAATATGTCATAAATCATAATCAAGTTCTTAAATTTATATGTCAATGTCGTTAAAATACTCATTTACACTATAATAGCATTTCCTTAATAACAATGTTTGTAGTAAATATTTAAATATATTAGTGGTTAATCTATTAATTATGGATAGGGTTTTAAAAACAACTTCTAAAATAAGCCCATGGAAAACCCTGATTATTAGGGTAACCGGTTTCGGTCCCTGCAGGTCAATCACGTAACACATTGTACACACGTCAGTAGATCTAAATGTCAATTTTTATATGGAAAAATGACAGTTGGATCTACTTAACAATGATGTAATATAAAAAAGAGGTAGATGTGTTGTCTTACGAAATTCCGTGTTTAAATATGGCCACCAAATCTGACAGCTAACGTTTCCATTGACGACTCGAAACTGAGGCAAGTTGTGCCAATTGACTCAGTTTTAGTGTGCCATTTTTCGAGCGCGTATCACTATCTACCTCTTTTTTAAATTACATCATTGACTTAAAGCACGTTCGGAACGTTACGTGACTACCCCTCAGGTCTGTAACTAATATAATATAAATGATATAGTTATAATAACTATATTACACGAAAAAAATACTTATTTTTTACGTCATAATTATGTTCTTGTAATTGCAGACCTAACAATTTATACGAGGAGAATTTTATATGACTTCACTAGTTAGTAACGAAAATGATGTAATCAACCAAGTGGATTTTCAGTGGCTTCTAATTAATAAAAATAAAATAAAATAAAATAAATAAAAATCGTGTAATACAGACCGTGATCTATGAATTTTGCGTTTATGGATTTTGTTAGTGAAGTCTTACGAAATATGTTAGGACTAGCTTTTGCCCGCGACTTCGTCCGCGTGGAACTCGTTTACATCGTAGCTCCATACAAACTTTCGCCCCCCCTTTTCACTCCCTTATGTAATTAATTTTGGGATAATAAAATTGTTTAAAAAACTAAAAAACACGCTTTTAGCACGTACTAAAAAGCTAGTCATGTATTGTCATCAGAACTCAGAGCGTGTGCAAAATTTCATCCTAATCGAGGACCGGGAAGTGGGTCAAATTAATTCCAAGATTGTCTTACATACATAGTTAGTTACAAGTGAAGCTAATAAAAGCGTGTTAATGTTAAAAACTATTCTTTGTCCTTCCCCGGAATTCAACGTATCTCTGCACCAAATTTCATCTTAATCAGTCAGTCATACATAATACAATCAGTATAACAAAACCTCTATCTAGCGTATTTTTTTTATTCTTCAAAAATCATTTGTTAATTAGGTCTTTAATATTTTTCCTTAACATTCGTATGAAAGTATTCTGAAAGTACCTTCTAGCAAATACAAAAAAGTAATAGCACTTGATAAAGATTTATCGCTGAAAACCAACATACATACAGAGTTCCTTGGTCGCGCAAGTTAGTAACAAAATGCCCGATAAATGGCGCTGTAGGTACTCATGACTTAACTACTCTATGCGTTGTTAAGATTTTTCCAAAATTAATGGGTGGGGCAAGACGGAACCCTCGGTGCGCGAATCACACTCGCACTTTCCGATTTTTTTACAAACGTAGACTCCGCTGCCAAATTGGTGTTTCTGTGGCCTGGCCTCGGCGGTCTACAGTACACTTGTCATTAGCTGTCAAATTTACTATTGACCGCCACCGCAGGCCGCGCCAGTGTGTAGCAAGCATTAAGCCTCTCACAGACTGGCGCGGCCTGGCCGCGGCGGTCAATAGTAAACTTGTCATTAGCTATCAAATTTACTATACTATTGACCGCCACCGCAGGCTGCGCCAGTGTGGCACGCTGCAAACGGGCGCAATTTGTCACACCAACTTGCGATAGTTGGAAAGAGACATCCATACATTCATAACCACTCTAACTATAGTAAGTTGTTGTGACAAATTGCTAGGCGTTTAAACGTGAGCACTTGGCTGTTTGTAGTAATTTGTCTTAGTCAAAACATATGGTTCAATCAAAGGTAAAAAAGTATGACTCATCCTTGTATAGGAATATTTATTTTAAAGCCTCATAAAATTTTCAGTCTTTAAATAATATCAAACTTTAATATAATATATATATTATACTACTCTTTCCTGGTCTTTCGCTTGTCTTCTACTTTCCGATCTATCCGTATTTTCTTTTAATCTCATTCCTTATACTTTGGCTGAACGCGCCAAGAGCGTCCGCCATGCCATAAAAAAAAACAAATTCGTGTTACAATTATATTGTTCAAATTAATTGATACATTTATTGAAATTACGCCTGAATACGAAATTTGCGCATATAAGTTCTCATATTAGAATATATTAATTTTTTATGCTGGATCGTTTGGTATGCGTTTCGTGAATGTCTATCGTAGACCGGATCTAAATTATTAATTAGGTAAAACATAAAGCGATTCTGCCATTTTGACGTTACTGACAGCTTGACAGATGTGGCGGCGATATATATGTTAGAAAAGGAAAGGAAAAATTTAAAGAGGTCAAGTATTTCGAAAAATTAATTAATTGTCGCAGTCGCATAAAAACTATCCTAAGCGGAAGCCAGAATAATAATGTACCTATAAAAAATGTTTCATATTTTTCCGTTCATGGGAAGCTGAGATCATTCGTGACAGAACAAAGTCTGAAATGATACTGGCTGATTCTTTTTTTAATTTAGAGATTTATTATAAGTGGAGATTAGAAATAAAATAAAGTAACAAAACTAAAGTAACAAAAAAATTGAGAAGTTTAAAGAAAAACCCAGATCCCAGGCTACTTAGCTCTCCCAATAGCCACCTCATCCCAAAACATCGTAATCGGGCAGTCGAGTCTTTTGGCCAATGCCCCGAGAAGACCGTTGCTGCTGCCGCGCACTCGCCTTAGCATGGTGCGACTCTTTTTAACCTAGGTTATTTTTAGCGGTAAACGCGCAAACTTGTGCCTTGGTGGGGTTGAACCAGATCTCATTTTTCTGGCTCTACTCAGAGACTGAGTAGATGCTCTCGATTTCGGACACAAGTTGCATGGCCCATGTAATAAGCATCCCCGGTGCTGTCCTCTGCATAACAATGGATATCGTCAATAGACAGCATATATTGATATGCAGCAAAAACTGCTTTGCGGATTACACGGAACCTTGTCACCTTGTCGGGGTGCCAGCGTTAATGTCCATGTTTTTGGAGCAGTTGACATCTACTAAGGCTCTTATGCATCTGCCGGACAGAAAACTGGAAATTCATCAGCACAAGCCCGCGGGCAGTCCGTAGGATGGTTGCTTCGACGGAAAACCACATTACCAGACGGTACCCGATCGAACGCCTTCGCTGCGTCCAAACTGACCGCTAAAGCCTCACCTCGCCAATCAAGCGACCGTGGCGAAAACCATACTAACGGTCGCTTATGCAAATCCTGTTCTTGTAGGTATCTTAGGAGCTTTGTGTTGATTACACGGTCCATCACCTTGGAGAGAATAGCAATAGACCTGGTAATTCGACGAGTCTGATCTTTCGCCCTTTTTAGGCACTGGGTGCACGAGGGCAGTCTTCCACGAGGACGAAACTTGCCGTTTGTGGTATGAAAGCACGAACAGTCACGTTAGTACGGTACTCAACTCAGGACCACACCGCTTAAGCACAACTGCTGGTATGCCGTCCGGCCCGCGTGACTTGTCGACGTTTCGAGATCGCAGCTCCCTCCGGATATCGCATTGTGAAAAAATATGTTTGGGCATGGAGTACCCACAACGTGGAATAGGCAAGACGCTGCTATTGCTGTTACTTGAGTACAGCAATAGCAGCGTCGTGCCTGTCATTGATGACGTAAAAAATCTGAACAGATTTCGAGGAAATTTACCATAGAAATAGTTTATAGCCTGGATTAAATCATATTATTATGTTACTTTTTATCACGAAAATTGACCCCAACAGAAATGAAATCTGGCATGAACTTTGGTAGGGGTCACGCTACCGGCGTCTACCGGCCAAGGTAGAAGATTCCAATTCCAATTAAAGCTTTACAAAAAGTCAGCCTCGTTAAATTATTTCAACCATACCTACACAGGTTTGGTTCGGAGCAATCGTTTGCGATTTTATTTAGAATAAAAATATTAGATAGATATGTGCTTAAACCAAGAATAATTTTCGTCTGCGTGCACTGCATACTAATCGTGATCGCAAAAAATACACATATTCGTGATCTTCAATGCGCATCTTTCATAAATCAGCATAATCCCTTTTTAACATTTTCAGCATTCCCGTAAAAACCTCACAGATTATACAAGAAAACTGCAGCAAGAAATGTATGCAGCTTACTTGCATCCGAGCTTATCGCATCTATCAACGTCCGAAGGCTTTCATGGAAGGCTTTGTTCACAGCGCCCCCCCAGCCGTTACAAACAACTTCAGCTAACTCCAACCACCCAATTTTCTTTATCGCTTGATAGCCCTTTAAAATATTGGTTTGAAGCCACCATCATGAACCATCATTACGGTTCATTAGCGAGTTGGTTGATTTTCAAAACTTGTACTGCTACAATACCTGCACGGTATGATTGCGCAAGAAAAAGTTCTACGAATACCTAGGTAAGTACCAGAGTTGTGACTTATTTGAAATACTTATATTTAAAATGCAAATACAAAATAGGTACGTATTTTGTACTTAAATACTTTT
Organism: Epinotia nisella; assembly: GCA_932294315.1. Classification (NCBI taxonomy): domain Eukaryota; kingdom Metazoa; phylum Arthropoda; class Insecta; order Lepidoptera; family Tortricidae; genus Epinotia; species Epinotia nisella. The sequence goes on from OW028680.1 coordinate 10,824,108, forward strand.
TAATTAAGTATTTTGTATTTTATTTGAAATACTTTTCGAAATGTATTTTATATTTGTCAAATATAAAATACTTTTTTACTGCTTAGTTTCGAAAGTATTTATTACCACTCAAATATTCAAGTGAATGGGGTCAGCGATTCGGCAAATGGCCACTAGAGGCGCTGCAACTTTGAAAGTCTATGGTATATGTATGTGCAAAATGACAGTTAAAACAAAATGAACGTGTGAAACATAACGCTACGCTTCGCTTTTTAACGAGATTGACTTCGATTTTGTTTCGATTACTTTTTTATTTTACACAGACGCAACATGTCTGATGTTCTTTTTGAAGAGCTTGTAATGTTAAAATCTTTAATAGGATAGGTGATAGGAATAACCTTTATTAAGATTTTTCAGCAGTGTTAATTATTTTTCAAAAATATAAACAGCTTCCTCACTTACGTTTTGGGTCAAGGAAGGTCAGTAGACACTTTCCCTGATCCGTCTCATATTACAACAAAATATTTTAAATATTGTGGTAAACTGACACTGGTAATGACAAATATAGCTGCTGCAACTGTCAATATCATTGCCAGTGTCAGGTTAAGAGAAGAAAAAAAGTGCAGCAAAGTTGAATTAAAAAATAGATTAAAAACCGGTCAAGTGCGAGTCTGACTCGCGCACCGAGGGTTCCGTACGACCAAGGAACTCGGTATGTACAGTAAGGGAATGTATGCACGTACCACCGTAGAACCCTGTCGCAATTGACAGGCCGCCGTCACTCAAACTCGAGTGGTATGTCACCTTATTGCGATAGAGTTCTACGGCGGTACGTTAATACATTTCCTTTACTGTATGTTGGTTTTTCAGCGATAATTCTTTATCAAGAGAATTAATTTCGATAATTCTTTTTTTATTTGCTAGAAGGTACTTTCAGAACACTTACATATGAATTTGAAGGAAAAAAATTAAACACAGAAGTATTAAATTACAAACAAAATTAACATATGATTTTTGATGAATAAAAAAAAATTACGCTAGATAGAGGTCTCGTTATACTTTTCCGGTAATATTCACGTTAATATTAATCATATATATTATTTTAAAATTTTTCGCTTGGTTAACTTCGGAGATAAGGGGGGAATGGTATTTTTTTCAACATTTTTCTTTATAAATCAAAATTTTACCATGGTAGAAAAAAAAACTGTTTTAGAATGTACAATTCAAGCCCTTTCATATGATACCCCACTTGGCCTACTAACTAGACTTTGAATTTTTGCCCCCCCTCTTATCCGCCCTTTTTTATACAAATTAAAAGTATATATTAAAAATTTTCATTTTCCATACACGAAGATTAGCTTTGTATACAACTATTCCAAATTTCAAATCGATAGCATTAGTAGTTCCTGAGATATTTGACTTTGTGACAGACAGACAGACGGACGGAGTCGCACCATAAGGGTTCCGTTTTTACCTTTTTGGTTCGGAACCCTAAAAAGACATTTTTGGAAAAATTACATTAATACTTATATAGGTAAAAAAAAACTTGCAGTTAAAAAAATAATTAGACACATAAATAATTGTAAAGTATAGCACTTTAAGTGCAGGGGTGAAGTGTTCAGGCATTGTCATGTTTAGTGTGTAAGTTAGTGTTTAAGATTATATGTAGTTCACAATTTCACATAGCATACCTAACATAGTTTTAACGTAGGTACTTAACACTAGTTAAAATGAGCGCGGTCTCGCCAACAAACTGTTATCGCAGTTTGGCGAGTAATATAACATTGTTAATTGTTTTGTACTTTTGATAAATAAATTTAAAAAAAAAGTACATCACAGATATTTAAGATATTTTTATTGTAATATGAGACGGATCGAGGAAAGTGCCGTCCTTGACCTAAAACTTAGAAGAGAAAACTGTTTATATTTTTCAAAAATAACTGTCGCAGCTGAAAAATCTGAAACTTTCTATGATGCTAAGGAAGTTTATTCCTATCACCAAAAGAATAATCAGCCACTTCTAAAATTTTCATCCATTCCCAATTACGTTAATAAGCTTACCATTTATAACATACCAAATAACTCTTGCAACTAACTATATATTCATGTAAAAATTCAAGTTACTAATTACTACAAGATAAATGTGTGAATTATGAGTAAGCAATTTACTTTCCCACCTACCCGGTGGAATAAAAACGTTAGCTTTTTGCGTCAAAGTGGCAAATGAATTGAAGCAGAACTATGAAGACGATGCACGAATCTATCAACGTCGCAGACAAGACTACTAGACATTGTTTGAAGAACAAAAACTATGTACTCACTTTAGAAATAACTTTAAGTGGAAACCCTATAAAATACGTATAGACACACACACACTCCCAGCATTTTTAGGATGCTTAATCAAGATGCCGCTTTAAATACAATATACCATTGATGACTTAGGGAACGACTTTCTGTTGATAGGGGGTCAATCTGAGATATACATTTCGCATTTCCATTACTTATCAATGTGATTCGTGCGTCACAAAAATACACGTTATCTCGTCGCCTGATTAAGTGACTGCGGGAAACACAATTGATTTAAATGGCAATGCGAAATGTATGTCTCATGTTGATCCTCTGGGCTGGTGACAAAATAGTTTTTCGTGTAGTTACAATAATGTTGCCCGCACTAGGGGGTTTCACACACCATTTACCATTTGATATCAAGGGAGTTTGCAATTACATGCAATCAAGTTAAAAAAAGGTCCATAATTAATCTGATTCTTATCATAATTGCATTATCGCGTATACGAGCATATTCCTGGATTAAGACATAAAACGGCTGAAAGACTAATTATCGTTTCAATTGTATTGATCAAACACACCCTGAAAAATCAAAATGTTTCATAAACTGACATCAGAGCCAATATTGCGGCAGTGTTATACTCGTAGGATGGAATATTAAATGATATTATAAGTAAACACTTTTTACAAACATCTTTTTCCAGGTGGGAGAAAAATCTAGCACTGCGAGAGAACACATATGCTTTCTGTTTCACAAACTCGCCTCGACGCGTCACGTAAATCCACGGGACAAAATGACCAGCCGACATCTGTATTCTGTGGATTTAAAAAAATTCAGATACAACCTGACAGACAAAAGCATCCACTAAGACACGAGAAGTGCTGATGCGCCGAGGCGCATCTCTCGAGGACACTCCACCGCTCTCCTTCACACCTTCCTGGAAAAACCAATAATGTTCAATAAAATCTGTATTTGTTTCTTTACTGACCAAGCAGCGACTCACTAGTACATTGAAAGAGCGCAATTGAATGAGGCATCGCTCTAACTGAAATAACAGGACACATTTATAAGTAGATTGACGAAGATTTAAACGTCGGGGATTTAAATTTATCAATTTGGTCCTTCTTCTTTTTTAAAGACGATGAGTTATTTGTGTTGAATAGATATTGTTTTTATAGCGTAGCAATAAATGCAGGAACACGTTTGGTTAGCGAAATGTAAATGTACCGATTTGCTGCTAAAAATGCCCAATAAAACAACGCTCAAGTCTCATTGCAACAATAAGGTTAATGCTCAAAACGCCGACCGTTAGAGCGGGCAGCGGCATCGATCAGCACGATACCATCGCGCGCGTTCTCTCCAAGATCTACTTTTGTTTCCACTGCAATCCAAAAAGTAAAATTATTGGTTTCTCTAACTCACTCCGAATAAATTTCGTCCATATTTGGGCATATGACCTCCACAATCAAACGAATTATTTAACCTTACCAATCCTATTCTTAATTATAATAGTATCCACAATTAGACGTACTAAACTGACAGGGTGAAAATGCACAAATATGGTCATAGTTTGACCAGTGCTCTTCATATGGCTATTATTAAAGGCTATCTCACACTACGTACGTATCTAGTGTGAGAAAGCCTTTAATAATATCGATATGAACAGCACTGGCCAAAGTATGACCATATTTGTGCATTTTCACCTGTCAGTTTAGTTCGCCTAATTGTGGATTCCACTTTAAATCTACGAATCAAAAGAACAGAAGACAATTATTTTGAAGTAGGTATCTAATTTATTTTAGACGTTTCTAAACCTATTATTAACAGGATAGTAAAGAGAGGGGTGGGTAAATTGCAAAAAAATTGTACTTTCCAAAATTGGAAATGTCCTCCCCCTACTTCAAAATTCTATAAAAAAATAAGTATTGACGTAACATGTATTCCAAATATGATTTCACGTAGTCTTGTTTATATTATAATAGGATTTGTAAAGTTTTGTACATATAATAACATTGATAAAAATATTTAAAAAATGCATTAACGAAAAAATTTAATTTCTGCTCCCATATACAAATTTCATCTGATTTTTGTGTCATACAGTAATCAAAAAATCGTAACTTTGATTTAAACAGCTCTGGCCACGAAATTTGCTTGTGTTCTGTTTAACACCATGTAAAAAAATCAAAGAAAGTACTGTTTTGCAGATCTCTAGAACAAGTATTTTATATCAATATCTTAATATCAAAGTTCGGGGAAGGATTTCCTTCCTTTGTGTTACATCAGCTATGTAACGCTACATTTTGCGTTTTATTGCAGATAAGACTGCTTCCGTAACATATTAATGGCGGGCAATAATTAGTCTACAACCAACACAAGCTCATTTGCCGATAGCCATATTCGTTTTTATGTTGTGATACGAAAATTGTAAAGTAAAATTTCATTTCAACACAAGTAAATTAGTAAGTTATTAACAAAGAAAAAAATTACAAACAATACCGCGGATTACAATTATTACAACAGTACTTTTCGGAAGTATACCTATTGCTGTGGCTCCTGCACTAGGCGAGGCCTGTCCTGCAAGTAACCAACATGAGTAAAAAACAATATTGTGTTATGTCTTAATAAGGTAATTTCTTTGTTTTTTTCTGCTGTTTTTACATTGTTGGGTGGTGAAATATTTTTTTCGGTATTTTTTTATTTGTTCCCAACCCCAACTTTGCTTCGTTTGTGTGACGTTTTTGTGTCATTTGTATTATGTGTTGGTGTTACACAATATATTTTTTCCATACAAACTACCATCCAATGGTTTACTTATGTGGAACATTTCTTTAAGTATTCCTTTGCGTTACGTACTATTTTTTGCAATTTACCCGGGTTTCAATGTTGAGGCAACGCAACTGTCGACTTAGTACATACAAAGCGTTACGGAATCAACCAGCAGGTCACCCCGTCCATACAAAAAATGTAAATTTGAAGTCCGGCTCTCGATTGTTTCCTCCACCAACACTCGAGATATTTTCTTAAATATACAATAACAAAGAGTTTGCCTGTATCTCTCTTTTTAGGGTTCCGTACCTCCAAAAGGAAAAAAAACGGAAACCTTATAGGATCACTTTGTTGTCCGTCTGTCAGTCTGTCAAGACCCTTTATTTTTCTTTTAATGCTAAAACGCAAAAAAAAGAACTAATTTAACCGCCGTCTAGACAAGACCAAGGCAAGACTAGTGCACGATTTTTTTTAAAGCATTATCTAGATAGACTTTGTCACTGATAATAAAAATAATAAGAAAAATAGTTTAAAAATGCAGTTCCGTAAGACTTCGGAAGAGGAAATAGTCGAGAGCCGATCCGTCTACAATCTATCTGCCTGTTTTTCCCAAGGATTGACTGGTAGAGAATGCTTGCGACATTAAATCCGCCGTCTGTGCGAAAAGTTCCTGTTTTAACCAAAAAGTTTTTTTTAATCCTCTTAACTAGGTATATATATATATGGATGAAATTTATTATAATTTCACGATTTTTCTTAATATTACATGGTAACACAAACATAAACTTTAAAAAAATATAAAGAAAGGGAACAACATGACATACTAAAACCCAACTATAAAAATATCAATTGTATATTAGTTGTACGTTAATATTAAAAAATATTATTGTTATAAAGAAAGTCTTAAACATATTTTGTCATATAATATACTGGTAAAAAAGTAGTTAAGGTAGAAATACGAATTATTTAACAGTGCCTTACAACAACAAAAATGTTAGACCCCTGTACAGTGTAGACGACTAGTGTAGTATCGTTGAGGATTCAGACGGGTTTTACCTCCGTGCGACTATGCAAAGGAAAAAGGACGTAATTTTGTGCCAGTTTCTTACAGACATGGTACTTTTTTGCTCACTCACGGTACCCGGCACGCGCTGGGCGCCCACGTCCGAATCACCGACCAGCCGCACTAATAATGCATTTTCGTTTTTCGTCTACAACGCCCAGTAGGTCTGGCGTGCACCGCTTGCAACAAAGCGAAATAAACTTACTGAAATACTTATGAACCAGGATCGGTGGTGTCAAGGTTCATTATGGTATTTAGTGAGCTGCATGCTTGCTTAGTCTTTCTGAACGGGTAGAGGGACGAGAAAGCATTAAGGCTGGCGTCCACTAGGCTCGCCGAGGCGAGTCGAATCGAATCGAAAATAATTCGCCTTCATACATTAACTATGAAAGTGCGTCGATTGACCCAGAGCCGCGGCGCGCCGAATCAATGGACGCACTTTCATAGTTAATGTATGGAGGCGATTTTTTTCGATTCGATTCGACTCGCCTCGGCGAGCCTAGTAGACGCCTTTAGTCAGCCCGTCGGGTATGTCGGATATTGTTTGTATTAGACTATAATATATATATATATAACTGAGTATGTATTTAATTATTAAATTGGCATTTATGCTTAACCATAATAAATTAAATAAATGTATTTATGATTGGCATTTCCATTAACAAAGGCTTAACGTTATTTTGTTCAAAAGCGAAATATGATTGCCCCACCTCGCCACTCACTGAAGAGCAAAAGACAGTGTCGTGAACGTCGAAATCTTGTATTTATTTTTTATGCGATAATCTTCTTTCCAAAAATACCTACCTAAATACTATACCTAGTGTAGCAAAAATAAAAATAACACAACACTGCAAATCATACATGAAATGTATTAATAAAAGGCCTAAATTATTATAACCTCGTAAGAAAACACATGTAACAAGTATTACGGTTAAATTAATCAAATTAAATCGCCTAAAGAACATGTACAGTTATTATAAAAGGCACATTTAATGAATCTTAAGATTCAATTTGTCGAATTAAAAATATACCTAAAGAACATGCGCGGTTAGTATAAACGGGGGTGAATTTTGAAAAATCCTTTCTTAGTGCACCCCTAGACCTTATAAGGAACATACTTGCCAATTTATGGAATCTCTAGAACCAGCGGTTTAGGCTGTGCCTTGATATGTCAGTCAGTCAGTCAGTTTCTTCTTTTATATATTTAGATAGATGTCCACCATATCAAATTTCAAAATCAATGCCATTTTCATAATTAACGTCTCAAAAAACCATTAAACCGACACCCATATTGATATTTAGACATTTCAACCCCAGGGCATCCCAACAGGGGAGATGGTTCTTCACGTTCCCCGCGTCAGATTTCAAAATCGTTGTTTTCGTAATCAGCGACCCGTTTTAATTTTGCCATTATTGATTGATTTTTGATTGTTGCTATGGTTTACCATAGAAACAATACCCATGTTGATGTATAAACTTTGTCACCACATTTCCCCCTTTTAGAGGTTGAATTCTCAAAAAAGCTGAAACACTTGATTACTCATTTTATCGTTAGTAATACTCCTGTGAAGTTTTGAATGAAATTGTCTAACTAATCTTGTTTCCCCATACAAAATTTGGACCCCCATTTCACCCACTTAGGGGGTGAATTTTGACAAATTATTTCTTAGTGCACCCTTAGACCTTATAATAAACCTACGTGCCAAATGTTGAATCTCTAGAACCAGCAGTTTGGGCTGTGCGTTGATATGTCAGTCAGTCAGTTTCTTCATTTATATATTAAGATAGATGTACACGATATTAAACTCCAAAATCAATGCTATTTTCGTAATTAACGTCCCACTTGTATTATGAACAGAATTGGTTAAAAATCTATAAAAAAATCCTGACTGTGTAGAATATTTTAAAGATAATCACATTTATGGTAATAAATGTGATCATCTTTAAAATAACTTCTAGGCTAAAATAGCATCCACTTGTTACATACAACCATTTCCAAAACATAGTACTCTATTCATTTTTGCAGGCTTTCCGAGGCAGACTTTGTTTGGCTAACTACCAAATTGCTTCAATATTGCATTCCGAAATCAGGTAAGCTCTATTTGAGTCATTTTTTTTCACGTCGTAGTGCTATTACTCGATGTAGTATCGATCAATTATTTGACTCGGCAGCTAAAAGGACGGCTGGCTCAGCGCGGATATTAAACGCAGACATGAAGGATGGGACGGATCTTGCGAGATCCTTTTGACGGAACTAGTGGTCTTCCTCCTATGATAGTTTGTCTAGCAATCTAAAAAAATATGTTTTATCGTACCTAATAAGTAGGGGAGGTGTTTTAGTTTTGCGAATACTCCGAAACTAAATATTAAAATTATTATGGAGAGGGCTATGTTGGAAGTTATCTGCGTGATCGCATCAGAAATGAGGCTATCCGCAGCAGAACCAAGGTAACCGATGTAGCCCTCCGAATCGCTAAACTTAAGGGGGCGGGGCACATTGCACGTAGAACCGATGGCCGTTGGGGCGGAAAGGTTCTCGAGTGGCGACCACGTACCGGAAGGCGCGGCGTGGGTAGGCCCCCCACAAGGTGGACTGATGACCTGCTAAAGGTCGCGGGAGTCCGCCGGATGCGGGTGGCGCAGCACCGGTCACTTTGGCACTCTTTGGGGGAGGCCAATGTCCAGCAGTGGACGTCTTTCGGCTGTTATGATGATGATGATGATAAAATATTAAAAGAAACTCCCCCTGATTGCACCAGAAATCTGGCGGGAGATGGAGAGGGTTAAGATTATTATTAAGATGGTGAATTTTGTATACCAACAAGATGAAGAACAACTAAGCTTTGTTTCACTACCATATTGACGGTGGTGAAACAAGATCATTGAGTCATTTAAAATAAAAAATATAGCCCTGGCGTAGCTCCTTCTAATTTTAATTACCAAAAATATTTGTAAAAATAGTTTACAGCACAGGCCGTAAGGTTAGGGACGGTGAAAACAATTTGTATAGAATTCTTAAACAAAATGTGTTAAATACAGTGTCATTGGTGATTTTCATAAGAAGGTTTCAGTTACCTATATTTATTTCGGCAAAGTGCATCCATCAACGTCACTTCGCTGCTTCTCCGGAAGGAGTTTCCTCTCGCAATTAATTATTATCGATAGGGTCTAACCGGAGCTCAGCCGGCTCTCGCAAACGGCTAACGCAAAGTAACTTAACCACCTAATACGTACGTAACTGGATTATTGACTCTGCCCGACGACAGCACATAAACCACTCGTATTTTCAAGATAACGTTGTAATATACTTACTAAAGTTTGCAAGATAAATAATGTCGTTATTGCAAGCACAGATTAACATTTTCTGTCAAATTATTTAGAACTCAGTAATAGTTGAAATTCATGATAGAAAACGACAGATTTCTATCATTAATTTCAACTTACATACAAAGCCTTTAGTCTTCTAGGTTTTGAAATATTATAGTACCTATTTTTCTGTGACAATCTAGAGCAGAGTTGATCATTCAAGAATAAAATAATTATTTGATTAGAAAGATGATTTTATTCCCGTCAAACTTATTGAAATAATTTCGCCGTGAATAATTCTTATGTGAGAAAGTTGAATGAAGTTAACTTATTCTTATTCAAAATAATCTAATCATGATTTTTTTATTTTAAATAATGTTCCATGAATATGAATGTAGTTCGGATCGGATACATACTATAGCTACTTGTTTACGAGTCTTGTCTTACGAGTTCTATACATTACACTTAGTGACGATAGTCTGAACGGAGTCAGGGAGGTGGATAGTGGAACTCCTCAATGGCTATAATGGTATATCCCTCAAGTTTGGGTTCATTTGGTTTGTTTTGACCAGTTCTATAGATTACACTTTGTGACGATAGTCTGATGATGGAGTCCGGATGTAGATAGAGGAAGTCCTCAATGGCTACTAGTATAATACCCCTCGAGTTTGGGTTAATTTGGTTTGTTTTGACGAGTTCTATACATTACACCAAATTAATTTTATTTGAATAACATTTTATTTATATAAAATGTTAGAATAATCCCATAATTTATGCAATAATTATTCCGTATTCTATTCTTATTTAAAATAAAAGTAGCATGAATTATTCCTTTATTTTATTTTAAATAACGGACACATGATTTTATTCTTATTCGAATCGATTTGAATAAGAATAAAAATTCTGTTTTTATTCTTATTCTTTTAATTATTGCCCAACTCTGCTAGAGACCAGCAATAAATCAATCACGTCGACAAAATGTAGGTCATTCAAGTTTTTTTTTTACAATTTTGTCGGCGTGATTGATTTATATATATACCCATGCTGAATTACAGTTTTCTAGTAGTAAGGGTTACTGAGCTAAGCCGTTACGTAGACAGTTGGACAAAAAGACAGACGGACATGGCGAAACTATAAAGGTTCCTTGTTGACTACGAAACCCTAAAAAGGTGTTCACATACCTACCAGTGATTTTAAAGAGACAATTTGAGCCAAAGTGCCTGAATTATATCAATTATTACGTCAATTACTTACTAAACGGGATTTAATCACGCATAATTAACTTATTTATTTACCTTTCTGAGGTTTCTCGACGTTTCGGATGTGTCACAACATCCATGGTCTCGGGACGACTCATAAGAGTATTAGTCAATTATACCCGATGAAGTCCCGTTTAGTAACAATAATGTGTGAGAATCGTGAATGTTTAAATCAATTTATTGGTTTCAATGTTGACAGAAGGTAGTGATAGCAATAGATCTACGGTAGATTTTTTGGTCGTGGATTAGCAATCGGAGTGTATACCAGTATAGGTAAGTAATCAATTTCAAGTGAAGAGTACATTTAAGATTTCACCCTTCTATATAGGCGAGATCACACCTTTACTAAGCTCCGATGCTCTAAACAATGCTCCGATACGGCCACGGTACAAGCTTAGACCCGAGCTCCCGGCCTTTTGAGATACGCGGCTATTGTCGGCCCATTGTCAGTGAGACAATGCCCATTTCAACACCTCACAATAGGGCAAGTTAGCTCTTGAAAAATTAACGCGCAACCTGCGTGCGATGAGCCTGCTGGAGATTGACTGTAATTGGACGTTGTGCTGTGACTGAAAGAAAATTATAGAGAAGTTCTAACTCCATTTCGGATACCTGTTTGCATTTTCTTATACCTACATTTAGGTATGTATACTTACAGCACAGCTAATAAGAATTAAAAAAAATAGAAAAACAATTTTAAATCAAAGTCTTCGATCTAATATGAAGATTCCAATCAGGATTGGTATATAGAAAGTTTCTATAAAAATGGTATTATGGTTAATCGTTAAATGTGGTATAACACAATAAAAACGATGCAAAATTCACTGTGTTTCTCCTAGCGTTATTCCCGACTGTGCCCCAAAGGAGCCAGGGGATGTAAAATTCACTATGTCTGGTCCTAATTACTCGTACCAAACCTTTAACTATAGCACGAATATTCAAGTCCATTTTATATGCTCCAGAACAGGTCTTGTTATTTTGTAATACTTACCTTCTTACTTAATCTACCATATACCTAACTCTTAGGTACCTACTTACCCAATGTACCCACAAATAAACGTGAAAAATGAATGTATACCACAATTAATTCGCGATGCAATTATCGATAAGTTTTACAGCAACGTAGCTGCACCGAAATTGTAGTGGTGTAGGTATCGGAGCGATAGGGCTGCGGTCTCAATACCGTCCCAATTAGTCGGCGCAGACTTCCGCACGTTTTTGCCCGGCCACTAATAGGCAAGATCTCGATGAGGGACCTTTATAACCGTTTGAATGCGAATGTCGTTGACAAATATGATTTTCTACGTAAATCAAAATAAAAATAAAACGTAAATTGAATAAATTAAATTAAGATCTTCCAAATAAATTGTAGCACTCATTTGTTACTTAACTAACTAAAAACACAACTGAGACAGAACACAGAACTGCTATTACAATACAGCCTTTTGCATAATTAAACTAATCACATTTTTTTCAGCGCAATCACCACATAGGAAATTAACATAACTGTGCCCTTAAACTTTTTTATAAAATACACTGACGCACAGGCATTATTAATAAGTTCTCAGTCCGAGTATATACTAAAAACTATATGCCTTTGTACCTAATAGACGATACCCTATATCAGACAAAATTTATCTCAGTGAAATTTACCAGAGCTTCCTGCAATATCGTCTGCCAAATAAACACATACTAATCATTAGTTTTATTTATGTAAGATGATGCAATAAGAACTAAAGACTTTACTGAATCCTGAACCGCAATGTGAACTTTCGCGTTCTCACCGCGCGTGGTCGTGGAGTGTAAAGGGCCGCGCAGGATTATAGGCCGGCCAAGTGCACAATTACGAGGGTCAAGCGTGCGCGCCTTCTACGTCCGCAGACCTGACAGCACCGTACGACTTTATCATACTTGTAATACGTAGACTTATCAAACCACTTCCAAAACATCAGGTTTTGATAGTTCATCGGGAACCTGGACCCACCTGTTTTTTAAAGCCGATCTTCAGAAAATATTTAAAGATGATTTTTTTTACAATTGACATTATTTTATTGACCAGAAATTTGAGTTTTTACAAAATAAATTCGTAGTTCGTAAAAGCCGGGTTTGAATGGATGAACGTTAGAGGCCGTCTTTTTTGTAACGTGCAATGTTCAAATGCTGTTTGACAATATGTTGCGACCTATATAGAACTAGCTTTTAACTGAATTATATGACGTAGGTTGTTTCGAAAAGCATTTCTAATGCAAAACATCTAATGCAATAACTTCCGCGATAAACTTCAAAAACAATGCATTATTAAACTCCACAGCCGCCCTAGCTAAAACTTCCGCCGTTTCCAACGCATCGTTAACAACAACTTTCTAAGAAAAATCTAACGTGGGAAACGTAAATAGAGTGTTGTTAGTGAGCCGTTAACGTCATAAGCGCCGATCCATTTCACTTAACTGTAGTGTACGCATTTAGCTCGCATACTTGAAATATGCTAAGCGCACTCACGACCGCGACCCGGCGTAATAGCGCGTGAGACGCTCTGAGCTAGGGACGGAAAAAATCTAGACTCGCTCCAGTCAAACTAATCATATCAGTACCTTGACTGAATAGGCCAGAGGGGTAATCACGTAAAGTTTTTAACGCGCGTTAGTAGCCCGGGCATTAGAATACGGCTACGGTATCCCCTGCCTGTCGTACAAGGCGACTAAAAGGGGTCCTCGGGGTGGTACACGGTTGCAGTTGGGGGCTGCAATCGGAAAAAAAAAGGTAGATACCACTGAGGCATGACGCTAGGGCGGCACTGGTGCGTTCCGTAGGAGATCCCAGAGCCGTCCGAAATGCGTCGAGGAGGACCATCGGGGGGTTTTTAGTCGGTGCGAGTCCGACATAACCTCCGCGCTATCACCAGGTAGATCCAACTCATTTTTCCATATAAAAAGTGACATTTAGATCTACCCGACGATAGTACAATGCGTAACGTGATCGACCCGCAGTTGTATATAAACGCTTCAATGTTTGACAACCTAATTCCAATAATTGACATACGCTTTGTCACCTCTATTGTTTTAAATTAAGGTTGTAAGTGCCGAGTACCTAATGGGTCAATGTCTTATTGGGGTTTATTTGACTACTTGTTCACGAATTCAATAGACATATAAAATATTTCACAATCGATGTCGCGATGGGATACTGTTACAACCCTTTATAACCTAAGATCCTATATGTTGTGCCCGGGACCCTTCTAGCCCTGCCCCCCTATTCTGTAACTTGTTTAAGCTCACCTCAACGCTCACCTTCAAATATATCTTGACACCGCGATGCGTAGTAACTAAGCGTAGGTAGAGGTCTAGTTTCGTAACGGGTGACCAGCAGGGTGAGCCGCATTTGCGCGTAGCGAATAACAGCCCAGGGCATTCCTAAATGAAACGACCAGCTGTAGGTACCTCTATATTCAGCCACCAGTATGTTCTTCAGAGTAGCTATCCTGTATAGGAATTAGGTAGTGTCAGTTGAAAAATTATGTACTCGTAACTCCTTGCATGACATAATGTGTCACGTCACGTGTGATGATGAAGACATCTGCTATATACAATGTTGGTGTGCGGTGTAGTACAACTTATACGTAGCGTTACTTTACTGCGTTGCTGCGCCCCGAATCAACTATTGTCTAAGCTACTATAGGATAGTGTTTATCCCGGGTCTACGCAGACGAAGTCGCGGGCGGAAGCTAGTAGAGTGTATTTGATTGGAACTCTTATACAGATACATAAATAAAGATGGCGGCGCGAAGCTTAAATATCTCCGTTAAGTTAATTCATTTTTAATACAAAAAGTTCATGTTTTGCTTTAAAAACGAGTGTAAAGTGTGCATAAACCCTCAATTACGATCCATAAATGTTATCTACAGTTAATACTTGAAGCTCAAAAAGTTATAAGTGAAATAGAAATAACCGGACTAAACAGTTTTTGTGTTGTGAATTATTATATCTGAAGTGCCTACGGAACACTATAAATCTATAAAAACAGTGACTATTCAAGTGTTAAACAAAGCATATTAAAAGCACCAAGAACTATGGAATGTTTGCAAAAAATAACCTATTAAAACATTTTCACTATTTTGAATTCATAACTGCCGCTTTGATTGATGCGTAAGCTTCGTTTCAAATTTTGACCATTCCGTGAACAATTAACGCCATCTATACTGTGAGAAGTACAAATATAATTGCAGCGCCATCTGTTTAATAGTGAGAGCACTACCCTGTCTTGTCTAATGTGAAACTAGACTCTTGCACCACATTGGTTCTAACTCCACTTGAAGTTTTGTGACACTAGATGGCGCCGTCTACTCGCGCTCGCTGATTCGTTTGAATAACTGAACTAAGGTCGGTGGAACAAATAACTATTAAAATGATTTGTCTCGCTTGTAACAAGAGAACAGATAGATTACAGCGTCTGTTCTGCACAAAATGCAAAGGATGTTTCCATTACCCTTGCGTTAATATTACGTCGGCAACCTTCAGAGAGAAACAAGCCAGCCTTAAAGCAGAATGGAAGTGCTCTTCCTGTCAACTGAATACATCCCATAGACGGAACGACAGCATGCACGCGTCCCCGGCAAATACCGGGCGAACACCAGAAGACACAAATACAACCAGAGACACAGACATCTCAAACGTGCTAGGTGATACAGATATACTGCATACGTCATCTCCGCATCAACAGACGAGGAACAGATGCATTACAGACACGCCAAACACTGACAACATCTCCTTTGACAAATTTAGCCACCTAATTAAGAAAGAGTTTGAGGTAATTAAGGAAAGTTTGACTCAATCCATTATTGATAATATTAAGGCAGCATTAGTAACAGAGTTTAATAAAAAAATAGACAGCCTCAAAGAAGAATTATTCTGTAGCACGTCCACGTTGACGGAGGAACAATCACAACTGCAAAAAAAGTTACACGCCACGAATGAAAATATTAAAAGATTAGAGTTGGAAAATTCAAAACTTTCCACTGAGTTGAAGGCATTGACTAAACGTTTCGAACACGGAGGCCTAAAAATAATGAACGAAAATGAAAACAAAACAATAGTTTTATATGGATTAGACGAATACCCTGGAGAGAATTGGCACGTCCTTATAGATCGTGTCACTAGCGTATTTTATGAAATACTGGGAACGAATATTAATGGGTTTATAGAGGACCTCAAAAGGATAGGTAAACGAGGATATCGTAGACCTATACAGATTGAACTAATAAGCAAGAGGATGAGGAACTATATTTTGAACAATAAAAAAATTTTCATGAGCACAGGACTGGCGGTCTCAGAATTTATGGATACGGCTGCACTAGAAAAAAGAAGAATCCTGAGAGATACACTTAAGGACGCACGAAAGCATGGCTTTATCCCAATTGCAAAATACGATAAGGTATATGTAAATGGCTCAGAATATACACTCAACTCGGAACATAGACCGAGCACTTGTGAGCAAAATGTTAGCCACCATGTAAGCTCTAATCCAATTGACACCGACCGTCCCCAATTGACTGTATCAAGTGACAGTAGTGGAAGTAATTTTCGTCGATAATCAGTCTACTTATTTTACAGCATTTTTTCAAAATATGCAAAGCTTTAATAATAAAACCGACATATTAGAGAGCTTTCTAGACGGACACCCCTATGATGTTCTATGTTTAACGGAAACATGGATGACGTCACCACAAATCGAACTAGTTCGTATTCCAGGCTACGAGTTAGCCACAAGCTTCAGCCGAAATGAACACAACGGAGGAGGAACGTGTATCCTGCTTAAGAATGGTGTAGAATACTTCGTGCGGGAAGATATTAATGAAATATCGACTGAGTATATATTTGAATGCTGTTGTGTTGAATTGCCTAAACTAAACACTATACTTATTTGCGTATATAGACCTGACCGAGACATCGAGACTTTTTACAAATGTATGGAAACTATATTAGATAAAATTAAACACAAGGAACAGTGTAAAAAAATTGTGATAGGGGGTGACTTCAACGTTAATATGCTACAGAAATCTAAGTTCACTCGCCGTTTATCCGATCTCATGCTAACCCTAAATCTTACGCAGATAATTAAGGAACCAACGCGAATTACATTAAACTCCGCCAGCTGCATTGATTTGGTCTTCACTAACAATAAATCCTATGATGTTTTGATTGCGGAATACGGACTGTCCGATCATAAAAGTCTCATTTGTAAGTTCGAGAACCAGTTAAGTAAAAGTAATATAAACATACTTAACAAGCCGCACACAACATACAAACGTATTCATAATTTAAAAAACCAATTGGCATTCAAAATGGAACTAACAAACATCAATTGGAACCTAGTACTTTCTCGTAATAAGAATGTAAACGACAACTTCAATGCTTTTGCTGATATACTCCAAAATATATTAAATGAAAAAATTCCCATTAAACGCTTGACGATAAAAAGTAAACCTAAAAATACTTGGCTTACAAGAGGTCTTAAGATATCTTGTACGCATAAGAGACTACTTAAAATACATGCAAGCAAAACAAATAGCTCTATTCTTAAAACGCACTACAAACAATACACAAAAATCTTAAAAAAAACCGTTATTAAGTCAAAATCGTTAAAATATATCAATGAAATGCAAAAATCAAGAAACAAAACGGCAACAATGTGGAAGATTATAAATAATATAAAAAATAATGTAAAGAAAAAGAAAAATATTCAATTAAAAATCATGCCTCAAAATTACATTACAGAAAACCCTAAGTTAATAGCAAATACTTTTAATAATTTTTTCACCTCTGTTTATGATTGTCAGGAAAGCCAGCAGGGTAATCATGTAATATCATGCGGCCGCCCAGTGTGCTCTCCTTCTTCGAAATCACTTTATTTAAACCCAGTTTCTGAGCTGGAGATCTTTAAAATTATACGCGACCTAAAAAATACTCACAGCACCGGAATAGATGACATTCCTACCACCTTATTAAGGTTGTGCGCCACTGAACTAGCGCCGCCCCTATGTACGCTGATTAACCAATCCTTTAACGAAGGTGTTTTCCCTCAACAACTTAAGATAGCAATAATAAAACCTGTACATAAAAAAGGCAATGCTCTTGATACAAATAATTATCGACCAATAGCACTTTTGCCCACTATATCTAAAGTTTTTGAAAAAAGTATGCACAACCGTGTTTACAATTTCCTAGAAAAGAATTTTATATTAAATAATAATCAATATGGCTTTAGGAAACATCGGTCAACTGCCCTTGCCGTAAGCAAGTACACACAGGAGATCCTGGAAACAATAAATAAAAAGCGGATTGCGGTCGGACTGCTCCTCGATCTTACCAAAGCATACGACAAAGTATCCCATAAAATTCTTTTAAATAAATTGTATGGCTGCGGAATAAGAGGGATAGTGCACGACTGGTTTACGTCTTACCTTGACAAGCGCACGCAGTTCGTCCAGGTTGAATACTTTAACCCGATATCTAATAAGCTGGAACTTGTCCGATCTGACATTACAGAAGTAAATGGCTCAATTCCACAAGGAAGTGTGCTGGGATGTCTACTATTTTTACTCTACATCAATGATCTCCCCAAAGAAATCGATGCCAATTGCACAATGTTTGCAGATGACGTATCCGTCCTTTTTGATCTTAACACGGATGATAATTTTAATGACAAGTTATCCCAAACACTCGATTTAATTAACCACTGGATGCATGACCACAATCTTTCAATAAATACAAACAAAACTAAACTAATTCAATTTCATCCTTACCAAAGAACACCACCACTTCTCAAACTACAACTAAACCACACAGAAATAGAAGAAGTAGGTAACTTTAAACTCTTAGGCATTACTTTAGACAGCAATATGAATTGGAAAACTCACATTTTAAACATTAAAACGAAAATATCTCAATTTCTTTATGGACTATTCACACTACGCAAAACTACAAACTTCAACACAGCTCTATCCGCCTATTACGCCTTTGCACACTCATGGTTGCGATACGGAATTATAATGTGGGGCAATAGCACGGACTCACACGATATATTTGTCATGCAAAAAAAATGCATACGCATACTTGTGGGCATACGCAATTCGGATAGCTGCAGACCCCATTTTGCTAAACATGGTATACTTACATTACCATGTTTATATATTTTAGAACTAGGCTTGTTTGCACGAAAAAATCCTCACCTGTTCTCAAAGCAAAAAAATAAAAGATTCCAATACAAACTAATATTACCAGTACCAAACCTAGAAATATACCGAAATAGCCCCCATTACGCAGCAGTAAAATATTATAACCACCTTCCAAACCATATCAAAGCAGAGGAAAGAGACACAGTATTTGCAAAAAAGTTGAAGTTATTCCTAGAGAAAAAAGCGTATTACACTGTGGAGGATTTTTTTGATGATAGCAATTAGTTACAAGGATAGATTGAAAAACTAAATGTACTTAGTATGGTAGTTACAGTCAAAGTATATCATTATAGTGGGCCTAATTCTGTAATTGTATTAGTAGTACCTTGTAAAATATTGTACGTTTAAAAAAAAATTGCTACACTCGCTTGAGGGGCTTTTATATACTGATGCTTATAATATAACCTAGATAAGAGTAGTTAGATATAGATATTAGTTTTTAAGTACCATTTGCAATACCCTGTCAGGGTCCATGTGATACTATAATTTATTTAATGTAACAACTGTAATACCATGGTGTGCAATAAAAATTATGATTATGATTATGATTATTACAACCAAAATAGAACTTACTTTGTACGATGTATCGATACTGTTTGTGATGCTTGTACTGTGCACCTTCTCTCATCGCAGCCGCACATTACCGACTATTCATTGATGATGCACTTTACCCTTTCTATACAACTTGTTAATAGCTTTAAGCGCTAGTATTTCTACACTTAGCAAAATAGACTCAAAGCAACAGGTTTATTAGGGGTTTGCATAGGTTTTTTTTTCATATAGGCTTAAATAAGCACCTACTTCATATATGCACTTTTTATAGATATTTTCATGTTAATTCTCTAACATCAAATTGGGAATTAAATATACATATGTACCTAGTCATTTGCACCAAAATGTTTAAATTAATATTAGTTTCTCTTCTCATGCTCGAAAAGTGTGTCATATTAGGCTTGTCGAGTAGGACTAAAGTAGTAGATGTAGATTTAGCCCCTAGGGAAAATATGCGTACATATTTATAATTTACAAAACATTTTAATTTGACCAATCAAAATACTTTTCTAAAATCCACCAATCACAATATACACATCGATCGTCAATCGGAACGTTGGGTAGGTGTAGGTGGACTACCCCTATTTCGCAATCATTAAAATAAATTAAAGGCCCGTCAAAACATCCGAGCGCGGCGGACTGCATACGAATAAGCAATAAGATAGAGCGAGAGAGATATCAGAATGTCTCATCGTATCATAAAGCTTATATCCCGTATGCAGTCCACCGCGCTAGCACGTTTGGACGCGCCTTAGATCGTTTGTGTTTCAATTTAGTATCTGTGTCAAAGCAGTTTTTAAAAATAAACATGCCGGCAAATTAAGCAATATTTTCGCCATGGAATTAATTACGAATTACGAGTACCTATGCATTGTGGGTGGATTATTTTCTCGCAATCAAAATGAAAAGTAGAGTGTACCTATATTTAAAAGCTTGTTTAAAAGCCATATTACCTACCCCTCGAACAATTCTGAAAAATAACCATCTCGTGATAATATTCTCAAGAAAAAATAAACAGTCTTTGCAGAGTTCGTGATTATTGTTATATTAATTTCCTTATTAATAATAATTATGTAATTAAGTAGTAGAACAGGATTAACACATGTTCTTCATAACATTTCTGAACAGGTGGGACATTTATGATCCATTAAAACTTACAACAAATTATCACGCTTCAGGTATGAATCAGCCAGTAACAAACAGTAACTGGGGATTAGGTATGTCGTAAAACTGACTTTTATATCTGTTGGTTATTTAGACGCACGCAACTAATAGTTTCAATTCTAAAGTTGAAATTACGAATAGTAAAAGCCATCATAAAAGTAATTATTATTCACTTCAGTACTTTGCAATTAAGACTAGGCTTGGGACAATGGGTTCACCGCTATAAAACATACTTTAAGCCTTTGCAACAAAGGACCATCCGATTCGCCGTATTTCTACAGTGCGAGTAGTACCTAATCGTAATCGACAATTATTATTGCTAGTGCATACCTTTTAAGATAATATAAATTCAATTGCATAACAAGCAGTGAGATAGCAATAAAGGATATAAATTAATAAGCCCACTAGTCGGTAGTTACCGGTGTTATCTGGTTAAGTGGCTGGACGTGGAATTACGAGCGACCCGCGAGCCTCGAGCGAGGATACGGTGCTCCGATTCTATTGCGCCCTTTTGCATATAATTTTTTGGCAGATGGTTTCAATTTGCAGCGGATTGTTATTGTTAATTGCGGCAAAATTTGGGCTCAGCTGCATTTCTAACAATCCCTATTAGTGATAATGTTCACACATAATAATTGGCCATTGATAGGAAACGAGATTTTTGTTGCATTCGTTAATTTTTATTCGTACCTATTGACTTTGTTTTGACACGTGGTTCTGCTAGAGAGGCCGTTTGTCTTCACTCACCACTATTATGCGAGTCCCATTGGCGTTAACATGGGGCCATGTTTGTTGCAGTTATTTCATCCGTTTATTAACTTTATTAATGTTATTTCGTGAGCTGTTTTAAGATTTTGTTAATACTTCAAGGGGTCAGCTTGGATTAATTTCCATCACTTTGAATATTTTTTTAATGCCTATTACCTATATATCCAAGTTCGGATATTGTATCAACAGTTTCCTCATATGTTGATTTTCATCCATAGTAGTGTACCTATAAAAAATCTGTATCATAAAACCATGTGAGTGAAATCAATGATATCAAAATGTCAAGTCCAGCGGGTCTAATATTGTAAACGTTTAAACCAATATTTCAGAATAGCTAGCCGCTATCACGGCGATGCGCGTGATTCGATAGCTCGCTAAGGGCGGCGAAGGCGGGGCGCGCCGTCGGCCCACACGATGCGGCCCACGCACGACGCCGACGCCTGTGCACACACTAGTTGTACAGTCGAGTTCTCCAATATCTATACAGACAACCTTTCAAAAATATCTACACATGTGTCTTATGTGAGTAATAATAAAGCCTGTGTACAGATATTTTTGAAAGGTTGTCTGTATAGATATTGGAGAACTCGACTGTACCAAGTGTACGCTCGAATCATACTCTATGAGACATTGTGTATTCTTTCTTTATGTAGTGTAAGCGTTAGTGAAAGAAACCTGATATTGATAGTAAATTGACTTTCTTTTTTCTTTTGTTGAATATCCTATGACATTTTTATACCTTATCAATAATTTTCTAAATGTTAAGAAATTACAATAAATTATTTAATAGTAGATTGTATTACTAGGGAGCAAAATGGTATATTGATGCGAGGGTGACTAATTGAATCCAGAACGAAGGGAAGGCTCCCAGAATAGAATCCCGAGCGTAGCGAGGGATTCTAACGTGGAATCCTGAGCGTAGTGAAGGATTCAACGTCGCCCGAGATATAAATAATTTTGCTACCGCATAATACACTCTTCTTTTCACTCCTCACACACACGACAATTACAGTAAATATTTAATTAAAATAAGTTTCTGTCAAAATGTCATTTTTGGTACAAGCTTTTATTGCCGACTGTACTTTTATGGATACCGTCATCAACTACTTATTGAGACGATACTAACGAGCCCAAACTCAACGGGGTTATAGTTTTTGAGTTTTCCTTATAGTTTTCGAGTAAAATGCCTGTGACATACGGACAGACGGACAAGGGTTCCGTTTTTGCCATTTTGGTTACGGAACCCTAAAAAGGCCCTCGAGGCATTGTACTTGATCTGATCCTGAACTGAATCTTTAAATTGTAAATAAACACAAAAAATCATTTAGCATTAATTGGGAAAAGGCCTGATTGTCTAACATTGGTTCCATGACAGAAAGGGCGGTGCCTCTCATGGGACGCTACATGTGTTAACACGTTTGCCCCGTCCCATTTGGGCCACACCATCAGATCCGCGGCGTCGGCCGCCGAGTCGACGGCTCGGTTGAAACATGCCAAGTACTCTGCCTTGGAGCCAATGTACGACTTTGTGCCAGTGGCGGTGGAGACTGCGGGACCTTGGGGTACGGAGGCCAAAGACTCCATAGGGGATTTGGGATGGCGGCTTAGGGATAGGGGATGTGATAATGGTTCCGGATCGTGCCTGGCTGGCTCAACAGATTTCCTTGGCCATTCAGCGCGGCAACGCCGCCAGTGTCATGGGAACTTTCGAGCCACCAACGATCCGGAACGGTCCTTTTTGTTAGTTTAGGTTAGTACGTATTGCTGACGAAGCCTGTTGCGGATTCTATCAGTGTCCATGTATTTATAATTTTATCAATAAAAATTGTAGCATTAAATTAACTACATTTTGTTGGGTTTTTTGGCTGCCGACCCTCGATTTTTGCCTGTCTATCTGAGGAAAGCCAATTTCAAGTATCGATTCGAAGTATTAGGACTCGTATATTTAAGCTCGGCTGATTTTCGGCAATATAGCCATTCAAGTAGCTGATGGATCGTGAAATTAATTTATAGTGGTATTTATCCTGTTTCTGTTTTCCATAAATGCCATACTACGATTAAATAAATATAGGAACATTTTGTGCATTTTCGTTTTTCACTACAGAATTTATTTTAATTTTACATATTCTGGGACAGTATAAATAAAAAACTCAAACTAATAGGGCTTGTGTAAAAAGTAAGCCAGCCCCATCGCTGTTTGCCTGAATAGTTCTTTTCAATGTTGTCCTCATTAGATTTCCTCGGCGGCTTGTCCGTGTCTACAGTCGCAGCGCACAAAGATGAATACGTCCTTATACAAATATTCAAGGCTGAGCTGATTTTATAAAAAAGATATCCGTCACCAGAACCTTGATATTATTTTCTTACCTGTGAAACTAAATTGTAAGTAAAACATAGAATTCTATAATTATATCCCTAATGAGGGCATTGGCAATCTGTATGTATAATATGTAAACTTTCATTAATTGCTGATGCGTAGGTGACATTGGGTTCCTACTTCCTACCCTACACCTGACGACCACTTTGTCATATTAGGTAGTGAGTGACCCTACGATGCAGGTGGTCCCGAGTTCGAATCCCGGTAAGAGATTTATTTGTGTGAGCACGAATATTATTGAAGTCACTAAGTCTTGCTGGTGAAAGAATTTTCGAAACCGTAAGAGTCATCATCATCATCATCATATCAGCCCAAAGACATCCACTGCTGGACATAGGCCTCCCCTAAAGAACTGACCGATTTCTCCGCCACCCGCATCCAGCGGACTCCTGCGACCTTTATCAGGTCATCAGTGGGGGCTACCCACGCCGCGCCTTCCGGTACGTGGTTGCCTTTCCGCCCCAACGGCCATCGGTTCTAAGTGCAATGTGCCCCGCCCACTGCCACTTAAGTTTAGCGATTTGGAGGGCTATATATGGTTACCTTGGTTCTGCTGCGGGTAGCCTCATTTCTGATGCGATCACGCAGAGAAATTGCCAACATAGCCCTCTCCATTGCCCTTTGGGTGACTTTGAGCCTTCTTATGAGGCCCATAGTAAGCGACCATGTTTCAGTGCCATTTGTCATCAGTGGCAACACACCGTCACAGACTTCTTCTTCTTATGTTATACATGTATATATGTGACGGTTTTTGGGAAAAGGTCCCACTTTGTCGATATGGAGTTAAGAGTAGTTCCTAATACTACAGATCATACGCTATCTTTTGGTGAAAGATTCATGTCTCTAGGTGCTATAGTTATTTTTTAAAAATTCTGCAAAGTTGCAGAAGTGAAAAAGCGACAATTGAGAAAACGTTGGTTAAAGTTTGGGATGGCAGAAAACACACTTCTACTTTGAAGTTATGGAGTGGTTGGTATTAAATGAATGGGCATACTTTAGGGATTTCAAATTAGTTAAAATCATGTATGTAACCTTAGTATTTTGAATGTTATGGAGGCTTGAACATAAAAACGGGACGAAAATATGTAAATCCTGAATATGGGTTTATTTCTATATTATATTATACGGCACGCAGATTTATCATTAAAGTTGTATTTATAAATGGTTTTCCATGCTAAAACAGACAGAAATAATTCTGTGGATCCTTTTATTTAGTTATTATGTCAAAAAGTTAATAACAAATGATTTAAAGAGTGCCATGCATAAAAATTAAAATACACGTGTCTCTTAATATATAACATGAGATTACTTAAAAAACATACTTATCAAGCATAGAAAGTATGTAAAATATCAAATTATAAGTACTTTTTGTGTGTATAAAGTTTAGTGATTTTATATAGGGAGGGTCCCACTTTGTCGATTTACTAAACTTTAGTGCTTCTTCATTGAAAGTGTTTGTGTTTGGTATATTTTTCAATTTTATGTATGAGATAATGGTTTGTTATTGTTAATCTAAGAGTGTTTGATACTAACGTCGTTTGTTTAAACTTTTTTAACGTAATCGAACGAAATTTCTTTTCGACTCAAGTTTAGTGACCCACTTTGACGGTTTAGTGGATCATACGCTACTTGATGCACATTACTACACCCAACCTCAGCGGTAGCTTGCCTCGCACTGATCGCCGTCGCCGCTTGCGCTACATAATATTCAAAATACATGATTTTAACTAATTAGAAATCCCTAAAGTATGCCCATTCATTTAATACCAACCACTCCATAACTTCAAAGTAGAAGTGTGTTTTCTGCCACCCCAAACTTTAACCAACGTTTTCTCAATTGTCGCTTTTTCACTTCTGCAACTTTGCAGAATTTTTAAAAAATAACTATGACATGAATCTTTCACCAAAAGATAGCGTATGGTCTGTAGTATTAGGAACTACTCTTAACTCTATATCGACGAAGTGGGACCTTTTCCCAAAAACCGTCACAAATATGATATCGACGATTTTTTCTGTATGCGACAAAGTGGGTCGCTGGGCACTAAACTTTGAGGCCCTAAAAAGGTGGTTAAAATGGAGATTTATGCGTCGTCATCAAAATCATAGGTTTATTACAGTCTGTTCTATCAGTTTTCATCGAAAGTTGATTTTCGGTAAGTTTTGCCATATTTCACTAAACTGCCCGTAACTCCGTAACTAGAATCGACAAAGTGGGCCCTTTTACTAAACACCGTCACATATAAGTTTGTATGTCGGCGTCTAGTACCCTAATACTACATACAGATTTTCTTAGTTTAGGTTTCGTTCGATTTGTGAAAAACTGTCCCCCTATATAAATGTAGGTATTTCTACAGCTTCTTACCAAAGTACATATGTAGGTACGAATGTTATAGGCAATGCAAGCAGGCAAACTGTTAGTGCAAAAATAAAATAGAAATATTTTCGCTTATGTGCAAACTAGCGTCCGCTTTTACGAGCTTTTAACCCATTTTGAGCAATTAGCCGCGTCGGCCTGGCTAATGCCGGGCGCAGATATAATCCCTGTCCTTAGTGCTACTCAAATTTACGTATTAAGGTTTGTTTTATTTTAAACCGATGGCAAACAAGGGTACGGCCTGCCTGGTGGTAAGCAGACACCCTACCTTATGGGCGCTTGCGACCCGAGGAATCAGAAGCGCGTTGCCAACCCTGTATTGATTTGAGGATCCATTGTGTTGGCATGTCGAGATAAATGCAGGACCCTCGCATCCTCAGGCGCTCTGAGGGGTAATCACGTAACGTATCGAACGCGCGTTAGGACAATTTAACCGTCATTTTCCATATAGATTAGTGACATTTAACTCTACCTGACGCGCGTACAATACGTCACGCGATCGACCTGCTGGTGATCATAAAATGTATCTCAATAACTTTCAAAAGGATCATCATCATCATCATTATCATATCAGCCGAAAGGCGTCCACTGCTGGACATAGGCCTCCCCCAGAGAGTTCCAAATTGACCGGTCCTCAAAAAGGATCAGGTCCTCGTCAAATAAACAAAGGGCATCAGACTGAATTGGAGTTACAAGCCTCTAAAGTTTACGGTGCCCGCTTAGCATCAGGCATGAGGAACGCTTTTTACCCATTACTGAGCATTCGCTGTTCTTCAGTCTGTTTGCCTCGTAGTTAATGTTCCGTATTTTGAATCGTATATCGTTGTTAGGTATTAATCGAAAGAAAGGAACTCTATTCGAAATTAGAATCTGTTTACCTACCCTTTTTTTAGGTAAAATAGAAACAGTAAACAAGCAGGTAATTAACTTTCCTACAACAAAGTCATAATTGCTATAATATTAGTACAGTCGAGTTCTCCAATATCTATACAGACAACCTTTCAAAAATATCTGTACACAGGCTTTATTATTACTGACATAAGACACATGTATAGATATTTTTGAAAGGTTGTCTGTATAGATATTGGAGAACTCGACTGTACATACCTATAGTTATATTATTATTATTATTTAGAGCAAACTGTAAACTAAAGATACCTAACTTAATGAAAAAAAAACCGGACAAGTGCAAGTCTGACTCGCCCACCGAGGGTTCCGTACAAAATTACAAATGTATAGTTTTCAAAAAAATTCTAATTAAAGGAAAAATTTAAAAATGTAATGCTCCAAGCCGGATTCGAACCGGCGGCCACAGGCATACATGGCCCATCGCTACTAACCAACTGCAGAGCTATCGGAACAATCTGTCTCGGCCATTAAATCTTTCAATCAGTTCCTTCTTACAACGCCTTAGGGAGGCGAGTGTATGATTCTCCAATTTTTCCCTGTACTTAAATAAATAAATAAAATAAATAAATATTAGGGGACATTCTTACACAAATCGAACTAGGCCTATAGTAAGCTCAATAAGGCTTACTAAAAAAAGGGGTACTTGTATTGTAAGACGATATTACTTGCCAAATTTCATAGTCCTAGGTCATGGGGAAGTACCTTATAAATTTTGATTCCCTTCAGGGTGTCGAAATATACATTTTTTGTGGCATAAACGGCCGTATCTTTTTTTAACGTCAACTTAGAAGTTTGATTTTTGCACAGCTTCAAGGGACTGTAGACCTAAGTACATGGTTCAAATTTCAACTCGATACCTCCATGCGTTCTTGGGATAAAGGGTCTTGACAGACAGACAGACAGAACAAAGTGATCCTATAAGGGTTCCGTTTTCTTCCTTTTGAGGTAAGGAACCCTAAAAATACATGGATAGACACGAATGCAGACTTATCTTCATTGCCCAACATCTAACTAAAACCAAGTCCCCGACGTCTAAGAACTTGAGAACTAGAGTATGCTATTATATTCTGTCTATATAGTAACACTGTTCTGCTCTATCTACCGCAAAAGCCCGATCTTTACTGTAGTAATTTAGGCTATCTCGACTATCATTATTTTCGATAGAGAACCGTCGGCGTTCGTCATAATCGATAGCCCATCGAGACAGTGCGTTGGACAGAAGAAACTTACCGTACCGTTGCACCAGGGGTCGACAACATTTTATATTAGACTTCTACGTAGTGTAACTACAGAGGAGTATATAGAAAGGGTTCAGATATCAGGTTTATTACACAATTCAGTCTGATACTGTATCTGTTTGGAATGTGTGTAAATTAGGTTAAATACTTTAAGAATAAATACCGGGAAAACTACAACACAGTAAAGTTGCCCACCTCTTTATCTGGAAAGTAAATTTTATAAGATTGCTGTCATCAGAAAATTTCGCTGTACATCACTATCCGCAGTAAAGGTTCACGGTAAGTCACTTTCTTTTGGCTGTTTTATTTACAAACAACACACAATTGATAAGCATATATTATATTGTCTTGGACATACTTTGGCATTTCCAAGCACAAGAAAGAGTAACTACACACATTTTCAGTCAGCATTAGAAATGCAAGTCAGATGTAAATACATTGTACACAACCAAATTTTACAATAGTTCGTTCACTATTAATTCTATCCGACTGTGGAACCTCTTGACATCAGACAAGCAAAATCTATCGGCAACCTCAAATCCCTTCTTAAACAACATTATTTGTCTCTCCCCTAACCCTGATTGTATTTTTTGGCTGACTGTTTATGTATCATTATATTTGTGTTTGTTTTATTTGT
The DNA here is from genome assembly GCA_932294315.1 of Epinotia nisella. Lineage (NCBI taxonomy): Eukaryota > Metazoa > Arthropoda > Insecta > Lepidoptera > Tortricidae > Epinotia > Epinotia nisella. The sequence continues at coordinate 10,853,017 of OW028680.1, forward strand.
ATATATGTATGATTGTCTATGTATGTTTATATATAGAGGTATTTATGTACGTTTATTTTTATAATTTCTTGATTTTTGTTTAATAATAATCTCTGCACCACCTACTGCATAATCTAGTTTTATCTCTTTCTCCGATACCCAAAGGTTGTCTGGAAGAGATCGCTCTTCAGCGATAAGACCGCCTGTTGTCTACCTCTACCTACATGTTATTGTATTGTTTCTCTCTGTAACTGCTTTGTTTGTGTGAGGTGTGCATTAAAGAGTATTTGTATTGTTGTATTGTATTGTTTTTGTAGATAAGTTTGTCCAAAAAACCAAGTCATAATATATGCTGACTACGCTAGCTACGGTATCCTAGTGGTTCAGGCATGCGGCTGTCAAGCGGCGGTCGAGGGTTCGAATCCCGACTCATACCACAAGGAAAACATCATGAGGAGGCAAATTTTCCCTCTGGGTTGGAAGGTCAGATGGCAGTCGCTTTCGAAAAAACTAGTGCCTGTGTCAAATCTTGGGCTTGGGACTAGGTGTCCTTAGGGTAGGTGTGTTTAGGGCACAAGCGGGAATAAGGCTAGGAGGATTATGATGAACCGGGGTGGTAAAATATGTTTTTTTTTTCTCACGCGTCACCGCGGTTGTAATACCAAATGGTAAGAGACGTGACGCGAGCGGCCTCCGATCGTGGTAAAACAAACTCGGCCCGCAGGCGGGGCGGGGCGCAAGTACGGCACGCGCCGTACCGATTATTTCGTACCGCAACGCTTAAAACCAACCCGATACAGGAAACCATCATTTCCTAGCGGGACCCAAGTACGGTAATAACAATAACGACCCGGTATTACGGGGATCTAGGTGATGCGCCATTTGTAAATACGGATTATTTTCTGACACTCCTTACGGTGTTTTGTCAAACTAAAACTATACATATGACGAAGAAAACACAAACACTATGTAGGTACATTAACTGCAGCCGAAGTTTATAACGTTCCTTCTAATTATTTCAATAATCGTTTAAGTAATGTATAAATCCATTAGATACATACATTCGTAGATCCATAACGTATGGTAGGTACCTACTTTTAATATATTGCTGATGGCTTGCTACATATAGTAAACGGCCTTTACCTATTCGGTCCATCGCTTTCGCACTTGCTTCGCATTTCAATATGTTTTGCGCGTTCATATTAACGCTTTAGAACGGCGCTAGTGAATACGAGTGGAAAATATATTAAAACGCGAAACGACGAACAAAAGTAGACCTTCAGATTCTAATAAGCATAATAAATAGCACAAAGTGTAACATTACTCCTCTTTAACGCGTATCATCCAATCTACATAAAGAAAGGGCTAATTATAAAGACACTTGAGATACGGATCGTATAAAGCGCTTGGCGCGTGAGCGATACCCACTGACTTGTCATTCAATTATTAAAAAACTCACATTCAAGCGCTATGCAAGTATTAATCCCCGTGTCAAGTGCAAGGAGTTAAGTGCAATCACCAATCAAGATGCAGGTGCCACGCACCTGCTTTTCTTTTCCAATGGTCTACTCGTAAGTGCTCTACGGGTAGTTTAAATAGCCCATCGCCATTTGACATAAGCAAAATTTGTACTTGAACCGAAGTCTCCTTAAGCACATATGTAATATGGCATTAAAAACACAATCGTCCTTAATCCGTCAATGTCGGTGATTAGTAACTTTTTATCGTTACCACTCTATTAAGTTAGTAGTTCTATCAGCAGCTTGGCGCCTCTCTTAGGCGTATGTGTCTGATGGCACTTAATTCCTCACATGAACAACTTGATAATAAATACTTAGCATGGAAGGTAAAACTATTCTGAAACCAAAGCTGCGGACTAATTTAACGATTTCAACGAATTAAGCGTAAAAAGAAAATATGTATAAATTAAGACGTTCTATGGAAAGCGATGAAGACATTCCATAATATTTCAATCTCACGTCATGTTCAAATCGAATTAAATCAGTCACTGGCTGAAAAGAATCGTTCCTTGGCACGAATGGACAACAATGCCTGTTATTAAAAAAAGGAGAGGTGATAAAGAACGTATAATTTGTTCTTTAATTAGTACGAGGCAGAATGACGGGCGTGAGTAGCTTTTCGTTTCGCATGCGGAACATGGCAGATATACGATTTCGGAAGTTACATTGATACTGCAACGATAAAAAGGGTTCTTAGTAGGGTTACATGATAGGGGCTAATTGGCGATCATGGGCCATTACGATTGCATTAACAGCGAGCAATTATCCTGCAGTAATGATACGGCAGTCTTGTAAGATACTTATAAGGTTAAATCAAGATAAGACCGTCAATCTACGCAGGCGGGTGTGGTCAAAAATCCCATCTTGGCAGTGGCTGCAGTTTGACGTATGAATTGAATTGGGATATCGGTGGCACTCGCGCCGCTCGCTCTGGGGCGCAAATGAAGAATGCGTTTTTGGGATATCGAAATCACATGATATTCTTTTTGATTCATGTACTCCCTCTAGCATAAGCGCATACTCATATGTATGTGAGTGGAACGCGTTAATATTGAGATGGGATTGATATGAAATTAGAATGCGATTTAGTAGCACAATTGAGCTTCTGCTCTTCGCAGCTGCGCATGTCACCATTTCGGACGATGTTTATTTCGCGGATTTCATTTGATAGTTATTGTTTGAGAGATTTCAGTGAGGGATTTTAAATAGAATGGGGTATTGAAGATGCCATTTTCAGGAGGGAGTTATAAAATAGGAAGTTATCTTATACGACCGCGATGAACCCTGTCAAGTTTTGTAGGTACTACAAAACTACAAAATAGAGACAGACAGAACGACCAGTAGGGACATGCGTAAAGAGACACAATGTCATGTAGGGACATGTGTAAAGAGACACAACGTCATACAGGGACATGTGTAAAGAGACACAACGTCATGTAAAATTATTATTCTACATTTTGATTCGCTGTGATAAACATAGATTCATTTAAAGTACGTGAAAGAGAAAGAACCAAAAGGTTTAAACATTACTTGTCCACGTCATTTACAAATTAACATACTTACCTATGCGTCGATTTTTGCGTTCTCGAAAAAGCTCGTGAAATGTAAAAATTTAAATATAATTATAACATTCGTCAATTAAAGTCGTCATCTACAAATACCTACCTTTATTTTATATCCTCTGATTCAAAGGATATAATTCCTTAGCAGTGCGCGTACGCACAGACATCAGTTAGGCCGACAGCATGCGGCATTAGTTACTGCGACTGACGTTCCAATAGCTTGCTCTGTTTGAGAACTTCTGCCGCAAGACCGCAACCCGCCCTAATGCTGTGTACTTTATGAATGAACGTGTAAATCCGTAATCGCTGAGCGCCTTTGCAATTTCAATCGTTTAATTAAATCTGTGGCCGGTACTAGTATTTCTGCTGGGAAGTAAAGAGAATATATACTTATCAGCGGTGATCATTGATATTACAGTCCGCGACGTGGACGCAATTATCGAAATTCAGTAGGCACATATAGAAAATATCTTAGATCTTCGAACCAAGGTAACGAACACGCATCTGACTTATCTCCCCGAAAAATATACAATAAGGGCTCATTTACACAGTCATTACAGCCCGCGTCCTTCACGTGGAGAGCTCGTGTTATCTTGTTTTCACCTTTAACAAAACCATGGATGTTGCGAGATCCCGCATGAGGGATGCGGGATGAGGGCTCTAAAGAACAGCGAAAATGAGCCTTCGTGCTAGAATGTTTAGATGTTTATTTACTTTAAGCTTGAGATAGCTTAAATCCTTATTAAACCTTTATTTATAATCATGACCCCGATAAATAAACAAAGGTTGAAAAACACGTTGCTACCGCTACTTCGAATATATTAACAGGAGCAAGAGTAAATGGCTTAAGGCAGCGGAAAATAACATAAACGAAAACTATGAATTCAGCACTACTCTCTTGCACATGACCAGCAATTTGCAAGGTCAATCACGTAACGCATTGTACGTACGTTAGGTAGATCTAAATGTCAATTTTGACATGAAAAAATGACAGTTGAATTTTATTGTCCTAACGCGCGTTCGAAACGTTACGTTTAGGACAATACAAAGAGCTAATAGAACATTTGAGTGTTTCTGTTCCTAATACACTTATCTGATACTTTCTAAAATCCTAACTAATTTAACTACGTTTTTACTCAGGCTGTATAATATATGCTACGTATCCAACATCCGCTCTATCGTAGCTAACTTGATACAAAATCGTCGATTTACATTACGGACGAGATTTTTTAGCCTGTTTCTGACTCAAATCCGGAATATTTTTGCATAGCATGAATCGGAAACAGGGTTCCTACGAATAGGATGCACGCTGAGGCCAGTGTCCTGATTTAATAAAATAGAAGTGCATAGATAGAGGGACGCAGTGTCCGTGCTCTTCTCTATGGTTTTATTTTGCTTAAATGATTCATTGCTATCATACGCTTTACATTGATGTTCACAGTTTCAACATAATGTGGCGCTTAAATAATAATTAAAGCTTAACGATGACCTCTATAGCCTAGTGGTAGTGAGAGGGGGGTAAATCACGTAACGTTTCGAACACATTTTTGAGAATAGGTGTATTTTACTAGCCGCTACATAGTTCTGTAATGAAATGACTAAAAATATTTGTTTTAGTGGTGCACTCCATACATAAAACTGCAAGTCAGAAAAATATATCATTGTAAGTTCACGTGTATCAATCGATAGGCCTTTTAAAATAAATATACGGTTTCTCAGCAATTTTTTGATTCAGTGAATAGAGTCGGACATAATCGCCCCGAAAGTCACAAAAATTGTGTTCGGGGGACCTCTAATTTTTGAACGGCGTATTTAAAAAATATGAAAAAATCACGGACATAGGCTTATTAAATTCTTTCACCGAAAATTATTTTGATTAAGATCGGTTCAAAGGTTTTGAGATATTGCTGAAAAACTGTCTTCCCTATAGAAAAGGACGTAAGTGCCGTAAGATTTCGGTGACGACATGACCTTTTTAATAGGCACGGAACCCTTCGTTTTCGTGGTCCGACACGCACTTGGCCGGTTTTCCATATAATAAATTTACATCTACCTGACGCGCTTACAACAAACAAGCCGGAGGTCCCGGGTTCGAATCCCGTTAGGGGCATTTATTTGTATGATGAGCACGAATATTTTTTCCTGACTCATGGGTGTATTTAAGTAATTATTTATCTATATAAGTAGGTATCTGTATCATCTAGTATCCATCATAGTAGTACAAGCTAATATGCTTAGTTTGGGACTAGGTCGATTTGTGTTAGAGTGTCCCCAAATATTTAATATTATTAATACTAGTATTAATACGATTTAATACAAATCTTATACTGAGGTAAAGTTTTGGCTTTTAAGTTTGTATATATTTAGCAGGTGATAGCTGGAAACTACTATACGGAATTCAAAAATCACTAGTATCTACCTATGTATATAGACCGGACCTTCCAGGTGGGCATAGGCATTTTATTTTATCCCTGGGCTAAAAGCCCAGCGTTATTGTATAACGCGGAAGGAGCCGCGGGGTCAGGTAACAAAATAAATAATACAATATGGAGCGATATACTCGTAACTCTATGACTCCAGGAGCCGTAGCATGGTTGGCCTTATCACGCGACAAGTGACAAGATAAGTGCGTCGTCTCGTTCTATCGAACGGTGTCAGCCAGTGACGCACGCTCTATCCTATCACCTATCGCGTGACAAGGCCAACCATGCTACGGCTCCTGGAACTAATGTAAGTAGTTGATTCATGATTCATGGAATGTGCTTTGTCCACAAATATTTATTTATTATACTAAGGTTTTTTTTTTCAGATACTACGCAAGTACACATCGCGGAGTCTATTTTTATTCGAAGCTTTTGATTCCAATGACGCTCCAAGCTAACGTGTCAGAATGAACGCACGAAATATATTCAAGCGTGAAGCCAAATAGACGCCAAGGTCAATTTAAAGGACATACCGATTGAGTACAACAAAAGTTGTCTATCCTGTGGTCAATAGACTTCAGTACATATAAACAATGTTTGCATGGAATCTTATATGAGGAGACGCCGTTTATAAGGATTAAGAGTCCAACCAAACATTATTAGGTTTTATGGCAATGTACACAGAAGAGACGTGAACCTAAATCTCTGTATTACCTAAATATGAGATTGGTCACAAGATTATTATGTTTGTTATTTTTTTAATTTGCAGACTGTGTCGGAACAGCAATGTACAGCGTCGTATGCGCGCGCTCGCGGTTCCCCGTAGGTGTGGCGGCGCGCAGGTCGCGCGTGCGCCCCGGCTCGTGACTGCGCGCGCGCGGCCGTCACGCCGCGCCCGCGCGCACTATTTTATCGCATTAATTATTTGGAAAAGGATTCCCGTAGCCAGCATTCTTGTGGCCATGTCAGTTGTGGGAACGTCGTGGGTGAGGGTGAGGTATAGCGCGGATTCAAATTGATAATTAAAATATTTACGCGGTTATTTACTTATTGAATTACTGTAAGCTAGTAGCGTATACTAATATTACCTAGTACAAAATCGGGCAAATTAATACATTTCACAAGTGTTTCTTTCCTAAACAACATTTAGACAAAAATTACAAAAAAAACAGGTTCGGATTAATAGATAAGTACTACTTTCTTCCGACTATACTGTGAGCTACATCATCAGCCCAATAAATATGAAGGGTACAGGTTACATGTTTAGTAATCTATAATTCTATATATATAAAACTCTTTCGTTACTGGTCGACTGACAGACAGCGCACAGCCTAAACCGCTAAAGATATAGGCATGAAATTTGGAACATATATTCTTTACAGTACGTGGACGTGTATTAAGAAAGGATTTTTCGAAATTCAACCCTTAAGGGGGTGAAATAGGGGTTGAACCGTTGTATGGCAATCGTTAATTTGGAAAGTTATAGACTTAATTAAATCTTTGTACGAAGGTTTCTTACTAAAAAGCAAAACAAATGATTTAGCGTTATTATAAAAATCTTATAAAATAATTATCCTCTAAGGGGGGTAAAAAAGAGTTGAAATTTTGTATGGGAAACATGTCGTGTTTAAAGTCAGACGTTTAAAACTTCGGTCATAAGCTCCTAATGTACAGTTACAAACATTGACAAAGGATTTTTTTTAATTCATCCCTTGAAGGGGTTAAGATGGGGATTGAAAGTTCACAGAAGTAAAGTGCGATTTTTAATGATAAACTTTGGCGAGAAACATGAAAGCATGTCGACAGCAGGTTTTGTTTTATAATATTGTAGATCTATACAGAAATATATATTTTTAAACTTGCCCCCTAAAGGGGTGAAATGAAATAGGAGTTATACCGAGAAGACTTTCATTTAAAAACTTGGAAATTTTAAAGTTCGTATATCACGACGAAGGGTTATTCATAGGGAAAGTAAGTAGTTAGTAGTAGGCCGTTGCCGGCGTAACAATTTAACAATTATTGCAATAATTACCCTTACTACGCGGACGAAGACGCGGGCAAAATTTAGTTTTTATATAAGCTTTGAATTAGTTAATTGCGAGTTCTACATTTTTAGGATAAATCCTCTTTAAAAAATTGATTATAGAAGTCTTTTCCATGTACGTACCCTTCATTTATTAATATAAAATGTCTAACATTGTTTAAAAGTACTTAGCTATTCCAAAATTTTGAGTAGAGTCCGAGTGTTGCTTAATCCTATGGATAGACCTATAAATAAGTTCAGGGTCTGAAATAAATGTTTGTTTGGTGCAGGAGGTAGGTATCTAATGTTCTTAACAATCAGGAACATAAAAGACATATAAATTAGTGTCTTATAATATCAGTGTCTGTAAATTATAATTAAATCCTAGTAACATTACAGCATTATAGGTTTGAACTGGATGGATATACCGTTGTCTAAAAGCAGACGTACGGAAATTAAATTATGTTAGCAGAGCTCGGATCGCGTCGTTTCCGAAGACTCGTGACATTAACAGGTTCGCCAACATAGCCGCAACTTTTAACAGTCCTTATCCCAGTCATATAAAGTATATTCTTGCCTGCTCTGCCATATACATACATTTGGTGCGTCTGTATCTGTGACCTCGATGTAGATACTTTAGTAGCTTGCCTATCGGATTTTTTGTCCTAGACATATTAAACTATAAAAGATCTGACCTAGGTGGTGGAGAATGATAACTAGTTACAATAAAAAAAACCGGCCAAGTGCGTGTCGGACCACGCAAAACGAAGGGTTTCGTGCCTATTAAAAAGGTCGTACCGTCACAGAAATCTTACGGCACTTACGTTCTTTTCTATAGGGAAGGCACCTTTTCAGCAATATCTCGAAAACCTTTGAACTGATCTTGTTCAAAATAATTTTCGGTGAAAGATTAAATAAGCCATGATTTTATTCATATTTTTAAAATACACCGATCAAAAATTACGGGGGGACACAATTTTAGTGACTTTCGGGGCGATTATCTCCGACTCTACCTATTCACTTAATCAAAAAAATTGCTGAGAAACTTTATATTTATTTTGAAAGGCCTGTCGATTGATGTGCCACACAGACATACAATAAAATAAAAACCGGCCAAGTGCGTGTCGGACCACGCAAAACGAAGGGTTCCGTGCCTATTAAAAAGGTCATATCGTCACAGAAATTTTACGGTACTTACGTCCTTTTCTTTGAGGAAGGCAGTTTTTCAGCAATATCTCGAAAACCTCTGAACCGATCTTGTTCAAAACAATTTTCGGTGAATGAAATTAATAAGCCCTATGTCCATGAATTTTTCCCTATTTTTAAAATACACCGTTCAAAAATTAGAGGGGGGGGGACAGAATTTTTGTGACTTTCGGGGCGATTATCTCCGACCCTATTCACTTAATCAAAAAAAATGCTAAGAAACCTTATATTTATTTTGAAAGGCCTATCGATTGACGTGCCACACGGGGGGTCACAATGAAAAAAAAAATTTGACTTTTAGTTTTATGTATGGAGTGCACCCCTAAAAAAATTTTTTTTGTAATTTTAATTACAAAACTATGTAGCGGCTAACAAAATACACCTATCCTCAAAATTTTATTCACATACACCTTATAGTTTTCGAGTAAAACGCCTGTGACATACGGACAGACGGACAGACGGACAGACGGACATGACGAAACTTTAAGGGTTCCGTTTTTGCCATTTTGGCTACGGAACCCTAAAAAATTGACTTGCAGTTGTATGTATAGATTGCACCACCTAAAAAACATTTTCTAGTCATTTAATTACAAACCTATGTAGCGGCTGACAAAATACACCTCTTCTTAAAACTTTTATTTAAATATACCTTATAGTTTTCGAGTAAAATGTCTGTGGCATACGGACAGTCGGGCATGACGAAACTATAAGGGTTCCGTTTTACCCTAAAAAAACAAGATCTGAATTAGTTGATTCGTGTAAGAAGGGTTCCATAATAACCATATCAGATACCATGGCCGCGATTCCATTTGTCTAACTGGCAGAAGAGGGCATCGCTTTTGTACTATTTCTTTCTGATTTAGAAAAGACATGAAGGTGGCGACATTCATGACGTTCCTTAAATTGCGCACCATGTTAAGTGCTGTTGAGATGTATTCCTGCTACTTACAGGTTTCCTGGAAGAGGTCGCTTTTTAGCAATGTAATCAAAATAAGTGTATGACCATAAATACCAAAATAAAGAAAGTGTAACTTGTTTATTTTATTTATTTATTTATTTATTTATTTCATTGTAAAGTCATGTACATAGCAATTTAGGTATTTTACAATTTGATTTGCATAAGTCAGCCCATGACGCCCTGAAAGGACACACAACATAACTTAAAAACTAACTACTAAATTTTACTTATATAGGTACCAGTCTACTCATTGTCTAAAAGGAAATAGTAACATTAAATTAATCTAATAACATTTTTAAAAACTTTTATCATTTAAGAAATCCTTAACAGAGTAATAACATTTTTCTAGTAATAGCCTTTCCAATTTCTTTTTAAATATTGCGTTCCGAGGTTCAAGTTTAATTGTATTAGGAATTTTATTCATTATTAAAATACATTTACTATGGGGACTATTTTTATACAATTCTAAGTTTGCCTTTGGTAACAGTAATTTATTCCTGTATTGCTCTCTAGTTCTTTGCGTTTCTTGTTTCATTTGGAATAAATCAGGGTTTTCGCGTACAAACAGAGCCGCTTGCATTATATATATACAGGGCAATGTTAACAATCTGTACTTGACAAAGTGTGGGCGGCAACTGTTAGGGATACGTACATTGGCTAAAATACGAATGCACTTTTTTTGCATCACAAACAGTTGCCGCGCCTCGGTGCTATCTCCCCACAGCACCACTGCGTATCGGAGCCATGCGTATGCGTATGCGTAATATGCTGATAATGCGCACTCAAAATCTGTATTATTTTTCAGCACGCTTAGCGCGTATAGAAATCTTGACATTTTGGTTTTAATATTTTGTACGTGGGTTTTCCAATTTATACCAGAGTCTATTGTTATACCTAATAAATTAAATTCCGGTACTTCCTCGACTTTACATGAATTTATATCTAATTCTAGATCCAACGGTTTTTTTTGTATTGGTTTAAACTGTATAATTTTGGTTTTTTTTTAATTAATTTCTAGGTTATGGTCGCTGAGCCATTTTTTTATAGTGATAAAAGGATTTATGTGCTGTTTAAAAAATAAGTACCTAAGCACGTTACTTAGATACGTGGGTCGTTCTTCTTTTCGACCGACAATAGCCTGTCCTTCGTCTTATTACGGCATCTCATTTGAGTAATGATGTTTCCGGTTTTATAATTTTTGAATGAATGTCCATATTATTTTATTAATTAGTATTATTTAATATTTCACCTTTTCTAACTAGCATTTTTTTAAACGGTTTTTTTGCTCGTGGAATGCCGTGACATAGTGGTAAACCAAAATGTGGTCCCCACTGAAAGAGTCCACTTTGTCACATATTTATTTTTAAAACCAACCGTAAAAAATAATTATATTGGCCGGAAAGGAAACTTTAATTAGTTCTAATGAAGAAACCTATGCATTTTTTTAAAATCGCAATTCAAAAGTACAATTTTCGATAGATCAAAAAGAAAAAAAAACAGAAAAACCTCGGTTCATTGTCGGTAAAAAAGAAGAACGACCCACCTATCTATTAAAATGCTAGTAGGTATGACTTACACCTGCAAATTGAATAATTTGTATTTTTTTTATTGGAGACTTCGGCGGTGTGGATCTACAGGAATAGGGTAGTCACTTCATGTTATTAAATAGATAGTAAACCATCAAATTATTGCAATAAAGTGTAAATTACAAAATATAATCAAAATCATAAAAAGGGGTGCGCGAAAGTTCATATAAAATTGCGACTTCGATTATTGGATTTCCGAAAATGTATCTCATACAATTATATCTCATAAAGAAAGAAAGAAAGAAAGAAAGAAAATACATTTATTCACAAACACACAGGACACACATATTATACAATAAAGTAAACAAGAGAAACATCACTATTCATAATAATTTGTGGTTAATAACCATCGTAACTCCGAATTGTCCATATTCATAATGTCATTCAACATAAGTAGGTATCTCCGTTATTACTATCTATGTTTATATACTTTTATATCATAATTTTATAACATAGTTTAATATCATATTTATTTCTATACATACTATTTCTAAATTTTGCTTTAATAAAGAACAAGTGTTTAACATCATGAATGAGAATAAGTAACATGGCCAGTTTATACATAATATGAAGGGTCTAAATCTAACGCAACCCCTTTTTTTTCTTTATTTAGGGTTCCGTACCTCAAAAGGAAAAAAACGGAACCCTTATAGGATCACTCGTGCGTCTGTCTGTCTGTCTGTCTGTCACAGCCAATTTGCTCCAAAACCACTGGACCGATTGAGTTGAAATTTGGTAAATATATGTAAATTGGTGACCCAAAGATGGACGCCTAAAGTGAATTAATGAATTCTGAACAAGGGAGCCACTTTTGGGGGGAAAACTGATAATTTAAAAAAAAAGTTTCGCAATCTGTATTGTGTGACATATCAAATGAAAGGGGTTGTTGTAAGCATCTCAGATAATTTTTTTTATAATTTTACCAAAAACAGATTTGAAGTAATTTAGCCCCCCCCCCCCCCCCCCTTATCTCCGAAACTACTAGGCTTAAAATTCTGAAAAAAATGTGGAAAATAGTTCCTTGCCTAACTAAACATTACAGGAAAACCTATAAGAAGTTTGAGTATTCAAAGTAACGGGAAAATTCTCAATACTGTACGCAACCCTCACCACGCGAGTTGAACTCGCACTTGTCCGGTTTTTTTGAAAAAAAAAGGCTGCAAAATTGCTCAACTGTTAATAATAAACAAACATTTGAAGTTTGACAGCGATACCTATTCCATTCAATTTTTTATTTCGATAACTTTGACGGCTTCTCCTGATAAGTAGGGGAGACCAGGGATGAACGTAACCATTTTCAGTTAATGTGAAATATTTTTGAATTGCTTCTATTTTTTTTATTTCTGTACATATTGTGTTGTGCGGACCTCCTTCACGCACGTTTCAGTATAGAAAAACATATGATATATCCATTCGTTTTATACAAACATTGTTTAAAATGAGAGGTGTACATTTGTAACAATCATCCCCAGGGTTAGGGTAAATTGTAACAAATAATGCTTAGGGATGATTGCAACAGTGCAAATTAAAATAAAATAATTAGTATGTCAGTCTCTCAACCAAATCCACCTAAACATTGTTGCCCAGTTATCTACATGATTACATCCGATCAGCTGTATAAATTTATATAAGTAACTTAACATTAATTTAAAATTCATTTTTTTATATAATCTGGAATTCATAGCATGTTTAAGCTTAGAAGATGGTCTTCTAACATTTTCTAGCGCCAATTTATTTTTAAAGATGGTTTAGTTCGTATAATAAAAGTAACAACTTGTTACTTTCATCCCTTAGCAACTAATTTCCGGAATCCAACAGTGTCAAAAATCAAAGCTATTTAGAAGGCATTGTTATGTTACCCAGAATTTCTAAACCGAGAATAATGCCATCCTATTGGAACACTTAAATCCCTACAGTAGTTTGCATGGAAGAGTCACAATCATCCAAAAATTCTCAATTTCTCACAAACCACTTAAGTCTATATGTTCCGCTTTGACTTTTTAAGTGCTGAACCTTAGAAGGCCAATCTCTAAGTAAAAAGTTAAGCTATTTTAATCTATAATGTCAATTTATAATTAGGTATCATTAATTAAATCAATCTAAATATGTAAAGATCTTGTAAATTTAGCAAAATGTAAATATGGTGAAATGGTTTTGTTGACCTTGTATGCCTTGACCAATAAAAAAACGAGTCTTCGTACTTGCATTCAATATAATGTGGTATTGCCAGATTACCTACATAGGTACATTCAGTGATTTTACTAATTAGGTAGGTATAATGGATTATTCTGGAGATTTCACAAAAGCGGTCCTTTCTTACACAAACACAATTCGCCACCAAATAAATTCACCACGATTGTTCTTCACAGTCCACATATGTTGTTTTTTACAGGCTAGTAAAAGCGAAAAAGTCGTTCTTGGGAAATTGTATAAAATTCTACAATAAAATTCCAAAACACATTACCGAACTTACTGACTCTAAATTCAAATCTGTCGTAAAACGGACACTCATTTTAAAAGCATATTATAAGATAAACGACTACATCATGGATAGGGATATTTGGCAGCGATAAAATCCTGCACTAGAAACCTGTCGTAAAATAAATAGGCTTTCTACTGTAGCAATGTAATTTTAAAATTTTATAATACTCTGATACTGATATGATATATTGTATACTGTTTTGAAAAAATGACACCTCGCCGAGTTTATTATGCCGGTTCTTCTCGAGGCAGAGGTTTACTTTCCGAACCGGTGGTAGTTTATCGACATTCATAGGTGCATGTAATATGCCTAAATTGAAGAATAAATCACTTTGACTTTTGACTTTGACTTTTTCATATTCACAATTCCGTGCAATCTCGATTCATCACAATAGATTCGTTTAGATTCTTTATCGACGCTCAGTAGATACTTTTTACGTTTATAGCCTACAAAGACTGGCGGGTGGCTTTCAATAGTAAACTTGACATTAGCAGGTCGCGCAAGTGTGATTCAGGCTTTATAGGATTAGGTAGATATAAAGTACTGACGTGACAGCGCCAAGCTGGGAAACCAGTGGTATTATTTTACTGTTATTAGGTACAGTAAGGGAAATGTATTCACGTACCTTTTTCGCTCTTCTTACTATGACAGTAAGGCATGAAAAGGTACGTGAATATATTTCCCTTACTGTACTGGGGGCTCTGTGAAATGTAGAACTCGCGAGCTAGTCTTTGATTTTTGATTTTCGAAAATGTGACTCGGCAAAAAATTCTATATAATCTGCTCACAACATTTCACGAGAATCGGTTGAGAAATGCGACCTGTAGAGGAGAACAACCGGACAGCTGGACAGACACCGGACATACGAACGATTTTCGGCCGAAGCTGAAGCGTAGAACTTCGTTCGTTTCGCTCCCTCGTTCGATAAAATACCATAGTTCCCAGACATTATTACGTCAGTTAGCGTGTCGCTAAACCAAACATATAGTATAAAGATAGATATCTACTTGAAATTCCAAACATCTAGACGCCTCCCGGTCCTATCTATTACGGATTATGTTAAACTGTTCCCATAGGTAATCTTAAAACAAATTCCGGGTTGCTAAACACGTTTTACTAAAATCTAAAAACAAATAACTGTGTAACGTGTAATCCTGTGTAGAATACAACGTAAGTACCGCGTGTTGTGTTGTTTCTCTTCGATTGATTGTTACTTCAGGGTTAAGGCATATGCATACTAGCCTTCGTACATTTATTTCGTGTTTTTTTTAATGAATTAACGAATTATATTGGAAACTATAGGTCTGTTTAGTATATTAAGCCTGTACAAATATCTTTGTAAGACTGTTTATTTCATAATAAATAAATAAATAAATAAATAAATAAATGTCGTTTATTCACGATAAACATGTGGTATAAACCACAAATTTTAAATAGTTCCGACTATTTAAAACCTGTGCTTATAACATAAAGCTGCTAGAAAAATAAATTAGTTAAAGGGACAAAATCATCATTTAGCATGAGTCAAACCTGGGACCTTCCGGCAAACATGGCCAAGAGTTCGCCTTTTCCGATTATCTTTCTAAACTTGAATAAAATCGTTCAATCTTTCGACCATACATAAGTCAGGCTAAAATAGCTACGGTGTTTTGCTAAGATTAAGTGCCCAGAGTATTAATGGGTTTAAGTTTGGTAACAAATATTATTTTAATGTAACACGCAAGTTTAACCATAATTAGGTCTTTAAAAAGTTTCCTAATTTGTAAATTATTTACATTTCAACTTACCAATGCCATTTCGACTAATCATCTCTTGTATGAAATGAACTATGTAGTAGCTAGCTTTATAAACAGCTCCTTACACATGATTACTCTAAGAATAGCAAAAAAGAACACCTCCGAGATAATACCGCCGCAAAGTAGAAGCTTACCTACACCGGGCAATCAGTTAGTACGAATATTAAACCTGCATTACCTACACTAAATTACACATAAGTTTAGAACTTTTACTAAGTATTTCTATACTCAATTGTAATTTTTTCCAATAGGAGTCGTGCTGATTTTGATAGATTGTAATATAATGTAGAGGTAACTAGTTGTATGGATCGAAAAACAGCATTTATAAAACAAATAGAAATTTAAAATCATTATACTAATTATAAAAAGAGATCGCAAATTTTCACAATTTTTGGATTAATTAAAATAAAATATTAAACTTTTTGACAAAAAAAAGAACGGGAAATATATATGTAGGTAAGTACCCAATGCTTATTTAATTTGATTATTATCCGAAACTCTATCGTTTTTAAGTTGGTGAACTGATAAATATTTTTCTAATAAAGGATATCCAGGATGTACTCAGTCAAAACCTGAGTCGCTATTCGGTAAGCCAAAAAAGTGATCTAAGTATCAGTTTCCGATTATTTCATTTGTATGTTAAGGTTCAAAAGTGTTAAGTTTTTCTTGACTTACTGTGTACCTACCATCTCCCTAACTGGCGTGTCTTTCGGAAGCATTCAGTGATTCGTAAGAGTTTTCTAGGGCAATTAAATACAGTATACCTATATAATTAAATTGATCAAATCGACTGTTATTTTGTGGCATTCCATGACAAGTTACTAGAAGCATTCATTCCTTGAAACCACTAAATCAATGTTAATAGAGGTGAATAATGTCCGCCTAATAGATACGCTATGCTTACAAGTAAGTAAGGAAACTGTAAGGTACCCCTTACAGATATGCTATGCATCCGCGGATCATTTCCTTCGGTCATATCCGGCTGCCTATCTGAAGTTATCGCATCCCTATGCAAAACCTTCCTATACGTCTTCGAAATACCCACAAGTCGCGACGACACTCATAAACCTGGTACACACGAATAGTTTTATGGTCCTCCTAACCAGTTTCATAACGATGGCACGACGGAACTATTTTATAACGTCCTCATCTAATGTGAAAGTGCATTGAACAATCCTAAATTATGACAGTTAGGAAATGCTTGTATACCAAATAGTTTGAAATGTGGTGAGTGATACCAGTTTATTTAAACACGGTTTATATCTACTTTTCATGAGGAATCAAAATATATGTTAAAACAACGATATAAATATCGTCGTTAAACTTCGTTATGTGGCTAACTTTGATGTTCAGCTCAGCGATCTTTCTTTGATAAGTAGGTACGAATAACATGCATTATCTTCGTTGATGTTATGCTTATTTAATAATGTAGTTAAAGCGAAACACTTATTACTATACCTTGACCGCTGTCTACTGTACATAACCACAATTTCAACCGTAGTAAGTAGACGTTTTCCTGATAACCGTTGTAGCTCTCTCAGACTATTTAAAGCCGTTACGTGACAGATATTTTAGCCCATTTTGTTGGGGCTGATATTATAGCTGTTGACTATACCAAATAATAAGGTTGAGTGTGTCGTCGATGTTACACTAAGTTCAGTGTTATTAGAATAAGTCACTTAGTAAGTATGTACGTATAACACAACGATGTTTAAATGTTAGAAAGGAGCGCACATTCGCCGACAAACTGCCCTCAGCTTGGCGAAACACGAAATGTAAACTTACCGTTAAGTTGTTTTTTAAAATAAATTAAATAAAAATATATAATACATAAAATAATAGCATAATTACTCGTATGCTTTCACTATGTCTTAAAAAATTAGTATCGAAGTAAAAAGCTTTCAAACCACGCGGTAAATTAAGCAAGCAAGGCTAATATAACGTTAGTAAGCATCGAGTTCGTCAGAACAACAATGTCCGCGTTTAGGCAACCGACGCAAAGTTGGGGAACTAACAATCTGCAGGATACCTACCGCTAAAGCTGTGCACACAGGAATGTAAACAATCCGTGGTCCACAGCCTAACTATTGAGAATAAATTAATGCTTAGAGGTTAGCATCGCGGCGAACTTGAGAATAACGGGAAGTTATAGACAGGTAAGTATATTTAGGTATGTAAATGTTGCAATTGATGAGTAGTATGATGAAAAATCTATTTTCAAATCATTGCGATATTTTTTTGAATCTGAGATTCTTATTAATGAGTCTAACGCAATATATATCTAAGTCCCTTTATTCCCGACGTTTCGACATTTGATCCTGCAAAATTTATAGGAATTTGTTTTTTTTTCCACGGAGTCAATTTTATCTTTACTTCGTATTTTAAGGATAGTAAATTTTGTCACGCTTTCCTCCTCCTCATCTAAGCGTTATTCCAGACGCATCCTACAGGAGCTCGGGGTCCACCCGCAACCTAAACCTAATAACAGTACGATCAACAACGCCTAAGATCTGACCTTCCAACTCAAAGAAAAACTAGACCGTCTTGGGATGGAGTTAGGCTCGAGGGTGGGCGAATTGACTGTTAGAAGTGCTCAAGCCCTAACTACTGTTAGCATAGACAACAACCGGGGATCAATGGCTTAACGTGCCTTCTAAAACATGCATAAATTATAATCAGTGGTGGATTTACCAGCAGGCTGAGTAGGCTGGAGCCTAGGGCGGCAGATTTTAGGAGCGGCAAATTTATGATTGTGAACTAGAGTATCGAATTGCAGAGGTCAGTAGGGGCGACAAAATTTGAACAGCCTACTGACGGCAAATGTGTAAATCCACCACTGATTAAAATTAGGTAGGAATGTTCACTGTCAAGATGACTACAACAAAAAATCGATATACTATTAGAAAAGCCGATACGAAGCAACAGCAAGATCGAGATCAGTTTTTGATAAAACAAAAATGGTTGTCTGTAAAGTCGGTTTACGGACGATAATTTTACATAAGAAAACATTGATGAAAAATTGCATAACACGTATTTACTCATTTATCTCTAACGATACGACTACTACTAACGACTATTTTATTCGAAACTTCGCATGAGTAAGTTTAGTATTCCTAAGAAGATTTAAATAACCTACACACGCTCTTAATTTCTTAAGAATAAAGTCGTGTGCAGATCATTTTGAACACCCGACCCGCTTAGCTACTTCTGCTACTGACTGTACCATCAATATTGATGGACCTTCCTAAACGAGTATAGATAGGTAATCAAGCCACTCATGAAGATGCGATAATTTGATAAACGTGCCAACATTGAGATTGAACTTCGGAATGACAAAGAATGGAGCGTTCGTCGATGAATTATGAATACACAAAGTAGTCGCCCCGCGAGTAAATTATTAAAAAATCCCACTCATATATTAATAGAATTATGGATAATTGTATATACAATATTTGAATATACATATGTATAGTGGATTGCATGTGTACAGCTCGTTATCATGTCTACGGCGTAGCTGCGTAGCGTAGGTCTACGCCCGGTCGTCGACCCCGCCGCCAAAATACCCGTCTGAACTTACTGCCTCCTCCTTTCCCACGGTAGATTAATGCACCTAGGCCTTTGCCCTGACTAGCGAGATGACGGGAGTGACCGGAGGACGCGAAGACCGATTGAAAGGTGCTCGTGTTTATTGGATGCATAAAAAAACTGGAAAATCGCTGAAATATATTAGCGTAACGTAAACTGCAGTAGTTATAACGAGGTATTATGAATTAACAAGGACTACAAGGAGCATCTTCGTGAGTGATGAAACTGATTAACTATTGCAAGTATTGAGAATACTACCCATGCATTAAGACAAGTTTGATCAATTTCCGATCGCAATACTCACGTATTTAGCCTAGATTGGAATCTTATTGGTTAGTGAGCTTTTGCTTTACCAAATGTGTCATAGATGTGTCGTAAGATATTGCGTAGAAGCAAAAGTTGCTTTTAGATGATGGTTTGTCTATTTTGTGGGTGTAAATTATAAACAAAAAACAACACCTATAGGTGTCCACATAAGTGTCCTTTTTAGTTTATTTAGGCACTTTACTCAAAAACTATAACGTGTATTTGTTTTTTTTTTAGGATAGGTGTATTTTGTTAGCCGCTACATAGTTCTGTAATGAAATGACTAAAAAAATATTTATTTTGGGGTGCACTCCATACATGTAACTGCAAGTCAAAAAAAATCATTGCAAGTCCACGTGTGGCATCAATCGATAGGCCTTTCAAAATAAATACAAAGTTTCTCAACAATTTGTTTGATTAAGTGAATAGAGTCTGAGATAATAGCCCCGAAATTCACAAATTTTTGAATGGTGTATTTAAAAAATATGAAAAAAACATGGGCATAGGGCTTATTAAATTCTTTCACAATTATTTTTGACAAGATCGGTTCAAAGGTTTTCAAGATATTGCTGAAAAACTGCCTTTCCTATAGAAAAGGACGTAAGTGCCGTAAGATTTCTGTGACGATACGACCTTTTTAATAGGCACGGAAGCCTTCGTTGTGCGTGGTCCGACACGCATTTGACCGGTTTATTTTTTATTTTTTAATAGCTTGTCGTCCTGTCAGTTTCGGGAACCAAATGGGCACGTCTTGCACTTTGCCTTCGCCACATGTCTTATCTCAGGCATCAACGGCATTCCTATATATTACACAGCCAGTTCAAAAAGTCGGAAACTTAATTCAGCTGGATGCAACACCGAAATCGATTGTGAGTATGGTCTAATCGTTCATTTTTATCGAGTCGGGCCTCGGGCGTGATAGATTATCCTTTAGCTTCCTTTTTCCTTTTACAGAGCGTCGACCGGCTAGGGGGTAGGGGGCTGGGGGTTAGACGGGGGTTGAACTGCTGCACCGAACCGCCGACGTCATCGCCCTGTCAACTGAACAATACTAAGCAGACGACGTTACGTACCGTGCCCCGATACGAAACGTGTAAAATAAAAGTCAATGCACTGTTATACCCTAGACGGGAAATATCATACTTGAACTGGCTCGCTGGGGATTAGCTGTCCTGTTCAATTTACACAAAATGGATTTGTCATCTGAACTAGTTAAAACTATGATCGAGTATGTGTTAAGTACAAAGTCAGTTACCTACCACGAGAATCTGTGACATGTACAGTAAGGGAAATGTATTCACGTACCACCGTAGAACCCTGTCGCAATTGACAGGCCGCCGTCACTCAAACTAGAGTGATATGTCACCTTATTGTGATAGGGTTCTACGGTGGTACGTGAATACATTTCCCTTACTGTACATGTTATTCCATTTTATTTTATCCCTCAATTTTAACAAGATTGCTGTACATACTCGGACCGTATGTTTATATTTTATTAATGATGATTTCTAATTTTCACTTCTCATTTAAACCGACTATGACCTCAACTGCAAACTACCTACTAAGATATAACTGCCCTCTAATTAAAAAGACACGCCGCACATTAAGGTTCGCGCAGTGTCTAACCCAAGTTACATTAGTTCGCATGTTAGCACTGTCATAGACAAACCGACAAAAGAGCAATTATATCCTGATGAGCAATTAATTAAACCTTAATGTTAATGCGGTGAACAGCTGCAAGGCGCAATGAGCCGCGAGGTGCAGCGACAAAGGGCCTAACGATGCTATTACCTGCGTACGCTCTTACACCGTTCTGCCAAACACAGCAAGATATTATAATGTTCGGGCGTCACCCTCCCGTTCTCACGCAACCTGCTGTGCGAATAACCGCACTTATTTTTTTACCCATTTCGCTAATACCTACTGCCTGTAGAAGTCGTATCTAACACACAATCTTAATAGAATCAATGGTCTTTTACTTACTTAAGATACGGACGCATACGCTCACGAATCGACCGAGAACGGAGTTCATTAAAATATATTCATGTTAATTTTCAGTCAGCCTTTTCATTGTTATAAATCGAATACACCGAATTATACGACCAACGGGAAGTATCACAATTATTTGAAACATTAGTCGCGATTAGAAATGATGTGAGTGATGTGACTCAACATGTTCTGAATTATACGGTAATGCAATTAAAAAACTGTTATTATATTATAATTAGTAATTAGTAGTTTATGTAAAAATATCGAAATTTTATCACCTAATACATTCTGAAACGAAGGAAATCGAACCATAGGTACCTACCTACGCGGAATGCATCCTGTAATTTACAATCAATTAGGTAAGTGATTCAAATTATCTACACAAAATTAACTAAAGATTAGCTTCAACTTAAATAAGATATTTTTTATTGTGCTAACCTTACAAGACCATTAAATATAAGTGTAAGTTACGATAAATTTTACTTGCCCAAACAATGGAGAAAATCCAGTGCGTCATAACAAATTTGTGGAGCGCTAGCTTGCTTCGTGCAAGCCCACGAGACCGGGGGAGGCCACCCACCACCCCCCATTTCCCACGCAACGACCTTTGTGCCTCAGCGATGCACTTTGACAGACTTTACTAATTCAATAGATGGACGCTGCGGGGCTTGGATCTTTGGTTACGTGATTACGTGTAATTTTATAATGAAATATTAGTTACGATACTTGTTTTATTCCACGTACAAGAAAATTTTGCCAACAAAAGAACACAGTTACTATCGTACAATAAAACAAGAAAATTTTGGTAATGGTAAACTGTGTTCTTTTGTTGGCAAAATTTTCTAGTACGAAATTGTATCACTTAACCGTAAAATAAAATGCTTGAATTATTAATTGCGCTTATTTGGATAACTGAAATGTTTTACAAATTGCAAATTGCAACTCTAAATTGCATACGTAGCGCACAGCAAAGAGGTTTTTATCGTCTGTGCCTTCAAATCCCTCGCTACGCCTTGGATTCAACTTTTAACCACTCACTAGCGATTTTTTATTATTCATCACTTTTTGGGTATTCAATATATATGTTACCTACTGTAAAAGCACAAAGTAAAGGTAAATCCTAGGATTCTAGGATTTACCGGTAAAACCTAAGATTTACCAACATTGGTTGGTAAAAGTGCGAAATGTTTTAAAATTTCGTTAATTTCGGACTTTTACCACTGTTCACTTGGTAAATCTCAGGTTTTACCACCGTGATGCGGTAAAAGTCGAAAATCGCCACGTAAAGACGCGTCGAGTCGTACTAAGGACATTCCCCGCCCCCGCTACCTAATCTAAGGCAGGACGGTGTAGGTACGACGAAGAGGAACTGCGACCCTACAGCTCGCGAGCCGAGCTAGTGAAGCGAGCGTGCCGCGGCAGCGGCCGGCGAAGCGCCAGAACCGACATTATACGAAAAATAATATTTTTAATACAGTTGCTCAAAAAGTGCTACTTTACGTAGCTGTTTAGCGTGCGGAAAGTTGGTTTTCGCGCACTAGTGCTTTTTAGTTTTCCTTGTACAAATCGTACCATTAATTATTATGTCAATAAAAAATAAATAACATAGAACTATATTAAACTGTATTTAAACTGTATTAAACTTCATTTTTTTTTCAACTGTATTACAATGATGATACCGAATGAATAATATAAAAGTTTTGAATTCCTTACTTGTTGTTTTTCTTATTTTTTCGCAACTGTATTAAAAAACGTCGTTCGATACACGTGCGGAAAAGATATCGGTACTCGTGACGTAATGACAAACTTTCCGCACTAGCATCGAAATATACTATTGTCGCTGAAAATAAAGCCATACGACATAATAATAATTGCGTTGAAGTATTTCAAACATTAAACACACATGATATAAAATATTGACGCATACCTTAATAATAGAGACGGACGGACTATGTAGGTTAACCACGTTTCTCCAATAAATGTCCAGTTAATGATTTAGTAAATAACTCCTTTGTGAGACGGGTGTACGAGTAGCTCCCCCGGTTTAAGTAAACAGATAGCCCGGGCACCGACGTAACAAACAGAATATCCCTAACGTACTTAGTGCTAAGATACAACCGCTCAAAGTAATGCAAACTTACCTTCCCAGGTACAATGCCAGCGTCTAAAATAGAGACCAATAAAGCTTTGAGCAACATACATAACATATTACGATGGAGAAAAATCGAATCTTATGAAATCATAACACGATTGACAAAATGAATAATTAAATTATTTTGCTAAATTTTACCCAAAGGTAGGTAGGTACCTAATTCTTATGAGGCACCGGTTGCATCATCTTAATTAACGGCAACGCAATCAACAATGTTATATATGTATAACTAGCGCACAATTTACAACGAATTTAAAGCGCTTTATCGCTGCAACGAATTTAAATGAAGAAAATGGATAATTAAATGATTGCTCACGTCGTGAAGCAGAGCATTGGACGGAGTTACCTACTTAGTGGACAACAGTAAAGCTTCTAAGTATTCAATCCCTATTAGATGCCTGCTCCGCTCCGCCCTATTAGCGAAATGGACGGACTGACTACGAAACGCGGAGGATCTCCTGCTGATCAATGAAAATGCAATTATTTGCAGACTAACATAGACCGGGTTAAGGAGCTCTAGGCATAAAGGTATTTATGTAAGACAAAGTAACGTAGGTATTTATTGTGTGTAATCAATCAAATCAATAAAAAGTGAATCTATGCAATTGATACACTCTCGTAACGTGCCTAATCAATATTCTAGCCTCCTAAGGCCCAAGGTCCTACATGTAGGAATAATTAACATTGTAATTCAGAACCAGCTTCTTCAACAGTTGTGTATTCATAGTGTAACCACGGTCCTACCAATAGTACTAATTGAAAACCCGACATTTTGTTTCAAATTTCTAAACGAGTATATGGGCTTGCAAATAAGTTCGTAAATAAAAACTAAGTGTCAAACTGACAAGTGCAAGTCGGCGACATGGGACCTCCACGAAAGAGGTTAGGAAATCCAAAATTATTTGCATAATAATCTTTATTTTTATTAGATACAGTACCGGTCAAAAGTTTAAGTTCACCCTTTGTTTTTGGTACAAATTTGTACTTTTGTGCGATAATGTTTTGCAGTTCAGATGTCGAAAATTGTTTCCGACTGATTCGTTATTCTTTACGGAGATGTGTTTGATTAGTCAGACACAATTTACGTAGATTTCTAAACAACGGATTCCCTAAAAACCAACATTGTATCTGGAGCCGTAGCATGGTTGGCCTTATCACGCGACAAGTGACAAGATAGCAGCGTCGTCTCGTTCTATCGAACGGTGTCAGCCAGTGACGCACGCTCTATCCTATCACCTATCGCGTGACAAGGCCAACCATGCTACGGCTCCTGATCATTGTACGTTTTAAGTGGCAAGCCCACATATGACCCAGCCTTTGCCGTCATTCCTATTAGATTTTAGGGAATGCGTTGTTTAGAAATGTACGTGAATTGTGTCTGACTAATTAAACAAATCTCTGGAAACAATAACGGATCAGTTGGAAACAAATTTCGGCTTCCGAACTGCAAAAAAATATTGTCCAAAAGTACTCATTTGTACCTAAAACAAAGAGTGAACTTAAACTTTTGACCGGTACTGTATGTCATGAAGCGACGTAATAATTTTATTGTTTTTTCTGGTATTGGTACGTGGTTTGATAATATTAAGTCCTATGATTAGAACCGCGGGTTTTGACTTAATAATACAAAACTACAAAATAATACAAAATTGTGATTTACCAGACCGTCTACTCATCGAATAGCCACTAAGACTGTATGTACTATGTACTTTAAAAACAAAGTTTTAACCGACTTCAAATCAGTAGCCAAATTACCTACTTCAAGTTTGCCTATAAAATTTGAAGAGTTCCCTTGATTTCTCCAGGATCCCATCATCAGAACTGGATTTTGGTGACAACGGGACCAATCTGGTAGTATTTGCTTTCAAACAAAGAAATAATTTTTCAAATCGATTCATAAATTACCCAGTTATCGCGTAACAAACACACGCAAAAAAACAGTTGAATTGAAAACCTCCTCCTTTTTTGAAGTCGGTTAAAAACTGGTTAGTACGTTTTCTTTATATAATTTTAAAAAATGTATACTTAACGTATTCTTTAAATAGAACTACAAAATAAATAAAAAATCTGTTTTTTTTTTATTTCCTAATGTTGAAATGTAATTAGAATCACGACATGTATAAAGCCCAAAGTCCTTCCTGTGGTACTTATTTAATTGAAATCAAATTGTCCAAAAAGGTTTCAAATACCGATTATATACATGCCCAAAAACTATTGTTGTCATATAAGTAAACATAAGAAAAAAAATGTCCTAAGTACATGGGTCTGAACGAATATAAAATAATAGTACTACTACTACTAGTAGGACCATGGTTTGCAGTGACTATGAGCAAAATTTTGTGTTGGCCATAAAAGATTGTCTTTCTGCAGCTTCCGCCAGGAAAACAAGAAAGTCTTTTCTGTTCCAGCGCCCCACGCTTTTACAATCAAATATTATAATTAAAAGCACATAGTTTACACTTCAGCCTAGAAATAGAGACAACTTGAACGATCCATAATTTAGTTTTGGTTTTTACGTGCATTTATAAAAGCGTGTTTTTCTAGTGTTTTTAAACTTTTAATTTTTATTTTTGGATAAGATTTAGGGTTGCTACCGATTCTACCGAATTTTAAAATTCTATAAGGTTTGCATTTCGCTATAGTAAGTTTTGTTTTAATCTTAAACTTTTTTTAATGTGCTACATTAGATGATAGGAAATGAATAATCTTGAAAACATAAAAAAATCACTAAATTTCAGTCAGTAATTCAAAAATGAATTTTACTGTGCGAAATATGCTAAATAAACACGGACTCTGGCGATGATTTTAAGACTTTAAATTTGATTTCGAATAAGCGTCGAAGATTTTGTGAACGAATTGCGTATTTTCTCGATTGTTTATTCCTTATCTATCAAACGTAGCTCAATAAAGTATAAAAAAATATTACTATGGAGATATGCAAACCTTATAAAGTATCTAAATTCGGTAGCGACCCCTAAATATTATCCAAAAATAAAAATAATAAAACAGACGTTATTTTTTCAAGTATTAGACCAATATAATAGGGTGTCTCACTGAAATTTCAAATTTTCGATTTTTAAGCAACACCCAGTGACATTCGCCGTGTAATTTTACTTCACAACGTCGGTGCAAAATCTAAAGCACCTTCGTACCTATCTAGAATTAGGATCAATTCGAATCCCCGTAGGTAGTATGCGAGCAGATGAAGGCTCTACGTAGTAACGGTTGGGTAACGGCGGGAGGAGAGGGCGGGGAGCTTGTTTTGGTCTGTTTGGCCGTCCTACGGCCGCACAAAGACGACGACCGATCCGCACACTAATTCAACGGAGATCGATAGTGCACCCAACCCGTGCCCTTTTACGCCAGCCTTATCATGCCACCCGTAATTAAAGTGCTATTCAGTTTTACTAATAGCTTTTCCTAATTTGAGTTTTAGAGTAATGAGTGTTTTCGTCGCCGGCTAACTGAGCTATAAAACGTTTCAACTACCTACTAAAACAAGGTTTTTACAAAATAAAAACGATATGCAATCCTTAAAATAATAAAGAGCGAGATGAAAGTGTTTTGCTGCAGTGAATTCATTTCTTGCAAGAACTTTCGAACGACCTTCGAACAGGGTGGCTCCAAGTTTCAGTTTCAGTCGTAGAGGGCGCCACCCACTCGTCTTGGGAAATTTGCATGATTACACGAGATGCATCAAAACGTAAAAACATTCATGAATAAGTTTGCGGTGAGCTGGTTATTTTAATATAGGATTTAATATGAAAGTAAAGTGCTATACTTTATTAATTATTATTAACTAGCTTTTGCCCGCGACTTCGTCCGCGTGGAACTCGTTTACATCGTAGCTCCATACAAACTTTCGCCCCCCCTTTTCACTCCCTTAGGTTAATTTTGGGCTAAAAACTATCCTTTGTCCTTCCCTGGAATTCAAAGTATCTGTGCACCAAATTTCACCTCAATCAGTTCAGCAGTTTAAACGTGAAAAGGTAACAGACAGACAAAGTTACTTTCGCATTTATAATATTAGTATGGATTGTTTAAAACAAAAAGGGCTTCCTTATGGCTAAGTTACATGCTTTATAGATAAGCTGACTCCAAACGCCTTTTTAGGGATCCGGACCAAAAAGCTAAAAACGAAACCCTTATACTCCGTCCGTCTGTCTGTCTGTCACAAAGTGAAATATCTCAGGAACTACCCATGCTATCAATTTTAAATTTGGAATGGTTGTAAACAAAGCTAATCCACGTGTATGGAAAATGAAAATTTTAAATATATACTTTTAATTTTTATAAAAAAGAACGGATAAGAGGGGAGAGGGCAAAAATTAAAAGTCTAGTTAGTAAGCCCAGTGGGGTATCATAGGAAGGGCTTGAATTGCACATTCTAAAAGGAAAATGTTGAAAAAAAATACCATCCCCCCGTTATCACCGAACTTAACCGAATAAACGTAGACTCCGCCCCGCTAACTTGGTGTTTCTGTGGCCTGGCCTCGGCAGTCAATAGTAAACTGGTCATTAGCTGTCAAATTTACTATTGACCGCCACCGCAGGCCGCGCCAGTGTGTTACAGGCATTAAGCCTCTCACAGACTGGCGCGGCCTGGCCGCGGCGGTCAATAGTAAACTTGATTTTAGCTGTCAAATACTATACTATTGACCGCCACCGCAGGCCGCGCCAGTGTGGCACACTACAAACGGGCGCAATTTGTCACACCAACTTGCAATAGTTGGAAAGAGACAGCCATACACTCCTAACCAGTCTAACTATAGCAAGTTGTTGTGACAAATTGCTAGGCGTTTAAACGTGAGCACTTGGCTGTTTGTAGTAATTTGTCTTAGTCAAAACATATGGTTCAAAGGTAAAAAAGTATGTCTCATCCTTGTATAGGAATATTTAAAGCCTGATATAATTTTTAGTCTTTAAATAATATCAAACTTTAATATTATATATATTATACTATTATTTCCTGGTCTTTCGCTTGTCTTCTACATTTTCGATCTATCCATATTTTCTTTTAATCCCATTCCTTATACTTTGGCTGAACACGCAAAGCGCGCCATGACATTAAAAAAAACAAATTCGTGTTACGTACGTTACGTATAATATTGTTCAAATTTGTTGATACATTTATTGAAATTACGCCTGAATACGAAATTTTCGCATAAAAGTTCTCATATTAGAATATATTTATTTTTTATGCTCGATCGTTTGGTATGCGTTTCGTAAATGTCTATCGTAGACCGGATGTAAATTATTAAATAGGTAAAAGACAAAGCCATTCTGCCATTTTGACGTTACTGACAGCTTGACAGATGTGGCAGCGATATATATATTAGAAAAAGAAATGAAAATTTTAAAGAGGTCAGATATTTATGAAAATTAATTAATAGTCGCAGTCGCATAAAAACTATCCTAAGCGGAAGCCAGAATAATAATGTACCTATAAAAAATGTTTCATGTTTTTCCGTTCATGGGAGCTGAGATCATTCGTGACAGGACAATGTCTGAAATGATACTGGCCGATTCTTTTTTAGGGTTCCGTAGCCAAAATGGCAAAAACGGAACCCTTATAGTTTCGTCATGTCCGTCTGTCCGTCTGTCCGTCTGTCCGTCTGTCCGTATGTCACAGGCATTTTACTCGAAAACTATAGGGTGTATTTGAATAAAATTTTGAGGATAGGTGTATTTTGTTAGCCGCTACATAGTTTTGTAATTAAAATGACAAAAAAAAATTTTTTTAGGGGTGCACTCCATACATAAAACTAAAAGTCAAAAAATTTTTTTTCGTTGTGACCCCCCGTGTGGCACATCAATCGATAGGCCTTTCAAAATAAATATAAGGTTTCTTAGCATTTTTTTTGATTAAGTGAATAGGGTCGGAGATAATCGCCCCGAAAGTCACTAAAATTCTGTCCCCCCCCCCTCTAATTTTTGAACGGTGTATTTTAAAAATATGGAAAAATTCATGGACATAGGGCTTATTAATTTCATTCACCGAAAATTGTTTTGAACAAGATCGGTTCAGAGGTTTTCGAGATATTGCTGAAAAACTACCTTCCTCAAAGAAAAGGACGTAAGTGCCGTAAAATTCCTGTGACGATACGACCTTTTTAATAGGCACGGAACCCTTCGTTTTGCGTGGTCCGACACGCACTTGGCCGGTTTTTTTTTAATTTAGAGATTTATTATAAGTGGAGATTAGAAAATCTAGCATTTCTACGTTAGTAAGAGATCAGTAGATAGCTGAGTTATTTAAACAATCGTAATAAGCAAATGTATAACTAATGGTGGTAATGTGTTTAATTACGATTTTGAGAAGGTTGGATTGTAGTTCTTCTTTGTTAAAGACAAATAAAATATACTCATTATCAGAACGGCATTTCCTCGTAACGACTTGGCTCATAAACTATAGTAGTAAAATAAACTAGGTAGACGTACCGAAATTGGAAACCTCAACAAAGGGACGTCAAAGAAACTAGCAAGTGCACGCGTGCAAGGAGGCATAAAGAGCGGCACAACACGGCCGAGGAGCCTCATGCGTCCATTACCCCCCTTTTGAGGCAAAGGGGGGTAGGTGGCTGCCGAAAGTACGGGGTGCTAGCGTCTCGCTCACACCTGAAGATGCAACGCTTCTGGACAAAACCGCACTGCCGTTGCACGTAATGCTAAAGAATTATGCCTTTTATTGGAGAGCACGGTTATTAACTTTCTCCCATTATTCTTTTGGGATCCCGCAATGTCGTTTTCTTGACACGTATTTCTAAGAGTACGGAAAACACTATAGCAATATTAGGTATTTTGCTTTTCGTATTCAAATCGAAAAGTAATTCATAATTATCACTTGGAACTAGGTAGGTACGTATAATACTGTATATAAAAAAAATCATAAGTTAATATTATAGTCAACATCGTAATACAAAACTCATACGCCTCTTTAGAAGATAATAGATAGTCAGGTACAAAGTACCTACAATGCCGAAATGACAAAGTCTTTGTCTTTTTAAACAACATCCCCAGTAATTTTGTGACGTAGGTGTCAAATTTGCATAGCATAAATAGCATATTATTCATTTCCTCATTATATAAGTTAAGTCGAAAAACCACCACCAATGCCAGCAATTCTTTAACCTTTTGAGAGCTAAAGACGACTGTGGACGCGGACGAAAACTCGTGCCACTGAAGCTACGGACGGCCACAGCCGCGTGTGCGCTTTGCACTTTTTCGTTAATTTTATGTAATAAAAAGCTTTACAAGTTACTTGACCCATTTTTTTAATAGTTCATGATACGTACATTAATTTTGACATGACAATATTTATCCGAAGTTTCATTTTATTCATATTTTGTCTGGCTATTGTTTTTGTTCTGGCTTCAGTTGGGCACCGTTTTGTTTTACACCCTCGCTGTCAAAGGTTAATGTTGTATCGTCGCATTTATTTACGGTTTACATAGAAGGTAAGCAAGTAATCTAATACATAGTTCGACTGCCCTGCGCTGATAAATCGCATTATGACCCGCGTGCAACGAATACATTTTTAATCTTGTTTCCCTTATATCCAGCTTAGAGAAGCGTTCAAAGAGTGGGCACCCACCCATAGTGGGTATGAAGAATACAGAAATCCGTTAGCCACCTAATACTCCCCCTTCGATAATCTAATTAACAAGCTAGTTTTTTTTTTGTTGATCTACTTCTTTAACAGCCGAGATTATCCTATTAGTATTTAAAACGAAGCTGTTATGAGAAAATCTTGTTTACACTCTGAATCACTACAATCGAAATTCTATAATTTATACCGGTCATATCAGCACTGGATTTTTTATTTAGGGACAAAGCAATTGGTTTGATTTCCAAATAAACTATGAAGTAAAGCGTGTAAATATTTTGTTCTCTTTCCCAGTAAGCATCTAAAAGCCGTTTCCAAAAAACATCTTTGCACGCCAGTATTTGTAAACCGGAGACTAATTGCCAAAAAGACACAGTGAAAAAACCCTCCCCGACGGTAAACCACACAGCCATTACTAAAAAAAACAAACACAACACTCCGCGGAAACGATAATAACGCCCACCCACATCGCCATCCATAGCTCTTTTCATTCGGTACGAGCCCGTGCAGGCTGTGTCAAAGCACGTAATTAGTATTTAGGAAGGTGGTAAGAAAGGCGAGGTCGTGGGACTCGTGGGCCAGACGTCGGGTATCGATCCGGCGACCTGCCCCACGCTCCCCGCCGGGGGTGGGGGCCACGCACATCGAGCCACCAATTGACACACTTAAGGTAATACTTGGCACTTACGGCGTCGCCTCCGCTGCACTTGCACGGAGGCAACTCGGGTTCTTAAGGTTTGAAAGAAGTTTCCGAAGCCCTCGAGTTGCGAGCGCAAATGAGTCTCATTGGTGCTAAATGCAGCGGGGTTAGTTTGTTGGCAACTCTCATTAACTACAAACAACAGAACGTCGAGGTAGATAAACATTTACAATTATTAACACAACATTAGTAGACAATTAGGTGAGTAAATAGATAAATAAAATAAAAGTTCGTAATTAAAAATAATGCTGTACCATCAATGAATTAAGTTATAAATATTGTCTAAATTTTACTTATCATATTTTACAGTAAAAGGGTGTATCTCGATATAGAGTCTAGATAGTACCAAAGTTTTCTTCGTTGATCAGTGTTATTAGGTATCTCGTTAATATAAGTACAAGTGATCGTAGAATGAACGGCAAGGCAAGCCTGATAAAAGCTGCTGAAAGTTGCAGAACTCGACCCAGTTGGCTCCGCTCCGAGAGCGACTACAGAAAGGCATATTCCTCAGATATCCTAGTTAACAGACTTTTTAATTGTTTGGAACATGACTATGTAGGCAAACACTAAAATGATAAATGTGCGTTAAGTACGTATATTTGTATCGATATCGCATAAACAATAGTGATAGGACTCAGAATGTCCTGTTCTATTCTATTTTGCTAAATTTATTTTAGCTGAATTTATTAGATTATTAATTCAATCAATAATTATTAAGTTTGAAGGGGTAGGTAACATCCACGTTTATAAGAGGTGAATTACGAATACCTTAGACCATCCGTGTAGCCTACTATAACTACCAAATTTTATTGGTCAACGCCGAAATGCGACGTTAGATAAACCGTCCGTCAGAATAAATACCAATTACAAATACAATGTGGAGTAGCGAAAGCGAGAAATAAATAAGTGTACGTTAAGTGTTACTCTCTACTTTACCAAATCCACCGACTTGGCAAGCTCAGCGAAATAAGCAAACCAATTTTATTGTGGGTATGCGGACTAGGAAGGAATTTTACGCGTAGCAAAAACAAGCTACAGACAGTAGGTTAAATAAGCGGATGAAGTGCACAAAATTATCTGCACCCTTTATTCTAAACATAATTAAATTACGTGATGCATTCAGTACACTGTTTATTTTGCATAGTAAATCTTGTCCTTGTGCCGATCTCTTCGGCTACTACCTACGTAGATACTAAAGCTATACCTACAACCTGTAAATATAGTTGATAGGTTCCTAATTGACTAATACAATATATGGGTAAAGTGCCGAAGTTACCGTAAAAAACCAAGATTTATTGTGTAGGTAAACAGTGCCAGTAGGTAGATATCCAATTATCCATACACCATTTGGTTTTGTTTCGGATCCCTAGATTAAATATCGTTTTTACACCTACTTACATTTTAAAAGGTCTGAACTCGGAAAGTAACAAAACTGGATTTTTAGTGTAAAAGACTCTTCTTGCGACTTAGATACCTTATTTGGTAAAAAGCGCTTAAATTTCAGAATATAATGCAATTTGTCATGATAAGTATCTTTCGCAGGCATCTTTCGAGTTTGGCCAGTGCAATTGCACAGCGAAACAAGCAATTCACTTTTATCTCACTAACGGCGTCCCGACCAAAACTAAATTCTACGTTCTTTATAAAGGCAATTTCCGGCAAAGGAATTAGGAGTGAAAATAAGCAGAGCACGCAGATTGTCCGTAGCGACGTCGCGTCGGCAGTGCACTTTGGGGGGCCTGGGCCGGAGTGGGGTTAGACGAGGGAGGGGGGTGGTGTAAAATCACCCGCAATCAATTATACCCGAACTGCCTGCGGAATTTCTAGACGTCACTAAATTCGAGACGTCTCCTGCTATGCAAACTACAACCGAACGGCATACCGTAGCCTCACGTTATCCATAGGTTGTACAACAATCACCGAACCTATTTACTAGGTATACTTATGTGTTGAACTTTTGAAGACAACTCGGACCTATTTCTTTTTCCCAGTCCAGCAATTCGTATCTACTCTTTAACAATTTAACTAATAAACTGCACTGTCCGTTTGTTCGAGATAATTTTCGGAAACGAATCTTAAAGGAACTTAGGTACCTAGTAAAACTTCATTAAGTAAATAAGTAGTTAGTTTTGAGACATGTAGGTACCTTAATCGTACAACTAGTAGCCAAGTACGGTCAACGTCATAGATAATGTAGGTATCTACTAGTAGGTCTACATTTTTAAGATGTAAAAGTGTAAATAAATATATGTTTGACGACGACTGTACATGTATACTCGTACAAGATAAGTATAGTTGTGCCTACATAGGTAGGTATGTTGAAAGACAACAACATTACGAGCAGGTGCTTGACGAAAATGCATAGACGTAATAGCAATTTAGATAAGTAGGTGGCAATAGTGCCCACTAGGTACCTACTCGTACGTGACGTAAGTTTAAGAACAACTATTTAGCCATCCCCATAAACGCGAAGTATCGGGGAGCTTTGCCACGTGGCGATGGCGGGATGCGACGCTATTTGTGTCAGGAGCTGCATCCGTGACCCACTTCACGAACACCCCTCCCCGACTCCCGACAGAGCCGTATATTTTGGTCTAGGTTATGTCAAGCGGTTGTTATAAATTTTAAGAAACTGGCAATGGCTGCTAGACTAGCGGGAATGCATCGTTTTCAGAGAGCTGTGTAGGCTGTCTATACAACAACCTACCCACCTATTTCTACATGAGATCGTTGCGAATGAGCTTTTCAGATCGTGGAATAAATCGCAATATGTTTTGACCTCAAGTAAATATGTTGGTTGTTGATATAAGAGAGAAAAATGCAAGTTATTTATATTCATGTACAGTCAGCAGCAGAAGTAGCTAAGCGGGCCGGGTGTTCAAAATAACCTACACACGCTCTTAATTTCTTAAGAATAAAGTCGTGTGCAGGTCATTTTGAACACCCGGCCCGCTTAGCTACTTCTGCTGCTAACTGTACTTACATAGGTACCTAGTTCGTAAGTGAAGGTACTATCGCCCAAGGGTATATAGGTACGGACGGATTCACATTTTCTGTTCAAAATTGTCCGCACATGCATAGCGAATGCTCGAAAATGATCCTAGAGGTGTGAAGTGTGAACCCGTACCCTTGGACGCTAGGTAGTACCCATATCGGTAGAACGATGTGCACGGACTCGCTCAACTTGTATAGGGTAGGTAGCAGAAATCATAAAATCAGTCGAAGTTTCAAGATTTCTTTATATTATTTTCAGGAGGGCTAGCATACTTGCTATCACTTGTCACGTGACAGTCGATAGGATTCCTTATCGAACGTGATAAGTTAACCAATCATGCCAACATGGTCTCGAATGTCAATTTGACAGCTTGTCACTTACCGCACGACACGAGTTAAATTTGTCGGGCTTCATAAACTGTAGCCAGGATGAATGCTTGCACACAAATAGGATGCTTTATTTATTATGCCACCAAATTAAGACGATTTAGTAATGTCTTGAGTTTAACACAATTAAGTTACTTTTTAAAATATACGGTTAGTGACATTTTTCATTCGTCATCTGCGGGCGCATATTAATATTATAAATGCGAAACTGTGTCGGTCTGTCTGTAACCTCTTCACGCTTAACCGATTTAGATGAAATTTGGTATAGAGAGAGTTTGAGTCCCGGGGAAGGACATAGGATGGAATTATGGAGTTATCCAACTTTGACAGCGATAAATGACAAATGATAGCCGTTACCGTTTTGCTTAATGTTGGTAGTTGGTTAATGTGATAGATTATCGTAATTTGACGTCTCAACTTAGTTTACTTTATCTAAGTGCTTCCGAGGTGACGATAAGCTAAGGTAAAAGTACCCTTCACCGGATCTGCCGTATCGCCGAATTTCCCCTATTTTAAGCTGTAAGTCGAGGAGTTACAGCTAATATTAAGTTGTGATTTTTTTCGCCACTAGCTAGATACCTATGCCTTCCACTACGCGGCAGAAACGGGCGTTTCGCACCTCAGTGGGGCCGCGATTATCGATCGAGCTGGCCGATTGCCGTTTCGTAGGGGACTCCTTACGGAAATCGGTAAGAAATTGAGTTAACTTCTCAAGGTCATAAAACCTTTAAAAGGCAAGTTTATGAGTGAAAATTGGGTTTTGTGGTTTCATTATTTAATTGGTTTTAGATATTTGTGCAAACAAGTTCATTTAGTGCAGTAATATTTGAAGAATTTAAATAAAACGTGGATTCGGTGAAGGGTCAACCCTCGTTTTGACTTGAAGGTTTTTACGAACAGCGTCCGGAATCAGGGAAACAGTATGTTTTTGAGATTGTTTATTTATAGGTTGTACATAAACTATTTATATTAGCTAATTTGCTTTTCAAATAACTAAAAGTATAGCAAATTTTATGAGCAATTACCGAACATTGATAATCTAGATAGATTTATGTAAAACTGTGTTTGAAATTAATCATTTTTAAGACTTTTTGACGTTAAAATAAGCTATTTGGTAAGGTAATTTAAAAAAAATCATAACTCTTATTTTACATAATTAGTATCAAGAGCCGTATGTATTTATGGTTTCGCAATAAGTTCTAATTCCTTGTAAAAATATAAGGTTCGTAATTATAACATAACTAATACGATATAAACACTATTTTTGAAATTCTGTTCGCGTGTTAGGTTCAAAATAATTTGCTTGCCCAATTCACCGAACGGGCGTTCGGTTAAACGTTCCCATAGTGCCTGCTACCGAATCAGCGTTTGTCTCAGCCGTGCTATTATTTGGTGTTTTATCGAAATATCAACCTTATTAAGTTACAACCTAGGTCGATATTAATGTGTATTATTTTTCGAACGTTCTTGTAACGGCCAGCGGCTCCAAACATTTGACGCCCAGCTGCGGAGCTGGAACAAACTTGTACGATAATAAAATATAATATATGTACGGTTTTTTTATTTTATTTTGAAACAATATATATTTAGTACAATAAAAATATGATTAATTATTGTTAATTTGATGCTTATTATATTCTGTTAGAACTTTTTGTTTTTTGACAAGTTACAAGCTTTTATTTAGTTTCACCTGCCCGGTTGTCTGTCTGTCTGTCTGTAATCAAATCTTGCAAGTTTAATTTGACCCACTTCCCAGTTTCCGATTGAGCTGAAATTTTGCATGCATGTATAAATCGCGTGACAATGCAATATTATGATAACGTGGAGCTGATCTGATGATGGAGCTGGAAGGTGGCCATAGGGACTCCGTAATAAAACCACATAACCCCATCAAGTTTGGGCTCGTTTGATTCGTCTTGATGAGTACTTTGTCTTCAGATAGTTTCCAGGGTCTGATGATGGAGCTGGAAGGTGGCCATAGGAACTCCGTAATAAAACCACATAACCTCATCGAGTTTGGGCTCGTTTGATTCGTCTTGATGAGTACTTTGTCTTAAGGTAGTTTTCAGGGTCTGATGATGGAGTTGGAAGGTGGCTGGTAGGATCTCCGTAATAAAACGACATAACTGCATCGAGTTTGGGCTCGTTTGATTCGTCTTGATGAGAACTTTAACCCTTAATATTATTAATAGCATCCAATATTTAATATAGAAAAACTTTTTGAGTTAAAAAACTGTATGAACAAATTTTAGCATACTGTTTTACGGTAAAAAGTTGATTAATAACTCGTAAAGAAGGCTGCGCTAAGCTACTTCCGTACATTTGACATATAGCTGGCTTAACAACTAGGTATCCCATGTATGTGATCACACCAAATCTAACCAAATAATTAAAAAATCGTTTAACATTTTGTATTTTTTGTTTACCATGGACTTTACCGGTAATGCTGTATGTTAACTAGTATCAGCATCTTAATATTATATCTTGATCTCTGTTTACTTTCTTATAAGATTACTGTAAGATAAGTATAATTGTATAGAATTTGTTGTTTTTTTTTTGTTTATTTCGTTTTAAAACAATTAATGCTAGAAATAGCTTATAATCATTTAATAATTTGATTTTAAAGGCTATAAATACAACCCATTACCAAAGTAATACAAATGTATCGCAAAGACAACATTTTAAGGTGAAATGACAAAAGACACAAAAGACACACAATACGTGTCAATTGTATTGTGTGTCTTTTGTGTCTTTTGTCATTTCACCTTAAAATGTTGTCTTTGCGATACATTTGTATTACTTTGGTAATGGGTTGTATTTATAGCCTTTAAAATCAAATTATTAAATGATTATAAGCTATTTCTAGCATTAATTGTTTTAAAACGAAATAAACAAAAAAAAAACAACAAATTCTATACAATTATACTTATCTTACAGTAATCTTATAAGAAAGTAAACAGAGATCAAGATATAATATTAAGATGCTGATACTAGTTAACATACAGCATTACCGGTAAAGTCCATGGTAAACAAAAAATACAAAATGTTAAACGATTTTTTAATTATTTGGTTAGATTTGGTGTGATCACATACATGGGATACCTAGTTGTTAAGCCAGCTATATGTCAAATGTACGGAAGTAGCTTAGCGCAGCCTTCTTTACGAGTTATTAATCAACTTTTTACCGTAAAACAGTATGCTAAAATTTGTTCATACAGTTTTTTAACTCAAAAAGTTTTTCTATATTAAATATTGGATGCTATTAATAATATTAAGGGTTAAAGTTCTCATCAAGACGAATCAAACGAGCCCAAACTCGATGCAGTTATGTCGTTTTATTACGGAGATCCTACCAGCCACCTTCCAACTCCATCATCAGACCCTGAAAACTACCTTAAGACAAAGTACTCATCAAGACGAATCAAACGAGCCCAAACTCGATGAGGTTATGTGGTTTTATTACGGAGTTCCTATGGCCACCTTCCAGCTCCATCATCAGACCCTGGAAACTATCTGAAGACAAAGTACTCATCAAGACGAATCAAACGAGCCCAAACTTGATGGGGTTATGTGGTTTTATTACGGAGTCCCTATGGCCACCTTCCAGCTCCATCATCAGATCAGCTCCACGTTATCATAATATTGCATTGTCACGCGATTTATACATGCATGCAAAATTTCAGCTCAATCGGAAACTGGGAAGTGGGTCAAATTAAACTTGCAAGATTTGATTACAGACAGACAGACAGACAACCGGGCAGGTGAAACTAAATAAAAGCTTGTAACTTGTCAAAAAACAAAAAGTTCTAACAGAATATAATAAGCATCAAATTAACAATAATTAATCATATTTTTATTGTACTAAATATATATTGTTTCAAAATAAAATAAAAAAACCGTACATATATTATATTTTATTATCGTACAAGTTTGTTCCAGCTCCGCAGCTGGGCGTCAAATGTTTGGAGCCGCTGGCCGTTACAAGAACGTTCGAAAAATAATACACATTAATATCGACCTAGGTTGTAACTTAATAAGGTTGATATTTCGATAAAACACCAAATAATAGCACGGCTGAGACAAACGCTGATTCGGTAGCAGGCACTATGGGAACGTTTAACCGAACGCCCGTTCGGTGAATTGGGCAAGCAAATTATTTTGAACCTAACACGCGAACAGAATTTCAAAAATAGTGTTTATATCGTATTAGTTATGTTATAATTACGAACCTTATATTTTTACAAGGAATTAGAACTTATTGCGAAACCATAAATACATACGGCTCTTGATACTAATTATGTAAAATAAGAGTTATGATTTTTTTTAAATTACCTTACCAAATAGCTTATTTTAACGTCAAAAAGTCTTAAAAATGATTAATTTCAAACACAGTTTTACATAAATCTATCTAGATTATCAATGTTCGGTAATTGCTCATAAAATTTGCTATACTTTTAGTTATTTGAAAAGCAAATTAGCTAATATAAATAGTTTATGTACAACCTATAAATAAACAATCTCAAAAACATACTGTTTCCCTGATTCCGGACGCTGTTCGTAAAAACCTTCAAGTCAAAACGAGGGTTGACCCTTCACCGAATCCACGTTTTATTTAAATTCTTCAAATATTACTGCACTAAATGAACTTGTTTGCACAAATATCTAAAACCAATTAAATAATGAAACCACAAAACCCAATTTTCACTCATAAACTTGCCTTTTAAAGGTTTTATGACCTTGAGAAGTTAACTCAATTTCTTACCGATTTCCGTAAGGAGTCCCCTACGAAACGGCAATCGGCCAGCTCGATCGATAATCGCGGCCCCACTGAGGTGCGAAACGCCCGTTTCTGCCGCGTAGTGGAAGGCATAGGTATCTAGCTAGTGGCGAAAAAAATCACAACTTAATATTAGCTGTAACTCCTCGACTTACAGCTTAAAATAGGGGAAATTCGGCGATACGGCAGATCCGGTGAAGGGTACTTTTACCTTAGCTTATCGTCACCTCGGAAGCACTTAGATAAAGTAAACTAAGTTGAGACGTCAAATTACGATAATCTATCACATTAACCAACTACCAACATTAAGCAAAACGGTAACGGCTATCATTTGTCATTTATCGCTGTCAAAGTTGGATAACTCCATAATTCCATCCTATGTCCTTCCCCGGGACTCAAACTCTCTCTATACCAAATTTCATCTAAATCGGTTAAGCGTGAAGAGGTTACAGACAGACCGACACAGTTTCGCATTTATAATATTAATATGCGCCCGCAGATGACGAATGAAAAATGTCACTAACCGTATATTTTAAAAAGTAACTTAATTGTGTTAAACTCAAGACATTACTAAATCGTCTTAATTTGGTGGCATAATAAATAAAGCATCCTATTTGTGTGCAAGCATTCATCCTGGCTACAGTTTATGAAGCCCGACAAATTTAACTCGTGTCGTGCGGTAAGTGACAAGCTGTCAAATTGACATTCGAGACCATGTTGGCATGATTGGTTAACTTATCACGTTCGATAAGGAATCCTATCGACTGTCACGTGACAAGTGATAGCAAGTATGCTAGCCCTCCTGAAAATAATATAAAGAAATCTTGAAACTTCGACTGATTTTATGATTTCTGCTACCTACCCTATACAAGTTGAGCGAGTCCGTGCACATCGTTCTACCGATATGGGTACTACCTAGCGTCCAAGGGTACGGGTTCACACTTCACACCTCTAGGATCATTTTCGAATACAACCCATTACCAAAGTAATACAAATGTATCGCAAAGACAACATTTTAAGGTGAAATGACAAAAGACACAAAAGACACACAATACGTGTCAATTGTATTGTACGAATAGTCCCTTTGTCTCTGTGTGTCTTTTGTGGTGTGAATAAATGTCTTCTTTCTTTCTTTCTAAATGCGTGTAGTGTGATAGAAATAACAGGACGCGAAGTAGTACTGAATGACATTAAAATAAAGTTTATATAACAAAGTTGTCAAATTTGTAGTGATTTTAAAATTATAATCAGTAATTTGGACACCCTACACCGCACCATGTTATGTCATTTCTCATTCTACACATATCAATAGAGATGAGGTGACCATGATTTAAGTTTTTAGTCAACATATTTGTACTAAAACACCTTTTTTTCATAAGTACCATGATTACTCATGACCAATAAACCCTCATGTACTGAGTGGCTACCCTTTAAACAGTGGTAAACAGGTGTTACTCATTACTCCTTAGATGTCACCATTTATAAATAAGCATGCCAATAAGCTAAGAGCAAATATATTAATTTCGCTTTCCATACAAGCATTTTTCTGACAACACTACTGTTTCATTACAAAAGCAATCTCATGCTATTTCTGTTTTATATAGTTGTTTACATAATTCTAACTATCGCGAAGATTACAAAATTTATAGAACCCATGAATAAAACTTTACTATAACAATTTGTAGTTTTAATTTTGCATTGAATAGTTTGACATTATAACGCTTAACTCAACAAAAGTAATGGTATCAAAATGTATAACAAATATTGTCAGATAAACGTTTGTTAACACATATATGCGTTGCCGGCAGTGAATGCGTT
Organism: Epinotia nisella; assembly: GCA_932294315.1. Lineage (NCBI taxonomy): Eukaryota > Metazoa > Arthropoda > Insecta > Lepidoptera > Tortricidae > Epinotia > Epinotia nisella. The sequence goes on from OW028680.1 coordinate 10,894,866, forward strand.
AACAAATGTTGTCAGATAAACGTTTGTTATAAAATATCACCGAAACATTTACCCATAAAGGTATGTAATGATTTTACGATCAGAAAATAGGTAAGTAATCTAATGAGCTGATTTATTAATAGACATTTAACAAAAAAAGACGAAAACTAATTTAATATGTTATATATTAAATTAGTCGTCTTTTTTTGTTAAATGTCTACAACTCACAAAGGAAAATTAATTAAAATATTATTATAAGTACCTAATTATTGTAAATATATATATATATATAACTTTATGTGTTATCTGAACTGAAATACTATTTCCAAGTTTTATTAGTTTGAAAAATTATATCAATTAACAATTTACCAACTAAAGTTTGAGCACCACGCAGCGCCCAAATCCCATACATTTCTTCCCTAGTTCGGTGAAACGGCGCGCCGATTCGGTATTATGTGCAAATCACATTTCTTAGTTCGGTAAATGGTACAAACCACGGAAAACGACCCCAAAAACTTTAAAAATATTTGTAGCATATCTATAAGTATGTTATTAATTTCAAGGTACATTTAAATGATGAGAAATGTATCTAACTTGCAATTGTACTTTTGTTCATAACCCTATGAAACTCGCAGACCTTATTAAAAAAATAAACATACATCCAGGTCTTAAGCGTTCGGTGAAACGTACTTTTACCTTATATTGTGCATCCATTTCCGCACTGTTTCAAGTAAATATATTTTTTTATACGAGAATAACATACACACTTCATCATCATCATAATATCAGCCGAAAGACGTCCACTGCTGAACATAGGCCTCCCCCAAAGAGTACCAAAGTGACTAGTCCTGCGCCACCCGCATCCAGCGGACTCCCGCGACCTTTACCAGGTCATCCTGCCGCGCCTTCCAGTACGTGGGCGCCACTCGACCTTTCCGCCCCAACGGTCATCGGTTCTACGTGCAATGTGCCCCGCCCACTGCCACTTAAGTTTAGCGATTCGGAGGGCTATATCGGTTACCTTGGTTCTGCTGTGGATAGCCTCATTTCTCCCAACATAGCCCTCTCCATAGCCCTTTGGGTGACTTTGACCCTTCTTATGAGGCCCATAGTAAGCTACCACGTTTCAGTGCCATATGTCATCACTGGCAACATACACACTTACTAAAATATAATTATAGTTACATGTATCATTGTTTTTTATTTGTAGATATGTCAAAAATTAAGGGCGGAGTGCCGGTGGCAAATTTCACACTAAATGTATGGAGTCGCCTAAGTATTCTTATGATTAAATAAATAACGAATAAATGATTAATTTTGCATAATAATTTTTAGGAACTTATAGAAATTATCTTACGAGCATACAAATATAATGTAATATGTTGTTAATATCTATAATACATAATAATATGTTTTCTTATCAAAACATTATCATTAGGTACTAAATACTAGACTAAGAAGTTATACCTGCCAAACGATAAATACCATTCAATTAAAATCATTCAACTTTGTTAAAAGAAATTGAAAAATAACCCAAAACATTTACGACATAACATTTAGGTGTTCCTGAAATCGATTTATGAAAATAAATGTTAAGTACTTACTTCCAATTTACGAGTAGGTACCTACTAAGTACATTAGGTAAATGAATAATTTTATTATTCAAGCCTAAAATAATATAATTATAAAAACGACTCCATACCTTTTGTGTGAAATTTGCCACCGGTACTCCGCCCTCTACTCATGTATCTCAAGATACATGAGATAGGATTGACACGGCAGAGTACAGGCTTTGCCTAGTTTGGGACTAGATCAATTGGTGTGAATTGTCCCACTATATTTATTTATTTATACGTTAGAGTATGTGGTAGAAAACTCATTAAGTCATTACCTATAGGCGATTTTTCCCGAGATTACCGACCGGCTATGGCGGTTTAAATTAGCATGTCTAACGAACGGTTCGTACCGTCCGGTGTCACGGTATCATGATCATATGCTCAAAACGCAAATTAGACGCATTCGCTTCTTATGATCTTGTGAATCGCTGCTTGCGAATGCGCGCCGTTAATTTGAGGGGAAATTAGCTTATATTAATCGAATGAGGAAAATCGTTCGTATGTTCTCCACTACAGGTATATATATATATATATATGTATAGCTGTATTCATTATAACGTTATAAATCATATAGCGATAGGGTAAACGTCCGAGTGCTCAACGGTGCACTAATATATAGAAAAGTACTCTGTGGTGCACTAGTGTAGGTATGGCATGGGCACTCTATGTCAAGCACAATGTCAAGTCAAAGTGACATAAAGTACCTATCTGTTTTGATAATGTTCCCATTGAGGAGGTACGTCACACAAAGTCCCTAGATAGGTATAATCATTGATTCACACTGCAATTGGAAAGACCACGTGGAAAGTGTCTCCAGCAGAGTAAATATTACTAGGGAGCAAAATGGTATATTGGAGCGAGGGTGACTGATTGAATCCAGAACGAAGGGAAGGATTCGAGAATAGAATCCCGAGCGTAGCGAGGGATTCTAACGTGGAATCCTGAGCGTAGTGAAGGATTCAACGTCACCCGTGATATAAATAATTTTGCTACCGCGTAATACACTCTTCTTTTCACTCCTTCCATGATGATTAAAAACACGATGATTACAGTAAATATTTAATTAAAATAAGTTTCTGTCAAAAATGTAATTTTTGGTAAAAGCTTTTATTGCCGACTGCACGTTTCTGTATACCGTCATCAACTACTTATTGGGACGATACTAACGAGCCCAAACTCAACGGGGTTACGTCGATTAAGTACTGAATTCCCATATGGCCATTGGCCACTTTCTGTCTCCAATCTCCATCATCAGATCAGCTCGTGGTACCATACTATTCAATTTTCATCCAAACTATACTTAAACCCAAAATTTCCGCTCAATCGGATTACGGCAAGCGCCTGAAAAATCGATTACAAAAATTAGTTAACAGTAAAACGTTTAATAATGCCTTTCAGTCATAAGCCAAGAACATACCTTATGTAAAATAATAAACATTTAAAAAGTTGTTACATATTTCACTTGTCCTTATAATTTTCGATAGTCTTTTTAGGCGCCTCGGCCCTCGTTTAAAAAAGTGTATACATTTTCTGCATACAAGCTAGACCATCAGATAGTCTTTTCAGAAAGGCTATTAATTTAGCGTAAGTAAGTAGGTATTTATTTGAATGTCGTTGTTCATGCTGACTCACACTATTTGCGTGAACTATAAAGTAATACTCCAAAGAACAGAACGCGGCTTATATTTCGAATAGTTCTTGGAAACTATATTGCATCTTTACTATTCTTGCAGGCGGTTTCATATATAGGTATTCGGCGTTCAAATATTTTGCTTTGCATTTTTTGCTTCCATTTTAACAAACTCCGGTGTTAACGTACTTATCATTTTCACTTGAACTGAATGAATGAAAATTTAAAATATTAGCATAGGAACAGGAACTGCTTTTACCTGCTTTTCATTAGTGACGACAGTATTTTTTATTTAAAAAAATACGTGAATTCATTAGAAGTAGGTACATATTGATATTAATCAATATATTAGTAATCGTATTATATCAAATAAACATTGTTTGAAATAACACGTACTAGCTTAAAGTAGTATCAATGAATCCATACTTTTATTTATTAAGCATATTAATTTTCAAAAGCGTTCAAGGAAGACAATATATGAGACACTAAACGCTCCACGAAGAAAAAAGCGAGGTGTTTAAAAAACGATCAATGAAAGTGTCTCCTTAAACGCGCTACTGAAATTGCGTATTGTCTCTGGCCTCATTTTTTTTTTATAATAATGTTTTACAGCTTTCTTCTCTATGTGGTCTATGACAAGCGTGCAGGGAGCAAACATGAATTTTTCTCCCTAGCGAAAAAAAGTAAGATTGAAAAAAAAAATGCAGAGGGATCAAAAACAAGTTTTGCTCCCTATAAACGGACTAGGAAATACTTTTTTCGAATAGAAGGAGTGAAAAGTAGTTTTATATATGCACTAAGAAGAATTGCGAACACGGTTTCAATACAAGCTGCTCTAGTAGCATATCACGGTTACGTGAATTCAATTTTCCGATATGGAATAGTTTTATGGGGTAATTGTTCTGATAAAGACCAAGTACTGTTAGCACAAAAAGTTACATTAGAGCAATTTTTGGAATTGGTCGAAGGGAATCATGCCGGCGGCCGTTCTTTATCGATAATGGCATACTTACCTTCCCGTGTCTTGTATCTTGGAGGTAGCTGTTTTTGTTCATAAGTACAAAACCCACTTCATAAGTACAGCAGATACGTGCCCGTAGGTAATGCTCGAGCACAATATATAAGCATAAGCTACATAAACCTGCAGCTAAACTAGCACTCACCTCCAGAAACTGCTATATCATGTGCATCATAATTTATAATAAGATACCCGATAGTTTTAAGTGTCATAGGCTAAACTTATTTAACTCATCTAGTTTTAATTAGTTTAATTACCTACATGGAAATACATAAGTGTAATAAGATAATATGTATGTACGCCTGATAAGGTAGGGTGTGGTGAACCAACCAGATTTATTGCAACTGTAACTACAAATTGTACCCATTTCCCACATGCTTAATAAATTTCATTTCATTAAATTTCATTAATAAAGTACATGGCTTAAATTCGAGTGAAGAAAAATCCTCTTAGTTCGAATCTAACCCATATTGCTTTGACATAAGGTGCCCATGCCATATACTAGTGCACCGTCGAGCACTCGGACGTTTACCTTACTTGCAGCGATATCAAAACTTAATAACGTTAAAATAGGTTATAGAACTAATAGGCTTTTTCGCACTCAGTTTCGCCCGCGTGGCATATGGGCACGGAGCGGCGACACACGTTACACGTTTTTATTCAATTTGTCATGTTAGTAGTAATAATGCACATTGGTTAGTTCAGAGTACCGTAGAGCTGGTCTGATGATGGAGCTGGAGGACGCCATGGGAACTCCTAAACTAAACAAAATAAAGCCATAAGAGTTAGTTAGGGCTCATTTATATTGTCTTGGCAAACACTCTGGTGCTGGGATATCCAGGGTCTGATGATGGAGCTGGGAGGTGGCCATGGAAACTCCTGAATTAAACAAGATAAACCCATCGAGTTTGGGCGCATTTATTTTGCCTTGGGAAACACTCTGGTGCTGGTTGATTTCCAGGGTCTGATGATGGAGCTGGGAGGATGGGCTGGAAACTCCTAAACAGGATAAACCCATCGAGTTTGGACTCATTTGTTTTGTCAAATACTCCCATACGCTTTTCCTCCAAATTGTATTTCAACGCTAATTTCGTCCAACACGTGTTTGGTCCAACATGAGCTTCGTCCAACTCACATTTCGTACAACACGCATTACATCAACACGTATTTCGTCCAACACGTATTTCATCCAACTCGCATTTCGTAGGTACAACACGCATTACGTCAACACGTACTTATTTCGTCCAACACGTATTTCGTCCAACTCGCATTTCGTACAACACGACCACCATGACCATCCTGTTGCCCAACATAAAGGATCTCTTCGAGGAGAAGATCCGCAAGTCACCGCTCACCATCGGCTTCCCTGATTGCACTGCTCATTTCCCTACGGCTTCTGAACCCATCTTAGAGTAGGTACTTATGGTATGAGTGTAGATAAAGTATTGTATGCAACTGTACATAATTAGGCCTTAAAACACTCGTGTCACTGCTGACGCTGACGCTCGTTTCATAAAACCACACTCGTATTTTAAGGCAAGGCCTCCCTGGTAAATTACTTTCGAGACGTTTTTGCATTTGTAGTTGTGACCTCTGTAGACAGCCTCACACACATATACTTACGTGTGTCTATGTACGTCAACGTGTACGTGTGTCCCTGTAAATATACAAATACCACTACAAATGCAAAAACGTTTCGAAAGTAATTTACCTACTATAAAGTACAGATTTTACTTAAAATACAGACAAGAAAGTTCTCATAGTAAAATTGGTTATAATAATGCTGGGGCCCGTTTCGTGATGCTACAAGTTACAAATTATAAGCGGAAGTCTCTTTTCAATACCCATTGATAGAAAGAGACTTCCGCTTGTAGGTAATTTATAACTCGTTGCTTCGTGAAACTTGTGTGAGTGTTTTAAGGCCTCCCATTATGTATCAGTTGTAAATGCATTTAAGTTGCATGTATTTTGAAATCGCCGTTTCCAACTTCTCTTTTTTAGGGTTCCGTACCCAACGGGTAAAAACGGGACCCTATTACTAAGACTTCGCTGTCCGTCCGTCCGTCCGTCTGTCTGTCACCCGGCTGTATCTCAAGAACCGTGATAGCTAGATAGTTGAAATTTTCACAGATTATGTATTTCTGTTGCCGCTATAACAAATACTAAAAAACCGGCCAAGTGCGAGTCGGACTGGGGCTCCCATACAACAGCCATGATTTTTTTGCCGTTTTTATAGATAATGGTACGGAACCCTTCGTGCGCAAGTGCGACTCGCACTTGGCCGGTTTTTTCAGTTCACACTATATATATATATATTTTTTTTTCCATTTTTTAATCTCCGATCAGTCACGACGACTATGAGCAAATCAGTTGACAGAGGTTGGCGATTGGCAAGGTGGGGCCATTGCCCTAGCTTCCCCTAGTCAGGCAGCACATTGGCTATCTTGAGTCTCTTTATTATGTTTGGCTTAAGAAGCATCTGTGATAAGGGGTTTGGATGAGATGCTAGTCGATCTTTGTAGTTAGCTGTATAGCGTTTTGCCTCTTCAAGTATGGTTGGGATTTCCAGATACTCGTGGATTTCTGAGTTGCGAGCGTACCAGGGCGCCGATGACAATATCCTTAGGATGTTGTTTTGAGCTCTCTGGAGATACAGTATATTGGATTTGCTGGCTGATGACCACAGTTGGATGCCATATGTCCATATTGGTTTTATTATTGAGCAATAAACTTTCAGCTTATTGGTTAGAGATAGGGCCGACTGTCTGCCGAGAAGCCAGAGGAGATTTCTGAACCGATGATTCATTTCGTCTCTCTTATTCTTTATGTGGTACTTCCATGTCATTCTTCGGTCCAGGTGGAATCCTAGGTATTTGACACAAGCCGATTGTGGAAGTATGTCGGTGCCCAGTTTGACTGAGGGACACGTTTCGCGTCTTAGTGTAAATGTGATATGGTGGGACTTAGGGGCGCTCACACTATATTGAACATATAATCCGCCATATTGTTTTAATTGTGACGTCATAATATAACCTATGTCACCCGGGTAGACGTAAGGATTCTAACGATACCTCACACATCTAAAAACAAAGTTCTATGCTGTAGGTTGGGCCGAAAATCGTTTGTATGTCCAGCGTCCGGCGACCGGCGTCCGTCTGTCCATCTGTCCATTATTATCCTCTACAGCACGGCTATCACAAGACCGCGCGCGAGCTCTCTCGATTTTTCTCGCACTATCTGTCTCTGTCTTATTAGAAAACTTAGAAAGAGAGGTATAGTGCGAGAAAAATCGAGAGAGCTCGCGGGCCGTCTTGTGATAGCCGTGCAGGTCGCATTTCTCAACCGATTCTCGTCAAATTTTGTGAGCGGGCTCGTTAATCATATAGAATTGAGTCGCTTAAATTCAAACTCAGGTAAATCCATCTGTCAGATCATGCGATTTTGGTATTATGAAAAGGTAATAGGGTAGATATTTGCAGAGAGGGTCGAATGGATTTATCTGAGTTTGAAGTTAAGCGACACAATTGTAGAGTCAGTTTTTCGAAATTAAAAAAATAATTAAAAAGACAGGCTCGGAAATTCTAAACTAGTTATATCGACGAATCGTAAGAATAACGGTCAAACGGCGTAGTTGACTAACAGCGTAATGGACGAATCGCAAATGAACGAACTGCTTATTACTCTTATTAGACATGTATTAGACCAATCGGAAATGGACGAACTGCTTATTATACCAATCGCGAAATGGACGAACTTCTTTTTTCATACCTGCAAAAGGTTATATCACCCAGAACATAATTTTGAATCGATTGACACCTTATTTATTAAAATCGGTTCAGTATCTTAAACGCTACGGTGGAACACTCCTAAACATAAACTGCTAATATACCTCTTCCTTTCCGCTCTGCCGTAGTCGGACAAAAATCAAGCAGCGCAAAAAATGCAGTGACTGCCTATAGGCAGCATATCCGCACGGAACGGCAACAGCGCGGCTCGTATTTTAAAACGATATTATAACGTTATTCGACCATATTTTTAGGGTTCCGTACCAACGGGTAAAAACGGGACCCTATTACTAAGACTTCGCTGTCCTTCCGTCCGTCCGTCCGTCTGTCTGTCACCAGGCTGTATCTCAAGAACCGTGATAGCTAGAGTTTAAATTTTTACAGATTATGTATTTCTGTTGCCGCTATAACAAATACAAAAAAACCGGCCAAGTGCGAGTCGGACTGGGGCTCCCATACAACAGACATGATTTTTTTGCCGTTTTTGTAGATAATGGTACGGAACCCCTCGTGCGCGAGTCCGACTCGCACTTGGCCGGTTTTATAAATATAAGGTTATAATATTCATTGTGTTGAGATATCGTATCGTTATGCTTATGATTTTACTACTGATATTGATTTTGTATAACGAAATTTTTCAACATTAACCGATTATGATATCGCTTTTTTCATAACGTTTTAAAGGCCAGGCTGAGCACATCACAAATTAATGTTGATACACACTAAAGTATAACGTATGTAAATGATAGACCAAATAAAAATCAAAATACAAAAAATATGAATTCATGTATTTCCTGTGACCTGCACATTGAAATACAAAATTTATCCACGTAACAAATTAGACCTTATTGATGTAATTACAATGCTTATGAAATTCTAACTGACACTGTGTTATGTGTCTTACACATATAAATATATTTATCTCAATCAACACTTACGTTAATACACATACACACTCTACACAGTCTTCTATTCTAACCTTTTCACGCCAGTTGTCTGTACCGGCCGTCATAACGGTATTAAGCCGCGTCTGCTGCGACATATTTTCCTGGTATTAAATGTCAAACATGTATTTCTAACAATATTTGTTTGCCGAAACTGACGAATAACACGTTTGATGTTTAATAAAAACATCGAAAACATTGGCGCAACTGACCCCGCTTTATGCCTGAATCACACCGGCGCGGCCTGCGGTGGCGGTCCAAAGTAAATTTGACAACTAATGACAAGTTTACGATCGACCGCCGCGGCCACGCCGCGCCAGTCTGTAACAGCACTTTGGCTTTCAATATGAACGATCCAAACAAGGAAATGCGCTTGTCAAAGGATTAATCGAATAATAGTTATAATTGAACAATAGGTATACATTATTTACAATATTACGTACATTTTATGGATCTTCTGTTTTCATTCACTGACACAATTTTAAAGTACTTAATGTCATAAACATAATACACTGCAGTGCAGTCATAACATGTCTGGTTAGCCAACCGTGTCTGTAATAATGTAAACCGAGAATTGAGTATGTCTACCCTAAAATTCTGTTCAATAAGCAGCGATGGGTAGTAAATCATATATATGTATATAATTGTGTAAGGTAGGAGCACAGTACATATCATTTAAAAATAGTTGTCGCTAAAGTTCTTTTTAGTTCATTTTATTCCATAATGGTGAAACTGTAGCTGAGATTAACCTTTTTGATGAATCAAAGTTAAGGTTCGAATCTAGACTTTTTGATCATCCCACTTTTTTACTTCGACATGGTAGGCTGCAGACTATATCCACTATTAAAATAAATACATTCTTGGATCTACACATCCCGTTTAAGAACCATGTAATTTGGTTAGCAAAACTTCTATGTCTATATTTTGAATATCTTTTGTCTGTAAAATTAGTTGAGCTTCTGGTCTAACTCTCTTATTATCATTCACAGATTCTTCCGAGGTAGAACTGCAGTTTAATCTTTTTCTTTTTCTATTCTCTGCTTTTTGTTTCATTTCAAGTTTTTCTTCAACATCATCTCCGTCTATTAAGATTTCACAAACTGTTGCATCTTGTTTCCGTGTTGGACTGTCGGCTTTTAGAGGAGTATCTATGCTGGTCAGGGTCGAGTCGAAAATTTCATAGCACTGGGCTCTAATAGGATCTTTCATTGGTGTATACAACCTATCCATGTTAGCAATAGAGCTCACAGCCATTTCTGTTTCCCTGAGGGTCTCATTACCTTTGCCTGAATCTTGAGGATCTTGATCAATTAAATAATTTAACGATGAAGCCCTCAATCTTACAACTACGCTCTCCATACACACCTCCATAGAAAAGTTTTCTTTTAGTTTCGGGACATCTTTTCCGATTGGTTTATCGGTGTCATCGTGTTGCACTGTTAAATAATTTACACTAGTTTCGTTGCATTCATGGACACTAAACTCAAAATCATCAGAATCATCGTCTTCATTAATTACAAGATTATTTGCCATTGTGCTACAATCAGACTCAATAGACCGCTCTAATATTTTGCTGCTTTTGGTTTCATCAACACTTTGATGCAAATTTGGTTTATCATCCATATGTACAGGAGTACTTAACAAATCCCGTTCAATTATTTTAGCTGTTTCTATATCGAATCCACGTTTTACTAAATCTTGTTGTAGACTCCCTTCTTTGTCCTTCTGGCTTGATGCCATTGTTTTTTGTATGTACTCTTTTATTTTAGATAGTTCATCAGTTTCATTATGAGGAGTAGATTTACCTTGAAGCTTTGTGTCTTGAGAGCCATCGTCTGACCAGCGAAGAGGAGGTTGTTCCGTGTCAGAATCTTGAACACACGAAACACTTGAATTTTGTAATTCGCTAGTCAGTTCTTTGTTTTCTGCTTCTGGAGACTCATGGCCTGAACTTTCAGAGTTAAATGTTTTAGTGCAATGTAATTTCCTCGGCGTAGATGACTTTCGTCGGGACTTTGTAGGTGCAGGAATAACAAGAGAAGAACTACCAGACGCTTTATCCTTATTAATGTTTCTCATTCTAGGTTTACCTTTTGAGGCTTGTGTTGATTCAGAGGATTTCCTTTTGTTTTTTCTACCATATTCTTTTGTGGGTGTAGGTCGCCTTGGTTTAATTTTCATAAACGGCTTTTGTATTACTTTTTTGAGCGGAGAACGTTTTTTAGCTAAAGTAAGATTTTTCCTACTGCTCGATTTTGTTGATTGTTTTATTCTTTCACTCGCCGGGATAGGAAGGTTATCTTTTAAAGCAATATCCAATGAACTATTGGCACTAACTGAATCACTACATGATAAGTCGTCCTTTTTATTTGCTTCCGTATTTTTGCCAATCACTGGGCTATTGTAATAGGATACATTTTTGGTACATTGACGTACTGGTCGTGATCTATTTCTTTTAGACTGGCTTTCTTTGAGACTTGGTTCGGTTGTAGATTCTGTGATTGTCGGTTTAGAAATATCTTTAGAATGGGTAGACGTCACTGGACAGATATCATCGATAATGCGGAAATAGTCTTGATCATCCGGCTTATAATATGAACCGCCACTTGAGTAGTCTGTCGGACGGGATGAATATGAGGAAGGAGTGGCTTGTGTAGGTTTAGGCGTGAAGGGTGTATTTGTAGACAAAAAGCGAGGCGTAGGTATATCCGTTATTTTTATGTCTGACATAGGATCGTCTGGTAGCTCTGGGCCCAAAAATCTAGGGGTTTCCATTTGGATCTCATATAATGCCTGTTTGTAGGGAGTTTCCAAGATATCTGAAATATTGAGTTTTGCCCCTATCTCATTTCGCAAATACAGTCTTTCTAATTCAGGAGTAACATTGCGATCCTCGTCATTTGATTTATCTTTAAGTTTTTCAATTTCACCCACAGACATTTTTTCTTGAGTGCATGCAATACCAATAGGAGAAACTGTTGGACTTGGGACGTTTTCTTCTGGTTTCGCAATTTCTGGTTTTTCTTTTTTCTTTGAATGTTTAGTATTAGCTGACATATTGTTTTTTACTCTGGACTTCTTTCGCGTTTTTTCTACAGTATTTACTATAGATTTATTTTCATCCGGTTCCTTTTCGTCAATAGGTTTCTTCTTAAAGATCTGTTTAGGTGGAGGTATGCAATTTATTACACCCTGCTCACTCCCGACAATCAGAGCCCGGAGATCAGCATCCCAATTACTTTTTTTGCATGCAGCCGATTTTTTCTTGGCACTCTTATTTACTTCAGGTGTTTTTGAGGTGGTGGTATTACTTATTTTGTCAATTTTAGTAGTAGTATTTGAATTACCAATATCATCTACCACCCTTGAGCCCGTAGGAAAAGATACTGTACTGTACTGTGTAGATAGAGGAATGTTGCTGCTTATCATAACCTCATCCTGGTGGCCAAATTCATCTTCCTGATTAGGATGTTCATTAATTGTTTCATTAAGAATCCTTCTTGGAGTTGTGAAATCCAAAATTCTAACATGCGATGAGCGTCGTGGCGTCGACGAAGCTTTTCTTTCAGGCGGAAGAGTGTGTGGAGTGCTTGTTGAATTAGACCCCGTGACAATGTTATCTTTAGGTACTGACGCATTTTTTTGTGTTTCTACGGTTTTCACTAAACACGGTTGGCTGATAATGTCCTGCACGTTTACTTCTTGTGATTTGTGAACAACTGGCACATTGCATGTAACATTTGATGATGTTTTCGAAACCTCAACAGTTATCTGTGGGAGGGTGGGCGCACACAACGCCGATTGACACGACGAAGTTGTAACTTTAGCGCTCTGGGCCAACGTGGTTTGTGGCTGCACAATAGGAGCTGTTTGTGATGCACCTGAAATCACGTTTATAAGTTTATAGTATAGGCTTGTCTCCTAATTTTTTTACGATGCCATTAGAATCAGTTTATGTAGGAACAAATGTTTGTATGAGAGAAACTACAATTAAAGAACATAAAAAACTCAAAAAATTGAGTTAAAGACAGGCCTCGCTGGCGGTAGCCAAAACGTTTCATACTAATTGACGTTGAAGTATGTCGTCACAGTTTGATATTTGTACTATCGTTGTATGGAAAATCAAGTAAATTGCTGTTTCGGTCGCGAAATACTGAGTTTAGGTCCATAGTTATCATACAATTTTGTTTCTATAAAAGCGTAAGGATTCTATTGGTAGCTATAAATTTACTTTTGGACAATAAAAAAAATGCATATTTTTTCTAAACTTCCAAAAAGTTCATATGTTTTTTACTATATATCGTAATTTATACTTTATTACAATTATTTGACTTTTTTACTATCCATTTAGCAACACTGCGTTATCAATTTGAACATGAGGAAACTACCCTATTAGGATGTGAATTTAGAAAATTATACATATTTTTACATACATTAACACTAATTACCTGATAATGGAATAGATATAGATGATGGTATAAATATAGTTGGCATTGCCATAATTTCATCTTTGGTAAATGAACACTTTTGTTCTATTATCGGCTTAGGAGTAAATATACGGGTTCCATTAATATAAATGGTTTGCATATTTAGCAAGGGTGTTGATGTGGCAATTTTTGGCATTGGAATGAGTTTCTCATCTACTTTAACATTTGAGATTATGGTCACTTTTTGCTCTTCTCGCTTAGGGTCTGGTGGTGTATCAACTGCATCAACATCTATTATTTCGCTACTTATTTCCGAAACATCATGTTTCACATTTCCAAGTCTAAAGACGCATTTCTTTTGCTGATATGCCTTGATATTCCCACTTCTTAGACATTTTGGATCTAGGTCAGGATGTGATCTGGAATACAAAAAAAGAGCTAAACAATGCAGTAATTACATAAATTAGTAAACAACACATTTAGAATCCTACTTACGGCGTAGACACGTTTTCTGTAGTGCTAGAATCAGGTACGTTAACATTCGTGGCGGATGCACCTGTAATCATTGACGAACAATTAAAAGCAACGAACAATCTTAAAATTAACAAATATTTAAGAGGAATTGATATATTACCTCTGACTCCTGTAGTAAAATCTTGAAAACTTCCAGTAACATGTTTCCTATTATTATTAGTATTTTCAGTACAAACCAAATTATTGTTATCTCTTAGATTGCCTGTGACATTACTCTTGTTGTACACTTGATTTAGGACTGTATTGAATTCTGCTTTCTGTGAACACAATGCTGTTACGTTGCCACAAACCTACAAAAATAAAATTAGAGATTTTATACTATATTTATTTTTATTAAGATTTACAATTAGTGTTGTAGTACTATTATTGTAAATACTGACATTTGCTTTATGTGAGGTTGTTATTCCAGTGTTCGGCTGAATCTGAGCACCAGGATTACTGTCTTGGTCAACATTTACAACTGGATAAGTGTTCTGCAGAATATCTTGTTGGCTGTTGATACTTGATTGGTTTACATGGTGTGCAGGCACTCCAGTATGTTTACTTTCAAGATTCTGGTTACCTGTAAAATGCAATTTTAATTAATTAATCATTTATTTCGGACATCAATAATCCATAGTGTTAGTTACAAATTCCTTATCACTATTTTAGTTAATATTTATTTCGGACATACATATACAATATCTTAACTGTTATAAAGTCACAATGTGTTGTCTTTAGACAATCGATTTGTCAATCAGCAGGTCAGTACCTAGTCAATAATACCTACCGTATTGGCATGATGAAGCAATCAAAAATCATCCATATTGATAACCAACAATGTGGTACTATAGAAAGGTGCAAATATGCAAGTAACTTTAAACAGTTGCTTAGTTTCAACCTAAAAAACTTTGAAACGAAGTGGAATCATAACTTGAAATACAGGAAAAAAACAATTGGACAATTTAAGTGAGTTTAAAAAGTTTTGAAAACTATCAAAACCTGCCAGTGTTTGAATAGCCGGGTACACCCTGGGCGAGCATTATAGGCGTGAAGTAGCCTCAGCGAGTAGTCGTTCAATGTGGACGAACCTCGGCCAAGGCCCACGCACCGAGGAACAACCTCACTAGGTGAGCAGCCTCGCCGAGGCTGCTTCGCGTGGCAAATGCTCTTCCAGCGTGTACCTGGGTACCCGCGTAGACACACAATCACCAAATTGAATTCAGTTGCAATGCATATACTCAATATCTCTGTATATCTTATAGTCTCGCGACTGATCGCCAATTAATCAAGAAAAAAAACATTAGTGATAGAAAATGCCAAATTTTGGCGCTTATGGTAGTAGCATCAATTTGATTAAGCATTTAAAGTTTTGAGCATTATTGTAAGTATGAAATTTATAAAATATAATGAATCATACCAGGCAGATCAGATAATGATGTACATTGTGCAATACTTTGTCCCCCTTCAATAGATTCTGAAATATTCTCAAATTTACTTGATGACACATTTCTTCTTTTACTAGAGCATACACAACTCTCCAATTTAAGAGACTGACATGCATCACATCCTATCCTTGAGGAAGTTGCTTCTTGAGAATTATTACTGAAATTAAAAGATATATTTAAGGTTATTTCCCATTATTAGTATTTTTACATACAAAGCACATAACCTGGATGTTTATCAAAATACACGTCCACTTTTATTCGAAAGATATGACCTATATAAAAAGAGTTGTTTTAATAGATCACTAGGTTTAGCTATGGTCAATTGGTCAACACCAAAAGTAACAAATAGATATTGTAGTATCAAGTTAACCAATTCAACAGTCAATACTTGCTGACTACAGTGTACAAGTTCTAATTTCTAAACACATAAAACTTATACCTATACTTAACATATTTTTAAGCAATAATGTTCACCTGACTCGATCTCTACTCAAATCCTCCTGGAGTTTCTTCAGATCAATGTACCGCACCAGGAATTTCACTACTTCCAGAAGGTTGGCACACTGAAACAGCCTCCTTCGTAGGGCTACTGGCTTGCAGGACTCAACTGTAACAATATATACCATATTTGCTAACTTAAACAATGGTTGACATTTTGACACCTCACTGTACATGTGTCAATTTTACCACCATCAAACTCAAAAGGTGATATAAATTCAATATGCTAAAAATTCAAAATCACATACATAAATCAAACTATAAGTAACTATAGTAAGTTCAATATGGCTTGTGTTATATGGGAAAGACAAAATATTGAACAGACACATAAATGGGCCAATCAACTATTTTTTGTTGCTCATTGCCATGGTTACATCCCCTGGGTCACTCTTAAAAACTATGAATTTATGGGGCTTAAATCCACTAAACACGTATTTTGTTATATTGGTAAATCCATTCCATGGTGGGGCAACTCCTTACCACGATAGGAGCCCAATTTATCTTACTGTTGTCTCTTGGCTTACCGGGACAGAATAACAACAAGAAAAAGTTGATTGACCCAAATACTTAAATACATAGAAAACATTAAAGACTCAAAAATAATTATTCATGATGGTCATCACGCAAATATTTGCCCTTACAAGGATTTGAACCCAAGACCCACTAGGCGAAACCAATTGTCAAAATATAACACAACTGAAGCATCAATGCAAACTGCCAGTCTGAGAATGGCAGTCAATAGCCGAGTCTACATCGGATGCATGCATAGACATAGACATCATCATCATCATATCAGCCGAAAGACGTCCACTGCTGGACATAGGCCTCCCGTCCCGCGTAACCCGCATCCAGGGGACTCCCGCGACCTTTACCAGTACACATACACATATAAAAAGCTACGGTAGCCAAGTGAAGGAAAACATCGTGAGGAAACCGGTCTAATCCTTTCACGCAAAATAGGCATGTTGGATGTCGATTTGCGGAAAATACCCAGTAAAACTAACTAACACATACACATAGACATAGAAAAACATAATTCATGCCTCGGCCGAGCATGTCTCGTCCTAGCGTGCTCAGTGCCGCCCGAGGCATGCAACTGAGCATCTGCATGCTCAGCCACATGCCTTGGGCAAGGCGTGCGGCCGTGCATTGTTTATATCATAGTCAATTAATACATTAAAGTTACTCAAGTCTCTCTACTATCTATAGTAACTTTCAAAAACGGGAAGCTTGTACATAAAAACAATTTACCTGAAAAAATATTGAGAAATTTGTTTAGCAAAAAGCCATTCTCTTAAAGAGATTTTTTGTCTCCGCAATTTAATATTAACCTAACCTTCTTATTCCCAATTGTTACAAAAGTCCATATTCTGCAGGCATAGGATCTCTGTAGCAATTGTGAACCCTATATTTTATGGATTGTCACCTAAACATGTTCCAAATACATGATGTACCTACAAATTTTTCTACGAAACTTTGACTTTTTTGCACTATGTAACAACAACAAATATTCAATTATTTCCAAATTTGTCAATAAATGTTATTCTCTGCTACCATGACCAATGGGTACATTGTATACTTATACATAAATACACTTAGTAGTGTATTCATATAAAAAGGTGTTATGTTAAGATTTAGGAGATTAATAAACTGAGGGCATGACAACAGTTTTCGCATGGCAATAAATAAAATAATATTAAATTATTTACCATATATTTTAACCGCCCTATATTCTCCGAGAATATTTTTTAGGGAGTTCATCATCACCCTGTCATACTCGTTCTTTTCGGCGTCTAAGTATGGACTCTCATTCAGGAATTCATCATATGCCGTCATTAGTTGTTCCTCTATCAGGTATCCTGAAACAAAGTACAACAAACGGTGAGGATTTAGTCTGAAAGTCCGTTACACACCCCCATCGAATTCCCGCCAAAGAAAAAATCTTACCCAATACGAGCTTGGCCAAATCTTGAGAGGGGAACGGTGGAATCGCCATAATGATCCAATTACTAATCGTGACACTAATTCTAAATCATAATAAGCACGGTTATTGTTATATTTATTATTAAAAAGCACAAAATACGAGCTAAAAACGTCAAACCACACTGTAACAAGCACTCACACAATATACATTCAATCAATCATTCAATTCATTCATTCATACCATTCATACAACAAACAAACAACCACAGGTACAAACAACACAGACGACTACAGCTAAGATAACGTAACATGACGTATAGGAATTAGGAATCCGTAGTGATTTATACTCTTTGTTAGGAATCTACGGAGCTACCGACGTAGAGAATACTACGAACGTAGATAGAGGATTTAATAGATGGCGTCTTAGCCACGCAGTAACTGCTAAAAAAACTAGGTTTGCAACAAAATTCTGTATCAAAAAATTACTACAAATGGAAATTATTACAAAAGTCAGAGGGCCTACCGCAAAAGGCATTCGACGTATTCCCTCTCTGTCAGACTTGCGAGTTCGTACGTAAGTGCAACAGAGAGGGAAAACTTCGAATGCCGTTGGCGGTAGGCCGTCTGAGCTATGTTTGGAGCATAAAAATACTTCACACTTATGCGGCCCAGACACGGTGATCAACCATAGCTGTGCATGCATGCTCATTGCATGTTATTTTGCAATTAGTTTGAGTCGCCATTGTCTGGAAGCATGTTGCGTTGCTGCTTCTCCTTGCACGAAGTTTTGTTTTTAAGAACTCAATGGCGGCCAATACACCGTAATTAAATACTGTGATTCACCATAGCTGTCTCACTCTATAACATGCGATAGAGTGAGACAGTTATGGTGGATCATCAGTATTTAATCACCGTGTATACATTGGCCGCCACCGAGTAGAGGCCGAGTGACGTGTATCAGAGGATTGACATTGTCGGCCAATACACGGTGAGGATATACTGATGATCCACCATAGCTAACTCTGTCTATAACATGCGATAGTGAGACAGCTATGTTAGATCATTAGTATTTAATCACCGTGTATTGGATTGGAACCATGGACGTATAGGTTATTGCGTCCATGATTGGAAGTCAAATTTTATTTTTCACAAATGGTAGCCCCAAAGCGACAGCTGACGTGCTGACGCCATTCAATATGGCGACGCTAGATAACGTCGGGACGTCGTCATAAGTACATTGCCTTCGGAATTATTTGTAGTGCGTCACTAAAACGAATTTGTTTTGTTACTATTTCGTCTAAATCAGTTAATTTCCTCTGTTTATAATGAGTTCTGCTGCATCTACCCCTATGTTTGCTTGTTCTCGCTGCTTCTCAAGGCATCCTTTTGAAGAATTGTCTCCAGGCGAACAACTCTGCAAGGTATTTAAGTGAAAAAGACCATTCGGTTGATTATTAGTACCTTAACGATCGAATTTTGTAATTATTTGGCCATAATTGGATGTGCTACGCAGCTGCTTGATGACTCACGTTTGATATAATAAGTACAATTTTCACTGCGTTCCAGGAATGCCGCGGATCTTTTCCTGTCGTCAAGTGTACGTATTGCCGGTCGGAGTTTCAACAAACAAGGTCAGTGCCAATGCAAGTTGCCAAACACTAATGTTGAGGCAACATTTACTCTCTTCAATAAAAGGCGTAAATTATTGAGGTCAGTAGATGACATTACAGTTAAATGCCTTTTCTGCATAGTCTCCTAAATTCACAGTTCACTCCTATTCGTTCAATTTGATTACTAATTTGTTGAGTACTATTGATATAAAAACATTTTTATTACACACTAGCTTTTGCCTGCAACTCCATTCGCATGAACTACCAGGACTATCAACTTCAGTTTCCAATTTAGGGAATGATTTTTGGTATAAAAAGTAGCCTATGTAAATAATATAACCTAACTATGTAAAATTTTATCTCAATCTGTTGAACCGTTTTTCCATGATTGTGTAACAAACATCAATACTTTCACAATTGTAATATTAGTAGTATATGTCTGAAATTTTCTTACAGAATGTTAAATATTTTAATTTATCATTTCAGTAAATCAAACACTTCTTCAATATGCAAGAAATGTGAAGCTAATGTCAAGGCCTATGGGAAACCCTCAGCATGTGAATACTGTAACATCATTGCTGCTTTTATTGGTAATTTAATTTTAATTTGGTCAATAAATATAATTACAAATTGTGATGCACCTAATAGGTTCAAACATTCAATATTGCTGAATGCTAAATGCATTTTAATAGGCAATATGAAAAGCTTATTAACTTACCATATTAATAACCTACTACTACCTATTTAAGAATATTTTTGAACAGCAATGTCAATTGAAATACATCTGGGTTCCAAGTTACTCACTTCAATAATAGAACCTAATAATTTGAATGTGAACATAAAAAATATGCTGAATACCTAATATTTGGTGCATCTGTAAGTAAAATAAATATTGAATGTAATTACTACAATTTTACGATTCAAAATAGTTTTTTAGTATTTTTTTTCAATTAGGTAATAAATGTCAGCGTTGTGCAAACTCTGAGCGCAAATATGGCCCGGCTGTGACTTGTGAGCAGTGCAAGCAACGCTGCGCCTTTGACCGCCATGATGATAGCAAAAAGGTATATTGTCATATTATTAACACTATATGATTATGACGACCGAATAGCCTAGTGGTTAGAGAACCTGACTATGAAGCTTGAGGTCCCGGGTTCGATTCCCGGTCGGGGCAGATATTTGTATGATGAATACAAATGTTTGAGCTCGAGTCTTGGATGTTTAATATCTATTTAAGTATGTATTTATCTATATAAGTATGTTTATCCGTTGTCTAGTACCCATAGTACAGGCTTTGCCTAGTTTGGGACTAGATCAATTGGTGTGAATTGTCCCACAATATTTATTTTATTTATTTATTATTATTTATTAACCATATCCCACCAAAATAAATTATAGGTGATATTTTTATGATTACCATTTGCACAACTATACAAGTATAGTTGTGCAAATTGTGAGAAGTGCTAAGCTAGATTTTTATTTGGATCCCTAACTTTGCAGAATATTTAATAGCCTAACTTTTTCGTGGCCTTTGAACCCCCTAATTCATAAAACTTAAAATCATTAAAAAAAATGTCTGATCCCCTTCTTACGAACACAATTGTCAAAGTGACAGATAAAGGCATACGAATTTTAATGGCATTTTAGCTAAAATAGGTTTGTTGATTTTTAGGGTTCCATACCTCGAAAGGAAAAAAACGGAACCCTTATAGGATCACTTTGTTGTCCGTCTGCCCGTCTGTCAAGACCCTTTTTCTCAGGAACACGTGTAGATATCAAGCAAAAATTTATATCAAATACTCAGGTCTACTGTCCCTTGGAGCTGTGAAAAAATCAAACTTCTAAGCCGCGTCGCAATCAAAAGATACAGCCATTTATGCCGTAAATATTTCGAAACTCGCAAGGGTATCAAAGCCCACAGGGTACTTCCCGTGAACTCAGAATCTTGAAATTTGGTATGAAGCAACATCTTATAGCACAGATAAAGGAAAAATTGCGAAAACCGTAAATTTTTTGTTAC
Organism: Epinotia nisella; assembly: GCA_932294315.1. Classification (NCBI taxonomy): domain Eukaryota; kingdom Metazoa; phylum Arthropoda; class Insecta; order Lepidoptera; family Tortricidae; genus Epinotia; species Epinotia nisella. Next base: position 10,916,277 of record OW028680.1, read on the forward strand.
ATCATATAATACAAATATTTTTAATAATTTACTTATATACCTACAGGTTTGTACGGAACCCTCGGTGCGGAGTTCGACTCGCACTTGGCCGGTTTTTATGAATAAGGCCACAAGTGCTTGTAGTGCAGAAAACTGTCCTGAATTTGAACTCTGATCTAAGGAAATGATTTTGTTTATCTCATTCCCAGTGTGTTATAAATATAAATATCTATGGATTGTATAATTTCAGGTTGACGGGAAGCTGTTATGCTGGCTCTGCACCCAGTCTCTCAAGCGGGCTTTGGCCCGGACCAAACAACACCTCTCTTCAGTGGACAAACACAAGCATAGATCACACAAGTGAGCAAAACTGTACTAATGTTTTATCATTCCAAAAAATCCTGCCAGTTTTTAGGGTTCCGTACCTCAAAAGTAAAAAAAACGAAACCCTTGTAGGAAACTACTGGACCGATTGAGTTGAAATTTGGTAAACATATGTAAATTGGTGACTCAAAGATGGATGCGTAAAGTAAATTAAATAATTCTGAACAAGGGGGCCACTTCTAGGGCGTAAACTGGAAAATTAAAAAAAAAAGTTTCGCAAACTGTATTGTGTGACATATCACATGAAAGGGGTTGTTGTAAGCATCTCGGATTTTTTTTTTATAATTTTAGCATTAACAGATTTGAAGTAATTTAGGAAAAAAGACGAAAATTGACCATTCCCCTCCCCCCTTATCTCCGAAACTTGAAATTCTGAAAAAAATAGTTCCTTACCTAAACATTACAGGAAAACCTATAAGAAGTTTGAGTATTCAAAGTAACGGGAAAATTCTCAATATTTTACGGAACACTACGCGAGTTGAACTCGCACTTGTCCGGTTTTTTTTTAAATAAACAACAGCAACTGAATATCTTCTTGTGTATCTTGTGATTAAGTATTATGATAAATATATTTATTATGACTATGATTATTAATATTTGTGTACATATCTCAGTCTAAAGTTGTACAATATTTTATCAACAAAATCATATGAACAATTTTTGCTACAACTAAGGGTGAATTAGAGTTATGCTTTTGTATTAATTTCTTTCCTTATCTTCATTTCAGATCAAAAAGCAGCCACAAGGAGAAACGTAAATCTGACATGATGAAGTCTATCAATACTAGCGATTCATCTCTCAATGATTCTCAACCGTTGGAGAAGAAATCCAAGATTAATCCAATGCAAGGTAACCGAGGTAACTGTTTCGCTTCTTTTAATTTTCTTTAATTTGCAATTATGTATATATACAAAATGTCTATAATATAGTTCAGAAGTTGTTCGACACCGTCCTACTCGAAGGGAGAACCCTAAAGGCGTGGAACAGAGGTGAAGTGGCGCTGTTCTTCAAAAAGGGTAAACAACACCGTGCTGAAGAACTACCGACCCATCTCACTTCTGAGCCATGTCTATAAGCTGTTTTAAAGAGTCATTACGAATCGTCTCTCACGCAGGCTTGATGACTTCCAGCCTCCCAAACGAGCCGGTTTCCGAAAAGGAGATTAGTACTGTAGACCGCATTCATACGCTCCGTCAGGTTATACAGAAGACTGAGGAGTATAACCTGCCTCTCTGCTTAGCGTTCATGGCCTTCCATCGAACCTGGGCTGTACTACAGTTTCTCCAGCGGTGCCAATGCCAAGTAGACTACCGCCATATCAAAGTACTGAAGTGTTTGTACGAGAACGTCAGTATATTAGTCCAAGATCGGAGCTCCAAGCCTATTCTGCTGCAGCGGGGTGTCAGACAAGGGGATGTTATTTCCCCAAAACTGTTCACCGCTGCACTGGAGGATGTTTTCAAGACTCTGGACTGGAGAAGGCTAGGCATCAACATCAACGGCGAGTACATCACTCACCTTCGTTTGCTGATGATATAATAGTCTTGGCTGAGACCACGGAGGACTTGAGTACTATGCTCAGTAAAGCCTCCGAGCGAGTTGGTCTAAGGATGAACATGGATAAGACGAAGATCACGTCAAACGTCCACGTAGTACCAACTCCTATTTCAATCGGACACTTTACGCTCGAAGTTGTAGACGAGTATATATACCTAGGACAGACTGTCCAGTTAGGTAGGTCCAACTTCGAGAAAGAGGTCAATCGTCGAATCCGACTCGGCTGGGCAGCATTCGGGAAGCTACGGCACATCTTTTCGTTCAATATCACATCACACACTGATCAAAGACTCTCGTCTTGAGACACTGCGGAAGACGAGAGTCTTTGATCAGTGCGTGTTGCCAATGATACCGTATAGCACGGAAACGTGGTAGTTTACTATGGGCCTCATAAGAAAGCTCAAAGTCACCCAAAGGGCAATGGAGGGGGCTATGCTGGGAGTATCTCTGCGTGATCGCATCAGAAATGAGGCTATCCGCAGTAGAACCAAGGTAATCGATATAGCCCTCCGAATCGCTAAACTTAAGTGGCAGTGGGCGGGGCACATTGCACGTAGAACCGATAGCCATTGGGGCGGAAAGGTTCTGGAGTGGCGACCACGTACCGGAAGGCGCAGCGTGGGTAGGCCCCCCACAAGGTGGACTGATGACCTGGTAAAGGTGGCTGGAGACCGCTGGATGCGGGTGGCGCAGGACCGGTCATTTTGGCACTCTTTGGGGGAGGCATATGTCCAGCAGTGGACGTCTTTCGGCTGATATGATGATGATGATGATGATACGAATTAGCTTAATATTACAGTTATACAAGGTGACTTTAATTTTTATGACAGTCATCCGCTGCGTCATGCTACAGTCATCCCATAAAAAAATCATTTAAAAAAAGATAATCTTTCTATTCTATCAAAAATCCGTTTCGCATTAACCTTTCGAGACCCGTCGGCTCCCTGGGTAGCCAGCTTGTTGCTGAAAATTCAAATATATTATTATTTTATTATTTATAATATATTTTACTATATGTAACTCAAATTTCAGTGTTCAATTTTGTTTGCGGGTCTCGAAAGTTTAATTCCGTAATTGAATCCTTAGTATTGACGGACATATCTCATTCCAAACATTGACAAAAATCGACGATTCTTGTATAGAGCCCTTTAAATAAAAAGACTCGTATCCTATCACATCATGAAAATGAGCTCATGATAATGATATTAACAATCTAGGAGAAAAATTATTTTGACCCAACAATGTTTACTTTCTGACTGTAAAGTGGCAATAGGCGTCCGCTGCGCTCGCCATGGGAAGTCATAAAATTTTGTATACACCCTGGTCAGTAATAAATAAAGCATCAAATCACATAGGTATATATAATAATCGCATATCTCCAATCTGAGACATTCTTTATTTTTAACACACTGTTTCACATCATGAAAATGAGCTCACGATAATGATATTAACAATCTAGGAGATTTTTTTGACCCAACTATGTTCACTTTCTGACTGTAAAGTGGCAATAGGCGTCCGCTGCGCTCGCCATGGGAAGTCATAAAATTTTGTATACCCTAGTCAGTAATAAATAAAGCATCAAATCACATAGGTATATATGATAATCGCACATCTCCTATCTGACACATTCTTTATTTTTAACACACTGTGTATGGTATTATTGATTATTATCATTGAAACCACTCTAGTATCTCACACACCTCATAGACAAGCTGCAGAGAGTAAAGCCTCTCACAGAGCCAATTAAACTTGTCATTAGCTGTCAAATTTACTATTGACCGCCACCGCAGGTCTCGCCAGTGTGTTGCAGGCCTAAAACTCGCGAGGGTCAATCACCTCAACTGTCATAAGATTCAGAGTTATCAATATTCCAGGTGAAGTGGACCCTAACAGCTCCGACCACGTAGTTGCTATGACGCAGCTTAAAGAAACTATTGCCAGCTTGCAAAAGAAAGTCCAACAGAAGGACAATGAGCTACTGACTAAAGATAAACTGGTACGTATATACACCTTCCAGCAAGGGTAGACGGCAAATAACTTGAGCAAATGACCTTGGATGCGCAGAAGCGAATAAGTAGTATACACTCTTTTCATCTATCAAAATTAAATCATTAAAGTATTTTTTTATATAGGTAGTTTTTACCATAAGAAATACGAATATAACCATATTTTGTTCTAAAATCATAAGATTTATTTTTAATTTGACAATTCAAATCGCAGTTTTATTATCTGTATGTTACGTGACCGTAATCGCCGACCGCCATTTTGTCTTCTATGAGTGACGTCAGAATAGCAAATGCAAAAACAAGTTTTCGTTGTAAAACAACATTGACGCGCCTTCCGGTACGTGGTCGCTGGTCGCCACTCGAGAACCTTTCGGCCCCAACGGCCATCGGCCAGTGATAGTGATTTTAATTTACATACCACATCGGTGGCATAAAAGCGTACCGACCGTCTGATGGCAAGCGATTAGTTTGCTTTAATAACAATTCATTGACTCTGTTGTCAGATTTATTTATTGAGGTAGTTGTAGTGTGCTAAATTTGTGAATTGTTTGTGAGTTTTATTAAGAAAAAATGGACACCTATAGGTAGTACAAAGTAACGTAGTTGTAAAAAGACAGAAAAAAATGGTCTACGATTTTTCTTTTTATTACACTCCAAAGCGTTAAGTTTACACGAAGAAATGTAATTCCATAAAAGCGGGGTCCTTTTTTTGATCGTAAGTGTAGGATGCGCAAACTCCCCCACCACGTCATCTAATGCTCAAGAAGTTTGCCGGCTACTGTTGCACAAGATTCGTGAAAAGTAAAGACACAGTAGGTAAGACCACATACGAAGGTCGATCAATAAGTTTTGAGAATCGGCATGATTAAGTCTCATTATGATAATTTCTGATTGTTGGTCATACTGTGTCACTATTCATTAATACAGTGAATAAATAAAAAAAAGGTTAGTATTCAAATTCATTTGTTTTTTTAAATAGTTAAACAAAGATGATGGTATAGAACAAATTCTGAGGTCACTTAAATGGGAGGATATTTTGTTACATGTTAGGGGCGGTGTTGGTAAAATTCCGGTGTGATAATAAAAAAAATGTATTTTAAAATTAGAAGTTTATCTATTTTGATGCCACGAAATTAAAAAAATCAAACTTGTGTGATAATTTTTTTAAGGCACAGCTCACCTAACAAAGTTCAAGGTAGGTTTTTCTAGCCATCTTTTTTTTTAATGGCTTTTTAGTAGGTAGTTTTTTATAGGTCACAAATATATGAATATAAATATGAAGGGAAAGTGAATCAACATAATTGTAGAGCAGTTAAACAAGTTCGTCTAAGAAAAGAACAAAGAAAAAAAAACACTTCTATGGTTTTTTTTTTGGCTGAGCTTGCCGATTACCAGTTCTGCTGTTCAGGCTTGTGAAGTCTATACAACTAGTTACCAACCAAACGGTATATCTAGACCAACTCTTTAACTATTACTTATAATTGTTTGATTTTGAAAACTCTTCAATGAAATCGGTACAATTGGGAATGGATGAAAATTTTAGAAATGCCTGATTATTTTTTTGGTGATAGGAATAACCTTCCTTAGCACCAGAAAAAAGTTTCCGATTTTTCAGCTGCGTCAATTTTTTTTGAAAAATATAAACAGTGTCCTCCCTTACGTTTTGCGTCAGTTACGGCACCTTCCTCGATCGGTCTCATATTACAAAAAAAATTATTAAATATGTGTGGTATACTGACACTGGCAATGATATTGACACTTGCAGCAGCTATATTGATCATTACCAGTGTCAGTTTACCATAGATATTTAAGATAGTTTTTTGTAATATGAGACAGATCAAGGAAAGTGTCTATTTACCGTTTTTGACCCAAAACGTAAATGAGGGAACTGTTTCATCATCATCATCATATCAGCCGAAAGACGTCCACTGCTGGACATAGGCCTCCCCCAGAGACTTCCAAATTGACCGGTCCTGCGCCACCCGCATCCAGCAGGAACTGTTTATATTTTTCAAAAATAATTGTCGCAGCTGAAAAATCTGAAACTTTTTTCTGGTGCTAAGGAATTTTGTCAATCCTTCTACTCGTGTGCGCTGTGGGTTGGGTATACGCAGCGGGCCGTCAATGCGATAAGAGTGCAGTACAATAATGCGTTCAGGGTGCTGATGGGTCTGCCCCGCTATTGCAGTGCGTCCGGCATGTTCGCGGCGGCGGGCGTGCCGGGATTCCACGCAATAATGCGCAGCAGGGTGGCATCACTCATGCGGAGGGTACGGGGTAGTACCAACAGCATCCTGAAATCGCTTGTTGAACGGGTGGACTGCTCGATTATGCGGCATTGGGACGAGGCTCATGCTGCGGTGCGTGCCCCCTCACGCCGATATTAGTTAGGTTTTAAATTACGTAATGTTACTAACACTAGTTTCTAAGTAAATATATTGTTACTAACAATTTATGGATCCAGTCCGAAATAAATGAATTTTAATTTAATTTAATTTAAGGAAGGTTATTCCTATCACCAAAAAAATAATCAGGCATTTCTAAAATTTTCATCCATTCCCCATTGCGTCGATATAAAAAATAAGCCTCATAACGATGACCAAAAGTTTTTTTTTTTGAAGCAAAGCAGAAATATTTTCTGCATAATAAATATGCACGTAAAGTAAGAAAGAGCGTATTTAATCATTTAAAATTATAGGGCACCAATAACTTCTGTTATTTATACCGATTCTAAAATCTTATTGATCACCCCTCGTACATGTATAACTTAATTCGTCCGCGTGGATGAGTGCTGACAATAGGTACAATACCGAATTGTACTAAATGTAAGCACCAATTGTATAAAGACCTTGTTGCATATCGCGTAAGTTGTTTAACTTAGAAAAGTTGAAAAACCCTCGACATTTTCATTTCAAAGTTCAATACTTCAAAAACGCCTGAACTGATCTTGTTGAAACGTAGCTAAGAACCATCTCGATCACGTCAGCCTTCGGACAAAAAAAACCGTATTAAAATCGGTTCATTCGTTTCGGAGCTACGATGCCACAGGCAGACCTAGACAGACACGTCAAACTTAACACCCCTCTTTTTGCGTCGAAATGGCGCGCAAATTTTTGTCTTATGGCCAAAATAATTTCAGCCCTTCAAATACATTGCTTACTGCGATATTAATTTACTTACATATATTTGTAGTAGTAAGTACTGTACAATACTGAAATGTTACTTAATCGCGCCTTTTTCTTTGCGTCGGTCTCATTTTGTGCTAGCCTTGTGGCCTACTTTGGTCACGTTTATTTCGCTTAGGAGGACAGGTTGCTCATACTTGTATGCGTAAGCTCGAGAGCGGTCGTGTCACTCGCATTGCAGAATTGTGACGCAAGCGACAATGAGCCCCTCGAGCTTATGATCACAACCTAGAGCATACATAACTGGAGTAGCCTTATGTCGTATTTGCGTACAAAAATGTCTGCAGAATTTTGCGGGGGCGGGGGGAGCATCTTAATAGGATATTGAAACTCAATTGTATATTGAAAGCTTGAAGCGGTTGAACGTTTATAATATCAAGTGCTTACAGCGACATGCGGGCATTTTTATGATCAGTGTTCTCTTGCGAGGTAATTTTGTGAATGACCATTAATAAAAATAAATAAATATAAGGGGACATTCTTACACAAATCGAAGCCCTATAGTAAGCTCAATAAGGCTCGTGTTATAGGTACTAGACGACGATATATATAATAGATATAAATAAATACATAGAAAACATCCAAGACTCAGAAACAAATAATCGAAAAATCAAGTAATCGATTGTGAAATTGTCTTTGTATGATTTTTTGCACATCGTGCAAGGTTTTCTACAGAGGGGTAGGTCACTGAAAGGCTACTTCAGTTATGTATGCTCTAAGGATCACAAAACATCGCGTAATGTTGAAATAAAACTTTAGATAACCGAGCTAAAGGCTCAGCACATGAACAACACCAATGACATCCGGAACGAGATGAAGAACAAGGACCGTCTCAACGAGACCAAATTCACTCTCATGAACTCCAAGATCCAGAACCTGCTGAAGGAGGTGGCCACGCTCAGCAAGTCGGCCAAGAAGAACAACAAGGCCGCGCGCGCGCTGCCCGCCGACAGCGGCAGCGGCACCGACAGCCCCAGCACCAACTAGCGCCGCCCGAGCCCGGCTGTTCTAAATGTGTAAAGGTAATATTTTGCTCAATTGGGAGTGGATGAAAATTTTACAAGTACCTGATTATTTTTTTGGTGATAGAAATAACCTTCCTTAGCACCATTTTTGAAAAATATAAACAGTTTCAATTACGTTTTGGGTCAAGGACACTTTCCTTGATCCGTCTCATATTCCAAAAAAATATCTCAAATATCTATGGTAAACTGACAAATATAGTTGCTGCAACTGTCAATGTTATTGCCCGTGTCAGTTTACCACAGTTAGGATCTAAGATATTTCTTTGTAATTTGAGACCGATCAAGAAAAGTGCCGTTCTAGACCCAAAACGTAAACGAGGAAACTTTTATATTCAAAAATAATTGACGCAGCTGAAAAATCTGAAACTTTTTTCTGGTACTAGGGAAGGTTATTTCTATCACCAAAAAAATAATCACGCACTTCTGATATTTTCATCCATTCCCCATTCCGTTCAGGAACTATAACCACGAACATCGAAATTGGAAGTTCGGATTCTCCATCTCTATCGCCCTTATATACTCGAGTGACGGAGGCAGATGAACTTCGAGTTTCGATTTTCGTGGGAGCCTGACGGTTAATGAGTTGCAATATCTGCACTATGAATTTAGAAACATTGTTATTTAATGAGATTTCTTGACCTGGCATCCAAGTCTGGCTACAATCAAGATGGTATAGAGTTACTTGTATCTCTATATCTGTATATTAATGAAATGGAGGTATCATAAAATTGAACGATAAAGTTCTTTGGATGAACCCCGGAGCCAACGCTTCGTCGTCATTTCAGGAATCCCTCATTTTGATGGTGTTTTTTTTTCTATGAACGCAACAGATTTTGAACAGTCAATTAACTAGTAATATTGATCAGACGTGGAAACTATTTCCTCTTATTTTTTTACTCTACAAATGGTTTTATTTGTAGACTTTTTTAAAACTTAAGCGTAAGTAGATTTCAATCGAATAATTTAATTTATTTGTCACAACATTAATTTTGCAGTTTTACCTAAATTACAGGGATAAGTAAATAAAATTGATTGATTATTTAATAATTTTATCTACACACATAGCATAACCCCACTAAATGCGTTCAGAAACTGGCATTAATGACCAGAATTATACCAATAAGATTTATAAAAATAATTAACTTGTCTCTGGCCGTAGGTTATTTTGTATGTATTTTCATTAATATATCGATATTGATAAAGTAATGACTTTCAAATTTCGAAGCGTGGCCCAGAGGAGCCTTCGATACTGTACGATGGTAATCTAGTTGGTCATGATTTGAAATCTAGTCGCTCGTAGCGGTGCAATGGCGGTTATTCTAATGGTTCCCGAACACATCATTGAGGATATATGATATGTGTGTAAATAAAGTAGTGTATGCAACTGTACATAACTAGCCGTGTATTAGTTGCATAAACTACTATGAAACTCATGCGGGTCTATAGTGATCAATAGGAAAGTGTTCATAGTGTCTGTGAACAATTTTGAAGATTTTATGTGTTTTAAGGTGTGTACGTTTTTTATAATTCGGTCGCTAAGGTTTTATCCGAACGTCGGTTTCCGCCTGTTTGTATTTTTCCTGTAACATCAACCATAAATGAGATCTATTCTGGCCATTTTTGTCACCATGTTTAAGACATCCGCTTCGCGAATCTTGAGCAAGTGTCGGAATCATAAACGTCATAAATTATGTAACCAATTTGTTAGAGAAAACACCGTGAGTCTCAATACTATGACAAATCTTCGTTTGTTTTAATTACACCTGCAATACGTGTGTTTGTCGATGTTAAATAATTATTAAATCATGATTTTTAGTGTTATACATACTGACAATCTGGTAGAATCATTATTTTTCTATGTAGAGATTAAGTAGACCCAATGCATTCATAGTAGAATTGTGTTTATTTTAATAGGATTTATTGGAACAAAATTTTATTTTGTAGCCTTAATTTTAAGATAGCCTTTCAAAGACACCTGGTACTGTAAAGTGAATAAGTATTATTGTCATATCATTTCGTGCGTATTGTGTATTTGGACGAATTAATTTATTAGTTTGGTTACGCGTGAATGTACGATGCCGATGTGTGATTTAAAACTATACCGAATGAAGTGAATTTGTTACGAAAATAGCTTAATAGTTAATAGTACGGTCTAGGACTTTAATTGTTAAGCCATTTAGGTGTCAACTAATTTTGGTTTTCTATGAAGCTATGAAGTGTCCAGTGTGCTCTAAATGGCTCGGCAATAGGGGTGTAGACACAAAATAAAATAATCAATAATGTTGTATTTTCTCGAAAAAGGATTAAAAATGTAGTCAAATGGAGAAAAAATCAACGCAAGAGGTTAAATAATCAAAGCTATATGTCCAAAGTATTAAGAGGGGGGTATATCGTCGGGTGACAAGCAAAAGTCACTAAATGCAGAAAAATAATTTAAGAAATAGCAACTGTGTTGACGTATTAATAAGGTTGAGTTTTCCTTTACTTCTTACGAGTAATTAGTGACTTTTGCTTGTCACCCGACGATATTCTGTCCCTTTTCCGCAAAACGCACCTTCATATGAAACGATTGTCATTTACTATGACGCTCGGGGATCGTGACGTCACGATCCCCGAGCGTTTTCTCCCTCTAACAAGCAACATTAAAACGGTTGTAGCTTCGTAATTTTTTGAGATATTTGAATGGGATTTTCATCATTAGGCATATTTTTTTGGCTTTTTTCTTTTGGAGTAAGAATTAATTTTACTCGAAAATTATAAGGTGTATTTGTTAGCAGCTACATAGTTCTGTAATGAAATGACAAAAAAATATTTTTTTAGGTGTGCAAGTCGAAAAAAAATCATTGTAAGTTCACGTATGGGACATTAATCAATAAGGCCTTTCAACGGTATATTAAAAAAATATGAAATAATCATGGACATAGGACTTATTAAATTCTTTCACCGAAAATTGTTTCGAACAAGATCTGTTCAGAGGTTTTCGAGATATTGCTGAAAAACTGCCTTCCCTATAGAAAAGGACGTAAGTGCCATAATATGTCTGTGACGAAACGACCTTCTTAGGCACGGAACCCTTCGTTGTGCGTGGTCCGACATGCACTTGGCCGGTTTTTTTTTAATTCGAAATCATTGCGCCGTTATTAACCAACCTACTTACAATATTGTATATTCTGCCTGGGAATCACACATATCAAATATATTCGCAATATGTTTTTTTTTACTTTTTCTCCATGTTGATTCTGTTGCAAACTACCCAAAATTGACATGTAATTGGTAGAATGTCCGGATCTGAATCCGGATAGAAATAGAATAATATTGAGAAACAAACAATTGTACTTAGTAAGTACAATAGACTTTTTAAGTAATGATTATTTTATTCCACCAAAGGTACTGAGATATTGTCGCCGTCGTATACGTCGGATGTGCAGTTTGACAACTTGATTTGTAGGTGCATATAACATACACCTTTAAATTAATTGAACTGACTACCTACCAATAAAACTCTTCTGCTAAAACATACTGTTAGAAGTAATACATTGAATGCTGCGCGAATTCCATTTTGTTCTGTGAATGAAACTTAAACTGTATGTGAAACAATAAAAAACATTTACGTAAATCATTATTTTATTTCACAATCGCCCCTTGTTATGTAACTTAACTAAGTACAATGAACAAACCTTTTCCACAGGTCAGTTGAATTTCAATCTTATATCTAATACCATAAAGACTGACAGGGAAAAACTTCAATTTATCTGTAACCACAAAGTAGTTGATAGAGTCCTAGTTCTATAGCTTAAATTTCGAATTCGAATGTTGTCTCATAAGCTGGACCACTGATTACCAAGGTTTGAAAAAAGGTTTAATTCGGTTCTTTATCTCTTCTCGTCTCGCAACAAATCATATGCCAGTTTCATTTGACATATTCTCAAATTATTGAACAATAATTATAACTAGCGCCGTTAACGTCAAATAATAATTATTATCTAAATACGAGTACATCACTAACAATTGATCGTCGTACCTAGTAGAAATACTGCGACGATTAGTTGTCAGTGTTGTATTAGATAATAATAATGATTTATCCACACACATACTATAAACCGGCCAAAATGCGTTAAGAAACTGGCAGTAATGACCAGCGATCAATAAGATTTTATAATAGTTATTTACGATACAAGTGCAGAAAATAGGAAATTCGCAACGAGTGGCGATAAATTAAAACACGACCGAAGGGAGTGTTTTAAATCGACACGAGTTGCGAATTACCTATTCGCACGTGTATCGTCCAACGTTTTACAGTACATATGGCTCTTTAAAGCTTCGACATATGCACGAAAAGTGCTCATTTCCGCACTCGTGCGGAAAAGTAACACCATGTGTACTGTAAAAATAATTAACTTGTCTTTGGCCGTAGGTAATTTTGTACGTATTTTCATTAAGATATCGATATTGATAAAGTAATGACTTTCAAATTTCGAAGCGTGGCCCAGAGGTTAGAGCAAATCATGACCAACTAGAATTTGCTATGGACATCTAGTTGGTCATGAACTCACGATTTCAAATATATTCGGCCATGGCGGTGCAACGGCGGTTATTCTAATGGTTCCGAACACATCATTGAGGATTTATGATATGTGTGTAGATAAATTACTGTATACAACTGTACATAATTAGGTTAAAGCACTCGTGTGATCCTAATATGAAACTCTCATTCATTAGAGTAGCTTAATTGCACATTAAATTCATACCTACCAGTATCATAACTATGACATTAACTTCTATAACATGCTAAGTTAGTTTAGGCATGTAGAGAGGATAGATGAGAGAAGATTAACAAAGAGAGTGTACTCGTATGAGGGTATAGTGGATGGGAAAGTTGGAAGGGGACGACCTCGACGAACTTTTTCCGACAAAATCAGAGAAAGTTTAGGCCGAGAGTACTCAACCGACGAGCATGTATGAAGGATGTAATGAAAGTTAATGAAGCAAGAAAGGTTTGTCAAGATCTTAGCAAACGGAAATCCATGATATCTGCCTAACAATACTGTTGGATAATATGCCTCTGGAAGTTGTAGACAATTTCAGCTACCTTGGTTCCACTGTCAAACAACCTCTCACCTTGACGTAGAGATCAATGTCCGCATCGGAAAAGCACCCACCCGATGTTCGGGAAGCTCAGTACACTACAAGGGTACGGAATAGTTAACAAACACCTGACTGTAAATACGAAGATGATCGTGTACCAGACATGTATCTTGTCCATACTGTACGGTGCTGAAACTTGTAGGTATTCCCTTGGATCGCATAATGGTTTTTAGACTAATTCAGTTTCGCATAATTGGTTTGGCATAATAGTACTTTCGCATAGTAATATTTTGGCCTCTTGTTTTTCTGGCATACTACGCTAATAGCATAATTTCAGTTGAACTAATAACTAATCTGTATTGGCCGCATATACATTACGCATACTATTGTTTGGGCTAATAATTATTTGGTGTATCTGTCATTCATTATCCATTATCCATACGATATTTGACGACCGCTTTAGCCTAGTTGGTAGTGACCCTGCCTACGAAGCAAGAGGTCCTGGGTTCGAATCCCGGTACGGGCATTTATTTGTGTGATGAGCACAAATATTTGTTCCTGAGTCATGGATGTTTTCTATGTATTTAAGTATGTATTTATCTATATATGTATGTTTATCGTCGTCTAGTACCTTATTTGTGTAAGATTGTCCGCAAATATTATATATTATAATTTCAGTTATTTTGTTACGGGCGCATTGAACCTGTAAAATGAACAACAACAAAATATTACGTTACGTAACGTTAGGTCACATTAGATAGGTACATTAGGTTAGGTTCGGTTAGTATGAAATCCAGGCGCGAAGCGCCTAATCAACACGGAATAGGGGGTCGACATCGCCTTAGTTCCTAAATATATACACAAAAATAGCAATATAGCAATTTTATTACTATAAGCCTTTTGTACAGTCAGCGTCAAATACTCTGGAGCAGTCAAAGTGGCCAAATAGTTCGGTACACCATACTAAATATATGGTGTACCTACCGAACTATTTGACTACTTTGGTTGCTACAAAGTATTTGACGCTGACTGTACATACCTTTTTTTAGGGAATTACTGTTATGCATTTTGATATGTTGCCAATTGATTATTATGCCTATTTGTGCTTATGCTTTTTGACATTAGTCTTCATGAAGATTATTCCTTCAGTTTTTATGCTTTTTAATGTTATGCGTATATAATTATGCGAAATGTGACTTATGCATATCTTATTTTCGGCGTAAAGTAATAAGACGTAACCATATTAGTATTAATGATTTTATGCCTCTCAATAGTAAACCAACTTGTATGCTAAACGGGAGCGAAAAAAAACAACTTACAAATGCGATGTCTTCGGCGTATTCCGTATTCCAGGGATCTCATGGTAGGATCGTGTTACAAGTGAGAGGATGCTTAGCATCGCGCGTTTACCCACCATTATTGCTATTTTGAAGTAAATACGTCTTCGCTGGCTGGGGCACGTGCAAAACATGACGCCCTCTCGTTTGCCACGCATAATTCTCCTTATCCAAATAGCCAATGCAAAACGACCAGTTGGGCGACAAATGCTTCGATTTAAGGACAGCTCAAACGAGACATGTTGACTTTTAAGATAGATCCAATGGGAACAAAAATCTGAGGACCGAGACAGCTGGAAGAAGACCCTGGGCGCCTTCGCTTGTTCGCTTCTATGGTTGCGCATGATGCAGCTTGGTTCGATCTTTTGTCGTTCCGATGCGAACAGAGACACCCGCGTGCTGCTGCCCGTCCTATATCACGAAGCACAACATTTAATTGTCAAATATGCGTAGGTCACTCCCGTATCGCCTTACAAGTCATGTACGTATATGCCGCACTACCATGACATAGACGCTGCTTAAATCATCTTATCATAAATGTACAAGATCATTGATGATGATGATGATGATGCATAAAAAATATTGAATAAATGTTAGTTATTTATTCAGCTGGACCTCGCCTACTAATAAGCCATCCATACTAATATTATTAATGGGAAAGTGTATGGGTGTGTTTGTTTGTTTGTCCGTCTTTCACGGCAAAACGGGGCGACGAATTGACGTGATTTTTTAAGTGGAGATAGTTGAAAGGATGGAGAGTGACATAGGCTACTTTTTGTCACCCCCTACTTCCCTAAAATGGGGGGTGGAAGTTTGTATGGAGCATTCCGCAATTTTCAAGGTAGAAAGCTAAAAATTGGTATGCGGACTATTTGTGACTAACAAAAAAATCGAGCATCATTTTTTTTTTTTGGAAATCTGAACCCAACCCCTTAAAAAAGGGGGTGAAATTTTATATGGGGGTTCAGATATGTAGAGTCGATATGTAGTTAATATGTAGAGTCGATATGTAGAGTCGATATGTGTAGTCGATATGTAGAGTCGATATGTATAGAGTCGATATGTGGAGTCGATATGTAGAGTCGATATGTAGAGTCGATCTAAATATATATAAAAGAAACTGGCTGACTGACTGACTGACATCACCGCACAGCCCAAACCGCAGGATCTAGAGATTACAAATTTGGCACGTAGGTTCCTTATAAGGTCTAAGAGTGCACTAAGAAAGGAGTTTTCAAAATCCTCACCCTAAGCGGGTGATATGTGGGTCCAAAGTTTGTATGGGCAAACAAAATAAGTAAGACTATTTCATTCGAAACTTCACACGAGTATTCCTAGCAATAAATGAGTAAATACATGTTTCAGGTTTTTTGGGAATTCAACCCCTAAAAGGGGGAAATGTGACAATGTCTGAAAATCAACATGGGTATTGTTTCTATGGTTTATCGGGTTGCTGGTCCCTGATTACGAAAACAACAACAACGATTTTAAAATCCAACGTGGCGGACGTGAAATACCATCTCCCTTGTTGGGGTGCGATGGGGTTGTGTCTAAATATCAATGTGGGTGTCGTTTTTATGGTCTTTTGGGACGTTAATTACGAAAATGGCATCGATTTTAAAATTTAACATTATGGACATGAACATTCTTGAAAGTATTTGTGCCAAATTGCAATTAAATTGGAACATACGGGTCAAACTGAGATGCACCTTTTTTGTAGAGGGTTAAAATTACTTTTATTACGCGGGCGAAGCCGCGGGCAAAAGCTAGTCAGAAATAATACTCAGAGACGGTAAAATTATCCCCCAATACTTAAAGTTTTTAGCTATTCGTAAAAACCGGTTTAGAATTTGTCGAGGGTTAATTAATAACCGGTTTTTGAATTCCCTACTTCGGTCGGTCCTTCCTGACCTATACCAGAGGTAGGCTACCACACAATAAAGCAAATGTGAAGAAACTCAACACTAAGGAAATTTTACTGAATTACCTACCTACTTACTTCTTTATCCTTCGTCAATGTACGAATATTCCCTGGAACAAAACGTACAGAGCTCCCGGCGATCAGAAAACAAATTCTGGCGGATTAGTTTCGACCTTTGAGTCAAGTTTAGTGTCGTTATCAGGTAACTAGATGATGGCGGCCGTTTTGGGTTCAGGTTGACGTGTACAACATTCGTACCAATTCAAATGCCATTGCTGTACTCCAAAATGACATACTGTTTCCCCTTAGAAAACGGACTATTGCAAAAACATTGTACCTACATAGTTAAGGCCCTTAATCTAATCTATGCTTTAACTTTTTTCCATTATGTAATGACAATTACCCATATAAAATGAATGAATAATGGTCGTTACACAATGGAAAAAAGTTAAAGCATAGATTAGATTAAGGCTCTTAACTATGTAAGTTTACTTCCAATTTTTTTGCAATTCACCCATATCCGTTTCCGGCATTCCTTAACCGTAGTACCATCAATGGTACTAGGGCAAATAATGTTTGCCGTGGTTCCATTATGTCAATGGGACTGCGGCTAATATTATTTTTTGTTACCTACCCGTGGTACTGGATAATGGAGAATTTGGTATTTACCTAACAGTCAATAATTAATACATATATTATTATTATTATAGAATGTAGGTAGGTTAGGTTCGTAATGGTACCACGGCAAAAAAAACACCATAGTACCATCAATGGTACTATCTGATGGTACTACGGTTAAGGAATGATTTGAGACCCAGCGCCTGATGAAGGCAACAAGCAATGGGCCTTAAATATTTATTTTATTTTGTTTTTTAGTATTTGTTGTTATAGCGGCAACATAAATACATCATTTGTGAAAAAAAAATATTATGAGCGTTTTACATTTTGTTATCTGTCAAAAGCTACTTAAACACGCTCCAAGGTCAAATTCCCCACTAGTGAATAAAATGCGTTTTTGCTCACTGGTTTTAAAGGATAAAAGACGGATTTCCGAGGCAGTGAGCGGAAAAATGTATTACCTACTTGCATTTTCCTATTTCTATGGTTGTTTGCGTCATTGGAATCAAAGCAAACGTTTCGTCACGCGTCATACGTCATACAGAGTGACAGTGACATAAAAACAAGACCTATGTTGTCATTTGTAACAAATAGGTACCTACCGGACACTACTGTGGCCGTTGAAAATCACGTCCAAGTCATGTCAAGTGCGATTTTGCATGCTGTCGATCGCCTTTACTTGGCTTGTCCATAATTTAATGAGATGACATGACACGCGCGAAGTGGACAGATACCTACGTTTTGCAGGGTCGTCACAATGTATAATTTTACCGGCCTTTTTTGTTCATTTTGTATGTAAATGCTATTTGGTTTATTCCCTAATGTTGGCCTAAAATCTAATAATTAGAGACAAATGAAGGTCACAGATGAGATGACTAACGAGGATGCTCTTGTTATCCGCGCTTGCAATACCCGCAATACCTACCTATCTGATAAGTAGGAACAATGAGGCAGCACAAGTTTAGTGAGTATTAGAGATGGATGTGTATCTTCTTTTTCTAAGTACCTAATTTTTAGGGTTCCGTAGCCAAAATGGCAAAAACGGAACCCTTATAGTTTCGTCATGTCCGTCTGTCCGTCTGTCCGTCTGTCCGTCTGTCCGTCTGGCCGTCTGGCCGTCTGTCCGTATGTCACGGGCATTTTACTCGAAAACTATAAGGTGTATTTGAATAAAATTTTGAGGATAGGTGTATTTTGTTAGCCGCTACATAGTTTTGTAATTAAAATGACAAAAAAAAATTTTTTTAGGGGTGCACTCCATACATACAACTAAAAGTCAATTTTTTTTTCATTGTGACCCCCCCGTGTGGCACATCAATCGATAGGCCTTTCAAAATAAATATAAGGTTTCTTAGCATTTTTTTTGATTAAGTGAATAGGGTCGGAGATAATCGCCCCGAAAGTCACTAAAATTCTGTCCCCCCCCCTCTAATTTTTGAACGGTGTATTTTAAAAATATGGAAAAATTCATGGACATAAGGCTTATTAATTTCATTCACCGAAAATTGTTTTGAACAAGATCGGTTCAGAGGTTTTCGAGATATTGCTGAAAAACTGCCTTCCTCAAAGAAAAGGACGTAAGTGCCGTAAAATTTCTGTGACGATACCACCATTTTACTATTAAAAAGCCTATGCACGGAACCCTTCGTTTTGCGTGGTCCGACATGCACTTGGCCGGTTTTTTTATCTGTAATTTTTGCCCGCTCTGCCACCCTAGTTACGCCACTGGGAATTATGTTGCTTACAATGAATGCTATTTGTTTATTACTATTCATATTATAAACAGGAAAAGTCAGTGAGATTGTTGTTTTATAAGTTTTTATGTAGGCGGTAGGTAGGTAGGTATTACCCCGGAACTTCAAATACAATTTCAAAAATGATTTCACCTGTGCATAGAATAGACTTTCTGAATGTAGGTAAGTAGGTGGTAGTCACCAGCATCAATATATGAAATAACAAAGCCGGCAAAAATATCTGACACGTCCTTATGGCATTAACTGGCAGTGGGCGGGGCACATTGCACGTAGAAAAGATTGGGGCGGAAAGGTTCTCGAGTGGCGACTACGTACCGGAAGGCGCAGCGTGGGTAGGCTGGTGGACTGGTGACCTGGAAAGGTCGCTGGAGTCCGCTGGATGCGGGTGGCGCAGGACCGATCATTGTGGCACTCTTTGGGGGAGGCTTATGTCCAGCAGTGGATGTGTTTCGGCTGATATGATGATGATGAATGCTGGTGACTGTACAGTCACGCACTTAAAGGCCCCTCACAGACTGGCGCGGCCTGGCCGCGGCGGACAATAGTACCTAAACTTGTCAAATTTGCTATGGACCGCCACCGCTGGCCGCGCCAGTGTGATGCTCTAGGCTTAATTTGGGATCAATTTCTTTCTAATGTTGTGAGAACATTCACAATGCAATAAGGTCGAAAACTTCAGTTCAATAATATAGTGGTGAAGTGTCAAGATAAGACAGTTAAATGTCTTATCGAATGGGCCCTTGAATTGATAACTTCATTGCCAAAAGGGTTTGGGCGCATACCGTCCCGCTCGCAAAACGTCCCTCCACTAAAATTACGTCCCATTCGCAAAACGTCTTCTCTGCAAATTATGTAAAATACCCCATTTTCAAAAGGTCCCACCCCTTTCGCAAAACGTTCCTTCTGAGAAAGCCCCTTTCGGTGAAAGTCCCTACTGCATAACGCCCCTTTCGCAAAACGTCCCGTCTGCGAAATTACCCATTCGCAAAATGTCCCGTCTGGAAAAAGCTTGTTTAAGTAGAGACTAGGAGTCTTCTCATGGGATAAGAGATGTCCAATAATAATAATAATTTTGCGAAAGGGACGTTTTGCGAACGGGTCATTTTACGAAGGGGACGTGTTGCGAAAGGGTCATTTTGCGAAAGGGACATTTTGCGAACGGGACGTTATTTATGTGAAGGTACCTACGTTTTGCGAACGATTTTTTAGAATAAGAAATACACATGGCAATGACTATAGTACATTATTGCATAAAGCAGACAAACACCTCTAAAATGATTCGATAAATATTCTGCATATTTGAATCTAATAATTCGGCCGAATAAGGAACATTGAAAAACATGCCGAATATGCCGAATACCGAATAAGTATTCGGCGCATCTGTACAAAAAAATAGAGTGCTCAACGATTTTATTGGTTGATAACTTCATTTACGCACCGCGTTTACGCACAGGCGTAATATCACGCGACACACCATCGCCAAGCCCGCCCCGGCCATAGTCGCCTCACGGCTCGTGCGATATGTCGCCTTGAAGCATACTCGTAGTTGTCGGTAGAGGATGTGAATATAACTACTAGGGCTTCCCTAAAACTTTTCTTTCGTTCGTAACTTCGTTTCTAACTCGAAAATTCGCTGAAAGTTGGCTAATTAATGAAATGGACCGATTACTAAGAATAACGATAGAAAGTCCTTCTTACATTTTACAAGAACTCTTTATTAAGGATCGTATTTATTTAGGTTATTAATCATTATTACCTACAGTCGTGCCAAGATAATTAAGAAAACGATTTTTTTCCTATGCAGTTACATACAGTTATGGATAAATGTTATAAGTAGGTACCTAATATAGGATTACAAATGTACAATATGGGTTTTATTTTGAGGAAAACGGAAAATTAAATAAGGTGCATTGGGATTATTCCGATCTGATTTTTTTTCAAGTTATTCATAAGTAGATAGGCTGACAAAGCGGCAAAGTTAAAGTAACTTGTGGCCATTGGTATTTCCACTGCCGACTCAACTCAATTCATGAAGTTTTCTATGACCTCAAACTGTTCCTGAATGTTTGCTTCAATCTTCTTCAAAAACTTGTTTTCCATCGCGACAATGGACGTTTGGTTCTTTATAAGTTCAAGTAAGAAGTTTTCGTTGTTATGCACAGCTTCTAGGTCGATTTTATATTTTTCGGCGAATCGTTGACCCAAAATTCCGAATAAACTGTTGATTATGAATATTATGATGTATCCCACCCCATCTATGAGTCCTCGTTTCTTTCTGTCAGATAGATGCTTCTGCGGGGTGAGTATAGCATACCTACTTGACATTTTCTCTTACAGTGGTACAGTCGAGTTCTCCAATATCTATACAGACAACCTTTCAAAAATATCTGTACACAGGCTTTATTATTACTGACATAAGACACATGTATATTTTTGAAAGGTTGCCTGTATAGATATTGGAGAACTCGACTGTACCCGTCCAGATGTCCTTTACCCCCTAACTCACTAACTCTTTTTAAGGTTCCGTACCTCAAAAGGAAAAAAAACGGAACTCTTATGGGATCACTTTGTTGCTCGTCTGTCTGTCTGCATGTCTGTCTGTCATGACCCTTTATCTCGGGAACGCGTTTAGGTATCGAGTTCAAATTAAAACCATGTAGGTACTCAGGTCTAACAGTCCCTTGAAGCTGTGAAAAAATCAAACTACTAAGTTAACTTAAAGAAAAGATACGGCCGTTTATGCCGCCTGTAAGATTGTAGAAAGAAAACAAGTGAAACTTGCCTCAAAAGGTATTTTTAGGCGCATAGAAACAAAAACACGTCACAATACCTACTGTTCCCTCCGCGCCACTGTATTAGCCTTCCTGACCCTAATCTGGAAGTTTGAATTTCTTGTAGAAAATTAAACACTTTACACAACAAACTTAAAATCTGCTACTGACTATAAACCACAAGTGGTGTTTTCACGGCTCTTTCGAAAAACGATTGGTTATTCAATTAGTTACTTAACTAAAATCTAAACGTTTGATTGATCGCAAATTAATCCGTGCGCTTTATCCCCCCGCTGGTGAGGCGTCCTTTGCGTAGGGAAATGGGTTATACTTGGTCCCACATTGGTTAAGTGTGGGTGGGGCATTTCCCATACTCCTTTAAAATTCACACAGATTTAAGGAACATCATTGGTGCTAAAATTCGAACTTGCGCTGGTTTATTATTAAACTACTAACGCTTCCTTAGTGTCCAGCATTATTGTATATATGATACGTAAGCGTTGAAAACCCTGTTAAAGTTGTCAAAGTTCCCTGCGTAAAACCTCGTCACACAGGCGTGTGTGCATTACTCACTTGCTGTTTACTCTGGCATATAAATATAACACACAGGCTTCGCAATCAAAATCACAGTCAACAGTCAACACCTGCGAACGTTAGTTGTTGAAACAATGGCTTTACGTTTACTCGTACTTTTGGCCATTATCGCCCTTGCACAATGCAAACGTACGTTATTTTATTTTACTTTCTTACTTAAAACAGTGCTGAAAAGAAAGCGGCAAATTAAAACAAAACATTACGTATAGTTTTCCATTATGATAAAAATTGTGTATTAATTACAGTGTTAGATTTATCGTGTCAGCAAATTCGCCAGTTCGTGGATGGTCACAATTCGAGGCGTCTTGAGGTGGCAAATGGGAAGGTACCCCGGCAGCCAAGTTCCGAAAAAATGAAATCAGTGGTGAGTGAGTTTGTTGTGTCTCTGACTGAAAAGAACTGAGTTGCCATTATTGGCAACCCTTATGCCTTTAGTCCCATCTCGTAGCCAGATTTGGTAGCTAGCTTCCAAATGGGAAAAATAATAACGATTCGAAGCTGGCTATGAAACGGGAAAATGAGCAAGTCGCAAAATGAGCACTAGTGCATGTCGCAATCTTCACTTCTGTTGTAAAAAATAGGTAGGTTATTAGGTTCGTTAGGTATCTTCAGATGCCCGAAGGGCAAACAGACTAGAAATAGAAGCGCAGCGCAGCGGAGCTCCGTCGACACTGCCGGATGACGAAACAAATGCATGGTCTCCTGGTGTTTCTGGTCTGTTTGCCCTTCGGGCATCTGAAGATACCTAACGAACCTAACCTACCTATTTTTTACAACAGAAGTGAAGATTGAAGGTATCATATGACTGGTGTTCAAACATTATTTGGGGTATTCAACTTCGTTCCCATTTCGTAACTGGCTTCGAGATGGGAAAGCACATTTCCCATGTCGTAGCTAGCTACCAAATGTGGTTATGAGATGGGAAAGTCGTTCCCATTTGGTAGCTAGCTACAAGATGGGAAAGCACATTTCCCATTTTGTAGCTAGCTACCAAATCTGGCTACGAGATGGGACTAAAGGACCCTATGTGAGCGAGTACAAATAAACTACAATTTATATATTTTTTTAAAGTTCATTATACAAAGAGGCTTTATTAATGTCAGAAGTCATCTAGTAACTTTGTTCAAATGATAACATTCGACAAGTAGGTATAGGTACTTTCCATTCGTTCCGTTTAACATGCTACCTTATTAATGAGTATAATTCTATTACTTAGGTTAGGGTTTCCTTATACACTCGGAGTCAAAAAAATCGCAACTCTTCAAAAGTTCGTATCAAGCGAATAATAGTTTTTAACTACATTTATTGTACCCTATCAATATTTAATTTAGTATCATTGTAAAGGTCATTAAGTGTGCTTTTAAATGATACTAAATTAAATATTGCAAATGAAAAGCTATATTCGTTTGAAACAAACTTGAAGAGGTGCGATTTTTTTGACGCTGAGTGTATTAGTTCCGTAGATCAAATTAATGATTCGAGATGTGTGATAAGATAATGTATATAATATCTATTATGATCTTGTCACATTTGTATCATCAGGAGCCGTAGCATGGTTGGCCTTGTCACGCGATAGGTGATAGGATAGAGCGTGCGTCACTGGCTGACACCGTTTGATATAACGAGACGACGCTCTTATCTTGTCACTTGTCGCGTGATAAGGCCAACCATGCTACGGCTCCAGGCCCGGCAAATCGGTTTAGGCTCGCCATAATTAATGGCCAACATTTTAGGATCACACGCTCGCTGTGAACGGGCATAGAGATATCCCATTACTTACGGATAAGTAGATGTTGATGTTACACACTTACGGAATTTTTGAATCGCGCAGCAGTCCAGCAGTAGTACGAAAATTAGCCTCCACCTTCTTAATAAGTTCTCTATCATCGACCGGCACCATGGATATTATTGTTGTATAATGAACTTAAGTGCCTATTAAAGAAACATAGAATAATCTTATTATTATCTTGGCTAATGAGATTTGCGTTAAAAGGCGTTTATAAATAGATTATTACTTATTCCATATAGTTAGCTATTAATATTAACAAGCATGGCGACGAGGTGGACTGATAACATGGTAAAGGTCGCGGGAGTCCGCTGGATGCGGGTGGCGCAGGACCGGTTACTTTGGCACTCTTTGGGGGAGGCCTATGTCCAACAGTGGACATCTTTCGGCTGATATGATGTTGATGATTAACAAGCATAGTTTAACAGATTTGGGACGAGGAGCTAGTCGCCAAGGCGGCGCGGTGGGCTTCTACAAACCCTTCCGGGCACAACCCTGACAAAACAGTCGGTGAGTGAAGTTCGTTATTAACTAAGTACCTACCTACTCACTTTTGGTCTAAGTACAGTTAACGTTGCAGTTGCACGTAGAACCGATGGCCATTGGGGCGGAAAGGTTCTCGAGTGGCGACCACGTACCGGAAGGCGCAGCGAGGGTAGGCCCCCCACAAGGTGGACTGATGACCTGTAAAAGTCGCTGGAGTCCGCTGGATGCGGGTGGCGCAGGACCGGTCATTGTGGCACTCTTTGGGGGAGGCCTATGTCCAGCAGTGGACGTCTTTCGGCTGATATGATGATGATGACAGTTAACGATTACGAAGAGATCAAAATCATCTATATTATCTTTATATTATGTAGACGAGATGATGAGCACTTCGCCCCTTAGCTACTTCTACTGCTGACTGTACCTAATCTGTAAAATAAGTCGGGTTTTCACAGTACGAGAAACCTACGCTCGGACCAAATGCACTCATACGAGTTGTCGTATAGGAGTGCAATTGTTACATTGAACCGAAAAATAAAGCACGGTCCGATTCCACTCGATTTGGATGCCAACGACAACAACCAAGTGCGCTCGGATTATTTACGTGTTTACACTATATGAATAGCGCTCGAGTAGTCATTCGAATGCATTTGATCCATAATTATGCACCCATCCTGTGAAAACTCCGCTTAAGGATAGAATTTGTGTCCATATAAATCAAACCCTTTGTTTTCAAAAATATTATTATTAATTATTATTAAATTATTACCAACTGAGATCCTTATTCTCCGACTCCTAATTGATAAAAAAACTCCTATATCTTAAAACCATACAAACATACAATGTTGAACAGGTTGAACTGTAGCTCTCTACGTATGGTCAGGACCGAAATTAACGAAGTGTGTACACATTGCCTGTTTAAGGCTTAATAAGTTCCACTCTTTAATTGTATAATAATTGTATCTTTAAGTTAAAGATTTCTAAATATTTGTCTTCAGGCTCAGGGAAGTACACTACTGGCGAAAATCTCTATTGGTATAAGACGACAGACGGCTCATACAAGTTGAATGTAGACAATGCTCTCAAGTCGTGGTTTGAAGAACACAAGGACTATACCTACGGTGCCATAAAGGCATCCGATTTTACAAGCCGTGTACAGATTGGACACTACACCCAGGTGAGTTCCACCACTACTTCAGAATTATGCCTGTAATGCATTCCTAGTTTAGGTACAGAATAGCGTATCGGTACACGGACAACTTTAAATATACGCATATTTTTATCAGGTAACAAAGCCTAGAATTTACGTAGTGGTACCCAAAAACAAGTGAAGATCGGTAATGAATGCGGGCATTCAAAATCTTCCTTGTTTTATATGTCACTCATATTTATGGCAGCGTCATACTTACAAAGGTACTTACCTAATAGGTACGATGCATGCTCAATACAATTTCCCGCATTATTTTATATTTTCTAGGACATTTACATGCAAGTACCGGCCTGGTTGATGGTATTATACGCAGCCTATTCAGAATAAGTTTATTATTTATGGAGTCTTTCTTTCAATAGGATTATATGACGAGTGCCGGTGCCGTTGGTGGCAGAAATTGAGACTTGTACAGTCGAGTTCTCCATTATCTATACAGGCAACATTTCAAAAATATCTACACATGTGTCTTATGCCAGTAATAATAAAGCCTGTGTACAGATATTTTTGAAAGGTTGTCTGTATAGATATTGGAGAACTCGACTGTACCTATGCATTTGGGCCAATCATCCTTAAGAAACTTTAGACCAGCTATACTCAACCTGCGGCCCGCCGAGCTTTTGCGAGTGGCCCGCCATCCACAATGGGATCCTAGTAACCAACCTAAAACCTAGTAACCATAAATTTACCTCGTGACCCGGGGCTCCTATAGCTAAAATGTTATTGCGGCTCTCGTAGAAAAAGGTTGAGTATGGCTGCTTTAGACTGTCACTGTTTTGTCTCCTAAATTACTTTTGTCGTGTTAACTGTCTACTCTATTTTGTAAAAATTTACCACTAAGTATATAATTTAAAATATTGCCGCCTGAAGCTTGTAACAAGTGCTCTTGTTTGGCATAATAAGAGTGGAGGTTCTTTTCAAATAGTTTTTCTATCCATTTATTTTTTCCTACCCCTTTACCAAGAGTTAAGTTTCCTGTGTTACCGGACGAAAAAGTCTCGGACACATTTATCGGACACTGCACGACACATATGTACAAACCTATCACATGACATAGATCCATTATTTTGTTGAAAAACGTTGGAAATGTATATATTGTTTACAGATGGTGTGGTCCGAGTCGACTCACGTCGGGTGCGCGGTCTCACAATACCACGATGGAAATTGGAACAAATTCGCCGTCGTATGCAACTACGGACCTGCGTAATTATTATTGTTGCCTATTTCTACATTAAAGTTAATTAGGCTCATTAGTATATACGTAATAGGTATCCGAGTTTGATGTGGAAAAATCAGTTAGGTATCACATTTAAAAACAGCAGTATTTTTTTTCAATATAGTAGCTTTATTTAAATGGTATTTTTACCCGACTGCCGAAGGAAAGGAGGGTTATTAAACTAACTAACTCCCGCTAGCGGAGCCATTGGTGAGCCATCTGCACTCCCCGACAGTGACATAGCGGTCAAGAATCAAGATCCTCAACATTGAGGGACCAACTGAATGAATTAACTCACGCCTGTATTTTCAAATGGGGTAGGAAGGGGCATATCAAATTAATTTAAAATTTTCAGGGCCGCTTCTAGCAAAAGTAAGTTTAAAGATGGAGGAAATTTTATATTACAGTGATAGGTTGCTCATGCCCCACAGCATTTCAACCGTATTCGCTCGTATAGTCGACTCTTATGACACCCATCAAGGGAAGAACCTAGGGCATGTGCATACACGAGTATTTTTTTTTAATGTGTAGTCCCTTGTCTAAGTTGATTCAATTTCATCAAGAATTTAGGAATTGCTACCAAATTGAACCAGGGGTTTCCACTTCAAATCAGGAAATGTAACATCAGATTAACAAGATCATAATCTACAGGATATTGAGGAGGTTAATCTGATTCTCAACCTTCGTCTCAGTATTCCGTTCTGTTTTACCTATTTATAACGCATCATTTTGAGCAGAGACAATTGATTTTTCTTTTTTTTCTTTTCAGCGGCAACTGGATAGGCCAAGAGCCGTACCGAAGCGGGCATGGCGCCGGAAAATTGGTGTGTGGCGCCGGCGATTGCAGAAAGCAGTACGGAAACAAATGCTAAACGCTGATTAGTTTAAAACGAGAACGCTTGCATATCTGATTATCTTGTTAGCATGGAATCCGACGCCGTTTAAAAAAACATGAGTTCCTTTATTACATTTTGGTACGGAACCCAAAAACGAATGAGGACTGCTTTTCACTCGCCGGTACATTATCAAATATAGTAGATATAAAAAAAATATAGTAGAACTCGCAAAATGTCCAGCCAAGTGAAGCACCAACCTTTATAAATATTCCCAGTGATAACTTATAGCTAAGTCTGCCTACCCCTCTGGGAAATAGGCGTGATTATATGTATGTATGTATGTATGTAAGTCTTAATCTATCCAATTATTTTATTACCTACACGAAGAGGCTTATAGTAAATTACCTAAAAAGGTAATTAAATTCGTTAGTGCTAGTAACACTAATTATCAGGTCTGTGATATCGAGAACAGTTGAAATTAAATATTAAATATTTCAAATGATGTATTTTTGATGATGGATGATGTTATTATTTACCCTTTACCTACTCGTCCCTGCTATTCTATTACGCTGCCCCCTGAAAGGTAGGAACCTACTTCCCATTTAACTCTATAGAACTGCGATGTTCGAACTGTAAAATCTTAGAAAAGTTATATGAAAAATAGAATTAATGTTATCAAATAAAAAAAATATAATACCTGAATCTACCTTCTTTTAGTTCAATAGAATTGAAAATCTCAAACGTGTCAAAATCATATGCATCATCATCTCAGTCAGTTAATCCAAAATATTCAGTGGTTTTGATCCATGTAATAATTTCCTTTTTAAATTTGTTTTTTTAGCTTTTTGTACATCGTGATTTGAGATTGTAAAGCTATTTGTTTTAAATTTAAAAGCAACAATTCCCCAGTTAGCCGTACCGTAATACCTACTTTCGAACTGAAATAATTTACTTTAAAAACAAACGTTATACTGACTTCAATTCAGTAGGTACTTCAATAATGACGTGAGATCCAGGGACTGCATAACCGAAAAAAACCTTTATATTGGTTACCGAAATGACGTCATATAGGTTGCAAAATAGCGGTTTCGATATCGGAACCTTTATATTCCGATATCGAAATATAAAGGTAACCTTTATTTGTTCCGGTAACCTCTATTTGTGGGTTACCTTTATTTCGATTGGCGTCGTTGCCAAACCGCCGGCGCTGATGTCTGTGTTTTGTTTGTAAGGCGTAAGGTTTGATTGATTTTATTTAATATGTACCTACTATCGCTCAGTCACCGCCTGTAGTTTGGCACAAGTGGCAGATTTCCACCGTATGCGCCCAATTTTGTTTAGACATAGCATTACGATATCGTAATCGATACCGGTTGCATACCGGTTGTAACCGTAACCGAAAACAGTCCCTGGTGAGATCTGATCGACGCCAAAGGATAATTTAATTTTAATGTAGGTAAGTACTTTATTATTGTAAAAAAATCTTCCACCATGCTGAACTAATACTGCCTACATACCAATGTAGTAATTAAATAATTTGCCTTAGCTTTTTATCATATCTCCTTTAATCGTAGAGATTAAAACTAGGTCGATACCGATAAATATTTAAACAATCACATACTTAAAATGAATCAAATACGAAATATAATCGTAGCTGTGCTCTACTCTAAGTGCCATCATGAGTTTGTGATTTCGCAGTACCTACCGTTAAACTCAACTTCTTATAATGATTAAATTGGTAAGTAAAAAATCTACGTAACTATATAGTTACTTACCTATTTAAAACTTAAATAATGTTTTAAATGGGATTTCTTTAACAAGATATATTTGTGTGCACTTAAGTTTGAAATAACTATGTTATGAATCAAAATGGAGGCTCTACTAGGTAATAGACGATTGACGAATGCTTTATCGTGGGCATACCCACATAACTAACTAAATTTACACACATAAATCGACCATGCCGGCTAGCGCTCTTTGTGTCGCTGTGATTAGACTTAGACGGATGCCCGGGATTATGCCAGCTATACGTATAGAATGTTTAATCCATGAGAATGTGTTCATTGCTTAGGTAGGTACCTACTTATCTACATCTACTAGTTTGTGATTTGTCCATAGCGTAATAGGAGTTGTGATTTTAGTTTAAGTTGCTTCATTGTGGATTGAATTATCTACTTATAGCGTTGGAAGACTTGAGTGTCACACTGTCACACAACAATTACAATACATTTAACATACTATCTACATCTCTTAACAAGAGGAATGGTTTGCGGCCATCGTTACATTAAGAAATTTTCGACCCAGAAACAGTGATTTGGCGCTGTTTTGTCAGCGCTACTACCATTGTAACGTGTCGGACAAGGAGCATCGTATAATTATGATAGAACTTCACTTAAGGTAAGTTAGTCAGGTGACAATTGTAGGTGAGACCACCGGAGCTGAGGGCCTGAGACTTAGTGCTTGTTCTGGTGCTTATTAGTGTTCTTAAGAGGAAAGATGATTGGTAATTTGTCCATACAAACGTTCTCGACTGTTCCCTCCGAGTTTTTTGACCGTATACTAATGATTTTTTGAAATAATATTAATATCAACCTATATGTGTATCGGTATTTTTTGCTTTTTTTAATATTAATTTTTATATGTGCTAGGTTTAAAAGGGCCTATTTCAATAGTCCGCCGTAAAAATAGGCCTGTTATACAATACCGTTAACAATAAGCGCAAAAATCAAAACAGTCCGACATTTCATATTTCCTTCTTATTCACTTTCCAAAATATTGTTATGATTGGGTTATTTTCGGAGGAGGTATCAGTTGAGAAAAGAACCTCGATTTTTGTATTTTTCACTTGAGATTTTTACTCGACGCTGCAGCTGTTCTTATCGAACTAGTGCGCGGTCCCACCTACGTCAGCGCGACAGAAATACTGATCTACAATCCTTATACATCTCCAAAAATAATGTTTCCTCTAAGTAAACTCGGTGTGCAAAGATGCAAATGCGAAACGTAAGTGTAAGATCGATCCTCTGATTTCTAAGAACTATTATAATAATCTGTGCCGTGGTTTTCTTATTTCAGCTATGGGTGCTGGTGGTGGCGTGCGCGGGCGCGGGGGCGGAGAACGTGACGCCGGACCCGCGGGTGATCGAGCCCCCCCTGCGCTGGGACATGCCTCCGCCAGCCGAGACAATCCGGATGAGTACGCGCAACGTCTACCAAACGTTCATACAAATGCCGGTTGATCACTTCAATCCGCAGAATCCGGATACGTTTCTGATGGTATGTTTCTACTTTGGCTGTAAACCCTTCACAGGAAGTGAAGACTTTTAGGGCCCTTTCCCACGGCAACGTCCCGTTTCGGTTTTCGCAGGATCCGATTTAGTGGCAACAGTATTTTAATGCACGCGTTCACACAAGCATAACGGTTGCAGGATACGGTAATAATATTAACGCGTGCAGGATCCTGCAAAAAACCGAAACGGGACGATGCCGTGGGAAAGGGCCCTTACATTGCGGTAAGCGTTGCGTCGTGATTTCCCTACAAAATGGCAGCCTCTTGGGAAGACTGGCTAGTGTTAACTGAGGTTGATTTAATTTTCGTCATTAGGGCGTGGTTCAAAAGTTAGTTATCGAATATATTTATGTTTTGCCCTTTTCACCTCCCTGGGGTTCTATTTTCAACGACGTAGCCGCATAGGTGGCACGTGGCTGGCAACCCGTACAAAAATTGTGGGAGTCAATTTCATTCCTTATCCTATACACATTTGCTGTGAGAGTCGTATGGGTACGACACAGTACCTGTTTTCTGTACTACCACACAGGTTAAGATGTCCTTAACTAATATTATTGTCATCAGCGTTACATGTTCAACGAGGAATTCTTCGGAGGCCCCGGCTCGCCCGTGTTTATCATCGTGGGCGGCGAGTGGGACATCGCGCCGGGCTGGCTGCTCGCCGGCAACATGTTCCAGATGGCGCGCGAGAACAGCGGGTATCAGGTGTACACGGAGCACCGGTACTACGGCAATACCGTGCCCTATACGTACGTATATTATTAGGCTTTTCTGCCACGTGTATATTGTTGTCAGCGCTGGTTGAATATGCATATTTTCGGCCAAGATCGCCCGTGTTCATCCTCTTGAGTGACGCGTGTCAGCGAGACGCCGTGAGCGCCCGCAGATGTGAAGACGCGCGTAGCGCGCACTGATAAGATAAGATAATATAATTTCTTGTCAAAACTGATGTGTACTTAACATGTCATAAAATAGTAAGTCTCAACAGTCTGCCCAATTTCGGCCTCAGTGTCGGCCTGCGGTTGACATTAAACAGTAGGGCGCCAAAGGCGCGCATATAATATAACTAGCTTTTGCCCGCGACTTCGTCCGCGTAGAATTCGTTTCACTACACAAATTGAGATTATTATCATTTGCACGCTATTTAAAATTAAAACTAAAAAAAAATACTTTGCTTACGGTCTAGTATATTGTCAGACAATAAAGCACCTAAGCGAAAAGCTTACAAAAATACTGAAACTAAAAAAATAAGTTGGCCGCTTCGCCGCTGCTACTTATTCCAATATACTTCTATAAACTATATTGTATGATTTATTTCGTTCTGCTAAAACATGTAGATTTTTAGATTTAGACACACGTGAGCGAGCTACATATAACTGCCCGTGGGAACAACATGCCTAAATGTAATCCCGCTACTTTTAAGGTTTGACCCTGCGATTTGTTAATTGTCATTGAAAACGCTACTTTTAAAGGGAACTGTAGTCGTTTAAAGTTAAATGGCAAGTTATTAGGTATAATTGGAATACGGGGTATGGTATATCTTCTCCTTTCGCTTCACCAGTTAAGATTGTGCCCTTTACTACGTATTTTCCCAATTCAGTGACCCGTAATCTTGTTCCATTGCACAATTTTGGTGCATCTAAGTTGCGCATTAACATTACGGGTACGCCTACTTTTAATTCGAGTTTGTGGGAAGGTACCCCGGATAGCTCCAGAGAGTTTAAGAACTCAACCGGGTAACTGGTGCTGACGTCGGATGTCCATACTGTATCTATGGAGTTGTAAACTGTTGTTTCGGTTGATATTTTTTCCAAGATTTTTTTATTTATTTTTGATACTGTCTCATTTTTTGGTGCCAGTATGGTTCTTTCACACAACCAATTTTCATCCAGAATAGTTTGTTGCAGATTTGGAAAAACTTGAGCAATAAGCTCGTCTTCCGAATCCACAACATGACAAAATTGGTTGGTGAATACCTAGAATGATACCTACCTTCATCATCAGTTTTTAATCGACCGTCGCCTATCTCAAGCAATTTTTGAGCATACGCACCTGACTCTACATCATCAAACAGCTGGACTCGCATGTTTGTCGTGAGATGGAACTTTTCCACCTTGGTCCACACGCGTGATGCTTTGAGACAGTAGCTGACTTATATAAATATGTCGCCTTCTAGTAAACAGTACAGTTTTATTTTAAAAACACTGATATTGTAATTATAAAAATCATTAAAAGATAATGTAACCTTCAGAAACTACTTGCCTATAATACGTAGTCTAATAGCGATGAACACTTCGCAACAATCACCAAAGTTAAGCAACGTCGAGTGAGGTCAATATTTGGATGGGTGACCGTTTTTTTTCATACAAATTCTCAAACGCCTTTTGACCCCCTTAGGGAATGAATTTTCAAAAACGCAGAAATTAGTTTTCTAATATTTTGATATAAAATCAATCTACGAAGTTTCAAGTTTCTATTTAAAAAAAAAAATTAAGTCCCATACAATCTTTGGTTCCTTATTCCACCCTCTGAAGTAATTAAATCTAAAAAAACGGCACGCTATGTTCTACTCTGAGGTATAAACAACAATATTGGAAAGTTTCAATAAAATCGGTTCGCATGTTTTTGTTAAATTTGTCCTCAACGCCACTACACCACATTAGGGAGAATCCATGTTTCTAATGATTACCAAAAGATGGCGCTGGTGATGTGTTCTTAAATCGGTATTTCTCAAACTCCGTCTACGATACCTAAACTCCATCAAACTCTTTTTTATATGTTCTCATATGGTTTGGCAGAGTTTAAACGCATAGAAAAATCTGAAGAATTACCTACTACGGCTAGAATATGCCTGGAAATGTGTGAAGCTCTGCATCGCACTATTGAAGTTTTTAACGTTAGTTGTATAAATACAATTTCCGTCGATGTTACTTTATTATGTATCTTTGACCACATGGATTTCCATATGGACACTGTTTCACATTTATAATATTAGTGTGATACATGTGGGCGCGTGTTATTATCTGGTCCTACATGCAATATGCTGGTCCGTAGGTTTGCAAAATGTGAAAAAGTGGTTAAGACGACGCTCTTTAATTAAGACCTTCTGTCAAACATTTTTTACCTGCAGCCTATGGACCAGTAGGTCAGTCAAAATCGACATGAGACCTCGCAAACGCGCATGTATCTACGATTTTTTTATATGTTGTTAGGTTCATTGAGAGTAGTTTACACCCAAGTTTGCAACCCTGAAAACCTTGTGCTACCCCCATTGTGCTCGAAAAACTGGGAAATTTTGGCACTTGTTTCAGTTTTTTCTAAAAAAACACTCTAAAAAAGCGTTTTTCAAGTAAGTTTTCTTCTAATCTAATAAAGCTTACAAAATTTTCTGCAGATTGAGCTTAATCCTAGCACTCTACGTCCACTGGTTGCAGAGATACAGCTAGTCAAATGTGGGCAATTTTTTTTAAATGTAAACTTTGTTGTAGGATAATTTTCTAAGACATGTACTGGCTAAACTATGCTCGTAGGTAAAAGTCATGAGAAAAGAATTTATAGGGAATTAAATTAGCTTCAATTAAATACCAAAGTGGTGCCACTAGACTTCATATTTTTCTCAAAAATAATAAAATAGTAAAATATCGGATGTTGGCTAAATAATAAAAACATTGTACTGAATAAAGTTGGTATGTATTTCTTTAAAAAAAACGGGCAAGAATGTGAATTTAACATTTTAGATGTAGCATATTGTTTCAAAATAGATAATCGTAAACATAAATAATAATAAATATTATTATTTTTTCCTCGACGTGCAAGCCACCATTTTAAGCAGGGTCTGAGGAGCGGGCTCTGCGCACATTGTGACATAAGATCTTGTTCACTGGTCGCCCATCCCCAGTCACACGGGTTTTTGTCAACCCCTAACCATTTTTGCACTTGGAAGAATGATATGTTGCAGCCTCTGTAGTTGGGGGGAGGCGAGTAAGATTGACTTTGACCGTTACTGTCGCTTTTAAAAATGCTGAGTATCGCAGGGTATTCAGTGATTCTTCATCTCCTCCGTAGAGTTTCATCAAGATCATCTCGCCAGCATTTCCTACTTCTTCCTTGTTGGAGTTTGGATCAAGGAAAATGCTGGCGAGGTCTATCCAGTCGGGGTTTTTTTGAGGACGTTGAACCACTTCATCTTGCCTTGCCAGAAAAGCGCCGAGGTTGTGTCACACCCACTGATGGCATGCAGAAATAAAACCATGCCGCGTGGAACCTGCATTTATCCACATATAAATGAATTAGCTGGATATTGGATGCAGTTTGAACCACCTCTGCTGCCTTTCTGGAAGTACACGTTTGTCTCTCCAGAGCTTAAGCCGTTAAGAAGGACAAGTAGGTCCACGTCCTCCCCAATGATAAACACTTGATCGAAAAATGAGCTCTTGGAAAGGGCAGTCCTAACTATATCGGCATCGGCATAGTGGCAGTAGAAAATAGTACATTGTTTAACGAGGGGCGTAAGTGGAATATTGCTAACGAGAGTCTATTAGAAGCCCGACGCCGAAGGCCCGTGTTATACACAATGTTTTTCATCACATTTGCGAGGAAATAAATAACTACAAAAGACAGAAAAATCTTTAAAGTTTCATACAGCCGCACCAATCAAAAATTGACAACTTCACTTCCAGATCAGTGCTAGTGGAGCGCGCAGCTTCAATATTTCAACCAATCACAGAGCAGTATTCTTGCGGGGCGGGGCGGATTGGCCAACTAGATTTTTTTTTCAACCAATCACAGAGCAACCAGATTTGCTTAAGCCAATCAGAGGGTTATATATTTTTAAAACTAAACTTAACAGCTCGTGTGAGGTAAAACGGCTATTACTGCTCTGTACGCTCACAAGTAATAACGCCATTGACGAGCAAGTGTGATGAAAAAGAAATAAATACCAACTTTATTCAGTGCAATGTTTTTATTATTTAGCCAAAATCCGATATTTTTCTATTTGATTATTTTCGAGAAAAATATGAGGCCTAGAGGCACCACTTTGGTATTAAATTTAAGTTAATTCAATTTGCTATAAATTCTTTCCTTGTGACTTTTACCAACGAGCATTAGTTCAGCCAGTACGTGTCTTAGAAAATGACCCTACCACAAAATTTATACTTTAAAAAAAAATTCCCACATTTGACTAGCTGTATCTCTGCAACCAATGGACGTAAAGTGCTAGGATTAAGCTCAATTTGCAGCAAATTTAGTAAGCTTTATTATATTACAAGCAAACTTACTTGAAAAACGCTTCCTTAGAGTAGTTTTTTAGAATTAACTCAAAAAAGTGCCAAAATTTCCCAGTTTTTCGAACACCATGGGGGTAGCACAGGGTTTTCAGGGTTGCAAACTTGGGTATTAACTACTCTCAACATACAAAACAACATATTAAAAAATCGTAGTTACATGCGCGTTTGCGAGGTTTGCCTTTTTTTGTGTCGATATTGACTGGCCTACAGAGGGATAATCGCGTAATGTTTTGAACGCGCGTTAGGTAGATCCAACTGTCATTTTCCCATATAAAAAGTGATATTATTTAGATCTACTGACGCGCGTACAATGCGTAACGTGATCGACCCGCTGGTATACCCGAAAAACCTACGACTCCCTGCGCGTCCAATATGATAATGGGTTCAGGATCCTTTTGGGACTGCCACGATATTGTAGCGAGTCAGGTATGTTCTGCGAGGAGCGCACTGACGTTTCTGTGCGAAAATACGCAAGCGAGTGGCCTCCCGGATGCGCCGCATTCGCGACGGTCCCAACAGCCTCCTTAGAGCCATTGCGCGCACTATGAAGGCACTGGAACTCCATTCACATGGAGTCCAGAAGAATATTTATCAATAAATTAATTAAATTTCAAATTTTATTTTATTGTAAGTGTAGTTACCACTTATTATTATTTAACATGTCTTTATTTTTATTTTATTAATTAATGTAAATTGATGATGATGTTATTGATTATGTTGTATTGTTGTTGTATGTTGGTATTGTGAATGCCTGAAATAAATAAATAATAATAATAAATAAATAAAAATACATTAGGACGCTCATATGCTATAAATACGTCAAATGGATTCAAAAATCTTGTAACTTGTGCACGTTAGACGTGTTCATAAAAGCATATGTGCACGAAAAATACAAAACCGATCCCAATCCAGCACGCTCCTCGAACAACCCGCTGAATTACTTGATCCATTCCTGGATACCACAGGACCTTACTCTTTTAGAAAAGTCCTAACCGTCGTCCATATTTTTACAGAAACTTCACAACCGAAAACCTGCGTTTCCTTAATGTCGATCAAGCCCTGGCTGACCTCGCTTACTTCATCCAATTTATGAAGGATCAGCCTCGCTTCGCTGAAAGCAAGTTTGTGCTGTATGGAGGCTCTTACGCGGCTAACATGGTGCTGTGGTTCAAACAACGTTACCCCCACTTAGTGGAGGGGACGGTAGCTTCAAGCGGACCGATCAAGGGACAAGTAGATTTCACTGGTAGGTGGTTTTTGCAAGTACCTAAAATAAGTGATAATAATTAAAATAAATCAATTTCTAAGTGTGGTTCTAAGATAAAACGGAAGTTTGGTCGGCATCGATACAACAAATCCTTGCTTAAAATAGCCTAGAAATGAAAACTTGCTTTACGACGTTCTTCTGTAATAGGTATAATATTTTCGTCACGAGGAGATTCATCATCACTGATCGATAAATTCAAATAAATCGCTACCTGGGCCAAAATTCTTTTTGATGCCTATGAAAACGTCCCTTGTACATTTTAACCCATAATTTTTTACTTATTCGGATAATCTTCAAAACACTATTATTTTCTAATGCATACCCAAATGATGACCATTATCGAAATATTTGCGCTCAAAACAAAATAAAATAAATGTTTGGTAACGCAGTGGAAATATTTTTTGAGGGGTCATGGGGACTGGTAACGCAGTGGTAATTTGAGTACGAAATGTGACTTTATTGTAATAAAAAACCCAGGGTGGTGGGAAAATTCATAATAAACAATGAGGCCCCGTTGAGAACTAACGAAACACTTCTAGGAAAATATTTCGAGACATCTACAATTCTTTATAAGTATTTATAAGTTTTCATCTCCATTTTAGATCATCTCTTATTTAATATTTATCAATTGTAGGTTCGAAAATATCAAATAAAGGCAGATACAGATCGTTAAATACTACGAGGAAGTGTTCCGTTCCTTCTCATCGCGTTGTAAAAGAGTCCAACAATTATGATTTTTAGAGGTTCCTACACTATGAATACATTATGAAAATCAATATTGCCATTTCAGGGTATTTAGAAGTAGTACACGACGCGTTTTACGCTGAAGGCGGCGAGCAGTGTATAGATACCATTCGACAAGGCATATTGGACACCGTTGAAGCTCTAAAGACTGAGGAAGGCAGACGTGACCTGGAGCAAGCCTATAGGTACTACTTACATTTTTAATACCTGTGTAGTGTCTCACGGCATGGCAAATAAAGGTCTCGCCAAGGACGTAACTGGTCCAGTCCCACTTGAGCCTTGCAATTTTGCCGCCTACGTGATGTGTGTATTTTGTCCGTCCTAAACCTAAGTTGTCCACATGGTGGCGCCTATCTACAATAATCTTTTTATTAGAGTATGGCCAGGGTAAGATGAGCCTAGAAAAAACAAACAAACAGCGTGTTGCAACACTGTGAATAACGCGATAATAGTACATTGTTTAACGAGGGCCGTAAGTGGAATATTGCTAACGAGAGTGTATCAGAAGCCCGACGCCGAAGGCGGAGGGCTTTTGATGACTCGAGTTTGCAATATTCTTACGCCCGTGTTATACACAATGTTTTTCATCACATTTGCGAGGAAATAAATAACAACAAAAGACAGAAAAATGTAAGTTTCATACAGCAGCACCAATCAAAAATTGACAACTTCACTTCCAGATCAGTGCTAGTAGAGCGCGAAGTTCAATATTTCAACCAATCACAGAGCAGTATTCTTGCGGGGCGGGGCGTCGTGAGCAACTAGATTTTTTTATTCAACCAATCACACAGCAACCAGATTTGCTTAAGCCAATCAGAGGGTTCTATTATTTAAAAAAAAAACCATAACGCCCATGGGCGTAATATAGCCCATTACAGCTCAGTACGCTTGCGTATAATAACACCATTTTCGAGCAAGTGTGATGAAAAATAATAATGTTACTTGAACAATTATTATTTTTCTTCTATTCACACAATGCAACAGATCAAGCAACTTCATTCTACTTTGTATTTTAGAAGAATAATCAAACCCAGCACTCGCCCAAAATTTCAATTTTGACGAGACATAATAATTATATCTAAGTCTCGCTGATACCTACTAAATAGGGGTGTAGACTGTAGACACCAAATAAAATAATCAATAATGTTGTTTTTTTCTCGAAAACGGATTAAAAATGTACTTAGTCAAATTGAGAAAAAAGCAACGCATGAGGTTACATAATCACAGTTTCAAGTGTCCAAAGCTTTAAGAGTAGGGTGTTGCTTAAAAACCGAAAATTTGAAATTTAAGTGAGTCACCCTTTATATTGGTCTAATACGTGAAAAAATTACGTCTGTTTTTTATTTTTATTTTTGGATAAGATTTAGGGGTCGCTACCGAATTTTGAAACTCCTTAAGGTTGCGTTTCTCCATAGTAAGTTTTTTTTTTATATTTTAACATTTTTCTAGTTTATTGAGCTACATTTGATAAAGAAGGAATAAACAATCGAGAAAATACGATTTTGGTTCACGAAATGTTCGACGCTTATTTGAAATAAATATAATTTTTAGCATATTTAGCACAATAAAATTCATTTTTGAATTACTGACTGAAATTTAGTGATTTTTTTTTGATGTTTTCCAGATTATTCATTTCCTATCATTAAATGTAGCTCATTAAAAAAGTAAAATGTTAAATATATAAAAAAAACCTTTATTTTTTTATAAAAAAAGAATTTCAAAATTCGGTAGCGACCCCTAAATCTTATCCAAAAATAAAAATAAAAAACAGATGTTATTTTTTTACGTATTAGAACAATACAATAGGGTGTCTCACTGAAATTTAAAACTTTCGGTTTTTAAGCAACACCCTATTTAAGAGTATAGTATATTCTGTCCCTTTTCCGCAAAACGCACCTTTATATTATATGAAACGAAATCTTGTCATTTACTATGTCGCTCGCGTTTTCTCCCTGTAACAAGCAACGTTAAAACGGTTGTAGCTTCGTAATTTTTTGAGATATTTGAATGGGAGTTTCGTCATTAGGCACATTTTTTGCCTTCTTTCTTTTGAAGTAATAATACATTTTGAGTCTATCTACACCCGTATTGTCCAAACAATTCCGTTCAAATATTACAAAGATACAGTCAAAGAGTACGTCCAGGCGGATGGACCTTGACAAATTAAAGATAGATATGGTGTAAATTATTGAGGCATCACCAGTAGGTATGTGCTCGATTTCAGTTCAATTAATAAAAAATAGGTACCTACCTACTATACCTAATTAGTAATAGCACAGAATAAGTAATAGTACTACATGTAATAGAAGAAAGACGTCCAGAAATAGACGTCTTTCGGCTGATATGATGATGGTGATGACGATATTATTCCCGTTCACAGGTTATGCTGGCCACTTGTAGATTACAATGATGTATATGAGCTGGGGTACTTTTCCGGTTTGATCAGTTGGAGGTTTTCTGGAAGCGTGCAAACAGCACGGCCTGGCGATCTTCTCAACATTTGCAACAATTTTGCTGGAACTACTTACGGTATTTAATCTGTGGAAGTACTTACCTAATCCCGATTTTATAAGCGCCCTTCCTGCACAACATTTATACAGTTGGTTTACCCTTGAATTGCCGACAGACATTTCACTATTATTTCATCGACAAGTCATTACGTCGAAAAATCAATACTACGACAGACATATCATCGAATATTATTTCATCGACACCGTTTCAAGTATTTTCATTTCATTGACAGACATAGTCGTACGTCGATGAAATTAAAATTCTATATTTATTTATTTTTATTTATTTTATACGGGACACCAACAGTACATAAGAAATTAGTTAGTTAGTTCATTATTTTAAAGTTAGTTTTAAGTTTATTTGTTAATTGGTTAGGGATTGTGGAATAATGAGTAACATTTGTTTTTTGATGTAATTTCAAATTTGGGCCATCAACTGGACTGGATTGGATTGGATTGGTTGAGTTTTGGTTGAGTATATATTCAAGGGTAAACCAAATGACTTGTCGATAGAATGAAATAGTATTTTATGCAACAGTTGTATAAGAGAGGTCAAAAAAGGCGAGTGGCGTGGGTTACAATGTGAGCCGAAGGCGAACATTGTAAAGAAAGACGCCACGAGCGTTTTTTGACTTAGTTATACAACGTTGCATACAATACTTTTTCTACGACTAGCTACTATGGAATAAAATGCAAAATTAAACAAAGAATAAATTTTTCTTAAACTTTGTCGTATAGGTGCCGAGATTTAGTAGGCAACAAATTTTCGGTCACTGCTTGTGGGCTGCCGGTGTATTTCTTCTGGTGTAGAAGCAATATTTTCATCGCCATCCATTTTTATTACTTTTGAGAAACACCAACTATTTTGTAGCAAACACAACGGTCGCAAACTCAAACAACAATTTATGCAATAACCGGGAATTCGGGAAACATGAAAATGAGACAAATGGGTGTCTATGGTTAACTTTGTTTTTAATTGATGACAACTTGCCAGTACTGCCATATTAAGAATAAGTTAGCAGCAATGCCTTTAGTTCAAAAATTTCTAAAAAGTAAAAACATTCAGTGGTTTGTTAAGTTGGTAGTACCTAATGTATAGGTTTAGAAGCGTATGGCTGCTAAGCGTATCGTTTTGGCGACATAACAGCACGGTTGTGCCGTACTGTTATGGGGAATAGAGTATAGACTATTCTGCAAACTTATTTTGTATGTCTTTATATTAGTGTTCGTGACTATGTAAATGACAGATAAAAGTACAGGAGTAGAAAAATACTTGAAACGTTGTCGATCAAATGTCAGTCGGTAATTCAAGGGTACACATATACAATTATACAGTTACCTATACAGTTTTCTATATTTTTAGGGTTCCGGACCAAAAAGGTAAAAACGGAACCCTTATGGTGCGACTCCGTCCGTCTGTCTGTCTGTCACAAAGCCAAATATCTCAGGAACTACTAATGCTATCGATTTGAAATTTGGAATAGTTGTAAACAAAGCTAATCCTCGTGTATGGAAAATGAAAAAAATTAATATATACTTTTAATTTGTATAAAAAAGGTGGATAAGAGGGGGGGGGCAAAAATTCAAAATCTAGTTAGTATGCCAAGTGGAGTATCATATGAAAGGGCTTGAATTGTACATTCCAAAACAGTTTTTCTTTTTTTTCTACAATGGTAAAATTTTGAAAAAAATACCATTCCCCCCCTTATCTCCGAAGTTAACCAAGCGAAAAATTTGAAAATAATATATATGATTAATATTAACGTGAATATTACCGGAAAAGTATAACAAGACCTCTATATATCGTAATTTTTTTTTATTCTTCAAAAATCATATGTTAATTTTGTTTGTAATTTAATACTTCTGTATTTAATTTTTTTCCTTCAAATTCGTATGAAAGTGTTCTGAAAGTACTTTCTAGCAAATAAAAAAAAAATATCAAAATAAAACCCTATCGCAATAAGGTGACATACCACTCGAGTTTGAGTGACGGCGGCCTGTCAATTGCAACAGGGTTCTACGGTGGTACGTGAATACATTTCCCTTACTGTACATACCTACCGAGTTCCTTGGTCGCGCAAGTTAGTAACAATATGCACCGATAAATGGCGCTGTAGGTACTCATGACTTAACTACACTATGCGTTGTTAAGATTTTTCCAAAATTAATGGGTGGGGCAAGACGGGTGTGTTGTATGATATTTCGTACGGAACCCTCGGTGCGCGAGTCAGACTCGCACTTGACCGGTTTTTTTTTAATTGTGATAGGAAATCAGTTTTATTCAGTAGCAATGGACCTCATGCTTAATAACCAAAACTCTCTCTCCTCCTTAGCCTTATTAAAGGCGCATTATTTCCCTGCTTTCGTCCCTATATATTTTTTTCTCGTACACCGTAGTCTTAATGCATTAGTTAGGTATTAAATATGTGGGCATTTGGCAGTAACTACCATAAAAAAAAACTTTTTAGGAAACACTCCGATGGAAAAAATTGGTGGTTACATTGCCCAAACTGCTGGTTTGCAAAGCTGCTGGTCTTTGGAATACGCTACCCTAATAGCTACTTACAGTAACCCTCGATCAAACTGTAAGTACAACTATCTCCTTTTTCAGCATGATAAAATAAATCACACTAGTACCAGACAAGTTTTCTACCAACCCAGGTCAACTTGTAACTAAATAACTGGTCCTTTTTATTCTTCGATTGGTCGGAAGCTTG
Source organism: Epinotia nisella (assembly GCA_932294315.1). Taxonomy (NCBI): domain Eukaryota; kingdom Metazoa; phylum Arthropoda; class Insecta; order Lepidoptera; family Tortricidae; genus Epinotia; species Epinotia nisella. The sequence goes on from OW028680.1 coordinate 10,959,836, forward strand.
CCTGGTGTAGCGTATGCTGCCTTACGCAACGTCTAAAGCAGGTGATAGATACATTGGCGACCAAAACTACCGGTACTTACTTACATCGACGAGCCCGCAAGCAAACGGACTAAACCTCCAATGGACTACTAAACTAAAAGATCTCGGGGCCCTTTAAAACTGCGAACTGAAAATCACGATGTGAAAAGTTCGCTAGTGAATCACCGACAGGAGCTGGCGAGTCAACGAAAGACCGTTGGATCGTTGGGTTGCCATGGATCCGCATGTACGTTATCGACTAATATTGCTATTATATTTATATTAATATCAACAATTCTATGCACTAATTTTTTAGCACGAGCATGGTATTACCAGACGTGTACAGAATACGGGTTCTTCCAAACCGCACCCCGAAGTGGCACTGTATTTGACCCTCTCATATGGTTGAGCGTCGATTTCTACGTTGACATTTGCAAAAAGGCATTTTCAGAGAGGTATTTACAACATTTTTTATTTTCACTAGCGAAAGTTTTGTGTCCTACTTTATACGAATTATAGCAATGTTCAAATGCTTACTACCAATGATAAGTCGTAATCTGTTTGTATCAAACCATTTAGTCCATTTACTTTACAAAAAAAAATGCAATAAACTTAATGCAACTACAGCAGGTTCGAACCTCCCCAAACGAAAAACAGAGCCCTACAAAGTCCAAACCAAAATTCAACATTGCCACCAAAAAATATACAGGTTTGTTATTAACTAAGTAAGTAGGTACTCGTACTTTAGATTGCATCCAAATCCATTCCAGAAATTTAATCTATACTTACTAGGTATTATAAAGGTAAAGATTGTGGGTGTGTAACTTTGTGAGGTTTGCCTTGAGGGAATTGGATGGAGGCTTGTGGACGCTTCCCATACTAAAGTGCCCCGCCATGAGCGCAAGCTAAGTATCGATGCCGCCCGCGCGATGTTTAGTTTAGCGGACGCCCTGTAAGTTTGTAGGCAGGGGGTAAGCTCCAGAACTACTCATCCATATTGAAAAGTCATATTGCCTTTGCAGTTTCGACGAGGCCTTCGTCCACGATGCGGTGGAGCGCGTGAACCTGATGTTCGGCGGGCTGCAGCCCGACGTCGACCACACCGTCAACATCCACGGCACCTACGACCCGTGGCACGCGCTCGGGGTGCACGACCGAGACCTCAAGGAGAGCTCGCCGACCATCACCGTGCCTAGGTAGGCTTAAGAAGAGCTAAAGCACCTGCACCTGCCAATTGGGAATGGATGAATTTTAGAAGTGGCTGATAATTTTTTGGTAATAGGAATAACCTAAAAGTGCTGCTAAAGAGCACCAGAAAATAATTTCCGATATTTCAGCTGCGTCAATTATCTTTGAAAAATATAAACGGCTTCCTCACTTATATTTTGGGTCAAGGACGGTCAATAGACACTTTCCTTGATCCGTCTCATATTACAAAAAAAATGTCTTAAATATCTGTGGTAAACTGACTCTGTTAATGACAAATATAGCTACTGCAACTGTCAATATCATCTGACTGTCTGTCATTGTCAGTGTCAGTTTATAACAGATATTGAAGATATTTTTTTGTAATATGAGACGGATTGAGGGAAGTGCCGTCCTTGACCCAAAAAGTAAATGAGGAAGCTGTTTATATTTTTCAGAAACAATTGACGCAGCTGAAAAATCTGATCTTTTCCTATCGCCAAAAAAATTATCAGGCACTTGTAAAATTTTCATTCATTCCTAATTGCTAGGCGATTTCACAAACGCGACAAAGTTCGGACGCCACCAACATCCACGGCTCCTACGACCCGTGACACGAGCTCGGGATCCACGATCGAGGCCTTGAACTTATTTATTTCTGAGTCTGGATGTTTTCTATGCACCTATTTGAGTATTTATACAATGAATACTAAATAAATAAATATAAAAATATCGTCTAGTACCTATGACACAAGCCTTATTGAGCTAGTTCGATTTGTCCCCTAATATTAATTTATTAATTTAATCTATCTAGGACGACAAGTATCTCCGATGGTATATCAATCGGATCGCGTAACAATTGTCAGTGCGAGAAAGAGCCATGCCCTTGTTCAATTGTTCTTTTCGTTGCAGGGCTTCGCATTGCTTCGACATGCAGGGATGGCTCGCGACGGACACCATCCGAATGACGCAGACCAAGCAAGAAACGCGGCGTATTGTCGCTTCGTGGCTCAACTAGACGCAGGCTGTTTTGTTTTGTGTTTCAATTAAATATGTAATAAAAATAAAATAATTTATGCGGGAGTTTAATTACAAAATAGTGTAATAAATAAGAAGATAATTGGGAATGGATGAAAATTTTAGAAATGCCTGATTATTTTTTTGGTGATAGGAATAACCTTCCTTAGCACCAGAAAAAAGTTTCACGTTTTTCAGCTGCGTCAATTTTTTTTGAAAAATATAAACAGTTTCCTCACTTGCGTTTTGGGTCAGTTACGGCAACTTCCTCGATCGGTCTCATATTACAAAAAAATATACTAAATATGTGTGGTAAACTAACACTGGCAATGATATTGACACTTGCAGCAGCTATATTGGTAATTACCAGTGTCAGTTCACCACAGATATTTAAGATAGTTTTTTGTAATATGAGACAGATCAAGGAAAATGTCTATTTACCGTAACTGACCCAAAACGTAAATGAGGAAACTGTTTATATTTTTCAAAAATAATTGACGCAGCTGAAACACCTGAAACTTTTTTCTGGTGCTGAGGAAGGTTATTCCTATTACCAAAAAAATAATCAGGCATTTCTAAAATTTTCATCCATTCCCAATTGTGTCTCTTGTGAAATCGCCCCTTGGGGCAGTATATTGAATCCTGAATGAAGCGGAAGATTCTACAATAGAATCCTGAGCGTAGCGTCGCTTCTCTGAAAGTGTTGTACGAAGGCTCTTACGCGGCTAACGGCTAACATGGTGCTGTGGTTGAAACAACGTGTTAACTTGGTAGACGGGACAGCTTCAGGGGGTAGCTTCAAGCGGACCGATCAAGGGACAAGTTGATTTCACTGGTAGGGGTTTTTTACAAGTAAAGAAGTTGTTCAAACATCGGGGAAGCTTCCTTCTCAATGCGTAGGTACTATAAAAATACAGTCACGAGCTTTAATTTGGGACCCACCTAAGGTGGAATATCGTATAGCAAACTGAAGACATTTAGAGCTAATATTTTAAGAGTGTCAAAGTTTGCCATGCTGAAAACTTACGTTTATACGTGACTATAGTGGCAACCCATACTATACTCTTTGAGGCAACCGCTCAGTAACGTCAACCGGGCGGAACGAGTCAAACGATCATTTCCGATTTTTTCCGATTAATTGTCACCCGTGTTTGTGGCCCTGTCTTCTGTCCGGCCATATTTGTTATTTGCAAATAATATTTCGTGAAAATGACAGTTTTCAATCATTTGACGACCGAATAGCCTAGTGGTTAGAGAACCTGACTATGAAGATTGAGGTCCTGGGTTCGATTCCCGGTCGGGGCAGATATTTGTATGATGAATACGAATGTTTGTTCTCGAGTCTTGGATGTTTAATATCTATTTAAGTATGTATATCCGTTGTCTAGTACCCATAATACAGACTTTGCCTAGTTTGGGACTAGATCAATTGGTGTGAATTGTCCCACGATATTTATTATAATTTTCTTGCCTGACACTGACACACAATGACACAGCTTTTGGCGAAGAGGTTATCAAATCAAGGCCCATGCCCATTCAATAAGACATTTAACTGTCTTATCTTGACACTTCGTCACTATTATTGAACTGAAGTTTTCGACCTTATTGCATTGTGCATTGTGAATGTACTAACAACATTTGAAGGAAATGGGTCCCAATTTAAAGCTCGTGACTGTACCTACGTAGAGCAAAATCCTTTCTTACCCGTGGTCCACCTCACAAGTTCACCTGGGTGGACAAACGGGACTTGTTTTGACCCATGGTACACCCCGGAGGTGTACCACGGGCACAACTACAAATCTTATTATCCACGGTTCACCTGACCGGGTGGTCTATTGCTACATTGAAAAATGATGTGTCCGTGGTACACCAGGTGTACTAGTGGTACGCTATTCCGTCTCTTACCCGTGGGCCACCTAACAAGTTCACCTGGGTGGATAAAGGGGACTTATTCTGACCTAGGTACACCTCAGTTTAAAACATAACATATTCGACAATTGACTCTTGGACATGCAGATGATATCTTAGTATTAAATAAATCAAATACTGATAAAAAGTAAAATAACGTAGTGTATTTTTTCTTCAAACATTAACAAAAAAGAAACGTTTTACACTCTCCTGCATTCCTTAACCGTAGTACCATCAGATTGTACCATCAATGGTACTAGGGCAAATAATATTTGCCGTGGTTCCATTATGTCAATGGTACCACGGCAATAAAATACTTCGGTTGTACCATCAATGGTACTACGGTTAAGGAATGATAGAAATCCCTAGCTATTAAACATGCAAATTGATTAGTTTCCGTAGTCCACCAGGTGTACACCGGATCTGCGTCAGTATCCGTAGTTCACCCAGGTGTAACATGGATCATAACAAGTTTCTGTAGTCCACCCAGGTGTACCATGGGTCAAAACAAGTTTCCGTAGTCCACCCAGGTGAACTTGTGAGGTGGACCACGGGTAAGAAAGGAGCAAAATTTATGATTTTTAGAGGTGCCTATAAAATATGAGAAGCAATATTTCCATTTCAGGGTATCCGGAAGTAGTAAGTAGGCACACGATGCGTTTTACGCTGAATTCGGCGAACAGTGCATAGAGACCATTAGACAAAGGCATCAGGCAAGGAGAGGAAGGCAGACGTGAGCTGGAGCAAGCCTATAGGTACGGTCAACCAATTTGATTTCTGGGCCACTTCGTACCTTACACTAACAAAGCTAAAACACGCAGCGTTTCTTGGCTTCCAATGGGACTTAAAGGGGAAATAGTCGATAAGTAGTACGCTTCCAGTATTACTGCAATCGTCACGATTTGTGGCTATTTTGATTGTAGGTGAATTGTATCAGGGATGCATTTGCATGTACCTACACAAACATTAACATGTGTAAACATGTAGGTACTATGGTGACAACAGCAGTTGACATTTAACCCCTAATACAATCTGCATAAGCAATTATAATTTATCGTCAACTTTACACGTGTTTAAATGATCTTTTACTCGTGTACCGTGTACTTTTACCTATATTTGACGTCAGACACAATTCATACTTACTGATGGACAGTCAAAATATAAAACAGTTTTAAAAATATAAGGAATATTTTCATATTAGATAAAGCGTGTCAAAACGTTTTCGTTGCACTTAAGTAGGTATGTCAATTTAAATTCTCACCGCGGTATGCATGTGCAGCTGCAACATTTTTGTCAATACTGTAGGGATTTGAGAAAATCAAAATTATCTTAGCCCTATAATTAATTATGTAGAACCGAGACCTACCTTATAGGTACGGTCAAGGACTTTAATTGTTGAGCCATTCAGGAGTCAACTAATTTTGGTCGTCTATGAAGTGTCCAGTATCAAGTGAGCTCTAAATGGCTCAACAATTAAAGTCCGTGACTGTACCAGTTGGGCAAAAATTTACTTGAATAAGAATAAAAACAGAACTGTTATTCTTATTCAAATCTAAGATCGATTAGTATCGATGATCGCTATACTGTTTGGACTAGAAATTTTTGGCGAATTGTGTAGAGTAACAATTGTTAACGGCGAAGTTTAGAGCCTTATTGGTATGTCCTTTTTGAGGAGGGCGTCGCATTGGACATGCGGAGTGGCTCACCACGGACACCGGCAGAATGACGCAGACCAAGCAACAAACGCGACTTATTGTCGCTTCGTGGCTCAACTAGACGACGCAGACTTAGAGGCAGTTTTATTACAGATAATATATATATATATATGCGGGAATTTCATTAAAAATAAGTAGCGAAATAAAACACCCTTTCAAATCCCGATAATGTGCCGGGAGAACACAATTTTAATATTAGTTTAAATACCACAATCTGATAAATCGATATTCCACAGTAAGTCAATTAGAAACTTTTTAACAGGTCGAAACAGATCAAAACGTAGTCACAATACTCACTAACCGACCTACGAATAGTTAAAATTCTAAATTCTAATGTCATAAAATGTACGGTTAGGATTGCGCCTAATTAAGCCTACCGGCGGAATTTGTATAATCATAACGTGGGTAAATGCACAGTGCACTACTGCCCTGGGGTTGTCGGTGTGTTTTCAAAATGGCTCCTTTCCTTTCCTTTTCAGAAACACAACACAAATCGCACTGCGCGGAACATTGCGCCAATAAAAATTGGCTAATAATTAATCCTTGAATAGCAATCGGCAGTTCACTGACACTTAAATAGCTAACTAAGACTTAATAATAATAAATGGCGAATATCTGCGCAGCGCTGTATTTGCAGCGAGCGAGCGCCAGCCTGGCCGGCCTCGCGCACTGTGACGCCCAGGGACGTAGTCTACTCTACCGGCTACCAACAAATACCACTTAGGCTCATTTACATTGCTCGGCGGGCTTGTGCAATACTATTTTCTCATTTCAGAAAACTGGCTCGAATGAGCTCTTCGGTTGCGGACCCACAATCGACCAATGTAAATGAGCCTTTACATCATAAAGCTCACAATAAAGAACATTCGAGATTGTTAGGCAGTTCACCTTTTAAGTAAGATAAAAATAACGTGTAATATAAACATCTTTAAAAAATCATTAAGTAGTTGCACTGGCAAAATTCATCTATTAGGTACAATACATATAAAAATAAAATCACAAGTTCATCAACCCGAAGTGAAGAATCTTAAAGGATAGAACTGCCCGGTCGAACCCCTGAACTAACTCAAATTCAGATATGACGGCACCGTGTTAAACCTACGTGTCTAATGTGTCTAATCTAATGAATACTTAATAATTACACTGAATCCGGCGAATATAGCCTGCGCCGTTGGACCGCCGCCATGTTAGCGGTTCCACTGGCGAGACTAGAGTCGCGCGAACATAAATCGTCTATAGAGAGACATCAGCGATACAATCTCCGCGCCCTCGCTACAAAGACACACGTAGATTTAGTGTTTTATATGGTGGAATATTTACAATGTTCTAGAGCTCAGGTCTGAAGTCATTCTACAGAGAGCGGTTTGGGAGTCTCCCACGGGAAGCCCTCTCGGCCGAAGTGCCCGTAGGTGCTGGTCTTCTGGTATATCGGCGCTCTGAGGTTTAACTCCCTGAAACAAACGTTATTACAAAATTATTTAAGTTTTCCGTGTTACTAGTTGATTTAGTTGGATATACTGGTCCTAGACTCTTTTTTCTGCCGATTTCACACCAGCATGCCCATTGAATAAATAATATGCGAAGCAACGACTTCGGGGTGTTCTCAGGGATATCATGATCGCTTTTAATGTATTAATTTGTAGACTAAAGTATGTCGCCGGAACGAAGGGATGTGGGAGTAAACGCGTTCTTGAATGGAGGCCTCGCTTCAAGTGACGTGGCAGCCCCACGGTTACACGTCGCACGACACACGCGAGCGCTGCGCCGTCTGGGGCGAGCTGCAAGTCGAGCTTAACGGCAGCACAGGCGTAGAAGATGAAGAAGATACAGAGAGATTCAGAAAAACCAAATAAATGTCAGGCTAGCATGTATTTGGTGTGAAATGCCGCATAGAATCGGGCCAGCGAGTCGTGTATCAAGTATTTTTTTTTCATAATTTTTATATGGCAAAATTTTACCTATGAAATGAGCTGTCAGTTATAGGTACAGTCAGCAGCAGAAGTAGCTAAGCGAGCCTAGTGCTCAAATTGATCTGCACACGGACTCTAATGTCAACAGAATAAGGTTCTGTGCAGATCATTCTGAGCATGTTAAAGTGCTTAGCTACTTCTGCTGCTGACTGTACCTATTACGCCGCCATACATTTCGTGTTACTAGCATTCGTTGTTTTTCTTCAAATTGCCGCCTTTTCTTGTGACACGACTCGCTGGTCAGACTCTAACATCAAGATAGATTACTGCCCGGCCCCGAATAGGGGTGTAGACTCAAAATTTATTTTTACTCCAAAAGAAAGAATGCAAAAGCATATGCCTAGTCATGAAATCACACTTAGATATCTCAAAAAATTACGAAGCTACAACCGTTTTAATGCAATATCAAAACGGTTGTAGCTTCGTAATTTCGTTAGAGAGAAAACGCTCGGGGATCGTGACGTCACGATTCCCGAGCGTCATAGTAAATGACAATCGTTGCCAAGATACAGGCTTAGCCGTTTGGATGGAGCCTGATGGATATACCCCATATCATGTAACAAGTGTTTTGCGAAATAAATCATTTATTTTATTATTTATATGAAGGTGCGTTTTGCGGAAAAGGGACAGAATATATCCATCTTAAAACTTTGAACACTTGTGACTTTGTGGTTATTTAATCCCCTGCTTTACCGTTTTCTCCATTTGATATATTTTTAATCCTTTTTCGAGAAAATTCATAATTTATGGTAATTTTATTAGGTGTGTAGACCCCTATTAGTAAGGAAACTGACTTGACGATCTTGCCGGGCCGCAGGTCGAAGTTGTTCTGCACGATGCGGAGCAGCTCCTGCTGCGTCTTGTGCGAGGTGCCGTAGTCGAACACCGTGATGGACAGCGGCTCGGCCACGCCGATGGCGTACGCCACCTGCAAATTATACAATATTTTGTTCAATTGTTGTTAGACTAAGCACAGTTGCAGGAAAAAACCCGCGTGTCGTAGGTCCAACTTATTATGAACGTCTACCCGCCGAAGTACGAATGGAAACTTCGAAAACAATATTCAAGCGTCGATTAGAAACTTTGTAATGGTAAATCCATTGTATTCTATAAGTATTTTTTTTGACATAACCGTATAATTCTGATTTATTGTTTTGAATATTAATTGGTATAAGTAATGAAGATCCTTTTAGGTGAACTTTAATAACTATGACTCTCACCTGAACCATGCAGCGGCGGCACAGGCCCGCCTTGACCAGGGACTTGGCGACCCAGCGCGCGGCGTAGGCGGCCGAGCGGTCCACTTTGGTGAAGTCCTTGCCCGAGAAGAATGGCGTCTCACCTGAACCATGCAGCGGCGGCACAGGCCCGCCTTGACCAGGGACTTGGCGACCCAGCGCGCGGCGTAGGCGGCCGAGCGGTCCACTTTGGTGAAGTCCTTGCCCGAGAAGAATGGCGTCTCACCTGAACCATGCAGCGGCGGCACAGGCCCGCCTTGACCAGGGACTTGGCGACCCAGCGCGCGGCGTAGGCGGCCGAGCGGTCCACTTTGGTGAAGTCCTTGCCCGAGAAGAATGGCGTCTCACCTGAACCATGCAGCGGCGGCACAGGCCCGCCTTGACCAGGGACTTGGCGACCCAGCGCGCGGCGTAGGCGGCCGAGCGGTCAACTTTGGTGAAGTCCTTGCCCGAGAAGAATGGCGTCTCACCTGAACCATGCAGCGGCGGCACAGGCCCGCCTTGACCAGGGACTTGGCGACCCAGCGCGCGGCGTAGGCGGCCGAGCGGTCAACTTTGGTGAAGTCCTTGCCCGAGAAGAATGGCGTCTCACCTGAACCATGCAGCGGCGGCACAGGCCCGCCTTGACCAGGGACTTGGCGACCCAGCGCGCGGCGTAGGCGGCCGAGCGGTCCACTTTGGTGAAGTCCTTGCCCGAGAAGAATGGCGTCTCACCTGAACCATGCAGCGGCGGCACAGGCCCGCCTTGACCAGGGACTTGGCGACCCAGCGCGCGGCGTAGGCGGCCGAGCGGTCAACTTTGGTGAAGTCTTTGCCCGAGAAGAATGGCGTCTCACCTGAACCATGCAGCGGCGGCACAGGCCCGCCTTGACCAGGGACTTGGCGACCCAGCGCGCGGCGTAGGCGGCCGAGCGGTCAACTTTGGTGAAGTCCTTGCCCGAGAAGAATGGCGTCTCACCTGAACCATGCAGCGGCGGCACAGGCCCGCCTTGACCAGGGACTTGGCGACCCAGCGCGCGGCGTAGGCGGCCGAGCGGTCAACTTTGGTGAAGTCCTTGCCCGAGAAGAATGGCGTCTCACCTGAACCATGCAGCGGCGGCACAGGCCCGCCTTGACCAGGGACTTGGCGACCCAGCGCGCGGCGTAGGCGGCCGAGCGGTCCACTTTGGTGAAGTCCTTGCCCGAGAAGAATGGCGTCTCACCTGAACCATGCAGCGGCGGCACAGGCCCGCCTTGACCAGGGACTTGGCGACCCAGCGCGCGGCGTAGGCGGCCGAGCGGTCCACTTTGGTGAAGTCCTTGCCCGAGAAGAATGGCGTCTCACCTGAACCATGCAGCGGCGGCACAGGCCCGCCTTGACCAGGGACTTGGCGACCCAGCGCGCGGCGTAGGCGGCCGAGCGGTCAACTTTGGTGAAGTCCTTGCCCGAGAAGAATGGCGTCTCACCTGAACCATGCAGCGGCGGCACAGGCCCGCCTTGACCAGGGACTTGGCGACCCAGCGCGCGGCGTAGGCGGCCGAGCGGTCCACTTTGGTGAAGTCCTTGCCCGAGAAGAATGGCGTCTCACCTGAACCATGCAGCGGCGGCACAGGCCCGCCTTGACCAGGGACTTGGCGACCCAGCGCGCGGCGTAGGCGGCCGAGCGGTCCACTTTGGTGAAGTCCTTGCCCGAGAAGAATGGCGTCTCACCTGAACCATGCAGCGGCGGCACAGGCCCGCCTTGACCAGGGACTTGGCGACCCAGCGCGCGGCGTAGGCGGCCGAGCGGTCCACTTTGGTGAAGTCCTTGCCCGAGAAGGCGCCGCCTCCGTGCGCGCCCCAGCCGCCGTATGTGTCCACGATGATCTTGCGACCCGTCAGCCCAGCGTCAGACTACAACACGACTTTATATAAGATTCTTCCAAAAAAATCATTTTTGTACAAGCTTTTATTTTCTTATACCGTTATCAACTACTGGTGAGACAATTCTAACGAGCCCAAAATCAACGGGGTAACGTCGGTTAAGTACTGAATTTCCATGGCCACCTTCTGCCTCCATCATCGAATCAGCTCGATGGTACCATAATATTGAATTGTCATCCAAACTATACTTAAACCCAAAATTTCAGCTCAATCGGTTGAAGATATCTGGATCAAAATTGAGTTGCAAGATTCCACCTGAACAAACATACATACATTGCTAGTTAAATAAAAGCTTGTAAATATTTCGTCACACCTAGCTATAAAGTGTTAGCGTCCGGAAAATCCCACTTCCTTGCCGAGTAAAATTTTGTACTTACCCTAGGCGGTAATAAGGAATGGTACAAATCGTTTATCGATCGCCCTTTCCTCGGCGTCAAATACTTGCGATCTGAGACATTCTTTGTTTTACCGCCCTAGGTGAATATATGTATTAGCTATCCCTGTGGCTACGACCAGTATTACAAAGAACGCCGGCAGAACAACGGAATAAAATATAGCTATGTAACAGGTACAAACTTACGAACTTCAACCTCAACCTCAGATATTATAGATTACACATGATTATTCATGTTAGGCAATTGACATGTCATATAATTATTACATTGAAATATTCTTGTTTGGTTTGGTCTTGAATAGGTTGACATTGAGTAGTTTCTTCTTAGAATTAAGGTGTTACTGTTATGTTAGCATTTTGTAAGTCACAATCAGTTATACTATGTGCCCTGCGCTGCTTCAAAGTTGGGAGAATTGGAAGAGAGGGCTTGCTGTTTTATCAATTCTATTAAAAAATAAAAATAAATATTAAGGGACAATCTTACACAAATCGACCCAGTCCCATAGTAAGCTCAATAAGGCTTGTGTTATGTGTACTAGACGACGATAAATTTAATAGATATAAATAGTTAAATACATAGAAAACATCCAAGACTCAGAAACAAATATTTGCCCTTACCGGGATTCAAACCCAGGACCTTCAGCTTCGTAGGCAGCGTCACTACCCACTAGGCTAACCGGTCGTCAAACCATCGGTCGGTTATTGGTGAAGAATCATTGGAGTATAAAACCAAGGGGCTTTAAAGGAAAGAATGCTGTTCATTTAATGCCTTCCTCTGGCCAGGAAATGGGATTTTTGCGGTATTTGCCGTTTTACGACCGGAGTGAGGTAAGCGGTACATTTCAAACAGTACAATGTATCAAAAGTATTTGTATACACACAGTCATAACATTGAAATTTCTGATAGGCAGATAGATAAAATTTAAAGTAATGGAATTTCACATTGAGTTACCAAATCCACACACAATTTTGTTATCTCCATGAAGAAGTAATAGATAGCTATCAACTATATTTAATGGGCATATTGATTAATTTATGTCCCTTAAACGGATAGTTACGGATAGTAACAAAACCGATGGTCAATGTTACATTTAGTAGCAAAACCGACATATTTATGCATCACTAGTGCACATATAAAAAAAATGGCAGATTAAATCTGCCATTTTTTTTAATTCCCCTAATGCTGCCGTCGCCTGCAATTTTTCACCTTGTCTAAAGAGAAGGTAACAGTGATCTTAGGGTCACTGTTCTAGAGCAGTGTTAGAGTCTACAGATAGATAATCAATGTTATATGATCATTCGCGATTGATCAAAATCGTCGACTGTGGTTGACTGCAGTTTAATTATTCGAATTAATTTTTATGGTTAATACTTGCACTGAATCAGCACTACAGGCCCTAGCACAATAGGTTTTATCGTCACGTTTTACGGCGAAAATTTACTGAAACGCTAGGGCCTCAGTACAGCGTACCAATTCAATCAATTTCCGTGGAATGATGCATAAAAAAATTGGGTATTCATACCACCGCACCAATCAAAAATTGACAACCTCACTTCCAGATCAGTGCGTGGAGCGCGCAGTGTAACGGTCCACCTTAGCTAACAAATAAACATCACAAAAGAACTCAAATAAAACACTAAAACCTAAGAAATGGCCAAAATGATTCGTCTAGGTAGAACCCCGTAATGTTGTGAACCGCAAAACCCAAAATCTTTAGTGTGAATGCTTGTCAGGCTAATGAACTCTTCGCCTACTCTAGAACCAAGTCCTACTATGAAATTTAATAAAATATTTTATTTTTGTTTGTAAAATCCCCTACCACCTATTATACGCTCGGTTAAGCAAGGACGTAGCCCGTATATTCCATATTATCAAGATTATTTAGTTTTCCCTATAATAAGCTAATAGCTTTCCCTAGATACTTGTTTTATAGCAAAAGTACTATCGACAGGTAGTGGAGTAAAAGTACCCTTTTACACTCACTGGCTACGTCTTGCATGGATGGGGATTGAGCGTCCTAGACAATTTACCTTCCTGGCTATCCTAGAGTTTAAGACCCAGAGAAAGAGATTACCAGCGTTTCAAGCTTAACGGGCTGATTGAGAAGAAACGCCGAAACAAACTCATCAGGCATCTTTACGTAGTTAATTGAAGTACTGAACCCACTGGAGCCAAATGTGAATTCCAGACCCACATTGGAATAGCTAGTAGTTATAAGGGTATTATTCCGCCCGTAACTACAGTCATCAGCGGCCTGCTTCGCCTCCCGCTGGTCCCTACAACAGAATTGTTTCTTTCTTAAACGCTTCTGTTTCCCTAACCAGTAGTTCAGAATGTCACATTCGACCCCAGAAACCCAATACTTCAATAGTCTAGATCCAAATTCTATCGTTCGAAATAACGAAGTAACCTCAACTATTTTCCCCAAAATGTGTGTATGAATTTAATCCTAAACTAGCCCTTCTGAAGCTATTTGATTATTCGAAACCAAAATCAATCTCGATTTTAGAAAAGAATAATACCGAAGATGTATGCCCTGACTAAGCTATCTGAGTTCAGTTGGCCACTCTGAGGGTTGCAACGCTAAGGCCAGTGTGATTGCCTCCCCCCCTCGCGACCGTAGTCTAGATGGAATACGAGGAGTAAGGCTCCCTATTATGTATATGAAGTTTATATTTAAATATATTTAATAAGTCCGAATCTCAATTACTGCACGATTTCAACGAGTGAGGATATCCCTCTGTGCGGATCACATGAATGACTACGCCTCGTCTACGTCGTCAGTTGGGCTTTGAGAAACGTGAGGGGCCTCTTATTAAGAGGCGTCGTCTCCTGTGTCGATAAAAAGGAAGACGCCAGACCACCCTCAAGTCTGGTAGCAAAAGACTCTGGATCATTCCCATTTGACACCGTAAGGCGGGAATGACCCCTCAGGTATACTGTAAACCTGGACACTGTTTCTGGATTTTTCTTTAATTAAAATAACTCTAAAACTCTATAGAAAGTTCGAGACGTAATTATGAAGATAGTAAAACCACCCACCAAAGACTTCCCAGTTATAATCCAGAGACCTTGTCAGTCTGAAAGTTGAAGCTGAAGTGAACCCCGTTTCATCGCCGTCCAGCCTTTTTATACCCCCAACCCTAGCATCGACTCGGATTCGAAACAAAAAAAATATAAAGTCATTTGTTTTCTCATTGTCTGTCGAAACAAATGACTATTTTTGACCCGAGAACGCTGCACTAGCTTAAAAATATTAAATCTTATAAAATATTACTATCACGTAGAATGCTGACGCGATCTTGGATTTAATTTATTTATTATGAAAATATATTTTTAATATAAAGGAAACAAGACCAGTTTACTGTGTTCTGTTACAATCTGCCCTCGATGAATTTGCAAGGTAAGATCTCTCAGATCTTGTCTGTAAAAGTCATCTCTAAACTGAAACTCAACAACTAGCTATAAACTTAAAAGTTTCAATCTATTGATATATAAATCCCTCCAATAAGAATGATATTAAATGTAGTGTATATTTAAACCAATAATGGATAAGCTGCTGACGATCCAGTCAAAAAGCTGACCCTGAGACTTTAATTATAAACAATGACACCTCTAAGTTCTTCCATCATTACATTGTAGGAGTACAAGGTTGTGAATCTTGTAGACTATAAGAGCCCGATTTTGTAGTACCACCCTGAACCTTAGGATCTGGCTGGGCATCCATTGATTCTGTCCACATTGTCCGGACAAGTGATCTCACAAAACCTCTCCATGCAAGATGAAAAACCCTTATGTTTGGTATCCACTCTTCGTTACCAAAGCACCACAACTCAACCACATTGGTGTATGTTTCATTTGAACAGGATATCCGACCACAACAGTTTACTTATGCATTCCCTATACATTGAGTACCATTGTGTGACTTATGATTAACAGTATGAAGCTCCTTAATCAAAATCTTTACCAACTAAGTAAACTTTATATTTCCCTGAAAGTTCATTAATAGAACCATTACAATTAGTGTTGACACACGAAAACAGCTCTTACTTATTATACCTTTTCGTCACATAAAATAATTGCTTTGTTGCATATTTCTATTAGCGAATTATGAATGTGCGAACTAATATCGAATATCGTATCCAAATGAGGTGTGTAAATCAGTGATGTTCCGCATACATTGTAGAGTAGGTGACATCACAGTAAGTCTCATAAAGACCTTGTCATTTTATGACTTTAACCTAAATCCTATTACTGTGACTACACTTTGTTCTAGGTTTTGGAGGAACCATTTACCAATAAATCTAGATTGTACTCTAAACTTTGTCTAATCAGGAGGAACTCTATCATACCTCCCACTCTCGAGTCAGTCTTATTGTATACAACCACTCATAACGAAGCATCCTTCGTCTTCAATCTAACACATTCCTGTCATTCTTTCTTTCCATTCTCTTTCCCGCAGCTCCTACCAACCAAACAAAACTCCATAAGTACAATCACAACGTGAATGTTGCTCCTTTCAAGTTACATTATTTCCCTTTATTCTATTACAATTTTCCTATTATAAGTTAAACGCCCATGTTTAAGTTTCAAATAGTAGCGAGTTTACTACAATTCCCCTGATGAAAAGTAAAGCAATTTTGCACCCTGCCCCCCGCATATAAAACTCTAAATACCACTTGCTTACATTTCTACGCTCCCACAATAATGCACTACTCTTTAGTTATAAACAGTATGATAAATTCATAAATTTTGCCAAATTAAATATTTGTTACATAGATTACTACTTGTTTACTTTACTCCAATTATTAACTACACCTAAAACCAAATTAATTACGCTTATATTAGTAATGTCTAGCTAATAATTTCGTCGCATCCTGCTAATTACGCCAATAATTATTATTGTATTACGCCTGCGCAAATGTTGTACGCTTAATTGCCAAAAAAATACGTTCTAGTTCAAATAAATTATGAAATATAATTACCTCACTCGTACGCTTGCTAAGAACCCTTTCGCATACTGATTAAGCATCACAGTATACAATTAAATCAATTACGTCAAATACTCATAGTAACTTGTATCTGCTAAAAACTGACCACGCCAAACTTATAAGTTTACTGTCTGCTTTAAATATTTATACTGAATGCAAAATACGAAAGCTGGATTACTATTTTTCTTTTAAATAGCTTGGTTAGAGACAAGCGTTTAATGGTGACTATACAATTACAAAATTGTCTATTTCATCGAGCAATAAAATAATAAAAAAACCCCTTTTTTTGTGACTAAGCTAAAAAGCATTACATCTTATGCGTGTATGTCTAGTTTAGCTTAAATACCAACAAATTAAAAACTAATGGTTAATCTCTATGTGATCCAAAACTAACGTATAAGAATACATGTTACTATGTTACTTATATATCGATTGCGAGGCTTGCGTTATAACTAGCCTATTTATTTTAGACAAACATACCTTACTAAAGATTATTAATTCTTTAAAATGTAGAATATTGTATAATAACGATGCAAAACCTTATCAGAATGAATAAACTGTATCCTATAAAATCCCAAATATGAAGTTCTAAGTCAATCAATTCGTACTCCAACCTAGAACATCGTTGAAAGACGATCTGCCCCCAGATTTTCATACTGAAATCCCGTGTCAGTATTTGCTTATCTAACTCATAATTTTTCCCAATAAATATTTCTTTAATGTCCCATGACTATTTCCTGTGTAATTTTTATTGAAACTCCCTTTATCTGACAGTTTTCTAAAATAAATCATGAAAGAAAACGTTTCTCTTCATAAATAAGTACGCCTAATTAAAACCGCGTGTATGAATATTTTAAATACCTAGGTTAAGATGTACTAACACTAGTAATGTAAGTCTGTATTACTAACAAGCCATGGGCAAATTGGCCTGAAATAAATGGTTTTATTATTTAAATAGAACTGTAAATTTTACTAATAGTTCAATCGTCTTCCAATAAACACAATTTAAGTGCTAAATGCGAACCAATCGCCTTAACGAATGGAAACTACCACTAACTTGAAATCTTTGAAACTTTAAATATTCTATTATCGTAACGTAAACTATGCCTGCCCTCCAACTTTATAAATTAGTACTGAATACATCTTTTGGCTGCCCTCCACTTCTATAAATTTGTGGTGTGGTTAAAATATGTTGATTAACTATTTCAAACTAAAATTTAATCTATAATACTTAAATTAATTAAATTCCTCCAAAATATTTTTCATTCTAAGACGACATTATCAGCTAAAAGATGAGCGTTGAAGTTCCTATTATATATATTTGGAAAAGGATGAACAGACGAAGAGCTAAAACCCGACAAGATCACACTCCACTTTCACGGCAGCAAATTGTAGCCTAAAAGGCTACTACTAAATTTTACAGCGTTATCCTATTTATTTATTTGAGTTCTTTTACTATCCTGGTCACGGCACCAAATTGTAACGGTCCACCTTAGCTAACAAATAAACATCACAAAAGAACTCAAATAAAACACTAAAACCTAAGAAATGGCCAAAATGATTCGTCTAGGTAGAACCCCGTAATGTTGTGAACCGCAAAACCCAAAATCTTTAGTGTGAATGCTTGTCAGGCTAATGAACTCTTCGCCTACTCTAGAACCAAGTCCTACTATGAAATTTAATAAAATATTTTATTTTTGTTTGTAAAATCCCCTACCACCTATTATACGCTCGGTTAAGCAAGGACGTAGCCCGTATATTCCATATTATCAAGATTATTTAGTTTTCCCTATAATAAGCTAATAGCTTTCCCTAGATACTTGTTTTATAGCAAAAGTACTATCGACAGGTAGTGGAGTAAAAGTACCCTTTTACACTCACTGGCTACGTCTTGCATGGATGGGGATTGAGCGTCCTAGACAATTTACCTTCCTGGCTATCCTAGAGTTTAAGACCCAGAGAAAGAGATTACCAGCGTTTCAAGCTTAACGGGCTGATTGAGAAGAAACGCCGAAACAAACTCATCAGGCATCTTTACGTAGTTAATTGAAGTACTGAACCCACTGGAGCCAAATGTGAATTCCAGACCCACATTGGAATAGCTAGTAGTTATAAGGGTATTATTCCGCCCGTAACTACAGTCATCAGCGGCCTGCTTCGCCTCCCGCTGGTCCCTACAACAGAATTGTTTCTTTCTTAAACGCTTCTGTTTCCCTAACCAGTAGTTCAGAATGTCACATTCGACCCCAGAAACCCAATACTTCAATAGTCTAGATCCAAATTCTATCGTTCGAAATAACGAAGTAACCTCAACTATTTTCCCCAAAATGTGTGTATGAATTTAATCCTAAACTAGCCCTTCTGAAGCTATTTGATTATTCGAAACCAAAATCAATCTCGATTTTAGAAAAGAATAATACCGAAGATGTATGCCCTGACTAAGCTATCTGAGTTCAGTTGGCCACTCTGAGGGTTGCAACGCTAAGGCCAGTGTGATTGCCTCCCCCCCTCGCGACCGTAGTCTAGATGGAATACGAGGAGTAAGGCTCCCTATTATGTATATGAAGTTTATATTTAAATATATTTAATAAGTCCGAATCTCAATTACTGCACGATTTCAACGAGTGAGGATATCCCTCTGTGCGGATCACATGAATGACTACGCCTCGTCTACGTCGTCAGTTGGGCTTTGAGAAACGTGAGGGGCCTCTTATTAAGAGGCGTCGTCTCCTGTGTCGATAAAAAGGAAGACGCCAGACCACCCTCAAGTCTGGTAGCAAAAGACTCTGGATCATTCCCATTTGACACCGTAAGGCGGGAATGACCCCTCAGGTATACTGTAAACCTGGACACTGTTTCTGGATTTTTCTTTAATTAAAATAACTCTAAAACTCTATAGAAAGTTCGAGACGTAATTATGAAGATAGTAAAACCACCCACCAAAGACTTCCCAGTTATAATCCAGAGACCTTGTCAGTCTGAAAGTTGAAGCTGAAGTGAACCCCGTTTCATCGCCGTCCAGCCTTTTTATACCCCCAACCCTAGCATCGACTCGGATTCGAAACAAAAAAAATATAAAGTCATTTGTTTTCTCATTGTCTGTCGAAACAAATGACTATTTTTGACCCGAGAACGCTGCACTAGCTTAAAAATATTAAATCTTATAAAATATTACTATCACGTAGAATGCTGACGCGATCTTGGATTTAATTTATTTATTATGAAAATATATTTTTAATATAAAGGAAACAAGACCAGTTTACTGTGTTCTGTTACAGCAGCTTCAATATTTCATACAACCAATCACAGAGCAGTACAGTAGTATTATTGCAGCGCGTGGCCACTGAGCTTTTTTTCAACCAATCACAGAACAGAATTCTTGTGGCGCACGGCCAACGAGATCTGCTTAAACCAATCAGATCACACCCATTACTCCCTTAGGCGTAATAAAGGCTATTGTAGGTCTATATGCGTGCGCGTTATTGCGCCCTTGACGAGCAAGTGTGAGGAGAAGGTTACCTGCGGGCCGCCGATGATGAAGAGGCCGCAGGGGTTGATGTGCACCACGGTCCGCTCGTCAAAGTACTGCGCGGGGATCACTTCCTTGATCACCTTCTCCCTGATTTCCTCTCTCAGCGTTTCCAGAGTTATCTGTGGCAAAAATAAACGTATATGCATTCATCATCACTATCATCATATCAGCCGAAAGACGTCCACTGCTGGACATAGGCCTCCCCCAAAGAGTGCCAAAGTGACCGGTCCTGCGCCATCCGCATCTAGCGGACTCCCGCGACCTTTACCAGGTCATCAGTCAACCTTGTGGGGGGGGGCCTACCCACGCCGCGCCTTCTGCTACGTGGTCGCCACTCGAGAACCTTTCCGCCCCAACGGCCATCGGTTCTACGTGCAATGTGCCCCGCCCGCTGCCACTTAAGTTTAGCGATCCGGAGGGCTATATCGGTTACCTTGATTCTGCTGCGGATAGCCTCATTTCTGATATGATCACGTAGAGACACTCCCAACATAGCCCTCTCCATTGCCCTTTGGGTGACTTTGAGCCTCCTTATGAGGCCCATAGTATGTATATGTATTATGCAAATGTAATAGTATGAAGTCAGTTAACTAACGTAACCTAATATAATGCCAGATGCACACCGCTTATTGTTTATTTTTTTGTTTTGTCAATTTTCATTTTTACACTTATAATGTTAGGAATGTTGTTTTCGAAGATGCGACTTGACGTGAAAGTCCTCATCATTCAGTAAAATTTCAGGAATCCCATCCAAAAAACATAAATGTGAAATTGGGAGCCAAGTTCAACAATATTAAGAATATGCGTGGTTGTCTACTTCACCGACAAAATAATTGAGAGCTAAATGGGTGCCAAGTTCAGTAGATAATCCTAAAATAAAATGTATTCTTATTTTTTTTCTACTTCAACAATGTTAGCTGTATAAAAGTATAACTTCTTAAATTTGAACTCTACAATTATTTACACAAAGCAGATAACTTGTCTTGAGCAATTTATCTCAATAACCGTTTTACCTGTATTTATGAAATTTCAGGTTCTAGTTAATCTAAGGGGTTTTAATACATATACCAAATTTCATGTTTCTATGTTAAATAGATTTTGAGTTATTAAGGAATCAAAAGTTGCTCCGAATGGTTAGTGTAATAGAAACACACGGCTGCTGCGTCGCCAGTTCCTTTTGGCTTTGAACTTGGCTGGACACGCTGCTGGGTGTCTAGATAAACTGAGCAAGGTGGCGATATAATGGCAAATACGCAATACATAATGATTCTACGCGTCAAAAACCTTAATTGTTATTCTAATTTGAATCTTATAACAAAAACAGAAAAGTTTCAATTTTAGTGAATAATTCAGTTACAACTTTTCCTCTCCTGATCACCTAATTATGCAGTGTGATCATAATGTCAGCAATTTTTAAAGTAAATGGGTAAGGTATGATATTTGCAGATTGTTTATACATGTGTCTGGCTGGAGAGTCAGCAGGACAAATAGATTTTTCGTTCATTTGTTTATATCTTAATTTACAAACATGCCTTTTATTATTCGCGTAATGAATTCACTTCAAACACTCTATGGTTACTTCTAAGGCATACGCAATAGTATGGTACTTTAAAATAATACCCGATAAGCTAAGAAACTGACGTAACAGCAGGCGTATGAAACCTTATCTTTCACGTCATTGGAGTATGAATAATTATTTATCAAGCAGGCATAATCAATTTTGTATGTTATAAAGATTTTGTTGAATTTTGCTACAAGAGCGCATAATCTGCGGAGATTCAGATGACCTCGCTTACGAATTTAGCGATAAATTATTAAACAAATTTCGTAGGAATGTGTAAATATTGAGAAAACTACCATTTTCGTCCCTGTAAAATGTTATCAGGGAAGGACGACGGTTTATGTCAAATTAATTAGTTCATTAAAGGGACTAATGTGTAACGTCACTTGCTCACATTCATTGTAGTTCCTTGCACTGACTTATCCAAGTCAGTGCGTTTTCAGATTTGAGGAAGTCTGGGCCGTTATAAATTGACTAAAAATATAATCCAAACCTGCAAGAACCTCGAAGATCCTGAACCCAGAAGGAAATTAAGGAACTGACATTGGTTATAATCACAGGTTATAATGTTAGAGATAACCCTTGAAACTCATGCGGGTCTATTGTAAACATTACGTAGTCAATTCATGTCGTGCAAGTAATTATTTTGATTGCACATTTGCTGGTGAGATAACATAACATACATATGGTGCACATGACAAGCAGGTTTGCACTCCGTCTTGACTTCGACCTGGGCGTCAATTTGCACATTGTGATATAGACGATGCTCACTGGGTCATAACTCTTAATGTTTTCTTTGTAATCTAAACACATCAATGATGATAAAATGACAAAATAACTTCAAGAATTGAGAGAATTCTATTTTTTATTCATATTAGATTTTGCTGTACTTATGTGAGGATTGAGCCCATTCATTCTCTTTTTGTTAGGATGGCCAGTATATTGTGTACAAATGGATGATTAATTTACAATAGGGCATGGCACGTTAAAACTGGATGGTAAAGAATTTAGGAAGTTAGTTACCTTTTCAGAGTGTTGCAAAGAAACGACAACAGTGTGGACCCTCTGGGGCACCGTCGCGCCGCCGGCGAACACGTACTCGCAGGTCACCTGCAAATTACTCTCATGTAAAACAACTGGAAATTTTGACAACGATGAGGGCTACCGTTTTTGCGCTCACTAGTTGGCGCCACTGGCGTGTCGGGTCCAGAGATATAGCCAATAAAGTTTGTTATTAGTGGCGTAAAACAAAATTTGCAATTAAATCATGTTTAAAGGAGTAAATCAATAATTTAAAATAATAATACTTATTATTATTACCTCCGATTTATTTTTGCGCGAGTTTTTCTTAGATACGCTTTTAAACTACTGAGATACATTGACCCGTAACGCATATTTGCCATAATTAATCTCGGCTAGCTATGCAAAATATTCACAACATTAAGAATTATGAAAATACTCGCAAAATCCACTCGCAAACTATGGCATTTGACAGCCCCGACCCACCACTAGCGCCTCTAGCGGCGAATTCACTCGCGGTAGCCCTCATTAACTTTTACATCAACCCTGGACTGGACATAAAGTGGCAATTGGCCGGCACTTAACGTGCCTAAAATTCCATTTCCAGTCCATGGGGATACGTCATATGTAGTTCAACAGAAGCGGTAGATGGAAAAAGCCTTGCCTTCCGGCTCGAGCGATAATACCTTCTATCTAAGAGACGGTCTTAGTTTGCCTGCCCTAGATGAGTAAATGTACTAATCATAAAGTATGCTTGTTTGAGAGTCGTCGAAGAAACAAATATCACCCACAAAATGATAAATATGAAATAAACCACCAAGCAATTGTTGTTACCGATATGTCGAGTAAAATTGAAGCACGGCATTGTGTGTGGCCTGTCATTATTCCGCACATTAATTTGATCAATCTCAAACGCTGGCGCAGACGGTGTCAATTTAATCACTTGCGATCATTATGAGACCCACGCAGTCTTCTATTGGGTACGTGTTGTGTCATTTGATCTCGTAGTAACAAGATCCCTAGGCAACAACTTTTAGTTATTGGTTCATGGAACTCAATGAAGAATATTCAAATGGAAAAATTACACTAGTTTACTTCATATTCTGGTCTACCGAACTATTAGTAACTTTGGCAATACATTAGGCTTGTTAATTATTCATTCATGTGTATGCTTAAAACAGCCCAACAAGACCCAAAAAACATGATGACATATAAATGCTAATACAAGGATGTAAACCATGCTCAACATAATATAATAAGTAAAAACATTAAATTGGAATTTATTGATAAAAATGTGTCTACAGGTCATTAATGATAATACCTAGTACAAAGATAGATGATCATTATGATCAATATAATAAATTTGTTTACTGATTACAACTTTGAATGATTTGAAAGTCATGTTTGCGGTAGCGGTGGCTTTCAATCTAAATCTTATATCTGTTTGGTTAAATTAGGCTTTGGGGTCATAAAAAATAAAATAGCCTTTTATTCAGACAAATTATAAAAGACATACCTACTACCTAAATATAGACATGTTACGTGTCTGTGTGCCTTTTGGCAAAGGCCTCCAAAATTTTCCATTTATGTCTGTCAGTGGCAAGTCTTGTCCAGGTTTTCCCAGCTACTTGGACGATTTCATCCATCCACCTCTTATACTGTCAGCTTTGGGGTCATTTCATATCAAAT
Organism: Epinotia nisella; assembly: GCA_932294315.1. Classification (NCBI taxonomy): domain Eukaryota; kingdom Metazoa; phylum Arthropoda; class Insecta; order Lepidoptera; family Tortricidae; genus Epinotia; species Epinotia nisella. The sequence continues at coordinate 10,983,978 of OW028680.1, forward strand.
ATACACTCATAAGCAAAAATACTGGTACACTTTGCATTGAATTTCCATACAACACAGTTCTTCCACCACATAATAGAAATGTCAAGGCTCTTAAAGACTCAGGCACAGGTTCTATCCATAAATCCTATATAAGAATAAATTAATATAATTACCTGAGTTTTGGAGTCAGGGCGAGCCCACCAGAATTCTCCATTTCGTCTCAAGTCTGCAATCTTTTGGTTCAGTTTGTGCGCAAGGACTACTGTCAAAGGCATGCACTCTTCTGTTTCGTCTGTGGCGTAGCCGAACATTAAGCCCTGGATGATAAAACACAATGAACTTTGCTTTACATGGTATTTTTGTATTTGAGGATATTAAATTGATAAGTTATCATAACTTTATGTATTAGAAATCAAATAACAGACAAAATAATAAGAAGTCTTATAGCACTTATTACTATTACTACAAACCAACACACAAAACAATATAGATAAGATAAGATAAGATAGCCTTTATTTGCTGAGTTATTTTTTTTTACATTTCATTTACTACATGCATGCTTATTACATAACTTAAACTAATTTCAAAACAATATAGTCAATGGTTATTATTGATTATACAGAAACTTAGTCATTTTATGAACGCATGTCATTTATTGTGAAATATTAAAATTATTTTCCTACACAAATTATTAATTGACCCAGAACTTGCTTGCTTAGAGATATTATAGATAATGCGTTTCCCCAATCCTAAAACTAAGAGTTTTATGTCAAATCAATGAGAATGAATTTTATGAAATAGTCCAACATAATGAAAATGAGAGCAGGCTAAGCAATGGTGAGGGACAGTTACCTGGTCACCAGCTCCTACTTCTTCATCATTTCTGTTCTCATGCACTCCGGCAGCAATGTTTGGAGACTGCTGGTCTAGCGCCAGCATGACGCTGCAAGTCTTGTAATCAAAACCTGGTTCCAACATGCCCATTAGTGTGATATTCATGGTTTTTACTAGACTTAAGTCTTAGTACCTGTTTAGTTATGTTTCCCAAATTATAAAATAAATGAAATATACCAAATTTTTGTTCTTTTTTCTTATGTAACCCATTGAATGAATTTAGATTCCAATGCAAAACAGGTACCTATGTTTGATGATGTTTGATCATTCCAGTTTTTGTCCAGTTCCATTGAAGTAATTTTTTATTATTATTATGAATTGTTGTCTTATGGCCATTCTCTATATTCGATCTTTTTATAGATTTGGCATACTGATGGACGAAAAAGTATAAATAAAATAAAGTAAAAGTAGATAGATAACTGATGATTATCCAGGGAGCTCTATCTCTAAGATCAGATTGAATATATGCAGTAGCTGTTAGCATGCACAACTTAACACTACCCAATTGTGATAGTTCAGCATAGACTGTTTGAAACCCAAAATTGTTTCGTGCAACAGGCTCAAAAGGGATTTATACCTGATCTCCTGCCCCAAGATCAATTTCTTCTCTGTCTTCAAAGGCCCTTGCAATATCTGGACTTTGTTGCTCAATAGCCAGTAATAAGTTTAGTGTACGCCAATCAAAACCTATTGTGGGAAATAATAGTTTCAAGGTTTCAAGTAAAAAATTCAGAATTTTTACTTCATGCTAGATTTTGCTAGCGGTTGAGATATTTTGTTTTAGTACCTGGTGTTATACCAGTACAATGTATATGTGTACATATCACTGTTAAGAGCTATTATTTTAAGGATACTGATGAAAGTTTAATGCTTACCTTTAGATGAGTCATCATAGCCAATGTGCTTGACGGTTTCTCTGACTACCTTCTGATAGTCTACGTTGGCTTTGGAGGTAATTTCACCGCACAGCAGGACCATCCCGGTTTTTGTCACAGTTTCTGTTAATAATGTTTCACTTGTTAGTAAACATTCCCCTTACATCAAATAAACACTCCGCATAAAAATCGATAATGCACTCACCGCATGCTACTTTTGCGTCCGGATCTTGTCTTAAATGCGCGTCTAGAATCGCGTCACTTATTTGATCGCACATTTTGTCTGAAAGGAAATAGGATCATAGTTAAATACATGCCAGTAGCTACGTAATCCGTTAATTAATATAACTTCATTTGATCATTGTTTGGCTCGGACCACGTGTTGCGATATTTTGACAAATGTAATAGTCAGACGCTCATGATGTAACATTGTAATCGACAGGAACCGTGGAACCCAATACATATCAGTCCAATAAACCTGAATATTATTTAACAGGTTTCTAGTGAACATAGCATTAATATTTCGTATTTATCTGCGCACATGCCTGGGGCGGCCATCTTTCGGGTAACATGACTCCTGCAGCATTTGATATCGGAGATTTGAAACTAACCTGGATGACCCTCACCGACCGATTCGGATGTAAAAAGAAACACTGATCCATCTTCCATATCATAATGGTGTCCATTAGTTTTCGTGTATCCATTCATTTTTGAAGTTTCCGGCATTCTGAATAAGAGTTAGCTCACAAAATAACCCGACTAAAAACCCCTGAATTAACACAGTGGAAAAGAGGTCCGGCGCGAGTTCGCGCTGATATTTATAAGGTCGGAGAGGCGCGACGGAGCCGCAATTAGTGACCAATCCGAAGCGATGACGCAGCTAGTACAGCTGACAGATTGAAGCGCTGCTATTGGTCGAAATGGTTTGTTTTGACTTTCATGAAATGTTTTTCTCGATCTGTCTGTAAGAAAACCAAAACAACAAATTGTGAATCAAATTAATTGCTATGCCCAATGTAGCAGGAAAATAACCACGAAATTATTATTTTATAGTTGGATTATACTTATATATCCGTAATTAAACATTTTTCTTTTTAATAGTTTCAGTTAACTAGAAGGTTTTCTCCTATAAAACACCTGATGCATTTTCTACAGAGTTTTTTTTTACTTAACATACCTATCTGTTTTCGTGTGAAAAATGGCGGGTAAACTCAGAATGAAAAGTTTTACAAAGACAAGGGTTCTTCAACTGTCATTTTTAGGGTTCCGTAGCCAAAATGGCAAAAACGGAACCCTTATAGTTTTGTCATGTCCGTCTGTCCTTCTGTCCGTTTGTCCGTATGTCACAGGCACTTTACTCGAAAAGTATAAGGTGTATTTGAATAAAATTTTGAGGATAGGTGTAGGTATTTTGTTAGCCGCTACATAGGTTTGTAATTAAAATGACAAAAAAATTTTTTTTTAGGGGTGCACTCCATACATAATTAAAAAAAAAATGTAAACCCACGTGTGCGTGTGGCACATCAATTGATAGGCCTTTTTTTGATTAAGTGAATAGAGTTAGAGATAATCGCCCCGAATGTCACTAAAATACTGTCCTCTCTCTTATTTTTGAACGGTGTATTTTAAAAATATGAAAAAAATCATGAACATAGGGCTTATTAAATTCTTTCACCGAAAATTATTTTGAACAAGATCGGTACAATTTGCTGAAAAACTGCGCACTGTACCGCATTTATGAAAAAATATCACAGTAAAAATCATGGGTATGTAGGTAATACAGGATGTTCTTAGGACTTACGAGACCAATCTTAGAAAAAATAAAAACTGCTTTCTAAGATTTTCAGAAAAACCTGATACACGGCCCACGGGCAGGGGCGGTTCACTCTTTGATTTCGTCGAGCCGCACAAACAACACATGCCGGCCGGCCGCCTTTAGGCGGTCTATCAGTGGTTGCCGCGCGCTGTTACGGGACGTACGCGTTCGCACTTTGCATTGCATAGTCATTCGCCTTGAAAAATAAATATGCCGCGTCGTCTATTTATATTGGTTGAAAATATTTTTCCTTTTACTATTTATAGGTACATTATGTTTATGTATGTAGGTAACCCAGAGTTGTGTGTCTTCGTCTTACATTTTGCAGAAACTGGCAGTTTTGATGTCATATTCTAAAGGCAAATTACATATCTTTTGTGTACTTAGTTGGTGATCCAAAGTTAATAAACAATAATCGTAAGTAAAATACACTATTATACTAACATACCTATAATATAATAGGTCGAGCTGGCGATAACCCTAGCTCTAAGGCTCCGCCTCCTCACGTTGCATGTGATAGAAAGAAATGGCCACATTTAGGCACGTTTAGCGTAGGTACCTAAACAGGGAATTTGTTAACAGAGAACCTTCTGTACGTAGTAGTTACTATTACTTATTCTGTGCCACGGGTTCAAATCCCGACCGTGTATGAGGGTTTTTTGAAAATCTGTGAAAACAGTTTTTATTTTTAGGGTTCCGATACCTCAAAAGGAAAAAAACGGAACCCTTATAGGATCACTCGGTTGTCTGTCTGTCCGTCTGTCACAGCCGATTTGCTCCGAAACTACTGGACCGATTGAGTTGAAATTTGGTACACATATGTAAATTGGTGTCCCAAAGATGGACGCGTAAAGTAAATTATTGAATTCTGAACAAGGGGGAATTCTGAACAACAAATTAAAAAAAAAGTTTCGCAAACTGTATTGTGTGACATATCAAATGAAAGGGGTTGTTGAAAGCATGTCAGATATATTTTATTTAGGAAAAAAGACGAAAATTGACCACCCCCCCCCTTATCTCCGAAACTCTAGGCTTAAAATTCTGAAAAAAATATGTAAAATAGTACCTTGCCTAAAGATTACAGGAAAACCTATAAGAAGTTTGAGTATTCAAAAACACTTATGAAATTTAGATTAGGTTAGGTTAGGTTAGGTATACGGAACCCTCACCACGCGAGTTGAACTCGCACTCGTCCAGTTTTTTTTCTAAAATTGGTCTCATGTCTCCTAAGAGCTCCGTGTCTCTTGTAGTTTCAAATTTCCCCTCACTGCCCTGTTTGAATAATACACCCTGTATAGCAAAGATTGTTATCTATAAAAATTGTACCTACGGAATGCAATACCGGGATCTCGACATCCCGCATGACGGGATTCGGTTTCCCGTCTGACACCCGGTTTGACAAGAGCTAGACAGTTTTCGGCGTACCTACCAGGTACCTAATTAAATTAGACGAATCCATATATACTAAATTAGTATCCTATAATATAATATTATAAATGCGAAAGTGTGTGAGTCCCGGGGAAGGACAGGATAGTTTTTATCAAGGAAATCATCCCCTAAGGGGGTGAAATGGGGGGTGAAAGTTTGTATGGAGCTACGGAGTCGCGGGCAGAAGCTAGTAGTTAATAAACATGTCGTCAGCAAAGAAAGTGATGCAAATAGGTAATTGTCTAGGTATAGTTTATGGGTCTTAAAAGTTAATCCTTTACTCAAAATGTTAACTTCGTTAACTAACCGATTAACGAATTAACGCCCACCTACGCCGATTAGAGTGCGCATTAAAAATAAATCTAAGGCATTATCCGTCGGGATAATTATTAACAACGTATTATTAGGGGTGTTTTTCTATTTTACGTCAACGTACGTAAATCGGGCTCCGTCGGCAATACGTGCGTTGACTTGAACACAGTCGTCTACGTTTGTTGATGGTATTAAATATCTGGGATTTGATGAAGAGGGTTGGTGCTCATGCCCAGTAGTTTTTGATCTTTTTGATATAGGTAAGTAAGTAGGTACGTAATAAACACCGTAGGAGGAGGGTGGTAATGGTAATACACACAAGACGATTTAAAACTATAAGTAGTTAACTAAGTAAGTACCTACTAAAATATTATGTAAGAGGTCACTCACGTCTTTGAGCACGAATATCGCTCGTCATGAATAGGAACCGCGAATTGGTTCGAAACATCGGTTGATATTCGACCTGTGAAAGAACTGCACGGCTATCACAAGACGGCGCGCGAGCTCTCTCGATTTTTCTCGCACTATCCGTCTTTCTCTTGTTAGAAAAATTAGAAAGAGAGGTATAGTGCGAGAAAAATCGAGAGAGCTCGCGCGCCGCCTTGTGATAGCCGTGCTGAAAGACATGAAGTGACCCGTTTCATAATATATCTTAATGTCTAAGACTCACGGGCAGTTTTCTAGGTAACTACTATTTGCGGTATTGTTCACGGAGGATTATTAAAAAAAAACTTATAATTTAGTGATATTAACACATTCAGTGCCGGGAACCCGACCAGCGGGCACCTACGCCGTTGTCGCTTTCCGCTACATTCGGGGAAAACCACGGGATCGGCTACGAGCGTAGCACGATTCGCGGCAGCGAATGTGTTAAAATAATAAGGGTCTTAATTGTGAATGAAGTAGTTTATGATTTATTTACGACATGCCGCAAATAGGTACCTATTCCAGGATTGAAATTATCATATTGATGTGTATTGTTCATTCCCTCATTGTACCTATTTTATTTCACTCTTACTGCTAAATCTTACCTTATAGAGTTTTTCTTAGCAGCTTGAATCACTTGGTTTGAAAAAAAGCGGGTCGAATCAAGTTATGCTCCGAGTTTCACTGGGTTTGTTCACTTGTTCACTGCTTAACTTATTTTATAACGTAGAAGACGAACCGTACGCAGTGCAGCGACGAACTTCTTTGACTGAAACCATTCATATTGCAACGATTCCTTTAAATAGGCGTCTTGAGATGAGACGTAGATACCTACATATTGTGCCTTAAGATAATATCGTGAATATTTTGTAAAGAAATTAAGCTGAGAGGTCAAGATAGAATCGAGTTCAATTCCTATAGCACACTACAAACAATGCAATTTGTCACACCGACTTGTAATAGTTAGATTAGAATTAAAGGTAAGTATGTACTTGTACTACCAACACGGCTATCACAAGACGGCGTGCGAGCTCTCTCGATTTTTCTCGCACTATACCTCTCTTTTGTTTTCTAATAATAAAGAGACGGATAGTGCGAGAAAAATCGAGAGAGCTCGCGCGCCGTCTTGTGACAGCCGTGCAGGATGCCGTTGGCGCTGCCTCGCCAGCGGTTTAGTTGTGAGGCACACCGTTTACGCATGATGGCCGCAAAGCCATCAACCTGTGCCTCCGCAAACATCCCCGAGGCACTGCAGTGACAGCAAAGCGAACGAAGTTCTCCGTTTCGGCTTGGGCAAAAAATCTTTCGAGTCCGGCGTTTGTCCAGCTGTTCTCTTCTACAAAAAAGAGTTGCTCGCGAATTCTACAGCTCACAGAGCCACTAGTTTAAATGATCTGTGCCGATATTGCACAACATTTAATAGGGTTGGCTGACTTGGCCGGGATAAATTCCCGGTCGAGTAGGTACGTACCAGTGCGCCCATATAAGCCGATTCCCACCGGCTTGCCTAAAATGTATTTTTAGGCAAGCCTGTATAGCCTATTCTAAACACTTTCATAACTTTATTGTTCCGGGTTGCCCATCGAAAATTTTCACGCGCCGCCACGGTACCTACCTAACATTTTTGCAAAAAGGTATGTGAACGCTTTTTTTCTGAACACTAAACGAGACGTCTTTGGAATTTCCCTATTTCTCATAATTTCTGCGTTCCCGTTACTGACCCATTTGGATTGCTCACCTAGCTCACCTTTGTCCTGACTGACCGACTGACACATCAACGCACATCCGAAACCAGGGATCGGATACCGGTATTTTCTCCATACAAATTTAACCGGTATTATTTCGTTCTTTGGTTATAATATTATTTTTGATCGGGCAGTCTAATAATACGAATATGTTACCTATATACACGATAGAGTTCTACATTAAGAGCCCAAAATAATTCAAAATTTTAGACTACTTCGGAGATTTTTGAAAAAACCGGTTCCGATCCCTGTCCGAAACTACTGGGACTAGAAACTTGAAATTTGCACCAGAACTTCCTTTTATAACGTAGGTAAGGGATAAGAAGGGATTTTTGGAAATTCCACCCCTAAGGGGGTTTACTTTTTGAGAGCTAAAGACGGCTGTGGACGCGGCCGCAAACTCGTGCCACTAAAGCGACGGACGGCCACAGGCGCGCTTAACTTTTGCGTACCTAAATTTTATGTCATAAAAAGCTTTACAAGTAACTCGATCCATTTTTTAAATAGTTCATGATACGTATATTAATTTTGACATGACAATATTTATAAATATATATCAGAAGTTTCATTTTATTCATTGAAGTATTTTGCGGTGCTCTGTGAGCTAAGAGCGGCCCTTCACGCGTCATAACATAAGGGATGTGCCTGCTGCGCGGAAATGTGTGAAAGTTCGATGAGTAGGTACTGAGGAGTTGCTGCAAATACTGCAAGGTGTTGATGACGATGGCGTTTCGAATCGGATAAAATGGAAAAATAAACGGTTAAACGTGCAATGTTCCTTAAAAATCTACTTTATGTTTTAATTATAGTTTGTATGTAAAAATTGAGATTGATGATACCTCGATAAATGTGATTTATTATCAGGAAACATCCTAAGTGCCATTTTATTATTTAGTTGATTGTTTTTTTTTGTGTGTTGATTTTTATATTATAGTTGTTGATTAAATTGTATGTAACAACTCTAAATAAATAAATAAAGCCGGCCAAGTGCGAGTCGGACTCGCGCACCGAGGGTTCCGTACAAACCTGTAGGTATATAAGGGGTAGTAACTTTAAAAATAATTTATATGATATAACTAAAAATTTACGGTTTTCGCATTTTTTCCTTTATCTGTGCTATAAGACGTTGCTTCGTACCAAATTTCAAGATTCTGAGTTCAGCACGGCTATCAAAAGACGGCGCGCGAGCTCTCTCGATTTTTCTCGCACTATCCGTCACTATCTTATTAGAACACTTAGAAAGAGAGGTATAGTGCGAGAAAAATCGAGAGAGCTCGCGCGCCGTCTTGTGATAGCCGTGCTGACGATATTGACGATATTATGATAAAAAACGTGATTGTTTATGGTTGACTGAAAATTCTAATAGGTAGTCTATATTCGAATTTTCAGTCAACCATAAACAATCACGTTTTTTATTCGGCTCGATGGACTAAAAGAACATGCTGCAACATTACCTACTCCAGTGCAATAATAAGAAAAGGCCAATTCACCTTTCTGGCCAAAAGTTTTATAATAGGCATGATGACTCATCATTGATTTAGTATAAGTAACTAGATACACAATCAGCCGAAAAAAGTGGCCGTCCAAAAGAACCGCGCGATCGACACTTGCGGCTCTTTTGCGTTTAGTCTGGTTTCGACCGTGAGACTTGACGGTTGTCAAAAATGACAAAAATGATCTGTGAAAAAATTCGTTAATAGCAAATATGGCAATAGAAAATAAATAAAAAAGGATTGGATATATTTCTTTAACTAAGTTCTATTGATAGCGTAAAGAATTTCATGTAAACTCATTGGCATTTCATGGTTTTGAATAAATAATTTCGTTGGTACAAATGACAGATTATCACGGAACAAAAACCTGAGGAGTCAGTACCTACTTATTAGATTTTTTATGGAGTAGTACAGTTACGTTATTTGTGATTTTCAATTTAAGATTCCCAAGAAATCCTTAGCGATGTGCAAAGTAGGCCGCAGTTGTAGGCTTATAGCACGAGATAGGAGACATCAACGACGAAGAGTGGTGACGCTTCGCCGTGTGTTTATTTTTCAAGTTTATATAAATCTTGTAAAAATAAATGTTTAACTAAAGATAAATTGATATTCAGATTGTAAGTCATTATTATATGTCGCAAAGGGACTAATTAGGTACGTCAAATATACCACGCTAAAATGATCTACATATTACCTAGTTCTTATTCCCTTTTCACTAGTCGTGCGTAGAATTTTTAAGGAGTTTGACAGCTGCACTGATAATACGTAATGCCCACCGAACAATGTTTTGTGTATATGTATTTATAAAAAAAAGAACGTTTATTTATGTTTTTCGTCCTCCTGTTTAAATAAATAAATTATTATAGATTCTATTCATTAAAGTGTGACATGTAAAATACTTCCAAACAGCAAAAATCCGCAACATACTTCGTCAATCATTTACAAATGACTGTATTATTTTTACAATATTATTAAAATAATTTTATAATGCGACTCCATTCATTCGCTATTTAGTTTTGACGTGAGCAATCAAGTCACATTATGATAAAATCTCAATAAACTAAAAAGTTTTTATCTGTTTGATGCTAATTCGCTAATATAGCCCTTACAGGTTAAAACACTAAGTTCTCTTTTATATGAAGCATATATCTCAACGCAGGTTATAAGTAAACGCGATTGGCATCAACTGAAATATAGCTAGAGTTGTCAAATTGGGGCACATTTCTTGAAATTTTTGTTCGACATTGTGCGTCTATTTACTTTATTATACGTCAATGTGACTCATGTTAAAATTGATAACATAGTGTTGCTAAATGTATAGTAAACCATCAAATTATTATAATAATATAATGTATAGATTAAAAAATATATTTAATATCATAAAAAATATATGATTCTTGAAAGTTTAAAGCTTGAGTCAAGCAGTATGAAGCGTTTTGGGCTGCCGCCAGCGAGGTCAATCTTTGTCTCAATTTTTTGGGTATTTATATACTTTAATTGTAGTTGCTCCCATACAAACATTTGTTCCTCTCCAAAAACTGGTTCGAATGGCAATGGCATGTCAAAAAAAATTTGTGATCTTGCCTATTGTATTTAATAATATTAGTAGGCACCAATAGATATAGGTAGGTGTACATTGCCATCGAATTGTATCTCCACTAACTTTGCACCACATGACGCAACAATTTGCGAGTGTTAATGTTGTTTTACTTTTCTTATCTTATAAAAGATTATAAGTATTATTTAACCTTAACCTTAAAGCCACCAGGTCAATATCCCGTTTTATCGGCTTCTCTATAATTTAATTTATATTCTTGAAGGTTCTGCTACCATTTATAAACCTATTCTTCCCTTTTACTATTAGTGGCTCTATGAGCTGTAGAACTCGCGAGCCTGTATTTTTTTTAATCATTATTTTTATTAAAAAAACTGAATCGACAAATAAAAATATATTTAATACTTGAACCTTCTCACTAAATTTCAGAGAGAGAAAAATCGGTTGAGAAATGTAATCTGTAGAGGAAAACTGCCGGACATACGAAATATTTTTTTCCCAAGCGGAACCGGAGAACTTCGTTCACTTCGCTCGCTCTTTCAATTACATATTTTGTTCTGTAAAAAAAAACAATAAGCTTCTTATCCGTGCAATAACTGATTATAATAGTGCAAGTACCATGTAAGTATGTTCTTTATAAATATATTTAACAATGTTTGTAAACAAACTGCCGATTGATTTTGACCCAGATTTAATAGCTTTTTTCCTACGACTTTGACTGCGTGAACCAATTAATTTTATTAATTTTATTATTGATAATCTTTGCTTAGGGGAAGATTTCCCGTCCGTTATTCGTCCAGCTATTAGCTGAGTTTCAAATTCGTTTCGATGTAGGTACCTAGGTTACCCAGGTTAGGATACCTACCTACCTACCTGGGTATACTTTTCTACTCGTATAGTTGACCAACATTTGAAAATATGTTTGTTAAGTACCCAATCATTGGGGGATGGCTAGATTATGTGATATTTCTATCCACTAAAAACTCCACGGTGGCCGCCGATCTGCGCTCTCATCGGGGGGACCCTAGGATCTCATGCTGAACGCACTGGAGCCCCCCTCGCGCCTCGCTGCAATTGGCTCGTCCTAGGGCAAAAAGATGTTTGTCGCCTTCCCTGGGGCTCTTAGAAAATTTTGATTGGCAACCCGGAGCAAGAAAATGCTATGAAAACGTTTAGAGTATCTATGGGTCCTGTAACAGGAGCCAAAAATTATAATTAATATTATAACTAAGCTCGTGAGCAATTATTTCCAAGTCGTTATAATTGAAAACAAATATATCAAAAAAAGGTTACGTGTAAATAACTGTAAATACTCTTCTGGAGTGATATAAGTAACTTTTTATTTTAAAACACCAAAAAAAAAATAGAAAAAAATTAAAAATTACAAAAACTATTATGGCTCATTACATGATATTAGCTCAAAATCTGCTTTGCTATGATCTCGTGGTGCCAAGAATTTTTACTTGGAGGTCATAAATTTAGACCAAATTTCTGCGAATAAAAAAAAATTGGACACAAAGGGTTACTGCAGAAGCTCTAAGGAAGCGTCCTTAATATTTGCTCCTGTTATACTGCCCACCACGTATAATTATACTCTTTCCTAAAAATACATCCCTACAGCCGGTGGGAATCGGCTTGTATGGTGTATGGGCGCTCCGCCACTGCTACCTAACTAAAGAAGTCCTTTACTGTTGGGAACATGAAAGCAAATTAAGTCTGTAAATTATACAAAAAACGACCAATCAGAATTATCAGAAACCAGAATTAATTCCTAATACCTATCAGGTGTTTTTTAGTCCCTCCCTAATTCACAATAATTAAAACAAAAAACGCCTCTGGCCGTCAACAACGCGCCTGTAGATGGTCAGAGGCGTTTATTCGTGGTGTCAATATTTTGTATCTGTGTCAAAGTAGTTTATTAAAAAAAGTATGCCGCCAAATATAATAATCTTTGCGCCGTGGAATTTATTATTGATTGTGGATGAATAATCTTTGTTTTTACTATTTTCTCGCAGTCAAAGTGAAAAGTAGAGTGTATAACTATGGTTTAAATAAAAGCCATATTAACCCTCGACCAATTTTCCCTCACTTCGCTCGGGAAAATAACCATCTCCTCATAATATGGCTTATTTTAGCCCCTTGTAATACAATCTACTATTTATAATGCCGTTACATTTATCTATGGCGTTAATTATGCCATAGATAAAATGACTTGCATTTAGCAGAACAGGATAACCCTGTGACCCATGACTATTCAGTTAAGTATGATAATATTTTTATCACACATATACAGCTTTAGTTATACTTGTTTTGCTTTTGATTGCCCTAAATGGTTTTCGACCGTGTTGTTTTTCACGTTCTTCATAAATGTTATCGTTCATTATCTGAGGTCGTTGTGAAATATACGTAAGCAGTTGAAAACACCGGGCACATGACAATATAGTAATTATGCAGAATTTATTTATTTATAATAAGTAATAACTAATCATTTAACCTTTTATATGTATAAATGATCCGTGCTCTTTGCACGCACTTCCGTTTGCGAAAATCAGTGGTTTACATAAGTACCAGTCAAGAACAAGCTTTTATTGTCGAGGGTACTTTTCTGTATACGAACCTACGATTCGCGTTGGGACAAGCTTGCGTCCATTTAAGACCACAATGGTTATAGTCAGAATAAGTTTCTGTCAAAAAAATCATTTTTGGTACAAGCTTTTGTTGCCAATTGTACTTTTCTGTATACCGGCATCAACTATGTACTCGTTGAGACGATTCTAATGAGTCCAAACTCAACGGGATTACGTCTGTTAAGTCCTGAAAAACCCGCGTTTCTCGGTACTAAATTTGTGCGGCGCCGTGTCGCAAAAACTTGCGTTGCGGCGCGGCACCGCAGACATGTGGCCAGGCCCTTAGTTATAATTATTATACAACGTAATTACGTCTGGTCATAGATCAGCCCGCGTTTGCCCTAAGACCAATGACAGTCGGAGAACTTTCGCTTGGTAATCCGATAACGCCTCTACATAGGTTCTTGGTCGCATAAATAACTAACTCAATGCGTAAATGATTTTATCGTCTTCATATGTTTTCCTTATGATGTAGAACTAGATGTATAGTAGAATTGTTTCTTAGTATCGTGTACTTAAACGTGTACGCGTTTTATGTTGTGTTTTTCATCCCATTGTGCTACTGATATATATTTTACAAATTGATTACATTAATTATTTATTTATTATGTGTATATTTTTGTATCTAATAGTAGGTATGTTGTGTTGCGTTCCGTGGGTCACGTACGGTGCTGTCTAAAAACCAACGCTGTAGGTGTCTGTCTGACACCTCCGCATAGTGCTGAGACAGCGACCGTGTCACTGCCGCGAAGACACAGACAATGTATATATCAATTATATTGTATGTCTACTCCCTTTATCTCTATGTGTCTTTTGCGTAGTGAATAACATATTCAGTCTTCTTTCTTTCTTTCTATATTAATAATCATTCGGTAAAATCCCATACGTCAATAGTTGCTTAATTCCTCCTGTGCCATATGTGTAGCAAAACAATTTATAAAGTTCGAACATTCTCGAAATATCAGAAAGTTCTCAGAAATTTTCGGCAACATTCACGAAAATGTATGAATAATTTTCCGTTAGGAAGTTTCCGATAAGTTTTTAAGTTTTTACCCGACTGCCGAGGGAAAGGAGGGTTATGTTTTTCGAGCGTATATACCTATGTATGTATGTGCATACACACATACATACATAGATACATACATCTTATTCTTTGGCACGCCCGACAGCCTAAACCGTTTGACGGATTTCGACATATGAGGTGTCGTTGGATTTCTCGACATAAATAAAAATAAATAAATAAATATAGTGGGACAATTCACACCAATTGATCTAGTCCCAAACTAGGCAAAGCCTGTACTATGGGTACTAGACAACGGATAAACATACTTATATAGATAAATACATACTTAAATAGATATTAAACATCCAAGACTCGAGAACAAACATTCGTATTCATCATACAAATATCTGCCCCGACCGGGGATCGAACCCGGGACCTCAAGCTTCATAGTTAGGTTCTCTAACCACTAGGCTATTCGGTCGATGACGACGACTTTTTTATTTACAAATATTATAGAGCCTATGAAGGCTCTATAATATTTGTAAATAAAAAAGCAGTTGGATTTTTCGAAAATTCTTTTTATTTCACTTGTTTTCATGGATGTCTCATTAATAATTATTACATTTATCTAAGTATTAGTGGCTCTGTGAGCTGTAGATCTCGCGGACCTGTCTTATATATCAAAACATTTTTTTTAGGGTTCTGTACCTCAATAAGAAAAAAACGGAACCCTTAAAGGATCACTTTGTGTTTGTTGTCCGTCTGTCTGTCCTTTATCTCAGGAACGCGTGGAGGTATCGAGTTGAAATTAAAACCATATACTCAGGTCTATAGTCCTTTGAAGCTGTGAAAAAATCAAACTTCTAAGATAACGTAAAAAAAAGGAGCTGCCATTTATGCCGCAAAAAACGTATATTTCGACACTCAAGGGATTCAAAATTTATAGCGTAGGTACTTCCCGTTGACCTATAACTATGAAATTTGGCAAGTAATATCGTCTTATACTACAAATACAGGGGAAAATCTGAAACTATACATTTGTAATTAAATCCTAAAAATATAGTATTTATTTAAAGTACGTAAACAATCATCAAGGTAGGAGGAAATCCGTACGGAACCCTCGGTGGGCGAGTCCGACTCGCACTTGTCCGGTTTTTTTATTGTTTATAGTAGGTTCTTAATTTTAATGTTAGGATAACTGAACGTAGAACAACCTACCGGTTTTATGAATTGCGGATGGAAATCTGTCTTTTTAAAATTTTAGAGAATCTTGGACCTAAGAATTTATGCCACAGACCCGAACACCCGACCTAGGCATGTTTAAGGTGTCATTTTCCGGTTCCATGTCCACGGTAGGTAAGGAATAAGGTTTCAGCGTGAGGGGTAAACCTAACCGGATGTGCGCACAGGAGAACATTTTCCTTAATCTTATCTTGTCTGATAATAAAGCCAATTGTACCGGTTTTCCATAAAATATTTAAAACTGGATGTTCAATAGATCTGGATCAACTCCAGTGTATTGTTGTAAATTCTAGAAATTGAATGCTGTTTATAATGGATACTTAGATATGTTTCAGTTCATTGTCGGTAAGTATTACGAACCCAACTAAAGAAAACTACGATGTACCTACTCGTATACAAAAAACGATTTCATGTGAAGATTCAATTGTAAAATAATCTTGTTTCTTCACACGAGATTGGACCGTGATCCGTGAATGAAACCGATTACGACATTTAGTGATAAAATCCCTTTCGTCACTAAACGAGCATCGTTTATAGATGTCGTTTATTGCTCTAGAGTCTAGATAAACCGTCTTTCTCGTTTTGACTCGTATTGTCTCTTGCTAACTTGCTAAGAAACTGACTGTTGCTTTAGGTACCTATCCAACAAGACCGTCGCCGAATTTATCATATCAAGTAATTAATGATCCCTTTCAGAAGCGCTACTTACGTAATTCCTTTTTTTTGTTTAGGGGGGGAAAATGCGTTACGCATACCACCCGGGTGCAGGGGGTGACCCGAGTGGTTATGTGGGACTCCCGTATGGGCTAATGAGACCCACGGTGTACCCACTAAAACCCCCCCTCTTGCCACCACGCCGCCTTGTGGCGAGGTTACGGGAACGCTTGCGCACACATCCGCGACCCCGCCGGCGGCAGCCGCCCACAAGCGGCTCCTTCGCGGATGCCCGAGGACCCTCCACGAGAGGCACGCCAGATGTTTCGGCGCGCCTGCCTGCTCGATCTCCACCAGTTCAGTAGCGGACCCCCCTGAGTCCGCTACGAGGAGATCATGGGTGCGGGAAATTCCAGCACCCGGTGGCGGATCAGGTCTGTGGTTCCGCCACCGACCACGTCTCGGCCGCAGAGGATAGGGAAAGCGCCGCACCGTAATACCGGAATTCCTCTTCCTCTGCGGTCCCACCAATGCCGTTTCAGCGGAACGGCCCCGCCAAGTTCGCAGGGGGTAGGGAGAGTGGCGCACCGTAATACCAGCAACACGCCTCTCCCCCTGCGATCCCGCCTCGGCCGCAGAAGATAAGGAGGTACTCCTCTTCTTCTGCGGTCCCTCACCAACGCATCCTAACCGGGCTTAGGCAAGCCCGCTAGGAGCGCCCTCCTCGGGCCAGCCGGCGGCCCACACAGGCCGGCCCTGGTGCCTCTTAGCTTCGCCGTGGGTGACCAGCCCACGGTTACTAAGCCCCCCCGCCCCGACAAGGCGGGCACCCTCGAGGGGGACTTACGTAATTCCTAGATTAACTATTTGTACAAAATGGTTGTTTCCCAGGAGGTCTCTTATAAGGGCCGTTCCGATCCGATCATTATCGTAAATGTGTGATGCGAACTGTTATTTTTTGTTTCGGGAAGTGAAATTTGAAACAATAGGTACCTATTTGTTCTAGAAATGTGATCAATTTGTAGTACTTTTAAGAAAATAAACGGTATCTATATATATCGTGACTCCACAGGTCCATGGGCTATGTTTGCTTACACGCGTCAGAAGCGTGAAATGAGTAGTGTATACCTACATTAAAATGTACAATGACCCCACCTGAAGATAACAGACGAATGAGGGTCGAACGTGAATCATTTTATCTCCGAAGTTACATTAATCCGGAAATGATGACAAACGGAGAATAAACATAAGTAAGTAGGTACTTTACGTGTAGGTACGATACTAAGTATTCCTGTAAACTAGAAACTGATTTCAAATAAGTAGGTAGGTAGTAAATTGTACTTAAAAATGAAATCACCATATTCGTGCATGTTTACATATTTCAGCCATTTCAGGAGTTTCCTCAGTTATTCATGAAGATCTCTGCAGATTACTGTAAAAAAAAGGATTAAGTATACCTACATATAAAAAGAACATAACGAAATGAAAGTTACCTTCTATTGTGCGACGTGCGTGGGGTTGACCCCACAAAGCCTCGGACAAACATAATCATAATCATAATTTATTCATCAGAATATATGGTACATAAGGTGTTCTAGATTGTAGTATATACATTGATCCATTATATATTCGGCCGAAAGGCATGTGAATATTTGTTGAGACTATTGTCAGATTTTTACAATTTGCATGCAAACAAAGTTCAAATGTCAATCCTCCTTATACTAGATTTATTCAATTTTACAATTTTAGCAGTCATTATTTTAAATAATTTAAAGACATGGCAACAAAATTAGGAACAAATAATCTAATTATATAATGTCAATATGGAAACATGGAGTTTTAAACTTCCTTTTTAGGGTTCCGGACCAAAAAGGTAAAAACGGAACCCTTATGGTGCGACTCCGTCCGTCTGTCTGTCTGTCACAAAGTCAAATATCTCAGGAACTACTAATGCTATCGATTTGAAATTTGCAATAGTTGTAAACAAAGCTAATCCTCGTGTATGGAAAATGAAAATTTTTAATATATACTTTTAATTTGTATAAAAAAGGGCGGATAAGAGGGGGGGAAAAAATTGTACCTAGTCAAGCATTCGGCGAGTTACCAAGCTATTAAATATTACGAGTATGTTGTTTAACAAATTACCCATTAAACTAAAGTCACTCACGATTGCTCTCATCTTTAGGAATAAGTGAAACCAGGGATCGGAACCGGTTTTTTCAAAAGTCCCCGATGTAGTCTAATATTTTGAATTATTTTAGGCTGTTAATGTAGGACTCTATCACGTACCTATTTAGGAAACATTTTCGTATTATTAGACTGCCTGATCAAAAATGATATTATAAACCAAAGAACGACATGATACCGGTATTTTATGTACTTATGGTGAAAATACCGGTATCCGATCCCTGAGTGAAACGTTTTCTTCTAAGAGAAGTGCTACTAGGTACTCGGAAGAAGAATTCTAGTGAAATGTTTAATTAAATATATCAAAATTGTCCGCTATAGGTAACGTATCTGGGGGCACAGTAGTGCCCCCGCTAAGTCGAGCAAAACAAAAAGGCACGATTGTCCATCCAGGCCATTTTCAACATCCTGTAATTTTGTGCTGGCTAAAGCTAAAACCCTGAATTTTCAGTAACGTATAATAGGGCATAATATGGCTTAGATATATATTTTCTCAATAACATTCAATTCGAACTGTTAGTTTAAGAACTATTGCCCGTCAAAGTTCCCTAATTTTGTCACCGACGCACTGACTGACTGATCAACATAATTAAAATAAGGTACTTCTAGCAGACCCACAAGCTCCAAATTTGAAACATAATTTAGTTTTTAGCCTATTAACTCATACTCGTAAAATACCTAAAAATATGGCAATTTCGGTCACATTTCAGTGATATACAAACTGCATAAGCAAGTTTGTAATCCTATAAAAATACATGCGATTACAAAGTTACTGTTGTAGTTCCTGCAAATAATAATAACAATGCACTAGAAAACTATACAAGCGTTATTTGCGGTATAGCTAAAATAACATTTCCGTACAAAGTCTATGCATAAATATTATTCCCAGCTGCATTCATGTATTGACACCACAATAACCTACAAAAAAGAAGTGAGATCCGATGAAAAACATTCCATGTAAAAAACAGGCCAAGTCTCGAAACTCTTCCACCGTAAAAAGTTGTGAGATATTACGTAGAACCATGTCAGGCATTCCTATTAATTTTTATTTGCTTGCTAAATAAAATGTTGTGACTTGGCAATCACACAAAACTACACTACACCACTACGTAATGTCTCACAACTTTTAATGTTTTTTATGGGTTAATTTTTCTGGTTGTATTGTTGGTTCATTGTACTTATCCTGACATCATTCTATTGTGATATTATAACTTTCTGTACCGAGTTTGATGTATCCACGACTTGTCACTGATAAGTAGGTAAATGTGCCAAGTAGATAAGATAGACGCTATCCAACCTAAATATTCGATAGATCAATGAAATAAAAATCTCAGTTATACTATACAGTGGCCTAGCTAGGTGATCCATCCAGGGGCCTGGGGCAAAAAAAAACTAGGGCTCCTAAACTTTTTATTCCTAAGGTAGGAAAATGTTTCGCTAGTTCAATAAGAGATTTGGTAATCAGGTTTAGGGGGCTCCCCGAGCTTGGGGGCCCAGGAGCACTGCCCCGTCTAGCCCTTTGGTAGATATTACGCCAGTGATATTATAGCTGAAAATTCGACTTCGTTGCTCCAATCACGGTACACATACCCAGATAAACGCCCAATTAATCTATAGATAACAATTGATTGTAGCTATAGATAATTTATAAACACGCTAAATAACAATACGTTTCAGACGTCAGAAGATATGGACAGCCAACAAAAGCTGTTATGATTTTGACCTGTGCTGAAATGCGTTGCACTTCTATTGTGATCTCAAATGCAACGCGTATGCAAACAAGTGAACAGTGACAGTGAAATTAACCGTCTTGTAAACATTGCTCTTATAGACTAATGTGCTTGTGAATACCAGTTTACCACTATGTTATTTTTTATTTATTTATTTATGTACCATACATTTGTGAGCAGCGCTTCAGTGAAAAATGTGTGGACTTGATAAAGTGGGGATAGTCTACTGTGTTGCTATTTTATGCGTAACAAAGGTACAAGTCAATTACGTTAGGTACCTACTGATTAAGTGATCATTAATTAATGAGTAACAAGCAATTACAAGTAAAATTGATATTAATCGAAAAAACTAAAGCTATATCATCGGCAGTTTATTTAATATTTAGCTGCCCGCGCAACTTCCCCTGGATAATACAGAGAACTTAGGCGGAGCCGAGGAATTAAATACAGAGTGTTTTTTTTAAATGGGACAGTATGGGGAAATCCGAATCTAAAGGAGATAGAGGAAAAGTGTCCAAGGAGACATTAGCTGTTTTTTTATGTAAACAAATTTGGCTCATTAAAATTTTTGGTCAAGCGTGAGTTGTTCTTAAAAAATGATAAAGTTGGTAATTTTTTTTTTGACGCGGGTCGACTCTATTTCATGTAAGGATTATTTCATTGTATGGAAAGAAAAAAATCTGAACAGCAGAAGTTGGTCAAATTTAATGAAAACTAATCTTAATACAATTGCAATATTCGCCTTTTAATATTGCTACAAGTGCCTAGGCGTGTAAAAAAATATTTAAAATTATTCCATTTTTAAATTTTGATAATCCATAAGAGCTCCAGATGATTCAAGAGAAGAACATTTTTTTTAATCTTCGTAAACATCATGGCACGCGATAGTCTTGAAATTATAAAAAAAAAGAATTCAAATTTGGAACGAGTGGCCCCCACGATCGCCCGACTTAACGCCATTAGATTTTTTCTTATGGGGGTTACCTTAAGGGTCGAATTTATGAATCCCGATACAACTCCGTACAAGAATTAAAATATGCTGTTTACAACACTTTAAACACAATTCACCATAAGTCTCTGTTAAATGCAACTAGAAGTGTCTTGAAGCGTGCTCGTACCTGCATAAGACAAGACGGCGGCCACATCGAGCATTTACTCAAGTAATAAACCAACTGTATGAAGATTAGTTTTCATTAAATTTGACCAACTTCTGCTGTTCAGATTTTTTTCTTTCCATACAATGAAATAATCCTTACATGAAACAGAGTCGACCCGCGTCAAAAAAAAAATTGACCAACTTTATCATTTTTTAAGGACAACTCACGCTTGACCAAAAATTTTAATGAGCCAAATTTGTTTACATAAAAAAACAGCTAATGTCTCCTTGGACACTTTTCCTCTATCTCCTTTAGATTCGGATTTCCCCATACTGTCCCATTTAAAAAAAACACTCTGTATAGTCTAAGTCTATCCTGGAAGTCCATTCTATAAATTGGTAAAAGTTTTTTTCTGATCGGATTAGTAGGTAGTTCATGAGATTTATCCTCTACATACAAACTTACAACCTCATTGACTTTTCTTCATTCATTTTTCACAGCAAAATTTATTATTTAGATCCCACACTATCAATTTCATAAACGGTTTTTAACAGATTTTATCAGGTATACGATGCTTGGTAGCCTTATAATGTTTTTTCACATCTCATGCTCGAAAAGTGTGTCATATTAGGCTTAATAAGCGGGGCTAAAGTAGTACATTTAGCCCCTAGGGAAAATATGTATACATATTTATGATTTTTAACACATTTAATTTGACCAATCAAAACACTTCACCATATGAAATCCACCAATCACAACTCTTTCAAAAAAGGCTGTCTAATGAGGTAACTGCCTCAAAACACGTCAAACGCTAAATTTTAATCAAAGGCCATAAAAGACTTTCAAAAAGTCGACTCCTGTGTAAGGATCATTCCGGAAATGACACCGAGAGTGTACCGGACTTTACAATACAATACAATACAAATACTCTTTACCTCATTATAATAATTTGAAATTTTATAAATCATTTGCCCCTACATACTTACACTTTTAAGTAATAATAATAATGGTTTAGATCAGTGTTTTTCAACCTTTGTCATGGCGCGACCCCCTACAGTAAGAAAATTTTTCACGACCCCCCACTCTGCGCAGTTCTTAACGATTATATTTACTATTAATGATATATTTACTAAAAATATGAAATCCCTACATGTTTTAACTGACGAATAATCAACCAATGAGACAAAATCCAAGAATAACGGGGGTCCTGGTGCACACAGCACCTTCAAAGAATTGGCGAAACGGCTTGTGGACGCGACAGGTGACCAGAAGGCTGGCTCATACCTTGTTCAACGCATTGGCATTGCCGTGCAGTGCGGCAGTGCCGCCAGTCTTCTGTTGGTCGATCACGTAACGCATTGTACGCGCGTCAGGTAGATCTAAACGTCAACTTTTATATGGAAAAATGGCAGTTGGATCTACCTAACGTGCGTTCAAAACGTTACGTGATTACCCCTCTGGGCACCTTACCGTTGGGCACCGAGCTGGAGCTGGTATTATTTGCGTAACTAGTTTTATTTTTTATTTTAGGTTTAGTTTAGTATATAGTTTTTTATTTTATTTTTGTTATAACTTACAAAGTTCAAGTGCAAGCGAGCCACGTCTCACAGGTTGAAAAACACTGGTTTAGATGTTCTGATTGACTCAAGATAGCCGTTTGATTTGCTTACACGAAATTTATCGCGGTGTTACTATGCTTATGAGGCTATTGTTTCAGGGCGATGACAACTTCAGTGATGTAAATCCAATAAAATATCCAGACGGCTCGTGGAGCCAGCGACGGGACGCGCGAGTAGCACTTAGACGCTCAAATGACGACATTTTTTACCTTTGTGAGGTAAGACAGTTATCGTGGAAGGATATTGATCTGATACACCTAATATCTGTTTTAATTATCGGTATCAAACTAACATTGAACGTGGTAATGATTTCATTTAATTCATTGTCACCTAACTCATCAAAAAAAAAAATTCACAGACAATGTTATTCATTATTTTTCAATGGATATGCTGTTTTTAACATTTGCGCCGCCAATCAAGACATCCAAAACAGACGCTGTCACGTCAACATCGTTGTCACAAGAGAGCAAATACAAACCTTACCTGAAAGACTGACGGTTGCTTTGACAGCGTACGCCATAACACCTATAGTCGTTCTTGGGGGCACCTCCACTACATAAACATGAAAAAAAAAACCGAAAGTCGGTATACCTCCACGCGTTCCTGAGAAAAAGGGTCTTGACAGACGGACGGGCGGACAACAAAGTGATCCTATAAGGCTTCCATTTTTTTCTTTCGAGGTACGGAACCCTAAAAAGAATCGAAATTTTGAAATTCGGAAAAATAAATTTCGTATTTTTTAGTAGGTAATCGAATATCGTCTTAGGAATTATGAAATTCGGAGTTTTGAAAATCGGAATTAGCATATTCGAAAAAATATATAAGTAGGTAGTAGGTATCCAAGAACGGGGAATACCCAAGTATTCCCCGTTCTTCGCGCTGCGGGCACGACACTTTAGGTGTTCTTGGGATTCAAAGGGTTAAAAAGATCAAAATGCCTATACATACAGCTAGAGCCTACTTAATATGGGGTCATTGTAAATAATCCGGTCATTTACAAATACGACTATCGAATATTTCGTTATTTCAGGAACCACTTGACACGGTCTCCCCAGAGTCCAACAGGACTTGCAACTTCCGCAATGTGGAGTACCACGAGCAAGTCTTCAGGTGGGTGGCGGGCCGCGGGTGTCTGCTCTACACACCAGACTTCCTTTACGTGGGAGGAGTGAACACGATCAATCTGAACAACGCATGCCTTTATGGACATTTGTGGGCGCCATGCTTGGAAATTGTAAGTTTTGTATGTGAGCCAGTGCCACTAGTTTACGATCCTGTAAGAAATTGGACTTCAAGTCTTATTATTTATTTTTGGGAACAAACATAGGATTTATATTTGCTAAAATTTATTGAAACTGGCTGTCATTACATTAGGTAACCCTACTAATTTGAATATTCAGCGACATAAAAATGTTTGTAACATACTACGAGTATTATCTTTATAAGTAGGTACCTATAATAGCTATCAGTGCGGCCCCGCCTCCGTTATAAAAATAACGCAGTCGGAGCCACGAATAAACATAGCCTACGTCTACTTTAGGAAAAAATTAGGCTTCTTTGATCATTTAGAATGTAGTATAAAAGCAGAACTATTTGAAATTAAAAAGATTTAAATAATCGAGTATACAGCAAGATAGAATACCTACTAATATATTCACTGCCACTGTTCACCCACAAAACAATGATTTCGGAGAAAAACCCATTTGATCAAAGCCGCCTCCGAATCAAAGTACCTAACTACCCCATTCCACCGTAATTCCTATATTAACCCCCAAAGATCCATTCTAAATACTAGTGGAAGAATTTTTGTAATCTGATGAGTAGTTCCGGAGATTAGTAACTTTATTGTAAGTAAGTAATAACATTGTTGAAGTTAGCTTTTCCTGGCGTACACTTTGATGAACTGAAACCGCTTATTATATACATATTTAATACACGTGCGAGTGTCACGGGGTCATATTACGCCGTCTGTAACACGCTCCACAACGTGATAAACTTCATTAGTACCATCTTGCTTTCGTCAGATCTTCGCAAAACGATAAAACGTCCACAATGTAACCTACGTATCATAGTTGGGTAAACAACCTTAGTTATTCTACATTCATTATATTATTGAGCGCCTTTTCAATCGTCGAAAGCAACGTAATTTTTGGAATTAAATAAAAGTAGCAGAAAGAGAAGGATTTTTTCTCGTTGGGTTGGGTCATCTGAGCGCCCAGTAACGGATAGAGATCGGGGCAACAATTTATACAATAACGACGGCAAACAGCCTGATAATGGTAATTATATACCGTAAAATGCACCATGGGATGATTAGTAGGTACCTATAGAAGTCGTTACAAAAAAACTCATGTATCTACCCACTGGCCAGGTGAATTATTTACCTGCCGACACGCCATCTCTATCTTATACAATGCTTTTGCTCGTAGTAAACTTGGAACAAACGCCATCATTTGGAATCCCCATGACCAAGAATATACGCTTCTTATCGAAAGAGTCCCAAAAATTATTCGTTCGGTTTCTCTACAGAAAGTCAGAAAGTTACAAGGTTATTTACCCTTAGGTACTTTTACGCAAACCCTTTCGTGTTCGGCATGGTCGGCTACACATCACTTGAGGCCCGAAGGAATCTCTACCTAATAAAATATTTCTTCGTACTAATAAGGATAAGATAAGATAAGATAAGATTTCTTTATTGTCAGAACTGTGTACATTTAGTTGTTGTGGGTAAAATAAAGTCCAACAGCTTGCCCATTTCGGACGTACAATAATAAACTTAAAGCTAGTCAAATATACTAAAACAATAATAACAATAGTATTTCAACATAATTTTAACCGTGTGTACACATAAAATATTCATTTAAATTGTAGAAACTTTTTATTACTAGCCATTTCTTGAGCTTATTTTTAAATGTGATACCATTTAACAACTTAATATGTTCAGGTAGGTGATTAAAAATCTTAATTCCCGAGACATAAGAGCTCTTACTAAGTATAAAACTAGAAGATCTAACTGTACACATACATCATATTTATATTGTGTTCTTATATACTTTTTTATGTCACTTTTTTTGGTAAAAATGTCATTTCGTTCCTTAACTAATATGCAAATTTCTAATATATAAATACACGTCAGAGTCAATATTTCATTGTCTTTAAAAACATCTCTTAGGGATTCCATATTTCTCAACTTAAATATATTTCGTAGACATTTCTTTTGAAGGAGAAATGTTGACTCAACGTTTACCGAGTTGCCCCAAAATATTACACCGTATGTCAGGTGGGGATAAGCATTTCCATAGTACGCCTTCTTTGCGACATCGCTTGAAGTTATATTAGAAAGTATGGATAGTGCATAACATGTTCTGGCTAGTTTTTTGTTTACATTTTCAATGTGATACTTCCAGTTTAAGTTGCTATCTATTGTAACACCTAAGAAATTTGTACTATTCACTTGTTCAATGCTTTTACCGTTTATTTCTATATTTAAACTGTTTGGTGTCTGCCTATAGTTAACAAATTGTACAACTTTTGTCTTGTCCAGGTTCACGCTTAGATTCAAAGTTGACAACCAATCAATTACAACTTTTAGGGTATTGTGTAACTCATCGACTATATCTGACCCGTTCTCATCAGACACAAAAATAGTAGCATCGTCGGCAAACATAACACACAGGTGGTTAATTATCAAGGGCATCTCATTTACATATACCAGAAATAAGAGAGGTCCCAATACACTGCCTTGAGGTACCCCTTGCGGATTCATGTCATATTTTGATATTACTTTTGTTACGGTCTTTGTATTCTTGTCATATGAGTCTAATAACGTAGCTTGTGTTCTTTTACTAAGATAATTCTGCATTAACTTTAAAGCAACTCCTCGTATCCCAATACGCTCCAGCTGTCTCAACAGAATTTCATGTGAAACGCAATCGAACGCCTTTGACATGTCTATAAATAATCCAATAGAAGTTTTTCTTGCATCCATGTCTATCCAAATTTTATGTAAGATTTTAAATATAGCTGGTGTAGTAAGGGGACTGGCTTACCAATCTCCAACTCCTCTCCTATATCTGGTAGGACTCCGGGTCCCCCGTTTCTCTTCTAAACTTCTGCGTCCACGGCGCCGGGATCTCTTCGCGGTCTCGCACTCGTGCGCTTGCTTCTTCGCCACTGCAACAAGCTCTGACGCTATTAAACAGCATTCAAGAGCAGGCAACTGTTTTCTTCCCACATCCCAGAACATAGATTTATATCGTCATAGCCAGCTCCATAACCCCCTAATTATTTATGTTTATTGATCTGATTATTAGTATTTCATTTTTAAGTTGTAGGTACGACTATTCTATTGTGACTATTTAATTTTTGCCTAATGTGGCCTGTCTAAATGTCACTATTCGTAATCAGATTATGCTTATTTAAATATTGTATATGACTAGAATGTAAAATGGAATACCAATTAGCACGTAAGGTTTAGCTGTTAGTGCTGATAATGGTGAATAATAAATAAATTAATTATTTACTGCCCAAACTGCCAAAGTGTAAAATGGTACTAATTTAATTATATCTCACCTAAACAGCTTAAAGAAGATAACACGTACGCCTGCTACCCGTTCGACCCCGGTTTAGAAGAGGTGGCTGCTGCGGTGAGGAACGCGCTCCTGCCATCAGCCCATGGCCGATGGGAGCGATGCTTTGAAGAAGCGACTGCCTGTTGCAGCGATCATATGACCTCGGAGATTACCAGAGAGAATTATCTAAGAGGTCAGTTTCGAAAACTACTCCGGAATCTCCTGATTGACAACATAATGACAGAATAGTGTGTACTCGTAAGTAACGTTGGCAGCACTGCACTGACTGTACTGCAATACATTAATTTCAGTTGGGGCTGCGTGGTTGGTCGTATCGTATCTATAATCTAAGTTAATGACGAAATTTATATTTATCCAACATATTTTAACTTCGAATTCAAACAAAGGGTATTCTTACGAACCTATTGGCCAGTTAGCGTGAAACGCCACTGCCGAATAGCAGTGGCCAATCCTGGAGCCGTAGCATGGTTGGCCTTATCACGCGACAAGTGACAAGATAAGAGCATCGTCTCGTTCTGTCGAACGGTGTCAGCCAGTAACGCACGCTCTATCCTATCACCTATCGCGTGACAAGGCCAACCATGCTACGGGGCCTGACTGACGCTAATTTAGGAAAAAACGTAGAGGACCATGTATGTTTAGCCCTCACAATTCGTAGATCCAATAACTGATTTATTTACCTACATTTTAATCAAAGGTAAATTCACAGACATATTTTTCTCGTACGTTAGACATTCTGGTCGACTATGAGGAAATGGATGAAGAGTGTAGCGCCACTTTTGATGGGTGGACTTGTTGGCTGCCAGCTCCCGGCGGCACCACCACCCTTGAGGTGTGTTCCGAGTTTGCCTACTCTAACCAAGGACCGACCTGCCATCGTAAGTTATTTAGCTGAAAACAATGCCGCATACGGTGCCTACGCGACTATGCCATATAGATTGACCTCGTATCTAAATGTACAGTAGACGCTACGCAGCAAGTCAAACAAATGATAATACGAGTAAATGACTTCTTTCTTAGTTATTATCCTGCTGTTCAAAGTTCAAAAAGTAATGCGTAAAAACGCCTGTCAAAAGAGACCAGGCAAAATACATACACTTATTCCATTTACATTTCCTTCTTTCATTATAAGTTATAGGTACGTTATTCAACTATTAGTTTAATTTGACTAACGTAGTAAGTAGGTATCTACCTACCTATATTGCTTGATATTGATCGCCAAGTAACACCACGTCACTTACTCAAATAAATGTTCAGATTATAGCAGCAAACAATGCTACCAGAACGGGACTTGGGACATTCAGACGGATTACAGCACCTGCAGTATCACATCCCGCCTGCTCCAGCGATATCGTTTCTACATAGCCATGCTAGCCTTCTCCATCACATCATGTGTGCCGGCCGTCTTCATCTTTCTATTCTACAAGAGGTTGAGGGTGACTAGAGTGGCGCTGCACAGGAATCTGTTGATTGCTATAATTATAAGGAATATCTTGGTCATTATTAGTAGAAGCGAGGTAAGTAGAGACGATTATTACCTACCGTTGACAATATGGACTTAAAATCCCAGGATTCACTGGAATCTCAAGATTAGCAAAATATACTTACCTACTTGTCCGCAATTTACAATACGTTCCGACACAATCAGCAATCTTAAATATATCAAATTGGCATAGCCTTAATTCTTATTCTACTTGTGTCAATATATTTTTGAGAGTAACGTAGATATACAATTTTTAGTGTTGACTGTACACTAAAATTTGGCAACGCAATAAGACCTTAAATTTCATCTAATCACTATGCGGCACGTGTTCGTTTCCCTACCACAAGCTAGAAAATAATAGTGATTATTTAACTAGTTATTGATCAGTGATACAACTGCTGCTATATAAGTATATTAACTACCCCCAACTCCGATAATTTGGTGTCAGAAGGGCAGAATGGCCTGGAATTCGAGCCCCGCGGTCTTCCTTAAGTATGACAAGGAAAATAAATTGCCTACAATTCCAAAAGTATTAGTAGGATAAAGCAACGTTGTAAGTACCACGGGACCCATAAATTATACTACCTATATTCTCGACACAGATTTACATCGACGAGTTAACGAATTCTGGTGAAACTGTTATGTCTACCCATGGCGTCGGATGTCGAATACTTGCTATACTGGAGAGGATCGCCGCCAACGTGGTTTTCGTGTGTATGCTGGTCGAGGGCGTCTATCTGCATAGGATCATCGTCACCACGTTCAGACGGAACCTGAAGGTCAAGTGGCTGTATATTTCGGGAGCAGGTTGGTATTTAAGTAGGTCGAAAATAAGTAGAGAGCCCCAATAGACTCCACTTACCGCCACCCGTGCTCTGTTCTAACTATAACAGTCTTAGCTCCCTATTAGGGTGGGTATTTACCAGAACTGTGAGAGGTAACGCAGCGGTTTACGAGGAAAAAATCACCAATAGCATTGCTAGCCTCGCTCACGCTTTGATGGCTATTGGTGATTTTTTCCCTCGCACAATTAAGGTTGATCCCTTACATTTGTGATCTGTCATTTAAGTTTATTATGACTTATGATCAAAGTCACTTATTTTAAATTTTCTGCACATAACAAATAAAAAAGTAAAAGAAGGTACTGAATGCCAGTTCATTTATTCAGTAACTGTAAACATTCTATTGTTCTCTGTGACATACATCATCAGATTCGTCAAATATAGTTTACCTTACGTATAGGTACTTTATAATGGTACGTACTTTTATACTTAATGGTATATTGTACCCAGTTAACCGCATACAGTGGATCCTTTAGGTCGGGCACCTGATTCAAGTGCCTTTTTTTCAATATTTCTTAACATTTTGGAAAATAAACGCCATATTTTACAGTGATCGCCGTAGTTCCCGTGATCGCGTGGTCAATAGTAATAGGTTTATTGGACGACCATTCCTGCTGGGTGGTGTACACAGTGAACAACGTACAGTGGATCTTGGACGCCCCGCGTCTGGCCGTGCTTCTTATCAACACGGGCCTCTTCGTGGACGTGTTGAGAGTGCTGCTGACTAAGATCAGGAATAGCGAGAACGCCAATCAGCTGTGAGTATACCTAAATTAAATGCTCTACGGCGTTGTACTAAATTTTCCTCCAGTATCATCATCAGATCTTCAGGTAGGTACGATAAAAGAAAAAGAAATATACTTACCGAGACTCAGTGAGACAAATGTAGGATCCATCGAGCTTTATCTATGGAGGGATTGTTTGAAAAGTCAATATGTATTAGGTAAGGTACCTAATTCTCTGGAATCTCTAAAATGCGCAAAGTCTCACCTCAATTGTAAGCCATTAAATAAATTTTATACTAAAAAACCGGATAAGTGCGAGTTCAACTCGCGTGGTGAGGGTTCCGTCTAAAATACACAAAAATATTGTGAATTTTCCCGTTACTTTGAATACTCAAACTTCTTATAGGTTTTCCTGTAATCTTTAGGAAAGGGACTATTTTCCATTTTTTTTTCAGAATTTTAAGCCTAGTAGTTTCGGAGATAAAGGGGGGAGAATGGAAAATTTTCGTCTTTTTTCCTAAATTATTTCAAACCTGTTTTTGCTAAAATTATAAAAAAAAACTATCTGAGATGCTTACAACAACCCCTTTCATCTGATATGTCACACAATACAGTTTTCTAAACTTTTTTTTTAATTTTCCAGTTTACCCCCCAAAAGTGGCCCCCTTGTTCAGAATTCATTAATTTACTTCACGCGTCCATCTTTGGGTCACCAATTTACATATGTTTACCAAATTTCAACTCGATCGGTCCAGTAGTTTCGGAGTAAATCGGCTGTGACAGACGGACAGACAGACGCACGAGTGACCCTAAAAATTACGTGAGGCCTTAATGTAACGGGCAAGCTAAAGTAAGCTTTAGCACTTGATAGTTTTAATGTGTCTTTATCAATTAACAAACGCGACTTTGCCTTCTTTAAATGAAATGCTTATATTAAAACCCACAGGAGCACGACTAAGGCAACCCTGTTCCTGATGCCGATATTCGGCTCGCAGTTCCTGTTGACCGCGTTCAGGCCGAATACGACCAACTGTACCAGCGAACAAGCCTACTATTACGTCACCTACACCGTAGAGGGACTGCAGGGCTTCATCGTAGCGATGCTGTATTGCTATATCAACAAGGAGGTATGTTTAGATAATATACATATGTCTGAGTCGAGTTTATTTATAGGACCGTTAGAGCGTGACGACTATTTTTGAGCGGCTTTTCCTATCAACTACTTTTAAAAAAGAATCACACTCTATGAAACAAACATCTAAAATACTAATATGGCATCTAGTGAATTCTAGTCACACAAAGCATCTATATAGCTTCACACAAAACAAATATCGTCGCTAAAATAAATCTCGACCTAGATTAGCCTAGACCTTGTTCCATAACTTATCCTATTTTCCAGGTACGCATGTTGATTAAAGCTACATACGAGAAAACAGAAAACGCGGTAGTGTCTCGCGTTCGTGGCGAATCCTACAGCCGACCAAGCCTTGGCCCAAACTCCAGGAGATTGACCTACAGCACTAACCTCCCCTCGCATTTCGAAGACACGAAAGACAATGACACCGTCATACCAAAGCTACACGTTGCTGAAATCATATCCATAAACACTACCGAAAAGCTAGCGGAGATTCTAGAGCCGGTATACGAAACAGTAAATATAGGAGAAGTAAACGAATGTTACGATGCATCGGCAGATCAATCACCAACACACGACAAGAAAATATACTATAATGACTACACAAACGCTTCGAGCACTTCTTATGAGAACGTAGATTGGATCAGATCTATGAAGTCACAAGAAAGCGATCTTATTAACTCCCAATGCGAATTAGATCCGGAATCAAAAGGACTTGAAGAAATAAATGGGCCTGAAGATTATTCCAAAGCAAATAAACAAGCAGTGGACAATGAAAATGATATAATTCTAAAACAATTAGAAAATGAAAGTGTTTTTGAAGATTCTTTAGAAGACACAGACCATGAGAGTATGTTCGAGGAAATATTCCAATATATCGTTCTTAGTAAAGAAAAACTTCGTTTCGACCCGGAGCTCTTATCTCCAAACAGGCCAAAAGAAGACCAAATTACGTTTGTAGATGAATAGACAAAAAAAGTTTAATTATTTTATATATAGATATGTATATTTGGTAAAGGGATTAGTTTAGTATATTTTTTTTTATGAATTAAATAGTAAAATTGTGTTGCAGTGACATGTTATAACGGACACGTTCCTTTGCGCAACTATATGCCTAATGCTGGCACACCCGTATCCCCTACACGTTAATCAATCAGTCAACTCGTTTAAAAATCTAGATCCTTTCGAACTCCCGCGCTTACAAAAGAGCCCGCTCACGGCCCGCGCTCGCAGTTCCAACTTGGACCTTAGACTAGCACCTCGTTTAAACATATAAAATGTGGTCGAAATTGTTAGTGGCTATGTTGTTGTGTTGGGGGGTGGAAAGCTTCCCCGACGGGGCGCCAATAGACGCGTGCGTAAAGGACCGACCTAATCAGCCCAACCATGGACAGCATCGGACCCAGCCGCTCTCCACGTTGCCGTACAGAGTGCTTGCTTCTGCGACCAATTATGGCCCCAACACTCCGATCACAGGTCAGTTTTTTAGCTAGCGTGTGACCTGCTTAAAGTCTCTTTCCTTTCCTAGTAGGTACAAGATAGTATAGGATGCCGAAATCGGGGATGTTAGGTACATCTTACATTACGTTAAATTCCTCTGCCTACACACCAAATAATGCACTGGCAATGTAGCACAAAACCACTGGCTATTCGAACAGTCCACAATTACGTGTATGCACTTACCTAAGGTAAACGTCCCAGTCCTCGACGTTGCACTAGTGTATGATGAGTGATGACATGAGCACTTTATGTCAAAGCAATATGGGGTAAATCCGAACTAAGAGGATTTTTCTTCATTCGAATTAAAAGCTATGTCACTTTGATATAAAGAACCCATGTCATACACTAGTGCAACGTCCAGGAGTAGGACGTTTACCTTATATGCCGCATCATTTTGGAGCCCAAAAAATAAAAGATACCTATACGGCTTTCAAATGTGGTTGATAAATATTAGGGGGACAAATCTTACACAAATCGAACTAGCCCCTAGAAAGCTCAATAGGGTGAATATCGGAGCGTTTTAACCGCCTAATTTCTTTGGACACTTTTTTTATTCATTTCATGTATAAGTTTCATGGTATTTCTTGTAAGATGATAAAAGTCAGGGTCCTTTACCAAACAACCGGAAATGTCATCGAAATGTAGAGACACTTCGACAAAAACATGTCCAAAGAAATTAGGCGGTTAAAACGCTCCGATATTCACCCAATAAGGCTTGTTTTAAGGGTACTAGACGACGATATATTTAATAAATTTAAATACATAGAAAACATCCAAGACTCAGACACAAATATTTGCCCCTACCGGGATTTGAATCCCGGACCTTCAGCTTCGTAGGAGTATCCAAGAGTAAAAGTACTTAGGTGTGTAACTAAAACGAATTCAATTTCGCCTGTGCATCTCAAATCTCAATGCCAACAATAATGTTAACGGTAGTAAACGAGTCACGATTCGAATTAAGTACATTGCCAAAATGTTCCATTATATTACAAAATTATTATGTTGCGAAATATTTTCGCTAGTGGTCGAAACGCAGAAATAAATGCCTCCGATAAGATCTTACGATTGCCAAATGAACATTGAAGTACTATTCAGAAGCTTTCATGATACAATGATTTATTTTTTCGCACAAACCATAGAAACGTACAAACGGAGGACCTAATGCATAGTGGCATTCTCTACAAGATAACCACAGGGCCAATATACATGATGGACAGTGGCAAAGAGAAATTTTTAACCACCTTTTGGACGCCATTCGACATGTACGAAAGTGACACTTAGGTCAGACCTAAACGCCAACTTTTGTTTGTCAGAATGTGATTATGAACCTTTCTTGAAGGCATGGAGGTGACTTTGACAGCGTATGCCATTACACGTGTAGTTGTTCTTGGCGCCATGGACACGACAATACGCAACACTTTTAGGTGTTTTTGGCGTCCAAAGAGTTAAGATTTCACTCTATTTAGAGTCGCTAATAAGAAGAATAAGAAGTGAGGATGGAGATTGATCTTAGAGATAGTAGCTCGTGTACTATTTCCGTTTCAAAACAACTTGTTAATTTTGGCAAAGGGATAGCTGTAAAGTAAACTAAAAGAAGGTAACAAGATACACTTTACTCGACTACTCTTAGGAATAAAGCGGTTATGATTCTTCATCCCCAATAGAAACGATACCTTTAGCTTACTTTACCACCTAAGGATATTTTTAATGCTTTATAACGGAACAATGGCGCTAGGGTGCTACGGAGCTACGCTCGTAGCAATTTGCGTAGCTGAGCTTTTGGTCCCTTCGGCCGCGTACGCAACCAGAGCTTCGTAACCAGTTGCGATCGAAAACTATGTCTGCCTTGTACGAAACCAGTTGCGATTAAAAACTAATTTCTACTTATTCGTAACCAGTTACGATCGAACACGTTTCTCCTTTGTACGTTTATCAATTTTCAAGTCTAAATCTCATGGATTTGAGGAGTTCCCATACAAAGTTTTGCCCCATTTTTTACCCCCTTTGAACTAATTTTTATCATTTTTACAGCCTATGACCTGGCCAGGGATTTTCTCGACCGATTAAGTAAAAGTTGCATCAAAATCCTCTATTCACTAAGCTTCCCTGCGTTTTTTGAAAAATATACATTTTCAAAAACGCAGACACAAAAAAATTAAAACTACAAAAAGTGCATGCTGCTGGGTTTGAACTCGGGGACGCCGACTCCGTAAGCTATGGGTGAAACCACTGGACTAACTATCAGTTGTAAGAACACGATGAATTTTTGAATATCTTGACGACATGTTACCATGGTAATGATACTGTTATAACCCCGCTCTTGCAACATTATATAGTTTCTAGTCGCCTCAGAACCTATTTTCATCCCATATTTTTCACGTTTTATCTATACATTGCTAAAAGTTTGAATGGGGTCGTTTTTACTTTCCAGTCAAGTTTATGGTTACCAATTTTCAAGTCTGTAGCTCGTACATTCAAGGAGTTCCCATACAAAGTTCAACCCCATTTTCTACCCCCTTTGAACCCTAATCTTTAAGATTTTTATAGCTTAAAACCTATCCGGCGATTCTCTCGACAGATTAGTAAAGTTTGCATCAAAATCCGTTCAGCCGTTTTCACGTGATGCTCGGACAAATAAACAGACAAACAGATAAACAGATAAACAGACAAAAATTCTAAAAACTGTTGGAACGTGTTCTGTTATCAATTCTAAGTATCCCCAGCCATTTTTTTTTCGTTTATCTTCCATGTACAGACTTTCGACCCTCTTCAGCTTTATTATATGTATAGATAGATAGATATTTTTTTGTAATATGAGACCGATCGAGGAAGGTGCCGTAACTGACCCAAAACGTAAGTGAGGAAACTGTTTATATTTTTCAAAAAAAATTGACGCAGCTGAAAAATCTGTAACTTTTTTCTGGTGCTAAGGAAGGTTATTCCTATCACCAAAAAAATGATCAGGCATTTCTAAAATTTTCATCCATTCCCAATTGCTTGAGAAAGTTTTCATATAAAATACATAGTACCTACTTGTTATGGCTTTTCACGATGCATAGATTGCTGTACAGGGCTGGCTAGCATGATCGCATTTATGTTAGACATAAAGCATTCGTCCTTTTCTGGCAAGTATGTAATTGCGAGAGGGACGAATGAATACCTACTTTATTTTAGTTTAACTCTCATTTTAAAACGGCTTGCTGGAATAATATGAAACTATTTATACATAATGGGATCGGCCAATCTAGGTCGGAAACTAGTGTCTGGTGCTAGAAACTATATGAAAAAAGAAGTTTAGTATGAAAAACTTATTTAGTCTAAATTTTTTTAAAAAACCAAACTACGTTTAGGTTCGAGCTTCCTGGGGAATCTTAAATCAGTTACCAAAAGCCCTTCGGCCGCGTACGCAACCAGAGCTTCGTAACCAGTTGCGATCGAAAACTATTTCTGCCTTGTACGAAACCAGTTGCGATCAAAAACTAATTTTTACTTATTCGTAACCAGTTAGGACCGAACACTTTTCTTTTTTGTACGAAACCTATGTCTGGCCAAAAATCTATGGTATTTTTAATTTTTTTTTGTACGAGTAGGTACTGTAGTAGGTATGTCATGATCATGATCATGATACTCACGATAATTTCTTAAACTGTATAATATCGACGAATTACAACTGCAAATATCGAGCAAATAAAGACATTCACAGTAATATACTTTCAAAGAATGTCAGTGCTCCACGTCGTTTAAGTCAGTGTCAGGGTACCAACAAGGTTATATTGTACATACTTGCCAACAATGTATTTGATTATTTCAACAAACTTTTTTTCCCTCAATAGGTAACATTTTTGTGTTCTGATTTTTGACCAGATGTACCTATGTATAACGTGTACAGTACTAATACTGTATGACTTAGACTTTGATTTAAGTTCCTATGTCCCCTGGATAATAAGGTGTATATATAATAGTCTTTGCTGACTTTTTGAACGGTCGAGAGGTTTCGTACAAAGAAGAAACGTGTTCGATCGTAACTGGTTACGAATAAGTAGAAATTAGTTTTTGATCGCAACTGGTTTCGTACAAGGCAGACATAGTTTTCGATCGCAACTGGTTACGAAGCTCTGGTTGCGTACGCGGCCGAAGGGAATTAAGTAGGTACTATTTTTTTTATGTATAAAACTTCAATGTTTGTGACATTCAGAAATATTATTATTATTATGAATACTCGGGTATAGTGAGCGTCCGCATGAGCTAGCTCTCGGGCCTTCGGCCCTCGGGCTCGCATAGAGAGCGCTCTCTAAAGCGATGTATAGGGCCTTTCATTCATACGAAAAGCTCGGCCTTCGGGCTCGCTTGCCTCGCCACTCACCTTCAGGACTTTAGAACTCAGATTTCGCTTTCAAAACACTTGGAGGTAGTGTGCGTCAGTCCTCGGGCTCGCATAGGAAGCGCTCTCTAAAACGGTTCTTTGGGCCTATCATTCCAACAAAAAGCTCGGCCTTTGGTCTCGCTTGCCTCGCCGCTCTTCTTCTGACTTCTCTCGCTCGGGACTTTGGTCTCCGGTTTCGCTTGCAAGACACCTGGGTTTAGTTAGTGTCCGTGAAGGCTCGCCCTCGGGCTCGCATTGAGAGCGCTCTCTGAAGGGTTGGTTTGGGCCTTTCATTCCTACGAAACGCTCGCTCTCGGGCCTTCGGCCCTCGGGCTCGCATAGAGAGCGCTCTCTGAAGGGTTGGTTTGGGCCTTTCATTCATACGAAAAGCTCGGCCTTCGGGCTCGCTTGCCTCACCCCTCAACTTTGGGACTTAAGGCTCATGTTTCGCTTGCAAGACACCTGT
The DNA here is from genome assembly GCA_932294315.1 of Epinotia nisella. Lineage (NCBI taxonomy): Eukaryota > Metazoa > Arthropoda > Insecta > Lepidoptera > Tortricidae > Epinotia > Epinotia nisella. The sequence goes on from OW028680.1 coordinate 11,021,766, forward strand.
GAATAGTAAGTATCCATGGAGTCTCGCCCTCGGGCCTTCGATGCTCTGGCTCGCATATGGAGCGCTATCGATAAGGGTACGTTGGGCCTTTCATTCCTACGAAAAGCTCAGCCTTCGGCCTCGCTTGCCTCCCCGTTTACCTTCAGGACTTTGGCTCTCAGGGGTAGTTTGACAAGACACCCGGAGATATAGAGTATCTTTGGGGTCTCGCCCTCGCTCGGTCCATTTGTTTCAATTATGAAATCTTATATTTAAATTCCGGTTTTGGTAATTTTTCTTCTACTATAAGTAGTTAGGTACTTCGTTTGCAATAAAGATTAAGTAAATCAATATAACTAAATATTATTGACGACAAAGTTTATGAGGATTTGAACTGTTACACGCATAATTTATAGAAATGAAATCGTAATAATCTAATTTATCAGTGTAGTAGGTATCGTATGGTGAAACATAAGAATATCATGTCATCCATAATTTATGCGCGTACGAAGTCGCGGGCAGAAGCTAGTATTAAATATGTGTGGTAAACTGACACTGGCAATGATATTGACACTTGCAGCAGCTATATTGATCATTACCAATGTCAGTTTACCACATATATTTAAGATAGTTTTTTGTAATATGAGACAGATCAAGGAAAGTGTCTATTTACCGTTCTTGTCCCAAAACGTAAATGAGGAAAATGTTTATATTTTTCAAAAATAATTGTCACAGCTGAAAAATCTGAAACTTTTTTCTGGTGCTAAGGAAGGTTATTCCTAACACCAAAAAAATTATCAGGCATTTCTAAAATTTTCATCCATTCCCCATTGTCCTTCCTACAAAGAATAATAACTTTGAAAATTGTGTTTAGATCTGGTGCTAACCATCGTCCTATCAAAGGACCATTGATAAAATCTTGTTACTCGTGTAGTAATAGTAACAGTATCGTACGTACGTTGCGCAATGCCATGCTCTTTGCATTGTAGGTCAAACAACTGAAGGCGAGAGCCGGTGGACCGGTTTGCCGGCGACTCCAGACAAACTGGAGCGGCAAACACGTTGTCAAAATACTTACTCAATGTGAAGTACTTTATTATTATTAGTTACGGGTAGAGGTATTACAGTGCTATTTATGCGCATGATAATTTAAATTCGAGAGATTGAAGTTTATATATCTCGCGAGATTTTTTACGACAGGGTTCAGAAAGAGTAAATAAAACATGAACCTGTTCACAGATAATTCCTAAATATTTTAGTTTCACTGAAAAGAAATTACGCTAAGAAAAATAAACAAGGATAATATCACAAAATAGTAGTCAAAAATTGTTTTATATTAGCATATATAAATATATACATTGTTTAGTAAATTAAAGATTGGAAAGCAACACTACTAATAAATCCACGTATTAAATGTCACTAGGCCGGGTGACAATGTGACTGGGAGCTTCAAGCGACATTGCCGCGAAAACCTGAAGAACCAACGAAGAGTTCGAAGCATGCCACCCGTAGTGATATTAAATACTTACGTGACTTTAACAATGGATTTTTTAGTAGTATGTTTGAAATATGATTTTGTGAGTATTGACTAAGTAGGTACTGGTCCTTTACTTCAATCCAAAATATCAAAAAACGTGATTGTGTTTGAATGTCTGGGAATAGAAATATGATTGCTAGTTTTTTTATTATGCGTCACTCTCCTTGCTGATAAGATGTTTATATCTATATATTCGTTACTAATACAAGACATAATTTCAGTTTTTGCGTACCTATAAAAAACTGAAATTATCCGTTTCTGGGGTTTGAAAACCGGTCAAATAAAATTTCGAATATTACCTAGACATATATTTCTCGAAACTATGGCCGCGGCAGTATCTCTCACTCATAGTGGCCTAGTCAAATGTGTATGTAATATTAACTTCGTTTTTAGGGTTCCGTACCCAAAGGATAAAACGGGACCCTATTACTAAGACCCCGCTGTCCGTCCGTCTGTCTGTCTGTCTGTCCGTCTGTCACCAGGCTGTATCTCATGAACCGTGATAGTTAGACAGTTGAAATTTTCACAGATGATGTATTCAATTCAATTCAATTTATTTTTATTTCGGACAAAGTCCATACCGTGTTAGTAACATACTACTTAATTCTAGGGTTAGTATTATGTATATTAATTTAGGGTTCTATACATTGGGGCATGCAGCTGCACCCAGTGCATTAGCCACGGTGAGTCCCACCGGTCGGCCAGCGTGCATAGGATGGTATTGGAGCTGGCGCGCCACCGTCTCAGCAGCGAGCTACATCGCTTCCTGATGATCGCGTGGAAGCTATCGATCCGCCCCTCCGCGAACATACCCGAGGCGCTGCAGTGTCGCGGCAGCCCGAACACCACCCTGTACGCGTTGTTATACTGGACTCGCAGAGCGCTGTATGCCCGCTGCGTATAGCTGATCCATAGGCTGCACGTGTAGAAGGACTGGCAATATGCTTTAAAAAGCGTAGCCTTCACCTTATCAGTACATCGTGCAAACCTACGAGCCAGCATGTTGCAGCACTTGCAGCGCACAGCCAGCGCTCTGCGTTCCCTCTCCATGTCCATGTTGTCACACATGTCATCCGTGACCCAGTGGCCCAAATATTTAAAATGCTGGACTTGTGCTAAGGGTGTCCCAGAAACAGTCACAGAGGGGACTCTGTAGCTCTTATTGCCTGCTTTAAAAAGCATAATCTCGCTTTTTTTAGCATTATATTTGAGCCCATGGGCCTCCGCGTATGACTCACATTTGCGCAATAAACTAATTAAGCCACCCACTGAGGGGCTCAGCAGCACCATGCCATCCGCGTAGCTGATGTTATTCACGCGCACCCCATCTATAGAACACCCCACACTGGCTGCTGAGCTCCTCCAGCAGTCGGTTCATGTACAGTCGACGCCAAAAATACGTTCACACTTTTGCACCTTATTCCATTGCAATAAGGCGAATAGTATAAACGAATTTTTGGCGTCGACCGTACAGGTTGAAGAGGCGATGCGAACTTAACCCCCTTTGCCTCACCCCGCACTTCAACCTGTACACCTCCGAATACGCTCCAGCCCACTTGACACTATTTTCTTGGTTATCATTATCATACCAGAACTTGAGTAACGAAGTCACCTCACACGGCAAGTCAGTCTCAGATTGTAACTTACGCCACAGCATGTCATAAGATACCAGGTCGAATGCAATTTTGACAGGTCCAAGTAACATGCATACACCGGCGTTTTTCTAGCCGTGTAGTACTGGACAGTCTGATTTAGACATAGGATGGCAGATTCGGTGGATAAGCCAGCTCTAAAGCCGAACTGGGCGTCGTGCAGGCGGATATGCTTTGCCAGCTGTTTGTCAAGCAGACCTTGGTATTTCTGTTGACGCTATAACAACAAATACTAAAAAAAAATATATATATAGGGGCTCCCATACAACATACGTGATTTTTATGCTCGTTTTTATAGATAATGGTAAGGAACCCTTCGTGCGCGAGTCCCACTCGCACTTCGCCGGTTTTTTTTATTAATCCCAAGGCGCCAATTTTTCGATTTCGATTTTCACGAATCCCGGTATTGCATTCCCTTGTAGGTATATAGTCGACTACAAAGAGTTCGATACGGCCAAACATACAAAAATATGTACTTATACTTATACACTACTTTACTGCCTTAACATTAACGTCGTGCACATACGATAAAATAAAATAATTAGAGAGAAGGACCTTACAGGCAAAAAAAAGAATGGGAAAATACGTAGAATGCGAATGCGCAATAAAAAATCAAATATTTCAGGAAACGATCTAACTTATATGGACTAAGCTTATTTTTTATGCACTGCACTAATTTATCCTAAATTTGGCAGACTAAATTAAATAGCCTTCATCAATTCTTGATCAGGCTGTTTGAAATAAGATCGTTCTTAAATATAACTCCTAAATCTAGAGCTAAGTAATTTATAGGGAAAAACAAAGGGTTAATTTAAGTGATAAAAATGAAAATTTTAAGCATTAAGCGCCGAGGACGTAACCTAACCTAACTAAATAATGTAGACCACCATATTCAGTTCACAAATACAACATAGTAGGGCACTACCTATAGCATAGCACCCCTCAATTCAACCTCATTTGAATGGAACTGGATTATAATATCCTACAAAAAACATAAGAGCTAACGGTGGGGAGACATTTTTCGTATCTGTCAATGGCTATTATTATGAACCCTTGGCACCTTTATTTCGCAACAATACCCTATTTCCAGTGACAATCGAGGGGGCCGACACCTTCAAAGGGTTCTTCGTCCAAGCGAGGTCGGTGGAGGACGACCGCTGGCTCGGCTCGTGGGAGCAGGCGCCCAACACCACGGTGCACCCCGAGTGCGCCGCCGTCACACACGCCGACCCGCGGGAGAAGACGCGGGCGACGCTAGTGTGGCGAGCGCCGCCCGATGCTCAGGGACGGGTTTATTTCACGTAAGTCCTGTTCTTTTATTGACGCCCGGTTTTAAAAAGATCCGTTATTTATTTATTTATCAGCTTACTTAAACTAAACATTTTTGCATGATATCTTAGGTAAGTAAAGGTAAACATATTAAGAAACTAATCATATGTTGTTTTACGATACAAGTGTAGGTATTACATTAAGTTAAAGTAAGCCACCTTCCGTACTAGTTAAAACTGTATTACGGCAAGGTACCCTCCTTCTCCCCATGATCAGCAGTGTTGTAATGTTGGTAAGTAGGTAATGTCAAAATTATACTTTTCTCAAACATGCAATGAAATGTTGTCATTACGTGCGTTATAATATAACAGGCTGCAAAGTGTCATGTTTCGGGCGGAACAACTCGAGAGAACTGTAAAGGAATTTCATACAAAATTGAAGACCTAGGCAGGGAAGTATTTTTTTTTAAATTTTAATGTAAACATGGCGTCTGTGTTCATGAACAGGCTAAACAGCTAAATTATATTTTTGAGTGTTTTTTGTGTTCGGTTACCGCGATATTAAATTTGTTTTTTGAGTAGTGTATTTTTTTCATTGCATATGTTTGAGAAAAGCACTATGCATGCCTGACCGTGAAAAGAGCTTGCCGGAAAAGTAGGTAGGATAGTGATACGAAGCCGGCAAGCTCTTTTCTTTCCCGGCGTCTGCAGTAATGTACTAGAGTTACTAAAATTTGATCTGAGATTTGGTCTAACGCAAGCTTTGAACAACCACGAAGCCTAAATTTGTCAATAGCTGTTGGTGCCCGGAACGCCCACAACAACTACAGTCTACAATTTGGTTTGGTATTTTCATCAATCAAAAATTAAATTATAAAAGTATTTTTTTATATAGTTTTTACCATAATATATTAGAATATACCACTATTTTGTTATAAAAACATAAGATTTATTTTTAATTTGAAAATTAAAATCGTAGTTTTAGTATCTGTATATTCTCGTATGTCACGTGACCGAAATAACAATAAGTTTACGTTGTACAACTGAGGTCAGAACAAAAACAATAGCCAGACAAAATATGAATAAAATGAAACTTCTGATATATATTTATAAATATTGTCATGTCAAAATGAATGTACAAATCATGAACTATTTTAAAAAAAATGGGTCAAGTTACTTGTAAAGCTTTTTATTACATAAAATTAACGAAAAAGCGCAAAGCGCAAAGCGCCTGTGGCCGTCCGTGGCTTAAGTGGTACGAGTTTTCGTCCGCGTCCACAGCCGTCTTTAGCTGTCAAAAGGTTAAAGGATATTTTGCTCTTATGACTTCACGATGATGGCGACTAAGGCGACTGCCTTTTTGGCGCGATTTTTTCTTTGCATAAAGCGATAATATTTTCAGGAAATAAAAAGGTAAATCGCAAGTAGCTGGCCACCCTACAATAGCTGGCCCCCTTATACTAAAAATTTACTCTGTTCCCCTACAAACAAAATTCAATTTAGTATGACGTGGCCAGTTATTGAAGGGTGGCCAGTAATTGAAACATTATACTAAAATGAATATATACGAACATTTAAAAAATTTGGTTTTAAAAAAAAATTAAAATAATCCATTAAGTACTTAACCACGATGAGTTTGGCATTGATTAGAATAGCTGTTAGTTCATATACTTTGACTTATTTATATAGCAAAACTGTTTCCTCCAATCGCATTCTAATCGCGGTTCGATAATATAGATAAATGTAGTTGTCATTATCGAAATCTGAACATCAAAAACACCGAATCGTCGAGAGTGAGAGTATTGTGCAGAGGGGTCATTCTTCTTTTTTACCCACAATTGCTTGTCCTCATTTTACCATACGTCATTAGTTAGAGTATTGGTTATTAATGTTTTAGTGTTTGAATGTACGTCCATACATTTTATTCATCTATTAGAACTAAATAGTCTTTCACTTTCTCTATCCAGTTATTTTTTTATAAGTTTGTTTTTCATAGAATCGCGTGACAGAGTGGTAATCCAAAATGTGGTCTCTGCTGAAAACGGCCACTCTGTCACAATATTACCTGAAAAGCTACCATAAAGAAAAAAACATTATCGCCACGGAAATAATCATTAATTAGTCCAAATAAAAGATACATGCAACGTTTATTAAAATCAAACATTAAAACCATGATTATCAATAGTTGAAAAACGCAAAAAACAGAAAAATGACGATAATATATTGTAGGTAAAAAAGAAGAACGACCCAGAGTGCCGAGACAGACGCACGGGAGCCATTGCGCTCATTTAAGTAAGATTTTAGTCGCTCTTCTGTAGTAAAGAGTTGGTTCGTGATAAACGTCACGTCTCAATGCTCATATAGTATTTTAAGGGTGATTCCTTACACAGTTGGAACTACTATTTCTAATCTTTATAGAATTAGTATTGTCGATATAACTGTAAATGTTCTAAAATGACTCGAATAGGGCCTTAAATGAGGCTATTGAGCAGGGTCCCTTGTGTCCTCATAAGTGCCATTTAATAAACACGCGTGCACACATACCTGTACCAGTAAGTTCCTTTCACTTCTACACATTTACGCGTTGTGTAACACTGTAACGCCTTAACGGGCGACCTTCAGATAAAATCCGTTTGAGAGCAACTAAAATAGTCCATCGTTAAGAAACTTCCGTTCGGCGTACATTTTGACCTTTGTGGTCGGCACTCACCTTTTAATTGACATGTATTTTGAAATAACGTGATTAATGGTTTATGAGGGTTACTCGTAATTTACATTACATGAACAAGACCATTATACAGGGTAAAATAGGGGTCGTGGAGCAAGAAAGAAGCATTTAACTTACTTTCCCCTAAGGATCACGATAGGTTAGGACTAACAGTATTCCTGCGACTTATTTTAGTCAGTACAGCAAATAATAAAAAAAAAACTGGGATGATTTGCGATCATGGTCACCCTTCTGTTTCCCAAGAAAACTTAACAATCATCGCAGTATTGGCAAATTGGGATATCGCTGATGAAACATCTCACCTGTTCTGGTAGTGTTGTTTGTTTGATAGTAAAACATAACTATACCTAGATATTTTTCTAGCACGAACGACTTATTGTAAGTGATTGACAAAATAAAAACATCGACAGTTCTGTTATCGATAAGTACCACTTCAACTTTTTCAAGGGTGCGTTAAAAAATAGACAATAATAAAAAAAAAAAACAATTTATTTATATTTTACATACTTCAGAAAACAATTTGCAATACTTTCGTAACTTTCTTTCTTCGTGTCACTGAATATTAATTATCCCCTAAGTTACTCCATAACACACACACCGAAATTGTCTTTCAAATCGACGCAGAATATCACAACATGTAGTTTTTTTAATCTTTGTTGACACGTTTATTGACTTTGACTTGCTGTGACATTATTACTCATATTTTATCAGACAGTTTGTTTTCAAAGAGGTTGTAATGGGAAAAGTAGGGTAACCAGGCATTTTAAGTTAACCTTTTTAATTAATAACGAACCATCTTTGTTTCAAATGAAATATATACGGTAACATCGCAACCGTTTACTGAGTCAGAAAAAAATGGTTGAGATCACGACCCCTATTTCACCCTGTATATGTAAAATACACATAAATAAATATAGCACCTAAACAAGTTTAACGCAGTTTTGTGAATCTGGGATAAACTGCTACTACACCTATTTTGAACTTTAAATACAATCTATTGCTATACGTCATCCCGAAAGATGTCGCGTAGTTAACTACAGTATATTGTATACAATGTATTTTTTCTTTCAGCGGCACTGTATTGAAGAACTACGGAACATTCTGGGCGAATTTAATAGCGGAGGCGCCACAGGACCCGGCACAGTTGCAGATTCTTGGCTAAATAAATACTAAGTAGAGTAATAAGATTACGAGTTCTTTCTCAAAATAATAGCTGTTTAGGCGAATTTGGACCAATCGAAAACACAGAAATTGTATCGCTGCAAATAGTCGCCACATGTGTTCGTAAGTTATTACGGCAGTGGCGGCAATAAGAATTATTCCACTTAGGTACGTCAGTTTCCGTTTAACGCCATTTTTTGCTAATTCGACAGTTTAGACGCCCTATTTTTAGGTAGTTTGCTAGTATCCTAACTGCGGCGCTACTACGGAAATCGAAGTTTGTAAATCGCCGTCCTTGTCTCTAGAGTATAAAGTATGGTAGCGACGGAGATATCCGAACTTTGAATACCTATTTATACCTATACTCGTAGCTTTGGAATGGACGAAATTAGTGTTCTGCTGTTCCTATTGTCAGTCCTGTAGGTATATGAATTTTCAGTATCTCGATGTAAGACAATGAATTTTCTGAAAATTTAATGTTATGTATTTCGTGATTTTAATCAGTGATCAGGAGTAATTTTTTCCGTTTCTGTAATTGATACCATACACGATTAACTTGAAGTTACCTAAAACAAAACGTTCTTTTTTTTGCGGAATAAAACTATACAAGGAATTACTTTATAATTCAAAATCACTTTCACCCTACTTTAAATTCATGAGAATATAACCTCCAAAATAGTTTCATAAAATAACCTAAAAACCTTTGTGTCCAATAATTTGACGTATGTATTTACTTAATTCAAGAAATGTAGGGTGACCAAACATTCAGTGGACATTAGTGTTAACATTATCATTGAATTTAATTAACTTAACAGTGATTTAATTGCATGAGACCTCCGTTTTATCTGTAGTAACTTTCGTGCAGATATGTGTAGTTTTTTGTGTGGGATGGTCAAATCAGGCCTGAATATAGTTTTTTGAGCAATGTATCCCAAAAGTCAGCTAAGTATATTTAGGATATGATAAGCCCAAAGTATGGTATTTGGAAACAATTTATAATGTTCATGTACGAACGTTGGATATTGATTTTGATATTATGTGTATAGGGCGTCATACAAAAAGCAAGCACCAACAAATATTGAGTGCAATAAATAATTTTAAGTATAATAGTGCTAAAATAAAACAATTGAAATGTTAAATAAGTATTTTATTTCATGCATGGTTTGTGTTACATAGTTCATCAAAATAATCTCCAGAGTACGTTTAAAAAATAAAGAGCATTTGGATTCGGCTACCTACGAATAGTACGAATACCAAGCTTTTTGAAAACAGTTTAGTGAAAGCAATTGTTATCACAATAGTAAATGCGAGCGAATTAACTAAATTACTCTTGAGTAAAGGCACTAGGCAACTAAAGCTCCACATTGAATACACTAAATCTTCCAGCTTAGCATAAAGACAAGCGTTTCACGAATTCAGTTCTTGTTGCATAAGTTTTAAGGAGCTTTTAGCTTCATCACTGGCCGCTTGATGTCCATCAGATCGCATAGCTCGTTCCTTATTGGTCTTAATTCAGCTACATCCTTCTCCCAGTTAGTTTTTTCGAGAATAGTCATCACCTAGAAAGACATAATAAGGAGATATTATAAGATTTGTGTTTTCTAGCCGACAAGTGCCAGCTACTTACATGTTTATACTAGTAGATTGCAGTGGCATGGAATCAATAATCATAATATCCGTAGGTTATAAATAGGTAGGTTAGGTTCTTTAGGTATCTTCAGATACCCGAAAGGCAAACAGACCAGAAATAGGAACCCGGGCTCTCTGTAAAGTTTCGATTGCAAAAATTGCGAACCGCATTCCGGCTTCTGATATATATTGTATAACAGAGACATCCAATCAATCAATATATGTTGCCAAACAGTTCTCTGGTCCCCTCCCCCCTTCAAAGTACAGTCAAGGGCACTAATTCACCCGGAAAATTTCATAAATATGTTTACTACAATCTTATTGTTGCAGTAATAAGGTCTGTACATATTTTCGAGACTTTGTCGTCTGGCTGCTGGTGGGGGCTGAATAACAAAGGACCGCGCGCGCGCGGCAACATGGCTTTTTATAAAGCCTCAGGGTCTCAGGTGGACAAATCACAAAACATGTCGCGGTCCGTAATTTTTGCGAACGAACATCTCATTGGAGCCTGCACTAGCTAATCTGTATTACTCGTATTATTTCTTCGAGAACTTCGGTGGGAATCGATTTTTAATGAAAGCCACGCCGGTTATATTTTGTCATAAATAATTAAGATGGCAGATGTACTTACGGCGTGGGTGGTAATATGACTCGAAGAATAAGCGAAGTGGACTAAAATAGTGGTCACCATATGAACAAAATTATTATTTACGGGCCTCTTCATGAACTCTTCGTACGGCTAGGTGGTTGTAATTTTTGTTGATATTGAACGAATTAACTAGTTTGCGATCGCGATGGGGCGAGGAGCGATTCAATATGTAACCCTCGTTTGCTTACGAGCTGTACACTGCCGCCTGCCGCTTTCTTGACGTTGTCGGACCATCTCGCTGGAGCCCTACCCCGGGCTCGACTACCAGCCAGCCTTCCGGGCTGTTGGTTCCACTGCTAGGTTTCACTAGTGGTTCCAGCAGGATTTTCAAGTACTCGTGGAACCATTTACCTAGTGGAACCAACAATATTAGTTTTAGGCAGTATTATTTTGGACAAGCGGCCCACTGGCCATATTTGACTTCTTCTTGGTTTACCCTTGAATTGCCGGCAGACATTTCATCGAATATTATTTCATCGACAACGTTTCAAGTATTTGCATTTCATCGACGTACGACGATGTCTGTCAAACCAAATGACTTGTCGATGAAATACTTGAAACGTTGTCGATGAAATAATATTCGATGAAATGTCTGTCGGCGATTCAAGGGTACCCGTAGCGGGGCTTCGTCAAAACTGTCAAAAGACCAGACCATACATTAATAGGAGAACCTTGACATTTTTTCTATTTTCATAACCAGAACCTATTAATGTATGGTTTACTGGTATGTCGACAGGTTTGGCGGAGACCCGCTCGGCGGGGCTCCTATTTCTGGTCGGTTTGCCCTTCGGGCATCTGACGATACTTAACGAACCTAACCTACCTATCTAGAACCTATATTTTACAACAGAAGTGGATATAAAAATATTTGCAAATCCTGATAACCCCACCATTATTATGCGGTGGGTTCACGAGTACTTGAAAATCCTGCTGAACCCACTAGTGGAACCCAACAGTGGAACCAACCGTCCGGAGGGCCATCCATTTGGGGTAGAATAATTAGCTTCTCCAGATGAGCTAGTGGCGTTACCTGGTCGATATTGTCGTCAGGCACGGAGCACTCGTCGCCGTACAGCGTGAGCGCTTCGTAGAGGCGCGCGGCGGCGCAGCGCCGCACGTAGCGGTCGGCGTAGCACAAGTAGATCACGAGCTGGCCCAGCGACTGGCGGCACACCGCGCCGCCCACCTGGGGAGAGGGAGTTATGTTGTTCTCACCACACTTGCTCGTAAATGGTCTTATTCCATGCCTTTATACAGAAGAACAATGACCTAAATTGTTCCCGCGGGAGTTATGGCGAGTTTGTATTCCCTAGGGAGTAATGAGCCACATCTGATTGGCTTAAGCAAATCTAGTTGAACTGTGATTGGTTGAAAAAAAAAACTAGTTGGCCAAGCGCCGCAAGAATACTGATATGTGATTGGTTGAAATATTGAAGCTGCGCGCTCCACTAGCACTGATCTGGAAGTGAAGTTGTCAATTTTTGATTGGTGCGGTTGTATGAAACTTAGATTTTTCTGTTTTTTGTAATTATTTATTTCCTCGCAAATGTAATGAAAAACATTATGTATAACACGGGCGTAAGAATATTGCAAACTCGCAATATTGTACTTACGCCCCTCGTTAAACAATATACTATTATAGTCTGTCTCTATAGGCATTTAAAACTAAACCACTTGACCCGGCTAATCAGCCAATCGAACTAGTTCATTAATACTGCAATATGCCATTGACTGCGTGAGCAAGTCACGTAGTTTACAGCGGTCTGTTTCTGAAACGCTGGTAGAATTTCACTTGTAAAAGTGGTATTACGGCCTAATTGCAGAACAAAACACATATATTTCATTTATGAGCAATTTTATTAAATCGGGTGTTGAACGCCGCCTAAAGTTACGAGTAGTCGTGACAAGGTTACATCCTTTTCCTTGTAAAAGTTGAGATCGTCAAATTTTAACAAAGTTATGAATGTCAAAAAGCTTTCACCGGTTCTGAAATATAAACCTCTGCCACGAGAAGAACGCCGCAAGAAACTCAGCGAGGTATTTCAAAACAGTATACATTTTATCGTCGGGTGATTACCAAATCTCACTAATTACACGTAACCAATAGATAAAGGAAAACTCAACCGTATTACTACTTCGATACAGTTGATATTTCTTATATTATTTTTCTACATTTATTGTTTTCATCTGAATTCGTTTTCATTGTAGTACAAGATAGTCATATATACACATATATTTAATTTAATTATAATAATAAAATAATAAATTCGTTTATTTCCAGACAACATCGGTCCACAATTCACATAAAAATAATATCAAATTAAATTAAAATACACATCAAAAAAATTAAAATAAAATAAATTAAATTACATAATGGTGTTAGAAAAAACCTTATGACACGGCGTGGAGCGCAGTGCAGTGGTTTATGTAAGCCCCATCCCACCTGCCTGCAAACATTGCTAGGATGCTGTTGGTACTGGCCCTCACCCTCCCCAGTAGCGAGGCGGCTCGCTTGCGCATGATGGCCGAGAAGCTATCGACGCGCGCCTCCGCGAACATAGTTGACGCGCTGCAGTATCGAGGCAGCCCCATCAGCACCCTAAATGCATTGTTGTACTGCACTCGTAAGGCGCTGTACTGCTTTTGCGTATAGTCCGCCCACAGGCTACCCGTGTAGAAAGACGTGCAAAATGCTCTGAATAATGTCAGCTTTACAGCAGTTGAGCTACGGGCAAACCTGCGGGCGACCATGTTTGCTCTACCAGCCAGCGCCCTGCGCTCCCTTTCAATATCGGCACCGTCCTTGAGGTCAGAGGAAATCATGTGACCAAGGTATTTAAATTGGGATACCATTTTTAACGGACTATTGTCCAGTTTTAACGTGGGAGCTGCCACACTTTTTCCTCTGTGTGTGGCTATATTATGTGGCTATATTTAAGCCTTTATTCGGCAATGTCCAGCCAGCAGGACATACTCTGACAAGTGACAGTCTTGGCATTTTTTTCCTGACCGGAATCGTTTGGACTATTCAGCGTCACCGAGGCTTAACCTTTCGCTATTTTTGCCGAATAAAGGGATAAACAATCGTTTGTGTTTTTATAATACGACTTACCTGTATCAATTGACAAAGGACATTGATTGAGTCTAGTAGCTTATAGATATTTTTTCCGCCTCGTAGTTCTAGCAAAAGGTATTTGAGAATGTCTGAAGCAAACGTTGATTCCGGGTCCTCTAATATTGGCGAAACGGAACCTAAAAGAAAAATTTGGTTTGAAAAAAAAAAGTAATTAAAAGTTATGAGAATAAATGGATGGTTATCTGAATAACCATCCATAAGGAATTTAAAATAATGTAAACAGTAAACCACGTGACCCGGCTAATCAAACTAACTTTTTGTATAGTCAAATAAAGTTCAGAGGGTCGTTCTTCTTTTTTACCGACAATGAACCGAGGTTTTTCTATTTTTTTTTTGTTTTTGAACTATCGAAAATTGTGGTTTTAAAGTGCGATTTAAAAAAAAATGCATAGGTTTCTTCATTAGAACTAATTAAAGTTTCCTTTCTGGCCAATATAAATATTTATTTACGGTTGGTTTCTAAAAAAAAACATGTGACAAAGTGGACTCTTTCAGTGGGGACAACATTTTGGTTTACCACTCTGTCACGGCATTCTACGAAAAAAAAAACATTTAAAAAAATGCTAGTTAGAGAAAGTGAAATATTAAATATCCCTAATTATTAAAATAATATGGACGTTCATTCGAACATATTATAAAACCGTAAACATCATTACTCAAATGAGATGCCGTAATAAGACGAAGGACAGGCTATTGTCGGTCGAAAAGAAGAACGACCCCAGAGCTCACCAATCCATAATGGCGAGGTTGTCCGTCTTCGAATTAGATAAGAACTATATTATACGATTAGCTGCATGAGCAACTCACATGCTTTTGTTTGTTTACATTATTTGAAATGCTTAAACAACTGAGTGTTATTCAGTGGTAACAGCTGGAAAAAAAATCCCCATCTTTTACCACTAAAGTACTAAGTGGTAACTGCCGGGAAAAAAATCTCAGTAGTTAGACATCATTTACTATTCACATTTGTTCCCACTGGTAAAATGGGAAAAAAAATCTCAGCTGTTACCACTGGTAACTAATTGGTGTTAATAATCCCAGTATGCAGTATAATGACAATTTAGGGCTCGGTTTTACTTTGGTTGTCTCGGGTGGTCTCACCTCTGGTGGTTTGGTGGATAAACATATCTATCCTGAATGTATATTTTAAGGTTATTTTTTGGGTTAGTAAAATAATGGTTGTAACCGTATTGACTCATGCCGCCCAAGGCGCCAGATTTCAACAATTTTCTTTCGTTTCTTAACATTTCAAAAATATTCGAAATTCACCTTTCTAAATACCTTGTTTATTTGAAATTTCAGTAACATAAATGTTGTGTGCTGGGCGGCACGAGAATAGATAAATAAATTTATCATGTAGGTTACCTGAACTCAGAAGCCTGTCCAAGAAATTAAATATCGCCGCAGTGATGCGCTTCACGTGGATATTATCAGCAAAAACTTTAATAATTGTGTCACAGATCGATTTCAGCATTTCCTTATCACTGTGTAATGTGTTTAAATACGCGTATAGAGACTGTGTGGTATGTTTAACCTGGAACAAAAGTTATACAATAAAATTATAATGTTAACGGATTTTTATAATTTTATTGATCTTTGCACTGATTACACGTGATTACGTAATACAATAATCAACGACGAGTAAATAATACATAATAACAATATCTGTGTTAGGTTTCGTTTCTCCGTAATAAGAGATTAACTAGGTCGTTCTATAAGGGGTCGAAATATTGAGACCTCTTATGAATTTTATTAGCAGCGAGCTGTCTTGCGGCGAGATAAGACTATCTGTCTCTTCTCAAGTGTTCTAATTAGACTATATTAGGAATTAGGACTATATAGATTAGGCTAACCGTGCTGTAGGGATCCTCTAAGTCATACGAGGGGTGTTCAATAAGTAGTGAGAATCGGCATGCTTCCGTCTCATTATGATAATTTCCGATTGTAGATCATATACTGTGTCACTATTCATTAATACAGTGACTAAGTAAAATAAAACCGGCCAAGTGCGAGTCGGACTCGCGCACGAAGGGTTCCGTACCATTATCTATAAAAACGGCAAAAAAATCATGTCTGTTGTATGGGAGCCCTAGTCCGACTCGCACTTGGCTGGTTTTTTAGTATTTGTTGTTATAGCGGCAACAGAAATACATAATCTGAGAAAATTTCAACTCTCTAGCTATCACGGTTCTTGAGATACAGCCTGGTGGCAGACAGACGGACGGACGGACGGACGGACAGACAGACGGACGGACGGACGGACGGACAGACAGACGGACGGACGGACGGACAGCGAAGTCTTAGTAATAGGGTCCCATTTTTACCCGTTGGGTACGGAACCCTAAAAAGGATTCTCTTCTTCATTTGTTTTTCTTTAATAGCTAAACAAAGATGGTGGTAAATAACAAAATCTGACGTCACTTAAATGTGAGGATATTTTGTTAAATGTTCGGAGCGGTGTTGGCAAAATTCTGGTGTGGTATTAAAAAAAATGTATTTTAAAATTAGTAGTTTATCTATTTTGATGCCACGAAATTAAGAATTGTATATATTTAAAATCGTAACTTACCAAACTCTCCGTCAATTCCCCAGCACTGACCACCAATCCTTTAACCACGCTATACCTATACGCGGGGTAGGTCAACAACTGCACGAAGCGCGGCATGGTATGTCCCGGGAACAGCCACAGCACCACGTTGGAGTTGTCACTGTTCGGTGGTTTGTCCACGTCTTCGTCTTTAGCTTCGGGCTTCCGTTCCAGCTCTTCGGGGGGGAAAATGCGCTTCAACGCGTCGTGGTGTGGAATGTTCGAGATTGGTGGGTCACTGAAATAGATTATTACTTTTATTTTATTGTTATGGGAAACAAACAGCGGCAATAATACACATATCAAAACAAAGCTAATACAGAAGCCAATACAGTTTCTACTTAAAGACAAAACATACTTTACAAATGATTGCTCTGAGGGTACAACATGCATGAGGTGAGAACCACGAAAGGACCACGCACCAAGGACGGGTTCCGCGCCTATTAAAAAGGTCGTATCGTGACACAAAACTTACGGCGCTTACGTCCTTTTCTGTAGGAAACCAACTTTGTTGAAAATGATTTTCTGTATAAGTTAATAAGCCCTATTGTCCATGATTGGACGGGGGGGGGGGGGGGGGGGAGTACACAATTTTTGTGACTTTCGGGGCAATTATCTCCGACTCTAACCACTTAATCAAAAAAAATGCTGAGAAACCTTATATTTATTTTGAAAGGCCTATCGATTGATGTGCTAAACGTGGACTTACAATGTTTTTTCTTGACTTGCAGTTACTTTACATATATGGACTGAACCCCTAAAAAATATTTTTTCACGCCACTGCTCGGAAATGTGACAAAAGATGGTCAGAATTCAGGCTTCAAAGCTGGTGTTAGTTGGACGTCGCACGAACAGGCCATCTATGACGTCAAACTGACCAACAATGTTGTTGTTAGTCAGTTTGAACAGCGATCGACCAATCACAGAGCACCGCGCGCGGTCGCGCCGGCGTGCGTGCTCCTCCTCCGCGCCGGGCGCGAGGCAAGCGAGCCTGTTTAATATTATGATCTTTAATTTTGATTTAAAATTATAATCATTTGCAATTTCCTTGCAGTAGGCGTGAAAAGCACTATGTTAAGCCTCGGCTGAAAGTGCAATAGCTGGACTCGTACTTTCGAGGGCCTCCGCTACGCGTCGGCCCTCGAACTAACTCGTCCATCTATTGCTTATTTTCTAGCCTCTACAACAATGTACTATTTAGTCATTTTATGTAATGACATTACTATGTAGCGGCTAACAACCCGCTTACTAACACGGTTCTCAGACTACATTAGTAACTGACTTGTAAATGAGCGCCGTGAATATCCGGCCGGCGTGCGCGCGCGTGCGGTCGATCTTCTCGACGGCCTGCTGCGCCACGCCACACGCCACGTCGCGTACCATGTCCGCGGCGTTCAGGTGTGGCGCCTCTACCGCACATTGGCTGCAGATGCTTACTAACACGGTTCTCAGACTACATTAGTAACTGACTTGTAAATGAGCGCCGTGAATATCCGGCCGGCGTGCGCGCGCGTGCGGTCGATCTTCTCGACGGCCTGCTGCGCCACGCCACACGCCACGTCGCGTACCATGTCCGCGGCGTTCAGGTGTGGCGCCTCTACCGCACATTGGCTGCAGATCGTGAGCAGACCTTGCAAACAATCGTTTCATTTACACACGACCCTTTCAGATATGATAACACCCGTGTGTACAGTCGCGGAATGAAAAGGTTCGTCACTTTTGGACCAACATCATTAATTCCTCGACTATGTATACGAGGTGCGGTCCAAAAGTATCTGGCTGGAGAAATATGGCGGTTTCAAAATAAAATGTGTCATTGTGATTGTCATTTATTCAGCTTGTTCGTGTATAGTTTTGACGTTTCTGTTGGTTGTGGTCTTGATTTGACGGAGTTTAGAACACTAGGAAGTCTGAAAGTTTTCGAAATGTTTAAGTTGGAATATATAGCCCAACTGATATATAATATAGCCCGTCCGATAAAAAAAAAAGGTTAGATGATGATGTGTACGGGGATACCCCTCCGTCATTTTCCACTATTAACCCTTTGAACGCCAAGAACCTATAAAGTGGTCGTGTGTCGTCGTGCCCACTATGCCAACAACCCCTAAAAAGGTCGGTCGGAGCGAAGGTGTATCAGGTTAATTTACATTTGCTTTAAAATACGTATTCAATATAAATAAAATAAAAAAGACAATGAATGTTTAATTTAAATCTATATAATTACTTCCGGGTGGAAAGTTTGTTGGATTCTTGAATAAAGCATCTTAGAATAACGTTTTAGAATGAAATAAACAAAAAAAAAACGCTATTATAAATTAATGTTTTTCGAAACCGTATTTTGCCTGTTGAAAAGCCGCCTAGAAAGGCCAAAGTAACACAATCCACCAAAAAAGATAATGGCTACGGTATTCTGGGATTGTCACGGAACACTACTGATTGTCATAAAAGAAAAGAACACCACGGTAAATGGTAGCTACTACGCCACTCTTATTGAGCAGTTACGAGAGCCGATCAAGCAGAAGCGTCGTGGAAAACTTAGCAGAGGTGTTCGGCTCCTCCACGACAATGCACCCGCTCACACTGCTTCAATTGCCAAGGCTGTTGCAAAATTTGGCTTCGAGGACATTCGCCACCCACCTTATAGTGCCGAGTGACTATTATTTGTTCTCGAAACTTAAGGCAGACTTAAGGGGAAGAAGATTTTCTTCAGATGATGAACTGGCCCGTGCGGTTTACGCCCATTTTGAGGACAAAACTTCAGAGTATTTTTAAAAGGGGATAAAAGGGGAGAGGGGAGGGGTCGGGTCTGAAAATGCATTGAAATAGAGGGAGACTATATCGAAAAATAAAAAAAAGTTTTGTAAATACATATTCTTCTTTTCTTTGTTAGGCCGGAAACTTTTGAACCGCATCGTACATACTAACTTTAATATTAGTGAGAAAATAACGATTACCGAAAACGTCGGTCAAATATTGATATCCCTATAATATCAAAACAATCAACATTTCTAAGATACTTTGTTACAAAGAGTTCGGCTTGTTTTAAAGCCATGGAATTAGAACTGATGTATTGTCGAGTTTAAAAGTATCAAAACAGCAGTAGCCAAAATAGGCATATCATTCTTGTTATGCAAATTGCATTGATAATAAACGTTGTTGTTATGCAAAATTAAGACGATAATAGCTGATAGACGACCCCATTTAGTAAACTGGCTGGCTGACTTAACATTTATTATTCATTACATATCAATAACTGTAAACAATTAAACAATAATACATTCCTAATGAGGCATGCAGAAAAACAATGGATTTTCTTAGGTAACCTTGAGATACGTACCCAAAACCGAACAGGTGTTTTTAAGATAAGCGAGTTTCACCTTCGATACTGTCTACACAATCCACAGATTGACACCAACCCCCACACAAACAAAGATTTATTCAAATTAGTTGAATAAAGTTTGTCTATGTACATTTTTTCTGGTAAATTTATTTAGTAACGAATAAATTTACCATAGTAACGAATTTAAAAACATACATATCATGAATAAAATAATTTAATAATTTAATTTTGTATTTTTTTATTCGCAAAAAATAAAATTAACAAAAATGCCAAAAAAGTAAATGTCACTGCAGTGGCGTCCGCAATAATAGTGGTCTTACCAGGTATAAACAAGATAGGTACCTATATCAAAGTATTTTTTTTAGTGTTTACCATAAGAAATACGAATATCACTATTTTGCTTAAAAACATAAGCTTTATTTTTTATTTGAAAATTAAAATCGTAGTTTTATTATCTGTATGTTACGTGTCCGAAAACGCCGACCGCCATTTTGTTCTGTGAGTGACGTCAGAACAGCAATTGCAAAAATCAGAAAGCGTAGACGGACATGCACATTTGACTTTGACGTTTCTGCACATAGTATCTTCTTAGCAGACTATTGTTTGGTGTTGAAGTTATGACGTCACGATAATGGTAGCTGCCTTTTTGGAGCGAATATTTAACGTTCAACCATTATTTATTTGCATAAAGAGATATTGTTTTGAGGAAATACAAATACCAGTTGACTATCGAATCTATACGAACATTTTAAAATATATTTAAAAAAATCGTAGAATAGCCTATTAGGGAGCGTCGAGCGGCCAGAATCATGCAATATTCGTCAAGAGTAGGCAACCATGCAACAGCTCTAGTTGAAAGTGCGCATAGGCTACGTTGCCTGGGTCCCATCCAGTGCGCAGTACCATTCATTCATTCTAGCCCGTACTGTCCCACTGCTGGACAAAGGCCTCCCGTTCTTTCTTCCACGTGTATCTACCGAATGCTAATCGATACCTGCCGCAAACCTAGCTGACACTCAGGGCGATAATTATAAGTCTTAAAGGCAATGACATTAAGCCCGCAACAGTGTAAGGACGACGGTAGTCGGCCGCTGTCACCTACAAAGGTTACTAGATAAGTTTTGCAATACACAAATATGGAACAAAGAGGTTGGTTATGGTATATATTTAAAAAAAAAACCAGCCAAGTGCGTGTCGGACCACGCAAAACTAAGGGTTCCGTGCCTATTAAAAAGGTCGTATCGTCACAGAAATTTTAAGGCACTTACGTCCTTTTCTTTGAGGAAGGCAGTTTTTCAGCAATATCTCGAAAACCTCTGAACCGATATGGTTCAAAACAATTTTCGGTGAATGGAATTAATAAGCCCTATGTCCATAAATTTTTCCATATTTTTAAAATACACCGTTCAAAAATTAGAGGGGGGGGGACAGAATTTTAGTGACTTTCGGGGCGATTATCTCCGACCCTATTCACTTAATCAAAAAAAATGCTAAGAAACCTTATATTTATTTTAAAAGGCCTATCGATTGATGTGCCACACGGTGGGTCACAATGAAAATTTTTTTTTTGACTTTTAGTTCTATGTATGGAGTGCACCCCTGAAAAAAATTTTTTTTGTCATTTTAATTACAAAACTATATAGCGGCTAACAAAATACACCTATCCTCAAAATTTTATTCAAATACACCTTATAGTTTTCGAGTAAAATGCCTGTGACATACGGACAGACGGACAGACGGACAGACGGACAGACGGACAGACGGACAGACGGACAGACGGACATGACGAAACTATAAGGGTTCCGTTTTTGCCATTTTGGCTACGGAACCCTAAAAACCATAAACAATGTTTGGTGGCAAATTGGTTCCTTATTTATTTAATTATTATAAAAAAAAATTAAAGATGACGGAGTGGTCTAAAGACAAATTTCGAATGAGGGGCCTATCGATAGATGAGTGCCTCCAGGCAGGGACTGTTTTCGTTACGGTATAAGCGGTACGGTACCGCTAGAGAATATCGGTACCGTAATGATATAAAGGTAGACTATACCACTTGAAATATTTTGTTACTGTACCGCTTTAATACCGCTATGTACCGCTAATTTTGGATACGGTACTTATACCTTTATATTACGGTACCCAACCTATATTATTTCAGTACCGGTATTTTTCGCTCGCATATTTTACGTTAAGTAGGATAAAGCCGGAATATATTTATTGTATTATTATTTAATTGTACTTTAAATACTTACCCCATAATGCCTAGCATATTCCTTAACAATGAATTCAAATTTAACAAACCGTAACATTAACACACGTAAGCACTACGGACGACAAACAGTGAATAAGTAAAAAATGTGCCGCACTGAACGTAACTAAGCAATACCAAACTATAACTAAGCGCTGATTGGTTGACGACGCTCGGCGGCACATACATAAACCTCAAACGGTACCTTTTTGAAAATGGTTAAGGTACCGAAAAATTATTACGGTACCGTTATATATTTCGATACCATTTCATTTCGGTTGCGCTACCGAAATCATACCGAAACAAACGGTATGACGTCATACCGCTATAAAAAGCTACCTTTATTTTTCGGTTATGCAGTCCCTGCCTCCAGGAAATGATATACGTATTAAAACTAAACTGCCCTCATCGTACAACGAATTATCGTTGGTATTGCGAATTTATACGTGGAAATTTTTAAGCTCCTGATGCTTGACGATCAGGACGGCCCAGTGATGTGTGTATTCTAAATAAAATAGCCAAGGTAGAAGAAATGCTCAGAGTAGATCGTCGAATGACCTATAGCCGAATAGAAGAAGCCCTGGGCATCAGTGCACCAAGAGTTGACAAAATCCTGCGCGATATTATTGGAGTAAAAACATTTTGCACTTTCTGCGTACCTCGCGACCTAACAGCGGAGCAAAACGACTGTCGGGTGCAATGGTGCAAAAAACGGAACCCTTATAGGATCATTTTGTTGTCCGTCTGTTTGTTTGTCAAGACCTTTTATTTTGGTAACGTGACAATGTATCGTGTTGAAATTAAAACCATATATAGTCTACAGTCCCTTGAAGCTGTGAAATAATCAAACTTCGAAGTTAGCGTAAAAAAAGATACGGCCGTTTATGCCGCAAAAAACGTATCGACACTCAAGGGAATCAAAATTTATAGGGTATTTCCAGTTGACAGAACTATGACATTTGGTGAGTAATATCATCTCATACCAAAGGTACAGGGAGAAATCTGACAACTATACATTTGTGATTTTGGACGGTGGGCGAGTCCCACTCGTACTTGTCCGGCTTTTTTTAAACGAAACTAGACATCTAGTACTTATGCCAACAGCATTGTCACTGGAGATGAAACATGGCTATATTATTTTGATGTGCCATCTAAAAGTAGAAATAAAGTTTGGCTATTAAAAATGAACCTACGCCTACTCAGCCCCGTAAATCAAGGTCAGTTAATTTTTTTCTTCAAAACGTCGCGCGTGGCTGTGCATAGAGGAGTGTTGGTGCCCACACTTATGTATGGTAGTGAAAGTTGGGTGTGGCAGAAAAGACATCAAAGTCGAGTGAATGCAGTAGAAATGAGAGCGTTGAGAAGTATGTGTGGAGTGAAATTGAGTCAGAAACAGTGTGATAAGAGATAAGTGTGGAATGGATGGAGATATAGTCACGAAAATTGAGAAGGGTATGTTAAGGTGGTTTGGGCATGTAGAGAGGATGGATGAGAGAAGATTAACGAAGAGAGTGTATATAAAAGGAGTGGAAGGGCAAGTTGGAAGGGGAAGACCTAGGCGAACTTTCTCTGATCAAATTGGAGAAATGTTACAAAAAGGCCAGGTCAAAAGTACCCTAAACCGACGAGCATGTATGAGAAATGTTATGAAGGTGAGTAAAGCGAAAGTGGTTTGTCAGGATCGTAGCAAATGGAGATCCATGATCTCTGCCTACCCCTCTGGGAAAGAGGCGTGATTATATGTATGTGTGTATGTATGTATTTCTACAGAGGGGTTAGTTACTGAAAGGCTACTCCAGTTATGTATGCTCTAAGGTCCATGCGTCTTCGAGTAATCTGGGAATATACATAAAAAGTCTCCGACGAATTGAGAGCCTCCTCCTTGTCTGAAGTCTGTTATAAAACTCACCGGCCATGCTGGCTTCCCGCACCCACGCGCCGATATCCCCCCTCATGTCGATGGTGTATTCCGACAGGCAGTGCAGCAGCGCCTCCATAATCATCGGCACGTATTTCTCGACGCCGTCGACTATGCCCATAGTTTGGCAGACGGTGGTCAGGCCCACGACCGCGTCGCGACGCGCCTCGGCCCACTTCTGGGTACCTTCTGTCACCTTGCTGCATGATATCAAGGATTGGATCAAGTTGGGCAGCTGTTCGGAGAGGACGAATTTCGGTAGAGATCCTGAAAAAAAAAATACAACTAAGAATAAACATTTTTGGTACAAACTTTTACTGCCAACTGTACTTTTCTGGATAGCGTTGTCAACTAATCGTTGAGGTATTCTAACGAGCGCAAACTCAACGGGGTTACGTCTGCAAAGTCCTGAATTTGAGCCACGTTCTGTCTCCATCATCAGATCGGACCATAATATTGAATTGTCATGCATACTACACTTAAACCCAAAATTTCAGCTCAAGCGGTTGGAGACATCTGCTTCAAAATTGAGTTGCAAGATTGCACCCGAACAAACACAATTAGTCAATTACATATATTGAAAGTTAAATAAAAGCGTATAACATTAAGATGATTAAGACGACCAGCTCATCGCGTGTAGTGATCGTGCCTGAAAACCTGGCGGTTTTGGGTTTAAATCCCGTAAGGGCACTTGTGGGACAAGCATGAATATTTGTTTCTAAGTCTTGGATATTTTCTATATATTTTTTGTATTTACATATGCTTTATTGATCTTTATGGGCTAATTCGATTTGAGTAAGAAGTATTAGAGGACACTTTTTTTGTCATTACTTCAAGTTGTTATCTCGTAAATACTGGCCCAATAATAGAGGCAGCATTGGCTTTTAGGTTACTTACCCACAGCCCGAGCATATCCCATCCTCAAGACTAGCCCGCTGACTCCAGTGTTGGCCAGCTGCGCGCAGTATCGTTCCACCAGCTGCGATCGCTTCTGCTTCGCTGACATGTCGCCGTACATCATGTCGTCGTCTCGTAGATACTGGTTGAATACTAAAGGCAACGCGCTGATGGCTTTCTCTCTGATGATCTGCACTTCATGAGCGAGGCATTCTTCAATCAGACTCAGCCATTCGTCTGTAAAATAAAAATATTATAATAACGTAATGTAAAACCACTTTTAGTCGTATGGATTGGGTGCATTTTTTTACTGTCCAAGTACTAACTAGTAACTTTAAAGCTACAAATAGAATCCTTACGATTTTATAGAAACAAAATTGTAAAACAATTATGGACCTAAATTTCTCGACCGAAACACCAATTTACTTGATTTTCCATACAACTGTAGTGTACTTAATACCTACACGTTACCTGTAATAATATTTAAATAAGTTTTATCCATTAAATGTGTTAACTTAATATAAAACTTAAAACTAAACTTAATTCTAAAAACTTATTATTAATCTATAATTAGGTATTTACAACATGCACTTAAATATAACTAAATAACTAAAATAAATATTTCGTTCAAACGGACAACAAACCTAATTTAATATTAGATGCGGCGATTCCCTTGTTTACCTGCGCGCGCGACGGCGCCGCGGCCGGTGGCCGGCCGCGAGCCCGCGCCCGCCAGTACTCATGTCGCTTCCACGCAGAGTGCACGCCGCCCGTATGCAAATATTGCAAATTACGTAACTCGCTACGCTTACGCTAATATTTAATTATTGTTTCGTGTTCGTGTCTGTACTGCTTGTGACTTTCTTCTCTGTGCTTTTTCGGATTTCCTTTAACCAAATTATAAACTTTCTCCTTCTATTATTTTTGTACTGTGTTTGTGCAAATTAAACAAAGTGATTGCTGGAACATTCGGATGTTTGATTTACGACTACGCCCGAGCTTCAACCAAGTAACTACAGTGGTGACCCCGAGAAAGAACACATCATGGTAGATAAGGAGCCCGAAATAAGCAGAGTTGGAGTGCGAGTACCGCCATTTTACCCCGATAAACCAGCGCTATGGTTTATGCAGCTGGAGAGTCAGTTTGTGTTGGCCAATATAACAGCGGATGCCACGAAATTCCACTACGCTTTGGCTCAGTTGGATTCAGCTACGGCATCAATAGTGGAAGATATTATCACTTCACCGGCAGCGGCAGATAAGTACCAACAATTAAAAACTGAGCTCATCAAGCGGTTGACGGATTCAAGGGAGAAGAGGATCCACCAGCTCCTTACCAACGAGGAGTTGGGAGACAGGAAGCCGACACAGTTCCTCCGGCATTTGAAGAGTCTGGCTGGATCGGGCGTGCCTGAAGACTTCATGCGTTCCATATGGACCAGCAGGTTACCCACTGGTACACAGACCATCATCGCATCCCAAGCAAAGCTACCGTTGGACGAAGTAGCCGAGCTGGCCGACCGCATCCACGAAGTTGTCCCACCCCGACCGCAAATAGCAGCAGCGTCGATGGCAGCAGCATCAGCGTCATCATCAGCACCACATTCCCTGAGCCAGGAGGTCGCGGCATTATCACAACAGATGCAGACACTGATGCTAAAGGTAGATAGAATGTCGCGCCAGCGCGGGCGATCAAAGACACCTCAGAGGCAAGGTCGTGGACGCTCATCATCAGCACGAAGGTCGAACTCCAATTACAGAAAGTTCCCAACGTGCTGGTACCACCATAAGTTCGGAGATAAGGCTACTCGGTGCGTGCAGCCCTGTGATTTCGCGGGAAACGGCCGGGGCAATCTGTAATGGCGGCCGACGACTGCCCGAGCACAGGTCGCCTTATTATAACGGACCAGCGTTCAAAAACACAGTTTTTAGTGGACACCGGCAGTGACCTTTGTGTATTTCCGCGCTCACAATTAAAAACTCAATGTGTGAAAACTGATTTAGTTTTAAGCGCAGCGAACGGTACGAAAATTAACACGTACGGTTATGTAAACTTTATTTTAAACCTAGGCTTGCGCCGTGACTATGCTTGGCGATTTATTGTTGCAGATGTGACGAGGGCGATAATAGGTGTGGATTTTTTATCGCATTATGGTCTCGTCGTCGACGTGAGGAATCAACGCCTCATCGACGGCACGACATCGCTTGCGACCCCGGCGTTGCTTGCGCGAAAATCAGTGGACGTCACTTCGGTGAAGGTAATGTCTGGTGATTCTACATATCACGCCATACTAGAACACTATCCCGAAATAACACGCCCACATGGTATATACCACACACCTACACATAGTACAGTACACCACATACGTACTACACCTGGACCACCTGTATCAGGTACACCTCGTCGCCTGGCGCCGGACAAATTGAAGATAGCCAAGGCAGAGTTTGACGCTATGTTGAAGAGCGGCATCTGCCGGCCGTCTGAGTCCCCTTGGTCTTCTCCACTCCACCTGGCCCCGAAGAAGAATGACGGATGGCGTCCGTGTGGGGATTATCGCATGCTGAACGCGAGAACCATTCCGGACATGTACCCAATCCGTCACATCCAGGACTTTGCACATAGCCTTTCCGGTTGTAAAATTTTTTCGACCATCGATCTGGTCAAGGCGTACAACCAGATTCCCCTGAACCCCGACGACATCGCGAAGAGTGCCATTACGACGCCCTTCGGCCTTTACGAATTCCCTTACATGACGTTTGGGCTTCGTAATGCCGGTCAGACGTTTCAGCGCTTCGTCGATGAGATGCTCAGGGGCCTAGACTTTGTGTACGCCTACCTCGACGACTTTTTAGTCTTTTCACAGGATCGGGAGACCCATGAACAACATCTACATCAGCTGTTTCGCAGACTCAAGGATTTTGGCATGGTGGTGAACGCAGCAAAGTGTGTCTTCGGTGTACCAGAGGTTACTTTCCTCGGGTACCGTATAACAGCTGAAGGAACCACACCACTGCCCTCCAAGATCGAGGCTATCCAGAGCTTCCCTACGCCAAAGACCGTTAAGGAGTTGCGCCGTTTCTTGGGGATGCTCAATTTTTACCGCAGGTTTATTCCAGGCGCGGCTAAGCATCAGGCACCCCTTAACGCTCTGCTGGTAGGATCGGTGAAAGGTTCCCATCCCGTTCATTTTTCCACTCGAGAGGCGGATGCGTTCCAGGCCTCTAAAGATAGTCTTTGCCAGGCAACCATGCTGGCCCACCCGGACTGCCACGCGAAGCTCGCTTTGGTGACAGACGCTTCGGACACGGCGATGGGTGCAGTACTCCAGCAGTTGAGGCAGAACGAGTGGCAGCCGTTGGCATTCTTCTCACGGAAGCTGAGTCCAGCGCAGGTAAAATATTCACCCTATGATCGCGAACTTTTAGCGATTTACGAGAGTGTGAAGTATTTTCGGCATATGGTGGAGGCTCGTGATTTTACGATCTACACCGATCACAAGCCACTCACCTTTGCTTTCCACTCTCGTAAAGAGAACTGCTCCCCACGACAGTTTAGGCATCTAGACCTGATAGCCCAGTTTACGACTGATATCAGGCACATATCGGGTAAAGATAACGTCGTGGCGGATGCACTTTCTCGCATAGAGGAGATCTCGCAACCCGTGACTGCTGAGACAATTGCTTCTGCCCAACAGGCTGACCAGGAGCTTAAACAACTGCAAGAAGCAGGTTCGTCACTGCGGCTTGACAAGGTAAAAATTCCCGGTTCACAGAATCACCTTTACTGTGACGTCAGCGGCACAACCGAGAGGCCGTTCGTACCTCAGGAGCTACGCAAGGCAGTGTTCGACAGTCTCCACTCCTTAAGCCACCCTGGCGCCAACGCTACCGCTAGATTGGTTGCGGAACGTTACGTCTGGCCAGGAGTCAAAAAAGACTGCCGCGAGTGGGTACGTACCTGTCTGGCTTGCCAACGCTCCAAGGTAACTCGCCATGTCTCTGCCCCGTTAGGTAACTTTAAATTACCCAGGGCCAGACTGGCATTTATTCACATAGACCTGATAGGCCCCTTACCATTGTGCCAAGGGTTTCGATATTGCCTCACAGCCGTCGACAGGTTCACGCGATGGCCAGAGGCAATACCGTTGGCAGACATGACGGCCGAGACGGTGGCACGGGCATTGCTGAGCGGCTGGATATCCCGCTTTGGTTGCCCAACGGATATAGTGACGGATAGAGGACGTCAGTTTGAGTCGGCCCTATTCCAGCATTTATCAGCCATCGCAGGGTTCCAGCACCGTAGGACGACAGCGTACCATGCAGCCTGTAACGGACTCGTAGAAAGATTTCACAGACAGCTTAAGGCTGCCATAACCTGCCACGGTGGTAGCAGCTGGGTGGAAACACTTCCACTCGTGTTACTGGGGGTACGAAGCGCCTATAAAGAAGACATTCAGGCTTCCACGGCTGAACTTCTTTATGGACAACCTTTGCGCCTCCCGGGAGATTTTTTCAACCCTCAGGTAGACGAGACCATTGACGTGACGGACTACATGTCACGCCTGCGAGGTTTTGTTAGAGACTTACGCCCATCACCAGCCGCACGGCACAGTGGTAGGCGTACCACTTTCGTCTTCAAAGACCTATCTTCTTCAGCCTACGTTTTTCTCCGGGATGACACGATAGGAGGATCTCTAAAACCTGCGTACACCGGACCTTACGAGGTTATTGCCAGAGGTGATAAGGTCTTCAAAATTATGTTAAAAGGTAAGCTGGTTTCAGTATCGATAGACCGCCTTAAGCCGGCCTTCATACTGCGTGACCCAGACACCCCACATCACACAACACCAAACAACAACTCACATTTCCATCACTCAAATTCACCCAAGGATCACCAGGCATTACCAAGTGCCAAAAGTGACGCTGTCAAAACGACGCGGTCAGGGCGCCGTATTCACTTTCCCGACTATTATCGCCCTTGACGGTCTCTGGGGAGGGGTGATGTAGTGTACTTAATACCTACACGTTACCTGTAATAATATTTAAATAAGTTTTATCCATTAAATGTGTTAACTTAATATAAAACTTAAAACTAAACTTAATTCTAAAAACTTATTATTAATCTATAATTAGGTATTTACAACATGCACTTAAATATAACTAAATAACTAAAATAAATATTTTGTTCAAACGGACAACAAACCTAATTTAATATTAGATGCGGCGATTCCCTTGTTTACCTGCGCGCGCGACGGCGCCGCGGCCGGTGGCCGGCCGCGAGCCCGCGCCCGCCAGTACTCATGTCGCTTCCACGCAGAGTGCACGCCGCCCGTATGCAAATATTGCAAATTACGTAACTCGCTACGCTTACGCTAATATTTAATTATTGTTTCGTGTTCGTGTCTGTACTGCTTGTGACTTTCTTCTCTGTGCTTTTTCGGATTTCCTTTAACCAAATTATAAACTTTCTCCTTCTATTATTTTTGTACTGTGTTTGTGCAAATTAAACAAAGTGATTGCTGGAACATTCGGATGTTTGATTTACGACTACGCCCGAGCTTCAACCAAGTAACTACACAACAATTAGTACAAATAGCAAACGTCGTACTTCTGTGTCACTTAGTATGAAGCGTTTCGTATGACGCCAGCGTGGTCTGTCTTTGACTCAAATTTTTGGGTATTTATATTTATGTTCTTTAATTGTAGTCGCTCCCTTATATACATTTGTTCCTCTCCAAAAAATGGTTCGAATGGCATCGTAAAAAAAATCTTAGGTACATGTATTACAAAACCAGACAAGTGCGAGTTCAACTCGCGTGGTGAAGGTTCTGTAAAATTCCTATTCTCTAAGCATTAGGCGCTCCATACAAAATACACAAAAATATTAAGAATTTTCCCGTTACTTTGAATACTCAAACTTCTTATAGGTTTTCCTGTAATCTTTAGGCAAGGAACTACTTTCCATATTTTTTTCAGAATTTTAAGCCTAGTAGTTTCGGAGATAAGTGGGGGGGGGGGGGGGGATGGTCAATTTTCGTCTTATTTCCAATTACTTCAAATCTGTTTTTGCTAAAATTATAAAAAAAAAATATCTGAGATGCTTACAACAACCCCTTTCATTTGATGTCACACACATACGGTTTGCGAAACTTATTTTTTTAATTTTCCAGTTTACCCCCCAAAAGTGGCCCCCTCGTTCACAATTCATTAATTTACTTTACGCGTCCATCTTTGGGTCACCAATTTACATATGCGTACCAAATTTCAACTCAATCTGTCCAGTAGTTTCGGAGCAAATCGGCTGTGACAGACGGACAGACAGACAACCGAGTGATCCTATAAGGGTTCCGTTTTTTCCTTTTGAGGTACGGGAACCCTAAAAGAGATAGTAGGGGTAGTTACCGATAGTTGGATGGCCGTGGTACGGCGCGCCGGCCGCCGCCAGGTTGGCGATGCAGTGGCAGCACGCCTGGCGCATCAGCTCGCCGCCCAGCCCGCGGAACTGCTGCTTCGTGCGCAGCTTGGCGACTAGCTCGCGCACGTTTACAATCACGTCGGATGATATCAGGCTGGATGCGGCGTTCCCTGTGCAGGTATTTAAATAACTTTTCATCACACTTGCTCGTCAATGGCGTTATTACTTGCGAGCATATAGAGCAGTTACAGCCGTTTTACCTCCCACGGGCTGTTAAGTTTAGTTTTAAAATATAGAACCCTCTGATTGGCTTAAGCAAATCTGATTGCTGTGTGATTGGTTGAATAAAAAAATCTAGTTGGTCAAGTCGCCCCGCCCCGCAAGAATACTGCTCTGTGATTGGTTGAAATATTGAGCTCCGCGCTCCACTAGCACTGATCTGGAAGTGAAGTTGTCAATTTTTGATTGGTGTGGCTGTATGAAACTTAGATTTTTCTGTCTTTTGTAGTTATTTATTTCCTCGCAAATGTGATGAAAAACATTGTGTATAACACGGGCGTAAGAATATTGCAAACTCGAGTCATCAAAAGCCCTCCGCCTTCGGCGTCGGGCTTCTGATAGACTCTCGTTAGCAATATTCCACTTACGCCCCTCGTTAAACAATGTACTATTCTGTCAAAAAAATCATTTTTGGTACAGCTTTTATTGCCAACTGTACTTTTCTTTATACCGCTTAGAGCATACATACTGTAAGCAGGTATACAAGAAAAAGCACCTAGGGTCTCCGAACACACTATGGGACGCAGTCAGCAATACCGAGGCACTCATAAACTTTATAGAGGAGCTGGGGTGGTTAGAGTAGCGCCACCCCGCCGTTTCACGCAAAATAGGCACGATGGATGTCGATTTGCGGAAAATGCCCAGTAAAACTAACTATCTAGAGCATACATGTTCATGCTCATCACACAAATATTTGCCCTTGCCGGGATTCGAACCCGGGACCTTCAGCTTCGTAGGCAGCGTCACTACCCTACCCACTAGGCTAACTGGTCGTCAAATAATTCTAAAGAAAACATTCGTCCGCTCCAGACTCCTTTGCTATACCCTAACTTTAATCTGGGACCCACTTAAAGTTGACAGACCAGTCTCCAAATGTGGTTGATACCTGAAGTATAGCCATTGCAATGCGAACATTTCTACTACAAAACAGTTTTAATAAAAAGATAAGTTTGTTTTTTTAGATAAAGTATTTAAATTGTATATTTAAAATAACTAATTAATTACTTATTTATGTGCATTTTTCGCCTATAGTAAATTTACGATTAACAACACAGTAGTAGATTCGATGGAATTTAATTATTGTCCTGGGTTTAGGTGGGCACTCTGCTCACAGGCGCTTTCGTCTACATACGGAGTTCCCCATGTTTTCGGCTAAGATCAGAACGGTACAAAATCATTGGCACTGAATGTTCTAAGTAACAACAATACCACTTACCAATACGGATCTCTTACCATTTTCTAGCTTTGCTTGTGATAGAGCGCAGTATGCTTCCCCAATAGCAAGAATAGCTCCATGACGCACGTTCAGGTCAATGGAGTCAGTTTTTTCCACCAGTTTCGGCAAAACAGCCGTTGCAACATACTCCGGAATCTTAAAACAAACAACACAACTTAAACTTTAAATCAACAAAAAAAACTAAACACTAGAAAACGTATGCATACTTCAGACATTTCCTTTCCTATGGGGATGAATTTAATTGTAAAGTAAAATCATACAGACAGAAAACGGATATTAAATATAAAACTTAAGCCTACTTATCCTAGCGAGATCATCGAACTAAATTAAACATCATAAAGACAGCATGTTACCTGTCAACAGATTCGAAAGACGATTTTTTTATCTTTTTAGTTATTTTCTTTATCCAGTCAGTATCTTAAACGATACTTTCACAGAGTATTTGTTCGATGATTTAGAGCGTTGATATAAAGTCCGCAGCACACGTCAAGTTCCCCGACACGACTTTGGAATCAGGGCGTGCGCGAGAATAACTGCTAGCTGTCATTTTCAGGCGCCCTAACCCCAAAATCGTGTCAGAGAATCTGACCCGGATATCTGACGTGTGCTCGTAGCACCTAAATAAGTCTGGCTATCTTTGGGCTAGCATTCCTGTACTGACCAGTGAATGAATCAATATCAACTTCAACGGCCTTATTTATTCAACTGTATGTGTGCGTGGATACCGACGACTCCCTATTTTCTCCCGACGAACTCTCTCTAGATATACCCTGTGCCCTCGAGCCTATGAACGCTTGAAACTCCAGAGCACACATACACGTTGCTACAACCTGTACAAAACTTTTTCGGTGCTATTTAAAAGAGTCCCATTACGAAAGTGAAGTGATGACTAATTATTGTTTCACGGCAAACGACCTACCAGAGACTACACCAAATAACCTTTTTTTTTCCTACTAGCTTCTCAAGTTGGGTCCTGAGTGAATTTCTGCGGCGCCGCAAAGCGAGTTCTGGCAGTAAAATCGCCGACCGCCAATGTTCACGAAAAAAAAGTAGCCACTGTTGTATAATTCAGGTTTTCAATATGAAATGACATTTTTTAAAGAATTTCATTAAAAATAGGTCTCTTCACCTGTCGTTTTGAGTGGCGTTATGGATATTTATGTCAGCTGCAATCCATTTTTGGGCTAACTTTCGAAATCTCTGGATTGTAGTCTTAGATTTTGTATCACGTTTGGGTTATAGAGATTCTTTTTTTTACTCAAATAGATTATCGATGCTATAATGTTCCGCGAATATCTTTCCAGACTCTTAATTAACGTATGCAGGTCATAAATTGTTTTAAATCATGCCAGAAGTAGATACATTTCTATGCAATCATTTTAGCTTTAAGCCTTAACTGGCATTATGTAGGATTTCACAACTTTTAAGGAAAATTGGATGGATTTTAGATTCCTACTCATAAAAAAGAATACTCAGTTGCCTATCTAATTGCGGTTTGAACTACCTAGACCTACTGGGTGACAGTGGAGACTCAGTTTTCAATGGTTACTTTTTTTTTCGTGAACAAGCCTTAGCAAATGCAAAAACAAGTTTCGTTGTAAACAACATTTGACGTTTTTGTTTCTGCACGTAGTATCTTCTTAGTAGTCAGAGTAGTCTGTGGTTTCTGCTCTTATGACGTCACGATAATGGCGGCTAATTTTTTACACGAAAATATATTTCATTGCATACAGCGATATTATTTTGAGGAAATAAAAATACTAGTTTACTATCGAATCTATACGAACATCTAAACTATATTTTAAAAAATGTAAAATAGCCTATTGCTTTACCTTCTCAGTAAGCTTGTGCAGTGCCATAGCAGCGAGATCCCTCACAGCGCAGTCCCAGTGCTCGACCTTGAGCTCGACGAGGTGGTCGACCAGTGGGCGCGTATACTCGTCGAAGCTAGCGACCTAAAAATATATTATTTGGATTTACTTGCCGAACTTGTTAAAAATCAAATATTTATTTTTCACGCCACTGCTCGGAAATGTGGCAAAAGATGGTCAGAATTCAGGCTTCAAAGCTGGACTTATAACTTTGTGATTTTTTAATCTCTTGCGTCACTTTTTTCTCTATTTGACTACATTTTTTATCCTTTTTCCAGAAAATACAACATTATTGACTATTTTATTTAGTGTCTAAACCACTATTGACTATTTTATTCAGTGTCTACACCCCTATTGACTATTTTATTTAGTGTCTACACCCCTGACTATTTTATTTAGTGTCTACACCCCTATTGACTATTTTATTCAGTGTCTACACCCCTATTGACTATTTTATTTAGTGTCTACGCCCCTATTGACTATTTTATTTAGTGTCTACACCCCATTGACTATTTTATTTAGTGTCTACACCCCTATTGACTATTTTATTTAGTGTCTACACCCCTATTGACTATTTTATTTAGTGTCTACGCCCCTATTGACTATTTTATTTAGTGTCTACACCCCTATTGACTATTTTATTTAGTGTCTACACCCCTATTGACTATTTTATTTAGTGTCTACACCCCTATTGACTATTTTATTTAGTGTCTACACCCCTATTGATTCTTTAATTTAGTGTCTAGACCCCAATTAGGTACCTGCGGCGCCACGACGAGGTACGCCGCGTTCCTGGGCCCCACGGACTGGAAGTCGGCGGCGGTGAGCACGCGAATGCCGTGCGGGAACATGCCGTGGCGCCCCACGTTCTCCTGGTACGCGGCGGAGGCTGCGCGCCTGCAGTTTATCTGAAAATTTCATCTAAGTAACAGTAACTGGATGAGTGTTGTTACATCTGTAACATAACAGTAGCTGTAACTTAGGATTCTGTTGATATTAGCTCTAGTCTTTATAACTTTGCTCTTAGAGGTTTTTTTTTTATCTTTAAATTCTCATATCGTTTTATGGTTTTAATGATATGTGAGCGTTTTTCAAAAAAAGTGTAGGTACATAAACTTTTTTTTCAGAATTAGATTTTTTTGGTTTTTTTTTACTTAGAATTAGGGACTCTATCGATCCTCATACAAGGAAAAAAGTATCCAAAATATTCCATTCCAGATTGTCACATTTTTGTATGTAGTCTTTTTTTATTTTTAAGGTCGTGACGCACTGTAAGAAAAAACTTACATAGTAAAATCTGGGACTATTTTTTCTTGTATAAGGATCGATAGTATCAACGATTCTGAGTAAAATAAACCCAAAAAAAAGTTCATGTACACTTTTTTGAAAAACACTAATTTTGTAATTCACGCTGTACTGTAATAATTTAATGGTTTACTATCAGTAGGTATCATTTTAACATGGGGAAAGTACTCAATTATGGTATCAAGACTGACCTCTCTATCGAAGCACGCAGTGGCTATAAGCGCATTAGCCAGCGCAGTAGCATGCGGCGCCAGCTGCGCGCCATCGTAC
Source organism: Epinotia nisella (assembly GCA_932294315.1). NCBI lineage: Eukaryota > Metazoa > Arthropoda > Insecta > Lepidoptera > Tortricidae > Epinotia > Epinotia nisella. The sequence continues at coordinate 11,057,872 of OW028680.1, forward strand.
GCCCGCGCCACAGCCCAGGCCGCGTGGCAGGCCGCGTCGCGGGCCGCGCGGCCGCCACCGCCGCCCGCCGCGCGCGGCTCGTCGCGGCGCAGGGCCGACACTATGGCTGTCACTGCTGAGCCCAGTTGGACCGGAGACAGGAGCCCGCGGCGAGCTGGGAGACATTACTACATTACTTACCTAGGGCGGTGAAACAAACAATGTCTCAGATCGCAGTTATAAATATACGATCTGAGGCTTTCTTTATTACCGCCCGTGGTGAGTACAAAGTTTTACTTTTCTCTCTGGCCATGAAGTGGCATTTTCCGCACACGTAGCGTGCGGTAATTACTACTTTTATGGCCAGGTGTGACGTAAAAAATATCGTTCATGTACAAACAAACTCGTCCGTTATTAACAGACAGACAAAGTGTTCAAGTCACAGGACTGGATGCGCCCGTTCAACTAGCAACTGGCCCTGAGGGCCGCTCGCTGGGTCGAATGCTAAACACGATCCGGCAGCGTTCCTCTACAAGGCCGGCACTCGTTGGGGTTTTAGACGGCAGTTCAAGGGTTTTGCCGCGGTTAGTCCGTCATCGTCATACCCACCTTGGTTTCCAACCGGGCGGGATTCGTAAACACATTTTCCCAACGTTAGACAAAGCGTATGTAAATCGTACATTGTGCCACGCTTGCTTGAATTTGTAAAACATCTTCGCCAGCGAGCAGAGCAGGAGCTCCACTGTGTCTTCAACCTGTCGGTAAAAGGATAAAGTCGCCGTACCCAGCTCAGCCAACGCCATGCAGCCGCCGTGCCACGCGGTCTCGCGCTCGTTGTGCGCGAAGAGCGCGAGCACGCACTCGCACACGTCGGCGGCGGCCGCCGCGGGCAGCCGCGCGCCCACGCGGCCCACGCCCTTGGCCGCCGACCAGCGGACCACCGTGTCCTCGTCGCGCAGCGAGCAGAGCAGGAGCTCCACTGTGTCTTCAACCTGTCGGTAAAAGGATAGAGTCGCCGTACCCAGCTCAGCCAACGCCATGCATCTCGCGCTCGTTGTGCCAAAACCGGCAGGACCGATTTTGTTGAAACGTAGCTATGAACCATCTAGATCATAGCTACGTTACAACAAATCGGTCCTGCCGGATTTGAGATATTAAACTTTGAATTGAAATAAAAATTTCGGGGGTTATTCAACTTTACTATGTTCTTAATTACAACAAATACCTACCACATTTACTTTACCCTTCTGTAGAGTCAATTATAACGCAACGCGAATTTGAAAAAATGGGTAGGTACATCTTTTTCAGTCAACCGGTATACTCAGGGAAGGGAATTTAGTGCGGAAGAAGTGTATCTAAGGCGGTAAGGTGGTCGGCGAACCTACAGACTGAGTAATATCACCTCCTGCGGTTATAACAGGAGGTTATAACGGTCCACAAAGTAATCACCTCCTGCGGGATGTCCTGGTCGACGTCCTCGGGCGCGGGCGGCTCGGTGTCGCCGGCGGCGGCCGCGGCGCCCAGCGTCACGGCCAGCGAGCGCGAGCCGCGCGTGTAGCGCCACGCCGCCACGCGCGGCCGGAGGAACGTCAGCCCTGCACACATACAACAATAGCCGTGTCTACGTACACCGGACGCGCCCGGGCCGCCCAGCCCTAGAGCGCGCTCGGTGTACACGTGCCTCGGCCACACGCCTCGCCCGAGGCATGCGGACCTTAGAGGAAGAATAGAATTTATAGAATAGAGAGACTCCCACACAAATACAGACACGAGTGACAAGGATGTATGCATTGACAATACCACAAGTGGGAACGAGGTCCAATGTCAAATCTCGCCGAGCCGCAGGTGGCCGCCATAAGATGCGGAGATTTTGCATAGCATCGGCGCCCACCGGGCGAGTGGCTGCCGCGAGAGTGGCTCGCGCTCGCTACAAGTGCGGCAGAGTGGACCCGTTTAACGAGCAGCGAACCATGTGAACATTTTTTTTTTCAAAAATAATAATGCCTGCGGGGTGGTCACCGAGTCGAATGTAAACAAACTAGAGACATAAAATAACCACGCACCCTAGGGTTAGGTTTTTATAATGATTTTATATTTTGTAATGTATTGATTTATATTTTACTTTTTATATAGTCATTGTAAAACACTAAACTAAGATTTTAAATGAATAAAGCAAATAATAATAATAATAAATAATTAATAATAAATATTTGCGGACAATCTTACACAAATCGACCTAGTCCCAAACTAAGCAAAGCCTGTACTTTGGGTACTAGACGACGATAAACATACTTATATACATAAATACATACTTAAATACATAGAAAACATCCATTCTCAGGAACAAATATTCGTGCTCATCACACAAATAAATGCCCTTACCGGGATTCGAACCCAGGACCTCTTGCTTCGTAGGCAGGGTCACTACCAACTAGGCTAAAGCGGTCGAATAATTTATTATTATTATTATTTGTTGTAGTAAGGGTAGTTCACATTTACATCTGGCTGGCCGCCCGATCATCGTATCAATTTGACGCGGCGGCGGGGTGCCGGGGCGGGGGAGGGCGCCCATGCGTGACTCACGGTTGTTATGAATGACTGGTGGGGAGGGGCGCGGGGATGTCGGTACACAGCGAACATTGACAACAACCTTGGTCTTTTTTTAGACAACTTTGAGGTGCCCTAATTCAATATTTTATAACCGAAGGATACTAAATGAAAAAACACGTAAATTATAATTTTGTATAAGGATTTACATACTGTAATGCTACTTATTTTCGAACGTTCCGCTATTTATAAGATCAATTAGGGTACCTTCATCTTGGCAGTTTGGGGTAGGGGAATAAATTTCATTCGGCAACGGTCACTGATTAACGTACTCCGGATCGCGGATTGTACGCAAATGAAAGGGCAGACCATGAATTGGTCGTAGTATTTAATTGATACTTGTTCTCGAGTGTCTTGTCCAACGTGTGGCTTTAATTCGAAGCGTTCGACATATCGGCCGTAGCGCCGTGGTAAAACGTCTGCTTACAGATATTGAGGACGGGAGTTCGAGACTGGGTAACCGCCGTAGACAATATATCTTTTTGTATTTTTAGGGTTCCGTACCTCGAAAGGAAAAAAATGGAACCCTTATAGGATCACTCGTGCGTCTGTCTGTCCGTCTGTCACAGCCGATTTGCTCCGAAACTACTGGACCGATTGAGTTTAAATTTGGTACACATATGTATATTGATGACCCAAAGAGGAACGCGTAAAGTAAATTAATGAATTCTGAAGAACGGGGCCACTTTTGGGGGGTACACTGGAAAATTTTAAAAAAAAGTTGCGCAACTGTTTTGTCATACATATCAAATGAAAGAGGTTGTTGTGAGTATCTCAGATTTTTTTTTATCTTTTTAGCAAAAACAGATTTGAAGTAATTTAGGAAAAAAGGCGAAATTGACCATCCCCCCCCCCCCCCCCCCCCCCTTATCTCCGAAACTACTAGGATTAAAATTCTGAAAAAAATATGGAAAATAGTTCCTTGCCTAAAGATTACAGGAAAACCTATAAGAAGTTTGAGTATTCAAAAACACTTATGAAATTTAGATTATATACGGAACCCTCACCACGTGAGTTGAACTCGCACTTGTCCGGTTTTTTTTTGTGTTGTTTATGTCAGCTTAATTTGTTGTTTTTTAAATTATTATTTTCTTTAATTTTATTTTTCTATAGGTGTGATTCTTTTGTTATTTTTTTTACCTTTTTCCATGTTTTGTTTTTTTTTTGCATAAATGTACTTTGCTCTTGAGGAAACTATCTTTTATTATCAGTGAACCCAGTTGATTGAAATCCCATAGAACTAATATCATTACAATACTTCACTTTGGATACTCATAAAAAATCCACCCAGTATAACTTACCAATTCTCTGCACTATCTTGACACCATACTTCCGTACAAGCATGAACTTGTGTTGCTGATAATGCTTCTTAGTCACCAATTCAAGCAGTTTAGATGCAAAAGGTAAAAGATCATCCCTCTTCCCATGCTTCAGTACAGCTGCCACTGCAGCTAGTACTCCGTAGTGAATATTATCTTCTTCCTCAATGTTGGAATGCAGTTCACAAGCCCAGTCAAAGAATGCGCCCATGTACAGCTCTTTCACATCTGATCTGCAATTGAATGTTCACACATACAGACAAATGCAAGGATTGGTGGAAACAGAATTAGGTTTTACAGTCCTGATATAAATCATCCTCCTAGCATAATCCTGTTTGTCAATTACAGTCCGCTACATACAGTAAAAAAAGTGCTGTTTTGCCAGCAATTTGACCTTCTTTGGAACCAGAGAAACTTTATTGAGATTAGATTTTGTCCACTGAGTGGAAAATTTGACTGATAAAACTTCGCAGTCCACCCAAAAATAGCATAAATGTTAAGTGTGTTGGTAAATTGGTTCACATCAGAGATACTAATTTACTAGCCTTACGGAAAAGTTCATTTGTATGTCAATACAAATATATATAATATTATTAAATAAAAATATAGCTATTTTTATTTTGTCTTTGTCTTGTTAGTGTGTCACTAATACATATTTGATTCTGAGCCTGACTGAATTTTGCAATATATTACCTGACCAGGAATTTGGATGCCAGGTAAGCACTAGCTTCTGCCGAGGTGTCCTTGCTCATAGCATACGTCTTGCAGATGTTGAGGATTCTTTCCATCACTGTTAACTTCTTTGCTGCTCCAGCATCTATATTTCAAGTTAAAGACTGCATTCTATATCGATAAAACATTTTATTTTACTGTTATATGTCTGCACTCCTTGTATGGCAGCAAAAAAGTTGGGAATCTTATAGGATTATTTTTCCTTAAAACGGAAAACCAAACATAGTTATGAGCACTTCACACCTGGGAAGTAGTCCCCTATAAACCAATTGGGTAAGGCCACCAAAGTTAATGTTTTTTTAAAATTAAAAGTCTGCCTTTGTGTTATGTTTTGTTTTGTTTGGTACTTTCGTGACACTTTTGTGTTACACTCAGTACAAAATGTAACACAATTAAAAGCAGTTATTGGTTTTAAAAAAAATATTAGTTTTGACGGTCTTACCCATAAGCCTGTTGGATGCTATTTTACAGCCTTCTCCATTCTTGTCTTTATTTTGGCAGTCCTTTTTGCATAAATCCACAATTGATTCAGTGGTGCCGGTTAATGTACGGCCCGATAATACGCGTCCATCTATCTTTCTCTCTCTTTTTTAGCATAAGTTAAAAAGAGATAGAGATACCGTGGACGCGTATTATCGGGCCGTACATTAACCGGCACCGATTCAGTCTGCCTTGTGAACATAAAATAATTGACATGAAAATAATAAAAGTTCTTACCAGGTTGGCCTGGAGCAAAGCCATCCAGCCGACTCATGTGGAACGGAATAATGACTACAATAGATAACCACAAGAGAAGCACAAATCTGCTGCGCCATGTCTCCTTGTTCTTAGGATCTTCTGCTTCTAAGAAGGTGAGTACATAAAGCAAATCTGAAACCTGACAAAAAAGTCAAACATGAAAAACGAATAACACTAATTCCTCAGTGAAAGACAGTGAAAACCAGATACCAGAAAGTGTTTTTTATTCATTTACCTCATGAGGGAGATGTCTCACAACCACCTTATATCCTCTCACTCTAATTATCTGGTACATATAATTAAAAGTGGCATGTTTTAATTCAACGGGGAATTCCTTGTCTTTGATAATGCTTATAAGCTTCGTTAAAATCTTGTCTAAGTGAGGATCAATCAAATGCGGCTGCTCATAGTATTGTTTCAGTATAGCATACAATTTATCGTATTCGGCCTCCAAGGATGGGGTGTTGTAAATATTTTTCAAGTTGTCGATCATGTTTAACACCTCCTCAACTTCGGAAAAGTGCTCTAAAGCACACCCAAGCCCAATGTTGTCGCAGTCGTCATCATGGTTCATGTCGGCATCTATCCCAACCATGTTTGTGATGGTATTTACACCGGCTTTGCTCTATTCCATAAAACTTCGTCGCACAATCACAATACTTTTCTTATTTCTGTTGATGGGGATGGGAAATTTGGGAAAACAAAAATAACAATGAATGGCATTCCCGATTTTTTTCCGTGTTCTGTCAATCTGTCTTCTGTCTGTCTGCCTGTCTCTGTACAGTGGTGCAAAACTGACATTTATAAAATCGGTGTTGCTACCAACTAAAAATTGGGAAAATGAAAACAAATTAATATTGTATTGTATGTCTCTTTTATTTTTTTATGTTTATGTTTGTTTATAAATAATAATGTTATAATGATAGTCCCTAATATTTGATTGTTTTTTGACAAATTATATAATTTGATTTCATTAAATTAAAATACGTTTAATAACATTCTTTATTCGTTTTTAGGGTTCCGTAGCCAAAATGGCAAAAACGGAACCCTTATAGTGTCGTCATGTCCGTCTGTCCGTCTGTCCGTATGTCACAGGCATTTTACTCGAAAACTATAAGATGCATTTGAACAAAATTTTGAGGATAGGTGTATTTTGTTAGCCGCTACATAGTTTTGTAATTAAAATGACAAAAAAATTTTTTTTAGGGGTGAATTCCATACATAAAATTAAAAGTCATTTTTTTTTCATTGTGACCCCACGTGTGGTACATCAATCGATACGCCTTTCAAAATAAATATAAGGTTTCTTAGCAATTTTTTTGATGAAGTGAATAGAGTCGGAGATAATCGCCCCGAAAGTCACTAAATTTCTGTCCCAAACAACCTAATAATAAGACATAATTAAGGCAAAAGCTTACAAGAAAAATATTTTTTACCGGTCCACGACGCAGTATCAGTGTATGAGTAAAGACACAATCACATGTAATTTTAGTGTTAATTTAAAGAGAAATGAAAGTAAAATTGACAATAATAACTTACATTTAAGTAACATTTTGAGACTAAACAAAGATTTATGAAAAGGATCGATATCCAATAAGTATTTATTATAAAAACTAGGGACTCGTCTGAATGAAAAAAGTATGCCGACAGTAATTTTTACGGGCAAAACTGATATTAAATAGAGATCTAGGACGTAAGGGATGATGCGGGCAATTAAATGTAACCAATTCCAAGAGGTTTGGACAGTGTATCACTTTAAGTATTTTAAACAAGAACATCACATCTAAACACTGTCTCCGGTTATGAAGGGTAGGAACACAAAAATGCTTCGCAGCTGACGTCGAATGCTCGAAATAATTACCTGTTCTATAACATAGTGACTTTAGGAAAACATTTTGGATCCTCTCTAATCGCTCAATATTTACCAACCTTTTTTGTGCAATTTTACATGCAATTCTTTCCCAATTGGGAAATCATGGCAATTATTTTCGCCAATATATCTTTTAGTGTGCAACAATCCACACCTTTGCTTGTGCACGGCCGCGTGCATAAGCAGAGCCATAACCACGAACTTCAAAGTTCGGGTATCTCCATTTCTATCGCACTTATATAATTCGAGTGACAAGGATAGATCGAGTTTCGAAGTTCGTAGTAGCGCTGCTGGCTGTTTACACGCTCGTGCCCATGCCCGTTGAATGTTGCTTTGAACGCGTGCATGTAAACGCGGCATTAGGTTTGTAAGTTTTGTAACTATATTTCAGCGAAAGCTTGTAACACTGATGGCCTGTCAAATTGTAAAATTATGCGTGATGCTGCGCCGGCTGTATTTCTTAAATTTTACTTAAAGATTTTTAACTCGAACGTAGTGTAACTACACCTGAATCAAGACAGTGCAATGAATAACAGTAAGTTAATTACAAACTCGATTACATTACGCAATCCGTTCCTGACGGAGAGGTACTATTATTGCTAATGCTCTCGCTTCTTTGTTGGTTTTAGTCGGTCGTAACCCTGCGAAGCGGCAGGTGAAGCCAGTGGAACCTCAGTCTCTGCTAGACTTTGATCTTGGGGAAGGGGAGAGCTCGGACGACTCTGACTTCCGCATTGAGGACCACCCCGAAGACAGCGATGATCATTCGATCAACAGCGATGATGACGGTAAAAATGTCTTATTGTTTTATTTTATATTAAACATTATCAAAATGTTACATATATACTACTAAAAAAATGAATATTCTTTGTTTAAAACCTTTTAAAAAAGCTCATCAGAAGTGTTTCTTTTCAATGTTATTTGTTTGAATAATCTTATTTGAATTTTAATATCTTGACGCAGGGTATTCATATGACTCTTTGAATATGGTATGAATTTATTGAAATGCAACATGAAATTTGAAACAGACAATTAGGTGTAAATGGATTATTTATAAAAAAAAATATGTACAGATATTTGAGCATTCTATTTATATTTTTAAAAAGGAAAAAATGACAGTGGCAGCTCTGAGGAGTCTGCATCAGATGCTGAAGATGATAATAAAGACACCAGTAAGATGGAGGAGAAATTGGTCACTGACTTATTGGAGAGAGCCAAAAAAGCTGAATTCAAGGTGTGTATTTCAATATAAAAATATTAATAACCAGTGGTGGGGGTTTTGGATACCACACTGCCGGATGTCAAGTAGAATTGGTATTATAGATATGGTCACCGTTAGATTGTGAACACCGTCTGAATGATGAAATCTGACGGTAACAGATACGCCATTACCATCTTGGAGAAATTAACTTTATTTGATCTAAACTATTTTTTGCAATTAACAGAAATTGTCAAAAACCCATATTTATTTAAAAAATTGACCCGTAATAGCAATTGATTGATAAACAATATGTAGTCAATAATATGACAAAGTCCTTTATCAAACGACAAAGCCTGGAATCCCGCGGCATATCAATACTAGCATAATGATTGAGGTCATTCACTCCAAGTGGCATCCAAAACCCCTATCACTGTTAATAACTGACAACAACTATTACAAGTATACAAATTTTTAGTGTTTGTTGTTCAAATCAAAATCAAATGTTTATTCTACAAGTAGGCCTCAAGGGCGCTTTTACAAGTCAACAATATGCATTGATATAATATATTGTTGCCATAAATGATTTGATTTGATATAAAATTTTGTAATGAGCAACAGACAAAACCTGGGCACACACATACCGGGAGATGTATAGCTTCCAATGTTAGAGGCCCTAGCACAATAGGTTTTATCGTCACATTTTACGGCGAAAATCTAAATGATAAAATGTATTGTGCTAGCCGGGATTGATACAATATATGTAACTAAGTACAGAGATGTAAAGAGTCTATGTCAGACTAATAAAAAGAAAAATAATTAGGTGCAGAGATGTATACAGTCTGTAAAGCCCGTTTTCCTAGGCTAGCAGTTCGGTGCCGTCATATGATGGCACCGCTGACTATCTGTCTCCCTAATTAGAACACTTAGAAAGAGACGGATAGTCTACGTCGCCGTCATATGACGGCACCGCTAGCCTAGCTAAGCAGAGTTTAATGCCACTAATTTCAGAATACAAATAACATTAAATCGACATGTAAACATTCTCAACTCTTCTACAAATGTGGGACAACTTTTTGTTAAACGGTTAAACAGGATAAAATAAAAAACCAGACTATATGTTTGCAAAACATATTATTATACTTTCCTTATTCATGTGAAGAATCTCAAAATAATTGTAGTTTTTTTATGAAGTTCTTCATCGGCTCTTGTCAGTAGCTAGATTGTAGCTTCTACACTATGTATTACTTACTTTTTATATATCACCAGATACCTGGTGATTTGGCCAACTGGCTGATCTGTGCCGGTTGCCTGGGCTCCCGAAGTGATGATTTCAATGAGATTGTTGAATGTGATGGTTGTGGTGTTACTGTCCATGAAGGTAAGCATTTGCAATACTATATTTTTTTATTTACTAGATATTTGTAATACTATTCTAAACTGGTAACATAAAAATTATGTGGAGAATAAGATTATAATGTCATAATCATAAACACAAATAACCATAATGAAAAAGTTATGATGATAGATGATGCCAAAGCGAACACCGGGCTCCTTTAACGCAAAACCGGGAATAATGCTAGTAGGATGTTGAAATGATATTGAAATTATATATTGGATACTTTCTAAATTAAATAATAAATTACTTTGACTCTGAATCAGAAGCATGAAACATTGAAAGAGACAACATTTGGTATTGGTAATACTATTGAATTGATTGATTGAATTTGTTTCCTGTTCAGGCTGTTATGGTGTCTCCGATGTCACCAGTGAGTCCAGCACAGTTAGCTCTGCCTCCACCGAGCCATGGTTCTGCGAGGCTTGCAAAGCGGGGGTAACTGATCCTAGCTGTGAGCTCTGTCCTAATGAAGGTATCATTTGTATTGCGAGTCTTACTAATATTAAGTATAAAGAAGAAAAGTCTATAAGATTGTACCTTTGTAAGTTTGTATGGTAATTTCCGGAATCACTTATCCCATAAAAAATAAAATACCTGTGTGCTTATAGAATGGGGAATGAATGAAAATATCAGAAGTGCCTGATTATTTTTTTGGTGACCCAAACCCTAAGTGAGGAAACTGTTTATATTTTTCAAAAATAATTGACTCAGCTGAAAAATCTGAAACTTTTTTCTGGTGCTAAGGAAGGAAGGAGGGTTGTCTGGAAGAGATCTCTCTTCAGCGATAAGACCGCCTGTTGTCTACCTCTACTTACATGTTATTGTATTGTTTCTCTCTGTAACTGCTTTTTTTGTGTGAGGTGTGCAATAAAGAGTATTTGTATTGTATTGTATTGTTATTCCTATCACCAAAAAGCAATCAGGCACTTCTAAAATTTTCATCCATTCCCAATTGTGACACATAGGCTATATGTCCCGTGGCTTAACCTGCGTTTTTTTGCAATACGCGAGCGAAGCCGCGCGTTCAGCATGTACTTAATATAGTAGTGAAGTAGACACATGTATTGTTGGGTCATATGTTAATGTGATCACATTATTTTTAGGGGGCATATTTAAGGAAACAGAAGTGGGGGCATGGGTGCATCTCGTGTGCGCACTTTACGTGCCTGGTGTGGCGTTCTCAGAGGTAACATTATTTATTTATAACATTATTTTATTTAAATTCCTTAAATTTAGTTTTTTTCTTATGAGGATGGTTTTGGGAGGATTGACTTTTAATCATGTCATGACCATGACTATGGGTGGGTTGCACCAAACTGTAAAATAAGTAATTGTAAACGGTGTTTGACAAGTATTTATGGAATGACAGCTGCCGGCGCCATATTTAACGTATATCGGTCTGTAATCGTAAAAGGTGTTTGACAAGTTTTTATGGAATGACAGCTGCCGGCGCCATATTTAACGTATATCGGTCTGTAATCGTAAAAGGTGTTTGACAAGTTTTTATGGAATGACAGCTGCCGGCGCCATATTTAACGTATATCGGTCTGTAATCGTAAAAGGTGTTTGACAAGTTTTTATGGAATGACAGCTGCTGGCGCCATATTTAACGTTGATCGGTCTGTAATCGTAAACGGTGTTTGACAAGTTTTTATGGAATGACAGCTGCCGGCGCCATATTTAACGTATATCGGTCTGTAATCGTAAACGGTGTTTGACAAGTTTTTATGGAATGACAGCTGCCGGCGCCATATTTAACGTATATCGGTCTGTAATCGTAAAAGGTGTTTGACAAGTTTTTATGGAATGACAGCTGCTGGCGCCATATTTAACGTTGATCGGTCTGTAATCGTAAACGGTGTTTGACAAGTTTTTATGGAATGACAGCTGCCGGCGCCATATTTAACGTATATCGGTCTGTAATCGTAAAAGGTGTTTGACAAGTTTTTATGGAATGACAGCTGCTGGCGCCATATTTAACGTTGATCGGTCTGTAATCGTAAACGGTGTTTGACAAGTTTCTATGGAATGACAGCTGCCACCGCCATATTTAACGTTGATCGGTCTGTAATCGTAAACGGTGTTTGACAAGTTTCTATGGAATGACAGCTGCCGGCGCCATATTTAACGTTGATCGGTCTGTAATCGTAAACGGTGTTTGACAAGTTTCTATGGAATGACAGCTGCCACCGCCATATTTAACGTTGATCGGTCTGTAATCGTAAACGGTGTTTGACAAGTTTCTATGGAATGACAGCTGCCACCGCCATATTTAACGTTGATCGGTCTGTAATCGTAAACGGTGTTTGACAAGTTTCTATGGAATGACAGCTGCCACCGCCATATTTAACGTTGGTCGGTCTGTAATCGTAAACGGTGTTTGACAAGTTTCTATGGAATGACAGCTGCCACCGCCATATTTAACGTTGATCGGTCTGTAATCGTAAACGGTGTTTGACAAGTTTTTATGGAATGACAGCTGCCACCGCCATATTTAACGTTGGTCGGTCTGTAATCGTAAACGGTGTTTGACAAGTTTTTATGGAATGACAGCTGCCACCGCCATATTTAACGTTGATCGGTCTGTAATCGTAAACGGTGTTTGACAAGTTTCTATGGAATGACAGCTGCCACCGCCATATTTAACGTTGATCGGTCTGTAATCGTAAACGGTGTTTGACAGGTTTCTATGGAATGACAGCTGCCACCGCCATATTTAACGTTGATCGGTCTGTAATCGTAAACGGTGTTTGACAAGTTTCTATGGAATGACAGCTGCCACCGCCATATTTAACGTTGATCGGTCTGTAATCGTAAACGGTGTTTGACAGGTTTCTATGGAATGACAGCTGCCACCGCCATATTTAACGTTGACAGGTCTGTAATCGTAAGTTGGTGCCACCCTCCCTATGTCTTAATTAGGTTCAAAGGTCAGCTAGCGGATCGTCGAAACAAAGAAAAAATCAAACTATATACCACTAGCTTTTGCCCGCGGCTTCGCCCGCGTACAAAGAGTAATGTTAACCGTCTACAAAAAAGGTGCAACTCAGTTATAGTCTTTTATATATTTAGATCGACTCTACATAGACTCTGCATATCGAACATAGACTCTACATATCGAATCTACATATCGACTCTACATATCGACTCTACATATTTAGATAGATGTCCACTGTGTACTTAGATAGGTGTCGACTCTACATATCGACTCTACATATCGGCTCTACATATTGACTCTACATCGACTCTACATATCGACTCTACATATCGGCTCTACATATCGACTCTACATATCTGGACCCCATATAAAATTTCACCCCCTCTTTTAAGGGGTTGGGTGCAGATTTCCAAAAAGAAATGATGCACGTTTTTTTTGTTAGTCACAATTCACAAATAGTCCGCATACCAATTTTTAGCTTTCTACCTTGAAAATTGCGGAATGCTCCATACAAACTTCCACCCCCCCATTTTGGGGAAGTGGGGGGTTAGAAAGAGACAAAAAGTAGCCTATGTCACTCTCCATCCCTTCAACTATCTCCACTTAAAAAATCACCTCAATTCGACGCCCCGTTTTGCCGTGAAAGACGGACAAACAAACAAACACATACACTTTCCCATTTATAATATTAGTATGGATTATTTTCAAAAACATGGTTAAATACAACATTGTCGCACAGGTGGAGCGTCTTTCAGGCGTGACGCTATTCGAGATGGCGTACTCGCGCTGGGGCGCGCGTTCATGCGCTCTCTGCCCCGACGCTGCGCTCGCGCGTACTGGTGTCTGCGTCGGCTGCGACGCCGGCCTCTGCAAGACCTTCTTTCACGTGACATGGTAAGTTTCCGAAATTTATATAGATCAGTCTTTTTTTAACCCCCGACGCAAAGAGAGGGGTATTATAAGTTTAACGTATCTGTGTGTCTGTGTATCTGTGTTTCTGTCTGTGGTATCGTATCCCAAACGGATGGACCGATTTTAATGCGGTTATTTTTGTGTCATAGATAATTTTAACCCGAGTGTTCTTAGTCATGTTTCATGAGATATTGAACTTTGGAATTAAAAAATCGGGGGTTTTTCAACTTTTCTAAGTTGTTTCAATCTTTTTCATGCCGCGACCCCCTTAGTACAGAAAAAAAAAATTCGCGACCGCGCCTGCTACGCTGTTCAAAATACTTATAGATTCTGGCTAATGAAAGCTGAACCTGAAAAATAGCGGCAAATTCAAAAAATCATGACAGGGTAACACAGGGTCACTCACACAGCCGCAATTTTCTCAGAGAAATTTAAATTTGACATACGACATGACACCTCAGATAGACACACATAGAGACAAAGTGTTGCCAATCAAATAACTACTAGGTTCAACTTTCATTAGACAGACTCTAGTACTTTAACATTAAACATACGAGTGGTATAAAAGGCTTCACGACTCCCAGGGGGGTCGCGACCCACAGTTTGGAAAATAGTGATAGATATAGATCGTTCAAGCAGTGGTTTTCTTTCCGACCCGGTGGTAGTTTATCGACATTAATAGGTGCATGTAATATGCCTAAATTGAAGAATAAATCACTTTGACTTTGCTCCGAAAAAGTGCTCCACTGCTACGTACGCTATAAACAAAATACACACCTAACACCTAGTATGCGATGAGAAAAAGTGCGTTTCTTCGTAGATTGAACAATATACCTAGTAATAATATGACATAATCGTGGCACGTCGGTTCGCTCACTGCTCTGACCAAGTCAAAATTACTCTGTTTGGGGCCTACTGCCAGGCGTTCTATACTAGTCACTTGTGGTACCATTACACGAAGCGGTCGTTCAACAGACTCAGAGTACAGTACAACAACGCGTTTCGTGTGATGTTACGGCTACCGTGGCGGTGTAGCGCGTCTGGTATGTTTGCCATGAACAGAGTGGACGACTTCTACGCTATTATGCGTAAGAGACACTGGTCCTTTGTCGGGAGAGTGAGCGAATCGACAAACAGTATTGTAAAGGTAGTGTGCACGACATGCTACCTAATGAGTAAGGTGGCTACGACTCCTTTTCTGTAGTGCTTTGTTAATTTTTAAGTTTAATTTAATTTAATATTTTTAATCTTATAATGTAATGTAATGGGTTAATACCTAAATAAAGAACTAATTTATTATTATTATTATTATTTATTATTATTTCTGACCTTAACACGCCATAATAATCGGTCCTATCTTGACTGCCAACAAAAACGCGGTCGTGTCCATGCTTACTGGCACGTGTCATTTTCATTCAGATGCAAGTACCAACTTAACAACATTATATTGCACCTATTGAATGTTGAATGAAATTACCCAATACACCTGCTATTGTTCGGTTATTATAGTCTAGGGGGGTTGTATAATAATTGTTGACTCAAGAGTAGCCCTCACCACACTCCGGTCAGTTTTATGATAGTTATTGTTATCTTTTTTCTTTCCAAATTAGGAAACGAGATAGGAAATAATAAGTAGACCTCACCAAGTCAATTAATTTTCTATTTGCACTCTATTTTAAAAGGTGGAGTATCTGTTCTTCTTAAAAAAAAATTATGTGAGTGCTGTGTATATTGCTGAGATAATTTAATTTCAATCTGCAAAATTTTCAGTGATTCTTATTTTTGTATCTTTGGTTATTTTAATGTCCTTCAGATGGTTCAATATTATGTGTTTTTGTGAAGACCTGATGAAGTCCAAGAAAAGTCAACGAACTTTCTCCAATAACTCCTTCATATGGTCTCAAATCGCACTGTCCTGAAGTGAAATTAAACATGTCGCTTTTTTTGTTAAAAATAGTACATTACAACAGAGGCCGGGAAATAGCAATTCGTGGATGAGTTGATTTTGTGGATGCAATTCGTGGATGAAGCGAAGCTGAATCCGACAATAGAGACGTATCCACGAATTGCCATTCCCGCCGAGGCAGATGTAGTGCTTTTCTCCATAAATGCGAGGAAATCAAATAATATTTTCAATAATTTTAAAACAGCGAGTATATCAATAGCCTATCATGTTCCAGCCCAACAATTTTTTTAAAGTATGACTCATGGTGCCAGTTTCAATGAACACACATAAAAAAATTAAAAACATTAGAATCGATTATAATTTTATGTTATTAAAATTATTAAAGATTAAACGGGAGACAAATGTAAACGCATTTTAGTTCGTTTTGAATATTATTTCGAAAATATTTTAATTTCATCAGTTAATACTATTTGAGATATTTTTTAAAACGTCACTTCGATCTCTTGCAAAAGTAATCGTTTTGTCTATGACAATTAAAAAAAAAGCCTGGGAAAACTGAGCAAACTTAAAACGGGTGCAATTTGTCACACCAACTTGCAATAGTTGGAAAGAGACAGCCATACATTACTAACCAGTCTAACTATAGCAAGTTGTAATGACAAATTGCTAGGCCTTTAAACTTACGAGCATTTGGCTGTTTGTAGTGATTTGTCTTTGTTAAAACATATGATTAAAAGGTAAAAAAGTATACAGTAAAGGAATTTCATACATTTTCCTGGCCGCTGAAATTGTACAATAATGACTTTTTAAATTTGCGCTTGTCAGTAACGAGGAACTTCACGTAATATTTTTGCTACTGTAAAGCACACATTTCCGAGCATATTAGAGAAAATAAATACGCTGTATTTTGTATGTCAGCGGGCAGCGAGCGGGCCTGCTGGCCGAGGCGCACTCGGAAGAGGCGGAGCAGGCGGACCCGTTCTACGCGCACTGCCGGCTGCACTCCGACAAGACGCTCGTCAAGAAACGCAAGAGGAACTGGCTCGCGCTGCAACTCAGGACCGACAAACGGTAACTAGAACTGGCCGAGGCGCACTCGGAGGAGGCGGAGCAGGCGGACCCGTTCTACGCGCACTGCCGGCTGCACTCCGACAAGACGCTCGTCAAGAAACGCAAGAGGAACTGGCTCGCGCTGCAACTCAGGACCGACAAACGGTAACTAGAACTGGCCGAGGCGCACTCGGAGGAGGCGGAGCAGGCGGACCCGTTCTACGCGCACTGCCGGCTGCACTCCGACAAGACGCTCGTCAAGAAACGCAAGAGGAACTGGCTCGCGCTGCAACTCAGGACCGACAAACGGTAACTAGAACTGGCCGAGGCGCACTCGGAGGAGGCGGAGCAGGCGGACCCGTTCTACGCGCACTGCCGGCTGCACTCCGACAAGACGCTCGTCAAGAAACGCAAGAGGAACTGGCTCGCGCTGCAACTCAGGACCGACAAACGGTAACTAGAACTGGCCGAGGCGCACTCGGAGGAGGCGGAGCAGGCGGACCCGTTCTACGCGCACTGCCGGCTGCACTCCGACAAGACGCTCGTTAAGAAACGCAAGAGGAACTGGCTCGCGCTGCAACTCAGGACCGACAAACGGTAACTAGAACTGGCCGAGGCGCACTCGGAGGAGGCGGAGCAGGCGGACCCGTTCTACGCGCACTGCCGGCTGCACTCCGACAAGACGCTCGTCAAGAAACGCAAGAGGAACTGGCTCGCGCTGCAACTCAGGACCGACAAACGGTAACTAGAACTGGCCGAGGCGCACTCGGAGGAGGCGGAGCAGGCGGACCCGTTCTACGCGCACTGCCGGCTGCACTCCGACAAGACGCTCGTCAAGAAACGCAAGAGGAACTGGCTCGCGCTGCAACTCAGGACCGACAAACGGTAACTAGAACTGGCCGAGGCGCACTCGGAGGAGGCGGAGCAGGCGGACCCGTTCTACGCGCACTGCCGGCTGCACTCCGACAAGACGCTCGTCAAGAAACGCAAGAGGAACTGGCTCGCGCTGCAACTCAGGACCGACAAACGGTAACTAGAACTGGCCGAGGCGCACTCGGAGGAGGCGGAGCAGGCGGACCCGTTCTACGCGCACTGCCGGCTGCACTCCGACAAGACGCTCGTTAAGAAACGCAAGAGGAACTGGCTCGCGCTGCAACTCAGGACCGACAAACGGTAACTAGAACTGGCCGAGGCGCACTCGGAGGAGGCGGAGCAGGCGGACCCGTTCTACGCGCACTGCCGGCTGCACTCCGACAAGACGCTCGTCAAGAAACGCAAGAGGAACTGGCTCGCGCTGCAACTCAGGACCGACAAACGGTAACTAGAACTGGCCGAGGCGCACTCGGAGGAGGCGGAGCAGGCGGACCCGTTCTACGCGCACTGCCGGCTGCACTCCGACAAGACGCTCGTCAAGAAACGCAAGAGGAACTGGCTCGCGCTGCAACTCAGGACCGACAAACGGTAACTAGAACTGGCCGAGGCGCACTCGGAGGAGGCGGAGCAGGCGGACCCGTTCTACGCGCACTGCCGGCTGCACTCCGACAAGACGCTCGTCAAGAAACGCAAGAGGAACTGGCTCGCGCTGCAACTCAGGACCGACAAACGGTAACTAGAACTGGCCGAGGCGCACTCGGAGGAGGCGGAGCAGGCGGACCCGTTCTACGCGCACTGCCGGCTGCACTCCGACAAGACGCTCGTCAAGAAACGCAAGAGGAACTGGCTCGCGCTGCAACTCAGGACCGACAAACGGTAACTAGAACTGGCCGAGGCGCACTCGGAGGAGGCGGAGCAGGCGGACCCGTTCTACGCGCACTGCCGGCTGCACTCCGACAAGACGCTCGTCAAGAAACGCAAGAGGAACTGGCTCGCGCTGCAACTCAGGACCGACAAACGGTAACTAGAACTGGCCGAGGCGCACTCGGAGGAGGCGGAGCAGGCGGACCCGTTCTACGCGCACTGCCGGCTGCACTCCGACAAGACGCTTGTCAAGAAACGCAAGAGGAACTGGCTCGCGCTGCAACTCAGGACCGACAAACGGTAACTAGAACTGGCCGAGGCGCACTCGGAGGAGGCGGAGCAGGCGGACCCGTTCTACGCGCACTGCCGGCTGCACTCCGACAAGACGCTCGTCAAGAAACGCAAGAGGAACTGGCTCGCGCTGCAACTCAGGACCGACAAACGGTAACTAGAACTGGCCGAGGCGCACTCGGAGGAGGCGGAGCAGGCGGACCCGTTCTACGCGCACTGCCGGCTGCACTCCGACAAGACGCTCGTCAAGAAACGCAAGAGGAACTGGCTCGCGCTGCAACTCAGGACCGACAAACGGTAACTAGAACTGGCCGAGGCGCACTCGGAGGAGGCGGAGCAGGCGGACCCGTTCTACGCGCACTGCCGGCTGCACTCCGACAAGACGCTCGTCAAGAAACGCAAGAGGAACTGGCTCGCGCTGCAACTCAGGACCGACAAACGGTAACTAGAACTGGCCGAGGCGCACTCGGAGGAGGCGGAGCAGGCGGACCCGTTCTACGCGCACTGCCGGCTGCACTCCGACAAGACGCTCGTCAAGAAACGCAAGAGGAACTGGCTCGCGCTGCAACTCAGGACCGACAAACGGTAACTAGAACTGGCCGAGGCGCACTCGGAGGAGGCGGAGCAGGCGGACCCGTTCTACGCGCACTGCCGGCTGCACTCCGACAAGACGCTCGTCAAGAAACGCAAGAGGAACTGGCTCGCGCTGCAACTCAGGACCGACAAACGGTAACTAGAACTGGCCGAGGCGCACTCGGAGGAGGCGGAGCAGGCGGACCCGTTCTACGCGCACTGCCGGCTGCACTCCGACAAGACGCTCGTCAAGAAACGCAAGAGGAACTGGCTCGCGCTGCAACTCAGGACCGACAAACGGTAACTAGAACCTCTAGCTCTACTATAACTTTTATCGACAGATATACGTTTTCGAACGCGTTTGCGTTTAGTTACAATTTGTATGACAACTCGAACAGTGCCTCTGGTGGTAACTATTAGGAACTACGCGTTGCCATACAAATTGAAACTTCACGCAAATGCGTTCGAAAACGTATATCAGTTGATAAAACTTATACTAAAGCTACTGACACCTACTCTTAATGGGATCGTTAATTTTTTGCGTACCGTACCTACAGCTAAAAGGTCATACCCATAGGCCCACAGGCATAGGTGTACCCATTAGGTTAGGTTAGGTTTGTTTTATAACTATCTTGAAAAGTTTACTCTTTCAAAAAAAAAATGTTTTCGATGAAATGAAAATTCTACGAAACGTACATTTGATGAAATGTTCGTCGGTAAAATAAGGGCAAACCATTTTTAATATTATTGGGAGCCTGTAGCATCCCACTGCTGGGTGAGGCCTCCCTCCGTCTCCAGCCCTCCCAATCCAGAACAACCTTTAATTATATAAAATTTTTCATTGATATATTTTATATACCTTTGCTTTTGTTCTCTAGGAAATTGGAGTTACAAAACAATCCCACCCCTGAGGAGAAGGCCAGGATAAAACGGAAACTCATCAAATACAGGAAAAAGTACTTGCTGCAAAAGGAAAATCGAAATCCACCATGGGGTACGAATGATTCATAAAATCATACTTGTACGATTCTGATTTTTAGACGCTCGTAGTATACATGTATAAGGGGGGTGGCCCGTAATAAATTAAAAGGAGGCTTCCTTACAGCATCTGTAGTAACCCCTTTTGTCCATTTCTTTTCAATTTTTTTTAACTCTGAGAAAAATTGATCTAAAGTTATGACCTCCGAGTAATGCATCTTGGCACCACGAGATCATAGCACAGTAGTTAATGCAGATTTTGAGGTAACATCATGTAGTGAGTCATAATAGTTTTTGTATTTTTGTTTTCAAAAGATATTTTTGTGATTTTTTTCAATTTTTTTTGTGTTTATAATATAAAAAAGTTACTTATATCACTCCAGAAGAGTAAAAAAGTACACTAAAACTTAAGTTGAAGAAAAAAAACAATAAAAATGTTTTTTTTTTCAATTAAAACCACTTAGAAACAATTGCTCACAAGCTTAATAATCTACCGTTTAATTTATTGCTCCTATTACGGGCCACACCCTGTATATGTGTGTGTATGTGAGTGATGTTTTTTTTGCCGTGCTAATTCAAAATTGATGTAAGTGTTGATAAAATTTTCTGGCAAAAATACTTCTATAGGTAGATTGGATTTAAATTCCTTGTAATATGATTGATTTTTGTTTGCAGTGCCGACTCAGAAAATGGCGAGAATGTTGTACAGCAGTGCGTCGGCAATGAGGAAGTTTCAGAGGAAAGCGGAGTGCATGGGCGTCGATACGCATGCTTTGGAATTTCAAGATGCGCAAGTTAGATCTGGAAAGCTTTTAATAATTGCTCTAATTGACCAAAACATCATGAACAAGGAAAAAACTGGTTTCCGCACTGTACGTAATATTGAAACTGCTTTGACATATTCACAGATGGCAGCCCTGAAAGATGTGTCTCGTCGCTGGCACGTGCCACCC
The DNA here is from genome assembly GCA_932294315.1 of Epinotia nisella. Lineage (NCBI taxonomy): Eukaryota > Metazoa > Arthropoda > Insecta > Lepidoptera > Tortricidae > Epinotia > Epinotia nisella. The sequence goes on from OW028680.1 coordinate 11,079,052, forward strand.
GCCTTCTCGGTGGAGTTCGTCGGCTATTATCTGGAGCGGAACTCCCGCGTCACCTCCCTGAGGAGATCCCTGGAGAGACTCACCAAAGAGAACGAAACTCTTTTGGGAGGAGATGAGAAGCTGAGGACAGATTATGACGAAGTAAGTTAAATGCTTTTTTTAACGCTAAAATATTTTTTTTACTAATAAATTTGTAACCAGCGAGTGCCTTTGCACATTTGGTTACGCGCAAGCGAAAGGGAGATTGTAGTTTGTAAACAATTCTGCAGTAAGACAATATTAACATATATAGTTTTGCATCACATTGCAGAATAATCCCATCATTGACAATTAATTGTACCTTAATAGAAGTTGTACGTGGGTCGTTCTTCTTTTCGACCAACAATAGCCTGTCCCTCGTCTTATTACGGCATCTCATTTGAGTAATGATGTTTACGGTTTTATAATGTTCGAATGAACGTCCATATTATTTTATTAATTAGTGATGTTTAATATTTCACTTTCTCTAACTAGCATTTTTTTTTAATGTTTTTTTTTTCGTAGAATGCCGTGACAGAGTGGTAAACCAAAATGTTGTCCCCACTGAAAGAGTCCACTTTGTCACATGTTTTTTTTTAGAAACCAACCGTAAATAAATATTTATATTGGCCAGAAAGGAAACTTTAATTAGTTCTAAAGAAGAAACCTATGCATTTTTTTTTTAAATCGCACTTCAAAACCACAATTTTCGATAGTTCAAAAACCAAAAAAACAGAAAAACCTCGGATCATTGTCGGTAAAAAAGAAGAACGACCCACGTAACAAGATTTAACACCAAGATTTAAATACACCATTCATTATGTTTCTTTTGTAATATCAGGCTTCGAAAGAGAACACGGATGCGTTAGCCGAATTGACTTCAACAAAGCAAGCCCTCCAAAAGATATACGAGGCGATAGTCGCCATCTGTCCCACAAAAACGCTGGCGCCTATAATGGAAGAGAAGCCCCTTTTGCCACCAGTCCTGGCCCGCTCCACTCCGAAAGTCACGCCGCAGCAGCTCCAGCAACGGTATGTATTGATAATATTAATAAAATCACGGACAGATCAAGATAGACGCGGCATTTTTTATAAAGAGTTTAATTTATGATATTCAACTGAGATATTACGAGCGCATTTAACATTTTGTGCATTATATGCGTGCGTTTACTTTGCGATGATGTATACGGTGCATCACGATGCCACACTTTACATACTACAGCTATGTACCTAAATTAAACTAAATAATTTCATGGCGTAATAAATATATGTTTATGTACCTATACACGGCCGCGTCTATATGAGCTATAAGTACACACTAAACTTATCTATGAGTCTGTAAAGGTACTCGAAATGAATGATTTATTATTATTATTATATTGATCTGTGAGACAAATTCGTATATATATTTTTTTATTGCTTGGCTTAACATTGGCTGTTTCCTTAAGAGGGCGTTACATACAGTGCACACTAGCACTGTAACGCCGAATACAACACGTGTGTGATTATATAAATTTAACGATAGTTATTTAAAAAAGGAGGCAACTACTCCCTTTATTTTGTATTTAAGTACCTTGTGAATACATCAAACTAGTTTTTACGTTGCTGGATTCGTCAATATATGCGTCCAAAGTTAAAAAGGCCGTTTTACATTGGGTTCATAGATCGACGAATCCAGCAACATAAAAACTAGTTTGATTGTTTGATGTATTCACAAGGTACTTAAATACAAAATGCAGAGAGTAGTTGCCTCCTTTTTTTAAATATCTATCGTTGAATTTAAATAATCACAATTATTTACCAGTGTCGCTATTGTGCACCGTAACACCCTCTTAGGTATACATATATGTTGTTGCAACCATTATACTTCTCGATGAATATTAAAGTATACCTACATTTCGAACAGTTTACAATATATTTATGCGCGAAGAAAAGTAGCGACCGAGAAGTAAAATGGTTCTAAAACATTATAGTGTAAATTAAAACATTTGAATCCTAATGAAGATAAATACTTTAAATACAAATCGAAATAGCCCAATAAGGCTAGTGTTGTGTGACGATTTAATCTATATAAATACTTAAATACATAGGAAACATGCAAGACTCTAGAAACAAATATTAATGCTTGTCAAGTTATCACACAAATATTTGCCCTAATCGAGATGTAAACCCAGTACCTTCAACTTTGCAGCCAGGGTCACTACCCACTTGGCTAAACCCATTCAAACCGATTAATTTTATTTTCTAAAATTAGCATGTACTTTTTTATTTCTTAAAACTAGCATACAACTTTATTTCATTCACTGTTTGACACTAAATTAGCGCTTAAGAACTTTGTGAACATATTAAATAGAAATGGTTAAATCTGTATATAAAGTTGTATGGTAGGCTGTCACTTGTTGTACGTTACCACATGCCGAATACTGCATAGTAGGTTGGCCGCCAGGTCTATGACAGTGCCCACCGCGGCTGCTCTTAAGATGGGCGTTGGTTTTCCTCTTAGCGACAACCCGGACGCTCGCCAAGGAAAAGTGTTGTCTACGTCGCTTGAAGGTTAGTGTTCATTCATTTTATAAACATTATTCATTAACTATTCAGTAATTTGTTCCGTTCCCAGGCAAAAGCGCTTTGGCGTCGTCGTCGTATAGGACGACTTTTAGGGTTCCGCTAAACCTAGGTTAGGTTAGCCAAAATGGCAAAAACGGAACCCTTATAGTTTCGTCATGTCCGTCTGTCCATCTGTCCGTTTGCCAGGCATTTTACTCGAAAACTATAAGGTGTATTTGAAGGCGCTACATAGTTCTGTAATGAAATGATTAATAAAATATTTTTATAGGTGCACTCCAAACACTGCAAGTCAAAAAAAACATTGTAAGTCCACGTGTGGTAACATCAATCGATAGACCTTTCAAAATAAATATGAGGTTTCCCAGCATTTTTTTTGATTAAGTGAATATAGTCGGAGATAATCGAACCTCTATATATCGAACGGTGTACTTAAAAAAAAATAAAAAAAACATTGACTGCAGCACATATTTTCATGTACGAGTAAATAATTGATCTCATAAAGAGGTCTTTCATGAAAGTTATAGTAAAGTAACTCGTTTTTAGGGTTCCGTAGTAAACAAGGAATCCTTAAAGTTTCGCTGTGTCCGTCTGTCCGTGTCTGTCCGTCCGTCTACGGTTTAGCTTATTGATCCTTACTACTAGAAGGCTGTAATTCGGCATGGGTATATAAATCAATCACGCCGACCAAATGATAGAATAAAATATATTTTTTTAGGTAGATCCCACCCTTGCTTGTAAATAGGGATGTAATTTTTTTTTTTTGGTTAAACCCAAGGTGTGTTTTGGCCGTTGTCGTTGGATAGCTTGTTCAAAAATATTATAAAAACATTTTTCAACTCAGTGATCCGTTTGCGTGATATTGGGCTTTGAAGCCATAATTTTTGTACGAGTCAAGTGCGGGCCCACCCTGCTGGATAAATGGCTTCTCCTACTGGGAATATTAAAATAATCGAAGCAGTAGTACGTACAATGAATTTTGAAAGGAAAACTATCACGGCTAAGTTGGCATAACTAGTTACCGAGTAATAGTCGACCAACTTATAAAATGTACTTGGAAAGGCCACCTTTCGTACTAATTCAGCCGATGCCACCGCACCCTTTAGTTGTCGCGCGCGTATCGATGTAACAAAGACAGAAGGGCAACTACGGAACCCTACACTGCGCGTGGCCCGACACGTTCTTGACCGGTTTTTAATAAATATGGACCTGATAATCTAAATGCACATTCACCAACAGAAATTATCAAAAATATCTCAAAATTTTGTTATTTATATAAGTGCGTATATTTTGTTTTCAATTGCTATTTTAATCACGTTTTAATGAGTAGGTACACTGGGCCGAGTAGCTGTCTCGATATATAATAAGACCATGCTACGGGCCCAGTACTGTACCCTCCTGTTGAATTTGGTTATGTGAAGATGCATTGATGCTTAGATGGAGAAGTATGGACTGTCCGGATCTCGGTGAATGGGTGATGAAACTGCTCCCACTCTTATTTAAGATATATTTGTTGGTGTAGTTAAAAATACGCCGTTCATTTTCTTCAACCCTATACAACTTCTTGATGTTATTATATGATTCGAAATTACGATAACTTTCTTGTCCACGTTCATTCATTGTTGGTTTTCCTTTCCCGTCCTTCCACATATTCTCCGATTACAATTCGTAAATATAAAGCAAAAGGAAACGGTGGAGAATTTAAAATGTATTGTCAGGCGCGTGTGCGGTGTGCGGGCGGCACAGCGAGCGGCACCTCATGGCGGCGTGCGACACGTGCCGCCAGCACTACCACCTGCACTGCCTCACGCCGCCGCTGCAGCGCCCGCCCAAGAAGACCAAGCTCTACGGCTGGTAACTACCCACTAAACCACCTCATTACCAGGGCTCGTACTTTTCGCGCCGATGACCTTTCCTTTCCTGATTCAAGATTAGTAAAAATGTCTTATTATTTCTACAGGCAGTGCTCAGAATGCGACAAAACGTCAGATTCGGAACCCGAGGTACTCGAGAAGAAGGTACCTCGGCGCTCACGCATCAGATACAGCAAAGACGGCGCCATCATCACCGATCCTCTGAGCCCCGGCTCCGTGCCCAACTCGCCTCCGCCTAAACACAAACCAGAGAAAACGCCTAAAGTCGAAAAGGAGAAACCGAAAGCTGCATCAGAAAATATATCACCCATTAAAGTGACAATAAAACCCTTCGACTTCAGCAGTGACGGTGTCGATAGCGAGATCAAGAAGAAAGATAAAAGAATCAAGAAGAAAAAAGAACATGGCGCGCCGGGCGGAGAAGAATCGTTGTCTAAGAAAATGCACAAACGTGCTTTCACGTCTCCCACATTAACTAACACGCCTCTCATGTCAATAACCCCTATAGTCGCTGACAGCCCGAACGATTCTCATAACGAAAACTCCAATGCGTCTGCTAGCGCTACTCCATCTAAAAGGGAAGATTCTAGTTTCCTTTCCCATAATTCTTCATTCTCCTCTCTTTTAACAGAACCGAAAGAACGGGACAGCAAAACTATCGAAAGCTCTATTGAAAATACTCTAGCTAATTTATCCTCGGATATAGCTACGTATAAAGCGAATAGGAAACGCAGGAAGGAGAAGCATCGGTCGCGGTATTCTCCCGATTTCCTGCGGTCGCCGACCAAGTCCCACAAGCACAAGAGGAAGAGAAAGACGCAAGACATGGAGAATCCGGACATGCCGCATCCGAGGATCACTATTAAGGTAACATATGGCGTAATACAAGGTCTCTAGTCTTGCGTTTTGGACCAATCACTTTGGCACTCTTTGGAGAGGTCTATGTTCAGCAGTGGGCGTCTTTCGGCTGATGTGATGATGATGATGAAGTGGGGAGCGGTCGAAGAAATCAAATAATATGTGTGACGTAATTTGTATCCATCCACAAAAGCTCGTAAATTGTAAGGCATAATAATTAGGGGTGTAGAATCAAAATGTATTACTCCAAAAGGAAGAAGGCAAAAAATATGGGTTGTTAGGTGGGTGTCATGTTCTGCTTTAGTCATGATTTATAATTAGTCATGTTCTGCTCTAGTCATATTCTGCTCTAGTCATATTCTGCGTACGTCATGTTCTGGTTAAGTCATGATCACGTTCTCTTTTTGCCATATTCTGTTGTAGCCATATTCTGCTTTCGCCATTTTCTGCTTTCGCCATTTTCTGCTTTCGTCATATTCTGCTTTCGCCATATTCTGTTTTCGCCATAATCTGCTTTCACCTTATTCTTACTGGTAGTTACTGAGTTAAAAGGCTGTGACATACAGACGGACGAACGGCCGGACGGAAATGACAAAACTATACGCGTTCCTAAGTTTACTACAGAACCCTAAAAAATCGGGATTTTTCCCGAGTGTTTCCATCGTTAAATAATTAAAACACAAACTGTGTGACTTAGTTTTTAATTAAATATTTAATAGTTCTCCATATATTATCCGAAAGTGTGTTTGTCTGTATCCTATACTTAGAGGTCTGAAGAAGGACATAGGCTATTGCAACCGAATTTGCGAGAAGATGTCGGATGTAATAGTGGAAAACAGCTAGTATATATAAAATCCAAGTTCAAACCAAAATCCGAGTTCAAAAATAATGTCTTGAAAATACAATTTTATTTGTTATTTTTGTTGATGTAATGAGTGTTTCCGGTCTTTCCAGATACCACTTATATGACTGAACAAGAACATGACTAAAGGAGAACATGACCAAATCAGAACATGGCTCAAGCATAATATGGCCAAATGCGAACTGTAATTATGACCAAACAATAATATGACTTAACCAGAACATGACGTAAGCAGAATATGACTAGAGCAGAATATGACTAGAGCAGAACATGACTAATTATAGATCATGACTAAAGCAGAACATGACACCCACCTAACAACCCAAAAATATGCCCAGTGACGAAAATCCCATTCAGATATCTCATCAAAAATTACGAAATTACAATCGTTGTAATATCGCTTGTTAGATAGAAAACGCTCGGGGATCGTGACGTCACGATCCCCGAGCGTCATAGTAAATGACAATCGTTTCATATGAAGGTGCGTTTTGCGGAAAAGGGACAGAATATCGCGCACATTTTGGACACTTATAACTTTGTGATTATTTAATGCTTTACTTTTTCTCCATTTGAAAATATTTTTAATCCTTTTTCGAGAATATTCATCATTATTGGTTATTTTATTTGGTCTCTACACCCCTATTTTGACTATGAAAGATTTGAAACACGATGTTATATTTGCCTATAGGTACTAACAATACGTACTCATTTTTTTTTGTATCGTAATGAAGATACCCTACCTAAAAACAATGCTGCTTTTAATTTGTTTACACTGACTTATTGTGGAAGATAGTTTTGTTAAAAGTTTAAATATGATAAAACCAATTCTAATGTAGATCAAGCCGATTCCGAAGCCGGATGGATCCTTGGACACGCAGATGTTCTACGTGCCCACGGACAGCAACGACGGCCCGCCGCCTGCGGTCATGAGGAAACTCTCCAAGGTAACAAATATAAACTATCATAGGATTTATGTTCTAGATTGATTGTATACTTGCGTAAACAGAATTCTCAATATCATATAATTACAACAAAAAATATTGTCATGGATTTGTTACATGCAAGTAAAATGAAGCTTTAGTTAGATCAAAAAATTCTGTAATAGCACTAACTGTGTATCGTCGCTCGAAAAACTATCCTATGAAAACATGCATGCATTAGATTATATTAGATTATTTATTTCATGATAAAAAACTACATTACAAATTTGCAGACACGTCAAAATAAATAAGAATTTTATCACGATCATCAAAAATACAGAAAAGTAAGATATAACGTTAAAGACAATGTCAACAAATATAAGTACACAATAAAGAGGATATTGAAAAAGAAAACAAAAACAAAAGAACACAAATATATCAACCACTAGGTAGGTACTAGGTATCGTCATTTAATTTACCATATTAATGTGCATTAGAAAATACGTGATACCTTTAATATTATTACGTCTATGGGGTAGGTAACGTGATAGAAAATACACTAATTGACCACTAATTAAAAACAAACTTAATTACAAAATTACTAATTAACAAAGCTTACTTAATAAATCACTATACTGAATCACTTCACTATAACGCACTTATTCACTTTTCACACTATTCGCTTCGAGACTAGCACTGTTAGCGGTTTAATTCCCAACTGCCGCTGCATTGTTGGCGCGCGGCTTATATATCCGGAAACCTTCGCTCTAGAACATTCCGGAGAAATCTCGAATAATCGGTCCAAAGTCCAATTCCAACGCCATCTGATAGAGGGTATCATGAAACGGACTGAAAACATGTTTCAGGCGCCTGAAAACAACGGCAACTAGGGTGAATTATCGACCTTCTAGTATGTGGAAGAGCCACCTCCGAAACGGCCTGAAATCATTTTTCAGCCTGCTGAAATAGTATTTTATGCAACAGTTGTATAAGAGAGGTCAAAAAAGGCGAGTGGCGTGGGTTACAATGTGAGCCGAAGGCGAACATTGTAAAGAAAGACGCCACGAGCGTTTTTTGACTTAGTTATACAACGTTGCATACAATACTTTTTCTACGACTAGCTACTATGGAATAAAATGCAAAATTAAACAAAGAATAAATTTTTCTTAAACTTTGTCGTATAGGTGCCGAGATTTAGTAGGCAACAAATTTTCGGTCACTGCTTGTGGGCTGCCGGTGTATTTCTTCTGGTGTAGAAGCAATATTTTCATCGTCATCCATTTTTATTACTTTTGAGAAACACCAACTATTTTTAGCAAACACAACGGCCGCAAACTCAAACAACAATTTATAAAATAACCGGGAATTTGGGAAATATGAAAATGAGACAAATGGGTGTCTATGGTTAACTTTGTTTTTAATTGATGTCAACTTGCCAGTACTGAAAAAAAAGAAAAGAAAAGAAAAGAAGACATTTATTCACTACACAAAAGACACACAGAGACAAATACTGCCATATTAAGAATAAAGGTTTTTCCTAAGTTAGCAGCAATGCCTTTAGTTCAAAAATTTCTAAAAAGTAAAAACATTCAGTGGTTTGTTAAGTTGGTAGTACCTAATGTATAGGTTTAGAAGCGTATGGCTGCTAAGCGTATCGTTTTGGCGACATAACAGCACGGTTGTGCCGTACTGTTATGGGGAATAGAGTATAGACTTTTCTGCAAACTTATTTTGTATGTCTTTATATTAGTGTTCGTGACTATGTAAATGACAGATAAAAGTACAGGAGTAGAAAAACGCTTTTAAAGCACGGACAATCAAGTTTGAAGTTTATGTCTATACCACCGGCCCGGCGCAACAATGTCAAATCATATTAATACAAATTTAAGTAGGTAATAATAATAATTTAACATGTCAAGTCAAGACTCATACGCTCCTTAACGGAGTATAATTTTCCAATAAAACGTTTTATACGTTCACTCTTATATATAGCCTTTCATGTTTTTTGTGTCGCCTTATGCGCGCCGAAATAAACCCTTAGCCTAGGATTCGCTCTGGTTTGGTATATGGAAGTAGAATACTTAGGTGCAGGAAGTCTTAGTTTGAGTATTTATGTGTATGTTTATTTATTAATCGTTACTTATTATAACCTGTCTGGATAGCATGCCGAACAAGAAACAGCAGCTATGTTGCCGCCAGCGGAGGCAGCCGAAATGTCAGCTGTGAGTATTCAGAACAATATAGTTAAGCTAACAAACCACACTGCTTTGTGGAGTTTTTGTAGACCATATTTTTGAAATCCATGTTCAATAACTACAGTCCAGTCTCTTGCATTCCATAACAAAGCGGGTAAAAATATCTGACCTAATAATAGCCCTAAAATAGAGTCGTGTCAGATATTTATGCGCGCTTTTTTGTGGCAGATATTAATGCTATACGTGAGTAGTAGATTAGATTATTGTGAAAATGCACAACCAATAGCAGTGAACGAAATGTGTGTTACCTTATGAAAATAGGTAGAACAAAGGTTTTGTTTGATTTACTGTCCTAAACTATTGTCTCTTACGCAAGCCTCCGAAAAAGGAGCTCAATCAAAATCAGATTGAGCCTGAAAAATCGATGCCTCAGGTGGTCCTTGAGCCTGTTAAACCTCCGCCAAAGGTGAGTTTATACGTTGTAATGTGGTCCTTGGTTAGATGATATCTCTAAATTACTGTGTGGCGTTAATGTAGAAAGGAAATTGTTACAAGATAAGCAGTCGGCGGCGCGTTGTGAGACTTGTGAGATGGCCGACTGTTGTCATACGATTTGGACCGTCTTTTCCAGTATACATGTTAAGGTCTCTATTTAAACGAATTATTTTGTTACTAATTTCCTTAAATTATATTTTAACGTCCGTGTGCTCACGTGTCTAAAGGTTTCAATCATTCCACAAAAGTCTCTCTGTTCTATTTTAATTCGACATGTTACGAAAATCATAGCAGCACGGCTAGTAGGCTGACACGCGAACAATCTCGCGCGTGAGATAAAATTTTCACGCCACTGAAAAATCGGAATGTGGCAATAGATGGTCAGAATTTAGGCTTCAAAGCTGGGGTGGTTAGTTGGACGAACAGGCCATGTATGAATTCAAACTGCCCAACAATGTTTTTGTAGTCCAGTTGGAACAGCGATTAGAGCAATCACAGTCCCTCGCGCGCCGGCGAGTGGGGTCGCGCTGTTTTGTTTAGTCTAGTATTATGTTATGATTTATGATATTTAATATGATGCTATAGCATATTCTGACGTCAGTAATAGTACATTGTTGAAGAGGCTAGAAAGTAAGCAATAGATGGACGAGTTAGTTCGAGGGCCGACGCGTAGCGGAGGCCCTCGAAAGTACGAGACCAGCTATTGCCCTTTCGGCCGAGGCTTAACATAGTGCTTTTCACGCCTACTGCAAGGAAATTGCAAATAATTATAATTTAAAATCAAAATTAAGTATCTTATTGAAGATCATAATACTAAACAGGCTTGCTTGCTCGCGCCCGGCGCGGAGGAGGAGGAACGGGCGCACGCACACCGGCTGACCGCGCGCGGTGCCCTGTGATTGGTCGATTGCTGTTGAGTCATAGATGGCCTGTTCGTGCGACGTCCAACTAACCCCAGCTTTGAAGCCTGAATTCTGACCATCTTTTGCCACATTTCCGAGCAGTGGCGTGAAAAATAAATTTTATTCATGTCAACGAAATACAATAAAACAAAATAATAACAATAAAGTTAAGTCTAGCTTCTCTCTTAATTAGGTAGGTACTTAATTTTGATGGACTCGTCTCCTTTGAACCCACTCGACTAATGCCTACTTTTTAGCCTATCCAACAATGTACTATTTCATGCCACTGGTCGGAAATGTGGCAAAAGATGGTCAGAATTCAGGCTTCAAAGCTGGGTTAGTTGGACGTCGCACGTCTATGAATTCAAACTGTTCAACAAGTTATTGTTCGAACAGCGATTCGACCAATCACAGGGCCCCGCGCGGTTGCGCGCCGCTCTTCTTCTTCACTTCGTGGGGCCGCGCTCTTTTGTTTGTTTATGATCTTTAATTAGGTACTTAATTTTGATTTATTTTTATATATATTTGCAATTTCCTCGCAGTAGGCGTCAAAAGACTTAAACTTTCGTGGACTTCCGCTACGCGTCCTCGAACTAACTCATTCATCTATTGCTTTCTTTCTAGCCTCTAAAATAATGTAGGTACTATTTTGTCAATTTAGAAGTATTCTAATAATAAGTATCTCGCGCACGGTTTTATACTAGCCGTCATTATAATAACGCTTATGTCATTGTGTAAGTTACGAGTAGACAACACGTGTTCCCATTCCATCTCTGTGACGGTCCCGTATTGTGATTGTGACAGAGCGCGCGCGCAGGCGCTCGGCAGGCGCGCGGCGAGGCGGGCGCGGCGCGCGCGCCGGCCGCGCTGACGCCGCTCACGCACTGCGACGTGTGCCTGCAGCCCGGCGGCCCGGCCAACCTCGTGCGGTGAGACACTATCCCTGTGACGGTCCCGTATTGTGATTGTGACAGAGCGCGCGCGCAGGCGCTCGGCAGGCGCGCGGCGAGGCGGGCGCGGCGCGCGCGCCGGCCGCGCTGACGCCGCTCACGCACTGCGACGTGTGCCTGCAGCCCGGCGGCCCGGCCAACCTCGTGCGGTGAGACACTATCCCTGTGACGGTCCCGTATTGTGATTGTGACAGAGCGCGCGCGCAGGCGCTCGGCAGGCGCGCGGCGAGGCGGGCGCGGCGCGCGCGCCGGCCGCGCTGACGCCGCTCACGCACTGCGACGTGTGCCTGCAGCCCGGCGGCCCGGCCAACCTCGTGCGGTGAGACACTATCCCTGTGACGGTCCCGTATTGTGATTGTGACAGAGCGCGCGCGCAGGCGCTCGGCAGGCGCGCGGCGAGGCGGGCGCGGCGCGCGCGCCGGCCGCGCTGACGCCGCTCACGCACTGCGACGTGTGCCTGCAGCCCGGCGGCCCGGCCAACCTCGTGCGGTGAGACACTATCTCTGTGACGGTCCCGTATTGTGATTGTGACAGAGCGCGCGCGCAGGCGCTCGGCAGGCGCGCGGCGAGGCGGGCGCGGCGCGCGCGCCGGCCGCGCTGACGCCGCTCACGCACTGCGACGTGTGCCTGCAGCCCGGCGGCCCGGCCAACCTCGTGCGGTGAGACACTATCCCTGTGACGGTCCCGTATTGTGATTGTGACAGAGCGCGCGCGCAGGCGCTCGGCAGGCGCGCGGCGAGGCGGGCGCGGCGCGCGCGCCGGCCGCGCTGACGCCGCTCACGCACTGCGACGTGTGCCTGCAGCCCGGCGGCCCGGCCAACCTCGTGCGGTGAGACACTATCCCTGTGACGGTCCCGTATTGTGATTGTGACAGAGCGCGCGCGCAGGCGCTCGGCAGGCGCGCGGCGAGGCGGGCGCGGCGCGCGCGCCGGCCGCGCTGACGCCGCTCACGCACTGCGACGTGTGCCTGCAGCCCGGCGGCCCGGCCAACCTCGTGCGGTGAGACACTATCCCTGTGACGGTCCCGTATTGTGATTGTGACAGAGCGCGCGCGCAGGCGCTCGGCAGGCGCGCGGCGAGGCGGGCGCGGCGCGCGCGCCGGCCGCGCTGACGCCGCTCACGCACTGCGACGTGTGCCTGCAGCCCGGCGGCCCGGCCAACCTCGTGCGGTGAGACACTATCCCTGTGACGGTCCCGTATTGTGATTGTGACAGAGCGCGCGCGCAGGCGCTCGGCAGGCGCGCGGCGAGGCGGGCGCGGCGCGCGCGCCGGCCGCGCTGACGCCGCTCACGCACTGCGACGTGTGCCTGCAGATCTCTAAGCAATAAGGAGGAGGACCTTATCTCTAGAATGTAACAGATGTTTATGATGCCGACTCATGACTTTATCCGACTGAGGCACATGGGCCTCCTGGAAGGACTTTATAATGGGATTTAAATCAGTATATGTTTCGCAAGTTAAGAAAAGGCTGTTTTCATATTTAAATTCTTGAGTTAATTAAAACACCAGAAGAAATGTAAACACTATTTTACCATTAATATTTGATTTATTTACCTTATAACATAAGTCACTTTGCCATGTGGTCTGGTGAACCTACGTATTAAATAAAAACCAATCTTAAAATGAACGTCCACTAACCGACGTGTTCCAATTCTATTGTGTGAGAAAAACATTATATTTGTTAAATTTGTTTGCGAAACTAGAAAGTGTATGTCTCAGATGACTCAATAATCATCATCATTAGGTATCTGAGACCATGACCGTTGCAAAGCCGTGTCGAAGTATCAGAAATAAAGGCAAATTATTATCGTGTTAGACCCGTGTACTCTTATATACGTACTTCCATACTAAATATTCGTGTAATGTGAAAGTAACTCTGTCTGTCTGTAACTTATTTCACGCTTTAACCCCTGAACCGATTGTAGTGAAATATGGAGATAAATTGAGTCCTGAGTAAGGCCATAGGAAAGTTTTTATCCCAAAAATAATCCCTTAGGTGGTGATTATACCTAGATATTTTTCTAGCAAGAACGACTTATTGTAAGTGATTGACAAAATAAAAACATCGACAGTCCTGTTATCGATAAGTACCACTTCAACGTCATAGAGGTAAATAAATACAAATATATATAGGGTGCGCTAAAAAATTGATAATAATAACAAAACTGTCAATTTATTTATATTTTACATACTTCAGAAAACAATTTGCAATACTTTCGTAACTTTCTTTCTTCGTGTCACTGAATTAATTATCCCCTACTTTACTCCATAACACACACGCACACACACACACGCACGCACACACACACACACACACACACACACACACACACACACACACACACACACACACACACACACACACACACACACACACACACACACACACACACACACACACACACACACACACACACACACACACACACACACACACACACACACACACACACACACACACACACACACACACACACACACACACACACACACACACACACACACACACACACACACACACACACACACACACACACACACACACACACACACACACACACACACACACACACACACACACACACACACACACACACACACACACACACACACACACACACACACACACACACACACACACACACACACACACACACACACACACACACACACACACACACACACACACACACACACACACACACACACACACACACACACACACACACACACACACACACACACACACACACACACACACACACACACACACACACACACACACACACACACACACACACACACACACACACACACACACACACACACACACACACACACACACACACACACACACACACACACACACACACACACACACACACACACACACACACACACACACACACACACACACACACACACACACACACACACACACACACACACACACACACACACACACACACACACACACACACACACACACACACACACACACACACACACACACACACACACACACACACACACACACACACACACACACACACACACACACACACACACACACACACACACACACACACACACACACACACACACACACACACACACACACACACACACACACACACACACACACACACACACACACACACACACACACACACACACACACACACACACACACACACACACACACACACACACACACACACACACACACACACACACACACACACACACACACACACACACACACACACACACACACACACACACACACACACACACACACACACACACACACACACACACACACACACACACACACACACACACACACACACACACACACACACACACACACACACACACACACACACACACACACACACACACACACACACACACACACACACACACACACACACACACACACACACACACACACACACACACACACACACACACACACACACACACACACACACACACACACACACACACACACACACACACTACAGCTACAGAAAAAAAAACTAGTACAACAGAAAACTAGAAACTATTATGGTAAAAGAATGTTTTTTTTTAAATGGGACAGTATGAGGAAATCCGAATCTAAAGGAGATAGAGGAAAAGTGTCCAAGGAGACATTAGGTGTTTTTTTATGTAAACAAATCAAGCGTGAGTTGTTCTTAAAAAATGATAAAGTTGGTCAATTTTTTTTTTTTACGCGGGTCGACTCCATTTCCCCATAAGTCTCCATAATAAATAATAAATAAATGCAACTAGAAGTGTCTTGAAGCGTGCTCGTACCTGCATAAGACAAGACGGCGGCCACATCGAACATTTACTCAAGTAATAAACCAACTGTATGAAGATTAGTTTTCATTAAATTTGACCAACTTCTGCTGTTCAGATTTTTTTCTTTCCATACAATTTTCCTTTTCCTCTATCTCCTTTATATTAGGATTTCCCCATACTGTCCCATTTAAAAAAAACACTGTATAATACCAAAAATATTTAACAAAATTAATATCCTAAGAGAAGTTCCCAAAGTAAGCAAAAACTATAAAATGTAATTTCTTTTTTCTTAAATAAAAAAAAAGACTAATTACATTGGTATTATGGTAGAATATCCCAAGGTTTGATCCAATCTGTTTAACTGATTTTAATCAAGGTGTAGCCAATATATGTCTGTGGTTGTATGTACGTATTTTCGTTGAAGTAGTATGTACTTATCGATAACAGGATTGTCGATATTTTTATTGTGGCAAGCACTAAACAAATGTTGTTCCTGCTAGAAAAATATCTAGGTATAGTGGTGACATTTCATTTCATTTTTTTTTGTGGACGGAAGTTTGTATGTAGAAACGATATAAAATACTTCCACGCGGACGAAGTCGCTGGCAAAAGCTAGTTTTTAATATGCGTACAGATCCTCTCCCAAATATGTGTCGAAACCTTAATCCGCTGACATAAGAGCGAAGGGACATATTTATAAGTAAGTTGTATGCACCCATATTTTTACATTTGACTGTACAAAGCGCGAGTGTTACATTGAAACATGTCGATTATTGGGGGGCATTAGTCTTAAGATTGGTTTTACTTTTAGAAGCGAGATAAGACTTGATGTAAACTAATGCGTCTTTTGTCAGGTGCGACGAGTGCAACAAGAGGTACCATTTCACGTGTCTGGAGCCGCCGCTCAACAAGAACCCGAAGAAGCGCGGCTACTCGTGGCACTGCGCAGACTGCGATCCCACTGTAAGTTCAATTCACAATGACTTATTGTACTCGAGCGATAGAGATAGAGATTGCAATCCGGATTATTTGAAGTCCAAAAATCCGGATTCTACAACCATTTCACGATCCGTTTTAAAATCCGGATCTTGCGAACGAGATCCGAATTTTTGGATTTTTTTCTTTCACTGCTGCTTAAAGATTAAACTAACTGACATAATCAGAAATCAATATTTTATTATATTCTCCACATGCATCATAGAAAAATATTTAATTTAAACGCGTTTTAAACAAACACGTCACTAATTTTTGTACACTTTTGAGCGCACAAAGGTTAGAAAAAAAGGGGTTGCCTGACGAGGTGGTTAGGCCTGCCAAGAGACGAGTCAGGCAATCCCGGTTTCCGCCAAGGTAAATAAAAAATATAGTTCTCAAACATGTGACGAAATAATACAGAGACATTACAAAAAAACAAAATGCGACGCTTTTCGAGCATATTTGAGAACAGTCCTTTACTTTTAAAAGCATTGTTTTCAGTTGTGCTACAATTTAGTACCCGTATTGTTTGGTTACAGGATGTGGAAGAAAATAACTAAATGTTGAAGCATTTTTCTACACTTCGTGTGGCACATCAGGCTCCGGGAAAAGAAATGAAGAAACATTCATTGTTTTAGTCAAGAGTTACCTATTCGTAACTTACTTGTGTTATGTTTAATGTTTTATGTGATATAAGAGTAACTATATTTATTAAGATGTTATTATAAGGATAGGCATGTAATTGAATAGTATTAAGTTTCATGTCATAGTATAAAATAAAAACTTAACGATTAGGACTTAACGTTTTTTTATTTTATTTTTAGGGTTCCGTAACTCAAAAGGAAAATATATATATGTAGGAATTTCCCTATGTCAGTCTGCTGTTAGTCAATAGAATGCGTGGAAATATCAAGTAGAAATTAATGTAAAATTACAATTCTGTAGTTCCTTGCAGCTGTGAAAAATAATACTTCTTAGTTAATGCAATCAAAAGATCCGCCGTTTAATGCCGCGTATTTTTTAACCGACTTTAAGAAAGGAAGAGGTTATATGTATGTTCCACTGTATGTTCACCGATTTCTCTGTCAATTCTGGACCGATTTCCAAAATTATTTTTTTATTCGAAAGAGTTCCTCCTGAAGTTCCCATTGTCACTAAGTCAGGATCTGATGATGGGATCCCAGGGAAATTTAAGGGCAACCCTAATTTTATAGGCCCGCCTGTAGTGATATCGGTATTTTCTATTATAACTCGTGTATTTACCCTCGGAAATCGCAATTTTAGATAAGTGGAACCGATGATGAAGAGCACAGATGACTTATGGAACTCCTCAAATATGTAAAGCACTTCAAAGATTCTGACGTGATTCCGTTGAAGTAGCAACAGCTAATGAAGTGTCAAAAGTGTCAATTCTAAGCTTGAGGAATCGACGAAACTCCTCAAATATTATTGGGCCACATATAGTGACTTGGGTTTTTTCTGTAGGTAATAATCAACGCATTTGCTCTCTGAAAGCAGTTCATGTGGTAAATGGAAAAGGAAATGTGTAAATTTTCGTGTACTAAGCGGCTTAGCGACGTATTTTATTTCGTATTGAATTGAAGTCGGTTTAAACTTTGATATATATATATATATATATATATATATATATAAATTGTCAGGGTTGCCGCAGCAAATATTACAAACCGCCATAATTAATAAAATGTTGCTAAAAAGGCGAACGGAGTAGTGTTGTCATGCTCCTAGATATCTTGTGTGGAGTGTGGATTATTATACACATGTAGGTATCGATTGCCCGCAACTTCTGTCAAGCCTATATTTCCGCCCGGCTTCTTAAGTAACAAGGTCTTAACACCTATTTAGTCTGTGTATGAAAAAAAAACCGGCCAAGTGCGTGTCGGACCACGCAAAACGAAGGGTTCCGTGCCTATTAAAAAGGTCGTATAGTCACAGAAATTTTACGGCACTTACGTCCTTTTCTTTGAGGAAGGCAGTTTTTCATCAATATCTCGAAAACCTCTGAACCAATCTTGTTCAAAACAATTTTCGGTGAATGAAATTAATAAGCCCTATGTCCATGAATTTTTCCATATTTTTAAAATACACCGTTCAAAAATTAGATGGGGGGGGGGACAGAATTTTAGTGACTTTCGGGGCGATTATCTCCGACCCTATTCACTTAATCAAAAAAAATGCTAAGAAACCTTATATTTATTTTGAAAGGCCTATCGATTGATGTACCACACGGGGGGTCACAATGAAAAAAACATTTTTGACTTTTAGTTTTATGTATGGAGTGCACCCCTAAAAAAATTTTTTTTGTCATTTTAATTACAAAACTATGTAGCGGCTATCAAAATACACCTATCCTCAAAATTTTATTCAAATACACCTTATAGTTTTCGAGTAAAATGCCTGTGACATACGGACAGACGGACAGACGGACAGACGGACAGACGGACAGACGGACATGACGAAACTATAAGGGTTCCGTTTTTGCCATTTTGGCTACGGAACCCTAAAAAAAAACACGGCCGTAGTAAATATAATTAATTTAATTCGAAAACTATCAGGCATAATTTAAGTAGGCATTACTAGAACGAGCATTAGTCGACGAACTTAATAAATGTGGGTAGATGGATTGACTGTGGGTCACTTGGGTACACTTAGTCAGTGCCATCCTACTATAATATTATTAATGCGAAAGTTTGGATGTTTAGATGTTTGTTATTCAATCACGCTTAAACGGCTCAACCGATTTCGATGACATTTTGCACGAGGATAGTTTATAGCCTGGATTAAAATATAGGATAGTTTTTATCCCGGGTCCACACAGACGAAGTCGCGGCCGGAAGCTAGTAAGTAGGGCTATATATTTGCGTCTTTTTCACATAGATTCGCGCCAGGGTATCACCCCTTCTAATCTAGTCACTGTGGTGCTAGGGTCAATATTGTACGGTACAAAAGTAAAATTGTGTTAGAGTTCAAAATTAAAATATTCACGTAAACTTTGTTATTTTCTTCTTCTGGATCCATTATTCTAATTTACTACATTATCATTTCTATGTATTAAATAGTTTCCTATGACGGCAAATTAGGAATTGCCACAACAAAATAAGATTTTTTTGTTACGTACCATAAAATTAAAATGACAGCACGCCTATCACAAGACTGCGCGCGAGCGCGCGAGCTCTCTCGATTTTTCTCGCACTATCTGTCTCTCTCTTATTAGAAAACTTTGAAAAAGAGGTATAGGTAGTACGAGAAAAATCGAGAGGGCTCGCGTGCCGTCTTGTGATAGCCGTGCAGGGGTGCACGATGGGTTCTTTCCAAAGTGGGTCAGTCGGCCAAGAAAGTGGTCTACCAGTTTTGACAAAAGTTTCTGTAAGATCTAATTATCGCTAAGGTTGACTTTTATAACGGAGTGTAAGAGATGCACAATTATGACGTATTGTCTGGTATCTGACATGCCTGACATTTAAAGTCATGTGTTATGTTATTATTATCTATTAAAAGTGAATACAAGATTATAATTAACATTAACTAAGATAAATTAAAACTAAGTTAAATCTAAAAAAGGCCCTCGAGGCATTGTACCGAGGATGCTGGCGGCATTTCCTCGCTGAATTGCAATGCTAATGCGTTGCGCAAGAAAGCCGCCAGCTCTTCGGTCACCAGTTACATCGACCAGACGTTTCGCGATTTCTGCAAATAACTTATGCGCACTGGGACCCCACGGACCGAGGGTCTCGACGCCAAAGAGTACAAAGTCGTACTCTCTGCCGAGGCCTCTATATTTATTACATTGTGTTATGTTATTTAGATCTTTTTCTACTCCTGTACTTTTATCTGTCATTTACATAGTCACGAACACTAATGTAAAGACATACAAAATAAGTTTGCAGAAAAGTCTATACTCTATTCCCCATAACAGTACGGCACAGCCGTGCTGTTATGTCGCCAAAACGATACGCTTAGCAGCCATACGCTTCTAAACCTATACATTAGGTACTACCAACTTAACAAACCACTGAATGTTTTTACTTTTTAGAATTTTTTTTCTACTCCTGTACTTTTATCTGTCATTTACATAGTCACGAACACTAATATAAAGATATACAAAATAAGTTTGCAGAAAAGTCTATACTCTATTCCCCATAACAGTACGGCACAACCGTGCTGTTATGTCGCCAAAACGATACGCTTCTAAACTAAACCTATACATTAGGTACTACCAACTTAACAAACCACTGAATGTTTTTACTTTTTAGAAATTTTTGAACTAAAGGCATTGCTGCTAACTTACTCTTAATATGGCAGTACTGGCAAGTTGACATCAATTAAAAACAAAGTTAACCATAGACACCCATTTGTCTCATTTTCATGTTTCCCGAATTCCCGGTTATTTTATAAATTGTGGTTTGAGTTTGCGACCGTTGTGTTTGCTACAAAATAGTTGGTGTTTCTCAAAAGTAATAAAAATGGATGACGATGAAAATATTGCTTCTACACCAGAAGAAATACACCGGCAGCCCACAAGCAGTGACCGAAAATTTGTTGCCTACTAAATCTCGGCACCTATACGACAAAGTTTAAGAAAAATTTATTATTTGTTTAATTTTGCATTTTATTCCATAGTAGCTAGTCGTAGAAAAAGTATTGTATGCAACGTTGTATAACTAAGTCAAAAAACGCTCGTGGCGTCTTTCTTTACAATGTTCGCCTTCGGCTCACATTGTAACCCACGCCACTCGCCTTTTTTGACCTCTCTTATACAACTGTTGCATAAAATACTATTAACTATAGCCATTGCTGCCAACTTTGGAAAAACCTTATTCTTAATATGGCAGTACTGGCAAGATGACATCAATTAAAAACAAAGTTAACTATAGACATCCATTTGTCTCATTTTCATGTTTCCCGAATTCCCGGTTATTTTATAAATTGTTGTTTGACTTTGCGGCCTTTGTGGTTGCTATAAAATAGTTTGTGTTACTCAAAAGTAATAAAAATGGATGAAGATGAAAATATTGCTTCAAAACCAGAAGAAATACACCGGCAGCCCACAAGCAGTGACCGAATATTTGTTGCCTACGGAATTGTTGCTCTCGGCACCTATACGACAAAGTTTAAGAAAAGTTTATTCTTTGTTTAATCTTGCATTTTATTTCATAGTAGCTAGTCGTAGAAAAGTATTGTATGCAACGTTGTATAACTACGTCAAAAAACGCTCGTGGCGTCTTTCTTTACAATGTTCGCCTTCGGCTCACATCGTAACCCACGCCACTCGCCTTTTTTGACCTCTCTTATACAACTGTTGCATAAAATACTATTATTATCAATGCAATAGGCTATTATTTTGCAAAAATGTCATACAATCTTCCCTTCAATTAAAATCATTTCGACCTTTTTCAAGAAAAACTTTTTGCAACTGAAAAAGAAAGTATCACTGACAAGTGTCAAGTATTTTTGTCAACGTAAAATTCAACAAAGAATACATATATATTTTTCTTATTTCTTGATTTGCTGCTGCAGCAATGCCTCGTTATTTATCAAGAGCCGAACGAGCTAATATTATAGCACTTCATAATGAGGGCTTCAATAATAGTGAGATTTCTAGACATCTAAATGTGTCCGTATGTGTTATTAGGTTTTTACGTATTTATTCTTTTTACTCCTATATTTATTTAAGTCTTAATTTTAGAGGCAACAGTTTTTTTTATGGATTATACGTGATGGCGAAGAGGGAAACTTAAATGATCGTCATCGAAGCGGTCGTCGTCGTGAAATCTCAGATTGTAGATGATCTAAGAGAGTTTATGAGACGTGAATATGATAATTATGGTTTCGTGCCGACTCAATATTTTGCAACAATATTTGATGTTACTACTCAAACAATCAGAAACCACTTGAATTATATGGATTTGCATTATAGAAAGTCACGTGGTTTTTTTTGTTTACATTTAGTTAATTACCTTTTTGGCCGACTGTACAGTGCGTCGAATAAAGATCTTAGTTTTAATTCTTATCGAAGTTAATGGTAACCAAAGTGCCATTAAATAGGTCTAATGGGTTATCTGAGCTTACAGAATTGTATTTAAAAGTTAAGAAAGCTACACTTTATTAAATTCGAATCTTTTAAAATGAGTTTATATTTGGCTGTCTATTGTGATGTTATATTAATATCCATTACAAATTATGTCGTAAGTGTAACCTAAAGTGTTGGTTAAACGATATTTATTTAAAATCCTATATATATCCTATAAAATCATAACATAAATTATTATTGAAATACCCTCTTGATTTACTGTTCCCCCAGGTTTGATTCGCTGTATAGACTTCCTACGACACGGTGCATCAATTCCTACTTTTTACAAGAATGAATATAATTCGAAAATATTCAGATATGTTTAAATGACTTAATACAAAATGTCCCTAAATATCTAATCTTACTTCCGTTACAGTTTGACACCAATATAGCTTGTATAGTTTCCAAGCTACGTGACTGAAAAAAGGGCGATCCACTGTTGCCCCAATTACCTTACTTGAAAAGGCCAACTTAAAACTTAACTTAACAGTTAAAATTCAATCAGCTAAATCTTACATCGTTCATCAATATAGAGTTATGCAGAAAGCGCATAAGTTCGACTAATATCAGCATTCATCACAATTAATCCTCGCCGTAGCCACGCGCGCAGTTTGCAGATGCCGCCGCCACTGGTACAATAGGTACGTAGTACGTCACTCCGTTAGTTATTGTTCGCAAACTTCGGGATTCTAACAAAGACACCACTTGGGACGAGAGCTTTTAACTAGAACTAAGTACACAATTTTGAACTACGCCATTAGGATTGAACTGTCAACTGATCTTGTGTATACCAACAAGGTGTTAAAATACTTAATAGGTACAAAACCAGCTTATACCGATATAATGCATTATGTATGTATGCTGTGTTGCGTACTTATATTAGATACTAAACTCAAGGGGAATTTCACTTTTGACAGACTGTGCTTCTGGGTATATTGGGACATTAGGTTTACTATAAAGACTAAATAGGTAGGTAGGTAGTTTTTGAACCTAGACATCATTTTAGAGTTATTGATAAACTGGAGTTGCTATGCACCGCGCACGGTAGGCCAATATAATGTCCCATCTATGCACACCATCTTAATACATGTGGGATTGGAGCGTATTAAAACGTAATCAATGAAAAAAACACTTATATTATATTATTTTAAGCAAGGAATTGGAAAATTACATCACCACCACGTCTTAGCTTAGCGTCTATTTTCTCGCCTCTCCCAACCGTTTTCTCCTTTCAAAAGTCCGCAGTCACGCCTTCCCTTCCCTCTCTCTTTCACACTCGTACATACTTCAAATCATTCTTGCTCTCTCACTCATTCAGTCATTCTTACGTTCCATTCCACTCATCCTACATACATACGTCTAGTTATCTATACTTATGTATTAATTTTATGGAATAAAAAGAATAGCTGCAAAACGCATTCTCTCTTACACTTATACCGTACCTATTAACAATACCGTCATAATAACAATAATCCACTTGCATAGGTACCTAACCTACCTAGGTACTTTACAATTCCAAGCAGTTATTAGTCCTGCAGGTCGATCACGTAACGAATTGAACGCGCGTCAGGTAGATCTAAATGTCACTTTTAATATGCAAAAATGACAGTTGAGTTGTCCTAATCCTAACGTCACCCCTCAGACAGAGTCGATATTCACAGTGCTTACTCGTCTCAAGTGATCCAGTGCTAAGGGAGCTTATCTGTGGCTAAGTCTGACCCTCTAATTACGGGTAGCTGTTACGAATCCCAGGAGCAAGATGTACCTACTAGGTGTAGTGGTAGTGGTGGGTGAGTCGAGACAGATTATAATAGCATAGCAGGGGACAACTTATCGCTGGCACCGCCACATTCTCGCTCGAAGTTTGTTCATCTCGCTCGGTGCGAAGTTTTGCCCAACTGCATAATTTCTTCATATGGAAAACTTGTGTTTTCTCATAGTCATGCGCTGTTGTCTGAGATTAGGTAATTTAGGTTTGGCAAATACTCCAAAATGTAGGTTCGGTGAAGTTTGTGCTCATGTCATGAGAAAACCACGCTCCACAATCAGTTTAACACATTTTGATTAAAGTGATTCAAATGTATTTGGATAATAATTTACTTTTCACCTCAGCGGCTCGAACATGGCGGTTTTGCTGCTTGAAACTAGTGAGGAAAATGCGATTTTGCTGCGAGCCTTAAGGAAAACTCACTTTTTAATTTTTCATATCGTAGGTTAGTCGCAGGTCATCTTTTCATTCTGCGGGGTGTAATACAAACTTGGAACATTTAAACTTCATTATCTCTGTCACTTTCACTCCGTTACAAAAAAAGAGAGATAAAATATGTCGATTCGTCATTCGACTTCGAAACCTTCGTAGTAGGCCCCCAAAAAGCGGGAACGAAGAACTCGTTCCGAAACAAAATAAAATTCGACTCGTGTGAAACTGTATAAAAATATGAAACAATACAATACAATACAAATACTCTTTATTGCACATCTCACACAAACAAAGCAGTTACAGAGAGAAACAATAGGTACCTACAAGAACAATAACATGTAGGTAGAGGTAGACAACAGGCAGTCTTATCGCTGAAGAGCGATCTCTTCCAGACAACCTTTGGGTATCGGAGAAAGAGATAAAACTAGATTATGCAGTAGGTGGTGCAGAGATTATTATTAATCAAAAATCAAGAAATTATAAAAATAAACGAAACCTATATTTTAACTCTAATATTATATTAATCATATTAGTATTTCATTATTCTTAAAATACAATGAAGAAATGCGATATTTATCGCGAACATTTATTATTTTAAGTCTAGTTTTTTTATATGGTGAACGAATATAATATAATATACAGTTTCAGAACGCACTTTATATTCTTTAAAAAGTTAGCGCGATTGAACTTTATTACGTTTTCTTGGAGATAAAACATAACTTAAACAAAAAAACCGGCCAAGTGCGTGTCGGACCACGCAAAACGAAGGGTTCCGTGCCTATTAAAAAGGTCGTATCGTCACAGAAATTTTACGGCACTTACGTCCTTTTCTTTGAGGAAGGCAGTTTTTCAGCAATATCTCGAAAACCTCTGAACCGATCTTGTCCAAAACAATTTTCGGTGAATGAAATTAATAAGCCCTATGTCCAAGAATTTTTTCATATTTTTAAAATACACCGTTCAAAAATTAGAGGGACAGAATTTTAGTGACTTTCGGGGCGATTATCTCCGACCCTATTCACTTAATCAAAAAAAATGCCAAGAAACCTTATATTTATTTTGAAAGGCCTATCGATTGATGTGCCACACGGGGGGTCACAATGAAAAAAAATTTTTTGACTTTTAGTTTTATGTATGGAGTGCACCCCTAAAAAAATTTTTTTTTGTCATTTTAATTACAAAACTATGTAGCGGCTAACAAAATACACCTATCCTCAAAATTTTATTCAAATACAATTTATGGTTTTCGAGTAAAATGCCTGTGACATACGGACAGACGGACAGACGGACAGACGGACAGACGGACAGACGGACATGACGAAACTATAAGGGTTCCGTTTTTGCCATTTTGGCTACGGAACCCTAAAAATTGTACTAAATATGAGTGAATCAAGTGACGAAGTCGATGTTTTAACTCCTCAAGAGTTGAGAGATACCGTCAAAGAGGGCTGAATTGTGTTTTTAGGGTTCCGTAGCCAAAATGGCAAAAACGGAACCCTTATAGTTTCGTCATGTCCGTCTGTCCGTCTGTCCGTCTGTCCGTCTGTCTGTCTGTCCGTCTGTCCGTATGTCACAGGCATTTTACTCGAAAACTATAAGGTGTATTTGAATAAAATTTTGAGGATAGGTGTATTTTGTTAGCCGCTACAAAGTTTTGTAATTAAAATTAATTAAAAAAAAATTTTTAGGGGTGCACTCCATACATAAAACTAAAAGTCAAAAATTTTTTTTTCATTGTGACCCCCCGTGTGGCACATCAATTGATAGGCCTTTCAAAATAAATATAAGGTTTCTTAACATTTTTTTTGATTAAGTGAATAGGGTCGGAGATAATCGCCCCGAAAGTCACTAAAGTTCTGTCCCCCCCCCTCTAATTTTTGAACGGTGTATTTTAAAAATATGAAAAAATTCATGGACACAGCGCTTATTAAGTTCATTCACCGAAAATTGTTTTGAACAAGATCGGATGAAAGGTTTCCGAGATATTGCTGAAAAACTGCCTTCCTCAAAGAAAAGGACGTAAGTGCCGTAAGATTTCTATGACGATACGACCTTTTTAATAGGCACGGAACCCTTCGTTTTGCGTGGTCCGACACGCACTTGGCCGGTTTTTTTTAAGTAAGTTCATCTTGGACATTGGACAAGTATCAGCAAAATGCATAAACAAACGGAAACGGACTTAGTTTTTTCTTAATGTCATGTAAAGTTAATGTTATGGGAGAGAGTAATTGTAGTTAATGTTTGTTATTTCATATGTATTTGTTGTTTGTTTTTAGGGTTCCGAACCTCGAAAGGAAAAACGGAACCCTTATAGGATCACTTTGTTGTCCGTCCGTCCGTCCGTTCGTCCGTCTGTCAAGACTCTTTTTCTTAGGAATGCGTGGAGGTATCAAGCTAAAATGTACATCAAATACTCAGGTCTACTGTCCCTTGGAGCTGTGAAAAAATCAAACTTCTAAGCCAACGCAATCAAAAGATACAGCCGTTTATGCCGCAAATTTTCGAAACTCGCAAGGGAATCAGAACCTACAGGGTCCTTCCCGTGAATTCAGAATCTTGAAATTTGGTAAGAAGCAACGTCTTATAGCACAGATAAAGGAAAAATTGCGAAAACCGTAAACTTTTAGTTACATCATAAAATAAAAATATTTTTAATTATTTATATACCTACAGGTTTGTACGGAACCTTCGGTGCGCGAGTCCGACTCGCACTTGGCCGGTTTTTTACATAAAAATGATTTAATTGCTTCTATGTGGCGTTTTATTCCTTTGCATTATATGTTCTCGCCGCTGAGGTGAAAAGTTGTATGTATCACACGAGAGCAAAGATATTTGCATCTCGTGTCTTTGAGTCCCTCGCTACGCTCAAGATTCTATAGTTGAATCACTCGCTACGCTCGTGATTCAATTTTAGAATCTTTCGCTTGCTCGGGACCCAACATCAACACTCGCAGCAAAAATCTACTTTGCTCTCTTGTTGAACAAATAACTATTA
Source organism: Epinotia nisella (assembly GCA_932294315.1). Classification (NCBI taxonomy): domain Eukaryota; kingdom Metazoa; phylum Arthropoda; class Insecta; order Lepidoptera; family Tortricidae; genus Epinotia; species Epinotia nisella. Next base: position 11,106,759 of record OW028680.1, read on the forward strand.
AAAACAAAGTTTTAACCGTCTTCAATTTAGTACTCCGCCAAGCCAAATTAACATTTCTACATTTCCTTTCCACTTTACCACATGGACTGCTTTTCGAGAGTAAATACGTTGATTATTACATATGAAAACCATATCACTAGTGGGCCGATAATATTTGAGGAATTCCGTTGATTTGGCACTCACACTTGACATTTAGGACTCGTTTATATCGTAGCTCCATACAAACTTTCGCCCCCCTTTTCACCCCCTTAGGTAATGAATTTTAGTATAAAAACTATCCTTTGTCCTTCCCCGGAATTCAAAGTATCGCTGCACCAAATTTCATCTCAATCAGTTCAGCGGTTTAAGCGGCAAAAGGTAAAAGACAGAGTTACTTTCGCATTTATAATATTGGTATGGATTGTTTGAAACGAAAAAAAGGGCTTCCTTATGGCTGAGTTACATGATTTTATAGATAAGCTTACTCCAAACGCTTTTTTAGGGTTCCGGACCAAAAAGGTAAAAACGGAACGCTTATGCCGACTCCGTCCGTCTGTATGTCTGTCACAAAATTAAATATCTCAGGAACTATATGTGCTAAATTGATAAATTTGAAATTTGGAATAGATGTAAACAAAGCTAATCCACGAGTATGGAAAATGAAACATTTAAATATATTTTTTTAATTTCTATAAAAAAGGACGGATAAGACATCTGTGGTCTTATCATCAGTTCCACTTCACCAACTTTGTGATTTCCGGGTGTAAATACACTAGTTATACATGTCAAATCAAATCAAATCAAATCATTTATTTTGCAAAACATACACGGTTGGTACAGTGCACATGTCAGAGGTATATAAATTTCATGAATGCATGTTCCGCCACAGCTGGTATGCAGAATTTGTAAGCTAACTTAACTATCTAGTGTTAGAATATATCATAATTACAAAAAAAAATATCAGTATAGTTAACATTAATATTATATATACCAATTTAATTATAATTTCACAACATTTGCCTTTAATTACACTATGGAAAAAAGAATGACTGTATGTAGATGTATTATGAATAACTGTGAAAAAAAATGTTTTGTGTGTGTTTTTTTGTTGTCATACACAAGCAATGTAAATAAAAACATAAACTTTAATAAAAAAATAAATAAAAAGACATTTCAATATAAACAAAATAAAGTACACAAGTTTGTGTAGAGTTTTATCAAATAATTGTAATATAACGTAAAGAAACACAATAAACCGTTTTCTTATAACTTCAGGAATAGTTTTATGATAGTAGAATATTATTGTTTGTTATTCATGTACACTGACAATTTCTGTAAATCCATTCTATTTCACTCAACAAAATAAAACAAAAAATACCTAGGTACACAAATACATTTTTGGAATCGCAATACGCTACCGAACATGGCCTTGATCGGTTCACGCCCATTTTCGATACACCCTGTATATAGAGCGATCTCAATGAAATTCAACTGACGTTTCTTCATTTTCAATAACAGTAAAGTTTTTTTCACTTTTAATGGACCCGATGTTCATACGTGATTAGGTAACGAGCTGACCGACCGGTTAGTCTGGGAGCCGGACGTAGATATTGCATTAGGGTCGTTCTTCTTTTTTACCGACAATGAACCGAGGTATTTCTGTTTTTTTGGTTTTTGAACTATCGAAAATTGTGGTTTTGAAGTGCGATTTCAAAAAAAATGCATCGGTTTCTTCATTAGAACTAATTAAAGTTTCCTTTCTGGCCAATATAAATATTTATTTACGGTTGGTTTCTAAAAAAAACATGTGACAAAGTGGACTATTTCAGTGGGGACAACATTTTGGTTTACCACTCTGTCACAGCATTCTACGGAAAAAAAAACATTTAAAAAAATGCTAGTTAGAGAAAGTGAAATATTAAATATCACTAATTAATAAAATAATATGGACGTTCATTCGAACATTATAAAACCGTAAACATCATTACTCAAATGAGATGCCGTAATAAGACGAAGGGCAGGCTATTGTCGGTCGAAAAGAAGAACGACCCATTAACTCTACATTCAGTATGAATCTAGAGATAATTTTCTTCTAAGCGCTAACTACGTTTGGATTCTGGACCAGTTGCAGCAGGCTCAAATCCTGCCTGTTAAATTGATAATCGATTCCATCCCTGGGAATAAAAGAGCTTCCTTTCCCACTCGTACCGGGGCGAGAAGCGTCAAATTAATTCACTGTTTTAAACGTTGCGTTGTCACAGGTATTTTCAGGTGCTGCATTTCGGTGATTTAATTAACAGACTATTTAGAGGACAAAAAGGATTTAAAAGCAAATCTTCTTTTCAACGTGCGATTTTTGGATTTGGATGATCGTGAAATTTCAGCCTCAGGTTTTTGGTTCAGTTTCAGTAATTATATCTTTTGTGTCCCATTTAAAAGTAGAAAAAATATTTAAATCTCATGCTGCTTGCAATAAGTTTGTCTGCTTAGTTGCATGGTAAAATGATTATAGACTCTAAATATGAGTCATGTATGATGTAATTTCTATTATTTCGACTTAAGAACTTTGTATCCAGGGTCAAGAAATAAATAATTTAAAAAAAACTTGTAAAGAAAAACCACAGATTACAGAAATAGGCAGATAGGCCCTAATAAATTGAACGTTTTCTATACATCCGATCTCTTCTCACTTTCGTACTGAACAACGAGTAAGAAAGGGATAGAACCATGTTATCTGACAGGTCTTCATACGTCATTGTCTCCGCTTTCTCGCTCGCACGACGTAATTCGCTCTCTCGCTCGCTCATGATTTGGTGCAGCGAAAGATATTTTCTTACAAGTTATCGATATCGATATTTACTGTTAATAAATTTGTAATATGCGATACTCGTAAGTAAATTGTATCTCCATCCATACTGTGCAAATATTCATATGGAACTTACCAATAAAAAAAAAACATTAAGTAAGTACTAATAAACTGCATTCAAGACACAGATATTCGCTACGAATTCAGTTATGCAAATACATAGGTAGTCAGACAAGTTAGTTTTTAATCATCACCATTTTGTGGATTTTTAGTGGAACTAATTTATTTTTAACCTACTTAACCTAATAAAGGAGGAGTTGGACAATTCGTGGGAATCTTTTATTTTCATGTAGTATATTCTCCGATTACTCGAAGACGCCTGGACCGATTAGTTTTTTTTTTCTTTGGAAGGGTATCCTTCCCTGGTGGTCCCATGGTCATCAAGTCAGGATCTTATGATGGGATCCTGGAGAAAACGAGGGACATCTTCAAATTTTATAGGCACACTGACGATTTGGGTATTTTTAATAGTGACTTATGCTTTGCTTTCGGAAAGCAGTTCATGTGGTAATGTGGAAATAAAACGTTGAAGTCGGTTAAAATTTTGTTTCTAAAGGAAGTTATAATGGCAATGATTAAAAAGTCATCGAGTGTCACTAATGGAAACAATGGGAAAAGTCTAAGCTCGATATTAATTACTTAAGGTAAATTTGGTAAGGTATCTGTTTTATACTACGTCAATCCATTTTTCTAGAAGAGTTTTGTTATTTTCCGGAATTCTAAAGTTAACAGTTAACTACATGTACTTAACATCAAAATATTTTGTCTTAACGCCTACATAAATAATTCATGTCGACAAAATATCGATATATACATTTTAATTAAGTTACAACACTACCCGTGTTTACGACAATAGTATTTTTACCAAAAATCACAATAAGATCAACTTGGAACCTTGTAAAAAGTACTTATTTGATAGCATCGAGCATTTGCAGTAATCCCAGATCATTATATTGCGTAATGTACATGCAATATTTGAAAAATAAGCAAAAGGTTCTTACCGATGGAAACCGGTATTTTCACCGGTCTTCTTCGTTAATCTAGAGTAAGTCCGATAGTACGGGACTGCACAAGACATTTTGCCACAACATATAAATTAGATCTTGCACTTTTAACACAAATATATAGTTTTACAACTAAATATTTTTCAAATAAGAAAATTTCCTATAGATTTGACGTTGACTTGACATTGACGTCTGGGAGTATTGTTTACTTTTTTAAACATTGAGGTGTGCAGTTTATGGAGAACACTCGTTAATAGCCTCAAAATACCGTACTATTTGTCTCATTCTAACTCACCTCAGCTGACCATAAGAAGTGACAGAGACAACTATATGATACATCGTCTTGCTTAATTCTGCGGGTCTGTATTAGTCTGTGAGAAAAACATAGATGCCCCAGCAACCATAGAGAAGTTATAAGTACCAATGATCCTCTATCTACAACGAAGACTAAGATTTGTGTATAGACTGTCACTACTGTCAGTCAAGGATGGATATGTAAAAGTCATGGACGTAATCAAAGTAGTCTAATTGGAATTTTCGCCATCTTGGCGAGAATTACGTTTTATTTGTTTTTATAATTGGTTTAATTCGTTATTTTGTAGTTAATTTATACCTACACTTAGGTACTTACTCTGCAAAGGCCCACGAGGCTGCCATTTCTCTTTTATAATAATAATATGTAAAAGTACTATATCAATATCAGTGTCTATGAAAAGGTAATTTAGAGGATATTTGTTGGCTTCGTACATTGCTATTGTGTTTCACGCAAAATTGGCATGCGAAAATTGTGATTTTAGTGTGTGTTTAGTGTGCGTGATTTGTGTGTGATTTGAGGACTTCATCGTCGCCACAGGTAAGTAATAAAATAAATATGACATTCTGATAACCACGAGGGGCCTTAAATCTCTTAGTAGGTCACCTAGGTGCGATGAATGATATCTAGTTTAGGCCGTTTTAGGTTAGGTCAGTCATACAGTTTGTCTTCGGACATATTTAATACTTCCAATGTGTGCTGGCAGCAAACACCGGTCGCCAAACACTCGACTTGGCGCGTCGCGCGCCTCGTTACACCGACTGCCGATTTCCGATATTAAATTTATGGCAACCCACTGTTATTCCGGAATTTCCCGATTACGCGCTGCAGCGCAAAGGCTAATCGCATCATGACGTCGTCAAAATGCTTTATTATGACCGTTATTAGTTTGCACGTGGTTTGCTGAACATCTTGGATTTGCTAGTTGAAAATTGTCGGTATTACAGCAAGGACTTGAGAGGAAACTCGAATAATTTTCGAGTTGCAGTGTCTTTCACTGGTTGCGTGCCTTAGGAATGAACATTGAACATAGACTATGTTTTATTGCCCAGCTTCTCTGGCACTCAGTGTACCTAATACGCGGAAAGCTGGTATGGTTAGAGCCTAGTTGGAATCTGCAAATCTAAACCTATTTATTAACAGTAAATTTTCATTAACACTGTTAATGTATAAGTATTTAGGTAATTACTTTAGCTTCATCTCATCAGTATTTCAATTTTAATTGGGATCAACTAGTACCTTGTATCTAGGAGTTAACCCTACCTACCTAACATTACGTCAGGTATAGCATAACGTTGTAACAATTTCGATACTAGCTGAAATTTTTAAAAGCATAGCCTTAATCTACAAGAATGATAGCATTTAAAGATGTAAGGTGTAATTACCGGAAGTTAGAAGCCATCGAAGGAGCGCTAATAGCGATCAAATGGCCTCGGCTAATCGCGCCACGCTACCGACTTATAATTACTTCCAAATGAGTTTAATGACAGTTTACCATCAGATTTGGCGAATGCTTTCCTTCGTTCCACAGAAAGGCTTTAATACAATTTTTTTTCAGCATTATTTTCAAGAGTATTTTCTCTCTTAAAATCTCTCGCGGAACAACAGCTGACAAGTCGACAGGCGTTATATACTGTTGTCCTTTAATAATTTAGGTAGGCATCTATTTGAGTGTAGGTACTGCATGATGAAATTAATTAATTCGTCATAATATTTAAGTACACTGTAAGTTTCGTAACCAAAGCGTTAATTGTTGTTTAATTACAGCACTATCAAATGCACAACCGCATTGCATTTGCTAGTGTGGGGTATTAAGTCTGGTAAGATTAAAATGTTTTTCAATCTGGAATAATAGGTACGTTTACGAAAATCATACCTATTAGAAATGTGAGTCTGTGACGATATTTATAGATAAAAGGGGACAATCTTACACAGATCGAACTATACTTGTTCCCAACCAAAGTGACGACTGAGGCCATAAAGAAAGACAATGAAAGACAATGCAAAAGAGATAACGCGAGCCTATGGTTTTATGGCCTCTGTCGTCACTTTGGTTGGGAACAAGTATAGTCCCATAATACATAAGTATAGTCCCAAAATACTAGACGATATATTTATTGAACATAAATACTTCAATATATAGAAAACATCTAAGACTAAGAAACAAATATTCATGCTCATCACAAAAACATAGGTATGCCATTACAGGGCTAACCGGTCGTCAAACGTCGGTCGGATAATTGTACGTCTTAACCGCAAAAACTACTTAATTTTCCATGTATATCAAAATTATAGTTAATAGGTGTCTAAAAATAACTTTTAAAAGAAAACTTAATTGTATTAGGTACAAATATAACATTATCTATTGTGATGGTAACATTACAACCAATGTTGTCATAGCATTTGTATTTGGGTCGTTCTTCTTTTCGACCGACAATAGCCTGTCCTTCGTCTTACTACGGCATCTCATTTGAGTAATGATTTTACGGTTTTATAATGTTCGAAAATGAACGTCCATATTATTTTATTAATTAGTATTAATTTAATATTTTAGTTTCTCTATCTAGCATTTTTTTTTAATGTTTTTTTTCGTAGAATGCCGTGACAGAGTGGTAAAATAAAATGTTGTCCCCACTGAAAGAGTCCACTTTGTCACATGTTTTTTTTAGAAACCAACCGTAAATAAATATTTATATTGGCCAGAAAGGAAACTTTAATTAGTTCTAATGAAGAAACCTATGCATTTTTTTTTAAATCGCACTTCAAAACCACAATTTTCGATAGTTCAAAAACCAAAAAAACAGAAAAACCTCGGTTCATTGTCGGTAAAAAAGAAGAACGACTCATTTTGACTTAATTAAAAAATGTATTTAGTACATACCTACTTACGTCACAGATAAAAATTCCATCCAAGTGATGCCGAATAAATTATCATCTTTGTATCAATTAAACAGTGTCATTATCCACGGCTCTTTGCGTGGAATTCAGAATTGGTCCTGGAAACACATCACGTTGCCGTGCGGGAACCGATGTATTTAAGAGCGTTTTTCAACAAAAATTGTTCATAAACTTTTTTTTTCAGAATTCGAATTTTTTGGGTTTTATTTACTCAGAATCGTTGACACTATCGATCCTCATACAAGAAAAAAAGTGTCCAAAATATTCCATTCCAGATCGTCACATTTTTGTATGCAGTTTTTTTTTATTTATATGGTCGTGACGCACTGGAAGAAAAAACATACATAGTAAAATCTGGGACAACTTTTTTCTTGTATAAGGATCGATAATATCAACGATTCTGAGTAAGATAAAACCAAAAAAAATCGAATTCAGAAAAAAAAGTTTATGTACTTTTTTATGAAAAACGCTCTTAAACTATTTTAAACCCGAGAAAAGGTCCGTGTTATGAAGTTTTGTAATTGATGATTTCGCGTCTACTTTATCATCGGGACTGCCATATTATAAATATAGACAAAAACTCGAGATTACCCGCAGAAAGCCGCGGCGGGTCGCTATAGTAGGTAGGTATCTACTAATCCCTAAGCTTCAAGTATTTGTGTACAACCTAGTACGTCTTCGGATTAAGTCGCTCTCTTAGATCTCAGACCTAATGTCTAGCTCTTAGTTGTAATCCTGTTTTATAACTACAAGTTGAAAGAAGAAAATGAAAACCATTTTGCTAAAACTGAGTCATTTCTCAGACCGAGAGTATAAAGGTCATAGATTTATATGTAGCCACCACACCCCACCCCACTAACATTATAAAATGTGAAAGTTTTTGTGTCATAACTAAATCACATATAAATTACTGGATAGAGCTAGATGAAACTTGGTATACAGTACAGATATAACCTGGTTACACAGGTTACCTACTTTCTGTCTCGAAAATCATCCCCTAATTAAAGGGTGATGATTTCTTTGAGAGTGCTATAATTTAAGCCAAATAACTTAGGTTATTTATTAACTAGTTCTACGCCAACGAAGTCACGGGCCGAAGCTAGTAAATTTAGTAGTATCATCGACAAACACAAAATAAATTGTTCTAACGAAATCTTTCCATTGTTATTGATTGCATTTAATGGAGCCAATTATATTGGAATTAGGGCCGTAGCGGTATTTAGAGTCAATAGAGATAACTAAAGGTATAAGTTTATAACATTTGAATACATATAGGTAGATGTGGCTATAAATATGTAATTTGTCGCCTCAATAATATCAATTTGTTTTCCACATTATGTAAGAAAACGTAAATTTAAATGCGCGCACTGTATTTTGTCAAAGTATAAATGAATCATCTATCAACATATTTTTGGAACATGCAAAGCAGCAATATATACCTGTAACTAACTAGGTGCCCGTTCGGCTTCGCCCGCGTATTAGATAGAATAGAACGCGAGCGAAGTCGCGGGATAATATATATATATATATATATATATATCTTTCCATCACATCCATTTTGAAGGACCATTCTATATACGAGTGAAATAATTTTAGAAATTACTACACCCTTACAAACTCGCAAAGCTACAACTTATATTTGAATAAAATAAAATAAGTACAAACTATATATAAGCATATAGATAAGCAACACTAAATGTACCCATACTGGCTATATGACAGATAATCTCTACTTAATAGATAATCTGTAACATTGCGGCAACGCTGCAACCCCGTGCCCGAAATGGCATCCGTTACTATCAACAAGTTATCAAATTACGCATCCCCTCAAATCACAGCTACATTTCCCACACTCACCGCAACCAGAATCGGTTTAGGCTTCAGGAAAATGGAATCATTTATCAAACGGGACGGACAGGGCTGGAAGGACCCGGTTTGTCATGGAGATCTTTATTATACAGGGCAATTGTGTCATGAGAAACAAAGCATTGCTTAAATTGACAACTTTGAAAGGCTCTTTTGAAGTGTACTGACGAACGTCTCAGTCTGGACGAAATTATGAAACCTGCCCGTGTTATTTCATGAGAAGCAGAATATTACATAAATTTTTAATTGACAACATTTAATATTTTAAGTTGTCTCTTTTCATTGCGACGAGCCGCCCTAAATCTAAATATAAAATTGTAGACATGCGTTATGTTATGAGTACTTATAAGGTTAGAACGCTTTTCTTTTTATCCCTGACTTGCTTTAGTAGGACGAACCCATAAAGCGGTCGAACTGCGTGGTTGGAGAGTAGCCTGGGGAAAATCCTGGGAAAACCTCCGGCACGACCACGCGGAGGGTTAGAACGCTATATCAATCGTATACTTTGAAGGTTTTACGTAGTCTGTTTAGTGTTTCGACTGACGAGAGCCGCACAGTCTAAATAAAAATCGAATTTTAAAACCTGCCTCTGTTATGTCTGAGAGACAACGTTATATAAATTGAAAACTTAATCATTTTAAGTATCTCTTTCAAGGTAGACCAGCCACCCAAAGCCTGAATAGAATTGTAACACCTGTCTTTGAATGTTGTTAACACTCGCTGTTGAGAACCGGATCCACATGCGCTCGGGAGGAGACGCCTATAAAACGAGAACCTTTTAGATTCGCGTGGATAAATTAATATATCGAAGTGTTTAGGTATTGATTTTTTTAGATGTGTCACATTATATCTTAATACTGAGAGCAACATTTTAGCGATGCACCTACGTGGTTATCCCGAGCTAAATCTTCAGTATCTCCGGAAATTCAAAATTTATTTTAAGGTATAATTAATTGATTAATTTTGGAGTCATGTCCACATTATTGCGAGCAATGACGGACATTTGTCCGATCTCTGGTTATCACTTAGTTAGAAATAATGTACGAGCATTAATTACGTATTTAAAAATCTTTGAATAATATGATAATAGTTATAGTTTTAAAACGTACCTCTTTGTTTAAGCGTGACAACAAAAAATGTCTTATGTAATAATGCATCTCGTAAGGGCGTTTTGAAACAGTAAAATCAGAAAATACATTCATTAAAGTACTAATTAAGTTTGTTTGAGATCAATTTGAGACAAATTTGTAATATTCTAAAGCAGTGTTTTTCTACCATTTTCATGGAAATATATTACGCGACTCATCCCGGCCGTTATTGATTCAGAAACGAAATAAAACCAATTTGAGCTGTGACTCCGCGAGTCACAATCGCGTTGCCGACTCCATAAGTCCTTATTGATATGAAGCTTTGTTGTGTTGTTGACAGCCAGAGACACATGTAGGTCCCTCTTTCTTAAATGTAGGTCGCTCATTCTCAAATGTAGGTCCCTTATTCTCAAATGTAGGTCCCTCATTCTCAAATGTAGGTCCCTCATTCTCAAATGTAGGTCCCTTATTCTCAAATGTAGGTCCCTCATTCTCAAATGTAGAACCCTTATTCTCAAATGTAGGTTCTCAAACGTAGGTCCCTCATTCTCAAATGTAGATCTCTCATTCTCATATACACCGTGGGCGTTAATAACCCGAAAGATTTAAACCACGTATTTTTGACGACAGTACGAGTAAATAATGCTATATCAACATGGGTCCAATTATGTGTCTTAATTAAATTACTTTTTCAGTACAAATTAAATCATATTAATTGACCGCTTCTTTGTGAACAAACCTTTACTCCAGAGAGTGAGCGAGTTTAATTAATCTCAAGTTGAGAAACAGAGAGCGAGCATGACACTTCACGAATCACTCCGATATCATACGATCCACGGCGAATGCAGTGACTTGTGTTCCATGACAAGAAGTGTCATGTCTAGCATGATGTTTACGTTGAAATTATTTCAATTTATTGGCACCACAAATTGTAGGTATCCAAACTTTAGTAGTTACCACAACTTTACAGTGCAGTTATTATTGTTGATACTTTGCGTTGATATCTTTTCCTTTGACTGACGTAACTAAAACCATTAACCATGATTATATCCGAAAGAAATCATACCTATTATTGTTTTACCTCATACTATTATAGCTGGAAAGAGATGATTACTTTGTTATAATATCGATCATGCTAATCAGTACGTATTTAAAATTCTCGATGTGTTGATTTATACTAAGTAAAATAAAGTAAACAACTATGTTAAACAATTACGCATTTTTATTAACTTAATGTATTAGGTTTTCAAAGTGTGTACCACCGTTTTCAGCACAAAGATTTAATCTTAAATGGATTTCATTATTTAGGTTCACAAAAGTGTTCTTTATCTCTTCTGATGCCGTTCCAATTCTTCATAATAATTCTTCTCTAGAGTTCACTGGTGTTGAGTATACCTTATCTTTCAGAGTTCCCCATAGAAAAAAATCCAATGGAGTTAAGTCGGGTGACCGGGCGGGCTAGGATTGACATAATTATACACATTAACATTGACTAGTCGTGCTACAGCTCTTGACGATAACGTTGGATCTTCTGTAATCAAATTCATTATTCGATCATCTTCGTACATCTAGATTTATCGCGCTTTCCCTTGGAGTCTTTCTAAGCCCTTTTTCCCGAAACTGTCGGTGGATATCCACAAAAGTAGAATGATGAGGTAGACGACGATCTGGGCATCTTCTTCGGTATTCGGCGACTGCCTGGAGCGAGTTGCCATCCGCTAAATAAGCCGAAGGATAATGAGAATTTATTTATTACAGTCAATCAAATTTTCAACGTGATTTTATCTTGCGTGACAATCAGTAATCATTTAAAATATGTCATTTTAGTGACATCAATTTCAAACTATCAGTGAAGGTAAATAGTTTGCACTCTCGCGATTGAGGACAGAACAAAAGTAGACAAGACTAGATTTCTAGTCTTAGCGATAAGAGAAAAGAGGAAAGCTACTTGTGTGATATCATAATAATTATTATTTAAAGCACTACGCTGTATTTTAGTTGCAAGTCACATCCTTTTATCATGACGAAAAATTTTCGCTAATGAAACCTTTTTGTAGGACAGATACCAAACTTAATTAAGTAAAACTGGCTAACAACCATGCAGTTCGTGCGTCTGCGTGTAAAAGTAGTAGGTGGCTACCTCACGCCCTTAGGGTGTGTTACAATTGAGATTTTGTAACTTGTGATTTGTTTTAAATAATTAATATCTCTTAAATTATGGGTTTTTGGACTATATGTTATATAACTTTATATACTCTAATTAGGCTCTAAAATCGTTGGTTTAAATCTTTCGGGTTGTTAACGCCCACGGTGTATAGGTCCCTCATTCTCAAATGTAGGTCCCTTATTCTCAAATGTAGGTCCCTCATTCTCATGTGTAGGACCCTCATTCTCAAATGTACGTCCCTAATTCTCAAATGTAGATCCCTCATTCTCAACACAACACATCCTCAGGAGCTCTGGTGACCATACTTACCACCAGGTACTTTATCTTTCCTAGGTTGGGCTGCTCCAAACATGGTAAATTAAAAAAAGTTGCATTCTAATACCTATTTTCATAAAAACTTTCAATTAGTACACGGCCGGGAATCTAACCCGGGAATGACAACGTAAATGGATAGTGTAGGTCGCAAATAATAAATGTCTCTGGAACCCTAATATTCGAAACCGAAACCGGAAAATGCACTATTTCGTCATTTTGTTCGTTGAAATTCTGCAAAGATTATACGACGTTTCATTTCAAGTATTCTCTAAGCACACAGCAGAGTGCATTTTTAGTTACGAGAATAAGAAGTCACGGTGAATTTGTTCCAATATGCTTGCTGCTCTCAAGCAAACGTTCTCGAGTCGAGTGGCATAGCGGATCCGAGTAGCGATTGTTATCTTACTCGAGCTCGTATCAGAACCAATCACTGAATTAGAAAAACAACGGTACTCCCTTTAAGATAAAGTTCACATTTCGGAATAAAAGAAAGCACTTGAAAAGAACTTCAGAGGTCTGAAATCGATTTAACATTACATATATTTCCTCCTACATTATGTGACCGAAATTCAAACTATTTGCTATCTATTTCAGAAACTTTTAAGTAGTTACTTACTTGTTCATTGAATATTTTAGTTAGATAATAATTTTACTCCCTTGTCGCAATATGAAAATTCAGGCATTCGCAATTTTCGTAACTTTCAGTAGCATCACTTCATTTTTATCTTACAATCATTTACCGCAAAAAAAAACCAATACAGGTTAACTAAAACATACGATCAAAGATTCTGTTTCTTTTATAGCATATTATTTTATATATATATATATATATAATATGCGAGCCCGATTTTTGTACATGCTATCAGATCTACAGTTATGGTCCGATTATGATAAATGATATGTCGTTCGATTCGTCTCATGCTGGAGATTTGCAATAAGGTCTCCGATTTTTAATTTTTTATTGAAAAAGTACTAAAAATTTAATTTAAAGAATCTACCGTGCGCTGACCACGTGACCTTGGCTGTGTGACGTCACGTGACGTACCTAACTCCTGTTTTGACTTGAGATGACAATGTAAAATAAATAAATAAGAATTGAACTTAAACCTGTAGTAAGTTCTTCAGCATAAGAAATTATAAATGTTGAGTCGGCCACATATGGATACAACACTAAGAAAATTAAGTAAATAGAAAATAAACGATCTTTTACAATGTTTACAAAAACTGACGGACGTATTGTGTCAACTGTGGATTAATTTTTTTAGTGACATAGAGTTGTCAATATTATTTGCCATGTTTATATTTATTTCAAAAAGTTTATATACTAACTTATTTTCCCATATTCGAGATGTTGGGAGAAGAATGAGGTTTAAACCCATTAATTGTCTTGGACCCCATATAGGCTTTATTTACCTTACTTAGCACAATGCCGTAGGCACCGATAGGCTTCAAATTTGAAGTAAAGATGTAGAAAACGAACCTCGATTAAGTACTAAAATTTCTTTTCGGATACCGGGGACTCCCATTGGCAACTTTATTCACCTGACTTGAATACCATCCAAATTATTTTAGGTTCAGATAATTATATTTCGATTACAGGTAGGTATAAATTGTAATTTGTCAAACCGATATGACTTAATTCTGGAAAACATAAACCAGTATTAAACTATTTAGCGGTATAAATAGTCAAATGCAACTATAACCGGTAAAATATTATTTTAAACCATTAACGGTCCCCGATACAGTATTCTTTGATCTGTGCTGATACTAATAATAAACAGGTGTAATGTCTGTGAAATGTAAGTTTGTATGTTGGGGATAGTCTCAGAAACTATACCCATCGTATTCTAAAAATCCTTTCTTCAGTACCTATGTTATATATGTAGAATGGACCTACGGGATTATGTGCTATAATATTTTATCCCGTCGCTCCGCCTAGGTTCTTTGTATACGCGGCGGAGCCGCGCGGGCAGCTAGTTATATTTATTTCGCCTTGGTGTGGGGCCATGCGCTCACTTTGTGGTCGGAGTACCAAGACAGTATACGCTATGGAAGAAGATGCGTTGACACTTCGAACTTGACATCTGCGGCAATCGCGAACGGTGCGGTATTAGTACATTGTGATACAAGTGAGCTATGTTGAATATTACATCCGAGGCGGAATTGTCACGCGAGCCGCAGGTGAGCGTGATAAGAGAGCCGAGGATGTAATTATCAAAGCTCACGCGTTTCGTGTGACGTTTTTCATCACATTTGCAAGGAAATAAATAACTACAAAAGACAGAAAAATCTATGTTTCATGCAACCGCATCAATCAAAAATTGACGAAATTGACAACTTGACTTCCAGATCAGCGCGAGTGGAGCGCGCAGGTTCAATATTTCATTCAACCAATCACAGAGCAGTACAGTAGTACTATTGTAGCTCGTGACTACCTACATTTTTTTTTCAACCAATCACAAAGCAGAATTCTTGTGGCCCACGACCAACGAGATTTGCTTAACCAATCAGATCACACACAAACTCATAATACGTTATAAGAGGCAAGTTACGAGCAACTACTGTGATGAAAAATTATTTATAAAAAAAATACTAAAAAGGGGTAAAAGGGGGTAAGCTCAGGTATTTATTTATATATTTTCAAAAGGTTATTTTATTTGCGGTTAAAGATTGTATTTATTATTCTCAAAGAAATATACATTTCACTTATTGAGAATACAGTTAATTATCATGCCTTAATTAAGTATGCCAAAGTCAAAGTGATTTATTCTTCAATTTAGGCATATAACATGCACCTATGATATGATATAACATAGACCTAATCTGTACTGACGCTCGCGTATTGTCTGTGGACGTGAGGCATATTCCAGATTTAGGCAGACACGCTTTTATTACAGCTGAGATTGACATTAAAAAGAGGAAACCGACGCCAAGACGTATTACCTACCGACCTCTTAAAGACATTGACTTAAACGACTTCAACAATGACCTTGACGCTATAGACTGGGACCAGATTTTTTTAATGGATGACGTAAACGACATGGTTCGACGATTTAATGAGCTTTTACGAGGACTGTTTGACATACATGCACCGGAGAGGACAATTGTTGTGAGGGAGGCACCCAAGCCCTGGTTGACGAGTAACGTCAAGCTTATGATGCACCTCAGGAACAAAGCCCATGCTAAATTTAAGGAGACAGGGAACATAGCACATAAGCAATATTACTTGGACCTGAAACATCTTGTCATTGAGGCCATCCACAATGAGAAGCGTGCCTACTTCCAACATGAGATTAATAATATGACCGACTCAAAGACCCTTTGGACCAACCTGAAGCGGACTGTTATTCCAGATTCCCGGACACAAACGGATCTCCCGCATCATTTTGATGACCCTGACTTACTGAACAGACATTTTCTGGATATACCAGGTAAACAGGACGTACCAATATCGGACATGACTTTTTATGAGTTTGACAGACACTGCAATAAAACTTTTTTTCTTTCACCTACGACTGTTGCAGCTGTCACAAAAATACTAACATCAATTAAGACGACTGCAAAGGGACTTGACATGATTGATATTGACATGCTACTTATGACACTGCCTAGGACTGCTGACATACTGACTCACATTATTAACAGAAGTATACAGACTATGACTTTCCCAGTGGACTGGAAAATTGCTCAAGTGACTCCATTACCGAAAAAGCCAAATCCAGCTAACCTTTCCGAACTCCGCCCCATAAGTATTCTCCCTTGCGCATCAAAGGTAATAGAGCGGGTGGTCTGCCACCAGCTCTCGGCATACCTGGAGGCAAATGGCATCCTACCCGAGCTACAGTCAGGTTTTCGCAAGGGTCGATCGACAGTTACTGCATTGCTCGATGTGGTAGATAATATTCTACAGGCTCGGAATGTTGGGGAGAGTACCATTCTCGTTCTTCTAGATTTTTCTAGAGCTTTTGACTGTATTAATGTATCCCTTCTTCTATCCAAGATGTCGTATTACGGGTTTGATGTTTCTGCCGTGAAGTGGTTTAACAGTTATCTCTCAGGCCGCGTACAGACGGTGGCGTTGCGTAGGATGGATGGTAGCACTTTGCGGTCCGCTCTTTGCCCTGTGGAAAGAGGAGTGCCGCAGGGTTCAATACTGGGTCCCCTGCTCTTTATATTGTATAGTGCTGATATCACTCACAATATAAGGGGCAGCAAATACCATCTTTACGCCGACGACCTCCAGTTATACCTCTCTAGCGCACCCACGGACATATCTGTTGCGGTCAATACCATCAACGCAGACCTAGAACGTATTTCTACTTGGTCGGAAAAGAACTGCCTTGTCCTTAATCCGAACAAGTCGAAATATGTTGTTTTTGGATCAGAGCATCAAATCCGTAGTACTATCAGTAACCTCGAGACTTTGACTACCAGTAATGTTGCCATCATGGGCGAACCAATAGAGAGGGTGGTAGAAGCCAATAACCTTGGCCTCCTCATGGACGGCAAGCTGCGCTTTGAGAACCACATACTAAAAGTTGTGAGTAACTGCTTCTACCGCCTTAAAGTTCTTTACAATGTTCGCGATTACTTAAGTGTTGATTTGCGTGTTAACCTTTGTGAATCGCTGATATTGTCAAGATTAAACTATTGTGATGTTGTCTATGCTGGCTGCATTACTGGTCGTACAAAAAAGCTCATACAACGAGTGCAAAACGCATGCATTCGTTTCTGTTTCCGAGTCCCACCTCGCTCCCATATCACTCCCTACTTGAACGCCGCTGGTCTGCTGAACATGCCTGCACGCAGACGGCTTCACCTCGCCACTCTTCTCTTTGGCATAGTACGATCTGGGGTCCCAGCATATTTGTTGAGTAGACTTGCATGGCCCAAGAGTGCGCGTAGGTGTAAGGCGATGATTCTGGTGCCAGAGCATCGGACCGCGGCGTTTCGAGGAAGTTTTAGGTTCACGGCGTCCAAGTGTTGGAATGATCTCCCTCCACCTATCCAAGGAGCGTCTAGCAGGTATACCTTTAAGCGCCAGCTTAAAGGCTATTTGTTGACGCTCCAAAAATCCCAACCCTAACCCATCCAGCACTTTTAACATCCCAACCGTGTCGCGTTTTATGCTTTGTGTTTTTCATCCCGTCGTGCTACTGTTCTATATATATTTTTTCAATATTTTGCAATAATTATTTATTTATTATGTGTCTACTTACTTTTTATCTAGTGTGTTGCGTTGTGTTCCGTGGGCCACTTGCGGTGCTGTCTGAAAACCAGCGCTGCAGGTGTCTGTCTGACACCTCGGCACAATGCTGAGACAGCGACCGTTTCACTGCCGCGAAGACACACAATATGTGTCAATTGTCATGTATGTCTACTCCTTTGTCTCTGTGTGTCTTTTGTGTAGTGAATAAATGTCTTCTTTTCTTTTTCTTTTCTATGAATGTCGATAAACTACCACCGGTTCGGAAAGTAAACCTCTGCCTCGAGAAGAACCGGCGTAAAAAACTCGGCGAGGTGTCATTTTTTCAAAACAGTATACAATATCAGAGTATTATAAAATTTTTAAATTACATAGCTACAGTAGAAAGCCTATTTATTTTACGACAGATTTCTAGTGCAGGATTTTATCGCTGCCAAATATCCCTATCCATGATGTAGTCGTTTATCTTATAATATGCTTTTGAAATAAGTGTCCGTTTTACGACAGATTTGAATTTAGAGTCAGTAAGTTCGCTAATGTGTTTTGGAATTTTATTGTAGAATTTTATACAATTTCCCAAGAACGACTTTTTCGCTTTTACTAGCCTGTAAAAGTTGTTTTGAGCTTCCCTGCACTTCTGGTAACCTTGGGCCTATCAGTGTTTGTAGGGTAGTTGTATAAATTCTTCCTAACATACATTATTATTTCAAATACGTATAGCGACGGCAGTGTTAGAATATCTGTTTCCTTGAAAAATTCTCTTAATGACTCACGCGACCCGAGGTTATAAATTGCTCTAACAGCCCTTTTTTGTAAAATAAATACAGTCTCAATATCTGCCGCTGATCCCCATAAAATAAGACCATAAGTAATTATACTGTTAAAGTAAGCGAAGTAAACTAACCGTGCCGTTGCTACATTGGTAAGCTGCCTTATTCTCCTGACTGCAAAAGCAGCGGAGCTCAACCTACTTCCTATCGCAGTTATGTGGGAACCCCACTGCAGCCTTATTTATTTATTTAAATTTTATTGCACAAATATAAAAATAAAAGTACAATTGGCGTACTTATTGCCAACTGGTAGAGAATGCCTGATGGCCATTGGGCTAAACAGAAACTTCAGTGGTGCAGGATCCTAAATACTGAGACTAGAATAGAAACACAAAATCAATTAATTACATGAATATAAGTAAGTTTATATTATATGCATTATATAAGTATTTATACAGGGTGGGAAGTTGAGATGGGGCAGTAAGGGCAGCTACTAGATCCCTTGCTTGCTACGCGAACATGCTCTTAGGAGACCATTACTAACTTTTTAAGTGATGGCAATCGACATTCACAGATTTTTGATAAAATCTACAGTCAGCGAGAAAATCGACAGATTTGAGTAATTATTTTAATGCCAATCGGTTCCATTTCTATTAAGGATTAAAATACTCTTTGAGACCAACTAAGGTTAGTACTAGAACACCCAGAAATCAAAGAAAACTTTTTCCGTACAGTGCATTATTTAAAAAGTTAGTAAAGGATTTTCGCGTAGCAGCAAGGGATCTAGTAGCTACCCTTATTGCCCCATCTCAACTTTCCACCCTGTATAATGCATACAATATAAACTTACTTATACATACAATTATATGTAGGTACCCGTACAAAGATATCACGAGGATCATCAATCTTAAATAGTAGAAAAGAGATGCTTACGCAACTTGCGTTATCATCCGAGACGGATCAGTCCGTGAAGTTGAAAAAATCAAAAGAATCAGTGCGCTCGTTTGAGATTTGGTTCTTCGAACCGGATTTATTTACTTTCGGACTCATAACATAATATATTTTCAACTCCACGGTATTTCAACACTTCGAGCGGTTGAGATGAAAAAACCAAAAGAACCACTGCGCTCGTTCGAGGAACAGATATATTGAAAAGTGGTAAACCTAAATTCATTCCTCTATTGTATTTAGTAACAAACATGTCACAAAATTTGTACGCGATACAAATCACATCGTTAAAGTAAAACAGGAGCAATCATGGATAATATGACATGCTATTTAAAATTGGTCTCCATTAGTTTAACGCATTGTTATATCTGAAAATAATAGCATATTTTCTACATTTCCTTTGATATAGCGTTGAAGAATGTAAGACGCAGCACGGGAATAAATTCAAAAGTTCAGGCGGTGCACTGGCGCATGAAACGAAGCTTGCTAACGGTTATTTTATAAAAGCAAATCTAGCGAGTTGGGGAAATTAAACTAGTTTCGACATTTCATGTTTACACTTTGGTTTCCGTTCTTTGACTAGCCAACGGAAGTAAAGAAAAAGCTTCATATTACTGCCAGATAAATTAATTATTATTATAACGTTAATTCGACGATCATCTTCCCGATAGTCTTAGGGGTAATCACCTAACGTTTCGAACGCGCGTTAGGACAGTTTTCCATATAAAATTTGACATTTAGATATACCTAACGTACGTACAATGCGTTACGTGATCGACCTGCTGGACACGGCGCGGATAGTCAGGAGGTTCCTCTCTGTCGCGCTGACCACCGGTAGTCTAGGCCCCGCCTCGCTGACGGCGGCACCGCACCCTAGGTTAGATTTGTATAATCATTTTATGTTTTGTATGTTCGTATAGTTTTATATTTTACTTTTTATATAATTACTAGCTTTTGCCCGCGGCTTCGCCCGCGTACTAAGAGTAATGTTAACCGTCTACAAAAAAGGTGCATCTCAGTTTCAGTCTCTTATATATTTAGATCGACTCTACATAGACTCTGCATATCGAACATAGACTCTACATATCGAATCTACATATCGACTCTACATATCGACTTTACATATCGACTATAAATATCGAATCTACATATCAATTCTACATATCGACTACATATCGACTCTACATATTTATATAGATGTCCTCTGTGTACTTAGATAGGTGTCGACTCTACATATCGAATCTACATATCGACTCTACATATCGACTTTACATATCGGCTATAAATATCGAATCTACATATCAACTCTACATATCGACTACATATCAACTCTACATATTGACTCTACATATCGACTATACATATCGGCTCTTCATATCGACTACATATCTGGACCCCCATATAAAATTTCACCCCCTCTTTTAAGGGGTTGGGTGCAGATTTCCAAAAAAAAAATGATGCACGATTTTTTGTTAGTCACAAATAGTCCGCATACCAATTTTTAGCTTTCTACCTTGAAAATTTCGGAATGCTCCATACAAACTTCCACCCCCCATTTTGTGGAAGTAGGAGGTTAGAAAGAGACAAAAAGTAGCCTATGTCACTCTCCATCCCTTCAACTATCTCCACTTAAAAAATCACGTCAATTCGACGCCCCGTTTTGCCGTGAAAGACGGACAAACAAACAAACAAACACACAAACACATACACTTTCCCATTTATAATATTATATATATATATATATATATATATATATATGGAATATGGAATATGGAATATGGATTGTAAAATCCTAGCCTAAGAGGAAAAATGAATAAAGGAAATAATAATAAATCTTTTATTTCGGACGGAATCCATAGGTAATAGACTTATATTCTATTGTTAGTTGTTACTTAAAAATTAAAGTAATATTTATGTATGTAGGGGAGAGGGGGGCATTGTGGGGTAGCGGGGCAAAGCGGGGCTGCCTCATGCAGCTCGAACCAAATGCCTTGCAAACTAGCAAATAGCTCGCTTTGATTGGTTATTAACTGGCGCGTGACCTTCAAGAGCGAACCACGTGATTTCGGCAGCAGTTTGTGTGACATAAACAAAAGTATCAAATCCAATGCTTGTGTTAAAATAATAAGTGAAATTCAACATCAATTCTTTCTACGACGTAATTATGTAATGTGGTGTGTAATAGTTCGTTATATAGCAGTTCCCTTCCGGTTTTCTTATTCAAAAATCCAAGATGTTTAAAATTAAAGGTAAGATGGCGTTAGATTGTGTTTAATTTTGAAAATGCCGATGGGGCATAGCGGGGCATGACAAAGGGGCATAGTAGGGTGCCACTTTGTCTCTTTTAGGCTTGTGGAAAGTGCCGATGGGGCATAGCGGGGCATGACGAAGGGGGCATAGTGGGGTGCCACTTTGCCCCTTTTTAGTAGACTTCAAAAATATAATTATATTTTTTTGTTTTTTTAGCCAATATAGTTCACACATATAAAAGGAGAAGTGAACACCATTTCATAGTCTATGGAAGGAATGAAAGAAGCCGTAAACAGTGTTGAGACGGGAAAAGCAGCAATTTTACATAACGTACCGCAGATAAAGAAAGAGAAGATTATTACTGTTCGCACTTCATAAGTTATGCTAAAGTGTTGTAGTTCCTTTATTTTTTAGAGAACAGTGCTAATATGGCCGATAGTAAAAACTATTAAGATTGGGAGCTGTTTTTCATTTCTTATTATAACTACCCCACAATGCCCCATAGAGGACCCCACTTTGCCCCCATATACGGGGCAAAGTGGGTCAAATGGCATTTTTCATTTATTATTTCACATCTCGTAGATTTATTAACATAATCAAGAAAAATATATCCGTAGTAATTTGCAATGAGTTAAGATATGATATGGAGTTTAAATTTGTAGTTTAATCCCAATATTTTAGCTTTTAGGGATGCGTAAACGTTAAGTACCCTACTATGCCCCCCTCTCCCCTACGAGTATCTATGTAATTATTCAGGCATGGAGCTTCCGTAGAAGGGGGAGTCGCATCTATCCGCTAACGCTACCAGGATGCCAGGATGGAATTACCTAAGTACCTAGGCCGTATTTAGTATTTGCATATCGTCGTTGATATTGCCAATTCCGTCAAGTGCATTTTTTCGATATTTTTACTACAAGTACCGGGAAAAATCTGAAAACTATACATTTGCAATTTTGTACGGAACCCTCGGTGAGCGAGTCTGATTCGCGACTGTCCGGTTTTTTTTCATATATAGCGCGACCGTATCTTGCTCAGGCTATCTCCCAAGTCTGTATAAGCACGGAAACTCAGAATACAGGGTGAGGTTGCACGAAACTGAGCGTGAAATCACATCTTTGTTGACTGTTTGAGCTTGACAAAAGGAAATTGTTCTTGCCATGAAGGTAATTGTCTGCACTCGACACTATGAATTTTTATGGACGTCGAGTTTGCAAATCAAAGAGAATTCGAGATGGAATTTAGGACTGCTTCTTCATCTGTGAGGCGAGGATTGAGTTGAAGTTGCATACAATACAATGTGGCATAACATAACAGCGAACAAAGTGTCAATTTTATCGCCGATCATCATTCATCATCATTAATCAAGAAAAATTTGAGTTATCAGCCTATAACCGACCTCTCCTGAGAATAATCATATTCCGTTTCGCCTCGTCTCACCGAAGGAAGGCCTATTATTGTATTGTGAGTATTTGTGAGTCATGTAACTTGGTGAAAGGCGTCACAATTAGGATTGTTCATTTTTTTTAACCCCCCATTTTTATTTTATTTTTCGAAAATATAGAGTAATTCAAGAAACTAATTTCAATATTTTAGCAATTCATCGCTTTGTTTATTTTTTATAATTTTTTGAAAATATGAGATACGACTTCTCGTAAATTACATGTGGTGGCTGAATCTATGTATAGCACAGCACACGCCCAATATAGAAAAAAAAAGTTTTAAATGTCAATCGATGGTTTGTAGACATCTGTCAATGTCATCATTGTCATTCTAAACGTGTTCATTTCTCATTCTGAAATTTCTGCAATAAATTTAAAACCCAAATACAATGCCACATGCTTGCATGTGCTAAGAAAAAGCCTCTGTTTTGTGTTGCTGACCCATGTTTCGAAGTAACAAGGAATGTTATCTTAGTATGGGAAACTTTTGATGCATGTTACATAAATAACATCATTAAGCATGCGGAACAGTTTTGGGAAACCTATATAGTCACTAGCAACTCAAAGCAAAAAAGTGGGATTACATGTAAACGAAGACAAAACAAAAGTAATGACAAACAGACAGCCTATACAGATCATGCTAGATTCGTCATCGCTAGAATATGTTGAAGACTACATTTATGTAGGTAGGTCACTTAATTTCCTTTAAATCAAGCACTGAAAAAGAAGTTGATAGAAGAATAAAACTCACATGGAGTAAGTATTGGTCCCTGAAGGAAATTTTCAAAAGTAAAATGCCTACTAAATTGAAAACTAAACCCATGAACACCTGCCTACTCCCATGTCTCACTTATGCATGCCAAACCTGGCCCCTAACCAAAAAAACGCTGTACAAACTGAAGGTATGTCAGAGAGGAATGGAGAGAAGCTATCTGGGATTGAAATTTAGTGATAGAGTGAAAAACAAGTCAATCATAAAAATAACCAATGCCACAGATGTAGTCAAACGAGCGCTGCGACTCAAATAGAAATGGGCAGGGCATACACTAAGAGTTAAAGATGAAAGGTGGTCAAAGATAGCAACAGAATGGTACCCCATGGACAGCATATGAAGAAAAGGAAGACCACTCTCAAGATGGAGTGATGATATCAAAAAGACAGCGGGATGCTATTGGGGAAGAAAAGCTAAAGACAGGGAACCCTGGAAAGCTTTGGAGGAGGCTTTCACCGCTTTAGGCGGTCCTTATGCGGAAGAAGAAGAATATTTTAAGAATAATGAATAGGAAAGTGAAATATTAGTGAAAAATAATAAAAAACAAACAATATAAAACTTTATTTTTAAAATAGTGCATACAATATGGCCAAAAACTCTGTAATAAGGAAATAAAAGCTCATCTTATCTTATATATTTACAAAATTAATAAAAAGTGGTCTGAATTAAATAACATGTTTTATTTTCAACATTAGATATTCCCTTCCTGTAAAGTAGCTCCAACATTTCTTAGCTTCGCTGTAGGTTTAAATGTCGGTTGTTTTTTTCTCAGATTTAAAGTTGCTGTTTGAAAAATCTTGTTCAGGCTGCAATATGAACAATTAAATATGAAAAGTTATGTAAATAAGCTAAGAAACAAAATATATTAGGGAAATCTTAAATATGTGTGTAAATACTGTCACTTGCTTACCTCAATGGGGCCACGAGGGAGGCTTGTTTCTCGTGGTCCCATTAATAACATTTCACTTTCTGTATATAATATAAATTACACATATATGTTGTAAAAGATAGGTTATAGATAGGTAGGTTAGGTTCGTTAGGCATCCTTAGATGCCCGAAGGGCAAACAGAGCAAAGAAACTGTCAAAATACCAGGATATCATACACCTAACGAACATATCCTACCTAGTGTTGGAAGAAAAGTGGGAGCGCACATACACATACAGCACGTTTAAGTCCATTTCAATAGAACTTAATGGGACTACAAGAAACAAGTCTCCCTCGTGGTCTCATTGATGGGACAAATCAATGGGACCACGACAAAACCGCGCACATACATAACATAGGCGTGTAATACATATGTATGTATGTACTCTGTTACTAAACCTGCCCATAAAGCTAGCTTTTAGTCTGATGAGTCTAGTAGATATCCTTTCTGTATTTATAAAATTTATATTTTTAAAACTGAATGAATTGAATGCATGTGGTTTTTTTATACTTACTTCGAAGTGATCCTCGCAGCAGTATTGTGTATAACCACTGATAATACTCCACGTTGGCTTCACGACACCATCTTTCACGCAAGTCTTCCCGGATGCGAACTATCGTTTTCGAGCTATTTTTGGAGTCGTTTTTACACGTTGGATAATAACATTTCATGTAATTTTCCATGTCTTCCATTAAATTAATCACAAATAATAATAATATTTAAATTAATTTCGTCTCTCGTATCTCATAGTTCTGTTAAAGTCGGTTTATGTTTATAGTGGCTTGACAGAAGCTTGACAGTGACGGAAAATACCACAGGTTCGACAAGTGTTTCTTTTTTAATGACCGAAGTCTTTTCTGATTCAGCCACGAGGGAGGTCCACAGAAGGTCAAACAAAGGTCACACGGATATATGCTGAAATATCTTTAATCATCCATTATTTTGATGAAGTAAATGTCGGAAACTGTTTGAATACCTCATATCTCGAAATGGTTTTCGAAATAGCACTTAAGAAAAAAAATGAACAATCCTAATTTGTGACACCTTTCATCACGTTGAAATAATATAAGTAAAACCTCTTTCACAAGCGGTATGACGGGCAAAAATTACAATGCATGGGTGCATTCAAAATCATAAATGAACTATAAACTACATAATGCTGAAGGAGTCCTATGCCGAACATCGTCATACTATCATGGCCATGTCATAACGTTTACAATGCCACGAGCGGTCATAAAAATAATCCAAATATCGCTTCTGGTTACCTACGTTATTTAATTATACCTCCTTAATACCAATACGGTTACGTTACGGGTAAGTGCCTAGTTAAAATTATGTTTCTCTTAAATCAAACAAAACTTAAGAACCTTTACCTATTTATTAGGTAACCAACCAAACGAGTAACAGATACCTATCAAAAATTCAACAATGTTGTAGCCGGAACAGATTGAATTTCATGAAAATATGTACATAAACCACAGTAATCAATTGTTCTCCGTCAGCACTGGCACAGGAATACAGGATGTATTCAAAATATTTACGGTCC
This sequence comes from Epinotia nisella, assembly GCA_932294315.1. Classification (NCBI taxonomy): domain Eukaryota; kingdom Metazoa; phylum Arthropoda; class Insecta; order Lepidoptera; family Tortricidae; genus Epinotia; species Epinotia nisella. Next base: position 11,133,113 of record OW028680.1, read on the forward strand.
ACATAATTCACAGAGATACGCGCAAGTCGCGAATAAAACGCGTCATCAACGGGCGCCGAAAAAGCAAAAATTTTTAGCGGACGCGAAATAAACATTTTTTTGGTATGTTTTTACTGTTGCAAATTGTATGATGATAATCCAGCTCGTAAAATGAAATATATTATGTTCTTTAAAAAGCCGCGGTCGTCAAAGAAGTTTAATTAGATTTTTTTGTAAAGCGTTACTGTTATGTGTTACTTTATGTACATATAAGTGCAGAATTTTACATAAAGTAACACATAACAATAATATATATGTACCTGCAGAGATATCTAATGTATTTATACTTACTACATAGGAAGCTCTACGAGTGCAATCCTGATTAAGTTATAGGTAAGTAGGCCAAGGTGCGGCGGCAGCTAAAAAAATCAAAGCATTGGATTATTTCACATTGGTACTCGTACATACCTGTATGAGCAGGCATATATCGTCAGTTATCACTCTGTGTAGGTTGTAATGAAGTAGCTACCTATCTACTGATCATGTTTTGGTACGCCCCACGGGCAAAACGTAGTGGAAGAGAAAAACATGCACTTACAGTAGTAGGTAGGTAGGTACACTAAGGGAAATGTATTCACGTACCACCGTAGAACCCTGTCGCAATTGACAGGCCGCCGTCACTGAAACTCGAGTGATATGTCACCTTATTGCGATAGGGTTCTACGGTGGTATACGTGAATACATTACCCTTACTGTACATATACTTAGTATTTTTTTTCTTTTCCAAAACTGGCGTACCTATCATATGTTATACAAATAAAGAACTTTTGGATTTTGTACCTATTTGGCGTTAGTATTTAAAAGTTAGTGTTTAATAGTAAACATTCCCATCATAGAAAGTATTTGAGAGTGCTTTTCCTTCGACTCTTGAACTTTCTACTTAAATAAACCTTGTCCATACGTTTAGTTGTTACATCGATCAAGAAGATATACGTGCACGCTAAACTTCTTTGATTTCTCTTGAGACTACGTTACGTTGTACAGCACTACAACACTATAACTATAATAATAATATATATATAGTGGCTCTATGAGCTGCAGACCTCCCGAGTCAGATTTTTTGGATAAAATTCCTAAATTGAATTGACAATTTTTTTTATTTCTTTATCGAACCTACTCAGAAAATTTCACGAGAATCGGTTGAGAAAAACGACATGTAGAGGATAACAGCCGGACATCCGCCGGACAGACATACGAAATAATATTTACCCAAGCTGAAACGGAGGAGTTCGTTCGCTTCGCTCGCTTTTTCATGCTGCCATAAACCATAATTCTACGTAGAAATTATTTATTAACATCGACATGGTAGCTTTTTAATCCTCAACAAAACGCGTTTCACTTCAATCAACGTTATGTCGGAGATATAGAGATTCAAAATAAAAGAAATAGTGCCGACAAAATGATCACAAAAACAGTCGGACAAGTGCGAGGCTGACTCGCGCACCGAGGGTTGTTTAGAAACGTACCCTAATGTAAATACCTAGTTCGTCCATTCAAAATAAGGTAGACAAGATGATATGAAAACCAACTTGTTGCTTTTTGAAGTCTTTAGCCAGGCGGTGATCATATAGCGACCACACATCAAATATTATTTTCATCACACTTGCTCGTCAATGGCGTTATTACTTGCGAGCGTGCAGAGCAGTTATAGCCGTTTTACCTCCCACGGGCTGTTAAGTTTAGTTTTAAAATAATAGAACCCTCTGATTGGCTTAAGCAAATCTGGTTGCTCTGTGATTGGTTGAAAAAAAAATCTAGTTGGTTAAGCCGGCCCCGCCCCGCAAGAATACTGCTCTGTGATTGGTTGAAATATTGAACTCCACTAGCACTGATCTGGAAGTGAAGTTGTCAATTTTTGATTGGTGCGGCTGTATGAAACTTAGATTTTTCTGTCTTTTGTAGTTATTTATTTCCTCGCAAATGTGATGAAAAACATTGTGTATAATAACACGGGCGTAAGAATATTGCAAACTCGAGTCATCAAAAGCCCTCCGCCTTCGGCGTCGGGCTTCTGATGGACTCTCGTTAGCGATATTCCACTTACGCCCCTCGTTAAACAATGTATTATTTCTGGACGAGCCGATGTATATTATAAGGAACACACAATATCATTATTGCATTGTCTATGAAATAGCAAAATTGTATTGTATTGTCAATGAAATAGGTGATTTCCAAATCCAAAGAAAGTGAGTGTATTTTTTATGACGTTTAAAGCCTGCATCACACTGGCGCGGCCTGCGGTGGCGGTCCATAGTAAATTTGACAGCTAATGACAAGTTTACTATTGACCGCCGCGTTCAGACCGCGCCAGTCCGTGTTTTGCCTTCATCATCATCATAAGCCTATATACGTCCCACTGCTGGGCACAAGCCTCCTCTCATGAATGAGAGGGAACGGGAAGTAGTCCCCACGCTGGCCCAGTGCGGATTGGGGACTTCACAGACCCCTTTGAATTTCTTCTCAGATGTATGCAGGTTTCCTCACGATGTTTTCCTTCACCGAAAAGCTAACGGTAAATATCAAATGATATTCCGTAGGTACATAAGTTCTGAAAAACTCATTGGTAAGAACCGGGATTCGAACCCACGACCGCCGTTTGACAGCCACATGCCTGAACCACTAGGCCACCGTAGCTTATTGTAACACCGTAGTGAGATGCCTTACTTTGTCAAATTTAACCTCAGGGATTTGGAGCGTTTTCTGCATTTCTTGAGTTTGTAAATGGAAATATGCCAAAAATAAATATGGTAAGTGCTATGTGTTGTCATTTTTGGGTAGTGTAATAAGTTAACATGCGTGTATTTTGTGATGATTTATTACACTTTTGTTTCTTTTTAGGGTTCCGTACCTCAAAAGGAAAAAAAAAACGAAACCCTTATAGGATCACTCGTGCGTCTGTCTGTCCGTCTGTCACAGCCGATTTGATCCGAAACTGCTGGACCGATTGAATTGAAATTGGGTAAACATAAACATAAATATGTAGATTGGTGACATAAAGATGGACGCGTAAAGTAAATTAATGAACTCCGAACAAGGGGGCCACTTTTGTGGGGAAAACTGGAAAATTAAAAAAAAAAAGTTTCGCAAATTGTATTGTTTGACATATCAAATGAAAGGGGTTGTTGTAAGCATCTCAGTTTATTTTAGAAAAACAGATTTGAAGTAATTTAGGAAAAAAGACGAAGATTGACCATTCCCCCCTTATCTTTGACACTACTAGGCTTAAAATTCTGAAAGAAATGTGTAAAATAGTTCCTTGCCTATATGAAGTTTGAGTAAAGTAACGGGAAAATTCTCAATATGTTTGTATATTTTGTATGGAGCGCCTGATTCTTAGAGCATAGCAATTTTGCAGAACCCTCACCACGCGAGTTGAACTAGCACTTGTCCGGTTTTTTAATAATTCGCGTTAAATACGTATGTGGACCCAATATGACCTCCGCCCGTTTGATCCACTTCCTTTTTTCAGTTCGAACTACGGAACCCCAAAATTGCGAAAGTGGTGTGATAATCATCTATATAAACTTCTATTTGTGGCTTTTCTTTGACATTATTACTCTGATCTGATAACTCTTTGTTGACATATACTTAAATAGCTACCGACCTATGCAAGTTTTGACAAACTCTACCTACTACAAATATGAAATAACTACTCAGTCACGTTCATAATATATTTTCGAAGTAAAACTAATAAATTGAACTTGTCGAAATAAGTTATACTTATTTCGTGTAACATCTCGAACGGAGTGAATTAGTACAGTCGTAAATGAAGTACAGATGAGTATTTAATTTACGGATGTTATAAAGTTTCAGAATAGAGCGCGGTCCCAGATGTGTCTTTTCGTCAATGACTAAAGTTTCTCTGGTCGGCCCGCCTCCAGTGCCGGAAGGAAGAGTTTTAAAGAGAATAACTCAAAGAAGGATGTAATAGTGATAAATAAATAATATCATTACAATTTTTTGCCGTTTTCGTTGCTCTTCACCACTTTACGTTTACAACTAATCCGGTCCACTCCAATAAAAAAAAATCTCCAAGAATGTTGTTATACAATTTAAGTTCTATTCTCTGGATTTGAATTCAGAAGCTTACAATAGGTATATTTATGAATGTCATACATTGTTTGTCTAGTAGTCATAAGTCATTGACTATGGGTTCATAGAGGTTCATGGTTCAGTCAATGAAATAGTTAGCTGGGTCGTTCTTCTTTTCGACCGACAATAGCCTGTCCTTCGTCTTATTACGGCATCTCATTTGAGTAATGATGTTTACGGTTTTATAATGTTCGAATGAACTTCCATATTATTTTATTAATTAGTGATATTTAATGAAATGAAATGAAAAATATTTATTCCGGAAACATAGTAGTCCATATTATATAATACTGTATTATAAAACATATGATATAATACTGTATTACCTATATCATTATTGTTATTAATATTAATATTTCACTTTCTCTAACTAGCATTTTTTTTAATGTTTTTTTTTTCGTAGAATGCCGTGACAGAGTGGTAAAACAAAATTTGGTCCCCACTGAAAGAGTCCACTTTGTCACATGTTTTTTTTTAGAAACCAACCGTATATAAATATTTATATTGGCCAGAAAGGAAACTTTAATTAGTTCTAATGAAGAAACCTATGCATTTTTTTAAAATCGCACTTCAAAACCACAATTTTCGATAGTTCAAAAACCAAAAAAAAAACAGAAAACCTCGGTTCATTGTCGGTAAAAAAGAAGAACGACCCAGCTATGCACAGCGAATGAAAAAACCATAGAACTCTAACTAGCGCCGAAAAATGGCCCGACAAAAAGGATGCACATTGCCATTATGCGGACGTATGCGGACGTGGGGGCGGGGTCAGGACGGGGTGTCAAAAGGATGCCAAGCAGCCGTTTAAATCGAACATGCGCATACATGCGCATATACCGGATTTTGGGCACGTGTTTGGGTAGAAATTTGTAAGGAGTTCGCCTTATATGATTTTTTTCGCTGGCTGTGCAGCCTTGTATAAATAGAGACTTGTGTGCAGCCTCTATACCTCATTCCTTTTAATATAACATTAAATTTTTTACGGATAAATTCGTCTACGTTTCTTCGTTTATAATGTAACAATACTAATGTTTTTGCGTTTTATATTTGCTTTCCTTAAAATCGCATAACGACTAACGCACGATTTCCTATCTTATTACCCGACTGCTGAAGAAGAGGAGGGTTATGTTTTTCGAGCGTATGTATGTATATATGTATGTACGTATGTCTGTATGTCTTATTCTTTGGCACGCCCTGCAACCTAAACCGTTTGACGGATTTCGACATATGAAGTGTTGTAGGATTCCTCTTAATCGTGGGAGTCATAGACATATTTGCAAAACAGCAGCTGGGTTTTTCGTAAAAATCTTTTGATTACACTTGTTTGGTATAGGGTATAACTATTTTGTTGACTTACTTAGGTATTAGCCAATGTTGTCAATTAGTGTGACAATATAGGGTTGGGTTTCCCTATTAGGTAAAAAATACCTGTGTCAGGAAGACCCGCTCCTCCATAAAAAAACAGTTGCATAAGTATTTATACGTACGAGTACGTATAATCTTTAAATAAAAACAAAGATAACAAATTAGGTTATACAGCCATAGTGGCGTGAACCTAGTGTGTGTGTGAGTGTGTGTATGTGAGTGTATATGCGTGTGTGTATGTAAGTGTGTGTGTGTGTATTTGAGAGTTCGAGCATGCGTGCATGTTTGGGTGTGAGTAGGTATGTAAGCATGTGTGAGTGTTGTTCCATAAAGTAGCTATATATTACATTTTCCATTTTATTTTATTTATTTACTATAGAATACATTTAGTTTAATACAAGATTAAGTAACACTTCCGTATCTTCGTAGCTAAGCATCTTCAACCATTCCGTTAGGGACCTCTTGCCATTGTACTTTTGTTGTTGGTAAATATTTAATTTAACATTTATTTTATTATAAAGGTATGCTGATTGTGTCTTATACTGTATTTTAGCATACAAGGATTTGTATGTTGTAACGTCTTCTGGTTAGAAGCGTAGGATTAAATTTTAGTGTTTTATGTAATTTTAATATTGTATGGAGGATATACAGTTTTCTCATTGATAATTGGTCACTAATTTTGTACAGTTCGTTTGTGGGAAATCTGTAAAGCCTCAAGTACATTACCTTTAGCAGACATCGTTGCCCTCTTTCAACCTCCAAGAATTTGGATTTAGTTGCTCCACCCCAGACTGTGATGCAGTAGGTCATGATGGATTCCGCTAGCGTTACAATACAGTTGGTTAAGTAGTGTCTTGTTCGCAATATGTCTGAGAATTTTGAAAATCCATACTAGTTTTCTAATCCTACCGTTCACAAATTCGATATGCGGATGCCAAGATAGGCGCTGGTCTAGGATGACACCAAGGTATTTAGTAGAACTAACCCTCTCAATGGGCGTGCCAAAGGTCCTATATCAGTTCAACATAATTCTCAAAATTCATGATCCGAGTGGATATAAAAATGTCTCTTACTAATGTAACTATAAGGCTGGTCCGTGAATACATTATATGTAGGTATTTGAAAGTTTAGATTTGAACAAGAATCTCGCCCCTCATGTGTTTCACGTACGCGAAATTGCCATTCACCATGTTATTACCTTAAAACCCGTTATAGTTCAAAGAACAATTTCACGTATGGGCGCGTTTTCACTAAAAGGGTGATCTGTAATAACCTTTAGGAAAAATTCAATATCCATTTTATCGGATGATGGGAAAACCATCTTTACCTTTACACTTATATTATAAGCTTTTGTAATTCTCTGTGGCAGTTTGTGACATTCACAACAATTAACGACAACTCGCCTCAAAATAGCCAGTATAAGTTTGACCTTCCATTAAGTATTATTTTATTGTTATGAATCAAGAAAAATTGTTGTAGGGACGAGTGCCAGAGTGCTTGGGTAAATATCCCGAAAAAAGAGCGATGACGTTTCAGAATAAGCCCTCGTTCAACCTAAGATCCTAGAGTCCTCTGAATGAAATACCGTAGATCGCTACAAACAGGCGTGGACTTTTTAGTGGGTAGAAATAGGGTCTTTCTTCTTTTTTACCGACAATGAACCGAGGTTTTTCTGTTTTTTTGGTTTTTGAACTATCGAAAATTGTGGTTTTGAACTGCGATTTAAAAAAAAATGCATAGGTTTCTTCATTAGAACTAATTAAAGTTTCCTTTCTGCCCAATATAAATATTTATTTACGGTTGGTTTCTAAAAAAAAAACATGTGACAAAGTGGACTCTTTCAGTGGGGACAACATTTTGGTTTACCACTCTGTCACGGCATTCTACGAACAAAAAAAATATTTAAAAAATGCTAGTTAGAGAAAGTGAAATATTAAATATCCCTAATTAATAAAATAATATGGACGTTCATTCGAACATTATAAAACCGTAAACATCATTACTCAAATGAGATGCCGTAATAAGACGAAGGACAGGCTATTGTCGGTCGAAAAGAAGAACGACCCAATAACATATAACTGATATTTTAACCCAGTCTTCCCCCGAATGCAAATATATTTAAGTAACAGATTCGTAGGTCTTTTCCATGTAAAATAATTCAAAGTCTAGTTTGTAGGCCAAGTGGGTAATTTTAAATTAAATTATAGTAAGATTTATAAAGGAAAATGTTTAAACAAATAAAATGAAAAATTTGAACATGATATGGTTACTATTTTTTTAATCTTCAAAAATCATTTGTTAATTTATATTTAATTTTTATAATTTAATATTTCTCTGATTACTTTTTTTTTTTTACTTCAAAATTGTATGAAAGTATTTTGAAAGTACCTCTTTGCTGCAACTCTGTTACCAGCGAAGAGGAATACATTTAGAAGAAAGAAGAAAAAACATTTATTCATGACAGATAAAAAAAAAGTCATTTAGACACTGTGTTTGATAATTTCACCTGTGAAGCTGGACTTTATACTTATTACTCTTTGTTTAGCTATCACAGACCCATTTGGGCACGCTTTTAAACTGTAGACGTGCGAGTTTAATGTAGCCAGAATCTGAAGCTAGGCTTACCTGCTGTGCAGCGGCATTAGGGTGGGGTGCACCAAACTGACTGCGTAACCGTAAGCGGTGTTCGTTAAAATCTGAATGTATGGAAAGTTTGACAAGTTTATATGGAATGGCAGCTGCTGGCGCCATATTTAAATGTTAATCGCTCTGTAATTGTAAGTTGGTGCAACCAGCCCTTACTGATTACGACGCTAGCAAATTCTTTATTATTATATTTTATTTATATACAATGATTATACTAATGATATACAATTATTATTATTAAATAATAACTGAAAATGTAAGTATGACAATGTGTACTTTTCTTGCGAAATAAATTTGTTAGTCAAGACGCCTTCTACAGTTTGGAGAGAACCACTAGTCTTAATGTAGTAGTGTACATAGTAGTACGTACTACCTTCGTTGTGCGTGGTCTGACACGCACTTGGCCGCATATTCACTATTGTAATGATAGCAATGTATGAGAACATTGAACATTGCATGAACCAAGACGATTCAATGATCGTCTTAGTTCATGTGCTCTTTGGATGTTTACATATATTTTTTTGTTGCAAATTTATGGTCATGGGGTATACCTAACACGGAGATGCAGATATTAGGCGCGAAGCGTATTATAAATGTGAGGCATCGTTATTTTATTTAACACGAAATTGCAAAACCCGCTTGGCAAAGTTTGTTGTTAACCGTGTTTTTTAAAGGGTCCGCTGGATCTATTAAAACGCGATAAGAGGATTAGCGCGATGCAAATGTACGTTCCGTGTCGGCCAACAACGATGGGTCAACTTAAAACGCTGCCACGCCGAGTCGAGTTGTTGCAAACATTTGACTAGTTTCGATTGAGTTAACCGAGCTCGCAGTTCCAAGTGTACCTCTACTTTGCAACAAGCTCAATCTTAACGGATAGGGGATACTCTTTTGTTTTTAACGTTTTAACTTAATTCAATTGCAGTGAGTTGTAATTGTTTTTCGTTCACGGTAGGTATACATCATCAACCCTAGCCTAGCCTAGCCTAGTCTCTGCGGCTCTGTCAAGCGGTGGTCGTGGGTTCGAATCCCGGCTCGTACCAATGAGTTTTTTGGAACTATGTACGGAATATTTACCTTTAGATTTTCGGTAAAGGAAAACATCGTGAGGAAACCGGTCTAATCACAATAAGGTCTAGTTTTCCCTCTGGGTTGGAAGGTCAGATGGCAGTCGCTTTCGTAAAACTAGAGTCTATGCCAAATCTTGGGATTACGTGTCAAAGTGTACCCAGGCTCCTTTAGGGCACAACCGGGAATAACTCTAGGAGGATGGTAGGTACACATCAGTATTTAAATCCTGCTCATAGTTAGAGACATGCCTTACTCTTTTGTTTAAGTATGTATTTTATATTGTTTTTTTACGACACTTAATTTCACTTCACAACACTAAGTTTTGTTAATCCTACCCAAAGGTTGTGTGAAAGAGATCGCTTCTTAGTGTTAATACAGACTGTTTGTTATGTTTAGTTTTAGATTTTATATTGTTTTGTATTTGGGTTTTGAAAGAAAAGCGATTACGATGGTACGGTCACGTGCTCAGGCGGCCTACGGAGCACATGATACAAGTGGCATTAGATCTGAAAAGAAAGAAAGAAAGTAAGAAGATATTTATTCACTACACAAAAGACACACACAGATAAAGGAAGTAGACATACAATAAAATACAATTAGGGTAGGATTTTTTCCAAATCCTACCCTAAGGATGGGAAAATAGGGGTAATTTATTAATATAACAGTAAATAATAGCTAAAGCAAGGTAGGTAGCTATTTTAAGAGTAATCAAAAATTAAGCATGTAATCATCATCATCATATCAGCCGAAAGACGTCCAATGCTGGACATAGGCCTCCCCCAAAGAGTGCCACGATGACCGGTCCTGCGCCACCCGCATCCAGCGGACTCCAGCGACTTTAACCAGGTCATCAGTCGACCTTGTGGGGGGCCTACCCACGCTGCGCCTTCCGGTACGTGGCATGATACGCGTTATGGTAGCATAGCATGTAATAATTTGTATAAATTATAGCCACAAAAAATTGTAAAATAAAAACTTTTTAACAAAAAAATTTAACCGCCGAACAAAAACTAAAAGGCAATAAAAAACCGGTACTAACAGAAACAAATCGACCAACAAAAACAATAGCGCACTAAAAAGAAAAAAATAATAATTTTGTCTTCAGTAACACAAGTGAATACCTACCCTACAATTACAATGATAATCTATTTCTATGTACTTTCTATATACCTAATACAATCGCCAGCCTCAAACAAACTTGAGCAAATTGTGTTGCGTTCAACTCTTCACTAAGGTGCTCAAGTTCTCAAATAACAACTCCAAAAATAACAGATTGTAATGAATTATATAAATACGCAGATTTGTGTGATTGATTTCAGAAGTATGTAAGAAGTAAGTTCATACTTTCTAGATGTAATTAAATTGGTATAAGCCTAGCCATTGTATTAGGTATATAGAAAGTATATAGAAATAGATTATAACTAGCTGCCCGCGCGGCTCCGCCGCGTATACAAAGAACCTATGCGGAGCGACGGGATAAAATATTATAGCACATAATCCCGTAGGTCCATTCTACATATATAACATAGGTACTGAAGAAAGGATTTTTAGAATACGATGGGTATAGTTTCTGAGACTATCCCCAACATACAAACTTACATTTCACAGACATTGCACCTGTTTATTATTAGTATCAGCACAGATCAAAGAATACTGTATCGGGGACCGTTAATGGTTTAAAATAATATTTTACCGGTTATAGTTGCATTTGACTATTTATACCGCTAAATAGTTTAATACTGGTTTATGTTTTCCAGTATTAAGTCATATCGGTTTGACAAATTACAATTTATACCTACCTGAAATCGAAATATAATTATCTGAACCTGAAATAATTTGGATGGTATTCAAGTCAGGTGAATAAAGTTGCCAATGGGAGTGCCCGGTATCCGAAAAGAAATTTTAGTACTTAATCGAGGTTCGTTTTCTACATCTTTACTTCAAATTTGAAGCCTATCGGTGCCTACGGCATTGTGCTAAGTAAGGTAAATAAAGCCTATATGGGGTCCACGACAATTAATGGGTTTAAACCTCATTCTTCTCCAAACATCTCGAATATGGGAAAATAAGTTAGTATATAAACTTTTTGAAATAAATATAAACATGGCAAATAATATTGACAACTCTATGTCACTAAAAAAATTAATCCACAGTTGACACAATACGTCTGTCGGTTTTTGTAAACATTGTAAAAGATCGTTTATTTTCTATTTACCTACTTAATTTTCTTAGTGTTGTATCCATATGTGGCCGACTCAACATTTATAATTTCTTATGCTGAAGAACTTACTACAGGTTTGAGTTCAATTCTTGTTTATTTATTTTACATTGTCATCTCAAGTCAAAACAGGAGATAGGTACGTCACGTGACGTCACACAGCCAAGGTCACGTGGTCAGCGCACGGTAGATTCTATAAATTAAATTTTTTGTACATTTCAATAAAAAATTAAAAATCGTAGACCTTATTGCAAATCTCCAGCATGAGACGAATCGAACGACATATCATTTATCAAAATCGGACCATAACTGTAGATCTGATGGCATGTACAAAAATCGGGCTCGCGTATTATATATATAGATTGTAATTGTAGGGTAGGTATTCACTTGTGTTATTGAAGACAAAATGATTATTTTTTCTTTTCAGTGCGCTATTGTTTTTGTTGGTCGATTCGTTTCTGTTAGTATCGGTTTTTTTATTGCCTTTTAGTTTTCTTTCCGCGGTTAACTTTTTTGTTAAAAAATTTGATTCTGATATTCGCTGGAAGAAATGAATGTAGTTTACATAATATTTAAAACTCAAACAGGAGGTCATGGGCTCAAATCTGGCCCGTACCAATGACTTTCTCGGAACTTATGTACGGAATATCATTTGATATTTACCAATAGCTTTCCGGTGAAGGATAACTTCGTGAGGAACCCTGCAGACATTGGTGAAAAAATTCAAAGGTGTATGTGAAGTCCCCAATCAAAATGGAAATATCATCTGAATCGAAAAATAAAATTTGGTCGCCACACTGGTGCTTAAAAAAAAAGATGTAGTTACGTATGTAACTGTTTGTGTGGTGATTTACCATCGTAAAATAGCTTATCTTTTTAAAAATAAGTGGGAGCAGTTTATATATACGCGAAGAGACCTAATGCTATATAATAGGTCTTGTTAGGGTTCCGTAGCCAAAATGGCAAAAACGGAACCCTTATAGTTTCGTCATGTCCGTCTGTCCGTCTGTCCGTCTGTCCGTATGTCACAGGCATTTTACTCGAAAACTATAAGGTGCATTTGAATAAAATTTTGAGGATAGGTGTATTTTGTTAGCCGCTACAAAGTTTTGTAATTAAAATTACTAAAAAAAATTTTTTTAGGGGTGTACTCCATACATAAAACTAAAAGGCAAAAAATTTTTTTTCATCGTGAGCCCACGTGTGGCACATGAATCGATAGGCCTTTCAAAATAAATATAAGGTTTCTAGCGATTTTTTTTGATTAAGTGAATACAGTCAGAGATAATCGCCCCGAAAGTCACTAAAATTCTGTCCCCCCCCCTCTAATTTTTGAACGGTGTATTTTAGAAATATGAAAAAATTCATGGACACAGCGCTTATTAAGTTCATTCACCGAAAATTGTTTTGAACAAGATCGGATGAAAGGTGTCCGAGATATTGCTGAAAAACTGCCGGTTTTCAGCAATATCTCGGAAAGGACGTAAGTGCCGTAAGATTTCTATGACGATACGACCTTTTTAATAGGCACGGAACCCTTCGTTTTGCGTGGTCCGACACACACTTGGCCGGTTTTTTTTTTAATAATTTCGGTTGGTCACGCACACTTTACGTAATGTGGTTGCTGGCGCGTGTCAAATATCGGCTGATAAAAAGTTTTTAATCAATCATCCGAATTTTGATAAATGAAACTAAAGTTAAAACGCTTAGGTACAACTGATCCTGAGAAGTAACAGACGGTTGTTAACAGCGAAGTCACGTATGTCATGCCAAAGGGGTGTTTGGGATGCGGCAAACTTTTGACAAGTTTGGGACACGCCAATGTTGGGACGAAAGCTTATTGTGCTAGACCTTTTTCATATACGGAATATGGAATATCATTCGCATGTTAACGGAAAATTAAACGGTCACTCCAAAGTCCCGATTGACCTAAAATTGTTTCGCGAGATAACTCGATAACTGAAGTGATTAAAATTACCTACACGTTGTTTTATACATTTATGGGATCCGGGTAAAATAAGGAAAAAGCAAAATATGCAAATTCTGAGTATTGGATGGAATTGGAAAATGATTACTATAACTTACATACTTATATAATTTTAATTGGTGATGCATGAAATATTTTACCGATTTTGGGTGTCCAAATCAAAGCGTGCGGAAATTGTCCTATAGCAGTAACGATGACTGTAAAAAGTTCTTGTAATAAAAAAATGCTTGTGACAAATGCACGAACAGACTAACACGTACCTAGGTAATGAATTTATGAAAACAAGTGAGTGTTCCGTTTTTTACATCATATAAAATGATTAGCGTTTTGTATGTTAAACATAATATTACTACTAGATAACATAATTGTAATTTTAGTGTCAGTCATATAATTTCAAGTTCCTCCGTTGCTATTTGTGGCCTATGAGAACTGTAACTGTATAATAATGTCTCAATAAAACACTCAAACTACTTGCTTGTATATAAAACAGAGAAGTAATAAATCCAAACAGGTGACAGGTTCTCTGTCCATAAATCATTATTTTGTTATAATTTGTTTGTGTCTAGTAACTATTAGGCAGGTGTATACGGCCGTGACTTACCTTCTCTTCAAGGCTTGTTTTCGCCATGAAATTCAGGATAACATTTTAATATCACATGGCTCTCGGGCGAATCTCCTAGTATTTGAACCGCTAACGTGATTGTACGCACAAGTAGGTAGTGTAGTACACAGGGTTGGGCAGTATTTCAATTACATGTATTTGAAATACGTATTTGAAATACAAATACGTATTTTGTATTTGTATTTCAAATACTGCATTTACAAGTATTTTGTATTTGATATTTCAAATACCACACTCACATGTATTTAGTATTTTGTATTTGAAATACTTAAGATTTCAAAATACATCTGTTCAAAATACATTTTATTTGATGATTTTGAATCATGTCCTGTCATGTGATAGCCTCTTTAGTTACGTCACTGTGATCGTAACGTACCAATAGCAACACTGACTGAGTGTCAACGTCAAACGTTAACGTCAAGTGTCATTAGTGTCATAGGTACCCAAACATTCGCAAAATGTTCGTCAAATTTAATACGAGCTTATGCTCTTCTGGCCCTGTCGAGAGGCTTTTTTCTTTGGCTGGTTACATCCATTCGCCAACAAGACGGAACATGTCTGATAGTACTTTCAGAAATTTGGTTTTTATGAAAGGAAATTCGACATTTCATTTATAAAAACTAAGGCTTCCATTCCATAGGGCCTAATTCATAGGGAATTTTTAATACCCAAAAATGTTTATAATATCTATGTCCAAAAGTATTTTGTATTTTGTATTTTAAATACATTGTTTAAAACACAGTATTTTGTATTTTGTATTTGAAATACCTGTCACCAATGTATTTAGTATTTTGTATTTCAAATACCTTTTCGAATGTATTTAGTATTTGGTATTTGAAATACACTGAAGTCGGTATTTTGCCCAACCCTGGTAGTACAATCTTTTTTAGCCAAGATATAGAATTTGCAGAGCGTGGCTGGTAGAGTTGGGTGTGTAATGATCGGTGTAATAACTTTATATTTTCACTGGATATAGCAACATTTTATATAATTTCATATAATACTGGTTTTTGCCCGCGGCTTCGCCCGCGTACTAAAAGTAATTTTAACCGTCTACAAAGAAGGTGCATCTCCGTTTGACCCATATGTTCCAATTTAATTGCTATTTGGCACAAACACTTTAAAGAATTTTCATATCCACAATGTTAAATTTCAAATTCGATGTTATTTCGTAATTAACGTCCCAAAAAAACATAAAATCGACACCCATATATATTTAGACATTTCAACCCCATCGCACCCCAACACCAGATAAACGTTTAAAACATATATTTACAAGGACATTATAAGTAATAAAAACTAAAGTAAACATTAAAAATTAAAATTGAAATTTGGACCCCTAAGAATGGTTCCCATCACGCAGGCAGCATTACTGCGCTGGATTGCGATAGCAATTTTCTGCGCGAGAAAGCTGCCCGCGCGTGACCGTCGCCTGTTGCCTCCCTTAGGCGTTTGCCAAGCGTCTTGTGGAGCCCCTGAGCGCGCCCTTACCCCACGGGCCCACGGGCCAAGTGTCTCGACGCCAAAAGCTGTGAATTCAAATTGGGCGCCGAGACAATCGTATGAGTAACTAGGCGTACGCTTGACTACCATTCCAAATTTGTTTAATTGAAGTAGCTACATTTATTAATTATCATTATGTTTAACCGTATATGTGTTAACTCACATTATTAAAACATCTAATTTTAAATAAATAATCATGGCGACGGCGAACAAAGGTAGACAAATATTATAAAGCGAAATAGATGGGTACAATGAAAATTCAGATTAAACATTCACTGCAAAATATAATAATTTTCTCTGCACTAAATATTTTGAATTTTAAACTACCCGTCTGAAAATCTGTTGTGTAAAAGTATTCGCTTGTCATCCACCAACTATCGTTTCAGCTCCAACTCCATACAACTTTTAAAGTATGTAAAAAGCTAGTTAAAGTGGGTGCGGACGCCGAGAATTCCTAAATGAGAAAATTTAAATTGTTCACTGATTTTATAACAGAAGTTTGCCGCTGCCTGCGTGAGTAGGCTTAAATTAAACCATATTTATAGCGGTACCCAAACATACGTCTTATTGCATAATATGCAATGAATTATGATGGTTTTACAATGCCTTATGTTTAATTAGATCATATACCATTTTAATTTAAACGGATGTATTGTATCGTCGTGATAATAATAAAACATAATCTGTGTAGGATACTCGTCTGTATGTCTAGAACAATGAAGTATACCTACGCTACGGTGTCTATGACGTATAGTCACCGTACGAACATCTATTATTTATAACCTGTATACGATTATATAATAGTTTATACTAATCGGGTAATATTTCTTATTTAACTTTGTCGATCTAAGTATTCATGTTTCGCATGGAAGTGCCATTATCGGTGCAGGCTACTATAATATTAGAAGACTCTCCCTCAAAAGTTCATATTCTCTGTACTTTAAGGCTATAAGTATTTCGAAGTTTAATAACACAAGCGTTGGGCCCATGATAGATCATCCCATCGTTAACATTTTACTGAATCGACAAAACTTTATGATCGAGTACATCTTGGGGTAAGTGATATCGGCTTGTTACATTACTCTCACATGTTTAAGTGCTTTTCTGACATACGAGTATTACTTCATTTTACTCATCATAATATAATTATATCGTAGGTAGCTCGTTTATTTTATCCAAGAAATTCAGAAGATAAATTCATTATCTATCTACTTCTTCTTTGTCATAACACTCTTGGCATAATGGTCATGGTCGTCTTACTTCAGGGGTGGTCACAAGCTTCACAATCCATCGCCATTCCCCGCATACTTTTAGCTTGTCTTGTAACGGGTATCTTAATTAGAGTACTCTTATTGAGACACCCGCTACATTGGTGGATTGAACCGTTGAGTGTAGTTTTGACTTGCTGCGCGCTCTCGTGCCTTCAACTTTTCCCTGCAATCGCACACAGCTGTAGTCATTCCACAGATGTCTTCTCGACGTGTGACTAAAGAAAGTAATATTACACGTCTAAAGAATAAAAAATGCGACAAGATTTGTTCGTAGGTCTTTGTATCAATTACAGTTTTATGTAGCATTTTAAAATCCTACTGCTGGGGACAGGCCTCTTTATGACTCCTCTTGGAAGTGATCGAATATGCTGACTTCACTCTACACACTGCATGGATATGTGGCGACCGTTACGATTTAGCCATACAATTCAACATTAAACAACCACCGATGCGATGCAAGTATATAACTATGTTCGAAATTCCGAATACAGGATGGTTTCGGTATGGGCGGATGCGGTGGCGCGAGAGGGATGTATAACTTCCGCTTCCTGCGGGCAATCTGCGGACCTCATTAACGGCCCTTGTGTGACGTGATTGAGGTACGATCTAATTACACAGAGTCAAGAATACCCTGTAATCGACGTAATATTATTTGCTCATACGTTGACAATTACGGTGATTTGATTTGGATTCCTGTGTGAGTGATGATCACTATTGGTGATGTATTATATTATATGTCGCAGGCATATAGTATAATCCACCGTTTTACATTACAGATAGCTGTTTTACAAAACAGTGCTGTTTTGAAATAGGCGGATTGAATACCGCTGGATTGTCAAAGGCCTCTGTTAGGTACGACGACTTGCGATGCAAAGAGGAGTTTTAGGCTGAATTGAGACTTTTGAGACCCTACAGCGCGCGAGCCGAGCGAGCCGAGCGAACGAAGCGAGCGTGCGACGGCAGTGGCCGGCGAAGCGCCAGAACCGAACATGTTTTAGGGTCGTAGTCTCGTAGTTCTGCCTAACACTCCTCCTCGCTTCGCTCGTCATCCTACCTACGGAGGCCTTTGACAATCCCGCTACTCGCCCACCCGACGCAGTACAAAACGGCAGTGTTTTGTAAAACAGCTAGGTGTTATGTAATACCGCGGATTGCCGCTATATTGTAAAACGTGTCGTAATGATAATCCCGCTAATCGTCAACCCGCCGTATTATGAAACAGCTAGCTAGCTGTAATGTAAAACGGCGGATTATACTATTCCACTGCGACATAAATACATCTCATCAAAATTAACGAATCAAATTGAAGTTTGGTTGACCGAACATAACACTTTTGCTCAATTATTATCCCAGCACATTTCCTTCGCCTACCGTTTGGTAGCTAAAATTGGTCACCAGCCTCGAGATGGGAATAAAAGTCCCAAACGGAAACTACCTACAAAATCCGACTTGTCCATTACCGATTTGTAGCCACGGTTGGCAACCAGCTTCAAAACGGGACTAAAAGTCCCAAAAGGAAACTAGCTACAAGATGGGATCTTTCCATTACCGATTTGTAACCACGGTTGGTATCCAACTTCGAAACGGTTTTTCGTAACTTCTTAAAAACTCAATACAGTTAATATACTGAAATCGTTTCTATTGACACACATCTTTATAATAAAATAAAAAAACATAAAGAAAAATTCCAAATACGTAAATAATTACAAACCTAGAGAATCATGTTTCCCATTCTGTAACTGATTACGAAACTTTTAAAATCAATGCAACTTTCAAAACCACAAGGATATCAAAACTTTTATAGCTTAGTTTAAACCTACGAGTATGTTTAAACTAAGCTATAAAAGTTTGTGCATGAACTTATATTGTTTTGTAATTAAATGGCAAAAAACAACATTTAAATGTTAAAAAATCCTTACTTTTTGGTGTCTAAAACTACGGTCAAATGGTTGTGGGTGACCATGTCATTGGTGTGGGTCATGTATTTTATACCCAGCCCAGAATATTGAGAGGCAGCAAAGCGCCTACGAAATGGACAATCGCATAAATTACGGCCTTTCATGATTGGTGACACGATTTAAGCGAAATGTTTGACCCGAGTCGCTTCGACAGGACGAGGTAATACGATTTGAATAATGAATGGGAACAGGGAAGGTGTCAATTTGCAGTCGGACGGATATTGTTTTGTTTTATGCAGTCTCCGACGTAGGCTGATGAGGGCAGTGTTTTCGCGAAGTGGATATACTAATTATTCTTTGAGTGCTTTACTGACAATCAAGGTGGTTTCATATGGTTTGTAGATAAGGGCAATTAACATTGTGTGATGTGGAAGGTCTTACTATTGCTGGTAGAAGTACCTTCCTATTGGCTGAAGCTGTGGAAAATTACTATTGTTACAAAGTTCATGATGACATTTGCATTATTGTGGTGATAGGTACCTACTTACGGAGATAATTTAATTTATTACATTTAGGTACTTATGAACATGTAATTTTAATGTGTCCGGATTTTAATTTATAGCAGAGTCGTAGTTCTAACACTAAGCCTATAGGTAGGTACCTACGGTCATGGACTTTAATTGTTGAGCCATTTAGACCTCACTTTATACTGGACACTTCAAAACTTAACTATTTAAAAAACCAAAATTAGTTGACACCTAATTGGCTCAACAATTAAAGTTCATGACAGTAGGTACCTACCTATTTAATACTAAACTCGGCTGTTGGGAAAGTCTAACAAAACCATTGAAAACGAGCTTTTGTTTCGGGCTAAGTAAAGATATTCACGACTCTCCTATCTAGAAGTTATATAATCAACCAGGAATCTTTATCTCATACTTATAGATAAATTTTGAACTTCGGCGAAACTATCTGAAAACTCAGACATCGGTCCTATCTTAAGCCTCACTAGATCCTGCGAATTACGACTAATGTTGGACATAACTTTTTAGCTGGTCGAACATTTAGATGTCTGTCTGTCGATGTCTGCCGTCGGGATGGCTCAGAGCCAGGCGTCCCCCGGGCACTCGGCGGCCCCGGCTAGGGCTGTTCACAAAACTTACCTACTGTATCGCCACAGGAGATCCAGTGTATTTCTGAACTCCGATTACGTATAGTTACTATGACTGGACATAACATTATCCTAGTAATGTGATCATGGACAAGCGCATGTCATTTTGTGAATAGACAGGCTTGGCTGTTATTCACAACGCTTACTAAGCAAAGTGCTACAGGCGAACCAGTATAAGTCTAACTGACCTTCGATTACTTCTAGTGCTTATGAATATCGGAGTCAAATTATACTGATGTCCAGGGCCCGTACTTTTCGTGCCGATGACGTCAAACCACACATAGGATGATTTCAAATAGTCTTTTCGTAAACAGTTACTTATCAACCTCTTTAATTAAACGATATTGGCACTTAAAATGGTCTTTGACTGAGATTGTCATTCAGATGAACGATAAGGCCCACATCACATTGGCGCGGCCTGCGGTGGCGGTCCATAGTAAATTTGACAGCTAATGACAAGTTTACTATTGACCGCCGCGGCCAGGCTGCGCCAGTCTGTGAGAGGTCTAACCCTTTACTACCGACTCGATACGATCGTGCAGGATTGTTACACTGAATTGTAATTTTTTTGACAATTTTCACTAAAGTTCATTTTTGACTTGGCAAATCACGATTTCTCGGTTGACGTTGTAATTGTTTAGTTATTTTATTTTCACAATTACCTATACCTATGTGGTATTTATTTTTACTAACTGTATAAAAAGTTGATTTACCAAGTCATCCTTTCAAGAATATTGTTGCCTACTATTTTCCGTTTTTGGAGGTTCGGTAACAAGCTTCGTTAAAATTATTTTCACAACATCCTGTGTACAAGATGACGTAATTTTTACGTCATCGGCACGAAAAGTACGAGCCCTCCTGATGTCACATCACAGTCGTGTATTTTTTTTTTGTGAATAAATACGAGTAGACTGCAACGGTTAATGCAGCCTTAAGTTAACTAACGAGCTCACTGTGGGCTAACGTTAGGAAGTAACTTCGAGGTCAATTTCGCACTCCAAATTGAAATTGAATAAGAAACATATCGGTAAAGGCAAAAAGGAGACAAAAACACTATTTTGTCTTTCCTATAGTCACATCTAAAGTTTTAAGGTCTTTTAATGCCCAATTTTGGCGTTGGACCCATACAGTTATGTAAAACGGCTTTGCGTCTTACGACTTAATATGATCGGATAGGTAATCTGAACAACCCTGTAGATAAGATAAAATAAGATAAAAATCATTTAAACAAGTAGGATTTTACAATCACTTTTGCATCATCAAAAATTACATTGTAGGTAGGGAGGTATAGGTTTGATTGATTGTCTAGATTTGATTGTAAAATCCTATTTTATATTCGTTTTTAGGGTTCCGTACCTCGAAAGGAAAAAACAGAACCCTTATAGGACCACTTTGTTGTCCGTCCGTCCGTCTGTCAATACCCTTTTTCACAGGAACGCGTGGTATATATAGGTATCAAGCTAAAATTTATATTAAATACTCAGCTCTACTGCCCCTTGGAGCTGTGAAAAATCAAACTTCTAAGCCAACGCAATCAAAAGATACAGCCGTTTAGTGCCGCAAATTTCCGCAAATTTTCGACAGTCGCAAGGGAATCAAAACCTACAGGGTACTTCCCGTGAACTCAGAATCTTGAAATTCGGTACGAAGCAACGTCTTATAGCACAGATAAAGGAATAATTGCGAAATCGTACATTTTTAGTTACATCCATCATATAATAAAAATATTTTTGTAATTTACTACCCTCGGTGCGCGAGTCCGACTGGCACATAGCTGGTTATTTTATTTGTTGTATTACCATTCGGTTACACGAACACACTTGCTTAATTAATCAAATAATATATCACCTAATTCTAAACAATTTTAATGTATTTATTTCATGTCTGTTTCAATTAGTTCAAAGTTAAGAGCCTTAATATAATCTACGCTTTAACTTTTTTCATTGTGTAACGCAATGATGTAATATAAAAAAGAGGTAGATAGGTTATACGCGCTCGAAAAATGGCACACTAAAATTGAGTCAATTGGCACAACTTGCCTCAGTTTCAAGTCGTCAATGGAAACGTTAGCTGTCAGATTTGGTGGCCATTTTTAAACACGGAATTTCGTATAGACAACATATCTACCTTTTTTATATTACATCATTGGTGTAACGTCAATTACCCATACATTTTATATGGGTAACTTTCGTTACACAATGGAAAAAAGCCAAAGCGTAGATTAGATTAAGGCCCTTAACTATGTACACATTTTTTGCAATCCACCCTTATGGGTACTAGACGACGATATATTTAATAGGTAGGTATAAATACTTAAATACATACGATCAATTAATACATGAGAAAAAAAAAGTATATTGTCCTATGAGAGGCCAGTCATCTTTATCATTTAAATACTCTTAACGGTATTCTATTCTACTAATATTATAAATGCGAAAGTTTGGATGTTTGGATGTTTAGATGTTTGGATGTTTGTTAATCAATCACGCTTAAACGGCTCAACCGATTTTGATGAAATTTTGCATATAGTATATAGTTTTTATTCCAAGTCCATGCAGACAAAGTCGCGGGCGTAAGCTATATGTAATATAGGTTGTCTGGAAGAGATCGCTCTTCAGCGATAAGACCGCCTGTTGTCTACCTCTACCTACATGCTACTGTATTGTTTCTCTCTGTAACTGCTTTGTTTGTGTGAGGTGTGCAATAAAGAGTATTTGTATTGTACCTATTGTAATATACCTTTTTCAGTATAAATTAAATAGTACCTATATCGACATACACCCTGTACGCCTCACATATCGTATATGTAGTTTTAATTTACTGATTTATTGCACTAGAGACTCCCCGCTTCAGAACAGAACATCACGAAATATTCGTTCAGAGACTCGTTCCAGTCCAGAGGGCCTCCGGGGAATTCTGAGTAAGAAATGGCATTCAAGGATAATACATAGCTATCTCAAATCAAATCGTAATAATATCAGAGAATTTTAAATGTACGTCGCAGAGGACTTTCGTAGTTTTCTTTTGTAACCAGCAGCATTATAGTATATATGTTGATCAATATTTTGATTGCTGCGAGTTCTTAGTTAAAATAAGGTAGGTAGGTACCTACTTACTGTGTAATTTCGAATATCTAATCATGTTCAGTGAAGAGCTTACACCGATTAGGTACTTAATTAGTGTTGTTAATCTACACGGTAACACAATTGATATAATTTATTTACATAGCATTGGGCGTGATAGTAAACCTACCCTATATCACCAGTTGTCGGCAGCCGCTCAATGATGAACGAATCGACCGAGGATCGTGAGGATATACATCTACGAATTTCTTCGTAGATGTATATCCTCACGATCCTAGCAGTAGACCAACTCCTAGCAACTATGAAGGACCTATCAGACTATGACACGCAAGGATATGCCGACGATCATGTAGTCATAATGAAGAGTCCCTACCTCCACACAATCTCAAACCTTATGCAAGGAGGCTTAAACAAATGGTGCAAAGAATCTGTCCATCAATGCGAGCAAAACAGTGCTAGTGCCTTTTACAAGAAAAACGAAACTTAGAGAAGCTGAATGGCAGGAGCAAGATCGGGGCATAAGACCCCAAATTGCTATGTGGCTTTACACAGCGGTAGTGAGGCCTGTAATCACATCGCCTGCGCAGTCTGGTACTACAAGGCCAACCAAAAGGCAGCCGTCATAAAGTTAAGCAGTCTACTACTTAACAGCGCCAGGAGCAAGTGCAAAATGAGGCGAAGCAGTACATCTACAGGATATGCACACTAACAAAGCCAAAATTGCGGTCACGAACGCTAACCAAACTCGAGGCTCTTGTTTTTGATTACAAAAACCTAAGCTTGCCCACCGACGTTTCATACCTGGAATGCAAATTCACCAAACTGTATACAGTGGAAATACTGATATTGATATAATAAACAAGTAATGTTTGTGACATTGTGCCTTTAGAGTTTGTAACTTGATCATTTTGACTTAACAGGACTTAGTCGAGTCCAATTATCTTAGTTATTTGCCATTTTGTGGTTTACCGACGTTTCGGATATGTCACAATATTCTTGGTCACGAGAAGAAAAAAATTAATAAGTTAATTATACGCAACTATGTCTCGTTTAGTCAAAATAATATCGACGGTGGAAATTTCAAATGTCGTAAGGGACAACAGCCTGCTTGTCCCTTACGACATTTGAAATTTCCACCGTCGATATGTGAAAGTCGTAAAAATTTAAATCAATATTTTGTGACTTGAGTTGGTATTTTATTGCTCATCCAATTTACAAAACTCTTTCACCAGTAGGTATTCGAGAGTGAGGATTCGAGATAAACATAAGTAGGCAATTTTTTATAACACGGTTCTACCTAATATAACTTCTATGTAATTTGCTGGCGGAGCCGCGCGGTCATAAAACATACAAAAACGTTAGAGGGAACACCTACGGAACTCCGCTGGAACAAGTTAAGGCATCACGTAGCTACGTAGCTATTACCTACTTAGCATAATTTAGTTGTCCGTCTGTCAGGCGCCACCCTGAAAGTTTTAAATAGCTAGTTGAAAGTTGAATTTAAGTTGCGGTGTGGTAACGACTCATTCCGAATGCAGTGTGGTGTTTCACTCAATTAGTGCAAAGAGAAAAGTGAATACTTAATATTTTTTCGTCTTTTTATATAGGTGGTGAGTCTTATAATTTGCGATGACTCTATTTAACTATGCAACTTAATTTACTTATACGTAATCAGCATCATACCTCCAAGACCGACCTTTGCTCGGCGTCGAGGGTTGAAATCCCGTGTAGACGATCAGGTCGCCGATGATGACGTTATGATAGCTCGTGGGTCGTTCTTCTTTTCGACCGACAATAGCATGTCCTTCGTCTTACTACGGCATCTCATTTGAGTAATGATTTTACGGTTTTATAATGTTCGAAAATTAAAGTCCATATTATTTTATTAATTAGTATTAATTTAATATTTTAGTTTCTCTATCTAGCATTTTTTTTAAATGTTTTTTTTTTCGTAGAATGCCGTGACAGAGTGGTAAAATAAAATGTTGTCCCCACTGAAAGAGTCCACTTTGTCACATGTTTTTTTTTAGAAACCAACCGTAAATAAATATTTATATTGGCCAGAAAGGAAACTTTAATTAGTTCTAATGAAGAAACCCATGCATTTTTTTTTAAATCGCACTTCAAAACCACAATTTTCGATAGTTCAAAAACCAAAAAAACAGAAAAACCTCGGTTCATTGTCGGTAAAAAAGAAGAACGACCCTCGTAAGAAACTTTGTAGGTACACTTTATGTAAAACAACACAGGAATAGCACAAAAATACAAGAAAAAAGACACAGAATATATACACACTAGCTGCCCGCGCGGCTTCGCCGCGTATACAAAGAACCTAGGCGGAGCGACGGGATAAAATATTATAGCACATAATCCCGTAGGTCCATTCTACATATATAACATAGGTACTGAAGAAAGGATTTTTAGAATACGATGGGTATAGTTTCTGAGACTATCCCCAATTACACCTGTTTATTATTAGTATCAGCACAGATCAAAGAATACTGTATCGGGGACCGTTAATGGTTTAAAATAATATTTTACCGGTTATAGTTGCATTTGACTATTTATACCGCTAAATAGTTTAATACTGGTTTATGTTTTCCAGTATTAAGTCATATCGGTTTGACAAATTACAATTTATACCTAGGTACCTGTAATCGAAATATAATAATTAGCTGAACTTGAAATAATTTGGATGGTATTCAAGTCAGGTGAATAAAGTTGCCAATGGGAGTCCCCGGTATCCGAAAAGAAATTTTAGTACTTAATCGAGGTTCGTTCTACATCTTTACTTCAAATTTGAAACCTATCGGTGCCTACGGCATAAGTAAGTAAGTAAGGTAAATAAAGCCTATATGGGGTCCACGACAATTAATGGTTTAAACCTCATTCTTCTCCCAACATCTCGAATATGGGAAAATAAGTTAGTATATAAACTTTTTGAAATAAATATAAACATGGCAAATAATATTGACAACTCTATGTCACTAAAAAAAAATCTGTCAGTTTTTGTAAACATTGTAAAAGATCGTTTATTTTCTATTTACTTAATTTTCTTAGTGTTGTATCCATATGTGGCCGACTCAACATTTATAATTTCTTATGCTGAAGAACTTCCTACAGGTTTGAGTTCAATTCTTGTTTATTTATTTTACATTGTCATCTCAAGCCAAAACAGGAGTTAGGTACGTCACGTGACGTCACACATCCAAGGTCACGTGGTCAGCGCACGGTAGATTCTTTAAATTAAAATTTTAGTACTTTTTCAATAAAAAATTAAAAATCGGAGACCTTATTGCAAATCTCCAGCATGAGACGAATCGAACGACATATCATTTATCAAAATCGGACTATAACTGTAGATCTGATGGCATGTACAAAAATCGGGCTCGCGTATTATATATATAGATTATAAAACATTAGGTAGAATAGAAACGTAAATCAACACAATATGCAATTCGTTTCATATGTAGTTATATAGTTACTTTTACCCGAAAACCACCAAACATATCATTCCTGGTGGCGAGAAAAGTTGCCAGAGCTCCCGAGGTCGTGCTGTGTTAGTATTAGAGTGATAATCTATCTGTCTGACAAATATCCGTGTTCCGCTCGCGTGATGGTACACCGTTCACTAATTTGGTATAGTTATAAATAAAATATATATTTTGGTTTCTTAAAGCAAAAGTTATGTTACCTGTTTTTCCATCTATAATTCGATTCACTGCCGCGAAGACACAATATGTGTCATTGGTAGGTATTGTATGTTTACTCCCTTTGTCTCTGTGTGTCTTCTGTGTAGTAAATAAATGTCTTCTTACTTTCTTTAATGTGTTAACCACGTATGTAAATTGTAGGCCGAAATACGCAGTGCGATATTAAGTGGAATCGTGAAGTTCTGGTCGCGGGCTTATTGGCTTGGCGAGTTGATCCGGAGATCCGGACCCCGTGTAAGTTGTTGCGCTCGCGTGAATTTCAAACAACGCCGCCGACTCCAGCAGCCGCTTGAGATGTTATGTAAGACATTGTTTGTTATAAAAACGAACCCGGATTCATAAAACTTAAAATGCCTCTGTTAAATCAAATGTGCTTTGTCCCTTTCTTACAAACACAAATATCAAAGTGACAGATAAAGACAAATGAATTTTAACGCCATTTTAGTTAAAATATGCTTGTAGAACGTTTATGAATACGGCTGTTAGAGTTTAAATAATCAACTTTAAAGGCGTAATGCTGGGCTAGTGCCAGACACATACCAATCCTACCATCCGCACTTATATGTCTCTGATATTCGAATATCATCAAAATACAGAGACATAAACGTGGGAATATGTCCTTCTCTGTCAAATCTCGCGGATGGTGTAAGGCCCTGGTGGTAAGGGCACAATTTCGGAATGCCTTTTGACGTATTTAAATGATAAGTGTGTCTTTTTAGTAGATGCGTCCCTCTTGCGTTGGCACGCAGCTATGTGTCTAATTAAGTGTGTATGTGAGCGCAATGATAATCATACTGCGTTTGTTAGTCGTATACCTCGAAATCAAAAAATCCTTGTAGCTCTTCACCTATTCGCGTTTCGCCGCGGTAGCGTATTTTGTTGTAGCGTGTATTATCGGTGGTATACTCGTATTTTGTTACTCGCATATATTTTTAATAGATTTTTACAACAGTAGTTATCAACAGCCTATTTAGATTCTGCCGTGTGATTTGGTTGAACGACGGGCCTGAAAATAATGATTCTCAGTACACCGTGGCGATCCCGCGGGCTCTGCTCGAGCCGACCGATGCCGTAACTTAAAACCCGACTTTATTTAGTCGGATCATTCGTTTCAGTCACATATTTCACCCGTTACCTACAGATTGGGTTCTTTCCTACGCGATTTTGATGGGTGTCTCCGTATGCGGGCCGGTTCACGGACGCGGCGATATGTCAGCCTTTAAACTGAAAGAATCGCATGTAGATATGTATTAAAAAAAATTGAAGGTACAGTGGAAGCGAATGATACATTCTTTCTTTTTCACCTTATTGCATATGCATATCTACTGATGTGCCGACGGAAAGTTTCCTAAATTGCGAAATTTTTCTGCAATTTAACATAGGAAATTTTCGGAAATTTTCCTCATTTTTGTATGAGAATTGAAACTTTCCATTTCCAAATTGGAAATTTCCTTTATTTCTTGTGAAACTTTCTGGAAATTTCCGGGAACTTTTCCGTCTTTTTGGAAACTCCGCAATTTGCACATCCTTATGCATATCTAAGCTGAAAAATGTATAAGTAAATACTTATGTAGGTAGGTACCTTTGACATAAACTGTAGGTACATAAGTAGGTATTACTTTTAATCTACAAATCCATTGTGTTGTGTGTATACAAGTAGTATACAATATTTAATACCGCGTAACACCGAGGCAATAACAAATGGATAAACTACTCTTAACATCAGATCTTTTAAACTCATAGCAATCAAATACTAAAAAGCAAAAAATAATTGGGTATTTATGTTTCTACAACTTACTTGCAGTCAACCATTTTTTTCTACTCAATCTTTGCATTTACCACATGTGGTCGCCGGTTCGAGTCCGGCACGGCGCATTACATTTTAATTTTTTTCTTTTTACTTGAAATTTATAAAAATGATGAGTATAAAATTCTAAACAACATTCGGTGAAACGTTTGTCGATGAAATAAGGAGATTATTGTCTATTTATTAGCATTAAAGGAATAGTTTGTCTGCGCTAAGCCCTTAAATCATGTGGTAGTTTATAGCGCGAGCTGCGCTGTAATCTAATTTTGCTAGGTTTACGTGCTTGCAGGCGGAGTGCACTAAAGGGTTTAGGTACTGTTTTCCCCAGACGAGATAAAAACTATACAGCAGAGTGCGGGTTGCGTAAAAGATACGGCTTGTTTTTGCTTTAATACATTGAAATGCGCATCTTAGCCCTATTTCAAATAATTTTAAAATACTTAGTAGAAAATAAAACCTGTCAAGTTCGTGTCAGATCCCTAGTAGGTACCTATGCTAAATATGATCTATGATTTTTTGTTCGTTTTGTTTTATCGGTAAGCGGCTATAAATCAAATTACTACGTCCTATTTATTACCATACTCCAAGCAGATATGTGCGGAATCCTGAGCTATCCTACTGATGAAGAGGCGTAACGAACAGAAGGAAGCACCCATGTTATTAGTAAATTAAGTTGTGTTGTTAACTGTTATACCTATTACCTACTCACTTAGTTATTCATTTAGGAATAAGGACAGAATCCAACATTTAACGCGCAATTCTAATTGACACTTACAATGTAACATGCATTTATTGAATTGAGATAATGCGAGTAGAACTTAATATTTCTTATTAAGGTACTTAAATCTTATTCCCGTCTAAGAACTAGTTTTTCCACTCTGCGGGTTTCCCCACAGCGTTGCCAGCATTAGATGAAATGCGATTTACGACTATTACGCACAGTGCAAATGATATAATATACTAACATGCTTGCATTTTCATTGCATTTGATGTTAAAATACTTACTGTGTACATGCGTTGCATACCTATTCATATTTTTTACGAGAATTCCTTTTATGCCTACCTGCATGAGTTGGTTCCACGCCACTTACGTAAAACGTGAAAAACCACGGGATGAAAAAGAGTTCTAGATGGCTAAAGACTATCTATAATAACCAAAAATGTTTGATATCTCAACCGATAGTAGCTGTTAGACATAAGAAACCTAATTATTTTGGAAACTCAGTCGCTGACAACGTCACTGTTAATATTGAAATCCAGCAACCTTGATCTTCGTCTTCCTATATAATTGCTATGAATTCAGAGGTCATCTAAAGATGTATGCAGCACCTAGTACCTAGTACCTAGCACCTACTTACCTAATAATTAGCACACAGTTGCTACTTTCGTTCGGATAATTTGTAAAAAACATATCGGGGAAGTTATTAAACGTTAAGAAACTTTTGTTAAATATTTTAAAACTACATATACTGATTATCCAACGGTTACATTTATTGACTCGCGTTATGTCTCACGATAGTTTAAATTAATTTCAGAAATAGTTACAATAATGATTATTATAAATTATAATTATATTCATGCAATTGATAGACATGACATGATAAGTGTAACGAGCCCGCAAAAAGTTTTTTTTTTAAATATAAATCGGATGAATAAACCCGACAATCATGAAACCAACTAGTTGTCATCCTCGTTTATATTACGAGTAAATGAATTGGCAAGTACCTACCCAGGTACTTCGTTTCTAATCAGTCTTTGAAGATACTCTGAGTCGAAAACGTGCCATAATTTTGGTTTTGACTTTCATTCGGAGACGACCATTAGGGAACGTCTTTGGGATTATTTTGGAGAATGTGAGTGATATCACGTGGTTTCGATGTAGCAAAATCGTAATACCTAAACACATAGTTATACAAGATACATACGTATTACTTACTTGACCGGGTAATATAAAGCGTCAAGCCGCTTTGACCTCTGCAAAGAGGCGTCTGTTTTAGGTACTAAATAGATATTAAACGTGCCTTAATGCCTTGTGACATCGCCTAACACCATGTACATACATACCTACTATTAAGATGGGTCAGATGCATACTGTTGGGTATTCAAGTGGATAGGTAATGGAAATGTTGATGCTGATGCTGTTTTCATGGTTGATTCTCATTTGAATTCCCAATTGAGAGAACTTATTAGGATTAATTAATTTTACCTGCCAACGTTGAATCAGCACAATTTTTTTTTAAACTCATTGTATAAGTAGGTACCTAATGCACTTTCCAACAAGAATAACCACCCAGTCAAGCTTTAAAAACAGCAACAAACAACTATAAAGAGCTTTTCCAACGCAAGAAAATAAAAACCATTCGTTCGGCCAAGCACAGCCTGTTGCCTTAGTCCAAACCTTAATTTGTCTGGAATTTAACGTCGTCGGGACGAAATTTGCTGAGCACATATACCGAGGCGCCCTGTAGTTTGGTATTAAGTGGAAGGAGGTGTCGCGCGGAGTAGGCACTCCGTACAAGCGTTCCTGTGATTGCTGGGTAAACTAGGTGGACATTGCCAAATAGCAATCGTGGCTGGCTACTGCACTAAAGCGGTAAACCCCGCTTAAAGGGAATCTTCTGAAGGGATCGAGCAATAAACCTGTGTACGTAGGGACAGGCAAAGGGTTCAAAACATGTTACCCGTAGTGACAATTAATACGTAAGTGTGTGGTAATTTGTATACTTAGTTCTAATAAAATAGGAAATCGTTCATGTGAATGTTGCGGACCGGGTGGTACTCGTAGGTACTGATATCACCTCATCACGCAGAAGGAGGCCGCGGAGAGGGAGCGCGAAGACAGTGCGGACGCGCTCCCGCTCCGGCGCAGACGGAGGGGTAGAAGGCGCGCGCGGTTCGCAGCCGCTCATCGCGTCCTCCCCCAGTAGGGCCAGTGGGCAGGGGACCCACATTGCACGGCTCTACATGACTGTCTGGGGGGAAGGTCAAGCGTCCTGACCTTCCCCTCCTTTGGTGCGGGTTCCTGGCAGGAGTATAAGCCAGGACTCCCGGGGGGCGTCGTGGTGGAATGTTCGCGATCCCATGGCGCCCCCTTAACGGTAATGCGGGTGACGCCGGTGTGTTTTTAGTGGGTATGCTCCTCGGATGGCGGTGGGAGGAGAGAGTCCCACATAACCCCCAAATGGGCCTTCCCGGGTCGGGGGTATGCATAAAGCATTTTCACATCGTCAAAAAAAAAAAAAAAAAAAAGGTACTGATATCACCTAACAACCTAATAACGAAACAAGTGAATATCCCATTAATACCACATCATGGCTGGTAGGTATTCGATTTATAAAACGAGTCATAGGGACATCCTTCGTCTCATGCCTATCAAAAAGAATGAAACAAAAGTGACATGAGTTCCCGAGGAGCGCCCCTATGGTGCGGACTCCATAGGGCGACTCCTCCAGGTCTCCCTTCCACCTGTCCCTCAATCGCCGCTCTGTTTGCTTGCGAGCGGCCATCACCTCTTCGGGAGCGGGAGATTCCGGGGGACCTTAGCCGCTCTCTATGCGCCACGGCTAGCATTTCCGCGTCCAGCTCCCACGGAGGAGTACCCGCCAAGGCGCACGCCGCCGCCCACGCCACCGTTACGTAGGCCCTGCAGATACGGTTGGCCACCACCCTCTGTGGCCTCCTAAGTAGGGCCTTATTTGCCGCATTTAGCCGGTCCGCCCAAATCGGGGCCCCGTACAGGGCCATGCTGCGGCTGACCCCGGCATACAGGCGGCGGCAAGCAACAGAGGGCCCTCCCACATTGGGCAAAATAAAGCCGACCTAGAGCTGACGCCGTCGCCACGATTCGGGGAGCAAGCTGGCGAAAGTGCTCCCCGAAATTCCATCTTCGGTCCAGGATCAGACCCAAGTACTTTATGTGATGTAACTGAAAACCTTTTTTTTTTCCCAGGGGAAATCCGTTATGGATCCCACCCGGCTCGGGAGAAGCCGAGCGGGTATGTCCGACTCGCACGGACTAAAACCCCTGGGGTGTTCCACCGCTCGCTTTTGGACAGAGCCCCGGGAACGCTATTGCAAACATCCGGAAATCTGTCAGCGTTGCCCTTGCGGGCCCACGTAGATGACAGGGTATGGTGCTCTACCCACTCCGATGTTGGCACCCCAGAACACCATGGGGGCCTTCCTGCTCGGGACCTTTTCTAGGCGGGTGATGGAACTCCCGACCCATCACCCGCAGGTCTCTGTTATGGCGGCATCATACGGCCTGCGAAGGCCCTTCGCCGCCTGCCTGGCCTCCTGCGGCGCTGCGGGGCCGAGTTAACGTCGTCCTCGCGCGTCCGCTCTGCTGCCTCCTTCTGCGTCATGACCGCGACGCTGAAGGTGGCTACTGCCGCCCACCCCTCCTCACTGCGAACCATTCGGCTGATCACCGCCGGCAGTGAGAGGTCTCTTGCTATAGCCGTGGACAGGGCTACGCGGGGCTCCGCCCATGCAGGGCACTCCTCGCGTGTGTGTTTGTCCGTGTCTACAGCTCTGTCGCCGCAGTGGTGGCACACCGATGTTGGCTCCCTACCAACCACCTCACACACGTATTTGCCGAAGCAGCCATGCCCCGTCAAGAGCTGCGTGAGGTGCAATGTGGGCGCGCCATGCTTGCGCTCGACCCATTCTTTAAGAACAGGCCGAACAGCGTCCACCAGGTCCCGGCTAGCTCCCGGGATCTCGAGTCGCTCTGACCATTTCTGGTAGAGGACATCAAGTGCTTCCTCTCGCCACTGGCTAACCTCCCGCGGGGCAGGCCAGTTTTCCGCCCTCCTTGTCTCCTGCAACCGCCAGTAGACTGTGGCTTGTAGCCTAGCCTCCAGATCCCATGTAACTGAAAACTTTTTTTTTTTTGTTTTTCTGAGGAAATCCGTTATGGATCCCACTCGGCTCGGGAGAAACCGAGCGAGTATGTCCGACTCGCACGGACTAAAACCCCTGGGGTGTTCCACCACTCGCTTTTGGCCAGAGCCCCGGGAACGCTATTGCACACATCCGGAACTCTGTCAGCGTTGCCCTTGCGGGCCCATATGAATGATAGGGTATAGTGCCCTACCCACTCCGATGTTGGCACCCCAGAACACCATGGGGGCCTTCCTGCTCGGGACCTTTTCTAGGCGGGTGATGAAACTCCCGACCCATCACCCGCAGGTCCCTGTTATGTAACTGAAAACCTTTTTTTTTTTTTTTGACGGTGTGAAAACCCGGGAAAGGCCATTGGGGGTTATGTAGGACTCTCTTCTCTCGCCGCCATCCGAGGAGCATACCCACTAAAAACACACCGGCGTCACCAGCATTGCCGTTAAGGGGACGCCATGGGATCGCGAACATTCCACCACAACGGCCTCCGGCGGTCCTGGCTTATACCTCTGCCAGGACACCCGCGCCAAAGGAGGGGAAGGTCAGGACGCTTGACCCTCCCCCCAGACATGTAGAGCCGTGCATTGTGGGTCCCCTACCCACTGGCTCTACTGGGGGAAGACGCGATCAGCGGCTGCAAACCGCGCGCGCCTTCTACCCCGCCGTCTGCGCCGGAGCGGGAGCGCGTCCGCACTGTCTTCGCGCTCCCTCTCCGCGGCTTCCTTCTGCGTGATGACTGATGTAACTGAAATTTTTATTTTGACGGTGTGAAAATGCTTTACGCATACCCCCGACCCGGGAAAAGCCATTGGGGGTTATGTGGGACTCTCTCCTCCCGCCGCCATCCAAGGAGCATACCCACTAAAAACACACCGGCGTCACCCGCATTGCCGTTAAGGGGGCGCCATGGGATCGCGAACATTCCACCACAACGCCCCCCGGCGGTCCTGGCTTATATGTAACTGAAAACCTAACCTAACCTAACCTAACATACTTTAAGATCTCACATTTTTAAATAACAGCAATTGTTATAGGTATCCAATAAAGCAAAGAAATAGAGTTTAATACTTGTTCATAATGTTATTTTGTTTCTATAAATACATATTTGGGTTTTGCATAACTTGGCACTCATTTAGATCTCCATTCTTTTTGCGGCGAAGCTCACAGCTAAGCATAATTTTTGTATTGAACTTGGCTCTCCTTTTTTACATTTATGTTTTTGGTGAGATTACATTATCACAGTACCTGTTATAAAATTACAAAGCTACAGTAGAAAAATGATTTTTTCGCGATAGATTACTCGTGCAGGAAGCTATCACTGCCAAACATCCCGATCCATGTTGTAATCGGTTACTTGAAATTGAAATAGGTAGTGTTTGTTTTCGAACAGATTTGAATTTAGAGTCAGTGTGTGTTTTTCAATTTTATTAAATTTTCCACGAACGACTTTTTTGTTTTTACTAGTCTGTAAAAAGTTATTTTAGCTTACCTGTAATTCTGGTAACTTTTGGCTTCCGAGTGTTCGACGGGAATAAAATTTGTATACATTTTTCAATTTCCAATATGTATAGCAACGATATTGTTAGGTTGTCTAATTCCTTGAAGAATTCTCTCAATGACTCTCTAGACCCCAAGTTATAAACTTCTCTATAATAGCCTTTTTAGTAAAATATTGATAGTCTAAATATCTGCAACTGATCCCCCTCAAAGTAAGTTATAAGTTATACCAATTATAAAGTAAGCGAACTAAACTAACCGTGCCGTTGCCACATTGGTAAAAAGGTAAGAAGCCTTATTCTCCTGAGTGCAAAAGCAGAACTCCACTGCAATTTTGAGTAGCTATTGTATTGTCAGTTACTATTGCAGGTGACTGTATAAATAACTTTTGCTTGTATGTATTTCTAACTTAGCTACAATATTTGATTTTTGATAGATATAGTCGACTAGGTACTTGGGTCACTGACAACATAATTTTCTTGCCCTTATCGCATTTACTTGGGGTTGGCACAGCATTTCTTTTTCTTCCATACTTCTCTGCCAGCCGTCATCTCTTGACTCACTTCTTTTCTCTTCATATCGTCTTTCAGTTCTCTCACACGTTACGGACATTAAAAAACTTAAAAAAAAACAGTGGTAATGTTTCAATATGGGTGCGTCAAACCCATTGAGATTGGAATGCAAATCTTAAATTGAATCCCAGCTGATAAAACAGACAGATTCTTCGGCGACGACTTATCGAACACGATCTCTTCTTGCCTCATTTAAGTTAGTTTGTCTTGGCAACCAGCCCAAGATAACGCCAGCCCATTCTACCATGTTTGCGTTCTTTAAAATACTAAGCACCGGCAATTGTGCCGATTTCATGTGATTTGTGAGGTAATTAGGCCACCAAGTAGTAGGTACCTTGGCGTAAATACAGGTTTTTATATGATACTATTTAACCAGAGGATCTATTTTTAACCCCCAACGTAAAAAGAAGGGTGTCATAAGTTTAACATGTGTATGTTCATCGTTTCCGTTTTAAAATCAAGTGCGCCGTGCTAACAACCACACACACACACATACACCCTAATGCCATTGGGATGTACCTACAAGAGATGAACCAAATTTAATTCTGGCTTGCTGTTGTGGATTCCCAGTTCGATGTCCAGTCGGGTCAATGTAAGGACTTTAGGCTGTGGTCTGTCACCGCGGCGGGCGACACTCGATTGCTATGTTCGTAAATGTACAAATGCGGTTGCTATAACTCGCCGGCCGCGGGCCGCGAGATCACTTAACATATCGACGGCGTCCAATGTACTTAATTCTATTTTCAAGAGTAATGAAAAAGGGTTAAGTTACCTGAATTTCGTTAGAAAGTGAAACTTTCTTTGAACTTTTCTTTATTTCAAAGAGATTTCAAAAATGATATTTAAAAAAGAAAAATATCGTCATTGAAGGGATTCATTTGAAGTTTGAATTTATATTTAACTAGTTTCCGCCCGCGACTTCGTCTGCGTGGACCCGCGATAAAAATTATCCTATATTTTAATCCAGGCTATAAACTAGCTTCGTGCAAAATTTTCATCCAAATCAGTTTAAGCACTTTAAGCGTGACGTGATTGAGTAACAAACACCCAAACATCAGAACAAAAAACCAAAAAAAAACGTAGGATTAGTCAAGTAACAATTTATAACGGTATGGAGCGATAATAACGGGTAGTTTTACGTTATCATCTTATTGTTGATGGATTACAGGTCTTAGTAAGTAAGTACGTTATCAATAATGTGTCCATTAAGTATTATCCCGTTATCGGAGCTGCCAAAATGATTACACAAAAATTCAATAACGTCCGTAGAAGATTATTTCTGATCGAAATGGGTGGATAATATTTTTTTGTTGATTGATATGTCCCGTAACCCTTATATGAAGATACAACTGTGATAAATTTCCTTAGAAAAGTTACTATAATATGAACTACTTTCACGCGTAGGTGAAATCGGCAAAAATGGGGGGGGGGGGGTTTTCACTCAAAAGCGCATCCCTTTTTTTTCAGAGTTTGGAAATATTGTGTGTTAGTGTACTTGAAACATTTGATCCCATATTAAAGGTTATCGCCTTTGCGCTTTCCAATCAGTTACGCTTGAATACATGACTTGCATGCACACTATCTGTGACTGTGTCTAGTAAAAGGGACCACTTTGAGGATTTTAGTTTCCGAGTTATATGCATTTTTAGAAAATTACGTAGAATGGGTTTTTAATACTAATCGGTTATTAATACCTTAAATATCATAAATCTTTGATGATAGTTGATTAACTTGGTACCAATCATTCCATAACTTCCTAGTAGAAGTGTTTTTTTCACGAGCATAAACTTAAAAAAAAAAACCAGTTCGTAAACTTTGCCTACTGCATGTTCAAAAATTTATAAAAAAATAACGATTGCACCTAGGAAAATGATTCTTTTTTCACTGAATAGCAAAATTTACCTACTTTTAGGAAATATTAATAACTCAATACCGCTAAAGTGGTCCCTTTTCCCAGACACAGTCACATCTATTCCGTAACAGCATCGCTCCGGCTCTACACAAGCTAACGGCGCTTGCAGTTAAGCCTTGTTCGGACTAGGCTAGTATTTTAGTCTAGTGGCGAGTAATTTAGTAGCTAAACGTGTCTGAACACCAAAAAATTAGTCGAGTGGATTAGTAAGTAATTTAGTCGAGTCAATCCATTTTATTCTATTTTTTTTAGTAGTCTAGTAGCGAGTAGCACCCCCCACCACGCGTCCGTTCTCACTCGGCCGCCGGCTAAACAAGTCCGAACCTGTCGATTTAGTCGAGTTCATTAGTTGACGTGAAAATGTAGACTGTATTTTCATTACAAGAAAATTCACACAACTTTCGGACATCCTCAAGCTATTCAAGTATTCGTTGGGATCTTCCAATGCTAATTCCTTTAGAAGACAATTAGTACCTCCTAGGTCATTTCTTCTATTGATCCATTTTCGTATCCACAGCTTCTTTTTATTAATCACGCAAATTTCCTCATCCACCTCTTCTAAAATAGCCGTTACGATTAGCTTTATCAGTTTATTACGCTGTAGGCTGTTCATCTTGCAGAGTACCACTGACTTGTGAGCTTTACTCGACTGTAATGCGAACGATTTTTAGGCAGTAGCGAATAGTTTAGCTACTAAATTACTCGCCACTAGACTAAAATACTAGCCTAGTCCGAACAAGGCTTTAGCGAGGGCGAGGGGACCACGTGTGGACGCCGCGCTTGCGGCGCACGAGCATAGCGTCCTATTTGTGGATTTCTGCCGTGTGTTTCTTTCTGCAAAATATGTGAACCTCCTTGAAGTGCGCACTGCGGAAAATAATTCGTATGCGGATTTGAATATGTGGTTAGCTGCAGATTGGTTGCGTTGCGGTGCCTCACGAATTTTTTGCATCCTATGGACTATTATGAAACCCCGCACACTACGGAATAAAATCCGTGCGGACGCCGGCCGGCAGCCATCTGACGCAGTTGTTCTCGCGACATGGTGCATGTCGACGCCTTACTTGACTTGGGACTAGAATGGCAAAACTTGCGGATGTGTCACCGTTGTGCGCGTAGAGTACTGAACAATCACGTTTGTTTTCCTTTGCGATTTTAATAACGCATCGCAACTCGCCGCACCGCAGTGCTCACTTAGCCTTAGACTTTAATATCATAATAATAAGAATGCGCTCACTTGCCTTCGTGAAGTGCATCCACTGTAGCGCAATCTAACGGAGTGTTGTCACTGTAGTGAGCAATTTGACGTAAAACCGGTTATCTAAAGGTCAATGATATTTCCACTGCTGTATAATATGTATATGTCAATACAAACACATATTTTGTTTAACAACGTGATATCACGTTTCTCAGTGCATGGGAGGCAAGAAGATACAGGTTGATCTCCAACCTACAGATACATTAACACATCCGTTTCCAAAAGGAGTAGGCAGAGGATATACAATTTTATTTTCAGTGCTACTTTTAGTAAGTACTTAATTGTACGAGAAAATGTAAATATTGCAGCGATAGGTAGGTAGCTAGCCCATGTTTTTTTTTGTTTTTTATCGTGGTTAGTCCGCCACACCCGTCCTGCCCCCCTATTCTGTAACTTGTTTTAAGCTCACCTCAACGCTCACCCACAATTATACTTTGACACCGCGATGCGTGGTAACTAAGTGTAGGTAGAGGTCTAGTTTCGTAACGAGTGACCGGCGGCGTGAGCCGCATTTGCGCGTAGTGAATAACAGCCCTGGTTCTCTGACCGGGCGGGATGCGTAAAGTCATTTCCCCAACATTAAAAAAAAGGTCGCTCCATCGCACATTGTCACAAGAACCCTAATTTTTTGAGATATTCTTTTGACGGCGAAAACCGTTAGTCTAGACCAATCAATACAAAGCTACGTACGACTAAAACTCCCGATTGCCAAATCGTACTGTACGTATAGTTTACGACATTTTTAAAAATCATAATGATTTTATCCTTAACTTTATTTGATCTAATTGCAATTAACGGAAATTGTCAAAATCACGATGTATAACACACATTTACACTCATATAATTAATAATTTGTTAAAAAACCGGCCAAGAGCGTGTCGGGCCACGCTCAGTGTAGGGTTCCGTAGTTTTTCGTCCGTCACAGTAAGTGTCCCCACTTAAGCGTTAAAAAAATGGGCTATTTGTTACATACATTGTGATTTTGTAGAAATTACAGGTACAATAAACACCTGCTTATACGGTTAAATTACAAAGTTAGTTCAGAAATTATTTTGTAATTTTTTTCAAAAACTATTCAACCTATCAAGTTCAAAATAATTTTCCTAGAAAGTTTTTATAAAGTTCTAATTTTGTTTTTTTCATATTTTTAAAACTTATGGTTTAAAAGTTAGAGGGGGGGACACATTTTTTTTACTTCTGGAGCGATTATCTCCGAAAATATTAATATTATCAAAAAATTATATTAGCAAACCCCTATTCATTTTTAAATACCTATCCAACAATATATCACACGTTAGGGTTGAAATGAAAAAAAAAACACTCCCCATGTTACGTATTTATTATTATTGATGTTTGTGGGCCTTTAATGTGCCGCTTCGACCAGTGAGTGATCTATTGTGGCAGCTTTTTTTTTGTTTATAGTTCACCGTTAAGGCCCGTTGCCTCCAGGAAATTCCAGATTCTTTGGGCGGTGATATGTTGTACCTCTTCTGGGTGCATGATGTGCCGCCCTAGGTAGGTACTTCTTTTTTGCATGAGTGGTCCGCAGGAGCATGGATGTTACGTATAGGGGAGGTACCTACCCTAAAAAAAAACAACTTTTTATTTTACCACTTTGTCGGCGTGATTGATATACATATTAGTACCAAATTTCAGCTTTCTAGTGCTAACGGTTACTGAGATTATCCGCGGACGGACGGACAGACAAAGCGAAACTATAAGGGTTCGTAGTTGACTACGGAACCCTAAAACTAGTACCTAAGTAAATTAACTATGTGCAAATCTTGGTTTAAGTAAGATAATAATAATTAATCAGCACGTATATCAACTGCTGGGCACAGGCTTCCCTCTCATGGATATGTATAAGTAGATAGATAAGTGAAATACATAGATTGCACTTTCAAATTGTTATATTCACTGTACTACCACGTAAAGTTTTAGTCACGCGCCTTAATATTCGGCAGCCAAAAGATTAAATACGAGTATAGGCAGAGGTTTTAAAAACCGGTTAACTGCGAGTCTGACTCGCGCACCGAGGGTTTCGTACAAAATTTCATACAACATACCAGTCTTGCCCCACCCATTAATTTTGGAAAAATCTTGACAACGAATAGTGTAGTTAAGTCATGACTGTCATGAGTACATACAGCGCCATTTATCGGTGCATTTTGTTACCAACTTGCGCGACCAAGGAACTCGGTATGTATGTTGGTTTTTCAGCGATAATTCTTTAACAAGTGAATTAATTTCGATATTTTTTTATTTTTATTTGCTAGTATATTTGCTAGTACTTTCAGAATACTTTCATACGAATTTGAAGGAAAAAATTAAACACAGAAGTATTAAATTACAAACAAAACTAACAAATGATTTTAGAAGAATAAAAAAAATAAGCTAGATAGAGGTCTCGTTATACTTTTCCGGTAATATTCACGTTAATATTAATCATATATTATTAATTTCAAATTTTTCACTTTTTTAACTTCGGAGATAAGGATGGGAATGGTATTTTTTTCTACATTTTTCTTTATAAATCAAATTTTTACCACTGTAGAAAAAAAAGAAAAACTTTTTTAGAATGTGCAATTCAAGTCATTTCATATAATACCCCACTTGGCCTACTAAATAGACTTTGAATTGTTGCCCCTCTCTTATCCGTCTTTTTTATAGAAATTAAAAATATACATATATTGAAATTTTTCATTTTCCATACACGTGGATTAGCTTTGTTATCAACTATTCCAAATTTCATATTGATAGCATTAGTAGTTCCTGAGATATTTGACTTTGTGACAGACAGATAGACGGACAGACGGACGGAGTCGCACCATAAGGGTTCCGTTTTTACCTTCTTGGTCTGGAACCCTAAAAATACGAGTAGGTACTTAAGATTTTTAAGATATGAAAAATGTAGTGAATTTAATAAACATATGAGTAGACAATATTTTACAAATGCTTTCATGGGTTTTATAATCAGTGCCAGACTACTTCATTTTATCTGTCAATCCCGTGTGATTACGTTGATAAATTACTAATAAATCATACAGATAACAATTTAAAAAATAGTAAATCAATTGATACATTTTAATTAGCATGACGTGCCTCAACAGTTCTTGTTAACCTTTAATCAGATTTTTTTTGATAAATATTGGCAAGGTCACTAAGTAATATCTGACTCGGATTATTGGGAAGCTTATTCAAAATGATGTAAAGATAGAAGCCGTTTTACTATCATCATCATCATCATCATATCAGCCGAAAGACGTCCACTGCTGGTAATAGACCTCCCCCAAAGAGTGCCAAAGTGACCGGTCCTGCGCCACCCGCATCCAGCGGACTCCCGCGACCTTTACCAGGTCATCGTCCCTTGTGGGGGGCCACCTACGCCGCGCCTTTCCGCCCCATCGGCCATCGGTCCTACGTGCAATGTCCGCCTGCGTTTTACTATACATTTTCATTAATACCTACAATATATTTTTTAAACGAATTATATCTTGTGTGTCTACTAAATATCATGAACTAATGAGCCGCCCCGTGCTTGTTACGCATAAGGCGACTTCCTGACATGGCGGGGCGGGTTCGGTATGCGGTATTTTAACTTTAACGTGAGCTCACTGATGTCACGCATTATTTCGTCACTTGTCGGTTTACTGTCAGTATTACATTTGCGCAGTAATAATGTCATGCGCGGAAGCGGGGCGGTGCGCTAGCAGTTACATTCGTACAGTCTTGCTTCCATGCATCCTGCAGTCAGGAGCCGTAGCATGGTTGGTCTTGTCACGCGATAGGTGATAGGATAGAGCGTGCGTCACTGGCTGACACCGTTCGATAGAACGAGACGATGCTCTTATTTTGTCACTTGTCGCGTGATAAGGCCAACCATGCTACGGGGCCAGGAAGGAATTAACTTTGCGATCTACCTATAGAAAAGTCAGCTTGCGTTAAATTCTTGGGCGTGGAACTGGACCCTTATCTGAGGTGGCACAATCAGATAGAGACGGTCTGCAAAAGACTGGAAAGTGCATGTTACTCTTTAAAAAGTCTTTCGAAAATAGCAGACGTAGGCGTTTTGAAAACTGTGTACTTCTCTTACTTTGAAAGTATTATCAGATACTGTATCGAAGTGGGGCAATGGTTCGAATATGAACTCTGTACTACTGTAA
The DNA here is from genome assembly GCA_932294315.1 of Epinotia nisella. NCBI lineage: Eukaryota > Metazoa > Arthropoda > Insecta > Lepidoptera > Tortricidae > Epinotia > Epinotia nisella. The sequence goes on from OW028680.1 coordinate 11,175,903, forward strand.
CAAAAAAGGCATTAAGATTAAGACTCATTAATGGGTCTAAATGTATACTAGTGACCCATCAAAATATGTTTGTGGTCACAGAATTCTTTCTAAGTATTACCTCCTTGTATCTGTATCGAGTATGACATGTCTCCATGTTTATATAAATAAGAGTAACTATAAAACAGCTAGAGAAATTCATATAGTTTCAATCTCCGAAATAAAAACAAACTGTTGCAAAGTGAATACACTTATGTTCACTTCAATAATAGACTCAACAATATTTGCAATTAATTTTTTTTAATTAAGAGACGAAATAAAGCAACGTAGTGACATAAGAAGTTTTGACAAGAAATTAAAGAAATATTTTATAGATAGATAGACCCTATTATACAGATCAATGAATTTTTCGCCAACGCACTTGACTGATTTAATTGAAATGATTATTTATTTTATGACTAATTAACATTTATGAATAATCTGGTTAATTTGTATTTTTCATGTATAATGTATTTTACTTTGCTATTTATATCGACATTTTGTGAATAATTTAACGGATTTACCACTGTAACTCGTAAAGTGTGCTATATTCTTGTATTCCTGTATTTGCATGTACTTGAACGTTAAGCAAATAAACATCTAAATCTGAATCACTCAGTAAATAATCGGTACTGACTAGACTGAGAGACTGGTAGGGCCACGGTAGTACCTTACAGAAAGCCGCAGCCCCAATAACCACTACTTGCTCTGTAGGTCTGGGGTGTTGTGTTCCTGGTGGTGCTGATTAAGGTCGACTGATCTGTGTTGAGAGTGAGGGACCTACATACATTTATTTACATAAAGCCGGAGCGACAATAACCCCTACTTGTTCTGCAGGTCTGGAGCGTTGTGTTCCTGGTGTTGCTGATTAAAGTCGACTAATGTGTGTTGAGAGTGAGGGACCTACCTTTTTTTCTAGCTGTCAACACAACGGAACCTGAAACCAATAAAGGGTCGTCAACACACTTGTGATTACTCTGGAGTCGCAAGCGTCCATAGGATTCGGTGTATGCTTGCCACCAGGCAGGCCGTATGACTGTTTCCCGCCGTCGTAGTATTTAAAAAAGTAATATGTTTTGAATTGAAGTATGTTTAACTGAAATAATCATTGCAACGAACGCTACTACTGCACTGGTTATCGGGTTCGACTTTTGACCTGTTGTCAGTGCAAATACTAATTAATAATCATAATTACTTTTATTGTCAATATTATGCTATTCCGCTCTATATAATGCGCATCTGCTTCATTTCAGTATCATTCCAGATTAAACTACAAGAGAGTTCATCAAAGGTAAATCTATAATGAAATTACATGTATTTAGTTGATAACTTTTAACATTAAGTACTTTATTAGTACCTAATTATTATTAACTAGTTTTATTACTTTACAGATGGATAATGTCACAAAAAAAGCTATTATATTAGCGTTGCTTCTGGCTTTGACCTTGCCTAGTTTCTCCAAAAATGTCGAAGATAAAAGCGACTGTCAAGACTTCATATCCTGTGATTCATGTTTAACAAGTGGATCTTGCGTGTGGTGCGTCAACAAAGCCAAGTGTACTACGGACTCATGTGGCAACGATAATATAATATATCCTTCATACATCAGAGCCCTAATGGCAGGCTCGCAGTTCTGTCCAAGAGTTGTGTTGCCTGAGAACAAATTGATTATTCAGAGCGGGAAAAAGGAGCGTATAGTTGTGAAGATAACGCAGGTGTATATGTACATGGCGTTTACGCCTTGGAAGTGCAAGTTTTCTCAGGGTGGTGTGGAGATGGTGATAAATGCTACGCTGATAGCTGATGAAGTGTTTTGCGAGCCCGTGGTCCTGTACAGCTTTACTCGCCCGTACGTAGATGTTGCTGTGTCCGTGCTGTGGGAACACAATAAGGCCTTCGACGGGGCGCTGCCGGTGACAATATGTCGTTGCGATCTGGATCCTAGTTGTTCTGCATGTAAAGAGCAGCAATAGTAATCAATAATAAGTTTGTATTATTTAGGCATGAAAGTGATAAATTAAATACTTAACTTTTGTTGTCATTACTGGTTTTTAAATGGCATTGTTCTTATTAAATATTATTAGCAACCGAACCTATCATAAGTATGACAAACGCAATTCCAATCACTATTTGATTGAATAGTGATATTAGAATGTAGTCTGGCCAGGAAAAGATGAGCCTAGAAAAGAGCGGCAAATAAAAAAAAAACCGCGTGTTGCAACATACACAATGTTTATTTTTTTTCTTCAATTCACACAATGCAACTGATCAAGCAGAATTAACAAAGAAGTAAAGTTATATGAAATAAAACTCTTTAACTTCATTCTACTTTATATTTAAGCAAAATAATCAAAATCACTCACCAACATTTAAATTTTTACGAGACATAATAATTATTTTTATGATATTCTTCAATGTGAATAATATTAGCAGTAAATTTTATCCTCTTAAAAAGCAAAAACAGTCCAACTTTAATAAGTTGGACTGTTTTGCGGAACAGTTAACTTCTTACGAGTAGTTACCATAATAAGTATCATGATTACCATCATACTATTTAAGACGTTTGACACATTTGATAATGATATTCCTGTTGCGATATAAAAAAATGTTGATCTTTCCCTGACCCGGCTCTTGACTAGAATCTTGACATTTGTGATGGATTGCTTACATAGTCATTCTGCAATCTAGTTATCATGACCCTAAAACTTTGTAATCCTATTATCTTAGGTTTTCGATGACTGGGTTGGAAAGCGTGTATTCACCTTGTTTCTTAATTATTCTTATTTATTTTGTTGTAAACAACATCGTAAATTCAAGTAATTTAAATACATGTTCCTGTTGATTTGGTGAATTGTCAACTGCATTTGAATGACTTCTTATAGTCTAATTTTTTTTTTGTAAATAAATGGTTATTTCAGACTTTGTACATCCTTATAATGTTAGTTAATCTTAATCTAAGTTAGTATCTGCATAAACAGGTGTAGGTATATTTACTTAGCTCTAAATTGCGCAACCGCTTTTATTTGGCTGACCCAGTGTATTAAAATGGGGCAGTCGTACTTGTCAGCAATGACACCCAGGATGCCGTTGGGGCTACCTCTGAGCCTGTTCAGCATCGCGGCGATCTTCTTGCGCAAAGTGCCTGAAAACTGTCCGTGCTGGCCTCCGCAAACATGAACGAGGCACTACACCATCTAATATGATGAAATAAAGCACTGAAACTGAAACTAAAAGCACACTTATAATAAACATCACTATAAATAAAATAAATAAATAATAAATATCGTGGGACAATTCACACCAATTGAACTAGTCCCAAACTATATAGGCAAAGCCTGTACTATGGTTACCAGACAACGGATAAACATACTTATAGAGATAAATACATACTTAAATAGATATTAAACATCCAAGACTCGAGAACAAACATTCGTATTCATCATACAAATAACATACTATGTTGCAAAATTAGCCATAAGGGCGCTATAGTACAAGTTGTCATTGAAATCACGTAAGTAGGGTACACGATACGATACGTATAAGTATATACGAGTAGGCAGGCAAGCCGTTGACTATAAACTTTTATCTAATCTTAACGAGCACGCACACAAAACTAAACTTAACAATAAGAATATAAAACTTGCAAACGCGTTCCACTATGGGCCAATTTGTTGAACAAAAGTTAAAGTAAAGGATCGTGAAGTTTACGTTTAAGCCTGGGAGACAATACGAGCTCTTGACGGCGGGGTAAGTTTCTCGAAGCGACGTATGCAGGGTTTCTATTGTTCCCACTTATTGTTCAGGTGCACCTTTTGAGAGCCTGAAATTAATTAGGGAGCTTACTTTGTCTGGAGCCTGAGTTAACGAAGAGAATAAATCAGGTTTTCCTGTAGTTTTATTCTAAAATAGCTCGAGAACGGGTGATATAATATGTTCTCGGGATATAGAAAAGAAGCAGCAGGGTCCAAATTAATACATTAGCTAGAAAATATCAACGACGACGAAACGGCTTCTAAGATTAGATTTAAGCTTAATGTAAAAAAAGAAACCGGTTAGAATTCTGATTTTTCCCCAACCGCTACTGATTTAAACAGTGCTTACAGTCTTTTGTTCGTTTTCATCAAGTTAAGACCGTATGAAGTTTTTCTAAAAAAAATTGCCAATGTTACTGGGCCAATGTTAAAGAAACCTCTATCTAAGCCTTTTGTTTGGTACTAAAGGTGACAAATTATTGTACTCGTAAGTGATGACAGTCATTCAAGACTCATAATAATTATCTTCGTTTTATTTTACGAAAGAATGATGAGATAATTAGGGCCTATGCAACAACAAGCTCTATCGTCTTTAGCCAGTTATACCTATTTAGATGAAATACGATATAGGGATGAGTGAAGGTGAAGGGTATAGTTTTGTTCGCAGGAGCTCATAAAATGCGGTTGAATGCATTTAGTTCGCAACATTGTGCACTCGCATTGTGCATTCCAAATGGGCTGCTTTCATCAGGAAATAAAATATTTTCCTGTCCAACTCGCATTTCCTGAAACGAAGATGCATGCAAGGGTAATAAAGCTGTAGGGACCTAGGTAATTGCACGCTGAACTATTGAAACTTGTATTTTATTTTATACCGGTTATATTTGCATGCCTTCATGAATAGCTGGGTAATTTTATTCGGGGTTTCTAATTAACCCTTCTATTTAAAGATCATTAATTTCACAGCCTGATCCCACCCCCGTGTGGACGCGATAGGTTAACTGACAATACGTATAGAGTGGAAAAATAATGCCGTGTCTTAGTCAAGACGTTATTACATTTATGTGGTTATTTTACTCTCTGCCAGCGGGTTTAATACTTCAGACCGCTAGTACTTGTTGCAAAATGATAAAATGGCTCTCCTTTATTATATACTTAATTAATAAAGTGCTAGAGAAACTAACGATGCACTGTTAGCACAAGAAGCATGTGAGAAAAGGAAACAGAGAGGCAAATTTTTGTAAGTGTCGCGCTCGCGATAGGGTAAATGCTCGAATGAATGAACACTTAACTTTTTACTTCAAAGAGATAGCCATAACTAATTAACATCGGGCATTACTGTTTTATACAGAACAAGCAATTATTCTGGTTTGCTAACATTATTTTTCATTATTGTTCATTGACGTATAATGAAGTAAATAGACGCACAATGTCGAACAAAAATTTCAAGAAATGTGCCCCAATTTGACAACTCTAGCTATATTTCAGTTGATGCCAATCGCGTTTACTTATAACCTGCGTTGAGATATATGCTTCATATAAAAGAGAACTTAGTGTTTTAAGCTGTAAGGGCCATATTAGCGAATTAGCATCAAACAGATTAAAAACTTTTTAGTTTATTGAGATTTTATCATAATGTGACTTGATTGCTCACGTCAAAACTAAATAGCGAATGAATGGAGTCGCATTATAAAATTATTTTAATAATATTGTATAAACAATACAGTCATTTGTAAATGATTGACGAAGTATGTTGCGGATTTTTGCTGTTTGGAAGTATTTTACATGTCACACTTTAATTAATAAAATCTATGATATTGCAAGTATTTATTTAAACAGGAAGACAAAAAACATAAATACACGTTCATTTTTTTTTATAAATACATATACACAAAACATTGTTCGGTGGGCATTACGTATTATCAGTGCAGCTGTCAAACTCCTTAAAAATTCTACGCACGACTAGTGAATTTGATTTTATTGTAACTTAGTAGAAATTTCTTAAAATAAAAAACGCCGAGGGAATCAGATGAATAATGCAATTCTCAAGAATGACCCAATACTTAATCGTCATCACAAAACTGACACAGTTAATTTGTGCTTGACGACTCACACTAACTGGGTACATAATAATTTGAAAATGCATTATTTGTTTACCGAGGGCCTCAAACTGCTCTATCTCTTTAATATCCCCATCGCATCTCAATAGATTTCGTGCTCTCTTTTTGACACGTTAGAACAGCGTGGAGGTGAGCTCGCAAAACAAGTTGAAATGCGATTCAGGTCGAATGCAACAGACAATCAAATAAACCTGCACGTTACCTACTGTTGACATGGTGTTTGCGTTTGTTTCTAGACAGCTCTTTGTTAGCACTCCGTTCGAAACTAGGTGAATAGCTGAAAGGACATCAATGATAATTAATTTATTCACGACTGTTACATTGCGTTTTCGCAACGTCACTTGGAAATATTCCTCAACCTGCCTACTTTTAGGGGATGTCTCCATTATTTTGAGCCGTGCCTCCGTGTAAGAGACATTTTTATGTCTTCCACGCACAAGAAAACGAAATGCATCATGTGATACTCTTCGGGATCGGCTCTTTTGGACAAATACCTCTATCTAAATTTGCGAAGTTCTATTAGTATTCTATAGAATTTTAGATGAAGTTAAATACCGTAATTTTAACTTGATTATTATACACTAGCTTTTGCCCGCGACTTCGTTCGCGTACCTCCATCCATACAATCTTCCGCCCCTCTATGTCCTTCCCCATTCAAACTATCTCCATACCAAATTTCATCTAAATGGTTCAGCGATTTAAGCATGAAAAGGTAACAGGCATGCAGACAGAGTTACTTTGGCACTATAATTATTAGTATGTCGTTTTTATAAAGATTGTTTGAGATAATAATAGTATGTCGTTTTTTTTCCTATCGAAAGATGAAGCGTTCGTGTTTTGGCTTCTGACAAACAACAAAATACAAGGTACCTAAGTAGATTATATCCGAAAATTGTTTCATTTTGTTTCCTAGTTCAGGCAATTTTAATGCCCTTAATTGAATTCGAGAAAACTCGGATACCATGATAATCCGTACCTACCAATTTCCCAACTCTGTTCAAGTCGAGAATTTTCTTTGGCAGGACGACGTCTTTTGGGATCAATTTGCTAACGATTAATAATTAAACTACGCATTGTCCTTTTTTGTGATCGTGGCGTCAATGTTCGTGTTTCACCTAATGGTCACAACGGAAGACCAGCGCTGGCACTGCCAGCATCACGCTGAGTTGTGACCATTTCGTGGCAAATGTGTATGTGTATATTGTGTCTACAGTTTGTTTATTTGTCACGAATAAATGTTTTTTTTTCTTTCTTTTCTTTTAGAAAAGAAGCTTTTCGTTCTGCGTATGAAGGATAGGAGATATACACGGAAAATAGCAAATTGTCGCAAGAACGAAATCTAAGCTAGACTGAATTTGAAAGTGGTAATGCACAGAATGTCATCTAGAGAAATACCTTAATTGATTAGAAATAATGCGCTTGCGATTTCTCTGGAGTTGACATTTACGATTTTCGATGAGCGTGCCAAATCCGATAAGTGCATCATTTACGTCAATGCAAATAATGCTTTAGTAATTACACATACATATTATGTCTCTTAATTCAAACCGTGCACATAACGGATTAGGCAATCTCTCCGACAATAAGCTACAGTGTAGATATGCTTTTACCACCAGACAAGCTGTACAGTCGACTACAAAGAGAAAGATACAACCAAAGTTACAAAAAAATGTATCCACGACTTTATTGCCTTAACATTAAGGTCGTGTATACATATTTTTGTAACTTTGGCTGTACCGATCTCTTTGTAGTCGACTGTACCACTGGCATGGTAAGTATCACTAAATCTCTTGTTGCTTTGATACTTAATTTAAAGATAATAAAATAATGATAAATTGTGACGGTGTTTAGTAAAAGGGCCCACTTTGTCGATTCTAGTTACGGAGTTACGGGCAGTTTAGTGAAATATGGCAAAACTTACCGAAAATCAACTTTCGATGAAAACTGATAGAACATACTGTAATAAACCTATGATTTTGATGACGACGCATAAATCTCCATTTTAAGCACCTTTTTAGGGCCTCAAAGTTTAGTGCCCAGCGACCCACTTTGTCGCATACAGAAAAAATCGTCGATATCATATTTGTGACGGTTTTTGGGAAAACGTCCCACTTCGTCGATATGGAGTTAAGAGTAGTTCCTAATATTACAGATCATACGCTATCTTTTGGTGAAAGATTCATGTCTCTAGGTGCTATAGTTATTTTTTAAAAATTCTGCAAAGTTGCAGAAGTGAAAAAGCGACAATTGAGAAAACATTGGTTAAAGTTTGGGATGGCAGAAAACACACTTCTACTTTGAAGTTATGGAGTGGTCGGTATTAAATGAATGGGCATACTTTAGGGATTTCAAATTAGTTAAAATCATGTCTGTAACCTTAGTATTTTGAATGTTATGGAGGCTTGAACATAAAAACAGGACGAAAATATGTAAATCCTGAATATGGGTTTATTTCTATATTCTATTATACGGCACGCAGATTTATCATTAAAGTTGTATTTAGGTATAAATGGTTTCCCATGCTAAAAAAGACAGAAATAATTCTGTGGATACTTTTATTTAGTAATTATGTCAAAAAGTTAATAACAAATGATTTGAAGAGTACCATGCATAAAAATTAAAATACACGTGTCTCTTAATATATAACATGAGATTACTTAAAAAAACATACTTATCAAGCATAGAAAGTATGTAAAATATCAAATTATAAGTACTTTTTGTGTGTACAAAGTTTAGTGATTTTATATAGGGAGCGTCCCACTTGGTCGGTTTACTAAACTTTAGTGTTTCTTCATTGAAAGTGTTTGTGTTTGGTATATTTTTCAGTTTTATGTATGAGATAATGGTTTGTTATTGTTAATCTAAGAGTCTTTGATACTAACGTCGTTTGTTTAAACTTTTTTAACGTAATCGAACGAAATTTCTTTTCGACTCAAGTTTAGTGACCCACTTTGACGGTTTGGTGGATCATACGCTACTTGATGCACATTACTACACCCAACCTCAGCGGTAGCTTGCCTCGCACTGATCGCCGTCGCCGCTTGCGCTGCGCGTTGAGCCGACCGGCGTAGGTACATACCCACGTCGGCTCTACACAAAGCGCTTAGCGGCGGCGGTGCCTTTGATGTCGCCGACGAGGCGGCGCGGCGACTTATATAAACGTTGCGATGAGTTCGATCCGTTTGCTACATCTCATAGGTTCAATACGTACACCATTTTTGGTTTCTAATTATACTGTTTTTGGTTCAGCAAATTACACCTATGTTTATTAATTATGATTTTATACTTGTAGTAATTTTTTAGCGTATGATCCACCAAACCGTCAAAGTGGGTCACTAAACTTGAGTCGAAAAGAAATTTCGTTCAATTACGTTAAATAAGTTTAAACAAACGACGTTAGTATCAAAGACTCTTAGATTAACAATAACAAACCATTATCTCATACATAAAACTGAAAAATATACCAAACACAAACACTTTCAATGAAGAAGCACTAAAGTTTAGTAAATCGACAAAGTGGGACCTAGACGTGTGCGCCGCGCCGCCGCGCCGCCGCCGCCGACGATTTTTCCACGCCGCCGCCGCCGATGAATTTGACCGGCGTGAAATCGGCGTGGCGTAATTGCGTTTTTTTTGGAACAGTGTTAATTATTCTATGCATTTTATAAACTAATTTTGATTCTAACGCCGAATAAGGAGTCTTTACAGCACATGTCAACTCTGTAATGTTCTACATTAAAGAGTTTGCTTTAAATCACTTCGCAATAAAATAAAATCGGCAATCCTGCAGTATGTACGATTATAACATTCTTGCGGACCTACAAGCCATGGCAGATATCGTCGGCCAAAGTCACAAACCCATAAATTCCATTTATCAAATCATGCTTTGGCACTGTTATAGGTACAACATGTCCCTTAGGACGTCAACATCATGAAAAAAATAGAAAATATGAAAAAGTTATGTATTAGAAAAATTAAAATCATTAAAAAATTAAATGGACATCATGTAATTTTATATTTATAAGTACTACTGCTGCAAATCTTTACTTATTTAATTATTTTTATTGTGATGTAACCTTGATTTAAATTACTTAAATAGAATGTTTTAATTCTTTGTAAAATTGGATAAGATTGAGTTAAAAGGTTTGCGACTTTAGCCGATAAGTCAATGTGCATTGGTACCTCTAATTCTGAAGCATGTGTCCTAATTTCACCTAACAATCTATAATCATAATCAAGTGGGCCATATTCCAGTAACTAAAAGTTTCTTTAAGTCATTCCATGAAGAAATCTGTTCCCTCTGGTTCTGGGTATACCACAAAGGGAAGATTCGATGGTTGTCCCACTACAAAAAAAATGCTTTACCCGTAAATGTGACAACTATCGAACTACTTATCTCTCTTATATCCTTTGCTATTAAAGTTCTATTGTATATTCTAAACAAACGTCTGGAGTACTACAGTAGCGGACGGATCGCAATAGAGCAAGCGGGCTTTGTTAAAGTTAGAAGCACAAGAGAGCAGATCCTATATATCAGGCAGTTAATCCAGAAGATCAGATAATTTAACATGGCCTTATGCTTCATCGATTACGCCAAAACGTTCGACTGCATAGATTAGCGAAAAATGTTTGAAGTGCTTGGGGAAATGGATATTATACCTGAACATCAGTCCTTTTTAGTTAAAAACCTATACTTGGACGGCAAATTTCGTGTCCGGCTGGAAGACATGGAGTCCTAACCCTTTAAAACCAATCGAGGCTTAAGGCAGTGTTGCATATTGTCCCCACAACTATTCGTCTTCATCGGCGAATACTTAATGCGCAGACTGCACAAAATCCTTGAGAACTGGCAGGGTGGTATCCGAGTTGGTGAATAACAATTTGCAATGCAATTCGCCGATGACATAGCCATAACACATAGTTGCTTATGAGACTGAGCTAGCTAGCTAAATGTGTGTGTTTTTAGAAGTGTCTAAAGAAAGTCGAATTGATCAGTGCACAATACGGCCTTCACGTAATCAGGAAAAAACGAAGCAAATGTTCATAGACAGAGCTGGGTTCATGCAGAGGACACGGGAATTACATGACCTGGACTTGGTAGAAAACTCTGTCTACTTAGGCTCACAGATCTCCAACAACGGAGACTGTGTGAAAGAGGTAATCAGAAGATCGTATTTTGCTAAAACACCGTTTGGTAAATATATGGAGGAACAGGAACATGTACCGCAACATCAAAGTCTGGCTTATGCACACCCTTATCTTCTCCATTTTTCTTTATGTCATTGAAACATGGACATGGAAGCCACGCGTGAAAGCAATAATAGATACATTTGAAATGTGGTGTGGGAGGCCTGGAGTGGAATGTTGGTCATCTCATGGATACAACGGCGTACTTATGTGTCGATTCTCAAAGAGCTCCGTATCAACAGTCAACACCCAGCTTTCAACTACATGCTTCCAGAGAATGATGATATTCTTTAGCCACGTAGCCCGCCGAGACCAGTCCAGCTTGGAGAAGATTGGTTGGCTGCATTGAAGGAAAGAGGATTAGAGACAGAGCACCCATACGATGGATTGATGCAATCCGCGATCCCACGGGCGTCAATTAAATATCCAAGTCGCAATATAATTAGCTCAAAATAGAAGGGTTTGGAGAATATTTTTGAAGAACTGCGCTCTTAGTGGCCACGACCCTCATCGTTGAGGAACTGACAAAGAAGAAGAAATATCAAGATTCCTATTTGATATATCTTTTAAATTTTTTTGGTGCAATTAAATTTCAGAAAGTGTTAAAACGAATTTATTTCACAATGACAATTTACACTTTATAGTTATTTGTCCATATACCGAAAAAAAAGTACCACGCCGATTTCACGCCGATCACGCCGCCGCCGCCGATCAAAATCCCACCAGACGCCGCCGCCGATGATTTTGCCATCGGCGCACACCTCTAGTGGGACCCTCCCTATATAAAATCACTAAACTTTATACACACAAAAAGTACTTATAATTTGATATTTTACATACTTTCTATTCTTGATAAGTATGTTTTTTAAGTAATCTCATGTTATATATTAAGAGACACATGTATTTTAATTTTTATGCATGGCACTCTTCAAATCATTTGTTATTAACTTTTTGACATAATAACTAAATAAAAGGATCCACAGAATTATTTCTGTCTTTGTTAGCATGGGAAACCATTTATAAATACAACTTTAATGATAAATCTGCGTGCCGTATAATATAATATAGAAATAAACCCATATTCAGGATTTACATATTTTCGTCCCGTTTTTATGTTCAAGCCTCCATAACATTCAAAATACTAAAGTTACATACATGATTTTAACTAATTTGAAATCCCTAAAGTATGCCCATTCATTTTATACCAACCACTCCATAACTTCAAAGTAGAAGTGTGTTTTCTGCCATCCCAAACTTTAACCAACGTTTTCTCAATGGGGAATGGATGAAAATTTTAGAAATGCCTGATTATTTTTTTGGTGATAGGAATAACCTTCCTTAGCACCAGAAAAAAGTTTCAGTTTTTTCAGCTGCAACAATTATTTTTGAAAAATATAAACAGTTTCCTCATTTACGTTTTGGGTCAAGAACGGTAAATAGACACTTTCCTTGATCTGTCTCATATTACAAAAAACTATCTTAAATATCTGTGGTAAACTGACACTGGTAATGACCAATATAGCTGCTGCAAGTGTCAATATCATTGCCAGTGTCAGTTTACCACACATATTTAATATATTTTTTTGTAATATGAGACCGATCGAGGAAGGTGCCGTAACTGACCCAAAACGTAAGTGAGGAAACTGGTTATATTTTTCAAAAAAAATTGACGCAGCTGAAAAATCCGAAACTTTTTTCTGGTGCTAAGGAAGGTTATTCCCATCACCAAAAAAATTATCAGGCATTTCTAAAATTTTCATCCATTCCCAATTGTCGCTTTTTCACTTCTGCAACTTTGCAGAATTTTTAAAAAATAACTATAGCACCTAGAGACATGAATCTTTCACCAAAAGATAGCGTATGATCTGTAGTATTAGGAACTACTCTTAACTCTATATCGACAAAGTGGGACCTTTTCCCAAAAACCGTCACAATTATAGGTACGGTAACCTCATGAGAAGATCTTGACTTTTCCAATTCAATGAGTGTTCCTTCAAACTAGATGCGGGAAATAGATATTAATGGCGGTGTTCCCGACGTACAGAAAAGCCAGGAACACAAAGCAGATCGACTAAGCAATTGTAGACCTTCTGCCCACGATATAACGGCTTATACTAAACGCTTTATCATAGCGGTCATACTCCGGCTTGCAATTAATCAGACTGACGGCGCTTCAGCCAGGATCATAGCAAATGGGTAGGATTAGACACGCACCGCTTTTCCTTTTTATACAACAATTAGCGTCTGGACTAGACGTGTGCGCCGCGCCGCCGCGCCGCCGCCGCCGACGATTTTTCCACGCCGCCGCCGCCGATAGATTTGACCGGCGTGAAATCGGCGTGGCGTAATTGCGTTTTTTTCGGAAAAGTGATAATTATTCTATGCAATATATTCAAATAACTCTAATTCCAATGCCGAATAAGGAGTCTCTACGGCACTTGTCAACTCTGTAATTTTCTACATTAAAGAGTTTGCTTAATTCGCTTCGAAATAAAATAAAAATCGCCAATTCTGTAGTAGGTATATGTACGAGTATACACGCATGATTATAACATTCTTGCGAACATACACGCCATGGCAGATATCGTCGGCTAAAGACACAAACCTGGAAATCGCCAATTCTGTAGTAGGTATATGTACGAGTATACACGCATGATTATAACATTCTTGCGAACATACACGCCATGGCAGATATCGTCGGCTAAAGACACACTCTTAATTCCATTTTTCAAATCATGTTTTGGCACAGTTATACAATACAACATGGGCTTTGGGACGTCAACGTCATGAAAAAAATAGAAAATAAGAACAATTAATGTATTAAAAATGAAAAGCATAAAAAAAACAAATGGACATCTTGTAATGATATTTATAATTACTACTGCTGCAAATCTTTACTTATTTAATTAATTTTATTGTTATGTAACCTTGATGTAAATTAAATAGGTTTTTTTTGTGCCTCCTGTAAAATTGGATCAGATAGAGTTAAAAGGTTTGCGACTTCACGCAATAAGTAAATGTGCATTCGTTCCTCTAATTCTTGAGCACGTGATCTTATTTCAGCTAACAATCTATAATCATAATCAACTGGGGCATATTCCAGTAACTAAAAGTTGTTTAACTCATTCCATGAAGAATCTGTTCCCTAATAGGGTAGGTCGGGTCTGGGTATACCACAAAGGGCAGATTCCATGGTTGTCTCACTACATAAGAAATGCTCTACCCGTAAATGTGACAACTATCCAATTAATTATCTCACTTATATCCCTTGCTGGTAAAGTTCTATTGTATATTATTCTAAACAAACGTCTGGAGTACTACAGAAGCGGACAAATCGCAATAGAGCAAACGGGCTTTGTTAAAGGTAGAGGCACAAGGGAGCAGATCTTAAATATCAGGCAGTTAATCACATGCCTTTTTGCTTCATCGATTACGCCAAAACGTTTGACTGCATAGATAACTGTAAAATGTTTGAAGTGCTTGGGGAAATGGGTATTATACCTGAACATCAGTCCTTTTTGGTGGAAAATCTATACTTGGACGGCAAATGTCGTGTCCGGCTGGAAGACATGGAGTCCAAACCCATTAAGACCAATCGAGGCAGGGTTGCATACTGTCCCGGCAACTATTCGTCTTGGTCGGCGAACACATAATGCGCGGACTGCGCAGAGTGCTTAAGAGCTGGCAGGGCGGCATCCGAATTAGTGTATGACAATTTGCAATACATAGTTGCCTATGAGACTGAACTAGCTAGCTACACTTCTAAAGAAAGTCGAATTGATCAGTGCACAATACGGCCTCCACTTAACCAGGAAAAAATGAAGCTAATGTTCATAGACAGAGCTGTGTTGATGCAGAGGGCACAGGAACTACATTACCTGGACTTAGTAGAAAACTTTGTCTACTTAGGCTCACAGATCTCCAACGACGGAGACTGTATGAAGAGGTCATTAGAAGATCGAAAATTGCTTAAACAGCAGTAAAGCGCTTGAAAAATATACGGAGGAACAGGAACATCTACCGCAACACCAAAGTCAGATTTATGCGCACCCTTATCTTATCCATTTTTCTTCATGCCTCTGAAACATGGACTTAGAAGCCAGGCTTGAGAGCAAAAAAAGATACATTTGAAATTGGTGTTGGCGTAGAATGTTGGTCATCTCATGTATGTAACGGCGCACTTATGTGTCGATACTCAAAGAGCTTTGTATGAACATCCAGCTTTCAACTACATGCTTCCAGATAATGATGACATTATTTGGCCACGTGGCCAGCCAAGACCAGTCTAGCTTGGAGGAGATGATAATGGTTGGCTGCATTGAAGGAAAGAGGAGTAGAGACAGAGCACCCATATGATAGATTGATGTATTCGGCGATGCCACGGGCGTCAATATCCAAGGCGTAATACAAGTAGCCCAAAGTAGAAGGGTTTGAAGAATGTTTTTGAAGAACTGCGCTCTTGGTAGTCACGACCCTCATCCTTGAGGAACCGACAAAGAAGAAGAAAAATCAAAATTCCTAATTGATACATCTTTTTCATTTTTTTGGTGGAATTAAATTTCTGAAAATCTTAAAACTGATTTATTTCATCATGAGAATTTACGCTGTATAGTTATTTAACCATAAACTGAAAAAAAAGTACCACGCCGATTTCACGCCGATCACGCCGCCGCCGCCGATCAAAATCCCACCGGACGCCGCCGCCGATGATTTTGCCATCGGCGCACACCTCTAGTCTGGACTAATGCGTGGTACAACGTAGGTTGGTACAATACCTTAGCACGGAGCCAAAACATATAAATAAGTAAAGCGTAAATAAAGTTGCACGTTAGTGAAAACCGCATAAAATTCGGTCCATTACTTTTTGACTTTAATTCGAATGGACTAAGACAATATGACAAAACCAAACACGGCCAGCGACCTAGGTTGTAAACTTCGGATAGGAGTTTGATACGGGGAAAAAGAAGATGTGAAAAGATTGCAGGTAGAAACACAGTGCAGCTTATCGGAAATGAGACTAATCATATCTCATAAACATATTTTATTAACAGATAACAAAAAAGAAGCTAAAATCTGATTCATTTAATTGGAAGAAGGATTATTGTAGAACAATGGATATTCAATCGTTCATTACTCCCAAGGTTTAAGAATAGAATAAAATGGAAAACGTTTATTGCTGGTATGTTAAATATTTTATACAAACATGTTAAAAAGATTATTTAGATTAACAACAACAGTAAACAGATGAATTCAAAACATAACTATAATACATGTGGATAGTTTTTTACCTTTATCAAAACCGTTCGTTGTTATGACTGGAGTAAAAGTTATAATAAAATAAACGCTGATACCTACTACTCGTAGTCGAAAGAGGAACTTCTCAAAAGACGGAATTTTACAATGAGTCGACATGGGATGGGATTTGTCAGTAATTAAATAATGTGTAAGAGATTAAGTACGTCGAATGTTTATCATATTTACACAAGCATACGAGGGGCGGTCTCATAATTCGGGTTATTGTTGCGCTAATCCTGCTTGATAACTGGTTTCGTATCACTATCTGGTTGTACTACTGTAGAAGTCAATAATACTTTAACCTCACCCAGCGCAGACGCGCCGCGCTGCTCGCGAGGAAAATCACTTTCGATTATCCAAATAACAGGATTGTCCTGCCGTCATTAACACATTACTGTTATACTGGTGTAAAGAATGGCCTAACAGTTATAAAAAGAGTGTATTTATATCAATGTGCGCGAAGTTTTTGGTGTATAGCGTTGCTTTCCTGATTCAGTAAACAAATATTGCAAAAATGACAGTGACCCCTGGTATTGAATCGTTCGTTACGGTGGTACATGATAAAGTCAAACAAGATGGCTCGACGGGTGTAGTGGGCTGGTGTTTGTCAGACTGGAAGAAACTGGCGTCGGAGGTAGTTGCTACCTTCTTGCTGATATTTCTCGGCTGTGCGGGATGTATACCAATAGATGGATTTGACCCCATGCCGCCAATGTACGCACCACTGACCTTTGGTTTTGCGGTTATGATTAACATCCAAACATTTGGTCACATTTCTGGGGCACACATGAATCCCTGCATAACCTTACTAGCTATAATTTGGGGTAAGATGTCAATAGTCTTAGGAATATGCTACTTCATGGCACAGGTCATAGGGTCGACTTTTGCCTCCTGGGTTTTATTAAACCTGTCTCCAGTGGATTTTGTCGCCGAGGGAGTGTGCGTGACACAGCCCCACGAGCGGTTGGCCGAGTGGCAGGCGATAATTATAGAGTTGGTATTGACTGGGACGCTCTGCCTGATCACCAGTGGACTTTGGGATCCAGTTAATGAGAAAAACCAGGACTCGGGTGCGATAAAGTTCGGACTGGCTATTGCGGGGCTGTCGTTCGCGGGCGGGCCGTTGACCGGGGCCAGCATGAACCCTGTGCGCTCTCTCGGCCCGGCTGTGGTGACGGGTGTATGGACCGCGCATTGGGTTTATTGGGTAGGACCCTTTCTTGGTGCTTTCTTGGCGTCCGTATACAAGTTTGTTTGGCTGGAAACTCCGAAACAAATATCTCAAGACTAATTGTATTTTTCTACTATAATACTCTAATAAAGTTATTTATTGTTGTTATTGTTTCCTTTTTGCTCTTGTGCAAACTATGGCAATGGGGTCGTTCTTCTTTTTTACCGACAATGAACCGAGGTTTTTCTGTTTTTTTGGTTTTTGAACTATCGAAAATTGTGGTTTTGCAGTGCGATTTAAAAAAAAATGTATAGGTTTCTTCATCAGAACTAATTAAAGTTTCCTTTCTGGCCAATATAAATATTTATTTACGGTTGGTTTCTAAAAAAAAACATGTGACAAAGTGGACTCTTTCAGTGGGGACCACATTTTGGTTTACCACTCTGTCACGGCATTCTACGAAAAAAAAACATTAAATAAAAATGCTAGTTAGAGAAAGTGAAATATTAAATATCACTAATTAATAAAATAATATGGACGTTCATTCGAACATTATAAAACCGTAAACATCATTACTCAAATGAGATGCCGTAATAAGACGAAGGACAGGTTATTGTCGGTCGAAAAGAAGAACGACCCAATGGCATTACTTATTTGTGTGACAAGTAACCAGTTTTTATACTTACCACTCAGGATGTAGACATTTATCTTCAATGCAGTCTATCCAGCGATTAGGTGCAAACTGTGCCTAGGTCTTGATGTAATGCAGATAAGTACATGAAAAGAAAAATGCACATTTTCACACGACAATGTCACTTCGCTAAAATTTTACCTAGGTACTTATTGCGGAGGACACGTTTCGCTGTCAGGAAATTATATATAGATTAATTAAATTTAAACTATGCAATTTTGATCTAAAAGGCTAAGGCTCACTAAGGTCTATCAAAATATCTACGATGAATAGATGGTCTAAAATCCACTTTCGGCGCCGTAAGTGCTTTGGGCCACTTGACTGTCACTGAGTAGATAGATAGTCTGTCCTCTGGGGGGTAATCACGTAACGTTCCGAACGTGCGTTAGGTAGATCCAACTGTCATTCTTCCATATAAAAATTGACATTTAGATCTACCCGACGCGCGTACAATGCGTTACGTGATCGACCAACTGGTTTGTCTGTATTCTCCTGTAGGTACACAGACAATTATAGCTTTGGTATATCTCCGCCTTGAAGCCGATTGCAAAACTACCCATGCTTAAACTACCACTATAGTCATTTGCATGAATGCCTGCTCCCGTACCGGATCCCATTTTTGATCCGTCCGTGTAGTGTAGGTACCGCTATCTTCGATACCAGAGCTCAGTGGTTCTAGACCTTCGGCCCATTCAGCCCTGGAATAATTAACCCACAAAAGAATATTTATCATGAACTTGGCACCTTACTCAGATATCAATTCTTTTTGTAAGCTCATACAAAGCGAAATGCTCATAACTCTGACATCATTGCTGCAGCCTTTGCACGAGTTTTGGCTAATTTTAAAGCGATGAAGCGTTTTGAAAGCGTCAAAATACCTCGTGCATTGATATTGGGGAGAGGTCGGCAATGGGGTGAGATATAATTCTAAGAATGGATAATTCAGGGTCTCCTCTGTAATATATTATATGAATTGTAATTGTTTTATAATTGCTGTAGACATGGATCGAAATGCACCAATATTGAAAGCAAATGTTTTATGAAATTATACTAGCAGTTAAGTATTTTCATTTTCGTATTCCATTTATTTAAGGCATGATTGTTATTAACAGGAAACTAATTTACAAATTCGAAATGGGCATGTATCGAATGTTTGTTACAAAATTGCTCATCAAACAAGTCATTGCATTGGTTTTCTCGTTTTTAGGGTTCCGTAGCCAAAATGGCAAAAACGGAACCCTTATAGTTTCGTCCGTCTGTCCGTCTGGCCGTCCGTCCGTCTGTCCGTCTGTCTGTATGTCAAAGGCATTTTACTCAAAAACTATAAGGTGTATTTGAATAAAATTTTGAGGATAGGTGTATTTTGTTAGCCGCTACAAAGATTTGTAATTAAATGACTAAAAAAAATTTTTTTAGGGGCGCACTCCATACATAAAACTGAAAGTCAAAAATGTTTTTTTTCATTATAAGCCCACGTGTGGCACATCAATCGATAGGCCTTTCCAAATAAGTATAAGGTTTCTCGGCAATTATTTTGATTAAGTGAACAGAGTCGGAGATAATCGCCCCGAAATTCACTAAAATTGTGTCCCGGTGCATTTTAAAAATATGAAGAAAAAAAACATGGACATAGAACTTATTAAATTCTTTCACCGAAAATTATTTTGAACAACATCGGTTCAAAGGTTTTCGAGATATTGCTGAAAAACTGCCTTTCTTAAAGAAAAGGACATAAGTGCCGTAAGGTTTCTGTAACGATACGATCTTTTTAATAGGCACGGAACCCTACATTGTGCGTGGCCCGACACGCACTTGGCCGGTATTTCCAGTAACACGAAAGCGATAAGTAGTTAAGGGAAATTAGAGCGTAAATGCAATGAAACTGTTTAAAACTAGATGGATCTCTTGAGATTATAGCTTCGTACTAAGTGTGAACATATTAGGCCGGCGGAACAAGGCTTTTCACTTTGCGCGCACTAGTTCTTTGAATTTAAAGTGCTTATATAAAATCCAATCTAGCATCAGAACGGGGGCGGTCCCAGAACGCGGTGCGGAGCGCGATACGTCAGCGGCCTCCGACACAACACGATTTGCGAAATTGAACGGAAGGGCCCCACTATTTTGTCGGGTAATCTTTATAATGCCAGCAAAGTAAGGGGGAGATTTATAGTCTCCGGTGAAAGTATTCGCCCGGAGACGTTTTCTGTGTGTCCCAGATAATAATATTGCCTGCAAGCTACCTGGGAATCGGGTAACGTGAATAATGTCTCGAAATATTTACCACTCGTTTACCTTTCGTGTATAGTTTTCCTAAACGGCAAGGGAAGTAGTCATTTCCGTTCTTTTTTGCATGCATTCAGTGCATTAGGTACCTACTGAACTTATACTTCTACAGTGCGTCGGAGCAAACATCCGCATTAATCTGTACAAAGTTATATATTTATACCTTTCTTAATAATCACTTCCAATACATTTCTTAATAAAGTACCTACAAAAATGGCTGTCTGACAAAGCTTTCTATAATATTACAATACAGTACAAATATTCTTTTCATATCTCATGCTCTGAAATCTCTTTAGAGAAACGTGCATGACATATTAAATACTGGCCACTTACAATTCGTTAGGTTTAAACATGGACTTAAGTCCATGGGTTTAAAAACAAATTGTAAGTGGCCAGTATTTAATATGTCATGCACGTTTCTCTAAAGAGGTTTCAATCATTCTTTTTTATATTATAGCGGTTCTAGGAAATGTATGTAAAGTATTTCATGTAAAGATATTTCCATGTTCTCCCACTGCTATAATTTGGAAAAAAATACATATTATAGGTCGTTAGTAGGTGTATTATTGGTGAAAAAAATGGAGCGGTCTCTAACCTGGAAGCAAATAAAAAAAATATTTGAAAGGTTCAGTCAGCTTTTTTTAACTTTTTTTCTATGACATAATGAAAATATACTTTATGTCATATAATTATCTTTAGTAAGTGTACAATATATGTGAAGCACACTAAAATCGGTTGGCTAGAAAAAGAAATATCGAAGAAAAATCATATTTCGTTTTTTTTTTTAAACAAAACCTATTAAGTCTAGGGTGCTCAAATTTTGCACATTAATTACTAATGTAGAGCCACACCGTCCATAAAAATTACAAGCCCAAACTCGATGAGGGCAGAATCACTTAGCTTATCCTGGCACGGCCTTTCATAAGTGTTTTTAAATACTCAAACTTCTTATAGGTTTTGCTGTAATCTTTAGGCAAGGAACTATTTTCCATATTTTTTTCAGAATTTTAATCCTAGTAGTTTCGGAGATAAGGGGGGGGGGGGGGGATGGTCAATTTTCGTCTTTTTTCCTAAATTACTTCAAATCGCTAAAATTATAAAAAAAATATCTGACATGCTTACAACAACACCTTTCATTTGATACGAGTATGTCACACAATACAGTTTGCGAACCTTTTTTTTTTAATTTTCCCATTTACTTCCCAAAAGTGGCCCCCTTGTTCAGAATTCATTAATTTACTTTACGCGTTCATCTTTGGGTCACCAATTTACATATGTGAACCAAATTTCAACTCAATCGGTCCAGTAGTTTCGGAGCAAATCGGCTGTGACAGACGGACAGACAGACAACCGAGTGATCCTATAAGGGTTCCGTTTTTTCCTTTTGAGGTATAAACCCTAAAAGTGTGCAGAAAGTGATGCGCCACTGACAAAGGGAAATATTTTATTCTTACTAGTTCATGGAATTTATTTTATTGAATATAAAATAAGTTTATGTTGTAAATTCATTACTTTTATTTCTGCTAAAATATTCACTAGGCTCTATGAGGTGATGGCGATGGATGACCATTGGAATGCACCCACAAACCTTTTTTTAAAACTTAAAATTGTGCATGTGAGTTAAGGCAGAAACGCACACAGCCACTCTTCGTCTAATACTGAAAATAAATACAAAACACATTATTGTTTTTTCCGTCCGTTTTATTTTTACTTTCCTCGTATTCGATATGGAAAGTAGAGTGTTTAACTCGGGTGAAATACCACTTCTGACTCGAACCATTGGCAAAATATCTCGTCAGAAATGGGCGCCTTTCAGCCTTTTTTTTTTTTTTTTTTTTTTTTTTTTTTTTTTTTTTTTTTTTTTTTTTTTTTTTTTTTTTTTTTTTTTTTTACGTGGGGAAATGCTTTTCTGCATCTCGCCCGGCCGGGGAAGCCAGGGCGGGTATGTCGGACTCCCGGGAACCGCCCGGACTACCGACTAAAACCCCACGGTGTTCCTTCTCGTCACCACGGTGTCGGGTTACGGGCACGCCGAAGCACTCTTCCGCGACCCGACGGTGACTGGCCTGGTGACGGGCCCCGAACTCTCTGGCAGCCCTTGCTTAACTGCTGTTAACCAAGGGCTAAAAGGCACCCATTTGGTTACCAATCTACTATTATTGCTCACCAGTACATAATAGAAAAAAACAGAGTTACATATATTAAACATAAACAATGTTAGACAACAGGTGGAACATTAATGAGTATTTATAATATATTAGGAATAATAATAATTTTAATAATTGTATAACGTTGATATTTTGTAATTTATAAATAGTAGTGATGTAGTGCAAGGTGTAAAGAATGTAATAAGATAAGGCAAGCGAGTGATGATATCTTTAAATAGAGTATGTTAAATGTAGAAATTAACAGTTACGTTAATAAACCTCTTTCACTTGTGTAGGATGCGGGTGACGTCGGATCCCGATCGGAGCCATATCACGGCTCGCCCGACCCTCGTCATACCGCGCAATACCGGCTGCATACACGAACAGATCGCTGATACCTACGCCTGCTTGTTAGCGCTGTCGAGGAATACGACACTTTACCTATTCAGTCAGGGGCTGAATCTGACTTAGTTAGTTAGTTTTACTGGGCATTTTCCGCAAGTCGACATCCAATGTGCCTATTTTGCGTGAAACGGCAGGGTGGTGCTACTCTAACCACCCCAGCTCCTCTAAAAAGTTTAAGAGTGCCTTGGTTATATTACTGACTGCGTTCCGTAGTGTGTCCGGAGACCCTAGGTGCTTTTTCCTGTATACTTCTACCTGCTTACAGTCCAGTAGAATGTGTTTAGTCGTTTCTTCTGCCTCCATGCACACTCTGCACATGGGGCTGTCTGTGATACCTAAATTATAGAGGAATCTGACTTATACGTTTCGTATTTCAAGTTGGTTTGAATATGTCTCGATTCTCGTGTCATTGCGCTCGCTTCCATCACCGAGCTTAGAAATTGAATTCAAATGCAACACGTTTGTACCAGATTGCCTCCCGTTCACCTCTTCCAATTGTATTTAAAACTCAAATGTAAACAAGAAACGGTATTCTAATTTTCATTGAAATTAAGGGAGCTAATACTGATAACTAAGGTAACCGATATAGCCCTCCGAATCGCCAAACTTAAGTGGCAGTTCTCGAGTGACGACCACGTACCGGAAGGCGCGGCAAGGGGCTGATGACCTGGTAAAGGTCGTGGGAGTCCGCTGGATACGGGTGGCGCAGGACCCGTCACTTTGACACTTTTTGGGGAAGCCTATGGCCAGTAGTGGACGTCTTTCGACTGATATGATGATGATGAATACTGATAAAATTAAAAGCATACAAAAAGAACAACAACATGATGACAGCAGCAGTTTTGGATACATCGTACAGTAACCAAAAACGAAGAAACTTTTATCCCAGCAAAAACATAAATGTGAAAAGGGGAAGCCATGTTCGTATGCCTGATTGTCGACTTCGCCGACTAAAGAGTTGACATCCGAATTGAGAGCCAAGTTCCTTAAAAGTTTTTTTTTAGACAAAGCAGAATAGATCATTTAGGATAAATTGTGGCTCAAGATTAACCACCGTAAGCGTGAATCTTCTTTTATAGTAAATTGTATGCCGGTAGATTTTTATTTACAGTGGACGGAATTATATGTGTGTTAATTATATGGTTAATCAATAATTCTGTGGTAATTTTAATAAATGAGCCAATATTCATGTGTTTTTGTTTAATTTTGAACTATTAAGGGCTCAAATGTGGCTCAAAATGGTTCGCGTAATCGCGTAAGTCGCGTAACACACGCGTCGCTAGTTCTAGACTTGAACTTGCCTTTGCCCTGTACATTACAGTACAGTACAGTACTGTATGTGTATTATCAATGAAAGCCATGTTTAGCTGTCGCGGGATTCGTACACACCTTATTGTTTTGTAACAAGGCGTTTTCTATATTTCCATCCATTTCTTTGACGTCGACTTTACATTGTACACTTTTGTGCATACGTGCCAATGATGCTTTTCGCTAAAAATCTAAAATAGCTTCCTACGGGCAATGATGGAATAGCGAACTTAGGCACTTGTCCCACCGCTGGCGAGTAAGCGATGAGCTATCGGCGATTTTCTCGCCCAAGAAACGAACAAAAGATAATCGCTCCCGCCCGTGTAAATAAAAGAGAGATATATATTTATAGTTCATCGCTGGCTGTTCACACCGCGATGAACTATATCTCTCTCTTTTATTTACACGGGAGCGATTATCTTTTGTTCGTTTCTTGGGCGAGAAAATCGCCGATAGCTCATCGCTCGTCGCCGCCGGTGGGACAAGTGCCTTACGTAGCCGTGGCTTGAAAATTATTAATACCTAACTCGATATCAAAGTAGGCACCTACCGCAGCTCCAATCAATCAATCAATTATTTATATGCTCTATAACACATAACAATGCATGCAAATACATTTTAATTATTTATATTTAGAGATAAAAAAACACAAATTTATAAATTATACATGAAATTAAAGAAGATAAGTCAGATCAGATATAACAACAAAATAATAATAAAGTAAAAAAGAAGAGTCAATGGCAGCAAAACAAACAGTCCAAGTAAATAATAATAATAAATGATCAAATAACAACAGCTACATGTCAATATTCCACAAACAAAAATTTGGTATGCAAACAACGACGGCGATACGCAAAACGGGCCGCGGGAACAAAACGAATAGAGGAGTAATGCTCGACGCGGAGTTAAAAAATATTTTTTTACCAAAATTCTTTTATCTAAAACGAAAAAAAATATTCTAAACGCAATGAAAATTCCACTGTTAAATACAAAAAGTCCATAAAAAGTAATCCGCTTTGACTAGCAGTAAAGGGAAACCAAAAATTGTAAAACTGTTGAATAAACTGCGGGGCAATCACTTGATAAATTCTCAATATATGGATGTGGGTATCTCTGGGCGCAGCTGGTGCCAGTATTAGAGCTAAGTGAAACCTCGGCTTACCGGCCTGACCGCTGGATTCAATACAACGTTGTTAATAGAAATTTTCAGCCATTTGAAGACCAGCGGAGTGGTCGGGTCTTTAAACTCATTCACTGAAAAGGGCTCGACGGTAAACTTTAAGTAATGCACTAATTTCGCAATTTATGCTTGCTTTTATAGGGTTGTAAAGCTTAGATTAATTAAAGCATTTTTGAAATTATTAATTGTAGAAACAATGAAGCATTTCATTTAACACAATCAAACGGGGCTGTGTATAAATAATTTACTACGCAATACAAATTATTATGTATTATTTCTGAAAAATTATATATTTGTACTGGATACTGAATTGTCATTTATTTATTTATTTGATATAAGTATATTTAAACGGCATTACAGATAAACCAATACGCTGAGAAACAAAATTAACGCAAAAATATAGCAATTGCAGAAGGACTTATTTAAATTTAGTCACACAATGGTTAGGTACTACTCGTAGATTTTAACTGGTCTAACGCGATATTTATTTACCTTCGTTTCTTACGTTTTGACACGGGTAGCACCAATAATTTAAATTTGTGTACAAAGCGCGAGAGTTTAAAGTGTATAGGTACTAGATTGCCTAGCATCCAATCACCTCACGAAAATTCAGACATTCCTAGTATACAGCTGTCCATCTCCATGCAAACAAATCACACTCAGGTGCTGAAGCCAGGAGAGCATTCAGTATTGTCAGTCATTGATACATATCGACCAGTCCTAAGTTACCAGTTATGTATACAAGAGAAAGAAAATCGTCTTCTCTGGCCACAGGGCAGGCAACAAGCTAGCTGAAAATATCGTAAGTATAGGTATATATTTATGTCAATACATATTCCATAAAGCAGTTCTATTTGGAGGTTACCTAAGACGAAAATAAAGAGTCTGGCAAACGAAATTGAAAGTTAATTATTATTATTTGTACAGTCGACGCCAAAAATACGTTTACACTTTTGCACCTTATTCCATTGCAATAAGGCGAATAGTGTAAACGTATTTTTGGCGTCGACCGTACTATCCTAGGATAGTAAGATTAGTAGGATATACCTACTTATATTAACAAAACTTACAAATGACTACTGGCGAACACTATAAAATATTCAAAGAATTAACATTACCGCTAGAATTACGTACTAAGTACCAATTAAAGACGCTCAAATATAATTATTTGCTCCATTGTGTATATGTCAGTGGAAAATTTATGTTTCATTTTTAGGGTTCGCTAGCCAAAATGGCAAAAACGGAACCCTTATAGTTTCGTCATGTCCGTCTGTCCGTCTGTCCGTATGTCACAGACAATTTACTCGAAAACTACATATAAGGTGTATTTGAATTGTTAGTCGCTACATAGCTTTGTAATTGAAAAAGACTAAAAAAAAATTGTTAGGTGTGCACTCCATACATAAAACTGAAATCATTTTTTTTTAAATCTTAAGCTCACGTGTGGCACGGCACATCAATCGATAGGCCTTTCAAAATAAATATAAGGTTTCTCAGCATTATTTTTTGATTAAGTGAATAGAGTCGGAGATAATATACATCTTAATAAAACAAAACTACAAAGAACACACAGAATGGTATCTACCTATTTAAATCCCAATCCACAAACAGTAGCAGTATGAATATTTCTGGCGCGCTGCAAACCCCGAGAAGTATGCCGCTGCCGGGTAAACAAAAATGTTCCGAGTGGAACGTCGAAAACAGTTCCAAGTTACAGACCGCTAACAAACGTTGAAGTTTTAAAGCATTAAAACAATGTCTATAAAACACGTTTGGCATTCTTGCAAGCCTAGCATATTAACGTCCTGCCCTGATATAATGAATTATTCTCGTTGTAGGTGTAGACTAAAGCCGGCGCGGCCCGCGGGTCCTGCCTCTCAAATATTGATGCGGAGCACGAGAAATTCAAGGTACCACGCTTGAATTTGCTCTGTCTATCCCACATTGTTAACTGTGACTTGTTTAGAACTCAGACATTGGCAAGAAATGGCTGAAACTTTCATTTTATATAATTTATGACTATAAAAATAAGAATTAGAATGTTGATTCGCGAGAATAAGAATTAGATTGGAGTGGATTATTTGGAGTAAACTTTTCACATTGACGCACTGACTTTCAGTAAATATAATATCTTAATTCGTTCAATCACTGCCACGTTAAACAATTAAATTAATAGTAGTTACAATTTGTGAATTCAGATCCAATAAGGTAAGGGAGCACACACGATGCGTTCCAAAATAGTACGATTTAAGTACCTACCTAATTTTTTTTCTGTTCTAACAACAGAAAATATTTATAAAATTTGAAATGATATTGAAATATGATGTACGTATAACAAAAACGTGCTATTATAATATTTTGTAATATTTATTTTGTATTTCTAAATTACTAAAGATAATTATATGACATAAATGATATTTTCATTATCATTTTAACTTAACCTATTGTTAAAAATACATATTATTACAACAAGAGGTAACGCGGCCGGCGTATTGGGGACCATGCCGCAGGCGGACCTTTTGGATATGTATTCTTTTTATAGTTGGGTTTTAGTATGTATGTTGTTTTACAGTACACATGGTGTTACTTTCCCGCACTAGTGCGAAAATGAGCACTTTCCGTGCATATGTCGAAACTTTAAAGAGCCATATGTACTGTAAAACGTTGTACGATACACGTGCGAATAGGTAATTCGCAACTCGTGTCGATTTAAAACACTCCCTTCGGTCGTGTTTTAATTTATCACCACTCGTTGCGAATTTCCTATTTTCTGCACTTGTATCGTAAATAACTATTCTTTCTTTATATGTGTTTAAGTTTATGTTTGTTTATAAATAATATTACAACACAAAATTATCCAAATATAACTTTAATCGCCCCTATGATGATGATGAACTTTAATCGCCCCTAGCCGTAAATTAATTACCCATAATTACTTGTAATTTGTATACTTACCTATTCAATATGATCCTCGTTGGTGGAAATAAATGAATTAATTATTATTATTTGTATTTTTTTCCATATCTCGGGACCATGGGGTCCCGGACTTTCGGAAGTGTGTGGGGCCGAAGCCAACAGCGCAGAGGCCCTTTAAAACAAAAATAATCTAAAGCGAGGGGTACACATGGCGGATACCATCTCCGAGCGCACAGCATGATACAATCGGTGATGGTCTCCGCCAGATGCAAAGACTATTGCAGTGCAACACTGTGCTGCGATGAAAACTAAGGTTGGGTTATTGGGTTGATTGGTGGGTGGACTGGAAAATGGGTTATGGGAGAAGACTTATGAAATACTTACCTTCTTTTCTGTTCAGGATTTACCAATTTTAATAAGTAACGTATTAATATACCCCTTTACGAGTAGGTACTTACATATATTTAATGTTTATTTCACTTATTTGATATACTTTTACCACAACATTAGAAGAAATTTTGCGCTTTGACGCGGGCCTAATGGAGATAAAAAGCGGAGCAAATAAAATTAAAATGTAAGCTGGTTTTGGGCAAGTGCACGTGTAATTCAGTTTAGTTTTTAGAGTAGAAAGTTTGAGATTTGTTCTGCATTTCAAAAGTATTATGTTCAATTGTTCATGTAGAAATTCAAACATATTTCTCCTCAAGTACATTTATAGATATTAGTTGTACCTACCTATATATACCGAATTTATATGAATAGATGACAATTGGAAAACTATACTACGCGTCACGAGATGTACCTAGACGGCAAAGGTATAAATCTACATATGTATCCTATGGATATTTTCACTTTAACCCCAATATGTAAGATAGGTAAAATGTATGAAAATGTTTTGATCAATTGTACAACACATAAATATGAGTATAATTAATTGTTAGTTAGTTGCCTAACAATAAGGTGGTAAATTGAAATCTACTTTAAATGAATCACACCAAACTTAAGTAAATTTTGATTAATATATATATATATATTGTGTAACTATGAATGGCAGTTTTGAACTTTTCATGGGTGAATTGTCAAAAATGTACCATTACAAGTTTTTTATACCTCGCAGTAAAAAAATCAAAACTCCAATTTAAATAGCTAGAGTCAGGAAAGATAGGCAGGTAGATGGTAGTCATCGTAATGTACCTACTGTATTCCCCTACTAATACTAAGATACTAAGTAGTACGATAATCCCCATTGATATCCTAGATAAACGAAGAAACTTTTACTAATTAGTCCATTAAAATTCTAATTAATATTAATATTAATTATAGTAACCAAATTTTGTTGACAGATATTTCTTTGTGGTATCACCAATTGTCTATGATTAAAAAAAAGGCTAAAAGTCAGTTATCAATTTATATCATTAATTTAAATGGTTCGCGGTTTATTGTTTAAGCTCGTAAATAGGTAAATACGACAATGTGAGAACCTCCCAACTAACATTTAGGTGTCAGCTAAGGGTATTATTATAACCTTAACCTTTATAAGTGAGTTATAATGATCTCAGTTGCAACTAATAGTGTTATAAAGGAGTTAAGAAAGATAATTAACTCCTAAAGCGTTATAAGAGTGTTACTCAAAGCAAGTACACTTAAGATGTCAAAGCTTTAACCTGTTTTTAACACTTAAACCTTTACAAGAGTGCTAGCTGACGCTCGTTTACTCTTAAGGTGTTATATCTACTATAAGGTACAGGCAGAGACTTTATAACAGAATTAACTCTCTTGTAATTATTCCAACTTTTTCTAACGCTTAAGGTGTTAGGCAGATACACTTTAAAGACACTGTAAGAGTAATGGTGTTTGACTAAAGGTGTTGTAACTCAATACGCGTTATAGTTGAGTTAACTGACGCCTAAAGCTTCAAAGTAAGTTCGCCATTGTTTTGGTTAACTCTAACCTACAAATTGATTAGGTTAGTCAATATTTGACATCAAAATACTTCATTATTTATGTTACTCTTGCCATTCTATGGATGCCACTTAATTTAACATGCCACTGGCCAAGAAACAAGAATAGAAAATGGTAAAAACTTTAGATGCCTTTTCTATTCTTCATAAGTTTTGTTAGAAATCTTTAATAAATCCTGGGCGCGTTAAAATTGAGATGGGAAACATGGTATACACTTACCGTAAAATCACAAGGGCAGGTTGTTTTCACTTAATGTCACACACACTTCCAATTAAATTCACTTTCAATTAGTACGACTCCATAACTGTCAAATATTAATACCTATACTAACTATCTGCGCCATTTTGTCGGTAGACTATATTTGTCTCATAATTTTATGGTAAAGAAAAGATTAAGATGCTCACTTGAAACTGGGTGAGAGCTAGAGTGTTATAAGACTCTCAGCTAACACCTTTTTTACAGGCATTCTTAACACCTTAACACTTGGCTGGAACCGATATAAGAATGATATAAGGGTTATTTTAACGCTAGTGTGCTAGTTGGGCTGACGTGAAGCGTTGTATAAGAAAAACTGCAATGTTTACAAGTGGTAAACAACTTAGTAGGTTGGTGCTTCATAAATATGTCGATACTTTATGTACTAGTTCTAACATTTGCCTATAATTTTGATTAGGTACGTGAATAGTAGTTTCACGTGTTTTTACCTATTCCGGTGTTCCCTGTAAGCAAGCAAGCAAGAAAGAAAAATGCAAATTTAGTAAGTTGAACTTGACCCACTCCGCGGTTTCCGATTGAGTTGATATTTGGCATAGTACTTATTATCGAGCTAAATCTTATTTACAGTGTATTTAATTTTTCGACTTGCTACAATGATATACTTACGGTGAGAAAGTGGAATCATTCGTTTGTCGTTGACTGTACTTTGAGTGTACCTCAAAGTATATTTAACTTACTTTTTAGGAAAAGTAAGTCAAATATACGTTGAGGTGCACCTTACATGTGCACAGAAAATCACAAATATTTTCTAGTATCAAAACCATAATTCTTACTACACAAAGTGTGACCAGCCCAAGATTTTTTGAATCGTCCGCCAAACATTTGGGTAAAATTTGGTTAGCCAGAGATATGGAATAAGCTATCTATATATGTACTTATTTATTACATTTAGATATAGTACCCACACATTTTCAAACGGATTATTTAAGTGGTTCACTGGGTACACCTATGCAGTATCAATTGGGTGTCAATTAGCCCTTTATAATGGGTCAGATATATTTCAATGCATGCTCATTTTCTACTTTGATAAGCTTCGTGTCGTTTCATTTCTCATTTTCTTCCCCCGTTTAAGTTTTTTCAACCAATAAACGTGAAGCAGAATCCAATTACTGGGAAAATAAAAAGCTAACAGACACCGATCTTGTTTACCGCGAAGGCAGGTATGTAAATTCATTTACCCAAGTTGACTTTCATGACTTTACAAAAATCCTACCTTCTTTTTTACATTCATTCTAGTCGGGAAGGAACTATAATAAGTTCTTCGTTATAGAAATATTTTGTTGCTATATTTAAATGCCAATAAAGGAACTAGGTAGGTATACCTACCTACTCGTATAGAAAAGGTAGTTTTAAGCATATTACGCGGTGATGTGTTTCGGACCATTAGTAGAATGCCTCTAAGGTTTCCGCTCATTATTAGGCATGGTTGTCACGGATCTTGGGGTCAAACCGTATAATGATACATACAAAAACTTTTTGTGAATACATAGACACGCTGTCTATGAATATTTCCATTGCCAAATAGATTCGTATGTACAGTCAGCTAAGTACTTAGCATACCTATGCATACAGTTAGGCAGGGCAGTGGTATGGGTATGCAACTAACTCACTTCGAACTGCGCCATATACTAAGTATTTGTAATGTTAACATTATTTTAATTCTTCCTGCAACAGGGGAGCGGGTGACGCAGGACCGGTCATTGTGGCACTCTTTGAGGGAGGCCTATGTCAGCAGTGGACGTCTATCGGCTAATATGATGATGATGATGATGATGATGATGATGAACGTCTTATAGCACAGATAAAGGAAAAATTGCGAAAACCGTAAATTTTTCGTTACATCATACAATAAAAATATTTTTAATAATTTACTTATATACCTACAGGTTTGTACGGAACCCTCGGTGCGCGAGTCCGACTCGCACTTGGCTGGTTTTTTTATTCGTTGTATTACCATTCGGTTACACAAACGCACATACACATTTGCTTAATTAATCAAATAATATATCACCTAATTCTAGAAATAGAAATCTTTATTGTATAACTGTGTAAGAAGAGTGTACAAAGTTGGCATGGTAGTAGAAAGTATCCACAGCTACCCGCTACGGGCGTACAATGTTTATAGGATAGCCTAAAGTGGTTAAAATAATTACTTATTACATTCTTTAATAAAACTTAATCATTGCTACTTAACTATGAGCATTTAAAAAATATTCATTTACATTGTAGAACTCTCTATCTATTAACCAACTTTTAAGCTTTTTCCTTCAAGCATTTTAATATTTATTGGAAGGAAGTTAAATACTTTTATGGCAGTGATGTATGCGCTTTTTTGTACATTGAGTTATTTACTCTAGGAAGAGAAATGTTATGTTTGTATTGCATTCTTAGATTGTTACGCAATGAACATTTATTTATGAAGCATTCCGTGTGGTTTTTAACAAACAAACATAACTCCAATATGTAAATGCCAATCAAAGTAAGAAAGCGCTTCTCTTTAAAAGTATTGCGAAGAGTCTGACGATTATGCATACGATATATTGTGCGCAAGCATCTTTTCTGGAGAACAAAAGTCGATTGCACTCTGACTGAGTTTCCCCAATATATGATACCATATTATATGTCAGCAACGGATATACGCTCCCATAGTAAGCATTTCTAACAATGGTTTCCGAACACGTTCCCGCCAGTATTGATAGGGCGTAACAGCAGCTTGATATTTTATTATTGATTTTCTCAATATGAGATTTCCAGTTTAAGAAGGGATCGATCGTTACTCCTAGGAAGTTTATACTATTAACTTCTTGAATTTCGGAGCTAATTTCTAGAGTTAAAGGTTTGCAAGCAGTCCTTTGATTTCGAAATTGCACTAGTTTCGTTTTTTTTAAATTGATTTTTAAGTTAAGTGAGTGAAGCCACTGAACAACTGAGACTAGAGTAGAATTTATATTCAGCTGTAAATCAGCAGGGGAAAAATTTCCTGAAAACAATAGAGTTGCATCATCAGCAAACAAGACACAGTTCATCAACAATTCCTGGGAGTTCGTTTATGTAGATCAGAAAAAGAAGCGGTCCTATAACACTACCCTGAAGCACACCTAACTTTACAGTCTCGAACCTAGATTGAACATGTTCTACTGTTTTGGTATATCTGTTATAAGTTTTGATCACTGTGGCTTGTTTCCGATTGCTCAAGTAACTTTTAAATAGTGCAAGTGCTAGACCTCTTATGCCATAGTTCTCAAGTTGACGCAGTACTATTTTGTGCACCACACTAAATTCTCTAAATAAATTCAATGTATTTATTACATGTCTGTTTCAATTAGTTCAAAGTTAAGAGCCTTAATATAATCTACGCTTTAACTTTTTTCATTGTGTAACGTCAATTACCCATACATTTTATATGGGTAACTTTCGTTACACAATGGACTGGAAAATCATGTCTGTTGTATGGGAGCACCAGTCCGACTCGCACTTGGCCGGTTTTTTAGTATTTGTTGTTCTAGCAGCAACAGAAATACATAATCTGTGAAAATTTCAACTCTCTAGCTACCACGGTTCTTGAGATACAGCCTGGTGACAGACAGACGGACGGACGGACGGACGGACGGACGGACTGACAGCGAAGTCTTAGTAATAGGGTCCCGTTTGCACCCGTTGGGTACGGAACCCTAAAAAATGTGGATACACCGAGAGTCGCAATTATTTTTGATAAAGTTAATAAATAAAAAGGTAAGGAAATATGAATAACTCCATAGGTACCCGGAACGGTACAGTAAATGCTAGTTCCAGAGTGAAATACTTAATACATATTACATGTTAAACAGTAAATATTCTGAGAAATTCAATGTGAACGAGACTTCGCATTCCAACGGCGTCGGTACACATTCCGAGACTGGTACAGTCGGCTCCAACTTTCCGTTGAAAACTTTAACTCCACGTTAAGGGGCAAGATGTCCATCCTTTTCTTGTCCCAACTTTTAAATGAAGCTTGGTCGTATTGTTTCTATTGCCCTTTTTAAACTGCTTGGACAACTCGGTTCTTTGCAAGTTGTACTAAGTTAGATTCACCTTGGACAAATATTTCACGACCTAAAAGCCAACACAGAAACTGACTACACATTCAGTGCCCAGAATCGCTACGCGCTACGCTCGTAGCCGATCCCGTGGTTTTCCTCGTATGCAGCGGAAAGCGACTACGGCGTAGGGACGCATATGTGTCGTCACGGGCTGGGAATGGGTTAAGTATCAATAACGCAGTATAATGGTCACATAGGTATTTTCGATAGGTCAAGTCAACATATGGATGGATAGATTTATTTCATTTCATTTCATTTATTTCATGCATAATCAGGTACATTAAATTACATAGATGTTGGTTGCAAATTAAGAGGCACTGATACCCCGGTAGGGCATTGCAAAAGATCTTACAAACTAAATTCACATCATTTTAAATTTAACGTCGTAAAATATAAAATCAGCATGCTTATTCTTATTATTAAATACATTTTGGAAGTCATTGAGCGAGATATTGATTCATTGCAATTTTCAGTATAAATGTCAAAGATTTAATAGATTTACTTAAAAATAGGTAATATAACTTATCAAGTACTTAATGTCATGCAATGTCAGTCATAAACTCCTGGATTGAGTAGTATGCTTTTCTGATAAGGAAATTTTTAAGTTTCTTACAGAATACAAGATATCTGTCCTCCGCTTTTATGTCTTCTGGTATTTTATTATAAATTATGACAGATCTATACAATGGGCCTTTTTTTTATCATATCTATACTTTTTAAAGACTCAATTTGTCTACTATCGTAACTGATTCGAAAGTCTAAGGGGTATTGTTATTGGTCAGAGAATTTATATTGGTAACTTTCGTAACAGTTAGAAATTAATAAAATTACAGACCAAATAAAAGTCCAAGTTTTTTTTTAAATCCTTCACCATTTTACGTGTAAAATATTGTAACCGTTTCTAGTGACAATGTTATTTTATATACTTTCGCGACCACTTTAATTTAGTTGGTAGTGACCCTGAATACAATGTTGGTGGTCCTGGTTCATATCCCTGAATGGGCAATTATGTGTGTGATGAGCACAAATAGGTAGGGGAGAGTGGGTAACAGTGGATCACTTTTTTTTGAAGTTCCACAAATCCGAAGTTTTTGCCTAAATAAATGATCTATGATATGTAATCATAAGACTCGTCCCTAATCTATAAAAAACAAGTGCAATTATTGGCAAAAACTGAATAAACTTACAAGTTATAACAACTTTAAGAAAAAATGGGGAATGATCCACTGTGACCCGGGGATGGGTCATTATGGATTTTCTCATGGGTGACAGTGTATCGCCTGGGGTACTCTGGATCTATTAAAAAAAAGATCAATAAAAGATTGTCAAACAGTCTTATAAAAAAATAACAAGTCATAAAAATAACACTGGTCTCTTTATCCTAAACTAATCAACATTTTATTTAAATAAACAACAGTTTATCTCTTTTAGTTTCCATGTAGAAACATTGTTGATAACTCAATTATTAAAATTAAAATATTAGTTCTTCAGTAATCAATAACAAAGACTTGAATAGGAACATTGTTGATAATTCAACTATCAAAAATAAATTAAAAAACTTCTTCAGTAATCACTAACAAAAAAAAAACATTTTCTGATATCTCTACTATCTCCTTTTCTTGCTTAGTAAATATCTTATGAACTGCATAATTAGGTGTTAGCCTCACTGGTTTTGCAGGATCAGGGTTCTTTGTAATCGATATAACGTTGTATTATGGAATACCAGTAGATATAGTCACAGCTCATATTGTTTGGCTATTAGATTTTTGTTCTAAGGCGTTACTCATCTGCTCTTCAGTGTGAAGTCCAATCCTAGTTTTTCTTACCTACAAAGAAGTACAAAACAATTTTAGTTTCACGCTGTCTGTGTAATTTCCATTTGGGTCACACTGGATCACAGTCCACTGTGACCCAAATGGAAATTATTCTCTGTGACCCATAGGCCGTTATAACAAAAATAAAATAAAATAAAAACTACTAATACCCAAGCCAAAACTACATTACCCACAACGGATTTAATAAATAACAAGTTCAAAGTTACCCACTCTCCCTACTTGTTCCTGAGTCATGGATGGTTTTCTTTGTATTTTATAGTATTTATATATCCATTTAAGTATTTATATCGTCTTCTAGTACCCATTGTACAAGCTTTGCTTAGTTTGCGACTAGGATGATGAGAGTGTAATGCTGTCCTCGAAAAAAATACAGTTATTATATAATAATATGACCAAAAACGTATTTCAAACCATGCTCTCCTTGCTTATGATACCTAACACGCATGTAATATAATCGGATTGAACATTAGTAAATATATGTATGTCGCAGAATGGAGAATGGATGAAAATATCAGAACTGCCTGAATGTTTTTTTGGTGATAGGAATACCTTCCTTGGCACCAGAAAAAAGTTTCAGATTTTTCAGTTGCGTCAATTATTTTTGAAAAATATAAACCGTTTCCTCACTTACTTTTTTGGGGTCAAGGACGGTCAATATACACTTTCCTCGATTCGTCTCATATTACAATTTTTTTTTAATATCTTTGGTAATCTGACACTGTTAATATAGTGTCATTGCCAGTGTCAGTTTATCACAGATATTTAAGATATTTTTTTGTAATATGACACGGATCGAGGAAAGTGCCGTCCTTGAGCCAAAGCGTAAATGAGGAAACTGTTTATACTTTTCAAAAATAATTGACGCAGCTAAAAAATCTAAAACTTTTTTCTGCCGCTAAGGAAGGTTAATTCTATCACCAAAAAAATAATCAGGGACTTCTAAAATTTTCATCCATTCCCAATTAAGACCCAGACATTGTCACACCTATGTACTTTTATCTTCAGTGGATATATTTACGGAATTCATTTATCGGCCAAACATCACTCCACGTCGAATCGAAAATGCTCCATTTGCATATTCATGGACGTGCACACGAGGTATAGATAGTTTTAAAATGGTTTACGAAAATAATAGGCTGCCACCCAACACTATATTATTTCAGACCCTGTGCACGGTTTCCATTGATGTTAGTTTTAGTTCTTTTGGTGTTTCAAAAAACATTGCAACTTTAATAAATACACTCAAAAGTACTTTTGTACGGAAATTCTTAACAATATGTACTTTCTTTGTTTGTTTTATACTTCAACATCGTTAAATAGCTATACCTAAACGAACGTAATTCATTAAAAAAAGAAACGGATAATATATAACAAGCTTCATTATCCCTTACATACTTAACTTACTTGCAAACTTTATTATAGTAAATTGCTACATACTTGGAAAGTATATAGGTAAGTGGGAGTTGTAAGCACTTGCTAACAAAGTTATGTTCAAAGATCCATATTTATTTCCGCGTTCCTTCGACTTTTGATTTTGATACATTGCTTTGAAGCTTATTCAGTCGAATGATTTTAAGAGATCCCGACCAATCGACCAATCGTCCAATAATATTACCGTCGTATGTTGTTTTAGAGACTATTTGTAAATAGGGAACATTATTTCATGTTTCAAATAGTTATGCGATAAATTATTTTTCTTTAGGTTCAATAATATGTTCAAAGAAAATTCGCGAAGGTAAAACTAATCTTTAGTCTTGCAAATGAATCTATTTTATCTTAAATTCATGACTTAGGTGTCAATTATATAATTTAATTACTAGGTATTATCGGTAACCAGAACTGAAACTGAAGTTACTTAATTTCGTGGAATTACAAAAAAAAATACACAAGCTAACATGCTGTGCATTTTTGTGAATGCGTACATTTTACTGTCTATATATAAGTACCTAGTACAGTCAAGTGCAAAAATATGTATCGATTTAATCCTCTCATAAATATGTACCGAAACCTTAATCCGCTGACATAAGAGCGATGGGACATATTTATGAGTAAGTTGTATGCATCCATATTTTTACACTTGACTGTATCCGTGTGCTTTCTCATACCTACATTTACTATATTAGAGATGGATGGGATCATAGAAATTTATTTCTCTGATATGACACCTAGGTACTTAACAATAATATCCATAAGGCCTGTGGCAAGTCCCATTCACGCATCGGAGGTAGCCTGAGATCCCGTTGCTGTAGTAAGGAACTTGCCCTAGGAAATTGCCCCTGAAATGAAAAAAGAGATACCTAATTAAATAATTTCCTTACTTAGTGCATTAACAATTCAAAACTATAAAATCTGCTATTCTCGGCGTCTAGAACAAATACAGCAGAGCTGAATCACGCATGAAAATGAAGTACGAGTAGTAATGAAAAAGAAAGAAGGTGATAAAAATGGCGTAAAATAATCCAAAGTGTAGGACCTACTTTTTGGATTATTTTACGCGTATTCCTTGTACGGTCGACGCCAAAAATACGTTTACACTATTCGCCTTATTGCAATGGAATAAGGTGCAAAAGTGAAAACGTATTTTTGGCGTCGACTGTACACTTTAGATTATTTTAGGAGCGAGATATTATCTTTATCAAAATAGTTGACAATATGAAACTCATCATAATAACATATCTTGTATGTCATGAAAAGAAGATAAAATGCGAACTTAATGTCGTTAATCATTATTTACCAGCCAACCTTAAGCATTTGATTCAGATACGCATATAATAATATGTACTGAATAAATAGGTTCATATTTCGTGATCTATTTTCGCGCTTGGAGCGAGACTTAGTACATTCACTTTTAGCTTGTAAACATGAAACTTAGTGGGACTGAACTATTCCAATCCCAGAATGAACTACATTGTATATAGAAGTTTCCAGTCTGGAAATTGCCAATAAACTATAAAGAACTAAGTTTTAAATATCCAAACATCTAAACATCTAAACATCCAAACACCCAGTTTCGCATTTTTTAAATTTTAGTGGGAGATATATATATGGGTCGTTCTTCTTTTCGACCGACAATAGCCTGTCCTTCGTCTTACTACGGCATCTCATTTGAGTAATGATTTTACGGTTTTATAATGTTCGAAAATGAACGTCCATATTATTTTATTAATTAGTATTAATTTAATATTTTAGTTTCTCTAACTAGCATTTTTTTTAAACGTATTTTTATCGTAGAAGTCCGTGACAGAGTGGTAAACCAAAATGTTGTCCCCACTGAAAGAGTCCACTTTGTCACATATTTTTTTTAAAAACTAACCGTAAACAAATATGTATATTGGCCGGAAAGGAAACTTTAATTAGTGTTAATGAAGAAACCAATGCATTTTTTTTTAAATCGCACTTCAAAATCACAATTTTGGATAGTTCAAAAATCAAAAAAAAAGGAAAACCTCGATTCATTGTCGGTAAAAAAGAAGAACGACCCATATATACATATAATATAGAATTTTAATTTTGGTTATAAATTATACGGGCCCAAATTTCACTCAAATCCGTTCAGTAATTCTTTCGTGATTGAATAGCAAAAATCCAAGCATCTATTTAAATATACAACCTTCAAATTTATAGTAAAACTAGCTTTTACCCGCGACTTCATCCGCGTGAAAGTCGTTTATGTCGTACCTCCATACAAACTTCCGCCCCTATATGATTTCCAGGATAAAAACTATCCTATGCCCTTCCCCGAGATTCAAACTATCTCCAGACCAAATTTCATCTTAATCGGGTCAGCTATTCAAGCATGAAAAGGTAACAGACAGATAGACAGAGTAATTTTTGTATTTATAATATTAATTATATAGGATTTAGACTCAAAAGGGACTAAGTAGTGATACAGCATTTTTTCACTAAAGGTCACGTAGAATAAAACCTAACTTATCTTGTATTACTTCATTGTTCTACCAACCATGCAGAAATGATACCTACATCTATGATCAGATATGAGACGATCACGGTCGGTGCATGCAACTGAGAAATCAAAGGAAACCTCCCAGTGCATAGTAGTTAATCAATAAGCTGTATCAATCCTTCCTTTATCCTCTGGTTCTGCATTTTTAGCTTTTCAATCGACGGTACACATTTCTCTGTTTACAGTTTACGTACAGGATATTGCGCAATCAATTTGAAATTGAAAATAAGGAGATTTTCCAATAGGTAAGCCTCGCTTAGATTTCGTTTTGCAAACGCTGGAGCACTATAATACATACAGATTTCTACTTTAAAATCAAAAAGAAAATGTGCTAGCACTAAAAGTTCAATTGCAACAAAGAATGAAAAAAATATAATACATAGGTAGGAAGAAATATGATGTGGCCAAGTAAAAAAAAAACTACTTTTGATTTAGATCTCTTACATCTTACATAAATGATAATATTTGATAAATTATTTTAATTCAAAAATAATGCATTCTTTTGCCTAGGTAGACTCTATTTCTAGGGCCGTTAGGACGTGTTCCATATTTTTGCGCTATGTTACGCCAGATATTAATGCTGGTCAGTGTACTTTGCTATAATATTTGAAATAGCATTAGCCTGCGACCTATATATACTTATACCCCCAATTTTACCGCCTTTTGGGCACACGACTTCCCTTAGGAACAAACATAATTGGTTGCACAATATGATTTACGCCGTCCACATTATGCAAATATGTAATTACTTAAATTCAAAGTAACATTAAAAGCCGTAGAGGAATTTCCACAAACAACAGCCGAGTCCTAATAATGCTTAGGTAATATAACTTACGTGGGTGCGTAATTACAGACAAACAGCGTAGTGGTCAGCCCGTCCACTTTCTTCTGCGAGATCCCGCAGCCGACGTGGGTGGACTCCGCCCACACCATCTGAAATATAAATGTACACGCGCGTTATACCACACAGGTACCTAATTAGTCGGCTCTAGTTTACTGACGATCATTGTTAACCGACCGGATCAAGTGTCAATTCGAGCAAACAAGAATAGAGTTTATACATTTGACGTCGTAACCGCAGAATAAGTCCTTATTCCTGTTTGGTTGGATTGGGACTATAATTGATATCTTAACTGGCAATGGCAGTCTCTTATCATTGCAACGAAAAATATCATGATCCTAAAATGAAAATCGTTTTTATTTGTAATTTATCAATAAAACTTTCTAACATACGCGGACTTATATCAAAGTTATCAAATGCAAAAAGAGTACGGTGAATATTTTGCTCCATTCCCATCAAGTCAGAGACTAACTAATTGCAATAGTCGACCGCCATGTATTTTGATGCTATGCATGCAAATATTTCATACGAAACATTCCCCAGGGCTGTTATTCGGAACGCGTCAATGCGCCTCACCTCACCCGTAACGCCTAACGAATCTAAACCTCTACCTACGCTTAATTACTATGAATCGCGGCGTCATGATGTATTTGTGGTTTAACGTTGAGGTGCGCTTAAAACAAGTTACAGAATAGCGGGGTTGTTACCTGTGTGTAGTGACCGATAGGTCGCGGCGTAACGAGGCTGTATGGCTCAAATCCGTAATTCTGGTGTTCGCTAAACCAGTCGTCCAGGGCTTCGTCGATGTTCGGAATTACCGGCACATAGAACGGCCGCGGCAAATTGTTTACGAACACGTTTTCACCAACCAAGCTCCATCTTTCAGAACCTAATGAAGAAAATAAAAATATACGAGAAATAAGAGAGCTTCATAAATCAATCATAAATATGTTAATTACTTATCTGTAAATCTGCATTATATAGACTTATAGCGGTTTACCAAATTTCATGCTATCTACAATTAAATTGTCATTTGTTTAATAGAATATGCAATTTTTTT
The DNA here is from genome assembly GCA_932294315.1 of Epinotia nisella. NCBI lineage: Eukaryota > Metazoa > Arthropoda > Insecta > Lepidoptera > Tortricidae > Epinotia > Epinotia nisella. The sequence goes on from OW028680.1 coordinate 11,218,393, forward strand.
GGTATCCAATCAATTCATAAAAATCGTTTCATTAATATTCATTTTAAAAACAACGTTCGGCAAACCAACGATTAACAAATTAGTTGTTTCATAAAATATTGTTTTACAAATAGTTCATATACATTATTTAGTTGAAAAAAGTAATAATCTTTTAAAGTGTATCATTTGCTAAAGGAATATTTGTCAAATAATTATTTATACATAGTATGAGCATTTTGAGGAATGATATGTTTGTGAATCGTTGTTTATAAAATGATCATTTATGAAATGTTGTTTATGACATGATGATAAACCATTTTTTTCATTGGAATCCCGGCCCCGCCGGTTGAAAAACTTCTTATGTGTGGTATAGGTATGTCTACTTTTTACAAGTGCGACGGGTTCTTTGAACCTTAAACAGTTATGTAATCCATGAATTAATTACAACAGGTTAATTACCTACGGTCCTGTTTGGATTATGGCCGAAGATTCCATTTTCAGCCCATCTCGTTGCTTTTTCTGCTAGTTCTTCATCCCACACCTAAATAAATAAACATTTTAATTAAGTACCAACGCAATGGATAATGGAATAAAATATCAGAAGTGCATGATTATTTTTTTGGTGATAGGAATAATCTTCCTTAGCACCAGAAAAAAGTTTCAGATTTTTAGTTGCAGCAATTATTTTTGAAAAATGTAATCAGTTTCCTCACTTACGTTTTGGATCAAGGACGGCACTTTCCTCGATCCGTCTTATATTACAAAAAAAATCTTAAATATTTGTGATAAACTGACACTGAAATTACAGCTTTCTAGTAGGTAGTAAGGGTCATTGAGCTAAGCCGAAATCGGACAGACAGACGGACATGGCGAAACTATAAGGGTTCCCTGTTGACTACGGAACCCTAAAAACACACCATGCTAGCTAGGCTGTAATCTTGTTGAAATTGTTCTGAAATCAATATTGTTTCTCTTCAGTTTCATATTTTGCAGCTGTTAGCTGACGTAAATGAGTGACTCACGATCACGATACTTACTTTGGGGTTGATTCGTAACAATTCGTAAATAAATATTGTTTTCCAATTGCACGAGAGAGCGAAACGAACGAAATTCTCTGCTTCAGCTTGGACCAAAATTTATTTCGTATGTCGTACGTCCGGATGTCCTTCTGTTCTCCCTAGAGCTCGCATTTTTTAACCGATTCTCAAGAAATTTTGTGAGCAGGTTCGATAATTGTATAGAATTAGCTTCTGGCCGCGACTCCATCTGCATGAAACTCATTTATATTGTAGCTCCATACATACCTTCACAATGGGGGCATTTCACCCCCTTAGGGAATGATTTCCGGAATAAAAACTATCATATGTCGTTCTCCGGGACTCAAATTATCTCTGTACCAAAATTCATCTAAATCGGTTTAGCGGTCTTTAAGCGTGAAAAGGTAACAGACAGACAGACAGATAGACATTCAGACAGACAGACACACTTTCGCATTTATAATATTAGTAGGAATATGGTTTTTTTGTCGATTTAGTTTTTGGATTTTTTTCAAAAACAAATATTACTTAATAAAACACAGACTCGAGTTCCACAGCTCACCGCAGAGCCACTACACAGTGTTGGTGTGTAGGTATTAAACCTAAATAATCCTAAAAAACGTGATGCAAGTTTCATTGAATTCTAAAAATCTTCATTCCTGAAGTCAAGATGCTTAGATTTTTTTCTAACTTTTACATTTCGATTATCGCTCGTATATGTACGCCTAACACTTTCACCGCCAGGCACACTTCTAGCGCGCGCCTACGCCGTAGGCGCTTTCCACTACTTAGCGGGAAAACCACGGGATCAGCTACGAGCGTAGTGCGTTACGAATACGTTGCGAATGTGTTAATTGTGGTAGTTGTAATACTTGTAATGCACTCACCATGTATATCATATTGGCGGCTGTAGGTTGCCGCGGCACCGCGCCCCGCGCCACCCTTTGGCGTCGCACATTATGTCCGTCCACGAACTGCTTAATCTGACCACATGACAGCTGAATTCCTATAATTGCAAATTATTAATGCTGCGGAATTTTTTCGCAAATGACTAAAATAATGATGGTCACAACGCTTCTTAGAGCGGCATGGTATTTGTTGACACGAGCACCTAAAACGTATGAAAATAATGTTTACTTTTCATACTGCTCCGAAACAATATTTACGATCAACCCCGTTCCCACACACAAAAATTCCGATGAGTCATTCGTCCGAAACCATCATTAGTCCGAAATTTCAAAATTCCGAACGCCATTTTTCGGAATATTGAGTACCTAGGTTAGGTTAGAATTATATCCTAAATTATAAAAAAATCTTTTAGTGGAACATGCTTTTCGGAATTATGAAATTCGGAAAAATATGCTTCCGGATAAAAAATACTCTTTGGAATTATGTAGTGTTCCCGTTTCATACATTTGACATAAATATATCTATCGGCTCCGATAGGTACTGACAATATATGGTCGAAGGGGTAAGCTTGCTCTTATTACATAACTGACTATCAAAACTTTTGACACAGGAGTGATTCACTTGTAAATTTAATCCATAATGAATTTGTGAAAGTCAGTTTTCATAATTTGGAGATTTACAAGTATTGTCAGATAACTACGAACAGATCTCATCCTAATTAATCTAATTATTTATGCTAACCGAAAAATCATTCATTTTATAAATATTAAATCCAAGTAGTTAGGACATAGTAAGTGTAAAGATACTGAAGATCCTGCTCATAACTATGCATACGTGCATACGGGCTATCGAGCGGCGAGCGGAGCTGCATGATTAGTCCAGGCAATGAACTGACAACTTGTATGGAAAAAAACCGGCCAAGTGCGTGTCGGACCACGCAAAACGAAGGGTTCCGTGCCTATTAAATAGGTCGTATCGTCACAGAAATTTTACGGCACTTACGTCCTTTTCTTTGAGGAAGGCAGTTTTTCAGCAATATCTCGAAAACCTCTGAACCGATCTTGTCCAAAACAATTTTCGGTGAATGAAATTAATAAGCCCTATGTCCATGAATTTTTTCATATTTTTAAAATACACCGTTCAAAAATTAGAGGGGGGGGGACAGAATTTTAGTGACTTTCGGGGTGATTATCTCCGACCCTATTCACTTAATCAAAAAAAATGCCAAGAAACCTTATATTTATTTTGAAAGGCCTATCGATTGATGTGCCACACGGGGGGTCACAATGAAAAAAAATTTTTTGACTTTTAGTTTTATGTATGGAGTGCACCCCTAAAAAAATTTTTTTTGTCATTTTAATTACAAAACTATGTAGCGGCTAACAAAATACATCTATCCTCAAAATTTTATTCAAATATACCTTATGGTTTTTGAGTAAAATGCCTGTGACATACGGACAGACGGACAGACGGACAGACGGACAGACGGACAGACGGACATGACGAAACTATAAGGGTTCCGTTTTTGCCATTTTGGCTACGGAACCCTAAAAATGACAGATTTGGAAATAATTTATAATAGCTAATTTTTTTAATGTAACGGATATATTATCAATTAAATAGTTTCCTAGAGGCAAAATCCAACAAAAAATCAGACATCAAAAAAATCAATATTTAATTAGCTCCTAAAAAGTCCGGATAAATATTAATATATTTTTAGGGTTCCGTAGCCAAAATGGCAAAAACGGAACCCTTATAGTTTCGTCATGTCCGTCTGTCCGTCTGTCCGTCTGTCCGTCTGTCCGTCTGTCCGTCTGTCCGTCTGTCCGTCTGTCCGTATGTCACAGGCATTTTACTCGAAAACCATAAAGTGTATTTGAATAAAATTTTGAGGATAGGTGTATTTTGTTAGCCGCTACATAGTTTTGTAATTAAAATGACAAAAAAAAATTTTTTTAGGGGTGCACTCCATACATAAAACTAAAAGTCAAAAAAAAATTTTTCATTGTGACCCCCCGTGTGGCACATCAATCGATAGGCCTTTCAAAATAAATATAAGGTTTCTTGGCATTTTTTTTGATTAAGTGAATAGGGTCGGAGATAATCGCCCCGAAAGTCACTAAAATTCTGTCCCCCCCCCTCTAATTTTTGAACGGTGTATTTTAAAAATATGAAAAAATTTATGGACATAGGGCTTATTAATTTCATTCACCGAAAATTGTTTTGGACAAGATCGGTTCAGAGGTTTTCGAGATATTGCTGAAAAACTGTCTTCCTCAAAGAAAAGGACGTAAGTGCCGTAAAATTTCTGTGACGATACGACCTTTTTAATAGGCACGGAACCCTTCGTTTTGCGTGGTCCGACACGCACTTGGCCGGTTTTTTTATCTTTATTTAGGTTCATTTACATTTGCTTTAAGATATTCAATATAAATAAAATATAAAAGACAATTAATGTTTAATTTAAATCTATAAAATTACTTCCGGGTGGAAAGTTTGTTGGATTCTTGAATAAAGCATCTTAGAATAACGTTTTAGAATGAAATAAACAAAAAAAACGCTATTATAAATTAATGTTTTTCGAAACAGTATTTTGCCTGGAGTAGATAGGCTACTATGCGATGTGTTTCATCAGTCTCGACTCACTCTACCCGTCCCTCATATTTACAATCCCTACTTTAACTTTACCCTAAACTAAATATACGAAATCGGTGACCAGATTAATTCAGATCAGGCGGTGTGCCGGTAAGCCTCATAAATATCAGCCCGGAACGGTCTATTAGTCTCGACGTATTGAAATATTTGCCGCTCCAAGCCCAACGTGGCAAAACAGATGAGTGCTACAAACATGCCAGAATCATCTAGATACGATTGAATGTCTGTTATGATCTTGTTTTGTGCGATATTGTTATATGTGTCTTTATAGCAAAATTTAAAACGTTTTACCCATCTATCATACCTACGTCGAATTGAATTGACCGACTGGTTTAAATTAAAGAGCGGCTCAAGCTTACTTGATTTGCATTGTCATGAACCACGAATGCATTTAGCCCGGCGGCTAATGAGTTGTGTACGCGCATTAGGGTTGCCGCTTAGCCTAAGCCTAAGTTAGGCTTTAATTTTCGCTTTTATTAAATTGATTGTTACACAGATAATTTTCACACCGCACTTATTGAAAAAAAAAACATAAAAATTCAACAAAACCATTAGGTACTGACGACCGTTTTAGCCTAGTTGGTAGTGACGCTGCCTCCGAAGCTAGAGGTCCTGGGTTCGAATCCCGGTAAGGGCATTTATTTGTGAGTAAAATAACTCAGTTCTTTAAGGGAAACGGAACTAATAAGGAGGCTGAAGTTAACAGTATTATACATCATATATCACCAGCGCTAGGGCTTGCCACGAATTACACGATAGTTACCGATATGTTTCAATAAATAAAATGAATTAAATACTCACTGCACCCGATAAACCCCGAAACCGAAATATAAAAAGTAAAAACAGAGCAAACCTGATAAGTTATATTATTATGGTTACTTACATTTATTTCAAAGCTTAATATCATTTGACAGAAAATAAATGATTTTATATTATAAGTAACTTACTTTGAGGATTTACACTATACACGTCCAAAAATAAGGATGAAAAATTAATCAAAAGAAGCAAAAATATTTTATCAAACTGAAAATTAAACCAAGAATCCATTTCAAAAAGTTACTTCTGCTGCTGGCTGATATTGACTGTAAATAATTAGTGATCATATCTCACTTTATAAAGGTGAATAATCCATTTCATCCATTTGTGTAAATATATTGCGCAGAAAACATTCCAACTAGCGTATATTCACGTTAAAATTCAAGCTAGTTAAATATGTAATTAAGTCTCGAATAAATTAACTGGAAAGGTTTAATACGCCACGTATTTTAATTTACATTTATTTTTAATACATAAGTAGTCCCTTGAAGAGTAGAATACCAGAAATAATAAATAAATAAAATAAAATCGTTTACTTGGATAACTTAAATTAGGTTTTACTAGGGGCGATCAATAAGTTTTGAGAATCGGCATGATTACGTCCCATTATGATAATTTCCGATTGTTGGTCATACTGTGTCACTATTCATTAATACAATGAATAAATAAAAAAAGGTTAGTATTCATTTGTTTTTCTTTAATAGCTAAACAAAGATGATGGTATTATAGAACAAATTCTGAGGTCACTTAAATGGGAGGATATTTTATTATATGTTAGGGGCAGTGTTGGCAAAATTCTGGTGTGATAATCAAAAAAATGTTTTTTAAATTAGAAGTTTATCTATTTTGATGCCACAAAATTAAAAAATCAAACTCTTGTTATCATTTTTTTAAGGCACAGCTCACCTAACAAAGTTCAAGGTAGGGTTTTCTAGCCATCTTTTTTTAAATGGCTTTTTAGTAGGTAGTTTTTTTTTTGTAGGTCACATATATATGAAAATAAATACGAAGGGAGAGTGAATCATCATAATTAAAGAGCACTGAAACTATTTCGTCTAAGAAACGAACAAAGAAAAAAAAATACTACTTCTATGAGTTTTTTTTTTGGGCTGTGCTTGCCGATTATTAGGTCTGCTGTTCAGGCTTGTGAAGTCTATACAACTAGTTACCTACCGTTTAATCTAGACCAACTCTTTAACTATTACTTATAATTCTTTGATATTGAAAACTCTTCAATGAAATAGGTACAATTGCGTCGATATAAAAAATAAGCCTCATAACGACGATCAAAAGTTTTTTTTTTGAAGCGAAGCAAAAATATTTTCTGCATAATAAATATGCACGTAAAATAAGAAAGAGCGCATTTGAAAATTGAAAATTATACGGCACCAATAACTTCTGTTTTTCATACCGATTCTCAAAACTTATTGATCAACCCTCGTATAAATGCCGGCAAACAACTGCGCAAAGGCGAATCGTACGTGCAAGTGCAAACTGCCCCCCCACTTCGTCCCGCAAGTTCAAGTTGTTTGCCGGGAATTGTACAATAGTGGTTGAGGCCTCCTAGTAGGTTTTCATGCACCTGTATCAGGAGGTCTCGCTCTTCACGTTAAATAATTAAGTACATTTTAGCAGTGTCTTAGGCTATTTTTGAGTAATTTTAAACGATTTTGTAAATTATTACATAATTATAGTTTGATTTTGTATCTAAAACTAGTGCTAGATGCTTTAGAAACATTTATATAGGTACTAGAAGACAACAATATTCTACATATTGTTGTCTTCTAGTACCTATATAAATGTTTCTAATAGAGCACCTTGATAACCAGATCGGAAAATTGTAATATATCAAATCAAATATACGACATATAGACTGCTCAATTCCACAAGGAAGTGTGTTAGGTTGCATACTGTTCCTAATATGTGTAAATGTAGGAAGAAGGGCTGTGATTTTAGCAATCTATATTTGTATTTTGATACTGAAGTCAGACTATGGAAAAGTAAATAGTAAAAAAAAATCTTATAAAATGTAGCCTAATGTTACCCGGAGCATAATTTCGAATAGATTGACATCTCATTTATCAAAATCGGTTCAGCATCTCAAACGCTACGATGGAACACGCGTAAAATACAAATATAGACTGCTAAAAAAAACATTTACTTTACGCGTCCATCTTTGGGTCTCCAATTTACAATATGTTTACCAAATTTCAACTTAATCGGTCCAGTAGTTTTGGAGCAAATCGGCTGTGACAGACGGACAGACAGACGCACGAGTAATACTATAAGGGTTCCGTTTTTTTCCGTTTGAGGTACGGAACCCTAAAAATTACAAATTATGTCATTTTAACGCTGTTCGCTTAGGTATTGATTCAACACATACGTTACACAATTCAATTTGATTTAAAAGGGTTCCAAAAACAAATTGGAATAGGTACGTAACGTGGGTCTCGAATCGACCAGCATGCGGTCAATAGATCTAGACCTTGTTACATATACGAGTATGTACATTACAATTTTATTGGCCAAATTCGTTTACGTCTTATTATTTATTTGCATACTTAGTTGTGGTACCTATTGTACGATGGTGTGTATATTTTATATTTTCTATGGGGTAGTTTAACGTATTTCGATCTCTAATTACTTTTCAAAGTAATATTATGAAATGATTACGACACATCTTTCATATTTCTAATAAATAGTTTTTCTTGAAATGGCACGACAATTATCGTACCTACGATTTTTCTAATCTTAAATGGAAACATGTTTAAACAAGCTCTTATAGAAATTCCAAGCCGAGCGTAAGAATCCGTCTTTGAACATCGATAGATACGAATCAAAAATCTCTTTTGATATTTTACAGCGCTTCGTTCCAAGTGAACACATTAAAATATGACATGAATAGGCACTAATTTCCCTGTGTAGCAAAGAGGAGTATGTACCAAGTCGGATAGATTGGTGAGTTGAGCGGAAGTCGAGGGCGGGCGCTTCCGCCGACTCCTTCCGGCGGCGCGAACTGGGTTCGTATTCACAACGCTTATAAACTATTCACCCGAGGCGAACCAATATCTCCAACTACGTGCAACTGTTACGAATCTTGGAACAAGGTACAGCTAAAGTGGTGAGGTGATTCAGAGGTTGTGTGAACAACAGAAGCGAACCCTGATTCTATTACGCCGCACAATCGAAATGCAAGCAAATTATTGGTTTGGAAGCTTACCAACATCAGCAAATGGTATTTCACTCGCTATCGAACCTTTCAGTGGTTTGATAATTGATATAAACTCGGGGCTGTTTATATTTAAATCTACACTTACTAGTTAAATAATGAAGATAGGGTCACCGTTTTGCAACTAAACATTCAAACCCTCACAACTCTGAAATACTTCACACTTACGTACCCAGACATTATAAACTCAAATTTTCTGGAAGTTGCAAATCTTTCAGCTCCACAATCGTACACTCAGCGTCAAAATACTTTGTAGCAACCAAAGTAGTCAAATAGTTCGGTACACCATATATTTACGGTACACTATACTAACTATTTGGCCACTTTGACTGTTACAGAGTATTTAACGCTTAGTGTTCATACCACACTCATTTTGAAAATAACCGTTTCCATGCTACATCGTTTAAAATTAGAACCAAGAGGTCAAAACTCTGTTCTTAAAATAATTAAATCACTAAAGTCTGCTGCTCTGGGCGGTGATGATATCTCCTTAGACATGCTTGCTCTTAGCGCAATAGGGAACAAGCATCTTTTTTTATTTTATTACGAAAATCAAAAGTCAGTTCTCAAAATCTACTCAACACGGGCGGGAGTGAAGCAAGGGAAGGACGAGCAGGCGCGCGGGCACTCGCCTGTGATTCTCCGAGACAGATTGCGCGCCGCCAACGCATACACACTAGTAAATATGTCTATCACGTAATAGTACATTATTATAGAGGCCGGGAAACGAAGGGTTGCAGGCAAAGCAGATATAGACGGATAGGGATACGCGGCCGGCAACCCCGTTTTTTGCCAAGATTTGTATAGTGCTTTTCTCAAACTTGCAATGAAATAAGAAAAAAAGTAGTCACTTTGTTTTATTCGTAGGTTAACACAACTAAATAATACGTTTCTGAACAAAACATTATCAATGAGGACAAGTGTCAATCAAGCAGGAAATGACAGCTGTCAGTGCTGTCACATCATACATAACCTAGAATTGTGTCCCACTCCCACATTTCTTACTAACTATTATTCCGCTTATTCCGTAAATTAAGTATCAGTTTACTGTTAGGTACCTACTTCAACTTACATATATCTAACTATATAGACGAGGCACTACAACAATGCAAGAAAACAGACTTATAATTTTAATAATCATTTTTCAATTTACGCGCCATAATTTTTTTAAACCTGTTTGAAGTAACCTTTTACCCGATGACATTTACATTAGTTCTAATTTTTTTTTATGGTTGAATGCCAAGTCGTTGTGTCAGTCACAAATAGGAATGCGCGACCTAAGTGTCAGATTGACCTATATAAACACAGGTCGAGTGTATTGTCGGAATGAAGGCTCGTGGCAACGATGTCCCGGCGGTGACTCGTTATCGCCGCTTGTGTTTGCGCGCTGCGGTCGACAGATGGCATTCACATTCACACACGACCCGTTGTTATAGAATTGGAAAATGTTTCGCCTGGTAGCGCTTACGGTTTAGAATCGGATGTGTAGTTCGAAATAGGTTTAAGGCTATGTACTGTCCTTCAAAATTTTGTCACTCGCTCGCTACTTTAAGCTCGATAATCCTGATATGCTCTTTGCTCGCCTAGTATGACTAGATTTATGTCATACCGGATCATTATTTTAGAAAGGTGAACAATCCAGTTTTAGATTAATGTATTTTTCACCTCACTAGCTCGGAAAGACCTTTTTTATTCTTTAAAAACAGATAGCAAAACTGCATTTTATCCACATGTGTGCAAAGAATATTTGAAATCCGAACGTGTACGTGTTCCGAGCGTGTTGATCGTGTGTTAGTATGGATATGGATTATGTTTAAAAAAGTAACTAATTACTTTATTAAACATAATCCATATCCATACTAATATTATAAATGGGAAAGTGTATGTGTGTGTTTGTTTGTTTGTTTGTTTGTTTGTTTGTCCGTCTTTCACGGCAAAACGGGGCGACGAATTGACGTGATTTTTTAAGTGGAGATAGTTGAAGGGATGAAGAGTGACATAGGCTACTTTTTATCTCTTTCTAACCCCCCACTTCCCTAAAATGGGGGGTGGAAGTTTGTATGGAGCATTCCGCAATTTTCCAGGTAGAAAGCTAAAAATTGGTATGCGGACTATTTATGACTAACAAAAAAAATCGTGCATCATTTTGTTTTGGAAATCTGCACCTAACCCCTTAAAAGAGGGCGTGAAGTTTTATATGGGGGTCCAGATATGTAGAGTCAATAATTATGTAGAATCGATATGTAGAGTCCATATGTAGAGTCGATATGTAGAGTCGATATGTAGAGTCGATATGTAGAGTCGATATGTAGAGTCGATATGTAGAGTCAATATGTAGAGTCGATATGTAGAGTGGATATGCAGAGTCGATATGCAGATTCGATATGCAGAGTCGATATGTAGAGTCGATATGTAGAGTCGATATGTAAAGTCGATATGTAGAGTCAATATGTAGAGTCGATATGTATAGTCGATATGTAGAGTCGATATGTAGAGTCGATATGTAGAGTCTATGTAGAGTCGATCTAAATATATAAAAGAAGAAACTGGCTTACTGACTGACTGACATCACCGCACAGCCCAAACCGCTGGATCTAGAGATTACAAATTTGGCACGTCGTTATAAGGTCTAAGAGTGCACTAAGAAAGGATTTTTCAAAATTCTCCTCCTAATGAGCAGGTGATATGTGGGTCCAAAGTTTGTATGGGGAAACAAAATAGGTAAGACTATTTCATTCGAAACTTCACAGGAGTATTCCTAGCAATAAATGAGTAAATACGTGTTTCAGGTTGCAATTCAATTGGAACATATGGGTCAAACTGAGAAGCACCTTTTTTGTAGACAGTTAAAATTACTTTTAGTACGCGGGCGAAGCCGCGGGCAAAAGCTAGTAAACACGTAAAGGCCAGTCCAGACAGGACAATTTTCGGCCATCTGATTAATTTGTCTGATCAAAACAGGAGGTGTGGACGCAAAAATAGTTTTATATTGAATTGCATTCAATTAAAAACATATAGTGCAAACAATTTTATTAAATGATTTTACCTTTAAACACTTAAAACTGTAAAAAAACCGTACAAAAATGTGAAACCACAATATCTGATTTGACGTTGCATAATATAATTGTGTTATTTGTGTAATTACTAGTTAAAATAAAGGCTGATTACCTATACATATTTCAGTTGTTTTTCTTATGTAGTATTTTCCTCGGTTTAGTGAGGTGAAAAGATTTGTGTTACACACGGGTGCAAGTTATTTTGACGTCTCGTGTGTTGCAACACTCGCTTTGCTCAGGATTCTATTTTTGAACCACTCGCTACGCTCAGGATTCTATTTTCGAACCACTCGCTTCGCTCGTGGTTCAACCATAGAATCCATTCGCTAGCTCGTGGTTCAACCCTAGAATCCATTCGCTGGCTCGTGTTGCAATTCCACACTCGCGGTTAAAATATAACTTTGCACCCTTGTATAACAAATAGCTATTGTTTTTTTTTTCGAAAGGACTGTCGATATATCACTTATGTCTTATAGTTCAGAAGCAATTCGAATTTAAACTTTAAAGTCACGGGGGCTGTACTACTATTATATATTAGGGTGATTAATATACACCTGAGAGATGTGTATCTACAATTGGGACTTACAAGACAATGTTAGTAAACATTGTCGTATGTTAGTAAACATTGTCTTGTAAGTCCCAATTGTTACTAAAACTATTACGAGCCTCGGTCTGAAATAACAATTTTTTATTATTTAGAGTTGAAAACAGCCAAATTGAAATATTTTTTGTGACGTAGTTTTTGCAATTATATATTAATTATAAATTATGAAAATAATCACTACATAGCAATATGGTTAACTCTTTTTGCCTGTTTAATTGTAGAGCCTTAAAATCTGACATTTCGTCCGACCCTAACAAGGGAACGCGCTTTTAAAGTATTGAATTTGACAAAACTGGATCTTATAATAGATGTATATGTTTTTATTTAATTTGGCGTTTCCTAATGCGATTCAGTCCATGCCCATCTGATTCAAATTGTAAGGCAAGCACGATATTTACCGATTCTCGACTCGTGGCCGGTTGTGAGAGTTCCCATGAGGCTCAGTAACGCTGCTTGGCCCGCGGTTGACAGATGGCGGCACCTAGTAGAGCTCCTAGTTGTCTCTATACCTGGGTTAGAGACAACTAGCATAATTAAATTCCATCAAATCTACCAAGAAATGTCACTGTCACAGTGAAACCTACCATTGTCACCATGACGTTCCAGGTGTAACCAATCTTATTATGACAATACGAAATATAATCGTCAGAATCGATGTAAGGCTGATCGGAAATACATACCTATATCATGTTTTATCAAATTTTGAATAAATAAATAAACTAAAACAATTCTAGAGGAAACATTCGTCCGCTCCAGATGGACGTAAGATACCGAAAAAAAAGTAAAGTGTAAAAATGTCATGGTCGCCACCATTTCACCATACCCACACGACTAGTTGTTGTATTTTTTAATTGAAATACTAAAGATATATTTATAATAATATACACACATCTTCAGACGATAATATTATTTTTCATAACTGATATGTTTCAAATATAAAAATATGGTTGACACCTGAAGTATTGCCATTGTATTATGAACATTTCTACTGCAAAACAGTTTTAATCAAAAATAAAATCAAAATACTTGTATATATATACATACCTAAGTATGTTTATTTAGACAATGTTTTTCAGTTGCATTTTTAAAATTTCTAATAAATTTATTACTTACGTGCATTTTTTCGTTTCACTTTCATGGTGTTTCCATGCCAGTAGTAGATCTGATGGAATTTAATTATGGTCCCGGTTATAATCAACTGATTTACAATTGTACGTGGGTCCTCGTAGTTGGATGTATCTAATACGCGAGTATTATGAATTTATGATTTAATACAGTTAGGCAAGATTCGATCAATCAGTAAGCACCTGCCCGTCAGTCTCGCACCTATATACTTACCTTATTTCCTTTTACATCGTCCCTCACACAGTATAACTTTGGTCTGCCTCACCTCTTGACCCAAGTACCTACTTACCGCATTTATATGAATGATTCCCCATTCACGCATACCTGAATTATTTGATGAAATAATTTACCACACAAACATCTTATGCAGCTAATAAAGAAGTGGAGTAGGAATTCAATTGTTGTATATTTTATTTTTACGCGCTTTATTTATTCGTATATTTAGTAAACATGTAGTTCAAAATAGACTACTTTAATGCACTTGCTGGTATGTGATTGAAGTGTTTAGAATATTTATGTTGATCAGTTGACATAGGTGACCATATAAAAAAAAACTGAATTACGCATACGCTAAACCCGTGGTGTTAGGGCTGGTCAGAGTGTACAAGAAAAAGTGCAGTCGGCAATAATGCATGGTTTCCCTCAAAAGTTATCTTTTTAACAGAAATGTATATCGATGCTTTATGCTATTGCTAAACTCGAAATGTACAGTAGGTACCTACACAAGGCAATTACCAGTTGAGTATACACGTGTCGTCATTAACAAGAATCTCGCAACAACATTATAAATTCTTGAGCGAATCTTAATAATTACAAGTTGGGGGTCTGCGTTGAGAATAATGTAGCAACTTATTACAAGTCATAAAGCAACCCTCTCAAGATTATCATCACAAATTACAAGACTTTCACTATTACATTTTCATAAATTAAGCAATATCAAAAATGTAATCATGGATAATATGGATGGCATGGCTCTTTTAGCTAAGAATGATTTGAATTGCAAATCCCTCTTCCATTCATTTCCTCCGCGATTTATCTTATTTATAAGGTTTTGCTGTGATTTTCAATGGAGTCGGCTCTTTTTTAAATCGATGGAATTCTATTCTTTTTCACGTACACTTAGCTGAGCCGTATTTCTGTGTAATGAATTCATGATTATAACATATTGTTTATTTAGCCATTGCGCGATGATAAATTAAACTACTTTCATTTATTATCTTTTTTTGTTATAAAAAAGTTAGATAAATGTACCTACTACATTTTTTTTATCCAGTCCAGAATTGACTGATGTTCAGTGCAGTAGGCAAGTACCTAATTAATTAGGCGCTGACACCTGTCCTAGGGAATCAGGTGCAAATAAGTCATCACGCCACAAAGTAGGAGTCTCAACCAACGACTGTAATAGTGAAGTTGATCCAGCAGGACGAGGTTATTGTCCGTTCAACCAGTGCAAGTTCGGCCATTAAAAGTTGTAGGTATCTAACTTGTCCAAGTTGAGCTAAAAAGACGCAAAATAAGTATCCGCGAATTGTTCGTAAAATACGACTGTGAACGTGAGATTCGGCTTAGAATTATTTTCCGTCCTCAGATTTAAAATCTGATTTAAAATAATTTTCTGTCCTACTAGAGGGCAGAATTATATATTTTTTTGCAACCGGATTTGCAAGTTTGTCTGCTAGATTTGCTTACATAAAAAAAGTGTTAATTATAATTAAACACTTTAGATGTAGTTCTACCTAGTAATATAGGTAGTAGTAGTCATCCTCGCAGGGTTCTTTCGCATTATGAGTTGATCTATTATACGACGAGTTCTCTACTGCCCATTCCCTCTCATCCATCAGAGGAGGCCTGTGCCCAGCAGTCATAGAAGTGAGACGTATATAGGCTGACGATGATGTAATGATTATAGGACCACCAACCTACTGGTAGGGTGGTAGGTCCTTATGTAGGTATGAAAGCTGTATTAGTATATAAACACGATTTAAACTCCAATATTAATTATTACAACGGGTCTGTCGTGAAAACATCAAAGTTACAATCGATACGTAAGTTAGCGGAGGATCCTCTTGGCCAATAGCACGGACGCACGAAACCTGTTCATTTTATATAAAAATAACGTATCCTAGCTTATACTAAACAAACAGCTGTAAACCCTAATTTAAACAATACAACATACTTACACTCCCATGTATCTACATTCTCAAAATTTGTCCGCAAATAACCCCAATTTTATACCAAACGGGAAGATGTGCTCAAAAACCGTGCGATATAAAGGAAAATTATTGCTACCTTCGCGACTAAAGCTACATTCGTCAGGACCTTTTGTAATGTGGATAAAGATATGTAATAAATTGCCGAAAGAATTGAAAAATGAAAAAAAGAGATAGCTTTCATACACAAATTAAAACAACTAATCGAATCGCAAATAAATATTCGTATTCGTATTCGTTTATTCATGCCATCACATACGAGTTATACTACAATACATGATATCATTATTATCATTGCTATTACAGTTAAAATTGCATGCATGATTTTTTTTTAATTGAGAAATCTCTAAGTGGTACTCCCTGTATATCCCTGGATCGACTAAGTACATCTAAACAGAAGTGAATTAGTTAACAATTTAAATTTAAAGGGAAAAGTACAATGGTTAAACAGATTGGTACTGAGTACTGCCTACTATCTTCCAGGTATTATAGCGAGGGCAAGTGTGAGGTATGTTTAAGTTAAGTTTTAAGTAAGTGTAAGTTAATGGAACATCACAACACATGGTACGTAATATTAAAAAAATAAAATTCCAAAGATACCAATATATACAATAAAAAATACCAAAGGTTTGCAACATAGGCCGATCGTTGGAATGATACCAACACCGATTTTCAATTTCCTCAGAAAAGTACTTCAAGATTGATTATTATTACTATTTTTGTATCCTAATATGTCAGTGCCTGCCTTCTTATTTGCTGCTCCCAAGTCTCCCAACAAGATACATGATTGTGATACCTTAGATTATTTAATCCACCTGTATAAAAACCATTTATTAACCAAGGTTAGTAAAAGCTGTGCATTTTGTGACAGTTTGTAATGTGTACAGAAGATTGATAGCGTTCCTGTTGTAAAAAGTAGGCACCTACGTTCCCGGGGAGTTATTTTCGTAGACCACTTCACTTGAGGCGCGAAGATAAATCGAGTCTGTAAAAACTTTTATTTTCCTCCACCTAGGCGCAGGCTTCGTAACAGCTTGCATTTATTTTATAAACGATATGAAAGAGAAGTATTGTGAGTGGGTACCTAATGTAGCGCCTTTTATATTTCGCGACCCTGTGTTTTCTTTGTGAGTCTGCTGGGTAGATAGATATTAAATAATAGACGGCGCACGGTGATAAAACAAAATGTGCGCTAACGTACCAAATCGTCGTAAAACTTTATACTTTCCAGTCTCGCTTTATGTTTATAGTGGCTTCTATAAATTTTTTGACGGTCTGCGATTAAAATGGCTAGTCGGTATTAAAACTAATTTGCCGTAACATAATCGTTAAACGCCCAATTTTCACATCCCTGAACACACAGAATGATCAGAATAATACTGTGTATTTTGTTTTGAATATACATACTGAAACTTTGCCTAGCGAGACTTTTATATCTATTGAAATCGGATATTTAATACTTACCTACCTACCTACCGCTAAAATATTTATTGAATAATTATCTTTAGTAAACTAAACTAAGAAAAGAAAAAAGAAAAACTAGCTTAGTTATCTCCTCACACGATTCGACATAGACTCAATGCACGCTAGACTGACTCTCATGCGGTAGACTGCACTGTTTCACTGCCGATATTAAAAATCGCTCACAGAGTTATCTCTCAGGGTAAAATTCTACTCTAACACGGACCACGAACGGAAACGAAATTCATTTCCCCGCTTTTCTGTAGATACACTCATATAAAAATAAATATTGTACAAACTTCATGATTTTCCAGCGAGTTTATTGTCAATCCGCCATTGTTGTCATTCAATTCTCTGTACGTTCTACCTACGTAAGTGCGAGTACAATACTTGTCAATTCACAAGAAATAAATAGGAGACTACCTACTCCTGAATTATGAGAGAAATATGACTTGGATAAGAACATAAATAATACATGAAAGAGGAAGGTTCGCAAACGTAACTTTATAGTTGCCCCGTTCGTGGGACACAGGTAACAATGGTTGAAATGTTGTGAGAGCTATCTTCATTCGTATAAATTAATCTTGTTTCTAGAAAGGGTTGGAAGTAATTTGACTTGAAGGGAACCCTCCGAATGACCTTAAATATGTTGGGTCCGGGAGACGACGTGTGCGCCCAGAAACGTTATAACCGTTCACACCACGATTAACATTCAGCTAGCCTCTAACACAATCAGCTATTTTCCTTTGGGATATTAACGTGAAAATATCTCGTATGTACATCATATATTGAAATGATTGGTTTATTGATGTATTAACATCGTGAATGAGAGAGACGTGTTCGTTTTATGTTGATAAAAACAATGGCTCTGAAATGTCTCTTATTACATTATTATATATAAATATATAGGTATATATTATTAAAAACCACAACATGTGGCAAATGTGTATGTTATCTTTTTATATATAGCTAAATGGGTTATTCTACCTATACTTTGTATGACCTCTTTCTGATACCAGTTACAATAAGTAATTTAATTGCCTGCATAAACATAGGTACCTTAAGGAGGCATAAACACATTGAGAAGGTATATCAACGACCCGAAAACCAAGGAATTCACGCGTCTTAAATAACATTGCAATCAGGATAGAATAGAACCTTGTTAGGGTGGAAGGTAACATATTTATCGTGGAATGAGCGGTCACCGCACATCTCTTACCGGCGAAACAACCGACAGTGCCACAAACTAACAGTAGAGGACAGTGCTGTAAGGCAACGCTTTGAAATAAGCTAGTAGAATAAACTGACGTCTACAATTCTGAATACTGTATAATACTGGGGTCGTTCTTCTTTTTTACCGACAATGAATCGAGGTTTTCCTTTTTTTTTGATTTTTGAACTATCCAAAATTGTGATTTTGAAGTGCGATTTAAAAAAAAATGCATTGGTTTCTTCATTAACACTAATTAAAGTTTCCTTTCCGGCCAATATACATATTTGTTTACGGTTAGTTTTTAAAAAAAATATGTGACAAAGTGGACTCTTTCAGTGGGGACAACATTTTGGTTTACCACTCTGTCACGGACTTCTACGATAAAAATACGTTTAAAAAAAATGCTAGTTAGAGAAACTAAAATATTAAATTAATACTAATTAATAAAATAATATGGACGTTCATTTTCGAACATTATAAAACCGTAAAATCATTACTCAAATGAGATGCCGTAGTAAGACGAAGGACAGGCTATTGTCGGTCGAAAAGAAGAACGACCCACTGACCATTATTATGTAGGCAGACAGCAATTTCCCATTCAGTTCCATAATTCCGATAAATAAATTACTACCTACTTGTAATTGCGACTGCAATTTTAAATTAAATGTAGGTAATGAATTTCACATTTCTAATTTATCGATACCGCAGCTGGCGTTTCACACTGTTTCATGAAATTAAATCAAACCTAATTAGTAGGTAAGTACTTAAAATGTGATGTTGAGGTCTGATTGTGAACAGCGATACTCAGAATTATATTTAATTTTAAACAACAGAGATTAATGGATGTTATGGAGCAGTTATCTATATTAATTCTAAGCTCTTCAATCTACACTCATGAACAAGCAAAGTTTGGGTCAAAATACCTGATTAATATGAAATTCTGTGCCTTTGACAATAGTATTCAAATATTGTTGATTCAAAAATTCAAATTCAAACATTTAAGTATTCGTGACAGTATAGAAAATCGATGATTGAATGATTCAGGATCTCAGACGATATAGTTAATGTTTTCAACTATCCAAGCTAGATTCACAGATTCAAACCACAGCAAATCTTGCGATACAGAGCTAGACAGCAAGGATCCTCGTATCCATCAAGGGATTACAATAAGAGGCTCGGTTCGTCGTCACATCGCCTTGAGGATTGAGCTCCGCCGACCTGTCTAACATCTTCCGTTAATCCCACCTTTGCTTACAATCCCCTTGTATAACGCTTTGTATGACATAATAAAGCGATAGACTGTTTAATTGTCTTGGTCGTGAAACATGACAATACTATACCGACTAAGTATACACTTTTATTCACACAATTATTTAATGCAAGCCTTAGGTACCTATTAGCCATTGAAGAGTTCCACCTCCTGTCTCAATCTTCAGATCAACTTGAGGGTACCAAATTTTTGTAGTAGGTACCTACTTATTACCACTTATATAATAATTATTATATGTTTCCAAAGTTGGAAATCGATACGGATGGAAGAGCGTGATCAACTTGCCAGATTTGATTTTATTGTTACAATTATAAGTAGTTATAATTGTGTTTTGTGAAATGAATGTAAGGCTTGTAATAATAATATTTGAGAATAATTAACATTTTATGAATATGAAAAATAAAAAAGCTGTATATTTATAGGTAAATTCTTTATTCTTCAACACGTACATTACTCGTCACTTCGCCTAATTTGACATAAATAATCCGAATACGACGAACACCCCTCCGATGGTATTCCAGTGCCGCCATTCACCAAATATTTGGTTAAATATTTGGTCACAGTATATATTTATATTGTCTGGGGTATTTACGTCCCAATAAACGTTTATTCTACTATCGTTTTAAAAATCCACTGTATACAGGTATATAGTTCAAAAGGTAACGCTACGACTTACTTTAATGACTACAGTTGATATTTTATTGTAGTGTAACAGTAAAACCTTACTCATACGAACTGGAACCGGCTGAAATAGCATTAAGCTTTGGCTTTAAAAACTTACCTAATTGTATATTATGTAAACCCTATAAAGCGAAAGATTATGTATTTATCGGTATGTGATGTTGTTATGTATGTTAGATACAAACGACAAATTCCAACAAATACACATACAATAGGTACCCTATACGAATATTATCTTCTAATTAAATATTTTATTTTCTAATAAATGCTGCTTTTTGCTCCGCTTGAAACTGTAAGTTTGCTTTGTAATATTCGTACATTTTCTTGTAGTACATAAAAAATGAATAAGAAGTAGACTTGCAATTCTCAGTAAATTGCTCGGCAAATGCGAGCACTAAACATAAAAGAAGTATTCTTTCATTAAAAAAAAAACAATAGGAACTTCAATAAAGCAAAAAGCACCATTATACAGTGTCAAGTATTTTATACCTTTTATTAACATTAGGTGTGATAATGATTATTTTTCAGTCGCATTCAAGTAATAGCTAATAAATTAGAGTACAATAATTATAATGGACTACAATTTAAACTTATACAAATTATTTACAACAGCTTATCGAAAATAAGAGATTCTCAATCGCACCGTACTGTAAGCACAATCTTTCCATCAATAATGACTAACTATTTATTCTTATTTAGTACAAATCATTAGAAATATCCATAAAATATTTCTAAAAACTAATTCCACAGAAAATTGCCTTTTAAGAATAATGCCTAGGTATTACCTACAAATTATTTTCCGACCATACTTAATTTAGAGGACCAAATTATTTACTTCAAAAGAAAAATGTCTAGAATGTCTTTGTCAGAGAATAACAACATTAATAGGTACATTTTGTTCATAATATTTAAATACAATAAATATATTTTTCACATAACAACGTGGAATGTATTCTATGAAGTCCTTCATGGTAAATAATGTTTGCTCTAGGAGATAGATTTAAATAAATAATTATTTAATTTTCAAAGAAGGCACGACGGACCAAAAATCTCAAATAGGGTAAACGATTTTACAAACATTAATACTGTAGAATATAAATAGCCGGCTCTCAAATTTAATTTTATTGTATTCGTTAGTTTCACAAATTAAATAATATATTTTTATGTTGGTCATTTCTTTCTATTATATTTGTTCTAAATCAAGAGTGCATATTTGTTGCTCGCTTTCTGGCAGTGTGGGCAATTACAGTTCACGAACTTCAAGAAGATTAAATTACCTTATAACTGTCCATAATTTCAAAAATATACAATCAAACCTAAGGTAACTAAGTTTCAAACTCTCAAAGATAGGGTATACCAAATAACTACCACACCATTATAATACACAACGATACCGAAATATCATTATGTAAGTTCACAGATTACAAATAATAATACCGATTAATAGCTCACTAAAGTTGAAAACAAATTTACAGCATAACACAAGTTGAACTTGTTATTAATTAAGCTGTAAATATTACAGCTTTAGGTTTGGCAACAAAAGAAATTTAATGCGCTTTTCGAAAATATATACTTCATACCCGATGGAGCGCAGTATACGTTATGAACTATCAATTCTTATTAACATTTCGGACGTCACGACAACTACCTACTTACGCGAATTATTTTTGCTTTATCTTAGATAATAATTACAATAGCTAAAGATTTCCAATTTCCACAGCCAAATTGCCAAATAAAAAAAATCGTTCTTACATGCATTGTGTGACTGCGCTCCGTCAGATAACCTAACGGTGTCAAAGTTTATTCGAGAATTCTAACGTAGGCGATGGAAAGCAGCAGCAACGCGCAGGCGCGCGCAAGGCGCTGCGCGGGCGCAGCGCCAGTGGCGTGCACGTCGCTCTCCAGCAGGAACGGCTCGTCGATGACGTGGATGATCCCGTTCGTGCACTCCACGTCAGGCCGGAACACGTGTATCCAGTGCCCGTTCCATTCCACATAGTAGTCTGAGTGGAGACGAACGAATCATTACATTACACGAGGTAACGAAGGAGACGTGTATATGGGCCATTTTGCGAAAAGTTGTACACTCTACTTTTTTTTTTAATTGATAAAATTGGGTTTTTTTCTAATTAGAATCCAAAGCACTTTCGAATCCAATAGGAGAAAAAAAGTGTCTAAAATTTTACATACTATTTGGGGTTTTCCGTTCCGTTCTGAATACCACAATAGAAGCTAGTTGGAATGGAAACGGTAACGGAATGGAATAAAAAATCTTGGGACTTTTTTTTTCCCTATAACATTCGAAAGTGCTTTCGATGCTGACTGAACCTGAATTTAACAAAATAAAAAAAAAGTCGAGTGTACAACTTTCCGTAAAATGGCCCATATATGTACGTCCTTTAAACACTTTTTACAAAGATTAAGTATATGAATTTGGTTTATTTTTGGCTTTGTTACGAGGGGTCTCATGGGTCACGTTCATGGGTTGCCGTGATAAAATTCCAAGTGATGGTCCTTTTTAGCGCTTGTTACATTAATTACAAAATACCGGACAAGTGCGAGTTCAACTCGCGTGGTGAGGGTTCCGTATATAATCTAAATTTCATAAGTGTTTTTGAATACTCAAACTTCTTACTTATAGGTTTTCCTGTAATCTTTAGGCAAGGAACTATTTTCCTTTTTTTTTGAATTTTAATCCTAGTAGTTTGGGAGATAAGGGGGGGGGGGGGATATCTGACATGCTTACAACAACCCCTTTCATTTGATATGTCACACAATACAGTTTGTGAAACTTTTTTTATTTTTAAATTTTCCAGTTTACCCCCAAAAGTGGCCCCCTTGTTCAAAATTCATTAATTTGCTTTACGCGTCCATCTTTTGGTCACCAATTTACATATGTGTAACAAATTTCAACTCAATCGGTCCAGTAGTTTCGGAGCAAATTGGCTGTGACAGACGGACAGACAGACAACCGAGTGATCCTATAAGGGTTCCGTTTTTTCCTTTTGAGGTATCGGAACCCTAAAAATGAGGGTCTATAGGAATAAACTTATTGATTTGATATCTATTTTACATTTATTGACTGCGCTTATTTCCTTGCGCGCCAAGACTAGTGTCAGAATAAGTAGGTAGGTACGCACAACAAGTGAAAACTCCAAACCTAGAGATGATTCAGATAGACCTCTAGCAGAAAGTTAGCTGAAAGATAAGTTCGCCTTTGATCTTTAATCTTTTGCGACATTGCTTTAACCTCTTATTGTGTAGAATGAAGTGCTTCCATATATACATAGAATGAAGTTACTTACTCTTGTCGGACTCCTTGACGCGCAGGCGCAGGGGATCGCGGCTGGTGGGCATCACGAACGGGTGCGTCTCGTTGGCGTGCAGCTTCAGGTCCGCGATGGTGTAGGAGCGGCTGGCGCGGATCACGTGCCTCTCCAGGATCTGCTTCGTCTGTCAAGTAGGTACACCAGTTTCAATGACGCCAGTTTTTGACCTTTTCACCATAAGAACCAGGGATGTTACGGATGCGACTTTTTTGACATCCGCGGATGCGGATATTTGGGCGCATACATCCGCGGATGCGGATGCGGAGTTTGGGGTCACACACTAAAAACATAAATAAATACCGTTTATTTTATGATATCACTCACTCATCAAACACGTTGATACTAATATTACAATTTGTTCGCTACAAATCAAAAACGCGTTTATTCTTGGCCACAGAAACGAAATTAAGTAAGTATTTTTCGACTAATGGCGAAAATATATAAAATGCGCGCGGTAAGCACCGCATGGGCTCCTTTCGTATCTTGAATTGCACTACATTCGCATCCGCAAAAACTCCGCATCGATTTTTGCGGATGTGGTTGATGATTTTGACATTTATGCGGAACTTCCGCGTTTGCGGATGCGGATGCGAATTTCTGCAACTTCCCTGATAGGAGCTGTCCTACTACACTATAGCAACGGTATCTCCGAGGCAAAAGGGAAAACGTTAGAAACTAGCTACAGGCGCTCAAAGTCAAAGTCAAAGTGATTTATTCTTCAATTTAGGCATATTACATGCACCTATGAATGTCGATAAACTACCACCGGTTCCGAAAGTAAACCTCTGCCTCGAGAAGAACCGGCGTAAAAAACTCTGCGAGGTGTCATTTTTTCAAAACAGTATACAATATATCATTTCAGTATCAGAGTATTATAAAATTTTAAAATTACTTTGCTACAGTAGAAAGCCTATTTATTTTACGATAGATTTCTTTCTAGTGCAGGATTTTATCGCTGCCAAATATCCCTATCCATGTAGTCGTTTATCTTATAATATGCTTTTGAAATAAGTGTCCGTTTTACGACAGACTTGAATTTAGAGTCAGTAAGTTCGGTAATGTGTTTTGTAATTTTATTGTAGAATTTGATACAATTTCCCAAGAACGACTTTTTCGCTTTTACTAGCCTGTAAAAAGTTGTTTTGAGCTTCCCTACGCTTCTGGTAACCTTGGGCCTATCAGTGTTTGTTGGGTAGTTGTATAAATTCTTCCTAACATACATAATTATTTCAAACACGTATAGCGACGGCAGTGTTAGAATATCTGTTTCCTTGAAAAATTCTCTTAATGACTCACGCGACCCGAGGTTATAAATTGCTCTAACAGCCCTTATTTGTAAAATAAATACAGACTCAATATCTGCCGCTGATCCCCATAAAATAAGACCATAAGTATACTGTTAAAGTAAGCGAAGTAAACTAACCGTGCCGTTGCTACATTGGTAAGCTGCCTTATTCTCCTGACTGCAAAAGCAGAGGAGCTCAACCTACTTCCTATCGCAGTTATGTGGGAACCCTACTGCAGTTTAGAGTCTAACGTAATACCCAACTGTATAGTTGACTTTACAAATTCTATGGTTTCACCATTAAGTTTAATATTTGAGGCTAAGTTTACATTTCGCTTCACCAATAACGTCTGGAAATTTGACCAGTGATGCCGGATTAGGTTTGTAAAACTGTAACTTGTAGCTTCATGAAACAGGCCACAGGGGGCCATAATTAGCTGACAAGTCGCGAGTCGTGCGACACACCGACTCACGCGTCTTGCAAATAATTAAGAAAAAGAGGTTAGATTTTCTTGTGTCAGTTGTGCTAGCGCCACATAACAATGAGGCTCCCAGTAGTGTTTGATACACAGTCGCAATCGCGCTTCGATACCGGATTAGTTGTTTGTATTTGCGGTCACATTAAATGAAAAGCTTGATATCGGCGCAGCTTTCCTAGAGTAGCGAATAATATCGAGCTTGATTACGACATTAATTCAAAGCAAACTAATAGATTGCAAATCTTGG
This sequence comes from Epinotia nisella, assembly GCA_932294315.1. Lineage (NCBI taxonomy): Eukaryota > Metazoa > Arthropoda > Insecta > Lepidoptera > Tortricidae > Epinotia > Epinotia nisella. The sequence continues at coordinate 11,243,978 of OW028680.1, forward strand.
CTAAGTAGTCACAAATGAAAGGCACTTCTTAGGGTACTATATATAGGACAGGTAATCCTGTAATAGGTAGAGTAAAACTTAGAATTCTCTCTCAGAAGATTTCTCTCGGCTTTAGTAAACCTCGATGTTGGATTCTTACCATATAAATACACTTATATGCGTGCCCGAGACAAGAAAACTACATTAAACTAAACCCAGTGCCTTGGGCGTAAATATGCCCCAGCACTTTAGGAATGCCCAAAATGGAAATACAGGAATGTTAAGTCGTTCACCAGCACCACGACAATTTACATTCGGGGTCGGTATGTCCATGTCCTTCGGTATTAAACTCGTAAAATGTATGGTCAATGTGTATTAAGATATGAATAGACTTACGTAGTAGCCGAAATCCAGTTTAAACAGCACTTTGAATGCTGAAGGGTGTCGCACTTGGAATTTGAGCCAGGCGTGGTCGCGGGGCACGAAGTATGTGTATCGGTGCTCCATGTCGTTCAGTTGTTGATTGAACATCTCGCGTTTCCCCAGATTGTAGGTGATGCTACGAAGGATTAACAGTGTTATCAATACTTATATGTGACACTATAATTTGTTTTAAGGTATATTCGAATGTCTTACTTTAGCATAGGGTCAGTTTTCAATTTCTCGAAAATAGTGGTGTAAGGTACTCCCAAAACTCTATCGATGATGTGAACGAAGCCATTGGTTGCCGCAATATTAGGCAGGGTGACGGTTGCGTTGACGCCACCCCCTTCCACGGTTAAAGTTTGATTATTGTTTTGGGTTAACACGTTGAAGTAGAGATACTTGCGGTGCATTGCTGTAGGTGCTTGATAGATCTGGAATATGGAAGTCATGTTTCGAATCACCAAGAACATAATTATCTAATATTGCTCGCATTTGTATAACTAACACTTGGTAGTTTAATGCTTTTACGTGCGGCCCGTTAGGTGTTTACAGGGTAACATAAAACTATCAATACTGTCATGCCTATTTTGCAGCACTTAGGGAAATATTGAACTTGGTTTTTAAAGGCTGATTTCTGGAAAAATGGGGCACTTGCTCGCACAAAACAAGTTTTTCATATGAACAGACATCTACATATAACAATGGGCCATTTCATGCCATGCAACTAATTTATATTCAGTGAGCAAATTTTTAAATAAACAATAACGCTGAGTCATTGATACTGCGCTGGATCTAATTCCATTCTTATTCATAAGACACCGGGCACAACAGTCTGCCCCTAAAAATGATGAGCATACTTAGAACCTTGTCTTTTTGACTTGAGAGTGCTGCGTCGGCGAAAGGCATTGACTCAATACTCATAGTCACTTGCGATTGAGTATCAATATTGAAGTTTAAGTACCTACTGTAACAAGCTCCTAACATACTCAACATTTTGTTGGCCAGCTGTACATACTAAGAGGCACTTTGATCATCTTAGAACATGCTGTCTCTAACACTGACGGAGCGGTATCAAACAAAAACAAAAGTTCACAAAAGCCTTCGAAAATTGTTTTTATTTATGCGGCCGAGATTAAAATTTCATTCATTTATTACACGTACAGTTCCAGGGAGCTGAGTCCGCGCGCAGCAGAACCACAATAAAATACAACACGTGAGATTAATGGAAATAATAGAATTGCTTAAAGTAATATTGCGCCCTCTTTTCGTTCTCTCAAAGCGTCTCCTATATTTTTGCTTTCAAGAAATAAACTATTCGCTCTTTGGAAATAATTAAAAAAGAATTGCCCAGTTGTGCAGGCCAGGGTTAAATTACACCAAATTCAGACTTAAAATGCACCGACATTGAATTAGATATAACTACCCAAATTTGCGCAAGTAGACTAAACTATGCAAATAATTAATATTACCTGATTCATGTTGTTATGTATAATTGTGTCCATGGCAAGTCTCTCCCGCACTAGATGTAAATTCAAGATCTCCATAAGTTTCTGGTGGTTCCTGAAAGCATTCAATTCTCAATAAAACGTGCATTAGCTAGTTCGCAGCAGTTCCCACGAACGGAAGCGCCGATGCATTTCCTCCCTCATTGTATACCTTTCAATTAGACTTTTCCAATTCTTTTCTTCTCATCGCACACAAGAGGTTTCAGGGGATTTCATTCATACTGATTTTATCGCAGTGAAGCGCGGATTTATGTAAGCGACTTATTTGGAACTACGTGCTCAGTTACTTGGAAATTAAAGTTGCGGAGCAATTCAAAATTATATACCTACTACCAAATTGATATCAGCACGGTTATCACAAGACGGCGCGCGAGCTCTCTCGATTCTTCTCGCAATATCCGTCTCTCTCTTATTAGAATACTTAGAAAGATAGGTATAGTGCGAGAAAAATCGAGAGAGCTCGCGCGCCGTCTTGTGATAACCGTGCTGGTAAACAAATTAAATTCATTAAGATAGCTTAGCTATGATAATTTATGACTAGCACAATTATTATGGGTCGTGTGTCTGGAATACATCGGGAGATTTAAAAGTGATACAATCGATATCACAGCAACGTCTTGGCAGGGATATATCACTATTAAATCTCGTAAAGTATCCCAGACTCTCATACTCTCAACCCATGCAGCATATTTAAATTAAAGTGCAAGTTATAACAGAACTACAGGACTATATTTTATTGTTCATGTATCAAATAACTATTATGAGGGTAATAACTGCGATCGGTAATGCTAATGAATTGACGAACACAGAACTAGACATAATAGAAACACCCTCAGGCGGGTAGTGTGCATATATATCTGTTACTAGTAGCATCGCCAAGGTGTAGGAGGGATTCGATGGGTGACTTGAGGCTAACTTCAGAGACGCAAGTCTATGTGGCGCGTATTGTACGTTACAATTTCAAGTTTGATTGAGAACATTGATGACGCCATACCTCACGATGTTCTGTACGCTGGGTTCGTTCCAGGCCTCGTTGGAGGGCGCGAAAAGCGTCATGTCCTTTGCCGTGTTTAGCTCATTCAGGAACTGGTTGTTATTGCCCAGGTCCAGGATCACCTCGTAAAACTTACACAAGGGTCCGTCCTCTTTCTCCTGATATAACAAACATACATATGAGATTGTGCCCGTCCAATGTGGGGATTACAATGTAGGTATGCAACAAGTAATCAAATCTTGATTTGCAAGTTTTTGATTTTAAACTGGGGGGTAATCACGTAACGTTCCGAACGCGCGTCTGACAGTTAAATCTCAATCTAACTGTCATTTTTTCATATAAAATTGACGTTTAAATCTTACAGACGTTCGTAAGAAAAGTTACGTGATCGACCCACTGGACTCGCTGGTCAGACTCTATGTATGGTATACGATGACAATACAACAATAGGGTGGCATAGCCCATTCCCTCTCATTCATGAGAGGACACCCGTCCCCAGCAGTAAGTACGTAAATAGGATGACGATGACTATAACACACCAGTGTAAGCAATATACAAGTATTATCGGTTGGTACCGGTAGTGGTACTTATGTGTGAAAATTATTTATTTAATCGTACGAGATAAGGTTTCTCCATACGGATCTACAGTATTTCACATTTCGTTACTAACATTAATATTATAAGCATCTAGCAATCAATCTAAACCATTATGTATATCCATACCTATGTCCAAGCATCTTAAAAATACCTCGGTAAATATACATTTTCTCTATACTTACTAAAGCTCATTGGCAACTATGGGATACAATTAGTACTAAAATATTATTGCTGTAACTATTTATTTACCTTATCGTTGCGCAACAAATAAAACATAGTTATTGTTAAAAGAGCATCTGGTTTAAGGAAAGATACAACAGGTGGTATGAACAGTAAAATGAAGTGAGGAAACTATTAATACAATACAAGCCAACCAACGACATGCGACACTACCGAATACTTACAATCCCCTAGAATAGGTGGTAAGTCATGCAGGGTCCGCGGCGGGCGGGGCGGGCACAAACATACGAAAGAGAAAAATATTGCTTCATCGACATAAGTATCCGAAAGAGATTTACAAATATAGTCAAAGTAGTTACCCACGTGATACAATATGTTACAAAAGAGCAGACTTGTATTTAAAAAATGTGTTTTGTGTGTTAAGGTTCAAGCAAAGAATATAAAAGTAAACGTCAAAAAAACTTTCCCCCGAATTATCTGAGCCTGAGCCTAGGATTCACCACAGTTCCGTACCTCAAAATTAAAAAAACGGAACCCTTAAATAGGGTCACTTTGTTGTCCGTCTGTCTGTTTGTCAAGACCGTTCATCTCAGGACCGCGTGAAGGTATCGAGTTGAAATTAAAACCATATACTCAAGTCTACAGTCCCTTGAAGCTGTAAAAATATCAAACTTCTAAGTTAATATTAAAAAAAGATGCAGCCGTTTATGTTGCAAAAAACGTATATTTCGACACTCTCAAGGGAATCAAAATTGATAGGGTATTTAGGTACTTTCCGTTGACCTAGAACTATGAAATTTGGCAAGTAATCCTATACTATTAAACGAGCAATATTTGTATATATTTGCAATCACGTTCTCGGAAACAGCTCTAACTAATTCGATGTAATTTGGAATATAGGAGTTTACGGGGGCGAGAAATTGATCTAGCTAGGTCTCATGTCTGGGAAAATTCGTTTTCTCCGTATTTTCACCCGAGCTGAGCTCGGTCGCCCAGGGACTATCTTCTTATACAACAAGTACAGGGAGTGTAAAAACTATACATTTCTAATTTTGTACGAAACCCTCAATGGAGTCCGATTCGCACTTGTCCGGTTTTTTTCTTGAAAGTACAACGCCGAAAGCATCAATTCATGTAGGTAGGTACTCGTCGGCTTGTAGGGCCTCGATCGGTGTCTTTGTGAATGGTAGGATACGAGTCAACGGGGAGGAGACTAGTCCAGCTCGTTTACGTATAGAGGTACTCAAATTATTTCTACGGAATGCTACTTACTCAACTTTATACGATAACTTCTACGATAACCAACTTTACGATGATTTGTACATGGCGTTCGAGATTAACAAACATAAGTACTCGTACTTCAATGGATTTTACCTATATGTATCTACCCTTTTCTATTACAATACCTACTTACGTCCTCTCTATTTACTTACGGCCGGATAATCTACATATCAAAGGTAAACGTGCTCAATAAATAATTGGTAAAAATTAAGAACAGTATCAACGATAAAGAAAAAAACACTTTAAACTCTCGCGCTTTGTAAACATATTTAAATTATTGTTTCAACCCGTGTCGTAACGTCAGAAATAAAGGTAAATCAATATCGCGTTAGCCCCGTGTGAAACAATAATTTAAATATGAGGACAAAGAAAAAGTTTTTATGGAGTAAAGGGACACTCACAAAAATGGATAATTAAAAGAAATAAATGAGACGCTTTTAATTTTACCTTCATTGCCTGGTTCCGTCATGAATGGAGCGGAAAGTATACAATGATAGTATACAAATGTTTTATTTATTTTATCAATACGGCATCATATAGTAAATCAATATTACTATCGTAATACGGAATATTAGTGAAAAATACATACTTATAAAGCCGGAATCACACTGGCGCGGCCTGCGGTGGCGGTTGATAGTAAATTTGACAGCTAATGACAAGGTTACTATTGACCGCCGCGGTCAAGCCGCGCTATTCTGTGAGAGGCTTAATAATTAACCTAAATATAAAATAGTGTAATGAAATACCCAAGTTCTTATACAATAATTGACCAAACGTAATACCGGCAGACTTAATACGTGTCTCTTATACATGTTGTGGTACTTACTTAAGTACATAGATATTTTCGGTAGTATATAATGTGCTTGCACGTCACGCGTATTATTGTTTATTCGTAATATTTATAGAAACCTGTTTCAATTTCACGTTACTAATGTTTGTATAGGTACTTACTGTACCGAAAACATCAAGCCGAACGTAAAGGCTGTACTGTTAGTTACCTACTTAAAGCGGTACGACAGCGCGAATTTTCCATACAAATGTTCTTCGGACTACAGAACTACATAACAACACCTTTTTATGTTAGTATCCCCTTAATGCCGCGAATTTGCTAAATTCATTAAAATATTCGTGAGTTTTTTATTATTTTATGAACTTTATGAATTTCACGGGAATTAGGTGATGTGCTTGACTATTATCCAATTATAATAATAACATAAAACACCACATCAACACTTAAGTTTAGGTACTAACATAGGTTATTTAAGTTAATTTGTAATACTAACACTTTTATAGACTACAAATGTCTGAAATAAAATTGTTTATTTTTATTTTATAAAAACGTTTATGGTGTTACCACACTTGGGAATGCGTGTTCGCGTAGCATCGTTGACTCTCTTTCATTTGCCGTAGCAAGGAAAAAGATGCAGCACGAATATTTGGGCAAATGCCTCCAAATGTGGTGCCAACATTAAATGTAAAATTTACGCTGTCGTTCCACCTTAAGTACTTAACAACGTTTAATATTTAACCAGTCTCCATTTGCTAGTTGCAGATCAAACGGAATAGCAAGAACGTACGCAGGACTTATCCTCAAACCTCAAAGGTTTTGTAAGTCCTTGAAGCATTAACCTTCCACAAAATAATAGTTAGTAGTATCTGATACATTTTAATGTGCGTGCTTTGGGGCTATATCTGGAACGATGAATTTTGATCGGTAGTATGAATAGTTAATGTGGTAGTAAAGTGTGCGTTTAGTTGGTTTGAAATAGAAGTGGTAGGTACCTTGAGGAAGTCGATGACGCTGGTATCGACCACCATGAGCGGGCGCTGGATGAGGTGGACTACTCCGTTTTTGACGGGGATGTTGGCTCGCACGATGTCGGCTAGGACGACCCCTCGACTGTGCTTGGCGTCTCCGGCCACCGTATTGGATTTCACGTAAGCTGTATAAACGTAATACATGTCAGTTTAATCATAACTTAAGCCGGTTAGCTCGGTCAAACGATATTATTGCCTGACGCTCCCAACCGGATAGCCACATGAAAAATATTGGCACATAGGTATGGGGTAGTAACAAAACTGCCAGTGAAGGTCGGTTTAATATGTGACATTGGCTTATGGATTAAATATCATCCCAGTCGATTGATGTCCCCTCCAAATTTTAGAACTTTTTTTATGCTCACATAGCTATTCACATGTCAAAAATACGGACATCCTATTGTTTATATTAGTTTAAGTCATCGTATACTGGAACGCAGAATCGTGTTAAAGAAAACTTACAGGAAAAAATATAGCGACATACGAAAGTTTCATGATAATTTGACGCATGTAATAATAAATTGAAGAACTAAATACATTTTGATCGACGATAGATATTTATTTCCCTATATTCTATTACAGTTTGGATGTTCGGACGTTTAGATGTTTGTTACTCAATCACACGTAAACGGCTCAACCGATTTGGATGAAATTTCGCACAAAGATAGTTAATAGCCTGGATTAAAATATAAGATAGTTTTTATCCCGGGTCCACGCAGACGAAGTCGCGGGCGGAAGCTAGTATATTTTCACTTATATTTATATTTTCATTAATTCTTATTTCCCGAAGCTTATTAATTTAGAACAGTAGGTAACAAACGCTAACTGAAGGGTGATACACACTAATGGTGATTAATTACAGGAAATAGGTAATACAGGGTGATTTAGGAGTCGTGGAGTAAGAATGACCAAAAGCGAATAAGATGGTCATACTGAACAACTTTTCCCATGGGACCAACCACGAAATCGCAAAAAAATAAGAGCCCATTAAGAGTTAACTGTGAGTTAATTGAGGGTAATGTATGGAACAGCTGTTTTTGTTGTTTTGTTGAAAAGTTGTTTAGTGTGACCATCTTATTCGCTTTTCGCGCGTATCAACCTGTAGATGAAAACCAATTTAATTTTGTTTAAAATACACTAGAAATTATACGCGCAATAATTTCGAACAATGCTGCAAAGCGTGCCAATATTATATATGTGACACGACACGTCCAAACAGCTCATGTCAAAATAGAGCGTAAATATTTTTGACCGCCGTTTTCTGTATATTGTTGTTATATCAGGACTATCAGGAGCTCAAAACAGCATTGCAATACAGTTTTTTTTTTAAATCTAGAATAATAAAATTCGTAACTCCTAGTACATTTTTATTATCACGCGACAAGTGACAAGATAAGAGCGTCGCCTCGTTCTATCGAACGGTGTCAGCCAGTGACGCACGCTCTATCCTATCACCTATCGCGTGACAAGGCCAACCATGCTACGGCTCCTGAGTGTCACTTTCCGTTTATCTGTCACTTAGACTGTCGATATAATAAGATGATGGCGTATTTCTGAACTTACTGATCTCCTCCTGGCCGTTCATGGCGGTGCTGAAGGAGATGATGACCTTGACGTTGTCGCCGAAGGCCAGTGTCTCGAACTCATTGGTGTCGGGCGTGGCCTGCGTGAAGAGCACGTGGTGCGGGATCACGTGCCCGTCCACCACCTTGGCGTCTATCAAGTCCGAGCGAGTCGTTGGCTAAAAATTATCAACACGGTTATTGCCTTAAGACGATTTGGCTTAATTTAGCCCGCTAATTGAAGGAAGGGAGTTAAACCATCTCACTCGTTAGCGCGTCAGCGTAGTTAGCGCCACTTTGTATGTCCTGTGCGTGATTTATCAGTTATCACTGTCATGACATGATTGTTATGTCGTATGGTTAATTTACCAGTTAATACGACACGATATGAGAAGGTTATATCACTGCTGAAATTATCTAAGCACTCCAGATCCATGACCAAGGTACCTTCGAATTGTTTGATAAATTCAAGAATTTATCATTAAAGTACCGGTGGTTGCAGGTATTTTTAAAGTTTCATGGGTTCTGTACGAAGCCTTTCTAAAAAGTCTTGAGAAGTTAACGATTGCAAAAAGTGCGTTGGTACCTATACATTTTATTGAATATCTGTCGAAGATACATTTGAGAACCAAATTTACGAAACATCGGGAAGAACTAAGTTATGGACGGTGTTGGTGTAAGAATAAATAATTATTCTTACAGCAACACCGTCCATATTTTATGTATAAATTATTTTCGTTGACTCAAACTGCGAACCAGCCCTGCTCTCAAGGGAATGGTCTCGCGGTAGGTTTCAAACCTCGTCACCATCAAAAATTTCTCTGTACGTTTCAAAAATATTAATGTACTTTAATTATGTTAAAATATAAAATGTTAATACCTTTAGGGTATAAATAAATACAGACGTTACATATAATACATCTTCTACAAACCTTAAAGCCTTCGTCTACAGGAATGAAGAATGTATGCTTGCCGTCGGCATTAAAAACTTCTTTCTTATGCAGTTGATTTACTTTCTGCCGGAATGACCTGTATAAAACAAAAATTGTTTCATTTTATCTGTTATATATAAAATAATTATTGTTTTAATAACGTATTTAAACATTAAAATTTTCTTGTGATAAAACGTAGGCCACGTACTGCGTAACAATGAATCTCGCAAGTTGGCCTCTTTATCAGGTTAAGTACTTATTTGCGATGTATGAGTTAGTAATAATTAAGCCGTTTCAGCCCTCGCGCCAAATCCCTTAAGAAGCCTTAATAGAGTTAAGTTGTCGGCAAGCTCGAACATAAGGCCAGGAAGTTATTATTTTATGGCTTGAGCTATAACCACGAACTTCGAACTTTGAAGTTCGGGTATCTCCATCTCTATCGCACTTACATTACTCGAGTGACAGAGATGCAGGTATATGAACTTCGAGTTTCGATTTTCGTGGTAGCGCCGCTGCTTCCACGACGATAATTTAATAATGGCAATGAATATTTATGTGCCAACATGTCACGTTGTACGAAGGTCAAAGCATGCGGCAGTTAGCGTCACGGATTTGTTCCCCTTCCCCATATAATATTAGCGGGTGAACCTGGCTAATATTAACGGGTGGCGCTCCTGGAGGGCACACTTTCATTTTTCATTTTGTACATGTTTAATTAACAGGGCAAAACGCCATTACTTCGCTTTGACACAACACGAATGCTTCCCAACTTTTTTGAAACGAAATTTGTTACCAGCAGCCATTTAGCCGGGGCCCTGCGGTCTATTTATTGAGTAAACAAATTAAAAGTTAATTTAAAAGTTGGCCTCCTAAAGCAATTTGCAGGTGCTGACATCAAACTTGATGAATTGTATCGCGTTGAGATTCCGAAGCTAATGAAATATTCGTCAGTGAACGGAATTGAGTTCAACGGATTTTTAATCCTCGCGGATGTGTCGGACGTTCCCGTGTGCGGCTAGGATGGATGGGGTTATCTCCGAACGTGCACCTGAATAAATAACTTCAATTACAGAGCGTTGCCTGCACCATTTAAATAAAATATAAATTTGTCTAACCACGCAAATTCCTTTTTTACAGTTTTTACTCACATATTACCTAATTGCAGTTTTTGAGGGGGTTTGTGCTGTATTTCATACCACCCATCCCACATTAGATAATGAATCAGTAATAATGCCCAAGGAAAAGGACCGATGTCGGTCGGTACCAACGTTTTGAAATTAGTAGGCGTCCAAATTCATTGCCGCATTCCAGATGTTCGTCGTCAATCCAAATGTCAATCGTCTTGCAAGATGTAAGCTCAGGCTGTACGAGAGATAAATTAATTATCTTGATTTCATATCTCTATCCTACTTGCTTTTTAGAGTTCCGTACCTCAAAAGGAAAAAAAAACGGAACCCTTATAGGATCACTCGTGCGTCTGTCTGTCCGTCGTCACAGCCGATTTGCCCCGAAACTACTAGACCAATTGAGTTGAAATTTGGTAAACATATGTAAATTGGTGACCCAAAGATGGACGCGTAAATTAAATTAATGAATTCTGAACAAGGGGGCCTCTTTTGGGGGGGAGGGTAAATTGAAAAAAAAAACTTCGCAAACTGGATTGTGCGACATGGAAAATAGTTCCTTGCCTAAAAGATTACAGGAAAACCTATAAGAAGTTTGAGTATTCAAAGTAACGGGAAAATTCTCAATATTTTTGTGTATTTTGTATGGAGCGCCTGATGCATAGAGCATAGCAATTTTACGGAACCCTCACCACGCGAGTTGAACTCGCACTTGTCCGGTTTTTCTTGCTTACGCTCACTAATTCCACCTCCGATTTCATCCCTTTGAGGGATGATGTTCAGGATAAAAACTATCCCACGTTTTAATCCAGGCTATATTCATAAACAAACATCCAAACTTTCACATTTGTAAAATGTTTGTACATTGAAAACGCTGTTCACATTACGCCGGACGAGATAGTACCTACATTTTCCGCTGCATTATTCACTCAAACGCAAAAAGTTGAATGAGACTCGTAAACACAGTTAACCGGTCGTGTTTCGCAGTAATTGAAACACGCGAAACTCTAGTTAGGAGGTACGCGGGTAATCGCTGTTGTATCCTAGTTCCCGCTGCGTTCAGTTCCCGTGGCCATGCAACTTATTGAACAGTTGAGTGGCTGGGGTGAAACTCCAGTAACATGAGCAACTTTAATATTATTTTTTTAATAAAAGGGGACTTATCGCTTCTAATTAACTTATTTATTTACCTCTTTGAGGCTTCCCGACGTTTCGGATGTGTCACAACATCCTCGGTCGCGGGACGAACTGGCTTAAGCGAGTATCAACATCTTCCTGCTGCGAGGGTTTTCCGAACTACCCGCACTTGGCCTTTATTCGTTAATAACTTAATACCTTGAACACTCGGGTTGTTACCCGGCCGACATACAACACTAACAATGTCCGGCGATATAATAATGGACGATGCTTTTTGACGCTTGTATAATCCGCGCCCTCTGTTGATCTAGACCACTTAAGCATCGCCGCAAATGTTTCCATTGCATTCGCTGTCGCTACTATTAGCGACCTATCCGTATTTACTTGAAAGGCTCTCTGCATGGGTAATGGTCGCTCTACAGATTGGCTAAAAAAAAAGCAATGGTGGCAATCCATATTTTGTATGGAGCAGAAAAAAGCAATCAACTTTGCAGGTTCTTAATGAAAAAATAAGCAAGAAAATCTATTAGTTATATAACAAATTGTATGGATTTATATCTGAAATAAATAATTTATGATTTATTATTATTATAGTGTGGACATGTCGCAATTTTGTTTGCGGCTTTCAAAAGACACTTTCAGTTGGTTTAAATACTGAATGTTTAGTCTTCAATAACGGGGATAACAACTTTGTGTCTGGACCGGCCAAAAAATATTTACGACCTTGACATAATATTGAATTTCTCCTGGCGTATGGAGAAGGTTTTTCACTAACAAAAATAAATGGAATAAGCGCGTAGAATTCTAAATAACTTTTAATTACCAACAGTAGTAGTAAATTATAAAGTACCTAAAGAAAGTTTATAGTATGTTCACCAGATTTTTACGGAATTTATATGTATAGATAACTTTTCATTATTTTTTACCGTCGCGGTATTAAATATAAGTGGATTATTAAAGCATACTTAGTATTATTACCTTACCAAATTTTATATATTGTTGTTTTTTCAGAGTGCGCGTTAGATGTAAGGCGATGATTCTGGAGCCAAAGCATCGGACCACGGCGTTTCGAGGTAGCTTTAGGTTCGCGGCGTCCAAGTGTTGGAATGAGCTCCCTCCACCTATCCAAGGAGCGTCTAGCAAGTATACCTACTTACCTTTAAGCGCTAGCTCAAAGGCTATTTGTTAACGCTCCAAAAATCCCAACCCATCCAGCACTTTTTAACATCCCAACAGTGTCGCGTTTTATGCTTTGTGTTTTTTCATCCCATTGTGCTACTGTTACGTATTTTACAAATTAATTACATTAACTATTTATTTATTATTTGTATACTTTTGTATCTATAGTATGTTGTGTTGCGTTCCGTGGGTCACGTACGGTGCTGTCTGAAAATTAGCGCTGAAGGTGTCTGTCTGACACCTCGGCATAGTGCTGAGACAGCGACCGATTCACTGCCGCGAAGACATGTACAATATTTGTCAATTGTATTGTATGTCTACTCCCTTTGTCCCTTTGTGTCTTTTGTGTAGTGAATAAATGTCTTCTTTCTTTCTTTATCTTTCTTTTAATACATATAGCGCGACCATATCTTGCTTAGGCTAATGCCCATTTATAACTTTATACACCGTGCATGCGTACTTGCGTACGTAGGTGCTCTAAAATTTAATAGCGTTGGCGTTGGCTTGGCTTATACTAGACATGTAAAGATAAATACCACCGCCTCAGATCTTTGAGGGGGCGGACGACAATGAATAAACGCACGGAAGACGGAGCTTTGAGTAGTTATCATTAATTTTGGCTAACTAGCTACTCGCGAGTTGTTAAATAGCAATTATGTTCATGTCCCGAACGTCCTGAATATGATACAGTTGAACACTTTAGTTTAACAACTATGATTAAGGCACAGTGATGATGTGATCGGTGATACACACTTTTAATTGTGATTTTAGCAGTGTTGGCAAGGATATTGGTTAAAAAGGCTTTGGTACTATGCCTATATACACGTTCACGAAAGGAATTTAAATAAGAACTTGTATTTTAGATACTTACAGCGGGTAAATTTTTGATGACGATTCACGTCACTGCTTATTTTTTTTGATACAAATAATAATTGAGCACGCAATGTATTCACGACACGTCATGTCATTTGTTTGGCACTTTGACGATATCCATAAACGTAAAAGCGTTTGTTAAGTCAAATCAGTTTGGACGTAATGCATTGCTACTAGGACGTACTTAAAGAAAATTGACTTTATTAATTAGGCTGTTTAACAAAATTGCTTTCTCATATCATTTAAGTACGGTCGAAAGCTATAGCTGATTATAATATACGCCCGTATGAAATTAACAGGCTGTATAATTAGAATTATTCTCAAAACAGGTCAGATATACACAAATAAGAGTATATAGTGCGTTACTGGCAAGCGGGCTCATTTAAGTGGGGTAAATTAACGTAGTTCTGTAACTTAACCATCACCTGAAATCAATTAATTAACTAAAATTCTGACTTCATAAATATTCTAACAAGATTTAAATTGCCAGCAATGTACAGCAAAATAAATTGACAAATAAGTGTAAATGACAGTTCTTCATACTTTGTTTATTACGACGTCATTACACCGAGTAAGGTTCGGATTTTGGGAATTTAATTGCGCTGTTAATTACCATGCAAATAATTGCTAATGGAACATATTATTATAAGTGTTAATAAATGCCCGCGTGCCGGTAACATACTGTATAAATAAAGAAAATTGGAAAACATTAACAAAATTATTGCAGCATTTTAAGTTTAAATTGTGTAGTGCATCGTAAGGTGCAGCATATTTTCTTTGAGGGTAAACTTTTCACTTGATCCAAGTCCAACTCAAGTCTCAACTTTAAGATATTTCGCGTTGCTGGATGTAGATGCACTTCCTGTTTAGAAGTTGTACTACCTGTATTTCTTGCATTTTGTTTAGAAAAGTGAGTAAAATTATTTTCCAAATAAGTAAATCTCTTTTTAGGGTTCCGATACCTCAAAAGAAAAAAACGGAACCCTTATAGGATCACTCGGTTGTTTGTCTGTCCGTCTGTCACAGCCGATTTGCTCCGAAACTACTGGACCGATTGAGTTGAAATTTGGTACACATGTGTAAATTGGTGACCCAAAGATGGACGCATAAAGTAAATTAATGAAATTTGAACAAGGGGGCCACTTTTGGGGGGTAAACTGGAAAATTAAAAAAAAGTAATCACAAACTGTATTGTGTGACATATCAAATGAAAGAGGTTGTTGTAAGAATGTCAGATATATATATTTTTTTATAATTTTAGCAAAAACAGATTTGAAGTAATTTAGGAAAAAAGACGAAAATTGACCATTCCCCCCTTATCTCCGAAACTACTAGGATTAAAATTCTGAAAAAAATATGGAAAATAGTTCCTTGCCTAAAGCTTACAGGAAAACCTATAAGAAGTTTGAGTATTCAAAAACACTTATGAAATTTAGATTATATACGGAACCCTCACCACGCGAGTTGAACTCGCACTCGCACTTATAAGGTAAGTATTTGAATGAATAACTTGGCCAAGTAAAAGCAACCTTCATCGTAACTTCGTCAATCGACTCGTAGACTAGCCTACTTTCGTTTGTTTAGTCAGGTACCTGAGTCTGTGCTGGCCAATATTGAAGAGATCCGAATGTTCGAGGAACTGGAAAGCATTAGGGCTGTAGACGGGCGAGCTGAGGGAGACCGGCCCGTGCGGCTGGAGCGGCTGCAACACTTGGTCTATCACGTGCAGGACCTACAAAAAACTAACATTATTAGGTACATAATATATTATATTATAACTGCTAAAACAAAAGTACCTATCGCAGTTCTTGGCGTGTGTCATCATCATCATATCAGCCGAAAGACGTCCACTGCTGGACATAGGCCTCTCCCAAAGAATGCTTCAATGATCGGTCCTGCGCCACCCGCATCCAGCGTACTCCCGCGACCTTTACCAGGTCATCAGTCCACCTTGTGGGGGGCTTGGGAGGGTGGCGTGTCAGGCGTGTGTAATATGTACATATTCAGTGACAATTGTGTCTTGTTCCTCTTTAACACGTACAATGTAGGTATACTTTATTTCACAGTAGCAATGGCGGAGCGCCCATACACGCCGATTCCCATATAGTTATAATAATACCTATCAGTAAAGCAATGCGTATAATAGACATATTTTATTGGCACGTAACATGGAATGCATAAAAATAAGCATGCAAATAACGTATACCTACTTATAGATATGACTTAGCCCACGAACACCGATGTAGTGTTCATTTTTCACAATTGCACAATGCACGGCGCCCTTGATCTCCCGATAAGTTGAACGTTCCATGTATACCTTATAATTACATAGAACGTTTAGCTGAACGGCTTTTATTCCTGTTTATTATAAAACGTAACGCAAGGGAGAGCGATAACAGGAGACCAACACTGTATAAATGAAAAAGATTTGTATGTTTCATATGAAGACATTTATTTATATTAAACAATTCTATGCAAGCGTAGCAATATAAAAATTGTGAAATACTATTAATATTTCACCGCAAACTGTTTCGCCTAAACAAATAGCGCTTCGCATCGTCAAAGCTCCGCAGTAATCTACAAAGTAATTAGTTTTAACTCTAATGTAAAAGGAGAGTTTCATCTCCGTATGTATACTCGTATGTACGTTTCTGTGTAAGCAATTTCAGCGTGGAGCCGCCAAGAACCCAATCTACTGAGCCAATTTCAGGAAATAGGATGTCAAGTGATTTGAGCTTAATGAGCCAAAGCGGCACTTTGTACTTTATATACCAGAAAACTATACCTTTACTATACCTCCATTTTATTTATCCATTATATTAAGTATACCTCCATTTACTATCTACATTGTAATGTGGTATAATGCGGTACCACAAGTCAAGACAAGAGTAATGCCAATATCTGAGAAAATGGAGTAATCACTCTCGTCATACAGGTCTGATGAGACCTTTGCTTTGCTATCTGTGCTAACTGTACAGCTTTTGCTGAGCTATCTGGGCGATAAGAGATTTGCTAAGGTTGAACTTGAAAAGAGTGATGAAAATGTTTAAAATGTTTAAATTCAATAGATTCACTACATAAATTTAAAAACCTTTAATAAATGTTCTTGCTCATATAAGTTATTATACCATAAATGAATTTATAAATGATAGTGACTTTGACATAGACGCTCAACAATTTGTAAGCCGTAAGGCGCCACATAGTGAAACTGACCATAATTCTGTAACATCCTGTAACCTATGTTGGACAAATAAATATCATTTATCTTTATCTTTAGAACAACGTAGTTCGAAAGTCATTATTCTGTGCCCAATTCATATCTAGGTAGTATGGGTTCGTTAGTAAGTACATTATTTGGTGCGATAATTCATAGGCACACACGTTATGTACACTTATTTTTAAAACAACTCATTAGATTTATTAAGAGGAGGTTGTCAATTCCAGTACAGTGTCTCGTTTAGTAAAGCTCGTACCTATTTAATTGTATTTTTATTACAAGCTTTATATGGACCTGCTTTGGTAGATCGTTCGTTCGTTAGTATATATGTGCGGGCCAAATCTAGCAACTCAAATCTTACCAAGTTCCCGAAGTCCAACCGAGTTTTTTTTTACCGACTTCAAAAAAGGAGGAGGTTCTCAATTCGTCGGAGACTTTTTATGTAGGTATGTTCCTCGATTACCTACTCGAAAACGCCCGGACCGATTTGGATTTTTTTAAATCTATTCTTTGCAGGTGGCCCCATGGTCGTGCTGTGAAACGTACCTAAATCTGCACCATTTGGACGAAGCGTAATGATTGCCACCAAACTAAGCATGTGAAGCTAACGAGTATGACGTAAGGCTAATAGCAACCTGTACCAAGTTACCAAGCTAAGTATAACAATTACGATAATTCCGTAACTTTTCAAACGAGCATGTCGAGTATCATTTTCATCATTAAAATGTTTAAATTTATACATTCCCGATACAACAAACGTAGCTAAGAACCATCCAATCCAATAAACCGTTGTACAGTTTATTGGATTGGGAGCTACGACACCACATAGGTACGTCAGCGTGTCAAGCCAAGTTTAAGGAAAGGAACTGGCTAGCCAGCGCCGAGTGTGATATTACACGAACCACTTGGTGCCACTTTTGACCCTTCTATAACTCAAAACCCCTTTAACGTAAACACATAAAACTACGTGTGTTTAATTATATCCACAAGGACATCTAGAAGCCTAAATTTCATTAGGCTAGCTCAAACGGTTATAAAGATATGAAGGTCAAAAAGTCGTAAATTTTTGTATTGACTGACATATATAGTACCTAAACCTAACCTACTTCCAGATGACCTAGAAGGATGAAATTTGGAATCCAGTTCGGTAATTGTGTGTAAGCGTAGGAAAAAATCTAAAAATATGAAAAAAGTAAAAAAATAGGGAAGTCCCCATACAATTTTTTTTAAATTGTAGCGTTGGAACCGTTACAAGCAGATATTTGAAACTATAAATATTTGCGGACAATAATAATAAATATTTGCGGACAATCTTACACAAATCGACCTAGTCCCAAACTAAGCAAAGCTTGTACTATGGGTACTAGACGACGATAAACATACTTATATAGATAAATACATACTTAAATACATAGAAAACATCCATGACTCAGGAACAAATATTCGTGCTCATCACACAAATAAATGCCCTTACCGGGATTCGAACCCAGGACCTCTTGCTTCGTAGGCAGGGTCACTACCAACTAGGCTAAAGCGGTCGTCAGCCAATATATGTATTTGCGACGGTCCAACCGCGCATAACAGACCGCAGAGCACGCGACGCGAGGCAGCCGCACCACCACTACCACCGCCGCGCGCGCCAAGTTGAGGGTGCAGCTACACCGATACGCAACGCAAGCACCGACCGTATAAAAGGGAGCGCGCGCGGCCGCCCGGCCATCAATCCGACGCAACCCGACCCAGGTCGGGCCTAGCTGAGTTTCTTGCTGGATTCTTCTCAGCTAGGGTAGGTTTAGCGAACCAGCAACTCCCAGTAATTCATCACCACTCACACATCAGATCCGGTTGAAACCGTTCAACCAATCTCACTGGAGCGCAAACTCTTAGAGTATTCCAGTGTTATATCCCCCGCGTGGTCGTGCCGGAGAGTTCCCCCTGGATTTTCCCCAGGATACTCTCCAACCATGCAGTTCGATAGCTATATTGGGTCCGTCCTATTATAGCAACAATCAGGTAAAAAAAAAATATATATATAAAAGGTCAAGTCAAATCTAACCTACTTAAATATTTTACATTTTCACATTTTATTGGATACCTATAACATCAATTGTTATAGGTATCCAATAAAGCAAAGAAATTGGGTTTAATACTTGTTCATAATGTTATTTTGTTCCTATAAATATTTGGATTTTGCATAACTTGGCACTCATTTAGATCTCCATTCTTTTTGCGGCGAAGCCCACAGCTAAGCATAATTTTTGTATTGAACTTGGCTCTCCTTTTTTACATTTATGTTTTGGTGGGATATAATTAAATACGAATTCAATAAAACTCGTTTTTAAATTTTCTATTGCTTTTTCAAAATAGCATTTCATCATTTTTGTCAGCTTTCGAATGAAAGAGTCGAGCGCTCAAAAGTCAAAAATCGTATTTAACTCACGACGGCGACCTTTCAGCGGAAGGCTAGTTGAATATGAATCAGTACTGACCTGGCGTTTGTTGTTCAAGTTGGTGGTCTGGTAGGAGCGCGCTACCAGCACCTTAGCGTTGTTGACGTACAGGTCGTTGTGCGTGGCGTCGCGACGCCGCGTCACCCACAGCGGCGGGTTACCGTCCAACTCCGACGATATCGCGTAGTCGGTGGTTAACGTCGTCGCGAGGTTGGCTGTAAATATTGACAACCCATTACAACTTTCATCCAAATAAAAAAATGTACACATTCGAAAATGTCAGACTGTCTGTAACTTAAACTTACGCATGAACATTCTAATTTGATCTATGTGTACCGAGGGCTGTTTCGACACGACACGAAACGAGCGCCCTAAACATTTAGGATCGAAACCCTGGTATTGGTGCATTCAAAATTACCTGGCGTGTTTCCACTTGAGACCGTCATTAGCAATAACAATAGGATTAAGTCTTGGCGGGTGAATTCTTTGTAAACACTTGTAAAACACGTGCGGCGGCGTTGCTCCAAACGTTCTTGATACTTTCCCTATGTCATCTTCCCTTTAATAATATAAGCAAATAGAAATATACCACTCAGTTGTGTTTTAAACTTTGAAGAGATTACTACGTATACGAGTATTAACGTCTTTCGATATGTTTCGTCCTTGGGTGAAATCACCTTCCACTGTGCATAGTGAAAATAATAAAGACGATAGTCTGAATGTGTTTAACAAGCATCTAAGTCGTGATGCACAAATAATTATATTGAACATTTATTTTAATTTAATTGCAGTTATTAGTGATAATATAATCAGAATTGTTCATGATTTCTATGCAAGAAATTGCGTGCCAACACTAACTGAGATCTACAAAAAAGTGACTACGAGTGATGTGGGCTTTGTATACTGTAGGACTAGTCTGTGGAGTCTAATGGAGAAACTTAAAATTGAAATTATCATATAGATATTCAAAAGTATCAACACTGGTTGGTTTGCAACAAAATAGATAAGGCCGAAACAGCTCCTTTAAAAATGAATGGGCTCTATGAGTGTTTGGTTTATTACCCCTATTGTTTACGTTCAAGTGGAAAGGCGTCAGTTAAAACTGAATCCACTATACTAAAATTATTGATCTACCTGCCCGAAAATATATTGAACTTTTGAAAAATAATTATAAATTTTATTCCTATGTAAATTTTATATATACATATTTATATATATACTAGCTTCTGCCCGCGACTTCGTACGCGTATAAATTATGGATGACATGATATTCTTATGTTTCACCATACGATACCTACTACCTGATAAATTAGATTATTACGATTTCATTTCTATGAATTATGCGTGTAACAGTTCAAATCCTCATAAACTTTGTCGTCAATAATATTTAGTTATATTGATTTACTTAATCTTTATTGCAAACGAAGTACCTAAGTAGAAGAAAAATTACCAAAACCGGAATTTAAATATAAGATTTCATAATTGAAACAAATGGACCGAGGGCGAGACCCCAAAGATACTCTATATCTCCGGGTGTCTTGTCTTAACAGATAAACAGATAAACAGATAAACAGACAAAAATTCTAAAAACTGTTGGAACGTGTTCTGTTATCAATTCTAAGTATCCCCAGCCAATTTTTTTTCGTTTATCTTCCATGTACAGACTTTCGACCCTCTTCAGCTTTATTATATGTATAGATAGCTTCTGCCCGCGACTTCGTACGCGTATAAATTATGGATGACATGATATTCTTATGTTTCACCATACGATACCTACTACCTGATAAATTAGATTATTACGATTTCATTTCTATGAATTATGCGTGTAACAGTTCAAATCCTCATAAACTTTGTCGTCAATAATATTTAGTTATATTGATTTACTTAATCTTTATTGCAAACGAAGTACCTAAGTAGAAGAAAAATTACCAAAACCGGAATTTAAATATAAGATTTCATAATTGAAACAAATGGACCGAGGGCGAGACCCCAAAGATACTCTATATCTCCGGGTGTCTTGTCTTAACAGATAAACAGATAAACAGATAAACAGACAAAAATTCTAAAAACTGTTGGAACGTGTTCTGTTATCAATTCTAAGTATCCCCAGCCAATTTTTTTTCGTTTATCTTCCATGTACAGACTTTCGACCCTCTTCAGCTTTATTATATGTATAGATAGCTTCTGCCCGCGACTTCGTACGCGTATAAATTATGGATGACAT
This sequence comes from Epinotia nisella, assembly GCA_932294315.1. NCBI lineage: Eukaryota > Metazoa > Arthropoda > Insecta > Lepidoptera > Tortricidae > Epinotia > Epinotia nisella. Next base: position 11,265,456 of record OW028680.1, read on the forward strand.
GATATTCTTATGTTTCACCATACGATACCTACTACCTGATAAATTAGATTATTACGATTTCATTTCTATGAATTATGCGTGTAACAGTTCAAATCCTCATAAACTTTGTCGTCAATAATATTTAGTTATATTGATTTACTTAATCTTTATTGCAAACGAAGTACCTAAGTAGAAGAAAAATTACCAAAACCGGAATTTAAATATAAGATTTCATAATTGAAACAAATGGACCGAGGGCGAGACCCCAAAGATACTCTATATCTCCGGGTGTCTTGTCAAACTACCCCTTAGAGCCAAAGTCCTGAAGGTAAACGGGGAGGCAAGCGAGGCCGAAGGCTGAGCTTTTCGTAGGAATGAAAGGCCCAACGTACCCTTATAGATAGCGCTCCATATGCGAGCCAGAGCATCGAAGGCCCGAGGGCGAGACTCCATGGATACTTACTATCCACAGGTGTCTTGCAAGCGAAACATGAGCCTTAAGTCCCAAAGTTGAGGGTGAGGCAAGCGAGCCCGAAGGCCGAGCTTTTCGTATGAATGAAAGGCCCAACCAAACCAACCCTTTAGAGAGCGCTCTCTATGCGAGCCCGAGGGCCGAAGGCCCGAGGGCGTGCCTTCACGAACACTAACTAAACCCAGGTGTCTTGCAAGCGAAACCGGAGACCAAAGTCCCGAGCGAGAGAAGTCAGAAGAAGAGCGGCGACGCAAGCGAAACCAAAGGCCGAGCTTTTCGTTGGAATGATAGGCCCAAAGAACCGTTTAAGAGAGCGCTTCCTATGCGAGCCCGAGGACTGACGCACACTATCTTCAAGTGTCTTGAAAGCGAAATCTGAGTTCCAAAGTCCCGAAGGTGAGTGGCGAGGCAAGCGAGCCTGAAGGCCGAGCTTTTCGTATGAATGAAAGGCCCAATACATCGCTTCTATGCGAGCCCGAGGGCCGAAGGCCCGAGAGCTAGCTCATGCGGACGCTCACTATACCCGAGTATTCATAATAATATTTCTGAATGTCACAAACGCTGAAGTTTTATACATAAAAAATGGTACCTACTTAATTCTTCGCGGAATGCGGTTGTTTCCAAATTTTATACCCACGTCTCTTGACGTTGGTGAACTATGCTAATTCGACGTAAGTATTAAACTCAACCTATCATACATCTTTAGATGACCTCTGAATTCATAGCAATAATATAGGAAGACGAAGATCAAGGTTGCTGGATTTCAATATTAACAGCGACGTTATCAGCGACTGAGTTTCCAAAATTATTAGGTTTCTAATGTCTAACAGCTACTATCGGTTGAGATATCAAACATTTTTGGTTATTATAGATAGTCTTTAGCCATCTAGCACTCATTTTCATCCCGTGGTTTTTCACGTTTTATCTATATTTTTTATAACGTTTGAATGGAGTTCTTTTTACTTTCCAGTCAAGTGTATGTTTATCAATTTTCAAGTCTAAAGCTCATGGATTTGAGGAGTTCCCATACAAAGTTTTGCCCCATTTTTCACCCCCTTTGAACTAATTTTTATCATTTTTACAGCCTATGACCTGGCCAGGGATTTTCTCGACCGATTAAGTAAAAGTTGCATCAAAATCCTCTATTCACTAAGCTTCTCTGCGTTTTTTGAAAAATATACATTTTCAAAAAAGCAGACACAAAAAAATTAAAACTACAAAAAGTGCATGCTGCTGGGTTTGAACTCGGGGACACCGACTCCGTAAGCTATGGGTCAAACCACTGGACTAACTATCAGTTGTAAGAACACGATGAATTTTCGAATATATTGACGACATGTTACCATGGTAATGATACTGTTATAACCCCGCTCTTGCAACATTATATAGTTTCTAGTCGCCTCAGAACCTATTTTCATCCCATATTTTTCACGTTTTATCTATACATTGCTAAAAGTTTGAATGGGGTCGTTTTTACTTTCCAGTCACGTTTATGGTTACCAATTTTCAAGTCTGTAGCTCGTACATTCAAGGAGTTCCCATACAAAGTTCAACCCCATTTTCTACCCCCTTTGAACCCTAATCTTTAAGATTTTTGTAGCTTAAAACCTATCCGGGGATTCTCTCGACAGATTAGTAAAGTTTGCATCAAAATTCGTTAAGCCGTTTCTACGTGATACTCTGACAAATAAACAGACAAACAGATAAACAGATAAACAGATAAACAGATAAACAGATAAACAGACAAAAATTCTAAAAACTGTTGGAACGTGTTCTGTTATCAATTCTAAGTATCCCCAGCCAATTTTTTTTCGTTTATCTTCCATGTACAGACTTTCGACCCTCTTCAGCTTTATTATATGTATAGATAAAATTTACATATATAAAGTGTGCACAGAATCCTGAAAGACCTGCGCTCGCGAATGGGAAGCCAGTTTAATTGACGACGGTAGGCGGATATGTAGTCATATTTTCGATGGCCGAAAACAAAACGGATACAGTTATTCAGAAGCCTGTCCAGTCTACTTAGGAGCTCCTGGGTAATGTTGGAGTAACACACATCAGCATAATCAATAACAAATAATACCAACGTTTGAATTAGCAGAGTTTTCGTGCTGACTGGGAGAAAGTTCTTAAACCTATAAAAGGATCTCAGCATATTGGTGACCTTGCGACTAACGACAGACACCTGAGGTGCCCAGATTTCTCACAAACACTTCTTTCTGAGCTTAGATTAATGTAAATACTAACATTTTATTTTATTTATTTTATTAACAACTTCCATAGTTTCAATGAGAACAACGTTTACACATTCGTATGTAACTTACTTACCTAAACATTTTCATTATACTATTTTGCAAAAAAAGCTTTCATCATCATCATCATCATCATATCAGCCGAAAGACGTCCACTGCTGGACATAGGCCTCCCCCAGAGAGTTCCAAATTGACCGGTCCTGCGCCACCCGCATCCAGCGGACTCCCGCAACCTTTACCAGGTCATCACTCATCAAAAAAGCGTTACAAAGAGTTTATACCCACCTTTTTGGGAAGAAACGGGTATATGGTACCCATGGGTTTTTGCCCACATCTCTGAGTGCGACACTAAAGGTGATTTTCCACCGGCGTGGATTGACGAGACGAGGCGTGGCGTGAATTGCAATCGCGAGCCCGCGCCTGCTCGCGATTGACATTAATTGCAATCGCGAGAGATGTTTGTTTCTGTTGCAGAGTTAATTTAATCTCTATTTCAGAAACAATACGGTTTATTTTTATACAAACAAATATTTCAATTCACGTCGCGCAAATTCTCGTCAATCCGTACTATTTCCACCGAAGATGCGCCGGGAGTGAATTGAAAATTGTTTCTGTTGCAGAGTTAATTTAATCTCTATTTCAGAAACAATACGGTTTATTTTTATACAAACAAATATTTCAATTCACGTCGCGCGAATTCTCGTCAATCCGTACTATTTCCACCGAAGATGCGCCGGGAATGAATTGAAAATTTGCCATACAAATTTCAATTCACGCCGCGCCGCGCCTCGTCAATCCACGCCGGTGGAAAATCACCTTAAGGCAAAGTTACGCCGTAGTATGAATATCAAGAAAACCAAATTAGTTGTAACCTGTAAGGTTTCTGCTGCTCGCACCACGGATATACTGCCAGTTTTAAGCAGACGAGGAATATACTATTGAGATAATCATTAAAAACTTCGTATAGAGTGGTTGACACGAGTATAGAAATTGTTGTTATGACATGATAGCTGACACTTTAATTATACTACCCTTTCTTGGTCTTTCCCTTGTCTTCCAAAATTTTCGATCTATCCGTCCGTATCTACTTTCTTTAAATCTCGTTCCTCGTACTTTGGCTGAATGCGCCAAGAGCGCCATGCCATTAAAAAAATGCTAGGTACATATTCGTGGTTCTTATATTGTTCGAATTTATTGATACATTTATTGAAATTACTTAAGAGGATTATACGAAATTTGCGAATATAAGTTCTCGTATCAGAATCGATTATTTTTTTATGCTTTATCATGTCGTATGCGTTTCATGAAGGTCTATCGCAGACCGGTTGGTCGATCACGTAACGCATTGTACGCGCGTCGGGTAGATTTAAATGTCAATTTTTATATGAAAAAATGACAGTTGGATCTACCCGATGCGCGTTCGGTACGTAACGTGATTACCCCCCAGATACCAAATATAACAATTACATTTATTTAATTACGTCGACATTGCAGATGTATTGCAACATGTAAATGTTGGGTTTTTCACTAGGTTTGTCATTGTCACTCGGTCAACCACGCACATGGACGATGTTTTTTGATGATTTACTCACGACTGGGTTCAACGAAGACGAAATCTTGAAACTATGTATCACCCCGATTGTAATTTTGATGTTTTATCATTTCAACGGGCGTACGTGCTAGTACGGCAAAATCGTGTGGTAGCAGTTGGACTGAGCTGGAGCAATGCTAAAGAGGTCGCCAAAGTCAGGAAAGCCGTGATCGCCCAGGTGTTCGGCTCTTATTTCCAAAAGGTTTTAAGTTGAGTGCGTGCTGATGAAATTTGATCCTTATTAATTTACGATAAAGTTGTTATTCGTATGAAATCATTTGTTATTTATGCATTTCATTTTGCACGGGTGATTAGCGGTCGGCTTTAACAATAGAGAACAATTCCATTCATCGGCAGATAAGATTTGAAGTGGATTCTTACTTTTTAATAATCAAAAACCAATCAGAATAATGAATCAACGGATATGCCAGGTTAGCCAACTTAAATCAAAATAAAGTTGCCATTTAAATTAAACATTCGATTAGTAATAAGAATAAGAAGTTGCCAGTAACAAAAATTGAACGATCGCCGTTGACATACGGATACCCGACTATGAATAAAAAGAAGAAAAATCATTGTGAACTGATGGCGTTGCGATTACACTCCGACATATATATATAAATAAATATATACAATCCTATTTGGCCAGCCACACCGGAATATATTAAATCTAAATTTCAATTTGGTACACCCCGTCCTGGTTGCGAGCTCCGTACATCCAGGAGTCTTAAACTCTCTGTCCTGTCTCACCGTACTGGTTTCCTCTCAAATTCCTTCGCTGTTCAGGCTATTCGTCTGTGGAATGATCTCCCTATTACCGTCAGGCAAGCTCAGGGCAAATTGTCCTTTAAACGCAAGTTGCGTAACATCTCTTTTCTACTATTTAAGATCCTCGTGCTATCTTTGTACGGGTACATAAAATTGTATGTATTTAAGTATGTATAACTAAGTTTATATTGTATGCAATATACAAGTATGTATATTCAAGTAATTAATTGATTTGTGTTTCCATTCGAGTCTCAGTATTTAGGATCCTGCACCACTAAAATTTCTGTTTAGCCCAATGGTTGACTGGTAGAGAATTCCCGATGGCATTAAGTCCGCTAATTGTACTTTATTTGTATACTTGTGCAATAAAGTTTAAATAAATAAATAAATAAGTGTTTCATAATTAGTAAATAACTTTGGGATGGAAAAATATAAGTTGTAGGTAGTAGGTATCATATACCTATTATTTTTTATCATTAAACTAACCATGTATTATATTTACAAATATCTACTATTCAGATTAATATTGCAATTGTAGGTTAAAGAATCATTTAATATCAAATCAACATACTTAAGAGTAACAAATAAACAACACAGTCGTATAAAAATAAATAAAATATACCACGTGAATAATTTAACATGCATTACAGATACTAGTTAAATAATGCTGTTCTATCAGTCAATAAAAATTATCCCATAAAAAACATCCATGTAAAAAATAGGCCAAGTCTCAAAACTCTTCCACCGTAAAAAGTTGTTAGATATTTCGTAGAGCCAAGTCAGGCATTCTTGTTAATCTTTATTTGCTTGCTAAATAAAATTCTGCTACTTGGGAATCACACAACTTTACTGCATTTCTTAATTTTTGCATACCTAAAACTGTGTAGTTTTAATAAATTATTATTATATAAACTACACAGTTTTAGGTATGACACTCGGGAACATGTAGTACGAAAAAGTAAAAGTGCGAAAAAATTCTAAGACATGAATATTATTATGAGATTTTAACAAGTTAACCTTTAGGTAAACCTTTAAAGGTCAAATGTGTCTCGACTCGTCTCTTGTCTGAGATACGTCGATACCATGAACAGTTACCTAACGCAGTGTTAGTTCACTCACAATCTGGGTAGGTACTTTTGAATAGCGTTGTTAAGATTAAAAACTCCTCAAAAAGGTTTCGTTTTCCTTTTAGGCTGGGAGGCTGATGGTAGTCACTACCGCCAAAACTAGTGCCCACGCCGATGCTTGAAATTAGGTATAAAAAGTATCCCAAGCTTCTTTAAAAACTAGCTGGGATAAAATTGAGATGAGAATTAAAATTTAAAAACCAACAACTTTTCTATAATTCTGAGAATCAATTGATTAAGGTTAGTCAATGTTTCAACTTCATTGGATAATAAGCTTACCAATTAAATACACCGGTATACCCATAAATCGCCTAGGATTTCAAAATCGGCAAATTAGTAGACAAAGGCATAATTATTCAATGCTATTGGGCAATCTGTGCTAAAGCGGGCGAAATAATCCGGATGGCTCATGTACACACTAAACGTTTGTGGAGTTGTAGCTTAGGGGTGGATATCCAACAGAGGTGTGTGGGGTAACGTGTGGAGCGAGAATGCGTAGCGAAGCTGTGTAACGGTGTGACCGCGTCCAACGTCCAAGTGTGGAAGGAAAATGAGCGGAGCGAGGATGCGTAGCGAAGCTGTGTAAGGTGTGACCGCGTCCAAGTGTGCAAAGAAAATGAGCGGAGCGAGGATGCGTAGCGAAGCTGTGTAAGGTGTGACCGCGTCCAAGTGTGCAAGGAAAATGAGCGGAGCGAGGATGCGTAGCGAAGCTGTGTAAGGTGTGACCGCGTCCAAGTGTGCAAGGAAAATGAGCGGAGCGAGGATGCGTAGCGAAGCTGTGTAAGGTGTGACCGCGTCCAAGTATGCAAGGAAAATGAGCGGAGCGAGGATGCGTAGCGAAGCTGTGTAAGGTGTGACCGCGTCCAAGTATGCAAGGAAAATGAGCGGAGCGAGGATGCGTAGCGAAGCTTTGTAACGGTGTAACCGCGTCCAAGTGTGAGCGGAGCGGAGTGGTCAATACCACTCGTTTTTCAATTTTCTAGTGCGCGAAAGTCAAAAATCGATCCCCAGACAGGTGTGTTGCTGTGAAATGTGTACAAATAAGCGGAGCGAGGATGCGCTGTGAAATATATGCAGATAAGCGGAGCGAAGATGTGTTGTTAGTTTGAAGTTTAGCCCAATGGTTGACTGGTAGAGATAAAGTCAGGCATTAAGTCTTCTAATTGTACATTTCATTGTTTTGCGTGTTTAGATAAATAAATAAATATTAAGTGACGACGATCGATGATCGACCATTTCAGCAGCCTAGCTAACATGATCGTGTATAAAATGTTGGAGAAAGTGATGTGCCGTCCCCCAGGTGGGAATATTCCCTAGAATATTCCTCTATACAAGGAAATATACGGGAATATTGAAATTGTTTATATATTTTGCTATCAGGGATTTCATGATAATCTTGATTTTTTTACCAAGACATTAACCAATGTAATTTATCCGCAAAAGTAAATTCCCAATGTTCTCGGGAATATTCCCGGGAACAATGGGACCCCCCAAGTTCCCTAGCCGAAAAAAACAAATTTTACTAAAGTACTTCTATAAGTAACAAACAAAATAAGTTAATTAAAATCCCATAAAAATATATACGATTACAAAATGTGAAAATATTTACATATTAAATGGTAATTTTTATTAAATGTTTTATATGTTTCTCTTGTTTATTTTATTGTTTAATATGTGTGTCCTGTGTGTTTGTGAATAAATGTATCTTTCTTTCTATCTTTCTTTCTTTCTTTCTACTTAAAATTAAAAGTTAATTTTTTTGCGAATGCGCTTTTAATGGTCGGTCGCACACTATTCACTTTGATTACTTTTATTACTATTTTAATTTAAAAAAAAGGGAAATAAAAAATTGCTTATTCATGACCAAAAAAACTTAAATTTACAAACACAATTCTGCCAAACCACAGTGTGGTTTGTTGCCAGACGAGACTCCAATTATTTCTGCACATATAATAGATACATTAAACTAACCAAACCCACAACCACAGTAGGGGTATATACGCATATGCATACATGCACATACATAGAAGACTCAGGTAAGCAATCTTAACTCTTATTGTGTTTAATTTCTAATTTGGTTATTAAAACATTACTAACTTTTTTTTTGAATAGTTGCTTTGTCATACACTTGTTGTTTAGCCCAATTACCTACCTGTATGCTCTAATTTTCGAACGTAATATAGAAAAATAACATTCAAATGTTTATATATTTACAAAATTTGAATATTTCCGTAAATTTCACATTCTTGGGAACATGACCGGCAACGTTAGGTACTGGGAATATACCCGGGCATGGCACATCACTAATCATGCTAACTCAGTTCAGCATAGTTTAGACAGATGTTTAGTTGATTTGATACTCACATATGTGATAGAGCACGAGGCTGTCGTCCATCTCCCCGTTGTACCGCTGGAAGGCTTCGTTCGTCGGCGCGAACAAGGTCATCTGCCGGTAGTGGAGACTCGTGTTTGCCACCGCGTTGCGCGATAGAAGTGCCAGGAACTGGGGACAAGATACGTCATCAATATATGTATACACAATAATGTGTAAGCAATATCACTTCTGTAAAGTATTTTAAAACAGCTGTGGTAGTGGAATATACTGGAATCTTATATTTTAAATAATCATATTGTGATGTACCTAAGTACATTTGACAAATTGACCTAGTTTCAGATTTCATATAAAAAGTCATATATAAATAAATAATAAATAAATTCATATTAGTAGACAATCTTACACAAATCGAACTAGTCCCATAGTAAGCTCAATAAGGCTTGTGCTATGGGACTAGACGACGATATATTTAATAGATAAAAATACTTAAATATATAGAAAACATCCAAGACTCAGAAACAAATATTCATGCTCATCACACAAATATTTTCCCTTACCGGAATTCGAACCCAGGACCTTCAGCTTCGTAGGGAGTGACACTACCCAATAGGCTAACCGGTCGTCATAAATATACGCTTATTACGAGGAATCGACTTAATTCCTAGAATGGGACGTCCCTAAGCATATCGCCTTTGTTTGTTGTCATGTTAATTTTGAGAGATGGACAAATGAAAGCGGGAATGTCGCTATAACATTCTAGGGACGTGACATCGAATTGCGCCCCAGACTATCTAGCTTTACAGGATAGTATCACTAACTAGACTAAGCTTCGCTGGTTGAAAATGTGCTAAGAGTGCACGGCGTGAATCAAAATAAGTCGGTATAATGTTGTTAGATGAACTGTGTAACCTTTATTTTCACTGTTCAAAATAAAACGTTTTACCCCTTTCATCGATTATTAAATCGTGAAGGTATAGCTTTGAAGGACGTAAATACACGTTTCACAAATGGATTACGGGAAATAGGCGGCAAAACGTTGTTTGCAAGCAAATATTGGAGCAGGTGTTCATACTAAAGAGTCGTTTTGAATTATATGTACCAGACTATACACCCTTCTCCCCTTACCGCTATCCCGGTTGTACCATGAAGGAGTTCGGGGTTCGCTTGCTACCTAATTCAAAGTAGTGGCGTAGGTACGCAAGTTTGACCTTGCAACCCAGACTTAGGTACTTACTTTGTTGGGATTAGGGCTGTAAAGTGAGTGGACAACCTGAATCAATATGAATACCTTCAAAATCGTTATCTTTGAGTAAAAGCACATTTAGAACAATGCGTTAATATTGGTATGAGAGCTAATACCACTTCAGCAAGTATTTCCGCGTTTTTATCGCTTCACATTTCATGCAGCTGAATTAGGTCAGAGCGATAGGTACGTAATGAGCATGATCTCTATGTTATTTTAAAATATAGATACTTTTTAGGGATCCGTACCTCAAAATGAAAAAACGGAACCCTTATAGGATCACTCGTGCGTCTGTCTGTCCGTCTGTCACAGCCGATTTGCTCCGAAAGTACTGGACCGATTGAGTTGAAAGTTTGTAAACATATGTAAATTGGTGACCCAAAGATGGACGCGTAATAGTAGATTATACATCAAGGGGATAAAGCACTGTTTTATGTCACGGAAGCGAATTGAATCCCGAACGTAACGAAGGACTCATAATTTAACTCCTGAGCGTAGCGAGGGAGTTATAAGTTAATTCCTGAGCGAAGCGAGGGAATTAAGACTGAGTCCTGAGTGCAGTGAGGGGTTCAACCGCCCAAGACTAAAACAGTCTTATCCCCGAGGTGTATACTCTACTTTTCACACCTTATGCGAGACAAAAAAACAGGCTCAGTAGATAAATAATGTTTGATTTCTTTGCTCGATGTCCATCCGATTTCCTTTTTAGAAAGGCCAATAACTTGGCATATGTATTAATTTGTATGTCATGTTTGACACTTATTGTTGCCCTCAGCATCGAATATATACACCACAGGCTACTTGGCTTCTTTGTAGCTGACAAATATTCAAAATAGACCAGAAGCACTGATTCAGACACAGACTTTACGCCTTTTACAGCTTTCCATTTGTCAAAATCGTTGTAGGCTTTTAGGTATTTTTCCTTTGACTTCTCTGGCAGCAGATTGTTGACAATGCCTATGGCATCTAATTTGATAAACTCAGGAGTCAAAACACTTTCATCACTCGACATTTTCAATATTATTTTTGAAATTAAATCTTCTATAGGCACCTACAAGAACTCGATTTGTTCGTCACGCGTGAACAAAAGAAGGCGCGCGACGTTCCAAATTCGAAAGCACAAGCCGTGGTCCTAGATTCGAAATTCGAATTTCGAACACCGCGCTCCTCCGGACCGGGGTTCACACGGAGGCAAACTTCATTTATTTTGTCAAATCAAGTAGGCCATGGCCTAGGACAAATTGTGTTTAGCAAAATTAAACTTTATGCATATAGTAATAAGAATTATGAAAAGTGAAATCATATTATTAACCAGCGGGTTATAATGAAATTCAGTACAACATTATAATCCGGCTAATACCAAGGGATTTAATGTCTTGCTTTCGGTAGGGTTTACATGACCTATAATTCGGCATTGTCGAGCATGTGGTTTGAAAAGTAAATTAATGAATTCTGAACAAGTGTCACTCTGGACAGGGAGCTCACGATCCCCTGAGAATCTCTCATTTTGTCTGACTAGTCCCGGCAAGACCTTTAGCATCTAGAGTTCGCTTACCACCCTGCGCAGTTAGAGTGTTACATTTGCCCCCCCCCCCCATTATCTCCGAAGCTACTAGGCTTAGAATTCTGAAAAAAATATGGAAAATAGTTCCTTGCCTAAAGGTTACAGGAAAACCTATAAGAAGTTTGAGTATGCAAAGTAACGGGGAAATTCTCGATATTTTTGTGTATTCTATACGTAACCCTCACCATGCGAGTTAACTCGCACTTGTCCGGTTTTTATTTTTATTATCTAAAGAAGCCTACGACTAGAAATAAGCTTTGAAACAAAATATAATGTAGCTGTACTCTCGTTCTTACATAAAATTACTAAATTCGTGTAAAAAAACTTTATATCACCTCAATCCAACAAGAATGTTACCTCGCCCTCGGTGAGATTCACCTTCCCCCGTGGTTGAAATAGAGCCCATTCGCCAGCGATTTAATCACACAAACAGGGTGCTCACTGACTCTCTCCACAAGTAAGCCAAATGGGTCGCCTACGCCCGGTCGGTACTAAGGCGGCCAAAACTCGAATCGGCTAATAGAAATTACGTCCCAAGCGCTACTCAACAATGAACTCCCCGGAGAAGCACCTTTCCACCGCCACGGCCAATAATATCTCCACATGTTTGAACCTTATCTCCAAGTCATAAGATCCAAGCCAAGACAGCATACACGAACGCTAGCAATAGGTACTACAAGTTATACTTTCCACAAAGGTGAAACTAAAGGCTTTGTTCCTTCATACAGGTTAAAGAGGGAAAGGTTATAATAATAATTGTTTCCTTGTATTCAGTTTCATAATTTTGAGGATTGGCCAGGCCCAAGCATAAAACACACTGGCGCTGCTTTTCAGTGCCACGTAGATTTTAATGCTGCATACCTTAAATAAAATAGGAGCTCAACATACGCTGAAGTTGTGTAAGTAATTTGAGCTAGGTACCTACGTCAAAATAAAATAAAAATGATTGTCGGTAAAGTCGGCTTACGGACGATAATTTTACGTGATAACGTCATAAGAAAACATTGATGAAAAATTGCATAACACGTATTTACTCATTTATCGTTAGCAATACTCCTGTGAAGTTTCGAATAAAATAGTCGATCTGATCTTGTTTCCCCATACAAACTTTGGACCCCCATTTCACCCCCTTAGAGGGTGAATATTGAATAATCCTTATTTAGTGCACCCCTAAACCTTATAAGGAACCTACGTGCCAGGAATCTCTAGAACCAGCGGTTTGGGCTGTGCGTTGATATGTCAGTCAAAGGAATGGGACACTTTTTCGTGCGTGCAGCCGGTGTTCATCGATTTATAAGACGTTATCACGTCAAAAAGAAGTAAATGTATAAGTAATTGGCGATTTCTTGTAACCTTTACTATAATACCGTCACAACAATTCTTAGAAAAAAAAAGAAACATTATTGGAACAAAAAAGTTCAACCAATAATTTTACTTAAGGTCAATATAAAAACTTTTTTACATTTAAGTACCTACTTTACGTAGTCACACAGTCTAGGTATATGTATGTAGGTACACCAATTTATGATATGATAGTTTCGGTATAATTCGATAAGCGCGACTGACAAATTAGTTATGTAAAATTTTGGGGAGGTGTTTGCTAATAGCACCTAATTGTAAACACACACTAATTTGGCAGCATTCGGCGTGATTAACGGAAACTCAGCGACGAATGGTGGTTAAATCGCACAGCGCTAAAATAGCATAGGATAATCTACTATCCAAACCGAACTACTTACTAACTTAAACTTAAATAATTACTTAAGCTAATAATTTATGGACGGGAAACGTTTGAAAGACTAATTGAAGAATCGTAGCAAAATATATGTAATTTAAATTAAACCGCTTGAGATTTAATGAAACACATTTAATAAACAAGCCTTCAAAGTAATAAAGGCTCACAATGCTTATTAATGAAGAGTCAAGAGTAAAAAAAAAACGTTAATAGGATTTCTAATGAGAGCACGACGTGAACTGACTGTCATAGACTTATCAATGCGTGTTGTTCCTTGCAACATCGTTACGCCTTGGACACGACTTTGGTCTCAAGCGACCTGCGGCAGCGGTTTTTCTTTGCCCGTGATCCCAACTAACCACAGTGCGTTGCGCGTCTCGACCGCGCAATGAACAGATAAAACGCTGCCGCAGTCGTGGCCAAGGCGTTATGTTACAGAATTACATTGTTAGTTTCCCAGTTTCTGCACAAGACTTATTTGCCTGATTTATGTGGCAAATGCAAAAGTGCAAACGTGGGTGAAGTCAATTTCCAATAAAATTCAGTTCTCGCAACGACCAAGTCTGTTTGCTGCGGGCGCAGCGAAAGTGACTTTGGTTGTTCTCTCGCAGACTAAAAGGAATCCCCGGATAAACCAAATGGAAGTTTTCGTTATCTAAACCCAAACACCCCCTTCTCAAAAGGTTGCGACATCAAAGAGATTCCAGTAGCAATCTCGTAGCACTTTCTGCATTTGTCACTTAAGATTCGGCCGGTGCGGCTTAGGGAAGTCTTAACATCTAACAGGATCTACATTATTTAGCTGATTCGGTACTAGTTTAGTGTATTCGAATTGCCATACGATAAATAAATAAGCTGATTACAAGAAATGAATAGCGTCCGTTATATTATATTGTCGTTTTTGATTGCACATGGATTGCAATGAATATTTATAATTTTGTATGACACAGAATTTCTCACACTTTTTAAAGTCAATGAAATGTGTTGGGCTATACGAGGATCCGTCAATTAGGGTATGTCAAGGTAACCAGCACACGTGTCCCGAGATTGAGTAATTTCACATGACGGTTCATGAACAACATGCGATCTCAACATACTTAATGCATTGCATTTTTACCGTTTTTTTTTCGATGGGTAGGTACTAAGATACCTATTAAAAATAAAAATGGTGATGGGTGCCTACTAGATACCTATAAAAACAAATACGGTACTGTATTTAAAACAAATTTTATTCGGGTATAGGTACCGACAAACTCGACTGATGAATAGATGAGCAATTGAGCATACAACCCCGCAAATCTGACAGCAGACATGAGTCCGAGTGCTGAGCCGCCTATTAAAAGTTTTGACCGGTAAAAAGGCAAAATAAACCCCGGGCAGGTGCAGCGGTCGATTATGCCGCGCGACTAAACCCTGGAGACACATTTAACCGCGGTGCTCATACTCACTCAATTAAAGCCTACATTAATAATGATTACAAGCGCTGCCTACAATACGATTGCGCGCATTCACTGCATAAATTAACCATTATTTTGCGTTACAAGACTGGGGCCGTATTCACAAAGTTTACGTGACAGCTCGTGTGGATATCTTGATAGTCGAATACTTGATCTATAATTTTGGAAATTAGTTGTAGTCCAGTCGGTCGATCACGTAACGCATTGTACGCGCGTCAGGTAGATCTAAATGTTACTTTTTATATGGAAAAATGACAGTTATATTGTCCGAACGCGCGTTCGAAACGTTACGTGACTACCCCTCAGTAATCCATGTTGCAATAACTAAATTATAATGAAACCAAATCGTAAAACAAAAGAAATCAAAAACTAAGGCAAATGTTTTATTAACGGCAAGAAAATCGGGCTTAGCCAAGGACGCACAACGAAGCGTGACAACGAAAATACCGCAGTCAGCGGTGAGGGTGTAAGCTGGTTAGTCTGATTGATTGAGTCAGCTAACATGTAGGACATATTGTATCCTCAGTGATACAGTTTGCTTTTTGCACATAATTCTTGGTGAAATTCCCAAATCCCCAAGTTTATTCCTCATTCAAGAATCTAATAGGTACCTAGTACCTACTTAAATGCTTTAAAATATAAATCTTGAATCTGTCCTTTTCAGGTCTTAAACATTACTAGACAACATTCCCTGTATGAGGACTATCACACAGATAGAAATACATTGGTCGCTCGATATTACGCTAGTGCGTTAAAGCGCCTTAAGTTGTCAAAAAAGTATGGACTGGTAAAGAGTGGAGTGCGATGTCGTGAGTGAAAAGATGTACTTCAGTATTATTATCTACTAGTTTGTGCCCGCGGCTTCGCCTGCGTACTAAAAGTAATTTCAACCGTTTACCTACAAAAAAGTTGCATCTCAGTTTGTATTATAATTGGTAATTAAACCACATATTTATAAAAATATATCACAGAGTTTATTCAGCACATAGGATAAAAAGTAAGACAGTGACAAGAGTGACAATAGAAATAATTATGACAACACGGAGTCGGCCAGGATTAAAACAAGGTTTATATCGGCTACAAAATGAAACCTCCAACAGTTTGACCCGTATGTTCCAATTGAATTGCAATTTGGCACAAATACTTTCAAAATTTTCATGTTTACAATGTAAAATTTCAAAATCGATGCCATTTTCGTAATTAACGTCCCAAAAAACCATAAAAACGACACCCATATTTAGACATTTCAACCCCATTGCACTCCAACACGGGAGATGGTATTTCACGTCCGCCACGTTTTAAAATCGTTGTTGTTTTCGTAATCAGCGACCAGCAGCGACCCGATAAACCATAGAAACAATACCCATGTTGATTTTAAGATTTGATTTCACGAAACACGTGTTCACTCATTTATCGCTAGGAATACTCCTGTGAAGTTTCGATTAAAATAGTCTGACTTATTTTGTTTCCCCATACAAACTTTGGACCCCCATTTCACCCGCTTAGGGGGTGAATTTTTAAAAATCATTTCTTAGTGCACCCTTACAAGGAACTCATGTGCCAAATTTGGTATCTCTAGACGGTTTGGGCTGTGCGGTGATATGTCAGTCAGTTTCTTCTTTTATATAATTATCGACTCTACATATATACTCTACATATCGACTCTACGTATCGACTCTACATATCAACTCTACTTATCGACTCTACATACTGACTCTACATACCAACTCTAAATACCGACTCTACATATCGACTCTACATATCGACTCTACATATAGACTCTAGATACTGACTCTACATATCGACTCTACGTACTGAACTGACACTACATAGTTAGGGGCTGGGGGAAAATTAACAAAAAAGGCAGGTATTTTTCGTTGGTAACAGAGTCTGTGTACCAATTTTTAGCTTCCTACCTTGAAAACTGCGAAAAGTCCCATATAAAATTTCACCCCCTCTTTTAAGGGGTTGGGTGCAGATTTCCAAAAAAATGATGCACGATTTTTTTGTTAGTCACAAATAGTCCGCATACCAATTTTTAGCTTTCTACCTTGAAAATTGCGGAATGCTCCATACAAACTTCCACCCCCCATTTTAGGGAAGTGGAGGGTTAGAAAGAGACAAAAAGTAGCCTATGTCACTCTCCATCCCTTCAACTATCTCCACTTAAAAAACGTCACGTCAATTTGTCGCCCCGTTTTGCCGTGAAAGACGGACAAACAAACAAACAAACACACACATACACTTTCCCATTTATAATATTAAGTACTAGCTTTTGCCCGCGGCTTCGCCCGCGTACTAAGACTAATGTTAACCGTCTACAAAAAAGGTGCATCTCAGTCTTTTATATATTTAGATCGACTCTACATAGACTCTGCATATCGAACATAGACTCTACATATCGAATCTACATATCGACTACATATCGACTCTACATATCGACTCTACATATCGACTCTATATATCGGCTCTACATATCGACTCTACATATCTGGACCCCCATATAAAATTTCACCCCCTCTTTTAAGGGGTTGGGTGCAGATTTCCAAAAAAAAATGATGCACGATTTTTTTGTTAGTCACAAATAGTCCGCATACCAATTTTTAGCTTTCTACCTTGAAAATTGCTGAATGCTCCATACAAACTTCCACCCCCCATTTTGGGGAAGTGGGGGGTTAGAAAGAGACAAAAAGTAGCCTATGTCACTCTCCATCCCTTCAACTATCTCCACTTAAAAAATCACGTCAATTCGACGCCCCGTTTTGCCGCGAAAGACGGACAAACAAACAAACAAACAAACACATACACTTTCCCATTTATAATATTAGTATGGATATTAAGTATGGATATGGATTCCATGGTAAATACATACATGAAACCTAACTCAAGTAGGTACCTATCTGCGCTTTTATTAGCTTTAGGTATTTTAAGGCCATGCTGCGTGCGACTGAATGCAATGGCTATGGGAACTATCTCACACGGAACGATCCTAGCAAATATAATTAATTAAGTATGCACAACGTGTTGACGCCAGCGGGACACGTCTATGTCAATGGAATGGAACTTACTAGCTCGCCACAACGCCTTACATAGTAGTCCACAAAAGCTACATTGTATTATAGTGTGTATGCTGGAATTGTGTGTCGTGCGGTCTTTATAGATTCCAATATCCTATAATATTTATAACGCAATATGACATTTACTCGGAAATGATTGAACCGATATTGATATTTAACTAACATACACTTTATTAAAATAAGCAATATCAAGACTACACATGATATTTAAAATTTCCACATCTCTTGAAAAGTTTTATGAAAACTAAATAAGTAGAACGAATTCGCCTCACTGGTCCATAATTTCAGTCTCTCGGCAATGCTTGTAAGCCAGCGCAAGATAATAGGTACTAGTTTGAGTTATAGACCCGTTTAGCGTGAGATATTATGCCCATTACATACATCAATATTTACTACCATGGTGTCCATGGTACGGTAATGTTGACAGATCAACTAACAATGTGCTCGGTGCTCAGTAACCGAGGAGTTGTAAACATTCTCATAAACTCGTGAGGGCTAACTATACGCTGGAACACCATTCTATCCTATCGCCTAAAATGAATGATCGGTTGATCCTATATTTTAGCATAAATTATATTTTTAAGTTACTTGAAAGTTTCAGAAACGTGGATTAGTATAGTTATCATTAATTATAATAAACTTACACAAACTAATTACAAAAACTGTCCCTAATAATTGTGCTTAGCATACTTTCAAAACAAAATTAAAGGCGTGTAAATACGCTACACTTCCAGGCCTTGTTTTTCTTGTGTTCCAGGGGTGCATGCATTTATGACGCAAAGAACAAACAAAGTTTACCTTAATCTACTTATATCTTTAACATGTTTACTTAGAAATCTCTGTAAGAGGCCTGCTGGCGCCTCCGCGTCGGTTCAATAAGCAGCCGCAGATGGGGCCTCGCCTTTGTCCACGGGGTGGCCGAATGCTGCCCTAATATACTTTCACGGGGCCCGTTGCCCTTTTGCGGGCTTTGTTTGACTGCAAACTTTTACGGCACCATGAGGAAAGACGATGAAAATCTGTAGGTATAGATATTTAGTATTTACCAACTGAAAAGTAAAATAAGAAAAGAAAATACTGAATGAAAAGAAGAATACTTTTTTGGCCAAGCATTATAAGATAAATTAAAAGGAAATCCTTTATTCCAGAACAACTGACCAATATTTTTGGTAGATATGTAAGTTGTGGAACCTCGTGTTTGTACAGTCAGCATCATAAACATGTATACATTCTATGACCTTATTACCTAGACATAAGGTTGAAAAGTGTATACATGTTTATGATGCTGACTGTACCATGTCGCATTAAACGTCATGATAAACTGCCATAAGTTGTCAAACGAGTGAAAACGACAAGGTACTTAGGTGTTCAGTTACTTATGAGGCCGACTGTACCTTTCTTGCCTACAATATCACATTTTCTACATAGTTAAACTTACAATAGCTTGACAAGGCACTGAAAATGAATTTTCCTAATTATACCTTTTTGGGAAATATTGAATTACAAGTGTGAATGTATATTGTATATGAAATATATGTAGGGTAAATCGCCAGTAGCTGGCCATCCTTCAAAAGCTGGCCCCCTCATACTAAAAATGAACTCTGTTCCCTACAGACAGAATTCAATTTAGTATGACATGGCCAGTTATTGAAGGTTGGCCAGTAATTGAAACCTTATATTAAACTAATAAAGGTTAATAATTATTATTTGTATTATGTCTAGTCATGTGCCGTTCCCGGAGAAATATGCATTAAGGGTTTATCCATGAAATTACGTCCGAAAGTAAAATAATCAGCCCCGACTTGGCTATGAATAACCCTGGGTTCTACATATGTAAGATAAATCCTATACTATTAAACGAGCAATATTTGTTCAATCAAGTTCTCGGAAACGGCTCTAACGATTTCGATGAAATTTGGAATATAGGGGTTTACGGGGACGAGTAACCCCGGGTTCTACATATGTAAGATAAATCCTATACTATTAAACAAGCAATATTTGTTCAATCACGTTCTCGGAAACGGCTCTAACGATTTCGCTGAAATTTGGAATATAGGGGGTTTACGGGGACGAGAAATCGATCTAGCTAGGTCTCATGCCTGGGAAAATTTGTTTTCTCCGTATTTTCACCCGAGCAGAGGTCGGTCTCGCCTCGGGACTAAAAGTAAACAATGCATTGTCTAGTCTACCCGTGAGCGGCGATTGCTACCAGCGATAATTTGCGCCCTTGGGAGAACAATGTCGTTCAGAATACAGAACGCAACGACACTTACAACGTATCATGTAAAGGACATGTGAGTGCGCGTACATGAGTAAAACATGGCGAGCCCTTCTAATTAGGGAGCGCAATAATAGAGCCGTAGCCTGCATGCGATTACATGAGGAAAACCACAAATGGTATAGCGTTTCAAACAATAGCCTCTGTACTATACCGCCTCTGGCTACGACAGTTTTATTAGGCGTAGAAACTGAAAACTTTTCAGGGACATTTTTAGTTCGGGAGCATCCTATAGTCATAACATTTTATGGAAATTATGGATATTGTAAGCTCAATAAGGCTTGTGTTATAGGTAGGTACAAGACGACGATATATATAACAGATATAAATACATGGCAAACATCCAAGACTCATCATCATCATCATCATCATATCAGCCGAAAGACGTCCGCTGCTGGACATAGGCCTCCTCCAAAGAGTGCCAAAGTCCGGTCCTGCGCCACCCGCATCCAGCGGACTCCCGCGACCTTTACCAGGTCATCAGTCCACCTTGTGGGGGGCCTACCCATGCCGCGCCTTCCGGTACGTGGTCGCCACTCGAGAACCTTTCCGCCCCAACAGCCATCGGTTCTACGTGCAATGTGCAAATTACCGTACCGTACCGGGATTCAAATCCAGGACCTTCAACTTTGTAAGCAGCATCACTACCCACTATAGGCTAACCGGTCGTCGATAAAATAAGCGATAATTTTATTGCGAAATGTAATGTACTGTATATTGCTTAGGTACCTTAGCTGCATTATATCCGAACCAAAGAAGTAATTCCATTTGCAGAACCCTTAGAAGGTGTCTCGTCTCTTATTCAGTCCCAAACTAATAAAACTGTATGTACAGTCGTCATCAGATATAACGGAGCGGCCAAAGTGCTCACAAATATCTGAACACGTCTCTAATACCTCGACATTAGAAGCGTGTTCAGATATTTGTGAACACTTTGGCCGCTCCGATATATCTGATGGCGACTGTACTGTACTTAGAAATCGACTGAATGTAAAATTTGAAATATGAACAAACCATACTAATGTGTTTTTTGTTAATCCTTTCGTTACAATTTATGGTGGTAACTATTGGACTAAGTAGGTTCTAAAATGTCAAAAAAATATTCAATGAAAATCGTTTATGAAAAAAACAGTAATCTTTTCAGCGATAGTTCCTATCCAGTATCCCATGCCGATGCCGTGCAAACATATATCTCAATTTGAAGCTCATCCCACATACTAATTTTGCGGTCTCTTCGCTTGATATTTGCATTAAAACAATCGCGAGATTTGCCGCTTAAAAAGTTACGTCAGAAAAAAAATGTATCATACCTACTTATTTGGTCACCCTGTATATAAATGTACAAACTCCATTAATATTAACCACCCACAAAATGTCAGCCTGTACTGAACGAATCCTAATGAATGAATTTATTTCGTGAATTACAATGAGCTTTATTTCACCCTATAATATTTAATCTCGCTAAGTAGTACCATTAACCATTAACCAGGCACGACAATTTCAATCGTTAAATATGTGTAAATAAAGCGATATTTATCATTGTGTATGCAGATTTAAAGTGCACAATATTTTATGGTAATAAAACTAAATGAAATCAAAAGATTTTTCTAAAAACCCAACTGCTTTTTTGCAAATATTAGCCTATGTCGACTCCCACGATTAAGAGGAATCCAACGACACCTCATATGTCGAAATCCGTCAAACGGTTTAGGCTACAGGGCGCGTGTCAAAGAATAAGACATACATACAAACATAGATACATACATACGCTCGAAAAACATAACCCTCCTTTCCTTCGGCAGTCGGGTAAAAACACGAGTAAGTGGTTTATCAAATTGAGCATGTATTAAGCCCGCGCCTACCTACACTGGATACTTACATACGAATTTAATTCGAACGAACATTCTGAACTAGTTTAGAAAACCATGGGAAAGGCTCGGCGGACTATAAAATATACGAGTAGAGTAGAAAGTTCACAAGAGCCTAATCCGTTAACTTCCTTTTACACTTAATCGACAGAAAATCTAATAATAAACCGCCTCCCTTTGAAGTAGCCTTATTGACTTGTCCGAGGGTTAGACACTTCCAAACCTGTGAATAATGTTTTTAAAGCAGGTTAAGGGACACTGACTCGCAAATCACCATAAAATTGTAAGAGCGTACTTTAACGAAACGAGTTTGTCGAATTTATCTTATTTGACTGCCATGCCCATCGGGCGTCGATGACCACATTTGCAAAGTCTTCTCTATTTTTGGCCAGTCTATATCCGTCCATTTTTTGAAGTAATTTATTTATTTATTTATTAAAAAACATGTTAACACGACATTACAATAAAAAAAACCAATGCGTCATGGAACGAAACTAAACAAGACAAAACACATATAATTACATTGGTACACTATTTAGGCGACGAAACGGCGTGGCCCCGTTGCATCGTCATCTCAGGTGTAGGATTCGGCAGATTGCCCCGGAACTGTCGAATCTTAGTACTTCCTTTTTCTTCTTCATTATTTTAAGATGTCTACGTTTGTTACTTTGTCAGTCCAAAATACTCTCAGCATACGCCTGTATAGCCACATTGATTTCTTCAACGTCCATGTTTCTAAACCGTAATAGAGAATAGATAATACGTAGCATTTTACTAATCTGCATCTCAGTTTTAGGTTAATGTATTTATTATTAGTATACAATTGCTTCATTTTTACAAAAGCGCTAAATCGAATTTATAGCGGACTCAAAAATGTAGAGCCGAAAAAGTACTAACACTAATTTTGACGTAGGTACAATGCGGTACGCGCGTGCATTTTCCGAATTTTATTTTTAGCTTCTCGTAGGTACATGTAAAGTACTGTTGTTGAAACTTATAGGTCGGCAGTAGTAGGTAGATATTTTCGCGCTATTTCGCGTTACGTTAAAATGCATCCACACCGCACTAATTATTTATATACTTAATTTATTATTTTAACCATAACGATGATTTGTATTTCGTAAAACTTATACAGTACGTCTATTACAACTTATTTACAACTTGCTGTCAATCCGCGTCGTGCGCTTCTTAGCGACTCCTGTCTCACTTGCACCATTCAAATTAGAAAGAGGACGGTAGATTTTCTCGTCTCGAGTCGCGCTGCGGCGTCAGTTGTGCTAGCCCCGCACTCCCCGCAGCTGTTAAGAAGTATGAGACTTTATAAGCGAGATAAGGTATGGCAAGCACTATGCAGTAAAGGATTTTAAAAATCCCTCAAGGGGATTTAATAGGATAAAGTTTGTATGAAAGTTTTTCAAAAGTTGGGTTGTTACGGAGTTGACGCCAAAGGGAACAAGGCTGATCTGTTGTTTATAAATATCAAAATTTCTGTACATTTTATGGGCCAACCTGTTCTGTGCATAATATTTATTAATCCAAATATCTAAGATTAGAAAATAAGTTTTAGACAAAAATATAATAAAGGAAATAATATAAACGAAAAATGTATCCGTTAACTTATTTCATGTTTAGGATGTGTCCAGTATTCTTAAGATCCACAAATTTTTGCTTCTTCGTAGTTAAAATTATGCTGCTTTCACTGTATCCAAATAAATTGGGTTTTTTTTTATTGTTGCTTAAGACAAAAAGAAAATACATGATTATAATACAATACAATGCCCATCTAGGCAAAACCTTGAATACCTATACGCACTTCTATTTGCACTTACAGTGTGTCCCCATGCGAACTGGAATCAAGTTACCGTATCTCACGGGCCACCGCAGTTGACACGTCAACAAGCGATGTTTGTGCAAGTCACGAGTCACTTTGATAACCGCCCGTAAAGCAGAGGTGCAGGTCGGGGTAGACATTAAACAAACAGGAGCACCTTATATTAATGCAAGCGTATGGAATGACATTTAATGCACTGCAAGCGCAGTGAGTCACGATGCACATGTATACGTATCTACGTATAAACTCACGCCTGTATTCCCATCAGAAGGGGTTGACGGAGCAGTTGTTGCCTTAAACGTGGAGAAAATGTGATATTGCAGTGATAGATTTTTAGGTACTACACACTTTAAAGAGGGAACATTGCATGAGCCGCTTTACAGGATTCTACTTTCTAGACCAGCCAGTATCTCTGTCGCGCTGAGACGTAAATGACCGCGCGCTAGTGCGATAAGGGATAAGGGCTCGGCCACAGCATGTCTGCGGCGCGGCGTCGTATGTATTCACAAGTGTCTCTGGATAAATATGACCTCCGATACGCATAGTTGTTACAGACGATTTATAATTATTTATTTCATATGTTATTTTATTTTCTATTAGGACGAAATCCCTTATAAATAAGTTCACCATTGTTATCTTATATGACATGTTCACTTTTATTTAAAGCCTGTCATTGTGTAGGTACAATAAGTATAAGATAACGAAATCTAATTCGCTTCGTTTTTGATATAAAATTAGAACCACAGATTCTCCACACATGGGATCACTTTACTTACGGTTCGAGAAGTGCACTTAGTTTAATATTGATGGCTTAATCCGGATTTGACTGGAATTCCTTCCAGAATCCTCGCTGTTGGAGTGCGCGGCGATGCATCAGTTCTCTTGGTTCAGTGGACAGATGCACAGCTGATCCCACTTCTATCTAGGTACTTGAAAACTTCCGTTTTAGCCTTTATCGGCGCCAAATGGGGTTTAATGAGAGCTATTTGAATTAAAATTATAGCAAAACTCAACGGCGTGAGAGCCGGCTTCTGCTAAAAAATACCTACACTAAATTGTTCCCTTTAAATCATTCAATTTAAAAAAGGTTATGTATGTAGTTAACTACTTATTTCCAAAGGTTTTAGCTAATTATTAACAAAAAAAAATGCAACACAAAACACAATAGGTATCACACAAATTATTAATGGAAGTAGATGTTGTACCTTCGTAGTAAGTAAGTATGGTTGGAATATTATTAATTCGCACTTCCTACAAAGTAAAAATACTAAAACAATCAAAACTATTAGCTATAGGAATGGGCGGTGCGTTTTATAAAGCTATACGCTCCGCTAGTTATTACTTTGAATTGGTAATCTATACTAACTTTGTAAGGCGTTAGCCCCAGTACTATATACGCATCCTATTTCGAAAAGTGATGTTTTACTAGTCCATATAGACCTTCGGAATGGACAAATGCTATATTTTATCCCACGGCTCCGGTTCTATTATACACGGGCGAAGCTGCGCGGGCAGCTATAGTTGTAGAATAAACAAAAAACAGTGCTCGCAGTGGTAAAACATGCGATCGTATAAGTAACCCTACAAGAATCAAGTATGTACAGCCTTGGCCAAAAGTATTGAGCACCCCACGTTTTCCTTTGTAACTTATGAATAAAGTATTATTTTTCAATTTCATAATAACACGAAGACGTAAAATATAATAAGTGTTTGAACATGTGCAAATCATTAATATATAATCATTTTGAAATTGCTATTTGCGTGTGAAAACTGAAGCTAGAAAAAGTCGGGTTTTACAATAAAGGTCAATTATATATTTTTTTTTCACGGAATTTCCCTTTGCGTCAATAAATATGTCGAATTTTTCCGATAGATACACAACTTTCTATTATAAAATATATAAATGCACCTTTTAAAGTTTGACTTTTGTATGAAAAACGCATGGGTGCTCACCACTTTTGACCAAGGCTGTATGCTAACTAAATCAAAGATGACCTTCTTGAAACGAATAACACTAATAATACTCAGAATGTCAGCTAAAGCTTTATTATTGTCGTTCAGTTGACGATAAAATCGAAACGCGCGCAACCCCCCGATAACAACACAACGTGTGAAATTGTTTATTTCCACTCGCATTTAAGCGATCCATTGTCACCAAATTCAAATGTAAAGAATTACATTGTGACACCCTAATCTTGATCGTTCACAAAGCGCTGTTAGAAGTGAGTGTTAATCAGATTTAATATATTGTGTTGGCGCGGCAGGCGACGTGTACCTATGACATTTTTTGAGAATCAAAGGCCCGCCCATTGAGCGTTGAGTGAATTGGTGTAGCGACGCTATCTTGGCTATTGTAAAATTAATGACCACGGCTTTACTGACACTATAGAAGCCGATGCCGTAGAGCTCTAACACTTAACTTTGATTGAGAATGTTTCTAAATTGCTATTACCTACATAGGCATATTTTCGTGAGTTCGCGATTTTTTGCAGCGATTTATTATATTAATATTGAAGCTGACAACTCGAAGAGTGGACCTCGGGCTCCATAGCACCCGCTAAGAATGTAACCGGGATTTTAACACTCAGAGCTAGAGTGAAAATATTATCGAATGTGAATGCTATTAATCTAATGAATTAGCCGAGGCAAAATACGGTTTCGAAAAACATTAATTTATAATAGCGTTTTTTTTGTTTATTTCATTTTAAAACATTATTCTAAGATGCTTTATTCAAGAATCCACCAAACTTTCCACCCGGAAGTAATTATATAGATTTAAATTAAACATTCATTGTCTTTTTTATTTTATTTATATTGAATATTGTAAAGCAAATGTAAATGAACCTAAATAAAGATAAAAAAAATATATTAATATTTATCCGGAC
This sequence comes from Epinotia nisella, assembly GCA_932294315.1. Classification (NCBI taxonomy): domain Eukaryota; kingdom Metazoa; phylum Arthropoda; class Insecta; order Lepidoptera; family Tortricidae; genus Epinotia; species Epinotia nisella. The sequence goes on from OW028680.1 coordinate 11,291,921, forward strand.
TTTTTAGGAGCTAATTAAATATAGATTTTTTGATGTCTGATTTTTTGTTGGATTTTGCCTTTAGGTAACAATTTAATTGATAATATATCCGTTACATTAAAAAAATTAGCTATTATAAATTATTTCCAAATATGTCATTTTTTCCATACAAGTTGTCAGTTCATTGCCTGGACTAAATATAATTTTTCAAATATTCGTAATACCATATAGGTAGGTACTAATATTATAAATGCGATAAGTCTGTCTGTCTGTTACCCTTTCATACCTAAACCTCTGAACCAATTGTTATGAACTTTGTTTCACTAACAATTGTGATGAAATGTTGCATGTAGGAAGCTCGGTATAGCGGAGCCGCGGGCACAGCTAGTGTCATAATAAGTTTGGTAACATAGTAAATACCTATAGCCAATTTATTTACACAGGGTAGATAGGAAAAACTAAAAAGGCCTCAATATGTGTAAATCTATGTTGAAGCAACTTCAATAAGGTAAATATTTAAAGATTAACAAAGTACTATAAGTAGATAATTTGTCAATAAAAGAAAATATGAAATGAAATGAATGAAATGAAAAATATTTATTCCGGAAACAGTAGTCCATATACAGCATTACATCATTATTGTTATTAATTGAATTAAATTAAAAGAAATAAAAAATAAAACAAATAATATATTAAATTAAATTAGGTACTACAGGGAGACCTTTGGACCATCGCGGGTCACCCCGATCCCGCGATGACCGGCCTATGGTACTCCCTCCAGCGCTCATGTAGCGGGCTGGCGTCCCACTCTCATCTTTTGTTGGACGACTGGTTTAGCCTAGTGGGTTAGCCACAAATGAACGCAGTGCAGTGGCGGAGCGCCCATACAAGCCGATTCCCACCGGCCTAAATTGTCTTTTTAGGTAGGCCTATAGCTATATACTCTAAGTTCTAAACTCTTTCATAACTTTTTTGTTCCGGGTTGCCCATCGTAAATTTTCACGCGCCGCCACTGGAACGTACTATAGGGCTGGCTCTTTTGTGTAAGATTGCCCCTTAAGATTTATTTATGTAACGAGGATTAGGTAATGCAAAACAACTAGGCCTAATCCAAACAAAACTCGTATCGTAAGTCGACCGTGAACTCAAAAGTCGAAATTTTACTTGCTGTCTATCAATTTGGGACATTACCATCTTTGAAGATAGAATAAATATGTAATTTGACTTAATACGCAGAAATACGTAGGTACTGAAGACAACGGGGTTAACCACTCGTACTCGTACCAGAACGGCGGTAACGAATTCTGTTCGGGCATCTCTAAATCTGTGTCAAGGGATAATACAACAATGAAAATTGGACTTCAAATATTGCTTTAGCCGAAACGCTACGAATTCTTTTATGATGAAACATTCCTTTTACTGGTAAAGAAAATATTATTGAGTTAAACGTAATGAAATTCTTACTATCATGAAACAAGAACTTCCTCTTAAATCAAATTATCAATAACAGGACTTAATTGTTTTCGTATTTGGGCCGCAATAAATATATTTGATACTGTATATACGCCATCAGTTGTTACAAAACAGGTCAGTTAATAATATAAATTACTAAAGAAGCAAAATTGTTTTCTTTATTTAATGTATTTAATATTAATCTTTGTGTGTGTGTGTGTGTGTATGTGTGTGTATGTGTGTGTGTGTGTGTGTGTGTGTGTGTGTGTGTGTGTGTGTGTGTGTGTGTGTGTGTGTGTGTGTGTGTGTGTGTGTGTCTTACCTATTTGCCTATATGGTAAGCACGCCACTGAATCAATAAAGAAAGAAAGATACATTTATTCACAAACACACAGGACACACATATAATTATAAAGTGTAAGTAAACACTTTACACCTACATAAAATGACCATAAACTAGCAGCAGTACCTAAAAACTACGAAAATTCGACCCTAACTGAAATATCGCTTGCTTTAATAGGGCTTTAGGTACAGGTTTGTAATAAATCCGTCACAAATATTGTAAGTACCTTTAGGTAAAAAACAATCAGTAAGGGTACCTACTCATCCACCGGAGCTGTGCGAGGTAGCTGTGCGATATGCGAGGAAAAAATCCACCCATAGGAAGAGATCGTGAGCAAGGCCAGCCGAGCTGCGGTGATATTGGTAGACGTTTTCCTCGCACACCGCTCAGCTACCTCGCACAGCTCTGGTGAATATGGATATGAGCAGTTTATTAAAATACTGGTAGCAATTTGTTGTTTTATAATACGTTCACAATAATTCCCTGGCGTTCGTCGACATCAGCATAATGGGGTCATACAGAGTAAAAAAAACAAAAGCCGTCTCTCCTGTGGTCATAAGGTTATCGGGTGATGCCGCGCATGTAAGTTATATTTTTTTCATCACACTTGCTCGTAAAGGGCTTCATAACGCGCAGGCATACAGAGCAGTAATAACCTTTATTACGCCCATGGGCGTAATGGTTTTGAAACCTCTGATTGGCTTAAGCAAATCTGGTTGCTGTGTGATTGGTTGAATAAAAAAATCTAGTTGGTCACGACGCCCCGCCCCGCAAGAATACTGCTCTGTGATTGGTTGAAATATTGAACTGCGCGCTCTACTAGCACTGATCTGGAAGTGAAGTTGTCAATTTTTGATTGGTGCTGCTGTATGAAACTTACATTTTTCTGTCTTTTGTTGTTATTTATTTCCTCGCAAATGTGATCAAAAACATTGTGTATAACACGGGCGTAAGAATATTGCAAACTCGAGTCATCAAAAGCCCTCCGCCTTCGGCGTCGGGCTTCTGATAGACTCTCGTTAGCAATATTCCACTTACGGCCCTCGTTAAACAATGTACTATTATAAGAGGCGGCGCCGTTTAATGTTGATTATGAGTCCTACCAAAAACTACTAACTATAATACTCTGATACTGAAATGATATATTATATACTGTTTTGAAAAAATGATACCTCGCCGAGTTTTTTATTACGCCGGTTCTTCTCGAGGCAGAGGTTTTCTTTCCGAACCGGTGGTCTTTTATCGACATTCATAGGTATGCCTAAATTGAAGAATATCACTTTGACTTCGGCTTCATAGTGCTTAACTTTAGTAGGTAATTAGGCATGTCCACAGGAAACGCAAACTTAAATCTCTATATCCACTATATCAAAATACTACACAGTTAAAATTACAGCAATTTAATTTAAACGGACATACATATACATGCAGCCTTATTTGGGTTAACACGCATGTCAACCATCGAAGCCTCTGATGTCTCTTAAACCGAAAAGTAATTGGCTTATTCAAACCGTACCAACACCCTAATTGTGAATCCACAAAGGGCGGAAGAAAAGTTGTTAATTTGATTAAAATTTATTACGAAAGCGGAGTAAGGGATGAATACAAAGGTGCTTATAATGCCAATATTTCTCCCTTTTATTGGGCAATTCCGTCAGGAGCAGGTAAGTAAGTTTCGTCTTTGATAACAATCTGAATAATCTTGTGGAGTTTAGGCTCAGCTAGCGCCGCAATCTGAATCTAAATTATTGGAAATTTTATTGATATGTACGATGGAATTTAATTCTTACCCATTCGTATTACTTCTTTAATGAGTCTCGAGGGTGGAAGAATAATGAGAATTTTTATTTTTAATCACCTAATAATTCTCCAGGAGGGATTCCTTAGTTAGAGCCCAGTAAATTAATGAGAGGAAAAGTAGAGGAAAATGTTCCAGTTTGTTAAGCTCATTTGTCGGCAGCGAAGCACGGCGGCCGCTGCGTGATGCTTAGCGCGTGGTTTTCTGAACTTATTCGTAGGTGTAATTTGGACCGAATGTTTTTTATCGACACTTATATGGATCTGTGAGCTGCATAAATCGCGCGACTGTCTTTTTCAAAATAAAATTGTTCTAAATTTTGAATAAGTAACTCGACATAAAAAATTATATATAATTAACGAACCTGCTTACAAAATTTAACGAGAATAGGTTGAAAAATGCGACCTGTATAGGAGAACAGCGGGAATGCGGGACATCGGGACATCTGGACATACAAACGATTTTCGGCCCAAGCTGAAGAATAGAACTTCGTTCGCTTCGCCTCCTCGTCGTTAGATTTTTTTAATAGGTACTTAGTGGCTCTGTGAGCTGTAGAACTCGGGAGCCTGTCTTTTTTAGGGTTCCGTACCTCAAAAGGAAAAAACGGAACCCTTATAGGATCACTCGTGCGTCTGTCTGTCCGTCTGTCACGGCCGATTTTCTCCGAAACTACTAGACCGATTGAGTTGAAATTTGGTATACATATGTAAATTGGTGACCCAAAGATGGACGCGTAAAGTAAATTAATGAATTCTGAACAAGGGGGCCACTTTTGGGGGGTAAAACCGGACACCAGACAAACGAACGATTTTCGGCCCAAGCTGAAGCATAGAACTTCGTTATCTTTGCTCCCTCGTGTTAAAGTCTAAAGGATCAAAAATTGTTATTAAGTAGGAGCTGTGAGTCACATGATTTTTAACCGACTTCAAAAAACGAAGAGGTTTTCAATTCGATTGTATGTTTTTTTGTGTGCGTTTGTTACGTGATAACTGGGTAATTTATGAACCGATTTGAAAAATTCTTTCTTTGTTTGTAAGCATATACTACTTCCAGATTGGTCTCATTTCTCAAAGTCAGGTTCTAATGATGGGATCCTGGTGAAATCGAGGGAACTCTTCAAATATTATAGGCAAACTTGAAGCAATTTGGCTACTGATTTGAAGTCGGTTAAAACTTTGTTTTTAAAGTAAATTATTTGGTGTTCGATTGCAATGTATTTATGCAACATTTGGTTTTGATTAGATTTGGTTGGTTTAGGTTTGGTTTGATTTCCCCCTCGAGGGTGCCCGCCTTGTCGGGGCGGGGGGGCTTAGTAACCGTGGACTGCAACCCACGGCGAAGCTAAGAGGCACCCAGGGCCGGCCTGTGTGGGGCCTGCTGGCTGGCCCGAGGAGAGCGCTCCTAGCGGGCTGTGCATTGCCCGCTTAGGATGCGTTGGGCAGGGACCGCAGCAGAAAAGGAGTACCTCCTTATCTTCTGCGGCCGAGGCGAGATCGCAGGGGGAGAGGCGTGTTGGTATAACGGTGCGCCACTCTCCCTACCCCCTGCGAACTTGGCGGGGCCGTTCCGCGGAAGTGGCATTGGTGGGGCCGCAGAGGAAGAGGAATGCCGGTATTACGGTGCGCCGCTTTCCCTATCCTCTGCGGCCGAGGCGTGGTCGGTGGCGGAACCACATACCTGATCCGCCACCGGGTGCTGGAATTTCCCGCACCCATGATCTCCTCGTAGCGGACTCAGGGGGGTCCGCTACTGAACGTGTGGAGATGGAGGAGGCAGGCGCGCCAAAACATTTGGCGTGCCTCTCGTGGAGGGCCTTCGGGCGTCCGCGAGGGAGCCGCTTGTGGGTGGCTGCCGCCGGCGGGGTCGCGGATGTGTGCGCAAGCGTTCCCGTGACCTCGCCACATGGCGGCGAGGCGGCAAGTGGGGGGGTTTTTAGTGGGTATACCGTGAGTCTCATCAGCTTATACGGGAGTCCCACATAACCACTCGGGTCACCCCCTGCACCCGGGTGGTATGCGTAACGCATTTTCCCCCCCTAAACAAAAAAAAAAAAAAAAGGTTTGGTTTGATTTGGCGGTTCAAGCTGTTAGTAGGTATGTATCTGTACTGTCACTGCCAATTGAAAAACGGTGTTTGTATATCGGGAACTTATTTGATGAATTTCTTTTTACACCGATGTATGGAAATCCTACAGCTTTGCTCTATTGACAGGTATTTTATCCAAATGACTCAATACCTACTCATACAGACAAGCAAGGAGGTATGTGCTCAGAAATAAATGTTTAGGGTGGTTTGCATCACTCACACTTTACTGGCCTCTAAGGCGCCAGTGGCTGTCATGTCATCCCTTATGCAACTGTCAAACTAACACAATAAGATTTTAACGGAAGAAACTTGCGATTAGCTAGTCGATCACGTAACGCATTGTACGCGCGTCAGGTGTAGACCTAAATGTCAATTTTTATATGGAAAAATGACAGTTGGGAAACGTTACATGATTACCCCTCAGAAGAAACGGCAACAAAATAGGTTACACTTAAGGGCTTTCGATACCTGCAAGTAAATAACATTATATTGGCAGATATAGATCAATCAATGAATCCAGAGCGGCACACATCCCGATGGGTCGTAAAACAAATCACCGCCGAACAAATATTTCACACACGAGATATTGCGATCGGGAAATAAGATCCTCTGTGCGCGGCCGACATCTAAACTGGTAATATGAATATGTAAAAAACCGGCCAAGTGCGTGTCAGACCACGTAAAACGAAGGGTTCCGCTCCTATTAAAAAGGTCGTGTCGTCACAGATATCTTACGGCACTTACATCCTTTCCTTTAAGGAAGGCAGTTTTTCAGCAATCTATTATCTTGAAAACCTTTGAACCGACCTTGTTCAAAATAATTTTCGGTGAAAGAATTTAATAAACCCTATGTCCATTGATTTTTTTCATATTTTTAAAATACACCGTTCAAAAATTACAGGGGGGACAGAATTTTAGTGACTTTCGTGGCGATTATCTCCGACTCTATTCACTTGATCAAAAAAAATCCTGAGAAACCTTATATTTACTTTGAAAGGCCTATCGATTGATGTGCCGCCACACGTGGGCTTACAATGAAAAAAAAAAATGACTTTCAGTTTTATGTAGGTATAGAGTGCATCCCTAATTTTTTTTTTTAGTTATTTTAATTACGAAACTATGTACAAGAAACATTTACTCAAAATTTTATTCAAATACACCTTATAGTTTTCGAGTAAAATGCCTGTGACATACGGATAGACGGACAGACGGAAATGACGAAACTATAAGGGTTCCGTTTTTGACATTTTGGCTACGGAACCCTAAAAACCGGACAAGTGTGAGTTCAACTCGCGTGGTGAGGGTTCCGTATATAATCTAAATTTCATAAGTGTTTTTTTTTTATTGCTATACTCTAAGCATCAGGCGCTCAATACACAAAAATATTGAGAAGTTTCCCGTTACTTTGAATACTCAAACTACTTATAGGTTTTCCTGTAATCTTTAGGCAAGGAACTATTTTCCATATTTTTATCTGTTTTTGCTAAAATTATACAAAAAAATACATCTGAGATGCTTACAAGTTAGTTCCGTTTTTTTGCTTTTAAGGTACGGAACCCTAAAAGTACGTAAGTAAGAAGCATTTTCTTTGTTATTCAACAGTATCGATAAAAAGGTGTAAAGGATTTGAAAGTCAATGAAAAATTGCTTAGATTTTTGGTTACCTACTGCGAAGGAGCTTTGAATGGAAATGTGGGTTTGCATCACAATTATCACAAAGTAGGTATATTAAATAAGTGAACAATAGGATAGTTAAGCAGTAAGAAACTGTCTACGATCTGTGGAAGTATGTGTAAGCTTTTTTTCGCGTAAGTCAGAAAAACGTTTTAAATACACGTCAATGTGCCGTTTAATGAACTTCCTGGCATGAGTGCAAGCCGCATTGACTCGACTGAGTGTTGAATAACAAAGTTGTGTCTACTTCCCCAAATTCGGCGCCAACGAGTCGCGCCGGCAGAGCCAGGACGGCGCCGACAGGGATGTTGGCAGCAGACGACAGTCACCGGGGTCACTGCCCCATGAAACCCTCAATTTGCACGCAGAAGAAGACACGAATATTGCCTGAGTATTGTCTCTAAACCTGGCTCGCGCCGGATTTCGACACTGCCCTGTGGGTCGATCACGTAACTTTTCTAACGAACGTCTGTAAGATTTAAACGTCAATTTTATATGGAAGAATGACAGATTGAGATTTTTCCATATAAAATTGACGTTTAAATCTTACAGACGTTTGTAAGAAAAGTTACGTGATCGACCCACTGGTTACAGAATTAACGTACGTAGTGGGTAATGCCAGACCCACAACGATGTACCTTGTCTATTTTGGTTACATGAAGCGTAATGAGATGTTACGAGAAAACGTCAGATATTGTGATATTTATCTGTATTCATAATATTTACTGCCCGTGTAGACTCCAGGCCCCGTAGCATGGTTGGCCTTGTCACGCGATAGGTGATAGGATAGAGCGTGCGTGCGCGAGATCTCGCCTGAACCCCAATCTCGCGAGATTGCATTCTCTAGCTGACACCGTTCGATAGAACGAGACGACGCCCCTATCTTGTCACTTGTCGCGTGATAAGGCCAACCATGCTACGGCTCCAGCTTAACGTAACAACCTATTATATCGAAAGCTGTATCATACTTACACCCACAGTCCCACATGATTCTTCTTGTTTATTTTCCATTTCCAAGAATCATATTTGTTTACGCGATAAAGATTTCAAATATCCTACTAATCCTACTAATATTATAAGTGCGAAAGTTTAGATGTTTGGATGTTTGTTACTCAATCACGCAAAAACGGCTAAACGGATTAAGATGAATTTTGGTATACATATAGTGTATAGCCTGGATTAACATATAAAATACTTTTTATCCCGGGAATCATATCCTTAAGGGGGCGAAAAGTTTGTATGGAGCTACGTTATAAACGAGTTTAACGCGGACGAAGTCGCGGGCAGAAGCTTGTATAAAATATAATATCCCACGATATATATCCATATCCATACTAATATTATAAATGGGAAAGTGTATGTGTGTGTTTGTTTGTTTGTTTGTCCGTCTTTCACGGCAAAACGGGGCGACGAATTGACGTGATTTTTTTAAGTGGAGATAGTTGAAGGGATGGAGAGTGACATAGGCTTCTTTTTGTCTCTTTCTAACCCCCCACTTCTCTAAAATGGGGGGTTGAAGTTTGTATGGAGCATTCCGCAATTTTCAAGGTACAAAGCTAAAAATTGGTATGCGGACTATTTGTGACTAACAAAAAAACCGTGCATCATTTTTTTTTGGAAATCTACACCCAACCCCTTAAAAGAGGGGGTGAAATTTTATATGGGGTCCAGATATGTAGATTCGATATGTAGAGTCTATGTTCGATATGTAGAGTCTATGTAGAGTCGATCTAAATATATAAAAGAAGAAACTGGCTTACTGACTGACTGACATCACCGCACAGCCCAAACCGCTGAATCTAGAGATTCCAAATTTGGCACGTAGGTTCCTTATAAGGTCTAAGAGTGCACTAAGAGAGGATTTTTCAAAAAAAATCCCCTAAGCGGGTGATATGTGGGTCCAAAGTTTGTATGGGGAAACAAAATAAGTAAGACTATTTCATTCGAAACTTTACAGAAGTATATATTCCTAGCAATAAATGAATAAATACGTGTTTCAGGTTTTTTGGGAATTCAACCCCTAAAAGGGGAAAATGTGACAATGTCTGAAAATCAACATGGGTATTGTTTCTATGGTTTATCGGGTTGCTGGTCGCTGATTACGAAAACAACAACAACGATTTTAAAATTCAACGTGGCGGACGTGAAATACCATCTCCCCTGTTGGGGTGCGACGGGGTTGTGTCTCAATATCAATATGGGTGTCGTTTTTTTTTTTTTGGGACGTTAATTACGAAAATGGCATCGATTTTGAAATTTAACATTGTGGACATGAACATTCTTGAAAGCATTTGTGCCAAATTGCAATTAAATTGGAACATACGGGTCAATCTGACATGCACCTTATTTGTAGACGGTTAAAATTACTTTTAGTACGCGGGCGAAGCCGCGGGCAAAAGCTAGTTGTAATATAATGTCCCACTGCTGAGCAAAGGCCTCCCCCTCTTTTTCCATTCATCGCGGTCTTGAGCAATATCTGGCCAGTCTTTTAAAAAGGAGTTCAAGTTATCCCGCCATCGCCGACGAGGTCTACCGCGTCTCCGTTTTGAGTTTTGGGGCTCACGTGTCCGTTTGGCCCACAGCTCATTCGGCATGTATCGTATATTAGATAATATTTTCTTTTTGTAAATATATCTACACAAATACATTTTACGACGATAGCTCAATATCTTTCTATATCGGGCAATTTGGGCCGCCTTCTTTACCCAAACATGTTTCAACCCAGGCAAGGAGGATGATATGTGCCCCATATCCATACTTTCTACTTAGTAAGTAGGTACTAATAAGTATGTTACATCCTTGTATAACGTTGACTGTAATTTATAAATATTGTAATCTAATAGACAAAATCTAATTTAATTAACATAGATAACTAATGTAGGTACTTAACATTTTTTTGACATGTATAATTTTGTATTGACAAAAAATGTTTGATATATGTAACTCTCTTCCACATTTAACGTGCACGTGACGCCGGATTTGTGTAAATATTTAATCTTCCTGCCATGTGCGACGATGGCAACAGAAGGCTACGCACACAAATCATTTCGTACCACTTTCCCTGCACCCTGCATTCGAGCTATGGAGGATATTAATGATTAAATTTGCACGAACAATCGTCCGGAGCTTTGTTCGGCTGATTACGGGGTGCTTCCGTGCTGAATGATACATAAGTCGTTTGACTTCGCCGACCCCAACTGTGCCCTTTGTGGATAACTGAATTACAAATTAGTCTGTATGTGCCAGGAAAATACCTACCTGTAAATTGATACGTTTCAGAATAAAAGTAACAAAAGTTGGACATTGATATGAACCCCACATCCATACTTGACAGGGAGCATTCAGTGTTCAGAATAAAAATAAGGGGTAAATTTTAAGCCGAAATGTTCTTTTCTATCTGGTTGGCAATATACGAACTATCAAGGCTTTACCCATTAACAAAGCCGGTAAAAAAAATGAAACCATGTTTTAACTGTCAACTTTACAACTTCATTTATTTTTGCCTCACTCTGTAAAATTTTCGCTCCATCAAAACTTAGATAGACAAAAGCTAAGTCTACAGCATTTGAGAGTCCTTGCAAACGCGCTGGGAACTCGTTTACGGGCATATTCGAAAAGTCGGAAGTTTTGCCACGAAGTCAGATGAAAAGGCTGAGATTGCTTTTAAAGCGGTGGAATATTTCTTAAGGATTATTTTTCCTAAATAAACATAAAAAATAAAAACCCTGTTGCCACTTCCTGAAACCTACATAAATTAAATTACCTAAGGATCTTTAAGAACCACCGTATCAAGCTGTCGCCGTCATTAGATCACCTATGTAATTTACGGCTATGAATTTTATGAATGAAAAAAGTGTAATATAATATAATATATTTAAAGTACTTAACCGTAAAAAAGTCTATAAGGAGGCAAATTGAGCAGTCTTGAAAATGAGACAGTAGGCGTGCAAGAGAACAATAGTGCCCGCATCCAGCAGCAGACGTAACGCAGAGAATGGCTTATCTTTTCTTTTTTCCGTTCATTAGGGAAGTCACGTGTCATAAGTTGCAGGTTATGTTCGAAACGTTATGTTACAGTATGAAACACGTGAGTATCAAACAAATGAAAGTCGTCTTACCACCAATGTCTTATGTAGGTACTTGGGTTATGGTTTATCAAACATATTTTAAAAGAAGACGCCACCGATCATTTGAGTTATGAGTCCAACTAAAAATTAGGTTTTCAAATCCTTTATTAGACAAAAAAAGTGCATTCGAGAAATAGCTAACATTTCAGTCACAGACAGCTGCAGGCCATACTTTAAAAAGCTGAATATTCTACCGCTACCTAAAAACATCCTGAACTTTTTCCAAGCAGGGCCATGTCTTTGTAGGTAAGCAGAGATCTCAATACAAGGATCTATTTGTACCAGCCTCGTTGCCGCGCTGCGATCTATAGTAAGAACAATAATAATGTGCAGTGTAGGTAATAATATCCATTGTGTATAACGAAAGTTACCCATATAAAATGTATGGGTAATTGCCGTTACACAATGAAAAAAAGTTAAAGCGTGGATTAGATTAAGGCTCTTAACTATATTTTTTTGCAATCCACCCAACCGATCTTAAAACTCAATTATTTAAATGTACGCAAAGTAACCTAGAATGACACCGTAATGTAGTTTTACTAACAAAGTGACGTGATGACGACCAAATAGCCTAGTGGTTAGAGAACCTGACTATGAAGCTTGAGGTCCCGGGTTCGATCCCGGTCGGGGCAGTTATTTGTATGATGAATACGAATATTTGTTCTCGAGTCTTGGATGTTTAATATCTATTTAAGTATGTATTTATCTATATAAGTATGTTTATCCGTTGTCTACTACCCATAGTACAGGCTTTGCCTAGTTTGGGACTAGATCAATTAGTGTGAATTGTCCCACTATATTTATTTATTATTTATTTATTTATAAGTGTGTCGGTAATGAAATAAATAAAAACATTCGCAATTCAATTTCTTTCGGGTTATAGTGATAACGAACGAAAGAGATAAATAAAAGCTCTCATGTACTTTGCTGATGGTGCTGTTGGCTGCGGCCAAACTGTAAGACAATCATTTTAATTGATACCTTTACAACATAATTTTAAGCCTAGTAGTTTCGGAGATAAGGGGGGGAATCGTCAATTTTCGTCTTTTTTCCTAAATTACTTCGAATCCGTGTTTGCTAAAATTATAAGAAAAATGTATCTGAAATGCTTACACCAACCTATTCATTTGATATGTAACACAATACAGTTTGCAAAACTTTTTTATTAAAATTTTCCAGTTTACCCCCCAAAAGTGGCCCCCTTGTTCAGAATTCATTAATTTACTTTACGCTTCCATCTTTGGGTCACCAATTTACATATGTGTACCAAATTTCAACTCAATCGGTCCAGTAGTTTCGGAGCAAATCGGCTGTGACAGACGGACGGAGTGATCCTATAAGGGTTCCGTTTTTTTTCCTTTTGAGGTACGGAACCCTAAAAATCATACTTGGGGCCGGTAGTATAAAGATCCGGAAGACCTTAAATTATGAGAGATCAAAAGTGTGTTCATTACATTTCATGACATTGCTTGCAGACAAAACTAATCTAACGAACCTGTATCACTTCGGACCTTTAGTAATCAAGTCATGTAGACGTACGAGTAGGTAGGTTTAGTTTAGACCCTATTTATTATGTTCAAACAACGTTTAAAAAGCAATATAAGTATATGTGTAGGTACTTAAACATGTTTCAAAAATAATATTAACTATCAAGACGACGTAAACGCTTCATGCAATATTTATTGTCTATGTTGTATCGTATAGAGAAGCACTTTAAAAGCAAATACAGAAAATGTATTATCGATAGTCTGGCTCTAGGTATCGCGTGACTGATCTAGCAGTGCGACCTTAGTTTTAGCTTTTGGCTTCAAGGATTCCATGTATTTACCCAGGTTTATAGCTAAACAGAGGCGCGCTGATATTAATCAATAATTATATTTATGTATAAATTATAATACCTATAAAAGCACTTCCAATCAGGGATCGGATACCGGTATTTTCTCCATACAAATTAAACCGGTATTATTTCGTTCTTCGTTTATGATATCATTTTTGATGGAGCAGTCTAATAATACGAATATGTTACCTAAATACACGATAGAGTCCTACATTAAGAGCCTAAAATAATTCAAAATATTAGACTACTTCGGGGATTTTTGAAAAAACCGGTTCCTATCCCTGTTCCAATAGAACTGCCACTTTTGCCGCATTTAACATTCAGAATTTATTACTTTAAACTGTTGTGTAACTCAAAATGTTGCTTATTACAAACATAATGATTTACGAAACCTTGTAGTATTTCGGGACACTGAATTACAACGAAGTGTCATATGTAGACCTTTTAATTTTAGGTGCGAATGGTGCGATACTTTCTAACAACTACGATTCAAAAATAGCTATTAACCTCCAATTATGTTGAACTAAAATCGAAGGCACTACTGTGTAGAATAATATGTATTTACCAGAATTTCATAATGTTATTTTTTGTTGTTATACATAATAATACTTTGGTTTTACTACATAGGCAAATGACCACAAGTTATTTGATGGTCAGTTTATTGACAACAATAGTGACAATGCCCTTACATCTAATATTTGACAGCTGTTATCCCAGTACAATTTATGTCATCATATGTCATCATTGACGTTTATTGTACGGGATGACGGCTGTCAAATATCGGCTGTTAAAAAAAATCTAAAATATACACGATTTGACAGGTAAATTGCACATATTAGAAAATATCTATATCTATACTAATCGATATTGGGTACTGCCAACTTACAAAAATAGGAACATTTCTTTTAAATGGATAATACTGCGTGAACAGTACCTACTATGTTTCATGACCACAGAGACACCTAGTGTAGTGTGCCTATATACTTGCGAAGTTGTACGCACGTTAACTAGCGCACACTTTTAATTTGTTGTATCCTTGTTAATAATAATATGTCTCTAGCAAGACGCGGCCTCGAAACCACCCTATGGATAAGATGAAACCTGATACTTATTCCCGGGATATTACGCCTCCTAAATGAATATCAGACCACCAAGCGCGGAGTTCCTGCGTAAAGACCTTTTGATTCGCCGATGGCTGGCCGGCGCGCTTCGTTGCATTTTAATATGAGCTACTTTTACCCAGGGACAAAAGAACCAAGGTATTATTATATATTCCGAGGGCTGCAATAAAATTGACGGTATTTTTTGCCATTACGATTACTTTAGTCACGAAATTTTATCTCAAATGTAAAAGTGATTCCGTGAGCGAAATATTTTTATATAAATAATGGGATTGAGAAAGGCCTATTTATAAAATGTAAACCTATATATATATTTCTAAAATGTATTTCTTTTTTATTTCACCCGAAACTATTGCCAATTGCCATGACCTTAATGAACTTTTGATGTGGGTACAAACGATGACAATGCGAGTTTGCCGGACACGTTGCGTTATCACACGCCGCCGAATGTGTTGAGCGATGTTTTCGGAGCATTTATTGATGGTCGTATGGCAGAACTGCCATCGATTCTGCTAGACCCATATAAATCAGACGAGCGGCGGAGTTCTGAAAACTGCGATAATTCATTTCGCTGCAGTGTTTGTGACAGATGCTTCACTGGACATCCCTGTTTCAGTTTTAGAAACTATACAAACCCTGTTATTAATGAATGTACTCGTAGCATGACATTTGATAACTTTAATGTTTCAAGATAATGCTTTCCAGCGGACAGCTTTATCTGAGTTAGACAGTGAATAAAACGTATCGCAATAAAATTATTTTAAATGAACTGAGCGTGGACTATTTTTTATTTATATAGCTCAAGATTTTAATTGAATACCATCTCAAATGCAAATTAATTTCGAAGCTTTAGACGTGATCATAAAACAAGTATTTATTTTCAGTAACAATATTGTTCGAATGAACTTGAGAATTCAAGTAATTAATGTTATCCACCTTGTTCCATGCTTTGTTAACTCTATTATATACTTACGTAATATAGCTAACATTTTGGTTTCGAGTCAACTAGAACAACTCTAAAACCTGGTTTGTAGAAAAATAATGTTACGTATTTATCTCAAGCGAACATAAAATTCATACCTTGGAATCGTTTATTATTTACTAATTTGATCCTACTAATACTACTTATCCTACTAATATTATATATAAATGCGAAAGTTTGGATGTTTAGATGTTTGGACGTTTGGATGTTTAGATGTTTGGATGTTTGTTACTCAATCACGCTTAAACGGCTGAACAGATGTGGAAGAAACTTAGCACGAAGATAGTTTATAGCCTGGATTAACATATAAAATACTTTTTTATCCCGGGAATCATCCCCAAAGGGTACGGAATGGGGGGCGAAAGTTTGTATGGAGCTACGATATAAACGAGTTCCACGCGGACGAAGTCGCGGGCAGAAGCTAGTAATAAATAATCCTTTCGGATGCCGATCGAATTAGTTCATAGACTAAATAAAGTCTTTTAATAAATTCCCAGAATAGTTCATAGAATGTTGGCGTTTAACCCCAGATTAAGTCCGAGTCCGCCCTTAATTGTGAAACTCACAGGATGAATCATGGAAAGGTTATTTTTAAATCTTATTTGGCCAAGACTAGTCTCAGAGTCTCATCAGCTTAAATGTCTTAATTTTTTTGGTTTAATCTTAGCATTAACTTTACCTACTATTACCCTACCTAGGCCGGATTTGACAAAACTGTAGGTAGTAAGAAATTAGTCTGAGGCATCAATTTTTTTATTTATTAAATTTACTTATTGATTACTTTTTAATTTTATGTATGTACCTATGTTAGTATTTAAGGTAATTCTAACTATGAGCCTTAGTTGCTTGAAATAAATGGTTTATTATTATTAAAATCGTATGGACTAATCTTAGAATAAGCTCTATTAAGTTAGTGTTTGGACGAATTGACACAATATTTAGATTGTTTAGTCATCGTACGTTGTTGATAGGCGGCTGATATTAGTCACGATAGTCGAGTCAGTGTCCCTAATTGCTTTGTCACAGGTGACACGGTTGCAGGGAAGCCGTACGTTGTCGAGCCGGAACGGGTCTTGAGGAGCTTCCTTACCACACCACAAACCTATACGAGTCGTTAACACGCTTACTAATCAGCTAAAAAGAACGTCAACGCAAACCACATCCACTGATATGGACGTCTAATTCACGAAGCAGCGCCCTTCCTAGTCCTCCCTACGCTATGTAATACTATTATACTGTTCTGTGGCTATGGTTAAAACACTATAATACGCAATGAGAAGTGTGGCGCGTCTTCGTGGATTGAACGTACTCCATCTCTATTGTTCGATAAGCAATCTGAAAGCTATTATTTTAATATAATACGTTTTAAAATAATGACTGCACCTGGTTTTACTTGTATTCGCACCTCAAATAACTCAATCATGGAAAAAGGTTTTATCACCTTGCAAAATGTTTTAACTTTTTTATTTTAATCCAGCAAAGTGCAATGCTGTGCTCTTTACTGTGCGCTAACTCACAATGAATATGAGTTATGTACGGGCCGTTATTATCTTAAATCTTAATGCACATGCGCTCGAAAAATATAATCCATAGTAGCTAAACATTGATAATGCCCGCATTTTCAATTATCCTGCACAATGGGACCCCAACTATTATCATTGTCGGAAGCTGTACGTACATACTTGCGTGTGTGCTAATGCTCGCACACAATGCCATGTTATACAACAACCATTTTATTTGTGTCCTAACAACAGCAAAAAATTCAGAGCTTACGAAATGTTAGCTGTTAAACCATTTGTATGACAAATAAGCGGTGGATTACACCCGATTTTTACTGCAGCGGGTCCTTTTTGTGGCGTTTAGCAGCGCGTATGGTGTTTACTTTCGCGTATCGAGGTTTAATGGCCGCTCGATTCAGAAAAAGCTATCTGCGTTTGTCATAAAAGTTAATTTATTGCTCAGTCAGATGTTCTTCCCCTATGTACGTATTTGTAGGTATAAGTACGTAGAGTAGTCGTTTCTACTAATTAGTACCTACGTAGGTAAACAAGCATTTACATAATCATGTAGACACATTTACCTACTACTTAAAGTTAATATTTATATACCTACATAAATATATTTATTTATATCGTCTAATTGCTTAGATAAGTATACGTTTCTAGTTAAGTTTGTTACCAAAACCCTGCCCTTAAACTCCGCAATGAATTAAGTTTGTTCAGATGGAACTCTCGTTAATCTGGTTTTTGCTTCTTAACAATGTAGGTAGGACGTTGGTGCCTTAACAGGCGAAGTTTACAAGTCGCAAAAGAATAACTTTCAGTACCTACTCAAGAAGTGTCGAACACGGACCTAAATCACCCTAAATGTAAACTTTGACCCTGCTTATATCTAGTTGGTAGTAGATAAAAGTCTTTTTTATGATTTAGGGTAGGTATGTTTAACTTTCAAGAAATTGCGTTTTACTTACTTAAAAATGTCCAGGACAGTGTAGATAAAGGACAATCAATAAGTATCCTTTTTTTAGATATGTCTAAGGCCTTCGATCGAGTACCCCACAAAAGGCTCATGGACACGGCTATTATCTTACTTAAAAAATAGATCTCAATGTACAGATATTGTCAGGGAAGAAGGAAATACCGTAGTTAATTTTAAATCAGAATATTATAAAATCAATAAATTTGGAGTACCGCAAGGAGGTGTTTTATCTCCTTTGTTATTTTCCTTGTATATAAATGACCTTCCAAACGTAATTAAGTTATCCGTCCATAATGTTTGCGGACGATAGAAATAAACCGAACATTATACACGACAATTGAAAGGTTAGAAAGTAATAACCTGTCAATAAATATAAAGTAAAACCGTACATGTTCAATTCCTTACCCGTAGAGGCCAGAAAAGAAACTTAGATATGTAAGTAGAAGGGGGAACCTGTTGTTAAAGACAGTAAAGCTAAATTCTTAGGTATTCATCTAGCCGAATTTTGTAATTTCAAAATACACGTAGAATATTTATGTAACAAATTAAATAAATTAATTTTCCCACTACGGAAGTTATGGGAAACTGTGTCGCAAGAAGCTGCCCTTGTAGCATGTCATGGATTTGTTATGTCAAACCTCCGTTATGGGCTGGCTGATTATAAGGGGAAATTCCATGGACACAAAAAGTGTACGTAAAACAAAAAAAAAATTAGGACCATCCATCCATACTAATATTATAAATGGGAAAGTGTATGTGTGTTTGTTTGTTTGTCCGTCTTTCACGGCAAAACGGGGCGACAAATTGACGTGATTTTTTAAGTGGAGATAGTTGAAGGGATGGAGAGTGACATAGGCTACTTTTTGTCTCTTTCTAACCCCCCACTTCCCTAAAATAGGGGGTAGAAGTTTGTATGGAGCATTCCGCAATTTTCAGAGTAGAAAACTAAAAATTGGTACCTATGCGGACTATTTGTGACCAACAAAAAAATCATGCATCATTTTTTTTGGAAATCTGCACCCAACCCCTTAAAAGGGGGGGTGAAATTTTATATGGGACTTTTCGCAGTTTTCAAGGTAGGAAGCTGAAAATTTGTGCACAGACTCTGTTACTTACCAACGAAAAATACCTGCCTTTTTTTTGTTAAAGTGTCATACGTAGAGTCGATATGTAGAGTCGATATGTAGAGTCAGTATCTAGAGTCGATATGTAGAGTCGATATGTAGAGTCGATATGTAGAGTCGATATGTAGAGTTGATATGTAGAGTCGATATGTAGAGTCGGTATGTAGAGTTGGTATGTAGAGTCGATATGTAGAGTCGATATGTAGAGTCGATATGTAGAGTCGATAATTATATAAAAGAAGAAACTGACTGACTGACATACCACCGCACAACCCAAACCGTTGGATCTAGAGATACCAAATTTGGAACATGAGTTCCTTGTAAGAAATGATTTTTAAAAATTCACCCCTAAGCGGGTGAAATGGGGGTCCAACGTTTGTATGGGGAAACAAAATAAGTTAGGAGTATTCCTAGCGATAAATGAGTGAACACGTGTTTCAGGTTTTTTGAGAATTCAACTCCTAAAGGGGGGAAATGTGGTGACAATGTCTGACAATCAACATAGGTATTGTTTCTATGGTTTATCGGGTCGCTGGTCGCTGATTACGAAAACAACAACGATTTTAAAATCCAACGTCGCGGACGTGAAATACCATCTCCCCTGTTGGAGTGCGATGGAGTTGAAATGTCTAAATAATGGGTGTCGTTTTTATGGTTTTTTGGGACGTTCATTACGAAAATGGCATCGATTTTGAAATTTAACATTGTGAACATAATGATTCTTGAAAGTATTTGTGCCAAATTGCAATTCAATTGGAACATACGGGTCAAACAGAGATGCAACTTTTTTGTAAGTAAACGGTTAAAATTACTTTTAGTACGCGGGCGAAGCCGCGGGCACAAACTAGTATTCTATATGTTTGAAACCACTTGACTCATGCAAACTTATTTTTAAATTTCACAAGCTCTTGTCTTTGCCGTCTCTGTATATATACGAGGTAGCTATATTTGTTCATAGAAATCATCATAATTTTAGAAAAAATTGTGATGTCTATTCGTACAATAACCGAATGTCAAGGCAACAAAATCTACTACATTTACCTAAAGCTCGTCTAACACAAACTATTCATACGCCATATTTTATGTGCATTAAATTATTTAACAAGCTTCCTAGAGACATAAAAGACTTACCCCTAAAACAATTTAAGAAAAAAAACTCTATACATGGTTATGCGAACTGTGTGTATATGTATTCTGTCAATGAGTTCATGAACACCAAAACGAATAATAAGTAATTTAGAAATAAGAAATGTGTTGACTTGTCTGATCTACCTAACCGACAGAAAAATCTGGACTATAGTAACATTTGCATGCTTACCTAAGTAGGATATGGTGGACTGTAATATAATACTATACTTGTACCAACGTAGTGTGACACATATTCCGCAAATAAATAATTTATTTTCATATCATATTATTTCAAATGAATTGAACTTCAAATAAGTAACATAAATTAAATGCAGTTTTTGAGCTGAATGATTTAGTATCATATTAATTTATCTTTTAATGATAATTCGATGTGTTACCACCTTAACGGACCAATAAGGTCCCTTGCCGTCAACATAATGAATCGTCTAAATAATAAGAATTTATTAACGGATTGCTGACTACACATGAAACCATCAGTTTTATAAGTTAGCACGAAGTAACGGGTGTTATTCAAATGTTGTATTGTAGTAAATAATCAATATTAGTAATACGTGACATAATCCGTCACACCTAAGAGTATAAGCTCAGAACTTACCAATAAATAATAAGGATATAATAATAACGGCAGAGGTTAAACATGAGCCGCTCGGTGCAGACTGTTCACTGTTCATTTAAATTGCAAATTCTCTAATCGGCAGACCTAAGTCGAATTTGCGACGTTGAATAGAAAAGGAGCCAGCCCGAGGCTCGGTTAAAATTGTATGTATACTTTATTACTACTAAAAGGTTGCCTTTATAAGGCGAGTTCAGGACGGCGAAGTTAGCCCGAACTTTGCCGGATGATTGATGGTTTAAACAAGAAAGCATCTTTATTACAGTCTATCTATAAGCAATTTGTGCCTGAACTTTTAATAATACAGCAGAGGATATAAAAGTTCTGCAGAAGTTTTATTTTTTGATTTACTCGTGCTATGATTTCGATGTATGGTTAGTCAGCGGCAAAAATGTAAGTGTCTATTATCATTGAAAGAGTCGGTACCCTCGTTAATAATGGAGATATTTTTGCATTAGAAACAATTTCATACAAGATGTAGATCTTGTATGAAATTTTATGAAAAGGCTAGTGTCCTAAATTTTTTTACGATGCTATTCGAACCAGTTTTAGGAGAGGAACAAATGTTTGTATAGGAGCAACTACAAGTAAACAACATAAATACCCCAAAAAATTGAGTTAAAGACGAACCACGCTGGCGGCACCCGAAACGTTTCATACTAATTGATATTGAAGTATGACGTCACAGTTTAATATTTGTACTAGGTAATCGTTGTATGGAAAATCAAGTAAATTGTTGTTTCGGTCGTGAAATACTGTGTTTAGGTCCATAGTTATTTCACAATTTTGTTTCTATAAAAGCGTAAGGATTCTATTGGTAGCTTTCAATTTAATCTTGGACAATAAAAAAATGCATATTATTTCTAAACGTTCAACGTCCATATCTTTTTATGATTTTGATTTTACTTCGTAATTTACATTTTATTACGATTATTTGATGGTTTACTAATTTAGAGCATAATTAACTGGAGTAGCCATATGTCGTATTTGCGTACATAAATGTCTGCCGAATTTTGCGGGGGCGGGGGGGATTTTGTGAATGACCATTAATCGATTGTGAAATTGTCCTTGTATGCTTTTTTGCACATTGTGCAAGGTTTTCTACAGAGGGGTATGTTACTGAAAGGCTACTCCAGTTATGTATGCTCTAAGTTTACTATCCATATAGCAACACTACAATTATGACTGACTTAATATGTGACCTGGTAATTAAACGAGGAAGCGAAGCAAAGGAAGTTCTCTGCTTGAGCTTGGGCCTAAATTATTTCGAATGTCCGTCCAGCTGTTCTTCTCTACAGGTCGCATTTCTCAACCGATTCTCGTGAAATTTTGTGAGCAGCATAGTGACAAGGTTAATATCATATCACTATTGAATCTCGCAGTGTCCCAGACCCCAGGACCCATTACAAATTGTGCAAGTTATAGGTGCTCAACTATTAACAGTTTGATTTAATTGAAAATATCGGATCATAGCGAAACATTTATCGTACCAATCGTTGAAACTGCAGAGAGGTAGGTACGCTCGCTACCACGATTTTTTTTTCTAGGAAGCAAATTAACATAAAGAAAACATTGCATTAACCGTGCTTTATAGCGTATCAGGAACTTGGGAATGCAATAAACTATCTCACTGGTTCATTGTGGAAGTTTTGGCGCTGATCATGGCTCATCAAGTTTTATGACTAGGGTGTAGGGTCCCGATAAATCGCCTGCGATGACAGATTCAATGGGCCGTGAGTGAGTTTGTTTTAAAATACGTCAAGGGACATGATTCATCCAATGAGAGTCGAGACAATGATCATTCAACCTGATTGGATGTCAACTCCAGTCTTTTTAAATTACTTTTAAGTACATGACTAATCTAATTAATTAATGCATTGGCGGACAGGAAGCCAAATGCAATAGAAAATAACAATAAAATCAAGACTTAAGGTGTTGATTGTCTGTCTATTAATGACTTACGTTATTGATCAATAAGTTCATTTCTTTTAATATACTTACCAAACGACCAATTGTTTGAGTTAATTACACAGGGAATACGTATTCCTAAAATACAGTTAATACTCAATATTTTTACCATTTATAAGCTACAGTAAAATATGTCCCTACGCTTCCTACCGATGATTGATGAAACAAAAGAAGTGATTCCAAATGGGCATTAAACTCGATAAACCATTTCCTATTAGGTTCAGGTCCATTCGCTCCAACCTCGACGAGGGGAGCACTCGTAATGACGTAGACATTTGTCTTTCCTTCCTTTCAGCCGGCGAGTTTCTCCAGCTATTTACCTACTTATACTGTTAAAGTTTAGAAGTATAATATACGTAACTGGCTGTATTTGATGACTTCGTTCTTAATGCTTTGTAGACATTAGAGTGACCCGGCCCCAACCTAAAAGCGTTACGTAGTTTGAGGACGATCCCAAACGTGCCGTTAGCAACGAAACAGGTACCTACCTAGCGGGATAAAATTAATTATGTACTGTACGCGTAGGTACTATTGACTAGCGAAGTGTATTAAAACAAGTAAAGGTTTATGCAAAAAGCGATTTTGAAATAAAACACGTCGCTACAATAAACAAGCTATGAATACGTTTATTTCGGGACATGCACGCTTTTAAGAGATTTAGCCTAATAAAAGGGGATGAAGGGTACGCTACGCGTAACGCGAACTGGAGGCAGTGATTTGACACGTCACGTGCGTAGTATCAACTTCTTGCTTACCACGCCGAATTTTACTATTGTCCCTATCACACGTTAACATCATAAATGAAGAAATTTATACAAAACTAAGTACCTACTTACCACTTGCATGGCTTCTAAGAGTTTTAAGAGTACCTTTACGAACTTTTCTGTGGCTAACAACGCTGTTTTAGGGACTCTTGCAGATTGTTTGTCCATCTTGAGATACATTGACAACTCAGATCTCACTATAAACGTTATATTTGGTAATAGAAGTGTGGTTCCTAATTTATTTTATGCCAAAATGTAAAAAGTGAGTGCATTTTAAGTTGCTCGTTAACTAATATATTGTCCAAACAACTGCTTGGTCGGTAAAAACGAAGACACATTACGTACAGTACACGTAATACCATTGATAGTTGAACTGATAGTAATTTAACATTTTCAGCTTCTTGGCACCGACAAGCGTTCTCTATTTACCTTTTTCTGATTGTGGTTAAGTTGATTAGTGCCTTAAAAACGTTCTGCAATAATACTATGAGTTAGTGAACGTTATTGTAACGTGATTTGTATTCTAATGTTCTTACTGCTAAAGTTCCTAACTAGAATTCATGATATAACTCAACCTTGTTAACATTCCGTTGACACGCGGATAGGAATCAACATTCGCACTCATCGATACATGTAGGTACTAGGTAGGTACACACTAAATAGAGATAAGACTCGAAATGGAAATTCTCAGATATTAGAGTCTACGCTATAGCGAGCATAAAGACCTCGTATCCCGAGGTCGATGTCGGTCTACTCTTCTGAATATAAAGGGTTTTCACCTGCGAGTGACGCGTGCCATGAACGTTGTATGTGCTTCCGGAATGCTAACCAAACATTATTGGATTCCTTTCGTTTGTCGTCGGGCTGTATTCGGATCCCATTACGTCTCGAGACGCCGCTCTGTGTTCATCTCTTCCAATCACACTCTAGAAATTGGTTATAAGTATCTTCAGCTACGAAGTTACGTAGCCATACCTGATTAAAATGAACATTATCTAATAAATGGGAATCCAGTAGGTGATCACAGTTAACACAGTAAACAGGTAGCAGAAGTAACTACGCGGACGAAGCATACTAAATGACCTTCACAGCAATTTTCAAGGGTCTAAAAAAATTTGACCAGTTTAGATGAATCTGGTGCAAATTTTAGGCACTTAATAAACATTCTTCAGATATTATGTATTTGCAAGCATAAATAAACGCGGTAACCTAAACGCTTAATATTTGCCACGTTGAGTCTATTTGATTGTAATAATAATACACAGTGGATATAAAACCCGAAGTTCGTTTAAAAAAGGAACGTAGGTACGTCGGACGGTATTGTTTTAACCGAAACCTTTCAATGATCGAGAGGCACTCAAAAGATCAACCGTGTTCCGTAAAGTTCGATTAAAACGATTAAAAGTTAGCCAGCAGCATAAATCACAAAGCAAATGAGAATCCCGGGTATCAGTTGACACCCGCATCACTGTCGAGAGGCTCCGGACGCCGTTTTATTTGCTTCAGTACGGCAAAACTCTCGGAACAACCCATGCCATATTAAATTAGAATGTTTTGAATAGAACACGTAAAAGTGGGTACCTACTTTGAAAAGCACAGGCTTCGTTTAAAGTCGTATTAGTTTGATGAAGACGTTAGTGTGATTATTCTCGGTCGAATGCTATTCTAATCTAAAAAATACCTAATTTGATACTATATTCATAGGATGTGCAAAAATTTGAACAATATTGTAATTTGACCACCTCAAAAGCATTTTTTTAATAAGTAACGTATATTGATATTATAACGTATATAACGTATAACGTTGATTCAGATTCATTCATCCATTCGTGACAAAAATAAATACAAGATATTTATAGATTAAGTACAATGGAACAGCGGACTCTGCCGTGTGATGAATACAAATGTATTCATCACACGGCAGAGTCCGCTGTAGATACAAATGTGGAAAAAATTGTCTAAAAGAACTTACGTATTTCTAATATATATCCACTTCCAGGTAAATGGTAGATGCTATAGGTAGTAAATTCCTATTGCAGAGTAGCTAGTTATCTAGTACAAGAACCCGTTCGAGGCAGAACTACAAGTCTTATAAGTAACCATAGTACAAAGCTCAAGTTTCGGTCACATAACATCTTAGGAGCAACAATACAGAGGCAGTCGTAATCTTATGCCAGCAAATATGTGGTGACGGCTTTGCCGCGCGCTTTGATTCTAAACAACAACTGTGCAGGAATCAGAGAACTACTGAAGCAAAGAGTAAGCCAATTACAATTTCATATGTGCACATGGGATACCTACAATTTCAGATATTTACCATCGTTATTTATTTTTTGTGAAATTTTTCCTTATATTTTTAGACGAGATGTACTGGTTGAATGCATAACATTTCGTACGTATGTTAGGTAGATCTAAATGTCACATACAAAAGTATGGGAAAAAGACAGCTTTGAGTTTTCTAACGCTCGCTCGTAAGAAATGTTATTAGCAATTACCTGGTAGAAAAAGGGACAAGAGTAACCGAGTAAGATTTTCAATAATTTTGCACGTGGAAATAAAAGCTATTATGTTTTACAACCGGCCAAATATATTATACTTTAAGGGGGTCTCTCTTAACCGAGTACTGAGTTTATGTAATAATCTGAATCAAAGCTTGCTATTTGACCAGCTGGCACTAGCCAAACGTTCCGTATAATAACTAGAAAACTGAGCAGAAAATAGCTTGCCCAGTTTTGCAAAGGATTCCTGAGAACTTCGAACTTTCGGAAATATTACTGCTAAAGTTTTGCATTGTACATAGCAATTATTAGGACCCTGAGTGACTAGTCAAAATACTCTACAACAAGAAAGCCTTTGTGGCTTGCTTGTTTGAAACGAAACCGAACGGAGCGCCGCGATCGTTCTGAAGTAAAGAAAGGAAATAAAAGGGACCTGACGTTTTCTTTTTCGTAAAACCTACAGAGGACCAATATACTTTTTCTTCAACAATATTGACTGGGGTCGTAAATACAATGAAAATTGTTACTTGTTACCTATTTTTACAAGCTTTTTATTATTTCTAGCGAGCAAAGTGTCTCCTTTTCCGAGTTTCAGGAAACTGATGAACTGAACATTTTTAAGTGCCTACTTATATTACGAGCAATGATTTGGTGCCTATTAGGTATTCCAGATTTATGCTTTTTACAATACATTTTAAACAAATTCTTTTCATAAATTAAGGTTTTGCGCAGATAGTCAAGGATTTATTTTCATTATTACCAAGAAGCATCCACAGGGTGACAAGACGGGGACAGAATACACAAGTGACAAAGCCGCATCACGCATTGCGCCCGCATCCATCGCCTTTATTGAATTCCCCGCCAAATGATACTTCGACACCACCAGGAACGCAGGAAACGATAACAGGAAGCATTTGATGATTTATCGCTGTAAAACCTATTTGTTTATTCAGTATTTCTAAGCACGTATTTGGTCGTTACATCGGTCGGACACATTGTATAAATGCGACATTCAAATTAAAATATGTTAACGGTCATTTCATTTGCGATGCTCAATGTCACCGCATGGCATGACACAGCGCAGACGGCATTTGTCATGTCTTGAATGAGTAGAAATACTAGATTAACCCAGATATAAATATATTTTATGTAAAATAATTATTTCTATGCACACATATTTTGAGTTATAGTCCAGATCCAGACATATTGCATAATTTGTATTATTCTATAGACTGACTAGCCTAATAACATAAATAAATAAAATAAATATATCTCCCGAATGCTGTTCGTTGGTTTTCTCTTCGAAAAAATAAAAAAGGTATTTACATCCAAGGTTAGAATCAATTTATATCTCTAACTTATTTTCAAATTCAGAAAATTAATTTAATATATTTTTACGGGAAAGTATATTTAAACTTAGTAAAACTTATGAATTCGTTTTTGCGATTCAGTGAGGAATTGACTTTGTAGCTGAGTGAGTTAATATTATTAAGGAATAAGATTTATTGCAAGATAATATCTGCCTGACATCTCACGCTTAGTTGGCGGAGTAATAATGTTGAGGGATGAACTAACCACATTTAGGCTGCATATCCAACTCCGAAACTTATGAACTGAAATGAAATAATCGGTAAATATCTTGAAGCTAACTTTAATATTATTTTCACCTCACTAGCTCGGAAAGACCTTTTTTATTCTTTAAAAACAGATAGCAAAACTGCATTTTATCCACATGTGTGCAAAGAATATTTGAAATCCGAACGTGTTATTAGTTACTTTTGTTGTCCGTCTTTCACGGCAAAACGGGGCGACGAATTGACGTGATTTTTTAAGTGGAGATAGTTGAAGGGATGAAGAGTGACAGGCTACTTTTTATCTCTTTCTAACCCTCCACTTCCCTAAAATGGCGGGTGGAAGTTTGTATGGAGCATTCCGCAATGTTCAAGGTAGAAAGCTAAAAATTGGTATGTGGACTATTTATGACTAACAAAAAAAATCGTGCATCATTTTTTTTGGAAGACTGCACCTAAACCTTAAAAGAGGGGGTGAAGTTTTATATGGGGGTCCAGATAGGTAGAGTCAATATGTAGAATCGATATGTGTAGAATCATCGACGAAATCGATGACTGTATATATGTAGAGTCCATATGTACAGTCGATATGTAGAGTCGATATGTAGAGTCGATATGTAGAGTCGATATGTAGTCGATATGTAGAGTCGATATGTAGAGTCTATGTAGAGTCGATATGTAGAGTCGATATGTAGAGTCCATTTGTAGAGTCAATATGTAGAGTCGATATGTAGAGTCAATATGTAGAGTCGATATGTATAGTCGATATGTAGAGTCGATATGTAGAGTCGATATGTATAGTCTATGCAGAGTCGATATGTAGTCTATGTAGAGTCGATATGTAGAGTCGATGTGTAGAGTCGATATGTAGAGTCGATATGTAGAGTCCATTTGTAGAGTCGATATGTAGAGTCGATATGTAGAGTCAATATGTAGAGTCGATATGTATAGTCGATATGTAGAGTCGATATGTAGAGTCGATATTTAGAGTCTATGTAATATTTACTAGTTAAAATAAAGGCTGATTATACATATTTCAGTTGTTTTTCTTATGTAGTACTTTCCTCAGTTTAGTGAGGTGAAAAGATTTGTGTTACACACGGGTGCAAGTTATTTTGACGTCTCGTGTGTTGGAACACTCGCTTTGCTCAGGATTCTATTTTTGAACCACTCGCTACGCTCAGGATTCTATTTTCGAACCACTCGCTTCGCTCGTGGTTCAACCATAGAATCCATTCGCTAGCTCGTGGTTCAACCCTAGAATCCATTCGCTGGCTCGTGTTTCAATTCCACACTCGCGGTTAAAATATAACTTTGCACCCTTGTATAACAAATAACTATTCATCGTTCTTAAACTACTCATATCATGACTAGAATAGCCGCAAATACTAAATGTATTTGTTTAGGGTTCCGATACCTCAAAAGGAAAAAAACGGAACCCTTATAGGATCACTGGGTTGTCTGTCTGTCCGTCTGTCACTGCCAATGCTCCGAAACTACTGGACCGATTGAGTTGAAATTACATATATGTAAATTGGTGACCCAAAGATGGACGCGTAAAGTAAATTAATGAATTCTGAACAAGGGGGCCACTTTTGGGGGTAAACTGGAAAATTAAAAAAAAAGTTTCGCAAACTGTATTGTGTGACATATCAAATGAAAGGGGTTGTTGTAAGCATGTCAGTTATTTTTTTAATATTTTAGCAAAAACAGATTTGAAGTATTTTAGGAAAAAAGACAAAAATTGACCATTCCCCCCCTTATCTCCGAAACTACTAGGATTAAAATTCTGAAAAAAATATGGAAAATAGTTCCTTGCCTAAAGATTACAGGAAAATCTATAAGAAGTTTGAGTATTGAAAAACACTTTTTTTTTTTTTTTTTTTTTTTTTTCCTCCTTGCTTCTCAAGTTGGGCCCCAAGGGGCCCTTAACTAATTGCCAATAACAACAGTGGTTAAGCAACACACTTTTCAAAACATTACTGTACAAGAATAATTATACAGGAAAAAGCAGCACAAGGCATGCGAGCATAATGATGAAAAACACTTATGAAATTTAGATTATATACGGAACCCTCACCACGCGAGTTGAACTCGCACTTGTCCGGTTTTTTATTGAAAGAGAATGTGTTAATTTTAAGACACATTTTATAGGGTTCACAAAAATCGTGCAGTAAGTAATTTCACAAAAATCGTCAAATGTAAGGTTGGGGAAACCACTTCATTTTCATTGGCCTTATCAATTGGTCGCTGCTCGATATGCATTTAACATCAAATCCATTGTAATTTCCTACTCACTCGATTCCAATTACTCCAGACCTGCCTGAAACCACACAAAGTAAAATACGCAGTACAAAATACATTCGGAAACTGTTATCGTTATTCGAGTGGTGTTCTGTCTGTGAAAGCATTACAATCATGATTCATACAGCTGTTTAATTTTATAAGAATAAACTCAATTTAACACAAAATTTGTAAGTATTTACGTAGCTAAGGTTACTACCGATATGCCATAATACTATATAGGTAAATAATTTATTCAGAGGATTAGCAAAATAAGCGATCTTAAGAATTTGTTGGTGCATAGAATTTTACATCAGAAAGACGTCCACTGCTGGATATACGCCTCCTCCAAAGAGTGCCAAATTGACCGGTCCTGCGCCACCCGCATCCAGCGGACTCCCGCGACCTTTATCAGGTCATCAGTCCACCTTGTGGGGGGCCTACCCACGCCGCGCTTTCCGGTACGTGGTCGCCACTCGAAAACCTTTCCGCCCCAACGGCCACGTTTGCACGTAGAAATTTAAATAATTTTCTTTATAGGACCGACCGCACCGCACCGAAGATTGACAGCTGCGTCTAACGCATCGCGATTTTGTCGTACACTTTTCTACGTAAACTCGGCGTCATATATTTAAACTTCTGTGCGGTCCATAAAATTATAAGCACATTTGCAAAATGTCCCTGAATGAACAACCGAAGAAGAAATACGAGCTTAAATCATACAAGATTAACTATTCAAATGCAAATATTTAACTTCATAAATGTTTTTCGATAATCCTTTTTACATTTTGAGCCAATCCATTTGGATCATCCCCTGCTCTTTATGTATGTCATTTCGCACAAAAATATTTTAATGTGCATACCTGGGCACGGGCAAGCCGAGACAATTTATTAAAATACTTCTGTTGTGATGGGTAGCGTGCCATTGTAATATTGTTGTTGATAAAACACGGTTACGATTTTTTCATAAATCACGGTGCCATGTTGCTGAGATGATACTCTCCGCTGAATTAAAATTACACGAACTGAAGCATAATTAAATGGATCTTTATTAAATAGCTCTATATATTTTCAAAAATAACGAAGTAATTTGAACTTTGATTACCTACCTATACAGGACGTCCCAAGACTATGCGACATGAAGGAAAAGTACCTTAAATATCGTAGATAGAATATTTTGCTGAAAGAAGACTTTGTTATTTTTAAAAGTTAGTAGTAGGTACTGCATTCAAAGATCTTCGAAAAATTACTCGCTTCGTCTGGGAATCGAATCGACTTAAATGTGAAAAAATCACCCTTATTTTTATGATGCCAATCGAAAGATTGGACAAAAAATTATATTTTTTCTTAAGTAACATAGTATCTTAAAAGAAACCGAACCCGGTGCTTATTGATTGGTTTTAAAGTGATGTTGATGCGTTCACATTATTTTATAACATTGGGACCCCCATGAGTTCCTCTTAGGTAACCTTATATCCATCATAAGTCGACCTCTACAAAGGAAGCTCAAATGAAATTAAACTGCCCGTTGATCGACGAAGGGATCCGTTGTCCTCAGTAATTACCTCTAAGAGGAAGTGAGTAAGACGAGATCAACTCGCGTGGTACAAGAACTAAGAATTTGAGTCTGCATTTTAAATACATAACTAGAACGCGTTTTTCCTTCACCCGCAAATATGTAATAATTTATTTGCGCTAGCTAACATGATGCATCTCCATGTTCTCGAGTTTAATCTCTTGATACTCGTAATGGTCCCTCATTTTGAGTCAGACTTTGAATTACATTAATTGTTCCAAGCCACCGAAATATAAATAATTCGCAGTAAAGTTTAACAGCCGCATTTTCAACTCATTCACAATGTTTTCATTCCATCGTTTAAAATTAAATGAGAGTCATCCCCGTTTCTGGAGTAGAAATTGTTTGAACCGTTAATGTCCACATTTCTTCTGACCCATTACCACGCCATGCACCGTCGAGTGTAAGCATTTACGAAACCCGCTATTACCCCGATCCTGTGATTCCCCTTTTTAACCCTCGTACTCATTATTTTCGTAATTTAGTTTATTTCTTTGGATTGGTTTATTTCTGCTAATTTCGCACTGTTCAAATGAATTCGATTAAATGAGTTAAACATGCCAATACGAGTATTTCGTCTTTCAACAACATATTGAACTTTCCGGAGGAATTGAACTTTCCTCCGGTAGCCTATACAAACAATTTATATTTTCGTAATGAATTCTTAACCTGCAGTGCCTGGCTTATGGAGTCGACTTTAAATAAACTACGTTAGTGGAGATAAAATATACAAAGACCTCTTTAGAGAAACGGCACTCGGGTCGTTCTTCTTTTTTACCGACAATGAATCGAGGTTTTTCTGTTTTTTTGGCTTTTGAACTATCGAAAATTGTGGTTTTGAAGTGCGATTTTAAAAAAAATGCATAGGTTTCTTCATTAGAACTAATTAAAGTTTACTTTCTGGCCAATATAAATATTTATTTACGGTTGGTTTCTAAAAAAAACATGTGACAAAGTGGACTATTTCAGTGGGGACAACATTTTGGTTTACCACTCTGTCACGGCATTCTACGAAAAAAACAAACATTTAAAAAAATGCTAGTTAGAGAAAGTGAAATATTATATATCACTAATTAATAAAATAATATGGACGTTCATTCGAACATTATAAAACCATAAACATCATTACTCAAATGAGATGCCGTAATAAGACGAAGGACAGGCTATTGTCGGTCGAAAAGAAGAACGACCCACTCGCATCTGAATAAGAAAAGTTTGAAATAAAGTTGGACCACAACGCAAGTTAACCAACATAAACGGATGCAACCGTTTGAGACGCTACGCTCAATTATGTAACCAAGACCTGCTGGTAAGTTTTTCCTCGGTAGTAGGTACTCAACTTTTAATCAGAAGTTAAAATATTATTATTTTTGCACGAACGCGAAATATTAGCTTGTAATTTATAGCGTATAATTCCATTTTAGGTAAACACGAATTGTATAGGTACCAAAAATTCAAAAGCTCTTAAATCTATACATCTTCTATACATATAATAAAGCTGAAGAGGGTCGAAAGTCTGTACATGGAAGATAAACGAAAAAAAATTGGCTGGGGATACTTAGAATTGATAACAGAACATGTTCCAACAGTTTTTAGAATTTTTGTCTGTTTATCTGTTAGAATTTTTGTCTGTTTATCTGTTTATCTGTTTATCTGTTTGTCTGTTTATTTGTCAGAGTATCACGTGAAAACGGCTGAACGGATTTTGATGCAAACTTTACTAATCTGTCGAGAGAATCCCCGGATAGGTTTTAAGCTATAAAAATCTTAAAGATTAGGGTTCAAAGGGGGTAGAAAATGGGGTTGAACTTTGTATGGGAACTCCTTGAATGTACGAGCTACAGACTTGAAAATTGGTAACCATAAACTTGACTGGAAAGTAAAAACGACCCCATTCAAACTTTTAGCAATGTATAGATAAAACGTGAAAAATATGGGATGAAAATAGGTTCTGAGGCGACTAGAAACTACATAATGTTGCAAGAGCGGGGTTATAACAGTATCATTACCATGGTAACATGTCGTCAATATATTCGAAAATTCATCGTGTTCTTACAACTGATAGTTAGTCCAATGGCTTGACCCATAGCTTACGGAGTCGGCGTCCCCGAGTTCAAACCCAGCAGCATGCACTTTTTGTAGTTTTAATTTTTTTGTGTCTGCGTTTTTGAAAAGGTATATTTTTCAAAAAACGCAAAGAAGCTTAGTGAATAGAGAATTTTGATTCAACTTTTACTTAATCAGTCGAGAAAATCCCTGGCCAGGTCATAGGCTGTAAAAATGATAAAAATTAGTTCAAAGGGGGATAAAAATTGGGCAAAACTTTGTATGGGAACTCCTCAAATCCATGAGGAGACTCGAAAATTGATAAACATACACTTGACTGGAAAGTAAAAAGAACTCCATTCAAACATTATAAAAAAATATCGATAAAATGTGAAAAACCACGGGATGAAAATGAGTGCTAGATGGCTAAAGACTATCTATAATAACCAAAAATGTTTGATATTTCAACCGATAGTAGCTGTTAGACATTAGAAACCTAATTATTTTGGAAACTCAGTCGCTCACAACGTCGCTGTTAATATTGAAATCCAGCAACCTTGATCTTCGTCTTCCTATATAATTGGTATGAATTCAGAGGTCATCTAAAGATGTATGATAGGTTGAGTTTAATACTTACGTCGAATTAGCATAGTTCACCAACGTCAAGAGACGTGGGTATAAAATTTGGACACAACGGCATTCCGCGGAGAATTAAGTAGGTACCATTTTTTATGTATAAAACTTCAGCGTTTGTGACATTCAGAAATATTATTATGAACACTCGGGTATAGTGAGCGTCCGCATGAGCTAGCTCTCGGGCCTTCGGCCCTCGGGCTCGCATAGAAGCGATGTATTGGGCCTTTCATTCATACGAAAAGCTCGGCCTTCGGGCTCGCTTGCCTCGCCACTCACCTTCGGGACTTTGGAACTCAGATTTCGCTTTCAAGACACTTGGAGATAGTGTGCGTCAGTCCTCGGGCTCGCATAGGAAGCGCTCTCTAAAACGGTTCTTTGGAGGGTTGGTTTGGTTGGGCCTTTCATTCATACGAAAAGCTCGGCCTTCGGGCTCGCTTGCCTCACCCCTCAACTTTGGGACTTAAGGCTCATGTTTCGCTTGCAAGACACCTGTGGATAGTAAGTATCCATGGAGTCTCGCCCTCGGGCCTTCGATGCTCTGGCTCGCATATGGAGCGCTATCTATAAGGGTACGTTGGGCCTTTCATTCCTACGAAAAGCTCAGCCTTCGGCCTCGCTTGCCTCCCCGTTTATCTTCAGGACTTTGGCTCTCAGGGGTAGTTTGACAAGACACCCGGAGATATAGAGTATCTTTGGGGTCTCGCCCTCGGTCCATTTGTTTCAATTATGAAATTTTATATTTAAATTCCGGTTTTGGTAATTTTTCTTCTACTTTGACGACAAAGTTTATGAGGATTTGAACTGTTACACGCATACTTTATAGAAATGAAATCGTAATAATCTAATTTATCAGTGTAGTAGATATTGTATGGTGAAACATAAGAATATCATGTCATCCATAATTTATACGCGTACGAAGTCGCGGGCAGAAGCTAGTCGTAAATAAGTATTGTCGAATTGAAACTTTCGTGAGATATGTCTAAAATACTACTAATAAATCCATGGTTAATGTCACGTATTAAATGTCATGACAGGCGACATGTTTCTTCGGGAGTCCTCCTTGTGCGTGCGTGCATGCGTGCGTGCGTGCGTGCGTGCGTGCGTACGTACGTGTGTGTGTGTGTGTGTGTGTGTGTGTGTGTGTGGGAGAGAGAGAGTGTGTGTGTGTGTGTGTGTCAATGACGAATTAAAATTATATCATTGCAATTATAATAGCCTACATAACTAGGTACATAAATATTAGTTAGGTATACCTCATTTCTGTATGACATATATAATAATTGTTACGAATAAATATTTGTATTAGTATTAGTATTTCAATAATAATAAGTATACGAAGTATATAAAATATAAATGATCGAATTTTGGGGAAATTGAACTTTGAACTAGGTATATGGAAATACAAACGTCGTCAAATTTTGGCCGATAAGTCGCCGATGTATCAAAACCCTTATCAGATAAAGTTTGTATGAATACCAAGTAGGAGTTATGTGAAAAAAAATCACAAAACACAGACACATGCTTTTGTAACAATGTATCCATAGTGGTAATAAAGTACAAGTTTGCTTATTGAGACTCAGAAAATTGAAGTAGAATACGCAATAAATACGCCGTTAGATAATAAAACAACTGCCACTGTGATTGTTCCATCAAATATGTCCAGTCAATATCAAAGCCCACGTTTCAACAGACAGAGAAATCTCAAGAGCCAGGGATCTCGAGTTCAAGATTAATTTGACCCACGTAACAGACAGCTGCAGCACAGGATGGTTGATTAAGTGAAATTGTAATCAACTTGGACAAAGACCGTTTTGATAGGGTATCTCGACTTCTGGTACGTCGAGTTATGGATGTTAACTGTAGTGGAATTGCTTTGTTGCTCACTGAGTCTGTAGGTGTTACGCCTGAGGGGAACAAGCCTGGAAATAGATTTGCCGAGCAGGTTGATGATTCAAGGGTAGTTTAAACTCGGAATGTAAATCGGGTGAAGTTAATCTCCGCACGATATCGCAGTTATTTGATGATTTCAAAGCTTTAACATACGACTATTTAGATGCAAGCGTGTATTTTGCGAGACTAAAACAAGTAGGTAGGTAGTATTTTTGCTAAATTATTTAAAAGCAGATGTACTTAGTTGGAAACTAAAATAGCACAGAAGATGCACTAAATGTGCACTTAGGTAACAAAGTTTACAAACGGTTTCAAGTAAAACTTTCAGAAATTGTGATACAGCGCTCTCCGACTTATGATATATGTATAGTATTAGGAACTTGCACTAGGAACGGACTTACGAGTACCCTCTAAAGACTTGTTACAATTTTGCACTTGTGTCAGTAGGATAACGAAATCACGGTGTTAATCTCTCTGGGGTGAACGGCCTATCTCCATTGGGATGCAAATGACCGACCTAAAGATTGGATTAAGTGCGGTGTCGCTCATGCGATATGTAGTGGGAGTCGCAATTGTTCTAAAATGTGCTTTAAAGTCAGGATATGGGATCATCCCATACTTAAAAAATACATCCATTAATGACACTCAAATTTCATCCGTCATGTTATGGTAGATAAAAAATATTTACAATGCACTCGCTCTGAAAGTGCGCCTTTACGAGTATATGGGACAACATCAACATGGGAAGTCCTCTATATGCCCGCACGGCGGAGTGGTGCGGCGCAGGGTCGTGCAAGAATGGATTTCGTGCCAATTAATCTCACTAAAAACATTACATGTAAAGTGATTGCCAAGACTCCCTAGCTCATATACATAGCTTTCAGCGTCAAAAAGATGTCAGATCGCAAGTAGCGCCAAGCTTACTACTCCAAACGGCTTAACTCTACCAGCCATGTGTTTTGATGATCAAGCGTTTTTTTAGCAATAAAATCTAAAGTATAAGGGCTATGCAATTGAAACTTTATACGTTTAATAAGTCCACTATTAACATCATATCGCGAGAATTTTGTTTATCTTGGTATAATCCAAACACAGGTTATGAGGGTTCAATAAAAAAACGAAGCGCTTCGTGAAAAGATAGGTAGTGCCTGCCCTTGCGCTTGGCTTGACGTCTTGGCGGGGGCACAACAGGCCCCGTAGCATGGTTGGCCTTGTCACGCGATAGGTGATAGGATAGAGCGTGCATCACTGGCTGACACCGTTCGATAGAATGAGACGACGCGACGCTCTTATCTTGTCACTTGTCGCGTGATAAAGCCAACCATGCTACGGCTCCTGTTCTCCCAGATCGGTGAGTATGCCTCATTTTTGGTTTCGCGGCAGCACTGAGTCATCATGACATAAACACCGGGAGCCAGATGGTCGGTTACAAATCATTGCAAATTGTATGCAGCTGCGGATTGTGTAATTTTATACAATCGTTAGCTATTTAATCAAACCCTTTCTCCAATGCGACAAGCAACGTTAGTCATAAGTTTTATCTCTGATGCGATCATTTATTAGTCATACGTTTTATATTGGGTAAGTCTTCACGTCAGTCCTTACCCAGGAAGTGAGAATTGCTGTTATACGTTAAATTGCGTATATACGCGGGCACGTGATAATGAACGAAAATTGGTGTCTCTAGTTTTAAAAAAACTGTTTTTTTTTTTCATACAAATTAATTCGGCCCACAATGTATTGGTAACAAACAAAGCTAACAACTGACAGTAACTAGCTCTGCCTCTCTGAAACGTCAAGTGAATGTTAGCAGTACATTGCTGCTCGAGAAAATTTAAAAAATTAATAACTCCATTAGAAAAGGTAATTGTTATATTTTTTCGATAAAATACTGATATGATATATTGTATACTGTTTTGAAAAAATGACACCTCGCCGAGTTTTTTACGCCGGTTCTTCTCGAGGCAGAGGTTTACTTTCCGAACCGGTGGTAGTATATCGACATTCATAGGTGCATGTAATATGCCTAAATTGAAGAATAAATCACTTTGACTTTGACTTTGACTTTGAAAACGGTTCACAGCACTGAAAACTATCGTTCCTTAAAATAAATGTTCTTGGGTCGTTCTTCTTTTCGACCGACAATAGCCTGTCCTTCGTCTTATTACGGCATCTCATTTGAGTAATGATGTTTACGGTTTTATAATGTTCGAATGAACGTCCATAATTATTTTATTAATTAGTGATATTTAATATTTCACTTTCTCTAACTAGCATTTTTTTAAATGTTTTTTTTTTTCGTATAATGCCGTGACAGAGTGGTAAACCAAAATGTGGTCCCCACTGAAAGAGTCCACTTTGTCACATGTTTTTTTTTTAGAAACCAACCGTAAATAAATATTTATATTGGCCAGAAAGGAAACTTTAATTAGTTCTAATGAAGAAACCTATGCATTTTTTTTTAAATCGCACTTCAAAACCACAATTTTCGATAGTTCAAAAACCAAAAAAACAGAAAAACCTCGGTTTATTGTCGGTAAAAAAGAAGAACGACCCTCTTATGAAAGTCACGCACGCTGTATATTTAGACATTCTTTTATTTTATTTAGGTATTTATTTTAAATTTTACCATAATAGTTTCTAATTTTCTGTTGTACCTACTAGTTTTTTTTCTCTAGCCCTTCTTGTATTATATTTATTACTAATGTTTATTTTGTGATTGTCATTATAATAATGTTCTAACTTCAACGTGTCATGCTCAAAATAGATTACATTTACTCTTGTTGGAACCACCTTAATGTTTTCCATCCACTTGTTCCCAGTAGGTAATTGGAAAACTAAATAATACTACTTAACAAGTTTTTAACGCTCGTAAAAGTTCTTCTAAGTCCTAACCGGCCGTAAGTTCGCATCAAACTTACCTGCGAGAGGTCCGCATCTTCCATAAGTTTCTCGGCTATACTCAATTTCCTGTCGGCCACCGCAAAGCCGGCGAACATCACAAAGAACAACACTAGAGGTCCCATGGCGGTAGGTTCATGCGTTATCCAGATCTGTCACTTTGAAACTTCACTGGGGAACACTCGCGATGTCGTAGGGAGTTGCGCGAGGGCCGCGCCGCGGTAAGTTACTGCCGGATGGCGCGGGAGGTACTGACGCGTTGACGCAGCCGGCGCGCTCCCCTCCTTCCCACTCGTCCGTTACGGCCTAGTGTAGATACTCAGACTGGTCATTCCAGTCCGCGTAATGTGACCGTTGTGAGTTCCAAATTGGCACTCCACTCCGAGTAAATTTCTTCGCCGGAGTTAAGTACTCAAAAGTGTGAAACTGACACAGTGCATAATGGATACTTAGTAGTTGTAAAGTTATTTTCATCCAGCAAGTGCAGTCGAGTTCACCAATATCTATAGACAGACAACCCTTCAAATATATTGTCATTATTGTTACTGACATTAAGATGCATGTGTAGATATTTTTGAAAGGTTGTCTGTATAGATATTTTAGAACTCGACTGTACAATGTGAGTCGTTTTCTAACTGATCTTCGTAACTCAAAATCAAATAGGTTACTCTTAACATTTGAAACTCTACATAACCGGCACAATAAAATGTTTACACGAAACTTAGTGGAAGTAAGTTTATTCCTAATGATAATGATTAACTGTGGTTAACTAACACTATCGTCAGTAAAGTATTTAAACATCAATATTATGTTGTGCGCATTAGGTATTATGATGCATCTTAATATCAACCCATAAAAAAAACACCGACTCAATGTACAGTCATGTGTAAAAATGCTTTAACTAGCAACGAACTCCAATACCTTCCGACTTTATTGAAATAGATCGCGTAAGTTAAGAAAAATATTTTAGCAATGACTTTACCACGTCTTAATACCTAGATAGAACCTTCATATTCAATTATTTCACGATAAAATTACAATATAAATTTGCATAAAACTCAAAATTACAAGAATTTCTACCATGATCTGACCAATACAACGTGTTACATTTAAGGTAGAAGTACTAGTGCCCGATGCGGTACTAGTACTCGACGAATATAATTTGACTAGAGAATAATAAACTAAGATTGATCACGACATCATTTTTAAGTTACTAAATGTTAGTGACTTCAATATTTCTTATCACAATTTCAAGACAAATAACTTATTTATAAGTTATGAACATATTTGTTAAAACCAGCTGCCATCAATTGGGACAATGAGTTAAACCTTCAAGTCCCAATAAATGTCAGTCTGTCATTCATGACATTTGTACTGAAATGACATCTATTGGGACAACCAGCATAACCGCCTGCCATTTACTCGTACATTCGGATTGATTACCTAATTCTTATATTATCAGGATTTTTTATAAGATCACCATATGAAACGAATTCCATATCAGTAACTTGAGTAAATACCTCGTCTCCCAAACCGTATGAAACTGTTTAATACATCTTAAATGAGCATAATATCGTGATTCAAATAAGTATTTTCTGTTGACATGTCGGGCACTAGTACTTCTACCTTATAGCCCTAAAACCGA
This sequence comes from Epinotia nisella, assembly GCA_932294315.1. NCBI lineage: Eukaryota > Metazoa > Arthropoda > Insecta > Lepidoptera > Tortricidae > Epinotia > Epinotia nisella. The sequence continues at coordinate 11,332,461 of OW028680.1, forward strand.
AATGGGGTTAAAAGATCCCTTATAAAGAGTCTATTAACAATATTTGAAAATCGTAGTTCACAAAAAAAGGGACAAAACATAAAATAATCATCATTGAAACGCAACCCTGAAAATGTTAAACGAAAGAGTACACTACCCAGTACCCAGAAAGTTATGTAAATTTTTACCCAATTTCCTCTGAGAGGTAAATGACAACAACCATAACCGAATTAGAGTAGGTACATGCTCGTGTTTCTTTATGACGAATTGGAAACAAGAACACGAAATAGTCTTTTAGTTGTGAAATGTAATATGCTGATGAAGATTCATTGAGATGACGTGTAACTGACACTATAGTTTTACAAGCTTTATATTAACTTGATCTGTTCGTATGTAATGTAAGTATATAAGTATGTAAGAAGTAAGTTGTCCGTCAAAATTTGCGATCCATTATTCAGTCACTGGTCGTTATCCGATTGAAGAAGACAGAAGGTGGCCATGGGAATTCAGTATTTAACCGACGTAACCCTGTTGAGTTTGGGCTCGTTAGAATCGTCTCAATTAGTAGATGATGATGGTTTATTATATTAAATTAAATTTTTATAAAAAACTTATTTCTTCTGTCTTTTTATATAAGTACTTAAATCGGTTTGATTTCCTTTTATTGACACTGCTAACCTTTTTAGAGTAAAATGGTTGAATTATTAGGTACAAACTTTGAGTATTAAGCCACCGGAGATGTCATAGACAGGCGACCCCCTCCGGCAAAGTACATTGGTCAACTGTTCAACCACGTTATATAAAACTACTTAAAGTCGCTTCACCGTCATTTTGTATCGTTCCGTGTCGCGTGACGTTTCTCTCGAAAAATGGTGACTTGTGCAATATTATCATGTAAAAGGTGATCTGACAGCTCAAATTCGCAACAAGTTCACGTTTCCTATCATAGGTAAGTATTTTTACTAACTATTAAATGTGTATTGAAGTACAATCTCCATTTAAAGAAAATACCGTTAGCGATACGTAAACGACAGAACGTAAACATGATTATAGTGGTAAGGGTTCGAATCGGTCTTTAGGGATGTGATAAAGTAAGAAAGGCGACTCAACATTTGAATGAATCATTCATTCATTCAATCACTGCAGTTTGTTTAATAGTTAGTTTTTTTATTAGATATTGAATTAAATAGTAGGTATAGATGTATGTTACATTTAAATCTTGTAAGGTGAATCAGAAAAATTACTTTTCTCTGGACTTACGATGTTGAAATTTAGTCTTAAAAAGAAATGAATTATTGGCAAAAAAAAATCTAGGTAAAAGGAATACATTTAGTGCGGGACTATGAGTGTATGTGTTATTCATATACTATTATTTATAGTATTATACTTTATTTAATATAATTGTATGTCCTTTTAGATTTCCAAAAGATCCCTATATAAAGGAGAAATGGAGAATAATTTGTAATTACGAAAATTATTCTTGGAAACCTACACGTACAAGTGTTATCTGTTCGGAGCACTTTACTCCGGAAAGCTACAAAAATGATTACGTGTACAATAAACTTATTCATTTTGAAAATCAATAAAAATACTAATTAATAAAATTCTTAAGCGGGTCTTAAAAATCCCTACCAGAGAATTTAAATTAATAAATATGTGGTAATTCTAATAAAATTAACAATTTATTTTATTGCTTTACCTTTGCTCATTTATGTTTTGAAGTATCTTTATAAATGTGGTGAAAGCTGAGCCTTATTAAAATATAATTGCATATACATAGGTTCTTGCAAATACCAATCAATAAGTATCAGCCCGGAAAACCGCGGGCGAGAGTTCATTCCACAGTTTAACTGTGCGAGAGGGCTAAGGACTCTAGGGCACATAATTACAGACAGACATATATACAAACAAACATTTTTTTGGGTAGTATCTTCAATGGACAGAATTTTCACTTTTACAATTTAATAATAAATAGTATAAGATAATTCAGTTCATTCATCAAACTAATTTGACTCATTCTTCAGATGTCTTCGATGTGTCCCATCACTAACTTGTTCGCATGTATGCTGCATCAGTTACGTGAAAACTCTGTCTGTGTGCGTGTAATTTTTGATGTGTTGAATTTTTTTGTAGTGTGCGTTTATCGCAACAGCAAAACTTGTGTCTGTTGAGTTATTCCTCTTTTGGTGGTGTGCTATACGTGTTTTACCTCGCCCCCCGCCAAAAGTGGCGAAAAAATTTGTTCGAAGAGTTTACGTCATGGCATCTCCAGTGGCTTAATACTCAAAGGGTACAAATGATAAACAGTTAGTCTTCTGTTAAAATGATCTATGAATATTATGTTTGATTGGCGTGACAGGTTGTTAGGGTTGGCACTTTTTTCTGTTAAGAAAATAAATATTTTCTACTAACTATGTATAACACCTTGTATAATTAAAATGTAAATAGGTAAACCTTTGTAAAGTTATTACATAAGCCCCCATTAAACAAGATGTTTTACAATGCGTTATATTATGCATATTCTAGCTTAACGCCTCGGCACGAGCATCGCCGGTGCCGCAATCGTCTCGAACCGTTTTTACCTGCCATCAGCCTCTCGGCGAACGTGACGGAAACCGATTATGGCCCATTGTTCCCTATCGCGTGGCATCTTTGACTTTCTCTCATTTTTTTCTACCCTTTGTTGTTAATACTTAATTTACACCTTTAAAGTAACAGCAGCAAGATAACCCATTATGGTGCTAATACAACCTCTGCTAACCAGATTCCGGGAGTGTAATTTCATTATAGCCTAGACGTGACTAAGTATGCTTACTTACCTTGCTCGTAGCTCCGTCGACGCAGGCACATAAAGGTAACCAATGTTCAATTCAAACATGGCTATAATCGATACAGTACACGCTTCAATATTTGCAACGTCAAATCTAAGTCTAAATCTTGTTTAAGCTAAAAAACACACACAAATTTCTGCAAACGATATTACAATTATCCTCCTGCGTTTTTATTTTTACCCGACTGCCGAAGGAAAGGAGGGTTATGTTTTTCGAGCGTATGTATGTATGTATCTATGTATGTGTATGTATGTATGTATGTACGTGTGTATGTCTTATTCTTTGACACGCCCTAGCTGCAGCTTAAATCGTTTGAAGGATTTCGACATATGCGGTGCCGTTGGATTCCTTTTAATCGTGGGTGGGAGTGATATAGGCTATAATATTTGCAAAAAAGCAATTGGGTTTTTTGAAAAATCATCTAATCCGAATCTCTGGCGTGGCGTAGGCCTTGTATTATAAATATTATAATCATTTTCTTTTGTCATAATCAATAAATTAAATACGGAACCCTAAAAAGGCATTAGTTTTACGAAAGCGACTGACATCTGACCTCTACAAAAAAAAGAATAGATGCATTTGTACAAATTATACTCGGCTTTATACAACAGCAGCGTTTCTTGATAAGTAGACGCAATTCTTCACAGCAGCAGTTCAGCACATTAGTTACTGTTGACAGTCATCATTCAGTCCAAAATTTATTGATATAAGTAACGTAACGTTGGATAAAACTCGTTTTTTGCGGAAAGTATACAGTGATTTTTTACGATTATTATAAAAGAAATCTAACTAAATGTAACAAACCCATAAGCAAACACTGGATCCTGCCTCATTAACTCATTATGCAGATGATTGAAACTCTAATGAGGCAAAATCGTGTTCTGGTATAATTGCTTATGCTTCAATATTGTTCCGTAGCATTTAATTTAATATTATAATTTGTGTGTATACGAGCGGGGGCAAAAGGCCTCATTAGATACCTGCACCGGTTTAATTTTACGAACAAAAACGCAAGGCTTACACTAAACAATATTTTTACTCCAAATTTCTTATCATCGTTAATCGCAAACCTTAGCTCGGCGGGCTGTCTAGACAAACTTAGAGACCTTTCTCTCCTGTTTGGCATAAAGGGCCTCTCATATCTTGACAGAGCGAAACTGGGCGGGCGGGCTTATATATTATTCGTGTGAAACCCGGCGTAATTATGAGACTAATGGATGTACCTATCCTGAAACTCACAGTGGATATAATTTATGACGTCATGGATATAATTCGGTATTTTAGACGGACGTAATGATGCGACTGAACTGGAATCCTCCATACGAATTTTATGCCTGCTTTACAAGATTACAAGTACAGCAACGAGTATTCATTTGATAAGTAGGTAAATAACATTTATAGACGTAATTCTGTCCGTGTGCACAGTGAATTTAGTTATAAATTGTAAGTGAAACTTTGCGGGTAAGTGAAAACATAAATTAGAATTTTGACAATTTTTAAATTTTGTACGTAGGCGTCGCTCAAATCACTTTACACATTCGGATCTGACAGACACGTTTTACTTAGGCTTCTTGGCTGATTAGCGATCAAATTAGTTAATTTACGATACAAGTGCAGAAAATAGGAAATCGTGTCGATTTAAATTTATCACCACTCGTTGCGAATTACCTATTCGCACGTGTATCGTACAACGTTTTACAGTACATATGGCTCTTTAAAGTTTCAACATATGCACGGAAAGTGCTCATTTTCGCACTAGTGCGGGAAAGTAACACCATGTGTACTGTAAAATATGTATCTTTACTGTCATAATCAGCTTTCAATCGCACTATGGACTTACCCACTTATTCATAAAACTTAACATACCTCTGTTAGCTATGTATTGTATTTTTCTCACAAACACAAATGTCAAAGATATGGACAAATTATTTTTGATGGCTTTTTACCTATTATTAAATAGGTTTGATGTAGGTACGTTCAATATGCATATAACGACATTAAATTAGTCTTCGTATAAATATATCTATTTATCATGGATGTCATCAATCTTACCAGTAATATCATTTAGGTTCTTACGAGTTCGAAACATGAACTAGCCAACTACTGATTACACGATTAATAAATTCCAAATTCCACTCGATAGAAAAACGTAGATATACCGAATACCTACCACAAATCAGCCTGGGCAATGGGCATACCTTGCCTAGCGCCAACGCAAAAGAGACTAGGCCATTATTCTTATCTCTCAGCACGGCTATCACAAGACTGCGCGCGAACTCTCTCGATTTTTCTCGCACTATCCGTCACTCTCTTATTAGAACACTTAGAAAGAGAGGTATAGTGCGAGAAAAATCGAGAGAGCTCGCGCGCCGTCTTGTGATAGCCGTGCTGGACACTGTACGAGTACGACGCATTATATGCGTTTATTTTAAACTAAATGATTTGTTTATTAGTTTAATTAGACTTATGTACATTTCAGAATCAGAAGTAGTATTTATTGCCACAAAAATAAATAAGAAAATAAAAAACATACAAGAAAAAATAAAAAAGCTTACAAAACTAACAAACAATAAGAAGAAAAACAGAATTTGTGACAATAGGCCCCAGTCTCAGCTCTCAGCATGTGCTGAGCTAGTCCCAGCGCTGGTTTTCAGACTGTTCCCGAGAGGTCAGTCGATCGCAGGTTAACAAATTACCGTGCTTAGGTATAGACATTTATATTTACAATAATACTGTGCGACACAGAAGATGAAAAAATAAAATTATAATTAAATTAACAAAAAACAACAGGTTAAAAAGAGTGCATGAGTTTTGCGTAAGTGTGTTATGTGTGCTGTATGTGTGGCACTGTCGTAAGAGGGCAGACTATTACTGTATGGACTTTTTTGTCTCTGCTAGAAATCTGGGGCCATATACTATGTCCGCATAGTTGAACTGTTGAACTGTGAAAGTATTAGAGATTCCACAAGAATTTCCCCGACTTTGATCGAAAGGTATTTACTTTTATCCGATAGAAAGCATTTCTTATCTTCATGTTGACATGTTCAATGTACCGTATAATTGTTCGTCCATTATCATGCCCAAATTTTTAGCTTTATCTACTTGGGGTACTGGCTCGTTTCCTATAGCAACTCTTGGATTTTGCTCCTTGATTTTAGACCATTGCTATTTATTACCCAGAACTATAAACTGGGATTTTGCCGGATTGAATATAAGGTTGTTCTTGGATGACCAGTCGACTATGATTTCTAATCAGCTGTGTACAATATGAAAAGCAAGGGGCTTAAAATTTATCCCTGGGCGGTGCCTCGGCCGACTGTGAGCGTTTTTGATTTTGGCACCTCTCGAATCCGTGATCTCCTTCTATTTCTACATATTGCTCGCGTTCAGAAAGGTATGATCGGAACCATTCACATGACGGCGCAGATACGCCATAATAAGCCATCTTAGAAATCAAAAGGGTCGAGTTGATGCAGTCGAAAGTCCGCGAGAAGTCCAGTAGGACAAGAATAGAACCCGTTCCCTGATCTGATGCTGAAATGATATCGTCAGTAACTTTCGCCAGTGCTGTAGCCGTTCCATGTTTGCTGCGGAAGCCTGACTGTATAGATGGTAGTTAGTTGCATGTTTTCCTCTAGGTACTTTAGAAAGTACCGGAAGGATACTAATGGGTCGCAGATCTTTATACTCTTCAGTCTTGCTTGATTTTGGAATTGGCTTTAGCCTAGCAAGCTTCCAGTTCTCGGGAAAGATGTTGGTTGCTTTGGATATGTTAATAATGTGCACTATTATGGACAAAATTTCAAAAAAATACAAATTGATGTTCTCAAAATGCTTTGTCACAGTAACTATTTTTTTATCATTGGTTATCTACTTACATAAAACATGTTTGTACACTGTGAACATTCAGAATCTATTAATAAACAAAAAAAAAAAATCACACGGAGTACAATGGGCGAGGAAAATAATTGTAATTACATATTGTATTGTAATTATATTTTTTTTTTCGGCACGGTTTTATTCTAATGTAATTATATTTAACATGTATTATTTGCGACATGTTTAAACGAAAGTTTAAAATCGAACTAAAATTATTCTTAATTGAACTAGCATATTTTACACACTGTTGTTAGCTACGTAAAAGGTATTTCTTGCATAACTCCTCGAAAATAGGTAGGTAAGTACTTGAAACTCTTCGGAGCAAATGTATGCGACTGGCGCACGATAATGAAATCATAACAAGTCTAGATATCCAAAGAATATTCCGACGCATTGCTAATAGCTCTATATATTATTTTAAATAATATTATTCCAACCTGGTAATTTAAATCAAAATTGTGAAGGTTAATAACGACGAAGTTTAACGAAATATTATTACAATTAAATTAAAGTTGGTTAACAACCAAATTGTCGACGTCTGACAAAGCGCCGACTTTTCGTTAATTAAAATAATAACATCCGAAGACGAAGTCACGAATTGTAAAGTTGTAAACTCCGTAGGTAACTGGGAATCGGAATATCCCCTTCATGTCATTCACGCATACATATATACTTCACTTATGAACATTAGGCGGAATTTCTTACGTTTTGTATCGCATCAAAACAAGGACTTATGTGAAATTACGTCGTTACTCTACACAACCTATATAGTTATAATTTTATAAATAGCAAGACCAAAGAAAAGTTATTCGAGGACAGAAAATACAGACTGCAAACATTAGAAGTGTGGTCTCGTGCGTGAGTCGCCCACCTGCTTGTATCTTTTAATTGATCTCGCCTGGAGGCGGTGGCGGCGGTCTTCCCTCAGGCCCTCAATTTGGTTCATCTCTTTCAAATCTCAATTACATTGTTATACAGAGTGTTTTTTTTAAATGGGACAGTATGGGGAAATCCGAATCTAAAGGAGATAGAGGAAAAGTGTCCAAGGAGACATTAGGTGTTTTTTTATGTTAACAAATTTGGCTCATTAAAATTTTTGGTCAAGCGTGAGTTGTTCTTAAAAAATGATAAAGTTGGTCAATTTTTTTTTTGACGCGGGTCGACTCTGTTTCATGTAAGGATTATTTCATTGTATGGAAAGAAAAAAATCTGAACAGCAGAAGTTGGTCAAATTTAATGAAAAAAAAGGCCTACAATCTAATGAAAATGTAAAGCTGTAACTTGGCAAGCGAACTGTTGCTTATTTAGGATCACACCGAGTAATGCATAATAAAGTTGTTAGTGCGCCCCCGCTGCTGGCGAAGTGCCAGAATGCGTGCCACTGACTTGAGGATACGAGGAACGGCTTGTAGACAAATATGTAGCCTCAAGGACATCGCTCCAACGAAGGCTGAGATTAGAACCATCTTATTAGGATAATGGCGGAGACGTGACACGGACTTAATACTTAGAAAAGGAAACTAAATAACGATCCGGTGAAGGGAACCCTATGTGGTTATCAAGACAATGTCGTAAAGATATCATTCAATTAGACATTTTTACTCAATATATATACGTTGATACTTACCGAAGAAACATTGATGGTGTGCGAGTGTATTATTTATCTAAAATTTAATATATACATTGTGAGGATATTTTGTTCTTAATTAACATTTGCCTGCAACTTCGTCTCCGCGAAATCCCAAACCAAATTCAGACTCAATTTCATCCCTTAGGTAATATTAACTGCGTGCCAAATTGTATCATAATCCGATCAGCCGTTTTTGCGTCATTTAATAATAAACATCTGAATATACACTTGTCACATTGATTGTTTGATGTTTTTAAATCCAACTTTAAGAGCAAAATTTGCAGCTTTTCAAGTGTTCTGTTCGAAGTAATGTCCTACAACAGCACAATGAAACGTGTTATGGAAAGTTATGAAAGAAGAGCAATTTTTCGCAAATCACTATTCCCACAAGTCGGCTTTGCAAGAATGCAATACAAATCGGCACAACAGAAGGTGATATGTATTGTAACAGAAGCTAATATATATTTCTTGTTCAGAAGCGTTAGATTAGATTAGTCGTCGAGTGCTGAGATTTATGTTGGCAATACTAAGTCGATTTAAAACGTTTAGCGTTCTTTTATTGCGCACTTTACTTACTACGTACGTTAAAAAAAGAACTCCTCTGTTAATAAATTATAATAGTATTTAAATATCTACAGTACCTACATAGCTTGTATATTACAATTATTAATTTAACACTAGATGTGAATATATATAAGCTGCACTGATCTGCTGACCTCAATGCTTCGAAATAAGTGTCGGCTACTACAAAGTTTGATGATATGACGATGATCGTTTGTAACAAACGATCATCGATAAGACCGATCGCTGATGAGGTCTTCAAAAAAGAGGACCGTCGAAACAACTTTTATATAAAATATTATTGGTAAATGCTTATAATCTTTTCATTACACTTGCTCGTTAAGGGCTTCATAACGCGCAGGCATACAGAGCTGTAATTATCCCATGGGCGTAATAGTTTTTCTTAAATTGTATTTGTCACTCTTACATCAGTTAAAAGCAAGGACGTTTTAACTCAAATACGATGTTTGAAAACGTATTTATAAATAAATTTAAACGTAAAAACACTAATAAAATATGATTAACAGAATGATTTAAAAACTTAAATGTTTCAATTTACTGTCCGAGTAAAATATTTTTAACTGTGATTTTAAATCATGGCTCACGTCTAATTCCAGAAAATGGACGACTGAAATTTTGTAGCTTTTATTACGATTAGTAATAATTTAGTTAAAAATGTATTGTTTTCCTCGTAAATGTGATGAAAGCATTGTATGCGACACGTACGGTAAGATTGTTAGAATCTCGAGTCATCAAAGCTCTTCGCCTTCAGCGTCGGGCTCTAATAGACTCTCGTTCGTAATTCATATCTTACCGTGCTTGTAACACAATGTACTATTGTAAATAGATAACCCATCAAAAACATAAATGTGAAAGGCTGCCAAGTTCGATACTATGGGAATGCTTCGCCTATAAAAGAAGTGAGATCTGAATAAGTAGGTACCAAGTTCCATAAAAATACCTCAAATCATAAATAGTTATAGGAATGCACACTTGATTTCCAGCAGTTTTTAAGGTACATTTTGAATAAGTATCACGTTACATAGTGTAGGGGCGTCGTTAGGTATGGTTGTCGTGATGATAGGTATTTGTCACAGCAATGTAAACACCCTACTTTTCTCCAATTAATATAATGTCAATAAGTACAACACAGAAGGTATATCCAAAGTCAGAAGATAGTTTACACAGAAGAGAACAGTACGGAAAGAAGAAGCAAATACACAATAAGTAAATAACAATGTTTAAGCGCAAGCGATTGCGAGAGAACGTAAGCTGATAGCGGTCGAGAGCGGCATGCGCTTCGCGTCAGTATCTCGGATGGACTGGCTGCGCTCATAGTAAATGTCGGGCGGCCGGCGCCCGCGCGAACCGGTTGTCGGTGCGCGGTCGCGTTGCACCGAACTGCATTTGGCACGTCAAGAATATTGACGGATGTAATGTAAACATGCTAAGTGTATTAAATATTTATAAATGGAATATAAGGTAGTGTTTATTAATATGTAGATGTAAATAGTGTATAAATATATATGAATAAATATGTGTGTAAATATTTAGTAGTAAGGTATTATATAAGTGTAAGTAGTAGTATTAAGATATTTAAATTAAGTGTGGATGGGCCAGCAGCCCACATCACTCCCCCCCAGAGACCTGGTTAGGGGCGATAATAATCTGGGAAACGTACTTGCCTCCCCGAACGAGTAGTCCTAAGTACGTTTGCTTGTTGAGGATCACGACCTGGTTTCTCACCTGTATGCACTGTGGTTGGTGGTGTTATAGGCGCGAGTGTATCCTGATCGGTATGTACATTTATATGTTCAGATAAGTAATATGCCGGTTTTAGCCGATCAACGGTTACAGTAACCGGTTTGCCCTTAATTAAAAGTTTAAAAACTTTGTCGGTTCTCTCCAGCACTTTATGTGGACCTGAATATGCAGGTGTTAGAGGAGCGCGTGAAGCGTCTACACGTAGGAAGACGTATTCAGCGGTCGCTAACTCTTTGTAGACAAAGATTTTTTCCTTGTTATGGCGGGAAGCTGGAACGGGCTTCAACTTCGAGGCAAATGAGCGTAACCGCGCGGTAAAATCGGTAATATCCGTGGTACCGGGTACACTGGGATCAAAAAATTCGCCAGGAAGGCGCAGCGGCTCGCCGTAAAGTAATTCGGCAGAGGAAGACTGTAGGTCCTCTTTAAATGCACTGCGTATACCGAGTAAAACATAGGGCAATACTTCGGGCCAATTGGCATCAGCATGGCATGTAATGGCGGCTTTGAGCTGTCTGTGGAAGCGCTCCACAAGGCCATTACAGGCTGCATGGTACGCTGTCGTACGCTTGTGCTGGAATCCGATGGCTTTAGATAGGTATTGAAACAGTGTGGACTCAAATTGTCGACCACGATCTGTGACAATATCTACAGGACATCCGAATCTGGATATCCAGCCGGACAGCAAAGCTTTGGCCACCGTCTCCGCTGTGATGTCCGCTATTGGTATGACCTCCGGCCATCGCGTGAAGCGATCTATGGCCGTCAAGCAATAGCGGAAGCCTTGTGAAACTGGGAGTGGGCCAATCAGGTCGATGTGTACCTGGTGAAAACGAGCACGAGGCAGCGCGTATGTCCCTAAAGGTGCTGACACGTGTCGGCTCACCTTGGCTCGTTGACATGGTACGCAAGCTCGTGCCCAGTCTCTGCAGTCCTTTCTCACGCTGGGCCACACAAAACGCTGTGCTACGATCTTAGCAGTTGCGTTGGCGCCAGGGTGACTTAGGGAATGGAGACTGGTGAAAATCGTTTTCCGATACGACTTGGTAACAAATGGTCGGGGAGTCGGCGTACTGACGTCGCAGTACAACGGCTCACGACTTCCCGGGAAAGCCATTCTTACCAAGCGTAAAGAAGATGATGTCAAGTACTGAGCGAGTTCAGGGTCAGATACTTGGGACCTAGCTAGGTCGGCGAGATCGAGTGATACCTCCAGTTCCTCTATCCGAGATAAGGTGTCGGCCACAACATTATCTTTGCCGGATATATGCCTTATGTCGGTTGTGAACTGGGATATGTAGTCCAAGTGCCTATACTGCCTAGGCGAACAGTTATGTTTCCTTTCGTGGAAAGCAAAACTGATAGGCTTATGGTCAGTATAGACAGTGAAGTGTCTCGCCTCCAGCATGTGCCTGAAGTATTTGATCGCCTCATAGATCGCGAGCAGTTCACGATCATACGGCGAGTACTTGGTCTGGGAGGGACTCAGCTTCCGGGAAAAGAAAGCTAACGGCTGCCATACCTTGTCCTGTACCTGCTGTTGCAGGACCGCGCCCAGCGCCACATCCGATGCATCTGTAACCAACGCCAGCTTCGCTTGGCAATCAGGATGAGCAAGTAATGCTGCGTTGGATAAGCTTTCCTTGGTGTCTTGGAAAGCTTGCAGAGCATCGCCAGTGAGGTTAATGGGCGTGGAGCCTTTGACTGATCCACCTAGGAGTGCGTTGAGAGGTGCCTGGACTTGGGCGGCGTGCGGCAGAAATCGCCTATAAAAGTTGGCCATGCCCAAAAATCTCCTCAGCTGCCTGACGTCCTTAGGTGGCGGAAAGTCACGTATGGCTTCGACTTTCGTGTCTAATGGCTTGGTACCGCTCTCCGAGATCAGGTAACCTAAAAAAGTTACCTGGGGAGCACCAAAGACGCACTTAGACACGTTGAGCACCATGCCGTAGTCCCGGAGTCTGGTAAAAACTGCACGGAGGTGTTCTTTGTGTTGTTCTTCGTCTGTGGAAAATACTAAAAAGTCGTCCAAGTAGCAATAGACGAAGTCCAGCCCCCGTGTCAGCTCGTCCACAAATCTCTGGAAGGTTTGACCAGCGTTGCGAAGGCCAAACGTCATGTATGGAAATTCGAACATACCGAAGGGGGTCGTAATGGACGTCTTCGGTATGTCCTCTGGACATACTGGTATCTGGTTGTAAGCCTTTACAAGGTCAAGAGTACTAAAGATCTTACAACCAGATATGCTGTGAGTAAAATCGTGAAGGTGCCGGATCGGGTATTTATCGGGCACGGTCCGAGCGTTGAGCTGTCGGTAATCGCCGCAAGGGCGCCACCCATTATCTTTTTTAAGCGCCAGGTGCAGCGGTGAGGACCAGGGGCTATCAGAAGGTCTAGCTGTACCGTTGGCTAACATACCTTCAAATTCCTGTCTGGCCACCTTCAGCTTGTCTGGGGCGAGGCGTCTCGGGGCGCAGGATACTGGAGGACCTGGAGTAGTGCGAATGTGGTGTTGTGTGTTGTGTGGTATTGTGCGTTGCGTGCCAGCAGGTCGCGTGATTTCAGGGAACTCCTGTGATAATATGCAATGATAGCTAGACACGCCGGTCAAGACCTTTACAGAAAATATGTCATCACAAGTAGCAGAAATTGCAGATGAAGTTAAGCTAGTCATATTATCTACAAGCTTTTGGTTTCTACAGTCTACCATTAAATTATAGAATGACAAAAAATCAACACCAATTATAGGCTTGGTAACGCTCGCTACAACAAAACGCCATGGATATTCGCGTCGAAGTCCGAGGTCCAGGTTAAGATGCGCGTAACCGTAGGTGTCGATGGTCGTCCCGTTGGCTGCGGTGAGTTTGTACTCAGTCGGTGCTCGACGTTCCCGCAGTAGCGACTTGGGGAAGACACAGAGGTCGCTTCCAGTGTCGACCAAAAACTGCGTCTTCGACCTTCTGTCGGTGACAAACAGGCGACCGGAAGAAATAGGGCTATCAGTTGTCGCCATCACCGACTGCCCGCGGCGTTTCCCGACTTCCTGTAGTCGCAGGGGTGTATACACTTGTTGGCATTTTCACCATGTTTAGAGTGGTACCAACAGATGGGAAATTTCCTGTAGCTGGACTGGGACCTATTACTGGAACGGCTCTGCCTCCTGGAACGGTTGCGGTTCCTGGACCGGGATCTACCACTGCCGTGATCTTGAGTCCTTAGTGACTGGACCTGCTTCCTCAGCTCAGCAATTTCTCGAGCCATAGCGTCCATGCTGGAGTGTGGGTGCTCAGGACCGGGGCTGTAGCTCGTGGATGCGACGTGCGATGAACATGCACAACGTGGGCCGATGTCATGGATCCTGTCAGCCAGATCTGCGAGGATATCCAGTGATGCTGATGGGTGCGCCGCGAGAACAGTCTGGATGCTCGCGGGTAAACGATTGGTCCACATCATGCGTAAGACGTCGTCCGTGATACGCTTGGCTGCCAGGCCCTGCAGATGACGCAGAAACTGAGAAGGCTTGCGGTCTCCAAGTTCCTCATGATGAAGAAGCTGCTGGATCTGACGCTCATTGGTATCGCTGAGTCGGCTGATGAGTTCGCTTTTCAGCTTCGGATACTTGTCAGTCGCTGGAGGATTGGTGATAATATCCTTGACCTCCTTTGAAAATTGACGATCAAGTTGGCTGATGACGTAGTGGAACTTGGTCAAGTCATTCGTGATGCCGGCTATCATAAACTGACCCTCAATTTGAGAGAACCATATCTCCGGTTCCTCCGGCCAAAAGGGTGGAACACGCACTCCAACTTTACAAATATCGGATGACGGTGCAGTGGAAACGCGCTCTCCGTCGGTCGGCGTTTGTGCGTTAGACGTCGTGGCCGTTTCTTTGTTCGAACCAACACCGTTATCAGGCATAATTCTCAACACTTCTACGTACTATTTCTGGATAAATCCTCCGCTTGGTAATGTGTTCTTCAGGGGTCACCACTGTAGGGGCGTCGTTAGGTATGGTTGTCGTGATGATAGGTATTTGTCACAGCAATGTAAACACCCTACTTTTCTCCAATTAATATAATGTCAATAAGTACAACACAGAAGGTATATCCAAAGTCAGAAGATAGTTTACACAGAAGAGAACAGTACGGAAAGAAGAAGCAAATACACAATAAGTAAATAACAATGTTTAAGCGCAAGCGATTGCGAGAGAACGTAAGCTGATAGCGGTCGAGAGCGGCATGCGCTTCGCGTCAGTATCTCGGATGGACTGGCTGCGCTCATAGTAAATGTCGGGCGGCCGGCGCCCGCGCGAACCGGTTGTCGGTGCGCGGTCGCGTTGCACCGAACTGCATTTGGCACGTCAAGAATATTGACGGATGTAATGTAAACATGCTAAGTGTATTAAATATTTATAAATGGAATATAAGGTAGTGTTTATTAATATGTAGATGTAAATAGTGTATAAATATATATGAATAAATATGTGTGTAAATATTTAGTAGTAAGGTATTATATAAGTGTAAGTAGTAGTATTAAGATATTTAAATTAAGTGTGGATGGGCCAGCAGCCCACAATAGAAATACCTAAAATTATAATAGTCAGAGAAACGCACACTGGTTTTTTTAGCAGTTCCCTGATAACATTTATTATTTTCAGTACTTTTTAATGATGTTACTTGGCAAGTTTTCACACACCACACACCTTTTCAATGCAATGAATCGACACCTTTGGACTGCAATGTGTCAAGTATATAATTTTCTATTAAAACTTGCCAAGTTACATCATTAAAACGTACTGAAAATAATAAATGTTATCAGGAAACTGCAAAAAAAACCGGTGTGCGTTTCTCTGACTATTATAATTTTAGGTATTTCTATGTAACGTGATACTTATTCAAAATGTACCTTAAAAACTGCTGGAAATCAAGTGTGCATTCCTATAACTATTTATGATTTGAGGTATTTTTATGGAACTTGGTACTTATTCAGATCTCACTTCTTTTATAGGCGAAGCATTCCCATAGTATCGAACTTGGCAGCCTTTCACATTTATGTTTTTTATGTGATTTCGTTTATTTTTGTTAGGTGTAGGTTCTTTATTATTTTTTATCACTTTTGCTTTAGAAAATGTCTCATTCCACTTAGGTATGTACTTTATACTATACCCTTTATATGAAGCGTCTAATTCTTTTTTCTACGCTTGCGTGGCACTGTCTGCATTTTCGTTTTGTCATTTTGTATACTGTCTTGTACAGCTGACACGCTAGAGCGCATTGCCCATTCAATATCTTGGTTTTTTTTTACACGTTTTCAGTTAACTGATATACTTGCCAAGTCGGGGCGGTATAATGTACGTAGTCGGTTATATTCTATAATAGAACTTTCTTGAGCCTTAATTTGGTTAGGATCTAGACTATGCGAAAAAAAATAGTCTTTTCATTTTTGTTTGACTGATTTAGCGCACCTAGTGTACCTAGTGACCTGCTTTGCACTTCGTAAATCATGGGTTCGGTTCCCGCAACAGACACACACAGAGTGGTGAACAATTTTATTGTTCTTGTCTTTAAGACAAACATGTATTGTCTTAAATTGGTATGTATGTAAATTTAAATAAGTCTTATCTCATTTCCACTCCATACCTACTTATAGTAGAACAAAATTACACATTCGTTGTTTT
Source organism: Epinotia nisella (assembly GCA_932294315.1). Lineage (NCBI taxonomy): Eukaryota > Metazoa > Arthropoda > Insecta > Lepidoptera > Tortricidae > Epinotia > Epinotia nisella. Next base: position 11,348,782 of record OW028680.1, read on the forward strand.
CGAAACTGACTCACACTTGGCCGTTTTCAGATTTTTACTTTATTTCGACCTAAAGACAAACCTTCGAGCCAAATTTCAGGTCGGTACGACCATTGGAAGATAGACCCATTTAGTTCATTATGACTTCATAGTAGAACAAAGTTACACCTTCGCTATTTTTAAAACTGACTTACACTTGGCCGTTTTCAGATTTTTCCCTTTACTTTGACCTTAAGACCTATCTCCATGCCAAATTTCAAGTCAGTACGACCATTGGAAGTGGTCTAGGTTTTTGATGAGTCAGTGAGTGAGTGTATAGTAAAAATTGCGATTTTCTGACGTCAATATCTCAAGAACTGCTATAGGTAGAATAATGAAATTTTGTATTCTAGACAATTAAGGGGATGTCAACAGACACTCGAAATTTTATATGCGTAGATAAAATATGTTTTGAGTTATAGGGTGGTCGAAATTGGCCCGAAATGGTTCGTGTAATATAACCCACGGCCGGTGTGTCGCTTTTTTTTGCTCGAACTTGGCGGACACACTGCCGTGTGTCTAGATAAAGTGGGCAGTTATACTGAACCGGGAGCTAAGATCTACCGGAGGCCTACTTCGAAAGTTGCGGCGCCCGACGTTAGCCTTGTTGTTTTATTGGCTATTGGGATTATTTTGGAGTTGCAACGAACACTGATTAATTTTCTTCCATAATTAAGTACTACTTACGCTCCGCAAAATTTCTCGTAGCTTTACCCACAATTTGTAAGTAGTGACAGAATGTTTTCGAATAAAATAAAAACGTAAACGCAAATCGCTCTAAATCCGCTCTTTGATGCATTCTTAATGAAGACAGAAATTAAGCGAAACGTTTCAGAAATGAAAAGAATGCTTGGTTTACAATGAATAACTAATATCACGGGAAATGAAATACTGTAGAATTTCTAACATTTCCCGTATTTTGCAATGGTTAGTCGGTTCCTAGAGAAAAGGGAAAATATTTAAAAGCTCTATCCTCATTCCCACACAACTACATTTATGTTTAAGATTCAAAGGCTTTGTTAATTTTATATTATTACATGGTACATGGGTACATGCAAAATTCTACCTCAAACATTTTTCGGTTTAAAAAATTCATTCAAATAAATAATGGACACAGACACTTAATTACACGATGCCAGCAAGCAATAATAAAGAAAATAAATATGATAAATAAATAAGGTGGATTGCAAAAAAATTGTACATTCGAAAATTTTAAATGTCCTCATACTTCAAAATTCTATAAAAAAATAAATAATGAAGTAACATGTATTCCAGATACGATTTCACGTAGTTTTGTTCATAGTTTAATAGGATTTGTACAGTTTTATATTATATCATTGATAACAATATTAAAAAATGCATTGACGAAAAAATAGAATTTCTGCTCCCATACAAATTTCATCTGACTTTTGTGTAACGCACAGTATTCAAAAACCATAACTTTGATTTAAAAAGCTCTGGCCAAGAACTTAGCTTGTGGTCTGTTTAACAGCATGTAAAACATCAAGGAAATTGTGTGTCAGGTCTCTAGAACAAATATTTTATATCGATATCTTGTATCAACGTTCAGGGAAGGATTTCGTTCCCTTGTGTTACGTCAACTGTGTAACGCTACATTTTGCGTTTTATTGCAGATAAGACTGCATCCGTAACATTTTTATGTCGGGCAACTATAAGTCTACAACCAACAGAAGCGCATGTGTCTATTTAATCGTATGGCATTTACAAGAAATAGGCATTTAGTAAAAATTACAATGTCATAACATGTTAGATTATTTAGATGTCAACATTCAGGGTGTTGAGCCACGCAGAAGCGTCAGGTGTTAGGCGCAGCAGGTCTTCCGGCGGTCCCGAGTACGAATGCAAAGGGCATCGCTGAATTATGTGTTCCATAGTCTGTACTTCTTCACCACACTCGCACATTGCAGACTCTTTCCATCCCCATTTGTGTAAGAGGTAATTGCAGCGACCGTGACCCGTTCTGAGTCTATTTAAGCGACACCATTGTCTGCGGGGGAGGTCGGATCCTAATAAATTGCAGGTTGGGTCTATGGCTGCCATATGAGAACCTGCAGTAGCGGCGGTCCATTCGGCTTTCCAAGCCTCGATCATATTAAAACTATTGAGGCTCTGAGCAGTAGCATACGCAGGATTTCGGGACTTTAGACGTTGGGGCGGGGGGTAGAAGAACTCATTGTGTATCGGCAGTGTTGTTTTAGCTTTGATCTTCTCAGCTTCTCTTTTGAGTGCGTGTTTTCTCCTCAGATGTGGGGGTGCTATGTGGCATAGTGTTGGCAGCCAATGGGAAGGGGTGGACTTAACTGTTCCTGATATGCACCGCATAGTCTCGTTTAATTTGGTATCCACCTTCGCCACATGTGCGCTTTCTAACCACACTGGGGCACAGTACTCCGCCGCCGAATATACCAGAGCGATACCAGTAGTGCGCAGGCACTCGGCGGATGCTCCCCAGGAGGTTCCACATAGCCTATGCAGGATATTGTTACGCGTTGATAATTTCTGGGAGAGCTTCGTAAGATGTTCCCTATACGTGAGAGATCTGTCCAGAGTGATTCCGAGGTATTTTGGGCATTGGTTATATTTGAGCTTTTCCCCGTTGAAAAAGACCGTTGGTTGGTAGTTAGCCATTTGATTACTTAGATGGAAACATGATACTTCAGTCTTGCTTGCACTAGGTATTAGGCGCCAGTGTTTGAAAAAAATTGCTAGTCTTTCCAGATCGTGTGTTAGGGTTGCTTCTCCTGACGTGAAAGTTTTGCTCTGTGCGACAAGCGCTATATCATCGGCATAGATGAATTTAGTAGCATCTGTAGAAGGGAGGTCGTGGATATATAGATTGAAGAGTTGAGGAGCCAAAACAGACCCCTGCGGTAGGCCATTATTAGCGCATGTGTCGATAGCCATATTCGTTTTTATATAGTGGCATGAAAAAGTATATTTAAGAAACAATTTTTTGTTATGTCTTACTCAGGTAATTTCTTTGTTTTTACTGCTGTTTACTGCGTAAGTACTAGGCATATTCCAATAGTAAAATTCCTTACGGTATTTTTTTAATTTGCTTCCCTATCCCAATTTTGCTTCGTTTGTTTGTGTGACGTTTTTGTGACGTTTTGGTGTTACACAAAAAAAATCCCATACAAATTACCATCCAATTGTTTACTTTGTGTAACATTTTTGTGAATATACATTTGCGTTACGTACAATTTTTTTGCAATCTACCCTAAATAATCTAATATTTATAAAGAGATTGCACCTTTGTAAGTTTGTACGATCTCCGAAACCATCGATCCGATTTAAAAAAAAAAAACTGTCATCTGTGATGTGCTTTTTATTAGACGTAGATTATATTTTGTCCCACAGGTCTATCTGCGTTCTATGCTATATGCGGGCGAAGCAGCGCGTGCAGCTAGTTACTCGTATTAATAATTTATTAAATGGTACATTCGCTACTTTTTGTTTGGTCATGGATTTCATTCCAATTATACGAATCCAATTGGAACGGGAGCGTCAGATGTTTTATTCATGATGCGTCACTCCACTTTTGTTTTGTATCATAATGTTTTCTTCGTGGTCATAATGCTTTTCCGGCTTTGTTGATAATACTGTAGCGAAGCTAAAGAGCATTCATCATATCAGCCGAAAGACGTCAACTGCTGGGCATAGGCCACCCCCAAAGAGTGCCACAATGCGCAGGAACGAAAAACTTACTTCTTATTTAATTAGCTAATGTTGACTAAGACCTAGGTACCGGTGAAGAAAAAAACTTGAACGAACGCCGAGCCGTCGACTGGGCGGAAACAGCATTGGCAGCCTGGGGGCTTTAGTGTCAGAGGCCGAGATCCACTTTGGGTGACTGGCGCCTGGCGCGCGTCAGCACTACAGTAGAAAAAACTTAATGTACATACAATATTGATAATTTTCGTTAATTAACTATGGTAGTTAAGTATATACAGAAAGTGTCATAAGGATTAAAATAAATATATAAATAAGTTGTATAAATTTGTGACATTCTATTTCCAGAAGAGTAACAATTGCTCAACGAAATGTAAAAATACTTACATGTAAATGCAAATTATCGAATTGTCGAGTGCACCTTTACTTTTGTTTTTCATCGTGATAAATAACGGCTTACCGGTCAGTTAGGTGAACCCGAAAAGCTGACCAATTTTCCCTTTTGCTGCACGCACTGATCAAAGGCCGGTCGGTGAGGCGATGACAAAAGACTTCGTCGGTTCATAAAATTCGTTATTTCAGGGCGACCCCCAGCCGGCGGCGACCCGCCTTACTCTTGACTCTTCATTAACGAGATAACTAAGATTATTAATAGGTAAGAATTCAAATTTCGTAAAGTATTTATAAGAACGTTGCACTTGCTTGTTCAATTTCGTTGTTATACCAAGGATTTGCATTTCGAATCTTGCCGTGTACTTAAAATAATAGACAAGGATAAATGTAGGTATTTTTGCCGCTGGTAATTTGCTTAATTACTTACAGTACCTCTCATAACCCTTAGTACTTACCCATGATTGCTTTGCCAGGCAGTGGTTGGTGGTTGAGGATAGTGTTCACTGCCTGGAAATAGTACGATGTTGATGGGCGAGTAGAGAGTGTGAGTGTGGACTCCACCCCAGAGGGGTTCAAGGCAGTCCACACTCAGAGAGAGACTCTGAAGTACTGTCTATACAATGGTTATTTATTCATCAACTCATATGGTATATTATATACGAGTAGCTACGTACATACATCTCGCATAATATATTGCTAATCTTATACACGTTTTGTACAATATCTAATCGCTACTATAGAATGTGCCTTGTCAGCACAATTGCCATTTCTCCCCCGCCTATGGCATACTATCTTCTATTCTGTTAAACCTACCCTGTGTTGCTTTTATTTAATATTACCAATATATGTCTAGACATGTTCAATAGCAAACAGTCACGCAATAATCAAACGGGCAAATCGGCACTGCAAAAGGTAACTTTCTTTGTCTATAACTCTTACATAACGGTAGGTACTGGAAATGGTTAAGGCAACACATTTGAGTTACATGAGTATTATTTCAGTAGGTAACATGTTTACATGCGTAAGTTTTCCGTTTATTCTGTGTCACTTAGGGGATAATGTAGCCTACATGTTACTTATAACTTTTTTTTGTGAATGTGGTGCCTAGTGTACAAATTTAAATGAATGAAATATAGTTTTTCATCATTCCGGTCCCCGAAGGAGTGACGCTCGAGAAAATGTAACGGAATTCCATATGATGTCCTTAGCATAAGCAATATAAGCATAACCTAACTACATTAACCATAAGCATAACCTACCTACATTAACCGCGGTGGCCAAGTATTGAAGTGGGTTAAGTACTACTTCATACTTTTACGTTTATACTAATTCAGACTCTTTCCCTAGTACACATAATTTATTTAAATGTCAATGTAATCTCACAATATATTACAGATACTCGTACAGCGGTTGAAATACCATAACGCTTGTCTTGCGAATGGCCGAAGTCTGTTTAGGAAGTCGGGAGTCTCTAGTGGGACATAACTAAGTACTTACAATTATATTAAACGGTCTTGAAGTCAAAAAGTCAAAGTCAAAGTCAAAGTGATTTATTCTTCAATTTAGGCATATTACATGCACCTATGAATGTCGATAAACTACCACCGGTTCGGAAAGTAAACCTCTGCCTCGAGAAGAACCGGCGTAAAAAACTCGGCGAGGTGCGTAAGTAAGCGGCGAGGTAAGTAAATTTGGTATACATTAAAAAAAGTTTATAATAACCTGGATTTAAACATATATAGGTACTAACAAAAAATCTACTCCCAAATAAATGAAATCGGGCATAGAAGTTAATATATTAATAAATGCTAGTCTAAAATAAGGCAAATCATAATTCGCATACTAAAGTATATTATCTCTACAAAATTTTGACTAAGTTAAATATAACCTTCACGATCTCATTAATTATTTAAGTTAATTATGACTACTGTCATTATGTAGTTAGGCTATTTGTACCTATTATTGTCCATTCTATTTTTTATCTAACATGTTGTGCATGGTAGTTATAGAAATGTAAATTATGTACTATTTCGATGGAACTATATGTATGTATACATATTAATTTACATTTTGTTACCTTGCCTAATAAATAAAAAATAAAATAAAAAAAACATAGGTGGGTCGTTCTTCTTTTCGACCGACAATAGCCTGTCCTTCGTCTTATTACGGCATCTCATTTGAGTTATGATGTTTACGGTTTTATAATGTTCGAATGAACGTCCATATTATTTTATTAATTAGTGATGTTTAATATTTCACTTTCTCTAACTAGCATTTTTTTAAATGTTTTTTTTTCGTAGAATGCCGTGACAGAGTGGTAAACCAAAATGTTGTCCCCACTGAAAGAGTCCACTTTGTCACATGTTTTTTTTTAGAAACCAACCGTAAATAAATATTTATATTGGCCAGAAAGGAAACTTTAATTAGTGTTAATGAAGAAACCTATGCATTTTTTTTTAAATCGCACTTCAAAACCACAATTTTCGATAGTTCAAAAACCAAAAAAACAGAAAAACCTCGGTTCATTGTCGGTAAAAAAGAAGAACGACCCAGGTAATAAAATATTTCGCATCATAACAAATAACTAAATCCAGTTTTAAAAATTAAACAAGCCCCCTACGCTTTTAACAAATGATTCACCCATGTTTTTAATATAATAGTGAATTTTATCTTTAAACGTATTTAAATTGATGTCAACAACATACTGCAGCTCATCTCTTGATACCTGCAAGGGAAAAGGCGGGACGTTCTTTTGAGGTTCAACGATTGCTTCATCATTAGGTACCCAAGAGAACCAAACATAATTCTGCTTTGCCGGATTAGCTCTCGAATCCATTTTGGGTAGTCGCCTTGGATTCATTTCTGTCCATAGTCCTCTAAGACGTAAGCTCATGCGCCTAACTATATCCATCTCTGCATGCCAAAGATCAAAAGCTTCCATAGGATCTTCTGATACATTGAATAAACAACCTTTCGCTGTAAATAAAATTATGATATAAAATTAACTATTAATTACCATCAAACTAAATAAGTAAATAAGTATTGAATAAAATATCAGGTCAACTCACCAAATGTTGGAAAACAAACTTCCTCGTCAGATATTTCCCTAATAGTTTCAACCAGTTTAGTATTATTACGCATCTCATAAGCTAACTCTATGTCTAAAGGCAAATCCAATGTTTCCTTAAACACCAAGTATGCATCAGACCCCAAAAGAACATTTTCGTACGGCAAAGCGTCATGTCGCGTTGTCTTTAGCTCCTTGCCTTGATATTTACTTTTGTCCTTGCTGACATTGCCTACAATGATTTTGAAGTCTCCTTCTCTGAACGCAGCCCAACCATTTAGATCGTCAATTGTAATTAGAACGTCGTTCCGTTTTGATGTTTCTCCTTTTGTAATTGAAGACCATTGATCAATTCCATCAATATTTTTGGGTAAACTTCCACCAGCTGCTGAGAGCATAGTAGGCAACCAATCAGTAACGTGGAAAAGTTGATCGCTTCTTCTAGGTGTTATTGAAGGATGCCACATGACAGCCACTGATCTGGCAGCTCCTTCCCATGGAGTGCTCTTCTCTCCGCGCAACGGCAAGTTACAGCCAAAATTTTGATTAGAACCAGCGCCATTATCGGATACGAATACAATGATAGTATTTTTCAATATCTCCATTTCTGCTAAAGCCGCAACTATACGTCCAACACTCTTGTCCAAGCTTGCAACGAGACCTGCAAATGTATTGAATGTTACTTAAATATACATACAAAATTTACAAATAAATCTTTAAAAAAAACTATATTAATATAATTTTACCATACACAGAATAACCCATTAAGTTTAGACATTGTACGTAACGAATAATACCGAAATAGAAGAGGTAGACCATTTTAACCTGCTAGGAATTACTTTATACAATAATATAAATTGGAACATACACATAGACATAACTAAAACAAAATTTTCTAGCTTTTTATACGCTCTTTACAACATCCGCAAAACAACAGACCTAAAAACTACACTATCGGCCTATCACGCGTTTGCACACTCGCGGCTCAGCTACGGCATCATGCTTTGGGGAAACAGCACAAACGCCCACGAACTGTTTGTGATGCAAAAAAAAAGTGTGTACGGATTATGGTTCGTATTCAATGCCCGGAAAGCTGCAAACCTTACTTTAAAAACCCCGGAATCCTATCACTACCGTGCCAGTATAATTTGACGTTGACCATTTACGCATGGAAAAACAAGCACTTATTTAAGCAACCTCAAAGTGCCAGAAATAAATATCAGATTCTTATCCTACCCAATAAAATAAAAATGCTTTACAATATAGCCCACATTACACTGCAGAAAAGATATATAATAAACTACCTACCTAACAGCTTTAAAGCACTGAGCAAATATGATATTAATTATAAGAAACTAAAGTCATTTTTACTACATAATTTATGCTATTATTGCTTAGATGATTTTTGGGCTGACAATCTTAAAGATATGAAACAATTTCAATCATGGTATTTTTTAAATTTATTCATAGATAACAAAAATATTTAAAGTAGAAATTAATTGAAATGTATAAGAAAAATGGATTGAAGTCAATATTATGCGCTTAAGAATAATGAGTATTGCTGAATTGAATTTAATTAATTTTAAATGTTTAGTTTAAGCTCACATCATTAGACGTTGTAGTAGATTGCTATGCCCGAAAGGGTACTTGTTGAAACAAATTGTATTTTTGACTCCAATGTAAACACATGTTATGCAATAAATTATATGTATGTATAAAAATAAAATAAGAGTCCTCAGCATGGTCAACTCAAGTCAACTCTCCCTACAAACGTAGTTTGTTTCTCATTTTAAAACGGCATAGGTACTGGAGTAACATGAAGCTTTTTATACACAATGGGACAACGGATCCCACTACTACGTTTATATGGACAGTCGAGCGTCCTGGTGACCCTTAACGATTCTAGTTCTAGCTCGGCATCTTTTGATATTTCGCATTTAATCTATTTTTAAGACAGTGACCTAAAAGGATCGTAAAGTCCAGTGGAATGGGTCAAATAAATCAAATAAGGCATCAAAAAAGAGCCTGAAATACACAATTAAATTAGTTGAAAATGTCAAACGTAGGTATGTTATGTATGTATGAGATAGAGACTCATGTTACATACCTGCATACATGCGCCGAGCGAATGCGCAATGTGACTGTTTAGTAAAAGAGCGCGAAATATACAATTAAATCAGTTGGAAATGTCAAACATATGTATACGTATGAGACAGAGCCTCATGTTACATACCTGCAATACCTGCATACATGCACCGAGCGAGTGCGTAATGTGAATAAGAATGTGCTTAGAAAAAGAGCGCGAAATACACAATTAAATCAGTTGGAAACGTTAAACGTAGGTATGTATGAGATAGAGTCTTATGTTATATAGTACATACCTGCATACATGCGCCGAGCAGAGTGCGCAATGTGACTGTTTTCCACCAAGGTGTCGACAGGAGGCTGCAAGGACACCAAGCCTCCCCCGGCGTGAGGAGCCGCGTGAGAAACGTGGAGGTACAATGGTTTTTCCGTGTTGTGCTCTCTAATCACTGAAATAATAAAGTAAGTTCCACAAAGTAACTTAAATTTGACGAAATAGCACTATCCCTTTTTAATCTTACTACCGATATTTAGGCGCTCGAACGAATTAAGAGCGCGAATAGATCGAGGCTGGTATATGGATGGACAGTTTCTCCGAGTTAAACAGTCGACATTTAGAAAACGAGGTAACAAAAAAAACTAATGTTTAAATACATAGGTGGAATTTATTTTAAAACCTTTAGCTTATGGCTTTAAAAGTGTTTGATAGACCATTACTTTTTATTGAAAAACTAATTCTTAGAATGTTGTCAAATAGCATTTATTTACTAACGTGATTTTCATCATTCGTACCTACTATTATCATCAAACTTTAAAAACAATGCAAACTTATGGCAGTTGAGTGTGGAACGGTTGTATAGGTTTCTACATTGCAAGTAGGTATTAGAAACGCATCACTTTCAACTTAAGTAGATAAACTATGGCTTACTTCAGAGTAATAAAAAGAAATAAACACTATATTTTTCCAAGAAAAAATATCAGGTAGGTATATTTGTTTTCTGATAACGAGACTAGGCATGTAGGTATTCAAGCTTTTTTAAAGTTAGACTACTTGCTCATTCTCTCCTCTGATCTGTTATTCTGAACGCTCGTCACGCCTAACGAAACAAGACCCCTGATTACACTTAGTTACTATGAATCGTGGCGTCAGGATATATTAGGGGTGACGGGTGAGGTGAGGTTAAAACAAGTTACAGAATAGCCTAACGGGTTATTGCAGGGCTGGCTGATTCTTCGCCTAGCAATAGCTAAACTCACTCTCTGGATTGTCAATTATGACATAGACACTCTGCCCTGTGGCAGCGATTTAGGACATACCTAATAATGTAGACACAGTTTAGGTTCCGAAGCTTAGGCTTAGTTAGTAAGTTCTAAGCGAAAAAATTAACGGAAAGCGTTTTTTTCCTCTATCTTTTTCTGTTTTGTATAAAAATAGAATAAGTACTTATTTTAAATTGCTATTGCAACCAAACATGTAAATTAAATTATAATTAGATTTACAGGCAGTTTTTATCTGCTTACAAGAACCAACTTGCCCCAACCAAGAGGACTAGCAGGTTATCAGAGTATCTCGAAACAATTTATTAACGGACAGCCTATTCTATGCCTGAAACACTTACAGTTAACGGCTCTGTCTGTGAGTATTTCCGTGAGATGTCCACTTTGATCCTCCACAGGCTCGAGATTTTCATAGAAATTTAGCCCAAAGAACGAGCTTCCATTACAGTTCTGTAAAACGAAAATGATTTTAAGATCAAGTAAGTTCGCCCCTTTGCTTTACGTGGAAAACCACGACCGTAAACTTGAAACGTTGAAATAATTGTACGCTTATATTTTTAACGTGAATCTGTCGCTCGTACCAATAAGGTAAACGTCCGAGTGCTCACCGCTGTACTAGTATATGGCATGGGCACTCTATGTCAAAGCAATATGGGTTAAATTCGAACTAAAAGGATTTTGCTTCATTCGAATTTAAGCCATGTCACTTTGACATAGAGTGCCCATGCCAAATACTAGTACAGCGTCGAGCACTAGGACGTTTACCTTACATAGTCCCTGACACAATGGTTATTGTTTCCATGAGAATATGTTAATCACCAAATTAATATTCCAGTTTGGTTTATTGTCCTAGCAGTTTTGAGTCGTTCATTAATGTTTAACTAATTTCTCCCAAACCATAATAACGCTAGTTAGAGTGGCATTTACACAGCCTTTAAGTACAAGCGATGTGTGAATGATATTTTTCATTTACGCAATCACTTTCATCATCCATGTGGTCGAATGTTCAGACCGCGTTCGCGTTATATTAATCTTTATCGATGTAACTAACTAAATACAAGTAGTGCTACCTATTAAGTTAATGATGGTAGGTAAACTATACTATATACGTATCGTTTATGGACTCTGTCGTTCTATGTACAATATTGGCTACAAATACGTCGCATGTCAATTGTTACACGTAGTTACAAACCGCCATAACCTAATTAACTGTTTCCTTCTATCTCTAATTAATCTTAAGCCAACCAGTTACCTCCACCAAGTTGTACGTATAGTAATCCACAGAGCCGTCGAGGAAGCCGTAAAAAGTGTCAAATCCTCTGTAAGTAGGCAGATAGTGTTCCCTGGATTTGCCGACGTGCCATTTGCCGACCAAGTGCGTGTCGTAGCCTAGTTCCTGCAAGTACTCGGGCAGTAGACGCTCTGACACTGGGATCCCTCTGTCTTCTGTTGCCAGTATTGAGTCGCTTTGGGTACCTGCAAATTTACGGGAAACTATCGGTAGCGATTCATGGATAGAACTCGGCCACCGACCGGCTTCTACCGGCTCATTTTGATAAAATGTAGCATCTTTTCCCACAGTACTTGAGGAAAATATAAGAAACTTAAGTTTGTGGTTTGTATACATAATTATCAACCAATAGTGCATGATGCTTCACAAATTGAATGATGCTAATATTAGTATATATAATAGTCATCATCCTCCTAGCGTTAATCCCGGTTAAACCATAAAGGAGCCCGGGGTCCGCTTTGATACCTAGTCCCAAGATTTGGCATAGGCACTAGTTTTACGAAAGCGACTGCCATCTGATCTTCCAACCCAGAGGGAAAACTAGACCTTATTGGGGTTAGACCGGTTTCCTCACGATGTTTTCCTTCACCGAAAAGCTAACGGTAAATATTCCGTACATAAGTCCCGAACAACTCATTGGTACGAGCCGGGATTCGAACCCACAACCGCCGCTTAACAGCCGCATGTCTGAACCACTAGGCTACCGTAGCTTCTAATATATACTAGTGGCTCTGTGAGCTGTAGGTAAAACTCAGAAGCCTGTCCATTAAATTTTTTTTTTATTGAATTTCGAAAAAGTTACTTGACAAACATTATATATAATTAACGAACCTGCTCACAAAATTTCACGAGAAACGGTTGAGAAATGCGACCTGTAGAGGAGAACACACGGACATCTGGACAGACACCCGGACAGCGGACGGCGGACATACGAACGATTTTCGGCCCAAGCTGAAGAGGGCGTTACAGTGCTCACTAGCGCCACTGGCAAAATAATTGTGATTATTTAAATTTAACGATAGATATTTAAAAAAGGAGGCCACTACACCCTGTATTTTGCATTTATGTACCTTGTGAATACATCAAACTAGTTTTTATGTTGCTGGATTCGTCGATCTATGAACTCAAAAGAATACGGCCGTTTTAACTTTGGACGAATAGATTAACGACTTCACCAACATAAAAACTAGTTAGATGTACAAGGTACTTAAATACAAAAACAGAGTGTAGTGGCTTCCTTTTTTAAATATCTATCGTTAAATTCAAATAATCACAATTATTTACAAGTGGCGATAGTGTGCAGCTTCCAGCTTCGCTTCCTCGATCGATAATAAAATAGTAAACTACTAAAATATTTATTAATAAATAGAGACTCGGCGTACCTATTACAATTTATCAATACGGAATTAAATATAAAAAACCGATCAAGTGCGAGTTCCGTACAAAATTTCATAAAACATACCAGTCTTGCCCCGCCCATTAATTTTGGAAAAATCTTAACGACGAATAGTGTAGTTAAGTCATGCATGAGTTATGACTGTCATGAGTACCTACAGCGCCATTTATCGGTGCATTTTGTAATGTAAAAAAAGAGGTAGATATGTTATACAGCAATTCCGTTCCATTAACGACTCGAAACTGAGGCAAGTTGGTGCAATTGACTCAATTTCAGTATGCCACTTTTGGAGCGTTTATAACCTATATCTACCTCTCTTTTATATTACATCATTGTTAATAAACTATTACTTAAAAATACGCTTTTCATTGACCAACATTTATTTATTGGAACCCATTCACAAATTTTAATCTATGTTACTACATTAGTGATTTTAATACATTAACTTTATTATTCACTGGGAAAACTACATGAAACAACATTTACGAAAATAATTACACCAATGAAATATGCTAACTAGATGTTAAACCTACGTGGACAACAATGACAGTCGTCCAACTGATTGCTTGTACATCTGAAATAATATTAGAGTTGTGAATAATATTCGAACATTTAAAGCATACCTATACCTACACAGCGGCATATATTAAGCACTACTACATTATCGTGTGTTCAGTCTTATTAATTTATTTGTATCGTAAAAACCTTTTTCCAGGTGTTCAATTGTGTTAATTATAACTCGCTATTATAGTTCAATTGTGTAACATTCTGCTGCGAAGGATTTCATTTCTCTCGACCGATTATTCATTTTATTTTATCAGGATATCTTCCTTGAGTGAATTTTATTATACGCTCCGTTTAAGATTGTCTTTGTTCTCTGCGACCCTTACCATAAACTAATTGGACTCTTTTAAAAAGGACATAGTCGATTCAAGCAAGAGACGTAATGAGTAATTTATTCAGGCTGATTCCTAAATATATAAGGTCAGTTTCGTTTCAGTACCAGCGATGCTGAAAATGTGTTATAAATGTTAATAAAATGTTTCAATATATGATTTATTTTCAGTTGTGTTCCACTGTTGCTTACATGTGTTATTTCACAAGATGTTGAAAAACCGAATATTGTGTTTATTATGGCCGATGACTTGGTAAGTTGTTATTTCGTCACAAGATATATGTACCTATATATATATATATATATATATCGATGATATTAACTTAAAGTCAGACTTGTTATATTTTATAAAGTCATCGATACCTGTAATTATTAGGGATAAAATAAAGTTAGCGTGAATCTTGGTTGGGATTGGGTTCACTAAAAATCAGACATCGCAAATTTTGTAATATTTTCGGTGCAGCGTAGTATTGTTAACGGAATATAATGCACTATTTCAATCGTAATGCTTAATTAGCGTTAATAACATTAATATTAACCTTAACTAACAACTTTGATTGATGTTGTCTCTACTTCTTCCCTCCAACCCCGTTAACACATGGTTGTGTTAACGGGGTTGGAGGGTAGGAGTAGGAGGAGGTGTATCATTTTGATACAAAATTTACGATGTCTGCTTATAATAGTGTGATATTCTTCGATTTTTTAATGCATCCAGATAAATGTGTGTTTTTTTTCGCGTTGCCATCCCTAACTAAGCCTTCATTGAATACTAGCCTTTGCCCGCGGCTTCGCCCGCGTACTAAAAGTAATTTTTAATCGTCTACACAAAAGGAGGATCTCAGTATGACCCGTATGTTCCAATTGAATTGCAATACTAAAATGTCCACAGTATTACATTTCAAAATCGATGCCATTTTCGTAATTAACTTTCCAAAGAACCATAAAACCCCAACATGGGAGATGGTATTTCACGTCTGCCACGTTGGATTTTAAAATCGTTGTTGTTTTCGTAATCAGCGACCCGATAAACCATAGAAACGATACCCATATTGATTTTCAGGCTTTGTCACCACATTCGTCCCTTTTAGGGGTTGAATTCTCAAGAAACCGGAATCACGTCTTTACTCATTTATTGTAAGGAATACTGCTGTGAAGTTTCGAATGAAATAGTAACTGATCTTGTTTCCCCATACAAACTTTGGACCCCCATTTCACCTCCCTAGGGGGTGAATTAAAAAAATCCTTTCTTAGTGCACCCCTAGACCTTATAAGGAACCTACGAGCCAAATTTCGAATCTCTAGAACCAGCGGTTTGGGCTGTGCGTTGATAGACCAGTCAGTCAGTCAATCAGTTTCTTCTTTTATTTATTTAGATGGAGTACGATACGACTAATTTCATTTGCAATGACTCTTTAAGGCTTCTAACATATATAATGACGTATTTCGGACATAGTACAATATAATCTCTATGTTCAAGGGCTGGGACGACGTCAGTTTCCACGGGTCCGATCAAATAATGACCCCAAACATCGACGTACTCGCTTACCAGGGCGCCATACTTCAGCAGTATTACTCGGACACGGAAGGGACGCCCGCCAGAAGCGCCTTTTTCACGGGAAAATACCCCATGAGACTTGGTGAGACAGTTTTACTATCGCCCAAACGTGTTTATGACCTTTTATTACCCAACAGGCTTTGACGTTTTATTAACACCGTGTCACAAAGTGCCTGTTTTTAGAGTCGTATTTACGTGCCTACAGTATTCACGAAATGTATAAACGACTTTATTAAGATTCATTTGGAATTCCTATAACTTAAAAAGCATGTTAATTCACCAAGTTATTTACCTACACTAGATGATTATCATTTATTTTCTAAAGTAAATACAAGATGATTATTAAATTATAAATTCTTGGAAACTTGACATACCTTTTTTAAAATTCTATTTAATTCTATTAAAAAAATAAGAAATGTGCCTTATAATATAATACGCTACTTGGCCCATGTAAACTCTCCCCACCCACCTCCAATGCCATTACAAGAGTGGCAGACTTGAATTAATATTAAATTTTCGACCAGGCTGACCACATATTGTCTGCAGTGTTCAAGGTATTCGAAAGGTTGGTGTATGCTGCTATAAGGTATATTTAAGCATGTCAAACTTAGTAGTAGTCTACGGTCATTCCGTCCACAAGTTTCAGTTACATCAGAAAGAAAGATACATTTATTCACAAACACACACATCAATACAATCTTAAGTTGAGTGTGCCTATTAATGAATAGCACCATTCGGTGTACGTAAGGGGGTGGAAGATGTAGTTCTCAATTTTGCAATTATTGAAACAGTTGTGTGCATGCTCTCTAATTTATCTAATCGCTAGATACTTTTTAGGGTTCTGAACCAAAAAGTTAAAAACGGAACCCTTACTGTGCCCGTCCGTCTGTCTGTCTGTCACAAAGTCAAATATCTCAGGAACTACTAATGCTATCAGTTTGAAATTTGGAATAGTTGTAAACAAAGCTAATCCACGTGTATGAAAAATAAAAAAATCTATAAAAAAGGACGGATAAGAGGGGGGAAAAAATTCAAAGTCTAGTCAGTAGGCCAAGTGGTGTATCATATGAAAGGGCTTTAATTGCACATTCTAAAACAACACAGTTGTCAAATCAGTTGTAAAATTTCTACAGTTGTAAAACTTAGATTTAAAAAGTACCTTCTAGCAAATGAAAAAAGAACTATCGAAATGAATTCACTTGATAAAGAATTATCCCTAAAAAACCAATACATACCGAGTTCCTTAGTCGCGCGTTTGTTACTAACTTGCGCGACTAAGGAACTCGGTATGTATTGGTTTTTTAGGGATAATTCTTTATCAAGTGAATTCATTTCGATAGTTCTTTTTTCATTTGCTAGAAGGTACTTTTTAAATCTAAGTTTTACAACTGTAGAAATTTTACAACTGATTTGACAACTGTGTTGTTTTAGAATGTGCAATTAAAGCCCTTTCATATGATACACCACTTGGCCTACTGACTAGACTTTGAATTTTTTCCCCCCTCTTATCCGTCCTTTTTTATAGATTTTTTTATTTTTCATACACGTGGATTAGCTTTGTTTACAACTATTCCAAATTTCAAACTGATAGCATTAGTAGTTCCTGAGATATTTGACTTTGTGACAGACAGACAGACGGACGGGCACAGTAAGGGTTCCGTTTTTAACTTTTTGGTTCAGAACCCTAAAAAGTATCTAGCGATTAGATAAATTAGAGAGCATGCACACAACTGTTTCAATAATTGCAAAATTGAGAACTACATCTTCCACCCCCTTACGTACACCGAATGGTGCTATTCATTAATAGGCACACTCAACTTAAGATTGTATTGATGTGTGTGTTTGTGAATAAATGTATCTTTCTTTCTGATGTAACTGAAACTTGTGGACGGAATGACCGTAGACTACTACTAAGTTTGACATGCTTAAATATACCTTATAGCAGCATACACCAACCTTTCGAATACCTTGAACACTGCAGACAATATGTGGTCAGCCTGGTCGAAAATTTAATATTAATTCAAGTCTGCCACTCTTGTAATGGCATTGGAGGTGGGTGGGGAGAGTTTACATGGGCCAAGTAGCGTATTATATTATAAGGCACATTTCTTATTTTTTTAATAGAATTAAATAGAATTTTAAAAAAGGTATGTCAAGTTTCCAAGAATTTATAATTTAATAATCATCTTGTATTTACTTTAGAAAATAAATGATAATCATCTAGTGTAGGTAAATAACTTGGTGAATTAACATGCTTTTTAAGTTATAGGAATTCCAAATGAATCTTAATAAAGTCGTTTATACATTTCGTGAATACTGTAGGCACGTAAATACGACTCTAAAAACAGGCACTTTGTGACACGGTGTTAATAAAACGTCAAAGCCTGTTGGGTAATAAAAGGTCATAAACACGTTTGGGCGATAGTAAAACTGTCTCACCAAGTCTCATGGGGTATTTTCCCGTGAAAAAGGCGCTTCTGGCGGGCGTCCCTTCCGTGTCCGAGTAATACTGCTGAAGTATGGCGCCCTGGTAAGCGAGTACGTCGATGTTTGGGGTCATTATTTGATCGGACCCGTGGAAACTGACGTCGTCCCAGCCCTTGAACATAGAGATTATATTGTACTATGTCCGAAATACGTCATTATATATGTTAGAAGCCTTAAAGAGTCATTGCAAATGAAATTAGTCGTATCGTACTCCATCTAAATAAATAAAAGAAGAAACTGATTGACTGACTGACTGGTCTATCAACGCACAGCCCAAACCGCTGGTTCTAGAGATTCGAAATTTGGCTCGTAGGTTCCTTATAAGGTCTAGGGGTGCACTAAGAAAGGATTTTTTTAATTCACCCCCTAGGGAGGTGAAATGGGGGTCCAAAGTTTGTATGGGGAAACAAGATCAGTTACTATTTCATTCGAAACTTCACAGCAGTATTCCTTACAATAAATGAGTAAAGACGTGATTCCGGTTTCTTGAGAATTCAACCCCTAAAAGGGACGAATGTGGTGACAAAGCCTGAAAATCAATATGGGTATCGTTTCTATGGTTTATCGGGTCGCTGATTACGAAAACAACAACGATTTTAAAATCCAACGTGGCAGACGTGAAATACCATCTCCCATGTTGGGGTTTTATGGTTCTTTGGAAAGTTAATTACGAAAATGGCATCGATTTTGAAATGTAATACTGTGGACATTTTAGTATTGCAATTCAATTGGAACATACGGGTCATACTGAGATCCTCCTTTTGTGTAGACGATTAAAAATTACTTTTAGTACGCGGGCGAAGCCGCGGGCAAAGGCTAGTATTCAATGAAGGCTTAGTTAGGGATGGCAACGCGAAAAAAAACACACATTTATCTGGATGCATTAAAAAATCGAAGAATATCACACTATTATAAGCAGACATCGTAAATTTTGTATCAAAATGATACACCTCCTCCTACTCCTACCCTCCAACCCCGTTAACACAACCATGTGTTAACGGGGTTGGAGGGAAGAAGTAGAGACAACATCAATCAAAGTTGTTAGTTAAGGTTAATATTAATGTTATTAACGCTAATTAAGCATTACGATTGAAATAGTGCATTATATTCCGTTAACAATACTACGCTGCACCGAAAATATTACAAAATTTGCGATGTCTGATTTTTAGTGAACCCAATCCCAACCAAGATTCACGCTAACTTTATTTTATCCCTAATAATTACAGGTATCGATGACTTTATAAAATATAACAAGTCTGACTTTAAGTTAATATCATCGATATATATATATATATATATATAGGTACATATATCTTGTGACGAAATAACAACTTACCAAGTCATCGGCCATAATAAACACAATATTCGGTTTTTCAACATCTTGTGAAATAACACATGTAAGCAACAGTGGAACACAACTGAAAATAAATCATATATTGAAACATTTTATTAACATTTATAACACATTTTCAGCATCGCTGGTACTGAAACGAAACTGACCTTATATATTTAGGAATCAGCCTGAATAAATTACTCATTACGTCTCTTGCTTGAATCGACTATGTCCTTTTTAAAAGAGTCCAATTAGTTTATGGTAAGGGTCGCAGAGAACAAAGACAATCTTAAACGGAGCGTATAATAAAATTCACTCAAGGAAGATATCCTGATAAAATAAAATGAATAATCGGTCGAGAGAAATGAAATCCTTCGCAGCAGAATGTTACACAATTGAACTATAATAGCGAGTTATAATTAACACAATTGAACACCTGGAAAAAGGTTTTTACGATACAAATAAATTAATAAGACTGAACACACGATAATGTAGTAGTGCTTAATATATGCCGCTGTGTAGGTATAGGTATGCTTTAAATGTTCGAATATTATTCACAACTCTAATATTATTTCAGATGTACAAGCAATCAGTTGGACGACTGTCATTGTTGTCCACGTAGGTTTAACATCTAGTTAGCATATTTCATTGGTGTAATTATTTTCGTAAATGTTGTTTCATGTAGTTTTCCCAGTGAATAATAAAGTTAATGTATTAAAATCACTAATGTAGTAACATAGATTAAAATTTGTGAATGGGTTCCAATAAATAAATGTTGGTCAATGAAAAGCGTATTTTTAAGTAATAGTTTATTAACAATGATGTAATATAAAAGAGAGGTAGATATAGGTTATAAACGCTCCAAAAGTGGCATACTGAAATTGAGTCAATTGCACCAACTTGCCTCAGTTTCGAGTCGTTAATGGAACGGAATTGCTGTATAACATATCTACCTCTTTTTTTACATTACATCATTGATTTGCAGTAAGTATTCTTGGCTGAGACGATGGAGGACTTGAGTAGGTACTATGCTCGATGACCTCAGTAAAGCCTCCGAGCGAGTTGGTCTAAGGGCGAACATGGATAAGACGAAGATCATGTCAAACGTCCACGTAGTACCAACTCACACTTTACGCTCGAAGTTGTAGACGAGTATATATACCTAGGACAGACTGTCCAGTTAGGTAGGTCCAACTTTGAGAAAGAGGTCAATCGTCGAATCCGACTCGGCTGGGCAGCATTCAGGAAGCTACGGCACATCATTTCGTTCAATATTCTGCAGTGTCTCAAGACGAGAGGCACAGCGTGGGTAGGCCCCCCAAAAGGTGGACTGATGGCCTGGTAAAGGTCGCTGGAGTCCGCTGGATGCGGGTGGCGCAGGACCGGTCATTGTGGCACTCTTTGGGGGAGGCCTATGTCCAGCAGTGGACGTCTTTCAGCTGATATGATGATGATGATGATTGGTTTATAAGTTACTAGCTTCTGCGCGCGACTTCGTGCACGTGGAACTCGTTTATATCGTAGCTCCATACAAACTTTCGCCCCCATTTCACCCTCTTAAAAAGTATTATATATGTTAATCCAGCCGTAGCATGGTTGGCCTTATCACGCGACAAGTGACAAGATAAGTGCGTCGTCTCGTTCTATCGAACGGTGTCAGCCAGTGACGCACGCTCTATCCTATCACTTATCGCGTGACAAGGCCAACCATACTACGGGGCCTGGCTATACACTATATGTGTACCAAAATTGGGTTGTGTCCTAAATTTTTTTTACGATGCCATTCGAACCAGTTTTTGGAGAGGAACAAATGTTTGTATGGGAGCAACTACAATTAAAAAACATAAATACCCAAAAAATTTAGTTAAAGACGGACCTCGCTGGCGGCAGCCGAAAACGTTTCATACTGATTAACATTGAATCGTGACGTCACAGTGTGATATTTGTACTAATCGTTGTATTGAAAATCAAGTAAATTGGTGTTTCAGTCGTGAAATACTGCGTTTAGGACCATAGTTGTTATACAATTTTGTTTCTATAAAAGCATAAGGATTCTATTGGTAGCTTTAAATTTACTTTTGGAGAATAAAAAAAATGTATATTTATTCTAAACTTTCAAGGTCTATATCTTTTTATAATTTTAATTATATTTCTTAATTTATACTTAATTACATTTATTTCATGGTTTACTCTCAATTTAGCAACACTGCGTTATCGATTTTAACACGTGGAAACTACCCAATTCATTATCCGTTTAGCCTTTTTTGCGTGATTGAGTAACAAACATCCAAACAACGAAACATCCAAACATCTAAATATCCCAACATCTAAACATCCAAACATCTAAACATCCAAACATCTAACATCCAAACTTTAAAATGAGTAGGATTAAAACATGTCAAGTACGGTACCTACTTTCGTTGAACTTTATGAAAATAGTGAGAAGTAGGTACGCGTCCATTCAGTTTAGCTTTAAAATCTACCTTAAAAAGTTTAATATGTTAAACTTTTTAGAACTTGCCTACGTTTCGTAGAGCGCTCGGAATGCTCAACTATAATCAATTATGCCTTAGATTAAGGACTTTGCTTTCATGTTTCATTAGGCGCCGAGTAGGTAGGTACATGTACGGTCAGAACGTCGATTTGGTTTGACATTAATTTTACATGGCATTGTGATTTTTTCCATAATATCATTGTTTGGCTGTCATATCGATAAATTGATTTATTATGTGTATATATGTATGTTACCGTCAGATTATAAACACAGTTTAGTTTATCTTACCGCAATAAAATAAACTGTCGAAAAATTCGCAACGCATTATTTTTCGTTAGTTGATTTTCTGTTTAGCCCTGCGGTTGACTGGTAGAGAATGCCTTAAAGCAGTAAGTCGTTTTTTGTACTTATTGTTTGTGCAATAAAGTTTAAATAAATAAATAATCTATATATGAATGTCAAATTGTGAACTGAGATCAAATTGGCATGCTGCGGAACGCGTTCTGCACGCTAATTGATTGAATGAATAAGGCCTCTCACAGACTGGCGCAGCCTGGCCGCGGCGGCGGTCAGTAGTAAACTTGTCATTAGCTGTCAAATTTACTATTGACCGCCACCGCAGGCCGCGCCAGTGTGATTCAGGCCTTATTCTACTTCTGTCAACTTCCACTTCCATCAGAACATGTTTTTATATAATTTTGTCACTTGCTAGTGTCGACGGAGTCCAGAGCTGGCTGCGATGCTCCTATTTCTGGCAGTTTGCCTTTCGGGCAACTAAAGCTACCTGACTAATTTAACCTAAGTCTTTGAAAGAGGTGATAGACTTTTTTTAATAAAAAAAAAGGAAAACTAAAACATTTATTTTATTCTTCAAATAGGCCGCAAGGGCAATTTTACAATTCAAAATGTATACCTACGTGGTACCTATATACCAGGGTTTCTTAAAGAGGGGTCCATGGACCCCTTGGGTCCACGGCCACTTCGTTAATTCTTAACGTTTTTATTGGAAATATGCAGTAATTCGCGCATACATTGTTATTTTGCTTAGGTACTTTGTTACTGCCGAGCGATATACCTACCTACCTGACCTACCTACCTACCACCTACCTGTAATACTTTATTACCAATAAACGATGTCTATGTCTATAGACTAGGGATGTTACGAATATTTGCATTCGCATATGCGAATGGTTCGCATCATTTTAAATGCGAATGCGAATGTGTGCATGTTGCGTTTTGTTCGCTACGCCGGCCACCCGTCCGTCGCACATGCCGCACATGCGCAATGCGCGCAGACCGGTAGATATTACGTGATTTTGACCAAAATGAAGCATTTGTACCCCGCTGGTTCTTTGCGGTTGGGTTTGCGACTTGTGTTCTTGGTTTTTTTTCCTTTTCCTTGACATTCGCATTCGCACATTCGCATCCTAAAGATTCGCATTCGCAGTCACGAATGTGATAAATCTGACATCAATCATCTGACAAAATCCGCAGTATAGACACATGCCACGAGTAAAATAACTAATAAACGTGATTTTTTTACATTTGTTTTTTTTTTACATTTTCTTCGACAGGGGTCCGCGTTATTTTCAAAACAAAGATGTAAGGTAGCAGGTGGCTAATGTAAATCCCTAAACTTTATGCAAGAAAAAGCCTAACCTCTTCATTCTCTTCACACC
This sequence comes from Epinotia nisella, assembly GCA_932294315.1. Taxonomy (NCBI): domain Eukaryota; kingdom Metazoa; phylum Arthropoda; class Insecta; order Lepidoptera; family Tortricidae; genus Epinotia; species Epinotia nisella. The sequence goes on from OW028680.1 coordinate 11,372,446, forward strand.
TCCTCTTAATCAATAAAATAATAAAGTTTTATGATACTGCAAAAACTACTATGATATTACTTCTTGTTTCTGGAAAACAATCACTTGAGAAGTAAGTACAGACTTCATTTTATTAAAGTTAAAGACATGTTTAACAACCACAGCCACTCGGTAACCACCAATATAAAAAAGTCAAGAATGTCAGATCAAAGGTCATTAAATCCTGTCTTCATCGTAAATATGTGTTAACTATTGAAGGAGTATGTACTTATATCAATTTGGGGTTGATTCGGCGCCTAACTACAGCTCGTTCAATCCTCGTATCTTTTCGTATAAAATGCCGATTTGCCTGGGAGCTGCAAGGCATTATCGCTCTCGTTCTGTATATTATGGTAATAAATCTGTGTTACAGCTATTTCGTTGTTGAACGCATTGTTTTTGTTTCTTTTGTGGATTTGCCAGCTTATAAAATTACACGTCTCATAATTATGTTTTAATTAAAACAAGTTACGGCTATCAATTGCTAAAACCATTTATTAGTGCCAAATAGTGCCAATCTAATTGTTTTCTCAATCAAATGACTTCGGCCGAATTCGACCACACAGGAATAAGCACTTAGTCTGAGGTTAAACGTCTAATTGGTTTTGACTGATCTTCAAATATAGGTACTCTACTTTTGTTTTTTCGAATCGGCACTGAGCTATTTGCCGCGGTCTCCAGTATTTAGTACATTGCAATGCAGTACTGCAAGACTCGGTACGCTTGCAGTACGCTTGCAGTACACTTCCGCGCATCCCGCGAGCAGCGCCAAGGAAGCTCTCATTGAATGTAGCAGTAAATTATCTGTAGTGTCTTGGTGATGACACCGCACCAACTCTGCACTAGCAAGTGGGGAAGTGGCCTAAATAATAAGAGAATTCGTTATGTAAATATAAATATAAAAAACCGGCCAAGTGCGTGTCGGACCACGCAAAATGAAGGTTTCCGTGCCTATTAAAAAGTTCCTATCGTCACAGAAAACTTACGGCACTTGCGTCCTTTTCTTTAAAGAAGGCAGTTTTTCAGCAACATCTCGAAAACCTTTAAACCGATCTTGTTCAAAATAATTTTCTTGGAAAGAATTTAATAAGCCCTATGTTCATGATTTTTTTTCATGTTTTTAAACCACACCGTTCAAAAATTTTAGTGACTTTCTGGGCGATTATCTCCGACTCTACTCACTTAATCAAAAAAAATTGCTGTGACACCTTATATTTATTTTAAAAGGCCTATCGATTGATGTGCCACACGTACCGTGGGCTTACAGAAAACGAAACTATAAGGATTCCGTTTTTGCCATTTTGGCTATGGAACCCTAATAAAAAAAGAAACAGTACTGTTTAGAGATTTCACCGCCCACCTGAGTTTGACGGGCCAATTTTTTATGAAATACAACTCTACTCGTATATTTTAAAACAGGGAGGGATATATGATAGGAATAATATATATCCTAAAATTATAAGATAACTCAAATATTTCAGTTGGAATTTTAGCGTACTTTTCATGTGTATTTTATTTCTGTTCTTTGCAGTTTGAAGTTTAAGTTTCCGCCGGCTGAGTAAATACCTATTCATGATGCTTAATTTTATAAACTAAGAAAAGTTACCTACCTCCTTCTCATCTTAAGTAGTATTGTCCCGATGTTGCAGCGGTGTACGGGTAAGTTACTCATTCTCATAGATCCAAAGACTGACTTAGTAGTTTTTGCGAAGCGAATGCCACCTGACCCCAACCTACTCGTATTAGTCTTATTTTGTCAGGTGAGTGGACAAACTGGACAAAGTGACTGTTGAAAGAGAAGTAATTTATGGAATCGCACAGTTAGTAAGCACGTGAAGCACCCACGAAAGACCCATGTTCTACGTTGCATATCTAGCGTACCGCCGCCGGTCAGCTAGCGTTGAGCGCCGCTAGGCCATGAACACTTCATTCAAATTCTGCGTACCTATATTTATCATATAATAGACGAGACACATATATGTATGTATTTCACTTCAATAGGTACATAATCTAAATCTAGGTAAATAAAATAATCTGTATTGTAGTTAGTATAATACTTTTGATCTGCTAGTGGTTTCCTGGCTTTTTCCTTCAGGATTAACTCTGGGACGTACCGTAAGTAGACAGGAAAACTGCGATCAGAGAATTAAAGTAGGACATGTTTCACGGCGCGGACACCGGATTACAGCCTGAATTATGTCGGAGTGAACGGATCGAGGCGGTCATAGATTGTACAATACATAAATTTCCGTTCGACTTTTCATGGACTTTAGGAAAAACGAAATAGGTGTACTTACTTACCTACAGTGTGTCTTCCATACGATGTGGGTATACCATATTATCGCGACTGCCATATTATGTCAATACATTATAATGCATAAAAACACTTTAGAAAATCTAATCCCACCAAAAACATAAATGTAAAAAAGGAGAGCCAAGTTCAATACAAAAATTAAGCTTGGCTGTGGGCTTCGCCGCAAAAAGAATGGAGATCTAAATGAGTGCCAATTTATGCAAAATCCAAATATGTATTTATAGTAACAAAATAACATATGAACAAGTATATTAAACTCTATTTCTTTGCTTTATTGGATACCTATAACAATTATTGCTGTTATTTAAAATGTGAGATCTTAAAGTAGGTTAGATTTGACTTGACCAGTTTTCATTACATCAGTCATTTTATAAAGTTATTCAAGATATTTTTTTTTTTTTAATTCTGATAAAAAGTATATACTTCAATACTTCAGTATATCAGTTCATAAATAAATATCGTTTACCTACTGACTCGCTCCGAGCGAGAGTGAAATGGAATGGACGGACACCGCATTTTAATGTTATTTTAATTTTAAATACGGCAACTAACTCAATAGTTCATTGAAATACAATGCGTAGGTACGACTGATATGATATACTCAATCTAATAAATCTATCTACTACACCAACTGATGTAGATGCACCTCCAGAGCTACTGAACTAAATTGAACTAGTGAACTAAAAGAGTGATATACTTCACAGCGAACGAAAGATGCATATCAATCTTTTCTTTTTAGTGACACATTTTGCGCATGACTAGCACCAAGTGGTTCGCGTAATGATACACTTGGCGCTGGCTAGCCAGTTCCTTTGCTTGAACTTGGCTTGACACGCTGCCGCCTGTCTAGAACTACCCTTGCGAAGCCAGGGCTGCTAGCACAACTTGACTCTCGACTCTACTCGCGCGCGAGATAGAACGTCCGTCACTTTCTGATTAATGCTGTCAAAAAGTGACAGATAGTCTATCACGCGCGCGAGTAGAGTAGAGAGTCAAGTTATGCTAGCAGGGCTGGGCGGGTCGCTTGTATGTATGTAAAAGTAAAATAATCATATAATATGTAAACACATTATAAAAAACCTAACCTAGGGCCAGTACCGCCAGTAGGCAGCAAGGCGGGCATGAATTTTATTAGTATGGATTCTTATTACTAAAATCGTCTGCTGGTTTACTTAGATTCATTTTCCCACTTTACTATGTATTCATTGTATTAAAGTATAAAATGTTGCTCCATGAAATAGGAAATTACATTGTAGTTTAAACTGCAGAAGTTTTCTACAAGTACCGGTTTTGTTATCTAAATCTTTATAACCACGTATTCATATCAGCCAACTAGTTTGTGCAACATGATTAAAGAATTGTATGCAATTTTAGGCATGCACAGTTTTAGTGCCTGGGTCAAAATGTGAAGTCCCCGTATGGCATGGAGATGTCCTCCAATGTCATGTCTCTGTCATTCCAAATCAGAATGAAAAAAAATGAATAGGTACCTACCTATACTAAAGTCGTCACCGTCTGTCTTGAAGAGAACTCAAATCTCGACCCTGTGATCCGTCATGTTTTTATGTAGACGTCATTTCAAATGCAATTGTACTACACATAGGTGCGCCACACGTGACCGTTACGAGTAACTTACCTAGTGAAACGAAATTCCGACCTGGCGCAACAGCTGCAAGCAGAATATTTCCACAAAATTCTCGTCCAATTCTCACATTTTTAGAATGTCTATTTTACATATTCGTCATTTGTTTTATTTGAATTTTACCCTGTATTTCGCCAATGCAATAAGTATTCCACTTATTTCTCGTTGGTCAGAGAAAAGTAAAACAGCGATTAACTGTTAGGGCGAGTTCGCGAAGAATTCGCTTTGATTGCGAATAAAAAACACGCGGCTGAACTGTAGTCTGGCGGATCCCTAAATGCTTTTTTGAAAGTTAAGGAACTAATTAAAAGTTGAACACCTCTTGTTGGTAACGTTTCCGAGGTGAGGCGGCCGCACCCGCTCACAAATTAGTTTGAGTTTACATGTTCGACCGATTTACCTTCGCAACACTTTCGCCTTGTAATCAAAGCTAATTTAGTGATCATTATTTACCGGTCCACGCCGATACAGTATATCTATAGGTATACATAACCTCATACGGCTAGATTTATTAACAATGAACCAGGCAAAATAATAACACTGCCTAAAGAGAGTGCTCCGGTAAAGCAGAGGACGTGGATTGGATTTCCGCCCTACGCTACATTCGATCACGGTCAATTTTTCCTTTGTATTTATTTGTCCTCTGTATCAAATGATAAAACTGCCTAATACATAATATGTATAGACTAATCTCGACGAAGGCTCTAATAAAGATTTTCATAAAAATAATAAGTAAATATTTAAGATAACTAATCTTCTTCTTTAAAGATATAAAAGAAGAAACTGACTGAGTGACTGACGTATCAACGCACAGCCAAACCGCTGGTTCTAGTTATTCCGAATCTGGCACATAGTTTACTTATAAGTATTAGGGGTGCATTAAGAAAGGAGTTTTTCAAATTCACCTCCTAAGGGGGTAAAAGTGTGTATGGAGAAACAAGATTAGTTAGACTATTTCATTCGAAACTTCACAGGAGTATTTCTAACAATAAATGAGTAAACTTGTGTTTCACATTTTTGAGAATTCAACCCCTAAAAGGGAAAATGTGATGACAAAGTCTGAAAATCAACATGGGTATTGTAGGTATCTATGGTTTATCGGGTCGCTGATTACGAAAACAACAACGTAGGTACACACCTTTGAATTTATTTGCTGATGTATGCAGCTTTCCTCGCAATGATTTCCTTCATCTGAAACTAACGGCAAATATCAAATGATATTCGTACTATAGCCAACACAGTTAACTAGCCATCCGTGCACTTTATGTGCATTGTAATAAGGTTCAATATATTTAAATACAGGATAGTCACTTAACTGTGTTGGCGTTTGTACATAAATTGCGGGAACTCAAAATTACACAGATAGGGATTCGAAATCACAACCTCATTGTTAGCCGCATGCTGAAACCATTAATAGGCTACCATAAGCTTGTTATTTAAATGTAGACTGTTAGAAATAAACTTTTTTTTGTTCCATACTTTTATGCCTAATATTTGAACTACCTTTATTATTTTGAACTTATTTGCCTTTTCATTTCTTTCATTTAATGCATGTTATTATGCATCTGCATGTCACTCCTTTACGCGCCATAGAAGTTAACTAAAATCAATTTGATCACGTATACATATACTTAAAATAACAATAGTTAGTAAGTTAGTATACAACAACTATGAAAGAAAAATATAGTTTTGGCAAACTTCAACGACAGTGAGTTTTTGGTCATTTGGGAAATTAGTCGAGTGTCAACTCAAGTAAAACAAACCTTTAACAATTTAACGACTAAGTATTGTTCACAACCATCCGCCAACTTCAAACTTGCCAATGTAGGACCAAAACTATGCAATTTCCAGAGTAGTAATGACAATAGGGGTTGCAGCGGGATTTTGAGCATGCTTTTGAAAGTAAAGTACCTAAAGTAAAGTTTATTTCTAAAACATAGGTAACAAAGATAGTACAATGGTTATGTGTGTATTTATTTATTTAAACTTTATTGCACAAAATGCAAAAAAAAAATGTACAAATGGCGAGCTTAATGCCAGATGGCATTCTCTACCAGCTAACCATTGGGCTAAACAGAGACTTATAACAGGTGCAAAGAAAAAAGTATGATAATTTCTGTTACGAATATACTTGAGGAGAAAGGAAAAAAAACAAATGTATTATACACTACATATAGACATACATAAATAAAAATATATAAGATACATACAAATATATATACTATTACATATTCAATACATACTACCATTAAGTATATCACTATGTTTGGCCATTAGGCATACACATTTGCAAGCAGCATGCATTACATATATATATATAGTCTTCAAGCAAAGTTTCCTGTCATTCTTTCAGATCACCTGGGCAAATGACTAGCAAAGATATACGCAACGCAAGAGGCTAGTTAACTAATTCTTTTTACACGGTGATGTTGAAAACAGTTTTTAGGGAGGATCAAATGTCTGTATGGGACCAAGTACAATGGCTGTTGGGGTGGAAGGTTTGTTCTTCACGTACCGGAGGGTTCAGCGTGGGCTCTACAAGGCCTCACTAAACAGATGACCTGGAAAAGTAGAGTCTGCTGGATGCGGGTGACGCAGGACCGGTCACAGTGGCTCTCTTTGGGGGAGGCCTATGTCCATCAGTGGACGTGTTTCGGCTGATAAAGTCATAAACCCAAAGGTAAGAACGAAGCACAATAAGCACATTCATACATTTGAAACAGGCATTGTATTGGTGCAACGCGATTTAGTGATTGGTGCAATACGTTATTAGCTGTATTGATTACTAGCTTTTGCCCGCGGCTTCGCCCGAGTAGTACGTCTAATTTTTGCAATAATTGTTGAATTGTTATAAGTTTGTGGCAAGTTAAAAATATATATTCCTGGATAGATCTACATATTATAAAGGAAACCTGCTGGTCCTGCTTTCATATTTCTAACCACAGTTTATCATTAAAAATCACACATTACTTATGTGAAATTTCAACTCCCATCTTAACCCCTTCAAGGGATGAATTAGAAAAAATGCCCTTATCAATGTTTTTGACTGTACAGTACATTAGGAGCTTGTGACCGAATTTTTAAACATGCCTAACTTTAAAAACGACATGTTTCCCATATAAACTTTCAACTCTTTTTTAACCCCCTTAGGGGGTGGTTTTTTTATAATAACGCTTAATCATTTGTTTTGTTTTTTAGTAAGGAACCTTCATACAAAGAATCAAGTCTATAACTTTGCAAATGAACGATTTCCATACAACGGTTCCACCCCTATTCCACCCCCTTAAGGGTTGAATTTACAAAAATCCTTTCTTAGTAGTACACGTCTACTTACTGTAAAGAATATATGTTCCAAATTTCATGGTTATATCTTTAGCGGTTTAGGCTGTGCGCTGTCTGTCAATAGATCAGTAACGCAAGAGTTTTATAATATGTATAGATTAATTCGTACCAGTTAGGCTGTAATATACCTACACTACGTTAGTGGTAAACTGGCTCTAGATAGCTCGGACAAATTGTTTACCGTCAAAGTCACACAGGATTGCTGGAAACGTAGTTACCTACAAATAGACCAGTGAGCGACGGCAACGTGCGACTCCTTACCCACACGGAAGGTCGATCGGACACTTGCGTTACGTATTCCAATTTCATATCAATCCTGTTTCTCTTGCCGCTTCAATTAAATTCTGCTCTCGTGCACATCCGAGGTGACGATACACCCGATCACTAGGAATGAAAGAGCACGTGCTATGCGTGCAAATGGGATGCCATGATCTGAATTTTCCAGCTGTCAAACATCGGTTTTGTTTGTTAGACTAAGGACCTTCATTATTATTTATTTTTGTCTCGCTTAAACGCGCGTAGCGAAACACATTGATATTGTCAAATTGCAGTACGAAATTAAGTATTGAAATGACCCCTGAGGCTACCACAATTCAATTTGGAAAAGCGAGCTCCCACAGGCCTCGACGGACGTCTGCCGAGTGCACTTTAGTTCTACTCAAATAAAACTAATTTGTACTCTCCACGACCTAATAAATATACCATGTATGTTTTGTTCAAAAGGACAGTATTTAACATGGAACTATTTAATAATGTTGGCTTCACATAAAGAGCTGTTAGGAAAATATTTTGTTCGTATTGGATATCCAATTATTGGCACACAGTGCTTGTAGTTCGGGTGCCTAATTGTTTTACCGAACCGCTCTCCATTATCCCAGCCCCAGAACAAGTCATTTTAGTACCTGCGATATTTTTATAGACAGAACTAATTACAATATTTGTATTACGTAAGAAATTTTATACTTGTAGAATAATGCTGCATTTTATTATGTCAAACGGCTTCCAGAAACCGATGGATAAACAGACACATTCTACTTTCTCTATTAAATATTCTACTTTCTCCAGTTTGATACCGAACCCTAAGAAAAGGTAAGGTAATGTGACTGACCCACTAGTTAGTTGACAGAGTGACAGGAGACACTTCAGCCTAATGGGTGTTTTCAGGCAGATTAAGCGCTTTGATAGATGGATGCCTGGCCCTGAATAGACATTGAAGGAATGTACCTATTGAATTAGTATCGATGTTATTGTTTTGTCGCTTTCTAACTTAACATTTTTGATTTAGTACGTTAAGTAGGTATAGGAAAAAGTAGAACTACTAACCTTTAGGGTGCCATATGACTAGCTAGATCTATGTGAGGCGGTGAGCGAGGAAAAATCCACCAATAGTATTGCAGGGCGCGCACGCGCGTCGCTTTTTTTTTTTGTGTTTTTTATGGATACTCGCCCTAATAACATAGTTGTATTTTGAAGATAGCCTGGTTTTGATATTCAGTTCATCGGATATCGACCTTTTGGTTCTTTTAATGCCTCACGGTGCACCGCGGTGTACCTACGTCATAAGTCTCCAGCACCGCACTGTCCTTCCAATGTTAGGAGCCATACAGAAAAATTCTCATTTCGTACCTCAGCACAGATTAAATAATAGTACTACGTACAGAAGGATCACTGTTAACAAATCCCCTGTTAAAAGTTTCATTGACAAGCGAATATGAATTGATAAGACAATGACGTAAAGCGCGTGCGTGCGTTCCGTAGCAGGGCGTGGCGTCCAATAAGGTACCTACCAGTCTGCCAACTAAGTACCTCTGTAAGTTGGTGGCCGGCTTGTACTTGTAGCGGTGCGACGGGTGCGACAAAACCACAGAGTGGCTCCTGATTTCAGCTCAAAATTCTCTCATTTTATCATAGTCATAAAATAGCCACAAGTGCAACCAACCGTTGAAAAAGAGTAGGCCATAAACCGAAATATATGACGACGCACGTTCCGCAAGCAAGGGTTGCGGCCAAGTCGTAAAATAAGAGGAATATCTAAAATACGAGGACATGCTTTAGACTTTATGAGGACTAGACAAAAAATACTACTAGACACACAGACAATCAATCATGGGCGTAGCGAGAAAGCGCGTAATATATTATATATATATGCCATGTCATCGATTATAGTAACAAAAAAAACTGCATTCATACATTTTTTTTAAACTTGTAGGTACTAAGCTCGGGAATCGAACCCGGACGTTTTGTGAAATAAAACTAACACTTCTATTTAGATATGGATTGTGTACTCGTAGGTCTTAAGCAGTAAATGTTACTATGAAACGTGAAGTCTAAAATTAATAAAATGTATTTTTACTGCTTAAGACCTACACAATGGATATCTAAATAGAAATAGTGTTAGTTTTATTTTTCAAAACGTCCGAGTTCGATTTCCGAGCTGAGTACAAGTTTAAAAAAAATGTATGAATGCAGTTTTTTTTGTTACTATAATCGATGACATGGTTCCTAAGAAGAGATCTTCGTATGTCTTATAGTTTCAGACTTTCCCATACTGACCGATCTAAATGTGCCACCCTGTATATATATATATATATATATATATATATATATATATGTGTGTGTATGTAGATTAAAAATGAGAAAAAAGGGAATGTTGATGTTTTAGTGAGTGTATTTTATTCCTTGTAGATTCATTAAAACCTACCTAGGTAGGTTTTAATGAATCTACACCTATACCTAGGTATACTAAGTTTTACGTAGTTATACATAGTTTTAGGTATGCAAAAATTAATAAATGCAGTAAAGTTTTGTGATTTCCAAGTTGCAGAATTTTATTTAGCATGCAAATAAAGATTAATAAGAATGCCTGACATGGCTTTCCGTAATATGTAACTTTTTACGGTGGAAGAGTTTCGAGACTTGGCCTATTTTTACATGGAATGTTTTTTATGGGATAATAATTTGGCTCAAATAACAGTTAGTAAATCGGTATTCACAAATATGTCACCGGCGTCCGTTCAAATATTATCTAAAACCTCACTCGGAAAATGGTTTAGAGGACTATGCATATGCAATGCAGCGGAGGGTTTAGTGAGGCAGACAGTCTAAATCTACTTAAAATAGAAGATTATTTTGTGACGACGCATACTCTTTCAGAATATCTTTGTTGTACCTATTCTGTTTTGAACATTATTTATTATTTAATTTGTTTACACGGCATTACAGCAAACCAATACGCCGAGAAACCAGATTACTTAAATTTATAGGTACACTACAACCTTACAACTAAGAAATGAGAACACACTAATTTAACAATATTGGGAACACGAACACAGGGAAATTTTCTACGTGTACGGTGGTGGAATCTAGACACGCGGCAGCGTGTCAAGCCAAGTTCAAGCAAAGGAACTGGCTAGCCAGCGCCGAGTGTAATATTACACGAACCACTTGGTGCCACTTTTGACCCTTCTATAACTCAAAACCTCTTTAACGTAAACACATAAAAGTAGGTACGTGTGTTTAATTATATCCATAAGGACATCTAGAAGCCCCAATTTCATGAAGCTAGCTCAAACGGTTATACCTAAAGATATGAAGGTCAAAAAGTCGTAAATTTAATATTAACTGACATATAGTACTAAACCTAACCTACTTCCAGATGACCTAGAAGGATGAAATTTGGAATCCAGCTCGGTAATTGTGTGTAAGCGTAGGAAAAAATCTAAAATTAAAAAAAAAGTTAAAAAATAGGGGGGGTCCCCATACATTTTTTTTTTAAATTTAGCGTTGGAACCGTTAAAAGCAGAACTATCCCAATATATGTATTATTATATTTACTACATAACAGAAATATAAAAATAAAGTTAAGTCAAAAAATAAGTGGTGTCCCCATACAAATAACTTACTACGCGCTAAACAACCGGCCAACGGTGTGTCGTCGGCGGTGCGCGGCACCACATAATTATACACAGAACAGAAGTAAATCTACATAAAAGCGCTCCCGAGCAACACGGAAACGCAAGAAATCTCAATACCTGCCTAGTTTTCTTTACAAAAAGTAATGATATCACACCAAAAACATAAATGTAAAAAAGGAGAGCCAAGTTCAATACAAAAAAATATGCTTGGCTGTGGGCTTCGCCGCAAAAAGAATGGAGATCTAAATGAGTGCTAAGTTAACAAAATAACATTATGAACAAGTATTAAACTCTATTTCTGTGCTTTATTGGATACGTATAACAATTGTTGTTATTTAAAAATGTGAGATCTTAAAGTAGGTTAGATTTGACTTGACCAGTTTTCATTAATAAACTTGGCTCTCCTTTTTTACATTTATATATATACACTCAATTCTTTGCGTTACAACATTAATTAGATGTCCAAGTTTTATTATATACTAGCTTTTGCCCGCGACTTCGTCCGCGCGGAACTCGTTTATATCGTAATTCCATACAAACTGTCGACCCCCCCCTCCTTTTCACCCCTTAGGTGTTGAATTTTGGAATAAAAACTATCTTTTGTCCTTCCCCGGAATTCAAAGTATCTCTGCCCCTAATCTCAATCGGTTCAGCGGTTTAAGCGTGAAAAGATAACAGTCAGACAGAGTTACTTTCGAATTTATAATATTAAGTATGGATTGTTTGAAACGAAAAGGGCTTCCATATGGCCGAGTTACATTATTTTATAGATAAGCTTACTCCGAACGTCTTCTTAGGGTTCCGATACCTCAAAAGGAAAAAACGGAACCCTTATAGGATCACTCGGTTGCCTGTCTGTCCGTCTGTCACAGCCGATTTGCTCCGAATCTACTGGACCGATTGAGTTGAAATTTGGTACACATATGTAAATTGGGGACCCAAAGAATTAATGAATTTTGATCAAGGGGGCCACTTATGGGGGGTAAACTGGAAAATTTAAAAAAAAGTTTCGCAAACTGTATTGTGTGACATATCAAATGAAAGAGGTTGTTGCATGTAAGCATGTCAGATATTTTTTTTTTTAATTTTAGCAAAAACAGATTTGAAGTAATTTAAGAAAAAAGACGAAAATTGACCATCCCCCCCCCCCCCCCCCCCTTATCTCCGAAACTACTAGGATTAAAATTCTGAAAAAATATGGAAAATAGTCCCTTGCCTAAAGATTGCAGGAAAACCTATTGAAAATTTGAGTATTCAAAAACACTTATGAAAATTAGATTATATACGGAACCCTCACCACGCGTGTTGAACTCGCACTTGTCCGGTTTTTTACAAACATAGACTCTGCCGCCAACTTGCTGTTTCTATGGCCCGCCTCACCATAATAGTAATGTGGAGTTAATAATGTGGATGTCGCATAAACGTTCATCTTTTGGTTCCACGGCCCTAGTCGTTTTGAATAAATGCGATTAAAATTAAGATTAAATCGGTATTTATCAGGCGTAGTTTTTTTTTCCATTTATGCAACAGTCTCTATCTCATAAGGTAATTGAACTAGCGACCGAAGCGAACGAAGTTCTTCGTTTCAGCTTGGGCAAAAATTCTTTCGCATGCCGCCGTCCGTCCAGCTGTTCTCCTCGCATTACAGGTCGCATTTCTCAACCGATTATTGTGAAATTTCGTGAACAGGTTCAATAATTATATAGATTTTTTGTCGATTCAGTTTATCGAAATTTAAAAACAAAAGTTTTTTTTTAAGACGGGCTAGCCATTTTTACGGCTCACGGAGCCACTAGTTATTATTTTTTAAATTATTAAAAATGTAGTAGTATAATGTAGCCGTTTATGAAACACTCACACCGCCACGCCAGTTCGTCTCCAGCCATACCATTAAATGTAATTTTTCGAAGGGAAAATGTAATCACCTCTCTGAATTTGATTTAGCTCTCGTAGATGTAATGTAATAAATACCAAATAATAAAATGCATAGTATTTAACAATAGTTTCACGTAATATCAAAGCTGTGAATTTACTTCTTAATTTCCATTATCTTTATTAGTCAATTCACGGAAGACAAGGGGCATTTTTGCATTTTTGAATTTAGAAATTGATTTCATTATTATTATTTATCATGTCACGACGACCGGTTAGCCTAGTGGGTAATGAATGACGCTGCCTGCGAAGCTAAAGGTCCTGGGTTCGAATCTCGGTAAAGGCATTTGTTTGTGGTGTGTTCCTGAGTCATGGATGTTATCTATGTATTTAAGTTTTTTATCTATATATATATATATATATATATATATATATATATAGCTTTGCTTAGTTTGGGACTAGGTCGATTTGTGTAAGATTGTCCGCAAATATTTATTATTTATTTCTTTATCCTACTAATATTGTAAATGCGAAAGTTTGGATGTTTAGATGTTTGGTTATTTATATGTTTGGATGTTTGTTACTCAATCACGCAAAAACGGCTGAACGGATTAAGATAAATTTTGGTATACATATAGTGTATAGCCTGGATTAACATATAGAATACTTGCTATCCCGGGACTCTAAGGGAGTGAAATGGGGGGCGGAAGTTTATATGGAGCTACGATATAAACGAGTTCCACCCCAACTAGCACACTAGCGTTAAAATAACCCTTATATCATTCTTATCATTCTTATCGGTTCCAGCCAAGTGTTAAGGTGTTAAGAATGCCTGTAAAAAAGTCTTATAGCGTGCTCTAACACCCTTATAACTACGAAAGAGGCCCACGAATTCAGGTTAAGGTGTTAGCTGAGAGTCTTATAAGAGTCTAGCTCTTACGCAGTATAAAGTGAGCATCTTACTCTTTTCTTTACCCATAAAATTATGAGACAAATATAGTCTTCCGACAAAATGGCGCAGATAGTTAGTATAGGTATTAATATTTGACAGCTATGGAGTCGTATTAATTGAAAGTGAATTAAATTGGAAGTATGTGTGACATGAAGTGAAAACAGTCTGCCCTTGTGATTTTACGGTAAGTGTATACCATGTTTCCCATCTCAATTTTAACGCGCCCAGGATTTATTAAAGATTTCTAATAAAACTTATGAACATTAAAATATACATCTAAAGTTTTTATCATTTTCTATTCTTGTTTCTTGGCAAGTGGCATGATAAATTAAGTGGCATCCATATAATGGCAAGAGTAACATAAATAATGAAGAATCTTGATGTCAAATATTGAATAACCTAATCAATTTGTAGGTTAGAGTCCACCAAAACAATGGCGAATTACCTTAAAGCTTTAGGCGTTAGTTAACTCAACTATAACGCTTATTGACTTACAACACTCTTACAGTGTCTTTAAAGTGTATCTGCCTAACACCTTAAGCGTTAGAAAAAGTTTCAATACTTACAAGAGACTTAATTCTGTTATAAAGTCTCTGCCTGTAGCTAAGACTCTTGTAAGTGTTTAAGTGTTAAAAACAGGTTAAAGCTTTAACATCTTAAGTGTAATTGCTTTGAGTAACACTCTTATAATGCTTTAGGACTTAATTATTTTTCTTAACTCCTTTATAAGACTATTAGTTATAACTGAGAACATTATAACCCACTTATAAAGGTTAAGGTTATAATAATACCCTTAGCTATTACCCAAATGTTAGTTGGGACGCGGATGTAGTCGCGGGCAGAAGCTAGTGTTTCATATTCCTTTTTCATTTGGGTACTAAGGCACTTTAAGTACCTACTTGATGCATGCTTTGCTCGCAGGAAGGCTATTCACATTTGGTTAATAAAAGTAATTAGTGCAGGGAAGTGAACTGAAACGTTGCTTTATTTCGACTCTTGAATTACGAATTAAATAAATAATAATTGATCGTAAATCGCAGCGGAACGAGCAGCTTTTCCTTAATTATGAAAATCCGCAGTAATTGGATGATGGCATGTGATTATTATATTTTATTAAAAAATGTTCTTCGTGAAAATATTTTATTGTTTTCTTTGAGTAAGCTGACATTTACATAAGATTTCTTAATTTGCTAGGCGCTGCTAAATATACCTACTCTATACACAGTATACTTACCTACATATACTTTGGATAGGTACTTATTTCAAAAATAGGTTACGTATTGTTTGTGAAATAAAAATAAAAATTGAGTATATTCATTATACTTGTGTATTATTTATGTAATCAGTGAAATAAGAGAATTCTGGGTCAAATCATTAAAATTGTCATAGTGTGTGCGCTCTTCAGACAGCTCTGACTTATAATTGGATGTCGTTGTGTAATTATCGGAATCGATCTGTTATGGGACTCAACAAGGCACTGCCGGTGAACGTTAATTTACGACCTTGTCATTGCCGGCTGATGATCATGCCGCCATTGTATTGATGATTCACGTCAGCAATCGCGATGACACACGTGTACGCACTTGCTTACTTACTTATTTAGGTTGGCTCTTTGTCACGCCAATTTACATGAAAAGTGGTTAAATATTTGCATACAGACACTTTGAAGGATATGTATCTACATCGAATAGGTACTATTGAATGTCATTCACTACATGTTCGAAACAAATTACTATAATAACATCTAGAGCGTAACATGCTCAGGATTTTGATGTAGGTAGATAAACTTTCGTCTACAACTTCGAGCGTAAAGCGTCCGATTGAAACGGAAGTAGGTTCAGTTGGTACTACATGGACATTTGAGATGATCTTCGTCTTATCCATGTTCATCCATAGACCAACTCGCTCGGAGGCTTTTCTGAGGTCATCGAGCATAGTACTCAAGTCATCCATGGTTTCAGCCAAGACTATTATATCATCAGCAAACCGAAGATGAGTGATGTACTCGCCGTCCACAAGGTGGACTGATGACCTGGTAAAGGTCGCGAGAGTCCGCTGGATGCGGATGGCTCAGGACCGGTCATTGTGGCACTCTTTGGGGAATTAAGGTCTATGTCCAGCAGTGGATGTCTTTCGGCTGATATGATGAGGTAAACTTTCCTTTCTTAACCCATTCACCGCCACGCTAAGCTTATAGAGCTACGCCGTAATCCGTAGCAGCTTAATTTAAACTTGTATTTATTTTTTTAAATTGTAGCGAAAACCACCCGTTGCACACTGACGAATATGCGCTGTGATTGGGGCTTAATCGGTTAAATAAAACCGATGTTTATGTAGGTACATAAAGCTCTTTCTTTGTTGTTTCAACTAGTAATTTAACTACATTAACATCTATTATCATCGACCTTTGTATTGAAAATGGACGTCAATATCACGATCCGCGTCTACACCAAATTAATTAGCTTGCTTGTTAAATTGATTGTGGAGCAGCGTTCGTATCACGAATTCAATTAATTCGCAATGTTTAGACGGAGGCGGGCCTCATAGATCACAGCTGGATGTAACACTTCCATCAATTTACCTAACAACACTACGGCCATGCCCGTTTTCACTAACGTTCTGATTCCGTACACCTCTTAGGCGGGTTTTATGAAGATTCATTAGACCAATTGTCAGATCAAATTGCAGTCATTTCTTAATTAATTATTAATTATGCGGCGCAGATCGGTATGCGGTGCTTTGTACTTTATCGAGAGCTTCAGACTTACCATTGGAGCTTTTGAGGTCCCGATGAGGGATATTAGGTGCATCGACATGCAGGTACGCTAACCCGCGGGCCATGCACCGGTATGGCCCAGTCCACCAGTGTCCACGGCTGGATCTTCCTCCCCGACAACACTCGGCTCAACCAACGTGTCAGTATTACATGTGCTCACTAGTATATATTATATTGCGCGGACGCGGCGCAAATGGCGCGATACGCATGCAGTAGGTATACCGAATTCGTACAGCCACGCATCCCGCACCAACTTAACTGACAGTTATTGGCACTGACAGCTTACTAATACCGTACCGAGCCCGCACCGATAAATACAGACCCAACTCAGTGTTTTTGACATTACATGCTTACCGACATAAGCTCTAACTAATGGATCCTTATAAAACCGGTCATTCATGTATTCCAATGATGGCAGTGATGTTACCTCATATTCATTAGACTAGGCTCTAATTTTGTAAATGAGTTTCACAATACGTATCTCATGTTAACTTTTTACGTCCAAACCTTAATTCACATAATATTTAATTGAACTCTCCGGTACTCAATAAAAGTTTTGGGACAGTCTTAAAAATGTAAGAACTTAAGTCGATCTTCTTTAAATACTCAATACCTATTCCTGCCTTTACTTCGTGAAATTCAA
This sequence comes from Epinotia nisella, assembly GCA_932294315.1. Lineage (NCBI taxonomy): Eukaryota > Metazoa > Arthropoda > Insecta > Lepidoptera > Tortricidae > Epinotia > Epinotia nisella. The sequence continues at coordinate 11,389,919 of OW028680.1, forward strand.
CAAATCATGTTTTTTTGGCGCTCATTTGTAGCCTCACAGTCATGCGACTGTATATTAGGATCGGCATTTTTTTTTGATTCAGAATAAATATCACACCACTTTCGTGGATGTCTCCAATTTTATTTCCAATACATTTGACTAAATATCCCCAGAGACGCTATTATAAAATTCCGCTTTTCAGCTACAAGTATTTTTAGAAAGAATATTCCGAAGAGATATCGCTACATGCGAAAACATCAGATTATCCAAATCTGGCAATCCCAGCTCGAATTTGCAAATGACAGTATCTTATTCCAATGCAAATAGATTTGCACGAAAATATTCTCCAATCGCAGAGAAGAAAAAATATATAATAATTTATCGGTAAACTTCTACAGCCATGGCTATATTCTAAGCGTCGAAGAAGATAATTTTATTTGTAGCAACGGTGTTTGTTAAAAGTTGCCGTATTAATACTGTTAAAACTGAAAACTTTCAATCCTATACAAAAACGCTTATGTGTAGTACTGCGTAACACCTCAATCTGAAAATCTAGACTAAAGATTTAATATAATAAGAGTACTTCGCAAAATAACGCCCTGAATCACTGAATGCCGTCGCCTGGTTCGAATCGTTGTGCGTCGTTACAGGGCATAACACGTTACAGGGCATAACGCGTTTCATGCGATGTCTCGTCATGCGGGGTGTAAAGGTAAGTAGGGGGTAGTGGGTTGGTGAAATAATGCTGATTCTAACGAGCACTCCGCGCCGTGGCGCGTGACGCGACTGGATACTCGCTTCTCGTGGATATGGTACGTTCCACTCGACGATTCACAAAGCTGTACGTGTTCATTTAGAAGTTCTCAGTTTGAATGGGATTCAAACAAAACATGATAAGTGTGAAGTACATTGCGTGCTAAGGCTTAAGTATTTTTATATGTACCTATACTTGATCTTGCATTTCATATTGAGATGGCATGTAGAAAACGCATTTTACTTAAAATAATTGCAAGAGCAAGCAACAACATGCATACATGTAACATGACAAAAGATTGGAATAATATTTCATTGATCCACATGTCTTAGATTGTTTTTTGCAATGTCATTGTTAGATTTGAAATGTGGGATTTGTTGAATAATTATATAAAGATCGTATAATTTAATTACATGCAATTAAGTCTCGTTTAGTAATAATAATTCTTTAGATTAATATAATTTTACAATATTATATTACATATATAAAAAGATATAATTTTACAATATTATATTACTAAATAAGCTATAGCGTACTAAGAATAACTAGTACACTATCGTTTTTAATATATAGATCTCAGTAATATAAACATCTTATATGTAAAATTAGCCGCGGACAGCGATTTTCCAATTAGTAGAGAAACACCCAGATATCTGAAAATGTATTGAATAATAGTGAGTGTAACTTAGGTGAAACTACCTTTAAAAGTGCATCAAGTAGGAACCCGTGTGTCTACCTATAGGTAAATAACATTATTCAAGATCTGTCTAAAGGTGTGTCGCTAAATTTGCTTTTCGGCAAGTGGAACCGACGCCGGGGACGCAGCGATACACTAATTGTTATTACAAATGGCGTCGTTTCTGGAATCCAGAATCACGTAGATATGTATGTTGTGCAGAATACAGAAATAGGGGACAATAGCCCTCTTATCATTAATAGGGACACCATATTAATAGGATCTTGTTATTGCATAGATACTAACTACCTATACCTATTGCCTTTATCATGATTAGACACAATAGGTTTATGTAGGTATAGCAAATACAACTATCTTATACATCTACTATTAAACAAGCAAAATTTCTGTATACTTATTTGTGCATTAACGATATCTATGAGCGGCGAAGATATTATAAACGGGAGAATGAAACAGAATATCAGACACACCCGTACCTTCCACTAGCATTGTCCTTAAGGACACTAACCAGATATGAATGCATGTTACGAATTTAGTTAATGATTATTATTATAACTGTATATGCATCAGAATGTTTCCCACTTCCATAACACTTCGAATGTTTACGCATACGCGGGTTCTCCCGCGGCAACTTCGGGTAATGAGCAAACTTTCAGAAATAAAATATAAGACGCAACTTTTAATTGTTGTTCATGTTAAAAGCATAAATATTATTTTGGTGCCAAGTTTTGGGTTCAAAACATTTTAGTGTGATTATTACGGATCCATCCAGTCACTTAAAAATAAATGGGTTTAAGAGGCCTTACGCCTACAGACTAGCATATTTAGCAAAATGCTTCCTTTTTAATTTAAGATTTTAATTACGACGTAACTATTAGTATTTTATTCAAAAACTGATAGCGTACATAAATAATCATTACTTAAAGTAGAAGGTAAAAAAAATCTAAGATTCATTTTCTCTTTCTAAACTAGCATGACGTCTTTTAAAAAAATATAAATTCACGGCAACCTTGGTCCTATATTTATATTTTTTTTTATGTGTTAACAAGAAGTTACATTTTGCTGTAATATTATTTTTAGGGCAAAATATAAGTACAATTTGCGGTAAAAAATATAATGTTAACCTGTTTTCACCAAAAAAAATTAAGAAAACTCGGAAGGTATTTTATCATTGTTTTTAAATGAATCTTTGATTTTCAATCATGTCAGCCCCCTCGTATAAGATATGGTGAATTGAATTGTAATCATTCTTCTACCAAATGGTTCTTATTTACTGCAAAATTTGAGAACCGAAACGACACTTCACACTGCAACATATGAGAAAGACTCCCAAGAAATATCATTTATTTTAGATTTATAAAGAGAAAATAAAAATTTAAATAATGTTAGCCCCTAGTTTAAGAAATGATTAGTTAAGTATACGTTATGAGTTTTTAAATAAATACTAATAGTTACGTGGTAATCTTGAATGAAAAAGGAAGCATTTTGCAAAATACGCTCGTCTGTAGGCGTAAGGCCTCTGGACAAATAAAATGCGCATCGCGTACCTAGTTTAAAATGTAGGATCAAAATATGTTAACCTAATAATGTGATTTTGCAAACAGTGTTAAACAGCGCTGCCGTGTCAATCCTATCTCATGTATCTTGAGATACATGAGTTACGCGTAACAGGTCTAAATCTGTTTATTTTCCATGCCTTTATCGACCTACATACTCAGTTTTTTAATTTAACTTACCAATTCCTTATGCGAGCCTGTCACGTAACTCATGTAACTCTGTTTTTACCATAGTAAATCATGGCTAAATACTGTACAAAAAAAACTTCAAACGGCGTTTTCCCAAAACTTTGCTTTTTGAGATACATGAGATAGGCTTGACACGGCAGAGCGTCTGTTGATGGGTAATTTTGTACGTTGTGAGTTTGTGAAGTCATTTCGAAACTAGATATATTGTATTTAGCAATTTTTTTTTGTTTAGTTAAAACGCCTGCCAAACGGACGACATCCGTTTTAGTGGGGCAGATTACAGGAACAAATTGCCGTAAATGTGGACACGCTAGACAAAAGCAGCAACTTTTTTACGGCGGTTACTTTGAATTATAGGTATACTTGCTGTTGCCCGTGACTTAGTCCGCGTAGAACTTGTTATCGTCTTCGGAAATTTATTGCTTTTTAATATTTATGTGTCCCTCTAATTTCTGTACGGTGTATTTCAAAAATATGAAAAAAATCGTGGACATTTTAGCTTATTATATTATTAGTGGATTCTTAAATGCATTCACCGAAAATTATTTTGAACAAGTTCGGTTTAAAGGTTTTCGAAATATTGCTAAAAAACTGCCTTCCCTATAGAAAAGGACGTAAAGTGCAGCAAGATTTCTGTGACGATACGACCTTTTTAATAGGCACGGAACCCTTTGTTGTGCGTGGTCCGACACGTACTTGGCCAGTTTTTACTAATATAAATATTTAAAGTATCATCAACAGACATTTGTACTTATTTATTTTTTAAATAATAATGTGTTAAGGGTATTATTTTTTATGTCTACTAAGATAATATGTACTTTACTGGAAATTGTTGCCTAAATCCAGTTGCCAGTAGTTTTATTCACTTTAAACAGTCAAGGGTACCTGTATAGTTTTAAAAGCAAAATTATGTAATGCCAAAAGATGTACTTAGTATTTTGCATCTCCATCCAGCTGTTCGGTTCTGTAAGGGTCGCAGTTCTAATTTTTTTTATTCTATTCTTTCTATTATTCTTTTATTATTTTATTTTCTCTTTTATTTCTATAATGTATTTTGACTAATAAATGGCTTACCAAATAGTATATTGCATGAGCTAAGAATTCCTTTACTTTAAAAATTACTTGTTAATATATACTTCCATTCCAACCCCTTTTAACCTCCTAAGAGGATGAATTTTAAAAAACGCTGTTAATAATTTTCTAGTCTTTGACCAAATTTACAGTTCCTACATTTTAAAATGTTTTGTTCCCCGTACGAACTTCCAACTTCTTTTAGTCCCTTAAGGGGATGACTGTTTTTTTATCCCCTTATGTAATCAATTTCAAAAATTCGGAATTTAGTTTTCTAGTCTTCAAACAAACAGTCTAAAACCGAAGTTACAAATGCCTTACTTAAAAAATATCTTGCGCTCCATACAAACTTTGAACCTCCTTGTAACCCCCTTAGGGGATGAATTTCACAAGATTTCTAGTTTTTAAACAAACTGTCTAAAACCGAAGTTTCAAATCTCTTACTTAAAAAAGGTTTTGGTGTCTATACAAACTTCGAACCCCCTTTTAACCCTCTCAGGTCTTTTAATAAACAGACTAAGACCGAAGCTACGAATCTCTTACTTCAAATATTTCTTGCTCTCCATACAAACTCTGAACTCTTCCTACTTATCCCTTGCCTACGTTTTAAAATAAAGTTCTGGAGCCGTAATAATTGGAGCCTAATCCTATTTCCTACTAATATTATAAATGCAAAGGTTTGGATGTTTAGATGTGTGTTACTCAATCACGCTAAAGCGGCTCAACCGATTTGGATGAAATTTAGCACGAAAATAATTTATAGACTGGATTAAAATATAAGATTTATTCCGGGTCCACGCAGACGAAGTCGCGGGCGGAAGCTACTTAATAATATACCTATACTTCAAAATGACTGCCATAAAAAATTAAAAAATGTGAAACAAATACAATTTCTGATTTTGATTCTGAAAAAAAGATAGCCGACGGAGGAGTTGGTTCCTATCAAAAACTTAAACCTTATATTGTTATTGTGAGCCCATAGTGTCCCACTACTGGGCAAAGGCCTCCCCCCACTTTTTACAGTGCTCCCGATCCTGGCCGTTCTTTTAAAAAGGAGTCTAGCTCGTCTCTCCACCGCCGACGAGGTCTGCCACGTCTCCATCTCGAGCTGTCGGGCTGCCATTCAGTGGCAATCTTGGCCCACAGTTCACTCGGCATGCGGCAGACATGACCAGCCCAGTTCCACTTCAACTTGGCCGACTTCCGAGCTACATCGACTATTTGAGTTTTGGAGCGCAGCGTGGTGTTCCGGATGCGATCCACTAATTTGATACCTAGTATGCTGCGCTCCATGGCTCGTGTGGGCAAACCTCGAGTTTGGACTTTTGAGATGACGTCAGAGACCAAGTCTGTGCACCGTAGGTGAGGATTGGAAGAATGCACATGTCCATGAGTCTCCACTTAAGTGATAATGGAAGGTCACCTTTCATCAGATGTTTCATGGACCAATAGCTCCTCCAGGCGTTTTCAGTTCGCCTTTCGACCTCTTTCTCCTGTCGCGCCTGGAAGGAAACTAGTTGGCCTAAGTAAAGGTACATGAAAAAAATTGGTGCTTTTATCCAGCGTGTCCACATTTTCACGTGAAACTGCCCCACTATATGGAATGGTTGTGTGCTTGTACTCACACTGACTGGGTACAAATGTTTATTTTATCAACGTGCAGTTCACGTTTCACAATGAAAATAATTCACTAGCGATGTGAGGCGATATATATCGACGGTGGAAAGGAAGAACCACTTAAGCGACATTTTGGTCGAAAATGAGTTATATATATCATTGGAATCAGCGTTTTTTTCTGCGTCGTTTGAATTGGGTTTCACGGCGATCCGATGACTTATATGTCGCTTAAAGTAATTCACGAATGAGGTCTGAATTTGAAAAACCACCCCTTATGCGACACACAATTTGAATAAAATATTATCTGTGTCACTTAAAACCTACTCCAATATTACCACAGTCGTATAAATTATTTTTAAAAAGAGTTCGTTTCCGATGTAATGTCCCTTAATTGATTATTCCGGGCACATATATCTTGAATTCTGTACTTAAGTGGTTCTTCAAAACTGCTTAATAAAACGATTGTCGGTTAATTGAATGTTACGAAAAATTACGTTGTTATTTAATTGCTTTAAGCGACACTCCTTACCGCGGCCGAACCTGTCGCTTAAAGTATACTTTATAAATGCGATACGTCGGTTAAGTGAAGATTGAAAATGGTATGATAACGGTTAAAGTGTTGCTCTAATCTATTTGATGTCGGTACAGTGAACAATTTTTGACGCGAATTTCACGCGAATGGTGCTTTACTTATACAATGGAATGCAGTGGGTCGCTTCAGTCAGCGACGAACACCGGAGTGCGGCGGTTGTGTCGCCGATCGCTGCCTGATTCGACTAGGTATTCTAATAATACTTTACATTATACTTATCTATACTTAAAAAAATATAAACCCAACATGATTGTGTTATCAAAAACTGCCTAAGTGCTTAATTATTAACTAGTTAAGTGTTACCATTAAAACATTGTGATAATTGTAATTTGTATATTTATACACTTACCAAAAAGTGAATAAGTAAGCTAGCTACTTATTCTTAATAATTTATAAACTCAAAATAATTGTGATCTCAAAAAAGTGCATAGGTACTTAATTAAGAGTTATTTGTTAGAAGTACTACTAAGATTTATTTTATAAAAATAAAAATACACGTTAATTTCGTATAAGTATTTTATTTTTCTCCTTACAAAACGCACAATATAGCGTTTTTAACCGCAAATATATTCTAAATTTTTCAATAATAACTATGAAATAGTTTAAAAAAATATTAAAGCTAGCGTTATAATCAGGGACCGGAAAACCCCCCTTTACGGTTAACCGCATCGAACCGGTAACCGAATCAATGAGGTTACCTTAGTATAGGGTTAACCCATCATACGGTTAACCGCTTGTTACGGTAACCGTATCGGAAGTGTTAACCGTAACTACTAACTGAGTTAACCTCAAACCCTATTGGGATAGGGTTTTTGTTTAGGGTTTTCATTGGGTTATGGTTAACCTTATCAACATGTTATACAGTATAGCGTATCGTACTCGCGTTGCTGTTTCATGGGATCAGTCTCCGATGGGAATAAGATAACTAGCGCGGTAAAACAAAGAATGTCTCAGATCGCCGGCATTTGACGCCCGAGCTGAAGGCAAGGGCGATAAATATGCGATCTGAGGCTTTCTTTATTACCGCCTGTGGTGAGTACACAATTTTACGTCTCTCCCTAGCCAGAAAGTGGGATTTTCCTAGCGTGCGGTGATTGCTACTTTATGGCCAGGTATGACGTAATAGTACATTACTTACCTAGGGCGGTAAAACAAAGAATGTCTCAGATCGCTGGCATTTGGCTAACCTCAACAATGTATTACTTATTTTTTTCTCTACTTTTAAGCAAGTTGTAATGTTGATGTGCTGTATGTTTCAAATAAATTATCATCATTCATTTATTCATTTGACGCCCAAGCTCAAGGCAAGGGCGATAAATATGCGATCTGAGGCTTTCTTTATTACTGCCCGTGATGAGTACAACATTTTATGTCTCTCTGGCCAGAAAGTGGAATTTTCCTAGCGTGCGATAATTGCTACTTTATGGCCAGGTATGACGTAATAGTACATTACTTACCTAGGGCGGTAAAACAAAGAATGTCTCAGATCGCTGGCATTTGACGCCCGAGCTGATGGCAAGGCAAGGGCGATAAATATGCAATCTGAGGCTTTCTTTATTACCACCCGTGGTGAGTACAACATTTTACGTCTCTCCCTGGCCAGAAAGTGGGATTTTCCTAGCGTGCGGTAATTGCTACTTTATGGCCAGGTATGACGTAATAGTACATTACTTACCTAGGGCGGTAAAACAAAGAAAGTCTCAGATTGCCGGCATTTGACGTCCGAGCTGAAGGCAAGGGCGATAAATATGCGATCGGAGGCTTTCTTTACTACCGCCTGTGGGGAGTACACCATTTTATGTCTCTCCCTAGCGAGAAAGTTAGATTTTCCTAGCGTGCGGTAATTGCTACTTTATGGCCAGGTATGACGTAATAGTACATTACTTACCTAGGGCGGTAAAACAAAGAAAGTCTCAGATCGCCGGCATTTGACGTCCGAGCTGAAGGCAAGGGCGATAAATATGCGATCTGAGGCTTTCTTTATTACCACCCGTGGTGAGTACAACATTTTACGTCTCTCCCTGGCCAGAAAGTGGGATTTTCCTAGTGTGCGGTAATTGCTACTTTATGGCCAGGTATGACGTAATAGTACATTACTTACCTAGGGCGGTAAAACAAAGAAAGTCTCAGATCGCCGGCATTTGACGTCCGAGCTGAAGGCAAGGGCGATAAATATGCGATCTGAGGCTTTCTTTATTACCGCCTGTGGGGAGTACACCATTTTATGTCTCTCCCTAGCGAGAAAGTGGGATTTTCCTAGCGTGCGGTGATTGCTACTTTATGGCCAGGAATGACGTAATAGTACATTACTTACCTAGGGCGGTAAAACAAAGAATGTCTCAGTTCGCCGGCATTTGACGCCCGAGCTGAAGGCAAGGGCGATAAATATAATATCTGAGGCTTTTTTATTACCGCCCGTGGTAAGTACACAATTTTACGTCTCGGGAGTCTCGGGCCAGAAAGTATGATTTTCCTAGCGTTCGGTAATAGCTACTTTATGGCCAGGTATGACATACATTACTTACCTAGGGCGGTAAAACAAAGAATGCCAGAGATCGCAATTATTTGATGCCTGAGCCGAAGGCAAGGACGATATAAAAGAGAATATTATTTATTGCCTAAAAATTATACTAAAAGTTTACAATAAAACGTAGTGTAATAAATTTATAAACCTAAATCAAATAAAAAACAAACAGTAAATTACAAACTAAGAAAGCGAAAACTAGTAACACAGAAACACTGTTTGAATTTTGAGTTAGCAAGAAGCGCGTTTACGGCAAATAAAACCGGTTTGCATTGGGATCCACAGCAAGCTTGGGACAGCCCAGGCGAGCCAAGGGCGGTTATTCAATAATAAGTCGTATTTAAGTGTGCGTTAAAATCATATTCCTTAAACTGGTGAAAACCCCAACGCAAAAACCCGGGTTAGGGTAACCTTATTGATGGGGTTTTCATTTCGGTTAGTAGTAACCTGGGTTAATTGAGTTAACTGCATCAATAGGGTTAACCCTATCAATAAGGTTACCGTATAATAAGGTAACCTTATTGATAGGGTTTTTAAAACCACCTTGAAAATAAGCCTATGAAAAACCCGGGTTAAGGTAACCGGTTCCGGTCCCTGGTTATAATTCACAAAAAAGTGTGGATTTAGTTTAAAATTTCTGGTATACCACTTCAAATTGGCACGAAATAACTGCCCATATGACTGTTGCTTAATTGAATATCTTAGAGACAAGTTAAAGAAGGTAAGTGGCTTCAGTGAGTTTTATAGTACTATGATCATGTCGCTTAAATGGTTCTTCCGGGAATATTTTGAGGACCTTTTCAATTAAGCGACAACATTTTCAGGATCCTGTAAGATTTTGGGGTAAATGTTTATTTCATAAAATAGAGAAAAATTAAATAAGATTATCGTCTTAAGAACTCATTTACCTATTTCAAATAGGAAAAAAGTTATGATTTTTTTTCTCAAAAAGAAAACTTTGAAACACTCTCCTGTGCAATTCACTAAATGTCGCTTAAGGGGTTCTTCCTTTCCACCGTCGATATTATTATGTACATCATATGCAAATAAACAAAGCTGCTGGACGATTACGCAAAGCATTGTTGATAATGAATTGTATTTTAAGGAATTTGAAATTGTATCTAGTATGTAAGCGATTTGGTAATCTTTACTGTTATGCCTATATATGTTGTGAAATAAATAAAATAAAAATTAAATTAAATTGTACGCGCATCAGGTAGATCTAAATGTCAATTTTTATATGGGAAAATGACAGTTGGATCTACCTAACGTGCGTTCAAAACGTTATGTAATCACCCCTCTGATCCGCTTAATTTTCCGCACGGAACGTTCGGAGACCCTACGCTCCGGTAATAAAAACTTGAGGAAATGTAAACACGCGGGAAGACGTGACAGCTGGCAACACATACGAAAAGTGTCAGAGGCGAAAGCGGAACTTTCTTTTTCCTTACTTTTATAACATTTCTATTAGCTTCTACGGTAACTCAATGGTCTGTGTTGATGGACAGGAGTATCTAAGTCGGAAACCGTCATCTCATTTTGTTTCAGCATCTGGGTGAGCTTTGCTCTTGATATACTTGAAACATACAAAATATTCCATCTTTAACAGTATAAAGAAGTACCTAATTAATACAAGAAAAACAAATAGTTTTCACAAGAGTGTAACTCAGATCAAACGGCTTTCCTCTCTTGTAATTGTACCTACATCATTTATTTCAGGACACAAGAAGGTATATAAGCAAAGTTATGTATGCACACTGTCACACAAAACAGCAGCGTACTTAACTTTTCACATTTTTCTGTTGCTTTTTAGGGTTCCGTACCTCAAAAGGAAAAAAACGGAACCCTTATAGGATCTGTCCGTCTCTCACAGCCGATTTGCTCCAAAACTACTGGACCGATTGAGTTGAAATTTGGTGAACATATGTAAATTGGTGACCCAAAGATGGACGCGTAAAGTAAATTAATGAAAGCTAAACAAGGGGGCCACTTTTAGGGGTTAAACTGATTTTTTTTAAAAAAGGTTAAGCAAACTGTATTCTGTGACATATCAAATGAAAGGTGTTGTCTCAGATATTTTTAGGGTTCCGTACCCAACGGGTAAAATCGGGACCCTATTACTAAGACTTCGCTGTCCGTCCGTCCGTCCGTCCGTCCGTCTGTCTGCTTGTCACCAGGCTGTATCTCAAGAACCGTGATAGCTAGAGAGTTGAAATTTGCATAGATTATGTATTTCTGTTACCGCTATAACAACGACTACTAAAACACCGGCCAAGTGCGAGTCGGACTGGGGCTCCCATACAACAGACGTGATTTTTCGTGACGTGACAACAGAGAAAAAAAATCACGTGCGCGCGTCCGACTCGCACTTGGCCGGTTTTTTTTTACAATTTTAGCAAAAACAGATTTGTAGTAATTTAGGAAAAAAGACGAAAATTGATCATCCCCCCCTTATCTCCGAAACTACTAGGTTTAAAATTCCGAAAAAAAAATATGGAAAATAGTTCCTTGCCCAAAGATTACAGGAAAACCTATAAGAAGTTTGAGTATTCAAAGTAACGGGAAAATCCTCAATATTTTACGGAACCCTCACCACGCGAGTTGAACTCGCACTTGTGCGGTTTTTAAACGTAAATATCATGGCCCCAGACGATTCTGTTTTAATTGTATACTGACGTTTTCGCTATTTATCATAAAATCGACTCAAGGAAACTGAAAACAGATGTTGAGGATCGAATAAGGAATTCCAGAAAGCCTCGACTTTCTGGCGCGGTCGTGGAATACAGATGAACGAAGATAAGGTAAAAAATTCTCTGATGCTTGCCTAAATGGACTTTGAAATGTTGATACAGTTTGTTTCGACGCCCACTTCGGAAAACCCTGTGAAAATAATATGGTAAATAGCGACGGCTTTGTCAGCGTACTACTTATAATATAATGAATGTTGTATACAATGACGTCATTAATAAAACATTTGTTTTGAATACTTACGCAAACATTTCATAATTTCAAGAAGACCTTGTGAATACCGTGGGTTTTTATCACCAAGCAATCAAAAATCTGAATGAAATACCTAATGAACCGGAACGTCCGCAACTCTTCAAATATTACCTAAGCATTTAGTTTCATCGTATTGTCATTCCACTACAAGTTTTAAGGCACTGTTCAAATAAACAAAACATTGAGCAATATTATACTCAGGGATAGATTAGTTATGATTAGATTAGTTATGCAAAATATGCCAGCGGTCTTCACGAACCCTCGGCAGCCCGCGACCCGCGCTTTCGTCGGAATACCGAATGAGCCCGAGTTTTTCGTTAAAATTGAGCATTTAGCTGTAAAGAGATTTTTAAAAGCCTAACAAAGCTCTTGTTTGTATTTCACATGGTGAATGATATTTTCGAAGGAAAATTAATAGGTTCATGTGTGGCTTAAAAATAAACGAATTGGTTTTGGTTTTGGGATAGGTATTCCTATCTTTTCGTTGGTGCTATGCGCGTATCCGATACTGTGATTCGAAAACTGGCAATTAACAGTGTAGGTATTCTCCTGACCGGTTCTTAGCTAGCGAAAGTGTTAACATATAAATATGCCTAAGTACGTCAGGTCAGACCTACACTTCACCACGTCAAGATTTGTGTAAAATATTATTCCCTCGTTCTCTGTATTTTAGCCTAAATTAATTACTCACAATTTCGTGAGGCGTTAGGTTCCTAAATAATTTATGTCCAAGGTCTGCGTAAAAAAGTATTTTTCTTGCTTTTGCGGGCGTAACCTTTGTTTTCAATTACGCGTCCCTTTGTGTTAAATTACAGGAAAGGCAACTTGATTTCATGTTTGTACCTGATTGATGACAAGTCGATTAGAAAATACGATTCAATCCGAATAGTTGATGAACGACTAACACACGTTATACGGCCATTATTTTGTCAGCGCCCGTCTTTGCTAATTGCAGGTAGCATGCATGCTATAATTTTTTACAAACAATTTTTTTGTTACGCATATCAATGATTGCCGTAAAGCATAAGCGGTTTGTATCAAATGTAATAATATCATTTAGTTCGTTTTATAATATCAAGGACCGTAAATAGCATATTTCCCTTTTTACCAGCAAAAACTGTACACGAAATACAATACAAGAAAAATTCCCCCCCCCCGAGGGTGCCCGCCTTGTCGGGGAGGGGGGGCTTAGTAACCGTGGACTGGTCACCCACGGCGAAGCTAAGAGGCACCAGGGGCGGCCTGTGTGGGCCGCTAGGAGCAAGCGGGCTGCGTTGGGAACCACAGACCTGATCCGCCACCGGGTGCTGGAATTTCCCGCACTCATGATCTCCTCGTAGCAGACTCAGGGGGGTCCGCTACTGAACTGGTGGAGATCGAGGAGGCAGGCGCACCAAGACATCTGGCGTGCCTTTCGTGAAGGGCCCTCGGGCATCCGCGAGGGAGCCGCTTGCGGGCGGCTGCCGCCGGCGGGGTCGCGGATGTGTGCGCAAGCGTTCCCGTAACCTCGCCACAAGGCGGCGTGGCGGCAAGTGGGGGGGTTTTTAGTGGGTACACCGTGGGTCTCATTAGTCCATACGGGAGTCCCACATAACCATTCGGGTCACCCCCTACACCCGGGTGGAATGCGTAACGCATTTTCCCCCTCTAAAAAAAACTCACTTTTCTATTAGCACTGGGGCTTTGACTTACAAAATACGTTATGTCCCCGGCATGTCATGGGGATATCATCCCCTTCATCTCTCTGTCTTTCAAAATTAGAATGACAGAAACATGACGGGGACAAATCACATTTTGTAAGTTGAACACATGGCCCTGGTTCGTATTACGTACTTTGCATTATACTAAATATGAAAAAAAAACTGGATACACCAACTAAGCTCCGCTTAGTTTTTACGACAAACTTGGGGCACCCTATATTTGTCACTAGCCAGCCACTTAACGTCACCCGCACGCTCAAATTCACAGGCCATCTCTTTAGTATTTGTGACAAAAGAACTTCGGACTTTGCCTTCAATTTTCCTCAACTAGCGGTCTATACTTGCAGATAAAAATGTCGAAAATTCTTGATAGAAACATGAAATTTGATAGCATTTTTTGGATTGCCACAACGGCAATGCGACTGAATCGCTCGCATCCGTATATCCCTCGAGATAAGCAATGGCGCACTCAATTTGCTGCAATTTTGACCTTATCCGTTACATGTTGTTTTTTTCTATTGTACTCTTCATTCTTCCACGACATACCGTGTGGACAATATGCTGATGCTAGCAAAAGTGGAATAATGGCCATAGTTGCGTTTACGATTACTTACAAATATTCAATTTTGTTACGATACCAGGATTCTATTACTGATCTCATTCAAATTATGGACGGGGATTACGAGCTAGCTAAAGAGTTTTGTGAAGAAGAACAAAGTATTGTATACCATTATTCCATGAGAGGAGTCAAAGTGTGCCAGTATTGGTTCATTTCTGCGTGTTCGACGAGCGCTATTTTCCCTCTGAAAGCTTTCCTGCTTATGGGGAAGTCTTACATGGCAGGCGATTTCAAATTGGTACCACTGTTTGAAATGACCTACCCTTGGATTCTACAAGAATACAAAACTGTCCACGTTATCTTTGTTATGTTATTCATTATGACACTCTTCTTTGATGTTTATGCTACTTCAATGTACGTAGGGTTCGACCCGATTGTACCGATATTTATGCTTCATTTATGCGGACAGATAGATATCCTTAACTTGCGCATATCGAAAACGTTCTCTAATTCCAAAGATTCAACTGAAATCGTGCGACAAAACCTACGAAAAATAATTGTGCGACTGCAAGACATTTACAAGTAAATATTTTGTTTTTATTTATTAACAAGAGGCTAGTATATTTATACTTATAAAGTAAACGTTCACCTTAATTTCAATAATTTCCACGCTGTTTCTCACCTGTAGATCATATGACTTAAGATTGATGGTGCTACAGCGTAGTGTTAAACACTGGGATTTTTGCATTAGCTTTTCTCTGATAACACTGAAAAAATGTTGTCCATGACGTAAGGAAGATATAAAAACCCAATTCACCTTTCAGATTCATTGAAGTCATTAAAACAAATTTCACCGTGTTATACGAATTCATTATGAAAACTACAACGTTTCTACTCCCATTGACTGCGTTTCAAATCACCGAGGTAAGAGAAGGGAGAAGAGAGAGAATTTAAATTTCCAACATATGTAGGTACTACGGTATTATTTATGTATTTCTGAAAAAAAAGATGGAATGTTGATGAAGATGGATGATGCCACAGAATCTTAAGCCTCACGTGTATAGGTATATATATATATATTAGAAATTTGTTTATTTGTTAAAGAAGAAGTGTTCTCTGCACAATGAGATATTCTTTAAAAAATGTGATTCTATGAAAAATCTATGATATCAATATCAATATGAGGTATGTACAGTTATGCCTACCAGTTATATACTCAAGAATGGGAAGAAGAGCAGAGCACGTTTGCCACTGGAAGTAGAATATATAATAAATTGCCGGGAATTATTAAGTCATTAGAGGGGCCAAATTCAAGAGAAAACTGAAGGACAGATTAATCTGCAAATGTTTTTATGATTTGAATGAATATTTTTTGTGATGTATTATATTTTAAATGTAGGTATTATTAATATTGTACGACTGAAATGGGTAGACTGTTGAGACTTATTATTTTATGACATGTTGTGAACACAGTTTTGACAATAAATTATATCTTATCTTATCTTGATTATAGGCTATAGCTATTGAAATCTCACGTTATATCTAGTCAGATATCCTTTATGTCGACCAACACATCTTTGAACTAATTTTATTTTACCCTTTATTTTGTTTCAGTCACTTCGAAACGGAGAAATAAATGTAGAATTCATCGGTTTCTTTACTGGCGTCATTTTACACTTCTACATACCGTGTTATTACAGTAATCTCCTAATGGAAACGGTATGCACTTCAATTTATACTATTAAATTTAAAATAAACACGGTCACACTACGTTGTTCTATTTTATACAAAGCAGTAACGAATTACATCATAACATGTTAATCTGAGCTTGAAACATTGTATCTATATATTAAGTAAGTCACAACAATTCAACTGCAATATGATCTACGTACATAGTGAAAACGGTTTTTACGCCGTCAATATACCTAGATTTAATTTTGTCGCCTAAATATAGACGACCGTAACAATTCAGCAGTGGTTGTCTGACCTATGGTAGGTACCTACCTGTGGCACAATTGATTTGACAGTCAAAGAGTTTTCTAGAAGGCTTTGTGTGAAGCGCTGAATAAGAATATACAGCCATGCGTCGTTTCGTCTCATTCATGAGAGGAGGCCTGTGCCCAGCAGTGGGACGTATATAGGCTGATGATGATGATGCGTCGTTTATCTAATATATGTAACTGTATACTATCACAATTACACCATATAAACGACGTGCGTTTTCAGGGAGAGAAGTTCCGCCAGTCGATATATTCTTGCGGCTGGGAGAAGCACTCGGACTTGAGGACGCAGCGCACCATAGTATTCATGCTGACGCGTGCCACCAAGCCGCTCGTCATCTGCACCATCTTCTGCGCCATCTGTCTTGACACCTTCGCTCAGGTATTGAACCCCTTTGCGCCCCTTTATATAGAGCAAACACAAAACAACCTGGCACACATAGCTCTGGTGTTTTATAGTATATTGCCAAACAGGCATATAACTGACAAGCAATTGAAACCAATACACTACTGAGATATATGTGCATGTCGCGGATGCTCCTAGCAATATTGTTTTCAAGAAAAAACTCGTCAACAATTTCCTTACTAAATATTTTTATTTAGTCCATCTGTAAAATATTTACACATAATAAACATTCTGAAAATTTCGTAAATAATGATTTCTGTAAAGCCTAAGTTTGCTAAAATGAATACAGGAATTATATAAATAAATTTCTAAAGCGACGTTAATCAGAATTGAAACATGGGCTCGATTCAATTAAACTTGAAAACAGCGTGTTTCTCTTCGACATAATTATAATTTTTATGTTAACGGTATGTTAAGCATTATTCTATGTAAATATATATTATTATTATTTTTTCAGATGTGCCGAGAAGCGTACTCTATTTTTAATCTCATGAATGCAGCATGGGCTTAATGTGAAGCTTCAATCTGAAAATGTATCGAAGTAGCATGAAACAGAAAAGACGCACAACTTAATTTACTACCTGCCACACAGAAAACTTCAAGTGAAAAGCAATAAATTACCACAATAAGCACTCGGCTAAACTCATTTAATTTAATATAACTTCATGCCTAAATTAAGAAAAGTTTTTCCATGTCAAAGCCTCTCTGATTGAATTTCATTTAGCACGTGGAAAGGTTTTCTACCACACATATTATATACTTAACAAACAAAATAAAATTTCCTGCTTTTATAAACTTAACCACAAATAAGTTAAGTATATCAACGTAAATTATAGCAGACCTCGATGGTATCGCTAAGTTACTTACTGTCTCTCATCTATCATCCTTGCGATGTTCTTTATGCACTGGTATAAGAAGATGCGAGTAGGTATAGTAGTGTTTTAAAATTCTGCGAGTAAGTAGGTATTAAAGTCCACTTAGTTTTTATGACAAACATGTGCTCCACGTCCCTGTTGTAACAACGCTTCTATTACAACGAAAGTTACAACACAAGACTGTTAATTATACATTCGGTCACCAGTTATATCGACCAGACGTTTCGCGATTTCTGCAAATAACTTATGCGCACTGGGACCCCACGGACCGAGGGTCTCGACGCCAAAGGGTACAAAGTCGTACTCTCTGCCGAGGCCTCTATATTTGTTCTATAGACTGTTAATTAACGTCATCCACACTCGTATTTTCTCAGGCACACTTTCAATAATCGTCACAAACGAACTTCCGGCTATTGTCTCGAAGTTCCTTCAGAAAGTAGTGGTCTGCGCTACAGAGCAATAATGTCGAAAACTCATCAAAACCTGCAAGAATATTTGGATCGCTGTCATTTCACTGCTATTTTCATTTTATCTCTAGTGTGTTTTATTCTTCTACTGTACTATATTATTTTTCATGAGTGGGCTATTTGCTGATGCAAGCAAAAATGCTACAATGGCCATAGTTGCTTTTACGATTACTTATAAATATTCCATTATGTTACGTTACCAAGAGTCGATTAATGATCTTATCCGCAACGTTGACAAAGATCACAAGCTAGCCAAGGATTTTTGTGAAGAAGAACATCGTATTATGCTTCATTACTCCTTGAGAGGAATCAAAGTGTGCCAGTATCGGTTAACGACGAACGCTATTTTTCCACTAAAAGCTCTCCTTATTATGGAAAAGTCCTATATGGCAGGCGAATTCAAATTAGTTCCAATGTTTGAAATAACATACCCCTGAATCTTGGAAGATTATAAGAATGTACAGTCGAGTTCTCCAATATCTATACAGACAACCTTTCAAAAATATGTACACATGTGTCTTATGTCAGTAATAATAAAGCCTGTGTACAGATATTTTTGAAAGGTTGTCTGTATAGATATTGGAGAACTCGACTGTACCTGTTAATTCCTTATGTTATTCGGCTTGGCGCTTTTCTTTCATTGTTATGCTTGTTCTATGTATGTACGATCCGATGATACCGATATGTATGCTTCATTTATGGCGGGTATCATATAAGCATCAAGCAGATTGCAGATTTAGGATATCTATCTAGATATCCTAAATCTGCGCATATTAAAAATGTTCGCCGAATCCATGGACTCAGACGAAACTGGGCGAGAAAACCTGAGGAAAGTTATTATAAAACTGCAGGATGTCTACAAGTATTTTAATTATTGTTTATTTATTACAATTTTACTAACGAAATTACAAACTAAGGCACAAAGTTATGAATAAGTTTTATTTTCCAGATTCATTGAAGTCATTAAAACGAATTTCACGGTATTGTACGAATTAATTATGAAAACTACAACGTTTTTGCTACCATTGACTGCGTTTCAAATTACCGAGGTAAGAGAAAATCAGTCCTGCGCTTTTATTTGTTTCACCAAAGTGAGGTAAATATCAGATTCATTTAATATACAGGCATATACTTGGTTATAGGTTATAACTTAAATCCATGATTTGTAAGAATTATTTTTATATTGTTACAGTGTCTTCGACAAGGAGATATATTGAATTCATCGGCCTCTTTACTGGCGTCATTTTACACTTCTTTATACCATGCTATTACAGCGTTATCTTAGTGGAAACGGTAAGTACATTATTTTATTCCATATTTTAACGACGCTATAACCTTTAGGCCAAGTTATATTTCCAGTGCAAATTGGCATAACCAACAGCAATTAAAATCATACAGTCATTTCAATCTGCAATGCAAACATTCCTCGTAATTTTACTGCTCTCTACTCTACATTGTTACTCTATTATGATATCTCTTATTCATTGTCGACTGGGCACTTATTCAGATAGATTTTGCTAGAAGTATGAGTCCTTTAGTGCATAATAGCATTTGCCCGCGACTTCGTCCGCGTGAACTCCCGTATCAACTGCCATCCCCAATTGTATCCCTTTAGAAGATGATTATGGGGATAAAAAGTATTCTATGTATTAATCCAGGTTAAACATTTATGTATATAATAAACTACCTCCATGCCAAATTTCATCTGAATCCGTTCAGCCGTTTTTGCGTGATTAAGTAGGCAACAAACATCTAAACTTTCGCATTTATGATATAGTATTATATATATCGGTGTATAGTAGTAGGATATCAGTGAAGTTATGTCACAAAAGTATAGCGTGATTCAAGTCTCAATAATCTTTTACTAGATACGAAAATATTGTGCTCTGGTCCGTCACTCTATTGGCCGATTTTTTCTATTACCTACACCTTGAGATTTTCAGGGTGAGAGGTTCCGTGTGTCGGTATATTCCTGCGGCCTGGGAGAAGCACTCCGACATGCGCGCGCAGCGCACCATAGTATTCATGCTGACGCACGCCACCAAACCGGTGGTAATCAGCACCATCTTCTGTGCCATCTGTCTCGACACCTTCGCTCAGGTATAAGGTCTCTTTCACAACTATCTATAGGTAATACGCGATATGGTTTGTGGGCATGGTGCGTCTGTTTTCTGGCCAAAACGCTCAAAAGAACCGATTGGCAATCACAGACGAAGTAGTTGACACAGAATAATTCATGAATAAAACTTTTGACATAGGGTGTGCACGCGAGACGTTAGAATAATGGGAATAATCTCTACAGGTCTTTAACGCTTACAATACGAGTATTTTACGTGTGTAGTTCCAACGCACACATTTTAAAAAGAAGGAACGTTGATATGGATACGAATTTCCGGTGACAGCTCCTCTCCTGCGTTTCATCCCGGTATTAAGGCATTATACTTATATTATACGTAGATAATTTATATTTTTATTATAAATGTAGATGATAACTAATTAGTGGTTAAAAATTGACTTTTTGAAAATGATGAAATCACATATTTAAGTAAAAGTTAATGTTTAATAAAATAAGGAACACAAATAAATAAGACAAGGCTTCGGGACATGACAAAGTTCACGACTACTTAAGTCACATAAATAATATTTATATAAAACATATAAAACGGTTACTACATTTGTATACAAAAAGGTAGCAGCACAGTTAGAGCTAGTCGCACCAACTTACAATTATAGACCGATCAACGTTAAATATGGCGCTGGCAGCTGTCATTGCATAATAAACTTGTCAAACTTTCCTACATTCGGATGTTTACAGATGGTTTTGGTGCTACACACCCTTAGTCGCCAACTTTATAGGTACACGCATGCAAACCTTATGCCTGTAAAGTAAACCTTATCCTGGCTACGTTTCGTACACTTTCTAAGTCAACAAAATTAAACCATTCTTTGCTTTTGGAGACGATGCTAAATACGAGCTTGTATGAGTAAGATTTGATATAGATTTTAATGCCTACTCACCTACCCACAACACACCTAGTTTATTTACAATTTTGCTACGTATCCAAACATGAAGTTGCAAAGTCCTTTCCAAACCCCATAGTGTAGGGTGTCACATAGTACACTAAACCACGTATCTTTTGGCTCTGTGTATGTTTTGCATGTGATTGAGACGAATGGTTGAAACGACAGGGACAACTTGAGACTCCGCGCGTGCCTAATGTATGTGAAATTCATTTTCGTTATATTTATGGCTGTATCATATAAAATATCTCCATTGCTTTTATAACTGACTCGTTGTAAAGGGCTTCGATCTATTTTAAAACATTTAAAAATAAACTGTTAATAAACAAAAAAATAAAATGTCTGTAACATGAATAACATGTTCTTCCCCATTTCTTTTTACAATCTGAGTTTTAATTTGAATCTGCTACGGACGGAACAAATTATGTTACATTACGCGTTTCTCGTAAATCCTCATTAGGAAAAGATTCGTGTTAGGACCGACCAATTTGACCTAACCTGACTAATAGTTAGTTTGGTCAAATTAGGTATGGCAAGGCAAGGAATTAACATGAGGTCAAACATCAAATGTGTATAAACTAATCACCGATTAAACCCTATTCCTGTTTATTCGAATCTACAGTAGGTTAGTATCATACGTATACTGGTACGCATACCTTTTAGTTCCTGAACTATGAAATGTCAGTAGCGAAGTTAGAATCAGATTTTTTAAATATGCTATTCAAAGAAATTGAAAGGGATTGAATACGTACGTCGTGGACACTTAAATAATCAAATTTGCCTTCCTAGTTATGATGTCATGTTAATTTTTAGACACACGTAATTATAGACACTGGTGGAAAGACCGCAACATGTAGCAGAAAAAAAAGAACGTCACATTCAGCCCTCCACCGAAAGTTCATTTCGAATATTTTTTTATGATGAAATTTGGGAACTGTTTTTGACTCATTTTATAAAATACTTGACATAAAAATATTGAAAATACCATGTTTGAAGCTTGAAAGACGTTGTCGGATCAAAAATGTACCATTTTATTTATTATTCAATTCAATGACCCGAGCGGGAAGTTCCCGCGACCCCTTCCGCCAGTTTGTCGCAAGCACTCGCCTGTCAATCTCCGCATTTCCGGCAGCCATGACCGGCCGTCCGCTCGTTTGTTAAAAGAATAACCGTGTGCATTTGTTTTGAAACCTCGTTCAGACGAGGGATGCGAAACTTTTGAACTAGAGCGTTAGGACAACTAACTGTCATTTTCCTATTATATAAAAAATTACATTTTAATCTACCTAACGTACCTACGCACGAAACGTGACGCAATCAACCAGTAGCCCTTCAGAAAACTTCACAGGTCAAATTAACTACGCTGTGGAAACATTTCTTACCTGCCCCACGTAGGATTCCGGTTTGTACATGTTTGTAAGTATGTAGATAGGAATTCATAATACCGATGCCGTCAGAAATGTGTGAGCATGTTCTACAACGTAAGTGTCCCGGTGTACGTAGTAGTGCGTACGTTACGTACTAGTGGCTATGTGAGCTGTAGAACTTGCAAGTCTGTTTTTATACTTTAATTTTTTTTTAAAGAAATTTTAAATCTGAATAGACTTCTATATAATTATTGAACCTTCTCACATCACGAGAATTGGTTCAGAAATGCGATAAAGGTCGTTCAGTTCACACGTTTAAAACGAAAAATGATGCGTTTAGCCGCACTAGTATATATTATTATAATAAACTACTTATTTTTCAGATGTGCCGAGGAACGTACTCTATTTTTTTTTTATCTGATGAAAGCAGCTTGGGTTTAGTCTGAAGATTCAGGAAACCAGACATTTAGAGCGCTTACGTAGTTTTAGAAAAGGAGGCACCAGTCAGTCAATCTGTACAACTTCGAGTACAAAAATGATTACTTATTAGTAAAAAAATATTAAAATTAAATAAAAATCAAAGCATTAGAGAGCTGAACGTAACTTTAAAATTTCGTTCTAGAAAACAATCTCATGTAACTTTATCCATTTTCTGATATCTTGTTACCAATGCAGAACCTCTTTTTAAAAGTTTTATTCCAGGACAGTCAAAAAGCCAATATGATTAACAAATTAAACGATTATCGTACTTAATATCCATTAGATAATCGTCGGAATATGGTGGGGTGGTTGCGTCTGACACGGCGATAATAAGCCCCGACAATAGGACGCTCGGGATAATTGGTGGCGGACAAAACACCCACAAACCCTCCGCTAGTGCCCAAAACATCATACACAAACGGAGAATAAACTTTAATACATGTTTCATCACGAAACTGAGCAATTTATTTACCTACATATTTCTGTTCCGTCTTAAACAGATACTTTACAAGCTTATGTTAGTTAGTAATTAGGTCCGGCCGCTGCTGTATTTAATAGTTTCTACAACACACACTAGAAGAGAATTCGTGAAAGCCGACTATAACTTTCCGGCTCCTCAAGGTAAGTAGAGAAATTTCTTACAATTAAATATGATGTACGATTAAAACGCTAAATTAACCGTAACTTGACAGCAGACTAATTAATTTGAGCACGGCTGAAATTTCTAAGTGACCGGACAAACACCAAATATTAAGAATTTCAGTAGAAAACGCCGGGCAAGGAAAGTAATTATACTTCTGCAACCTTGTCGTTAAATGTTGTCTTCTCAGTAACATTGAAACTCTTCAGCTAGACCGTCCTCAGCAAGAGAGGATGAAGAGAGATGAATATCAATAGATTAAAGTGAAAAATATACATAACAAGATTATTGTAAGGTTTTATTTCGTTTTTAACTACATGAGAATATTATATATAGCTTATGCTAGGCTGACCCGAGTAGAGACTACAGCAGTCTACTTACGAGCAAATAAACAATTTTCACCATTTGTTTCAACATCAGTGCTCCATTTTTTCTCGGTCCGTCCGTCCGCTTCAATTAGTTTTCCCGTGCGGGTGCACTGACAGCTCGACACAATTCTATTCATCACAGTTAATTAATTTCTTAAAATTCACTCAAATATGTATACGCATCGTTTATCAAGTTTCTGTTTTAAATCTCGCAGGTTATTGATGATTTAAGACGAAGATTCTCAATTATATTTTCTATCACACAAACTTTATGTGTAGTCGTGCAACCCTTGGGTTGTTTCTTACTAAACTAAAACTACGAAATGATTACACGAATACAATAAGCCCGCTCGATAGAACATGCCTGTTCCAACAAATAAAGCAAATTGGCTTGTCCCTTTTTGGCCTGAATTAATATTAAGTATATTCAGATATCACAGTCTCGTCGTCATCAGCCTAAAGACGTCCACTGCTGGACATAGGCCTCCCCCAAAGAATGCCGAGTAAATATCTAAATTACTTTTTCAAGCAAGGAGAGTTAAAAACAACATTTTTGTAACGATTAATTAATGAAACGAAAATTGTAATTAACAAAATTAATTACAAACGTCAACCATTAACGATAATTTTAATTAAATTCCTTTAACGTTTGAAAGAAAATATTCGATATAGCGATGAGAAATAATGACTACCATACTGATGGAGCGGCGGGCGCGGCTGGTCTACTAATCCACTCTAAAGGGGTTGGCTTAAAGGGCCCATAAAATTTTCTTTAAAGCATGGTCGTTACTTTTCATACAAAAGAATGCTTTCTAATAAATAAATTTAAAGAGGCCACTGGAAGCATTAAACTTTGCAAATATTTTCTTACTCTCGATAATGTGACTTCATAAAGTAATCATATAACATACTCGTACAGTTGCTTTTGTTATTATTTATTTCTGGAAAATTGTTAAGAAGACTAAAGAAAGCTAAACGTTTATTTTAGTAAAAGTTACTTTTAAGCAAAACATAGAAAAGTAATCTGACTTGATTTTATTTGAAACATTAAATTATTCCATATTAAAGAAGCGAAAGACGCGTGAATGTTAGATATTTGGAGTGCTTAAATTATTAATTACGGCTACGGTTCCTAAATATAGACTCAAGTAAAAATGTCTCGTTTAAAAACTGTATTTGATTCTATATTTAATTACTTTACACGAGATTTATTCTCATAAGATCTTGAAAAAAACCAATACAGAAAGAGTTTCTGCAACGGAGCGAGAGGAGGCGTGGCATACCCTCTCAATGAGTCAGCTGCGGGCCGGCGATCCATCACCGTCTCACTGCGACACTCATACTACCTTACACTTTTGTTGTATGTTTTCAAGTTTAATAATTGAAGATTGAGTGGATAGACCAGGATTTATGGTAGCTGGGGAACTGCAGGCGAACTTAAAACTACGTATCTAATTGGTCACACCATATCTAAACATACTGCCTCAAGTACTAAGTAGTAATTTATATCCCACCAAAAATATTCTGTAATAATTTAGAAAATAAAAAAACCCGACTGCTAAAAAGCTATCTTTAGAAAAAAAAACTGAAAAGAAAAAAACAAGTTCAGTAGTCGAGAACATTGAATCAGTTTCATGATTAACATTTCGTATTTCAATTTGGACCTTGGAGTTTAAAAATAATGTCCAAATCGCTTGTGACGGATCCGGAACGAGGCATACGAATCGTTATGACACAGATAAAACAAACTATACATTCCTATACGAAACAGCAACTTCAACAGTCGGGTCCCATTATTGTCGTCAACATTAGTGCCGCAGCCTAGACTTTTAATCCCACTCGACATATTTCGTTAACTTTTTTTGTTTTTTTTTTTTCAATTTTGGCGTCTGGTTGTCGCCATTTTGAATTTTGATTACCGTCATGTCTTTAGTGACACTCGCAAGAGTAAGACGGTTCGATTGACGTAAGAATCATCAAAATCGGTCCACGCGTTTGGTCTCTGGAGTGCCACATAGGAACAAACATACATACATACATACATATATAGGCTGATAAACACATTACCCTCCTTTGCGTCGCGCAGTCGGGTAAAAACTAGCCAAGTATCGATGGAGCTGCTTGTTTATCTTTAAAAAGTAATGAAATCTAGACAAAGTCGTGCCAAGTCTAAGGTTCCTTACTGCGATTTCTTTATTATTATAGTTAATGTTGTGTGACTTGGCCGTTGAAGGGTACACAAGGGTACAAAACCAGGTGAGCTACAATTGACTGGTTATTGATTCAACGTTTTCCAAGTGGCATTTTTCCATCGTCAATGGGTAGCGGTTCTGGCGACAGATTGGTGCAATGGTGTCATGGAGCACTACTTACGATAATAGCTGTAACTTCGTTCGAACCTTCGTTGTAACCTGATTTTAATTCAAATACTCGTAAAGTAAACAATTGAATAATATTATGAATAGACTTACTGCCGTTATCGTAAGCACGGCAGACTTGGCGGGGGCACTGCCGTGCCCCCCGATACCACACACTAACTTCACACACTAACACTTACCACTAGCTTCTGCCCGCGACTACGTCCGTGCGGAACTCCTTTATATCGTAGTTCCATACAAAATTTCACCCCCATTTCACCACCTGAGAAGTAGATTCTCTGGATAAAATAGCCTTTCACAGAATTCTAACCATCTCTATACCAAATTTCATCTCCATCGGTTCAGCGGTTAAAGCGTTAAAACTCAGACAGACAGACAGATAGACAGACAGACAGACATGCAGACACACTTTCGCATTTACAATATCAGTATAGATTATTCAAATACATACAAATAGTTTATTTTGCAAGAAAAAGGTTTGTTATGGTCTTATTACAAAATATTCCTCCTTACACAGCCATTACATCAAGCATGCAAAATATTAACAGTTCATTGCATAAATTATCACATTAAGGTTAGTCAGGTTCATCTTAAGTCGATAGTTATTGGATGTCATTTACCTAATGCTTTCACTGCACCGCTCTTTTAAAAGGCGACTTCCTCTACAAGGAGGAAAAAAACGTGAGCTTGGCGAAGCGTTACGAAAATTGGCCAGTGAATGTGTTAAAATAATAGCTAGATAGCATACCTTGTCCGTATTATATTTTCGTGCTATTATTAGCACAAAAATAGAATACTTATTACGCAGTTTTTGTCGCGTCTCTCCAATGAACTGATGAACTACCTACATAATTAATATGCAAAGTAAAACCAAAATAAGGTTTTGTTGTACTAATTCATTCACACCATGCACCTGTCACAGAATTCCTATAGATGTCTCAATCGACTTTAAAACACACGTCGTATACTTACTCGGTGCCTGCCATATACATCGCGCTAACGTTTGATCAAAGAACCTCAAAATGAAATTCATTCTTCTGTCTGCCAGTACTGTCAAGCTGGTATTTCAGATATTCAGATACATACTCTTTGTGAGTAATGATTGCAAGGATACATAATACAAATCAACAACAGCCTTCATATTAATAATAACCATTTATTTCAGGCTACTAAGGCCATAGTTACAAATACCTTAAAGACTGTTTATATTATTATGTCTGTTGTGGCCAATCCCAGATTTCTCAACTATTATGAAATCCTCGTAAATCCGTGCTTTGGATTCTCACTTCTACTTGTAAATACAGTTGACTTCGACTCTGTGATTTTTCTGTCGCACGGTCCACGATCCCACCCCACACTACATTTTTATTTTTCATGCATTAGTCTATTCGGTATCGTTTCAAGGCGAGTTTTGTAATAGACTGAAAACAGGGAGTCGATGCCAGGCATACCTATGCTACGCATCCCCATTTGAATTCAATATCCATCGCGCACTAGCTTTCTAGTACGCCGAGCTTACGTTTCAGATCTGCACACAAAATTCATTGAAATTAAAATGGATGCGCGCAATCTATGTCTTGAATCGACCCTCAGGTAAAAAGTTGCCCGTGCGTCGTGAGTCAGCAGGGTTCACCATCCATCTATCAGCTGACCTGTCCCGCGCCCGATACAGCTGAACCCCCGTCTATAATTCGGTAACTGACTAATCTGTTTGATAATACTTTGATTCACCATTGTTGGACCGTTAGAAATGTATTATTTCTAAGTTTCTAAAAAATACACGTAGGTACCTGCTGCGTGCTGCGTGCACATACGCTCGCGCACTGTCCCGCCTCCTTCAGCGCGACAGAAATATTTATTGGGAACTCTCGAATCTGAAAAAAGGCGCAGCTAATGCATGGTCTTAGGCCTCTCACAGTATATAGTAAACTAAACTTGTCATTAGCTGTCAAATTTACTATGTACCGCCACCGTAGGCCGCGCCAGTGTGATGCAGGCTTCAAGAATAAATGTTAAGGTAGGTGTTTTTTCTTGCTCGGGGTTGCCCACCGAAAATTCTCACGCGCCGCTACCTACTGCTATATGTGCGTATTACCTACGAGGTGATAGAATTTCAATAATGTGAAAGTAGCGATAGCATTGACCATTTATTAACTTTAATTAATTTTGCTTCGATTCTGACTTAATCCATTTGACTTCCTACAGAGTACTTATTTTGTTACAAAGTGGAATAATCCTGTTACGCGCTACGACGACGTTGCTAGCCGTACCTACCTGCTATCTACCATTGCGAAGTTTATATTTCCTGTTACATTGGGGCTAACTACAACTTAAGTTAATCAAAATGTTTAATAAGGTACATATATAATTATACTTACTCTAAACACTAAAGTCGACCGACGAATAGTCTCCAATTTGGCTGACGGCTAAACTAAATCGTAATAAAACACGTCAACAGATTTCTATAAGTTTTCCGGAAACAACGAAACTATTTCGTAGAAAAGCACATCGATATGTAATGCAGCGAGGCACACGAACACATGCGCAGAATGCGAAAATGCGAAGTATTCATCCAATCGTCAGATCGCACGTTCGAAGTATGCGAACTAGAGCTAGACCGTTCGGAGTTACATGGACGCGGAGCATGGACTTATAATGGCATATGTGGTAAGGTTGGTGGCTTCAAGTTACGACGGATTCATATAATGACCGGAAAACGCTGAAGAATGAAATTATTGTCCATTGGTGTAAAAAGAGCCATATGAGAGAAAAGGACGCAGTTTAGAGAATAAGATCCAAACTACACGATGTAAAATTTGAATTTGGAACCTGCTGGCTGAAACAAAAGTTATACATTTCAATGGTATCTTGTGGGTTGGATCCTTGTCCCTAAACTAAACTACCTAAAAAAATCGTGAATCTAAGTATCTATAATTGGACGTAGAATGTTTGTAGAACCGACCCGTATACCTTGCTATACGATGAAATACGCGCTACACTATAATACTCGTATATTGTTTGTCGGAGCGATCGGCAGCGCGGACACAAACATATGGCGTTACTGAGGAGTGTTTATGTAACCTATGGGAGTGAGGTTCCCATAGTTGCCTAACACTCCGTGTCTCACGCCGCCTAACGATTCGTTTGTCCATAAGCGCGTTTAAGAAGTTTGAATTATAGGTAGTATTCCACATTTAAACATTTGAATGTGAAAAATGTGAAACATAAAGCGCCTATTCTAAAAAAAAATATCTGATCAAAATCAGCATTCAACTATTATTGCTGCCTTATAAAGGCGTCAACGTGTTTGACTGCCGGGCCAGCCAGTTCAGTTTAAGATTTATGAGATCGAAATTTACTCTTTGCATTTTTCTTTTTTACAGTGTCTGAGTCGAGTTTCTCGTTAAAGTGGCAATTTATTTCTTGCCTTCTTTTCTATCATAAACCACGTTTATTAAAATACCAAGTAAGTATAAAATTGTTTTCGAAATCGTTTAATAATTCAAAGAATTCGACTATGTAAAATAACTTACTTAAAATAATTAACTTACTTAAATCATCAATATGCAAAGTTTTCTAACAAAAAAATCATTTAACCGTTTTATCACTCAATTTTTAACAAATTAGGATAGTACCCAGGTATTTATAAAATAAGCAAGTTGAAAAGTATATGCTACCAGTAAGTACATCTATTAAGCGTAAGGCCTCGGCCACATTTCTGCAGCGCCGCAGAAGTCCGCGGCGCGACGCCGCAGAAATTCACGACGCGGCCCGCGCCGCTGAAATTCACGACGCGGCCCGCGCCGCAAAAATTCACGACGCGGCCCGCGCTGCAGAAATCCACGGCACAGTGCCGCGCAACTTCACGACGCGACGCGCGCCGCAAAGTAAAATGTACGTTTTACCGAATATGATTGTCTGTCTGATAGAAGTCAGTCTGTCTGACGGGAAAGGTTGCGGACACGTGGCCGAGCCCTATAAGGCTTGTCCACGAAAAAAAAGTAGCACCGTTTTCAGGTTTTCAAAATAAAAAATACTTTTTTTTTAGAATTTATTTAAAAAGAAGATCTCTTTACCTATCATTTTGAGTGGGGTTATGGATATTTATATCAGCTGCTATCCATTTTTGGGCTAACTTTCGAAATCTCTGGATTATATAGTCTTAGATTTTGTATTTTTGACGTGATAACGTCTTATAAATCGATGAACGCCGGCTGCGCGCACGAAATATCAACGCACAACCCAAACCGCTGGTTCTAGAGATTCCAAATTTGGCACGTAGGTTCCTTATAAAGTCTAGGAGTGCACTAAGAAAGTATTTTTCAAAATTCACCCTCTAAGGGGGTGAAATGGGGATCCAAAATTTGTATGGGCAGACAAGATTAGATCGACTATTTTATTCGAAACTTCACAGGAGTATTCCTAACGATAAATGATTATTATTATTATTATTGGTGATTTGTGGGCCTTTAATGTGCCGCTTCGACCAGGGCAGCCACAATAGATCACTCATTGTGGCAGCCCTTTTTTTTGTTTAGAGTTCACCGTTAAGGCCCGTTGTCTCCAGGAAATTCCAGATTCTTTGGGCGGTGATATGTTGTACCTCTGCTGGGTGCATGATGTGCCGCCCTAGGTAGGTACTTCTTTTTCGCATGAGTGGTCCGCAGGAGCAGAGAATGTGCATTGCTGTCTCCTCTGTCTCCTGGCAGAACCTGCAAGTTGCGTCCTGTTTCATACCCATTTGAAACAGGTGTTTGTTCAATTATTCTCGTGTGTCTTTTGAGTTGTAATAGCTCTTTAGACAGTTTACTATTGAACCCTTTAGCCTGTTTTTGTCCTTTGGCGGACATCCACAGCTTGATTGCCTCTGATTTTTCTGTGTTGTTTAGCAGTGAATATGCTTTCCGTTTTGTGATACCACAGAACGGTTCTGGGCCGACCAGGGTTGTTTCTGCGCCCTTCCTTGCAAGTTCATATGCTTTTTCATTCCCTACAATATCGGAATGCCCTGGTACCCATCTAAGTATGGCTTTGTTGGAATTAGCCAGGGTGTTTAAATTGTTTCTACAATTCTGGACTAGTTTAGATGAGTACCTAAATACGTGTTATGATTTTTTCATCAATGTTTTTTATGACGCTATCACGTAAAATTGTCGTCCGTAAACCGACATTACAGACAACCATTTTTTACTCAAATAGATTATCTATGCTCTAATGTTCCGTGAATATCGTTCCATACTCTTAATTACCGTATGCAGCTCATCAATTGTTTTAAATCATGCCAGAAGTAGACACATTTCTAATGCAATCATTTAAGCTTTAAGCCTTAACTGGCATTATGTAGCATTTCACAACTTTTAAGGATATATGGATGAATATAAAAATTTTACACATAAAAAGAATACTCAGTTGGCTATCTAATTGCGGTTTGAACTACCTAGACCTATCTACTGGGTGATAATGGAGATTTAGTTTACGATGGCTACTTTTTTTCGTGAACAAAAGGCCATTTTCGAAATGTTGCGCATCTCTTTTTGTCCTTCACGGAAAGCTGTCTCTCACAAGCATGCGTGGTTTTTGCGAATCGACTGGAATTAAGGCATCGCCTTAACTACATACAATCCCGCTGCCCGCCCGACGCGCCCTGGACACAGCGGTTTTCTCAATTACCTACTCGCTAGCCTTTGAGTAAACTCAGCCCTCAGGCTTCCTAGAAACGAATACGAGGACTATCTTCGTTACTACCCAACTAACATTTGCGTAATAGCTAAGGGTATTATTATGACCTTAACCTTTATAAGTGAGTAATAATGTTCTCAGTTATAACTAATAGTCTTATAAAGGAGTTAAGAAAAATAATTAAGTCCTAAAGCATTATAAGAGTGTTACTCAAAGCAATTACACTTAAGATGTTAAAGCTTTAACCTGTTTTTAACACTTAAACACTTACAAGAGTCTTAGCTACAGGCAGAGACTTTATAACAGAATTAAGTCTCTTGTAAGTATTGAAACTTTTTCTAACGCTTAAGGTGTTAGGCAGATACACTTTAAATACACTGTAAGAGTGTTGTAAGTCAATAAGCGTTATAGTTGAGTTAACTAACGCCTAAAGCTTAGGTAATTCGCCATTGTTTTGGTGGACTCTAACCTACAAATTGATTAGGTTATTCAATATTTGACATCAAGATTCTTCATTATTTATGTTACTCTTGCCATTATATGGATGCCACTTAATTTATCATGCCACTGGCCAAGAAACAAGAATAGAAAATGATAAAAACTTTAGATGTATATTTTAATGTTCATAAGTTTTATTAGAAATCTTTAATAAATCCTGGGCGCGTTAAAATTGAGATGGGAAACATGGTATACACTTACCGTAAAATCACAAGGGCAGACTGTTTTCACTTCATGTCACACACACTTCCAATTTAATTCACTTTCAATTAATACGTCTCCATAGCTGTCAAATATTAATACCTATACTAACTATCTGCGCCATTTTGTCGGAAGACTATATTTGTCTCATAATTTTATGGGTAAAGAAAAAAGTAAGATGCTCACTTTATACTGCGTAAGAGCTAGACTCTTATAAGACTCAGCTAACACCTTAACCTGTAATTCGTGGGCCTCTTTCGTAGTTATAAGGGTGTTAGAGCACGCTATAAGACCTTTTTTACAGGCATTCTTAACACCTTAACACTTGGCTGGAACCGATATAAGAATGATATAAGGGTTATTTTAACGCTAGTGTGCTAGTTGGGTAGTACTAGGTACAATTTTCGGTGAAAGTAGATTATCCCTCGACTTAACCCTAAACTAACAGGATACGTTACAAACAAGGGCTTGAGAAAATGTATTCGGTCTAAAAGTCGTTTTACGACAGGCCGTAAAACAGAGTTAAAGGCAACCAATGATTGTTGATAGGCACCGAGAAATTTCACTTCCCCAAATGTCTATCGGAGAGCCCTCATTTATTTGTAGATCGACGAGAGTTGACCGGAAAACAAATCGGAACTAGATTGCTCCCACTCTACAGGGGTGATTACCTACGTAACGTTTTGAACGCGGGTTAGGTAGATCCAACTGTCATTTTGCCATATAAAAATTGACATCTACCTGACGCGCGTACAATGCGTTACGTAATCGACCAGCAGAAAACGTATATTGTTAACGTGAAAAAGTAGTGTGGACTCGAGTATCTAAAAGAAATACGGCACTCTTGTGTTTGTCTGTCCGTATGTTGCATATTCAAATTCAAATTATTTATTTCAGACTCATGTCCATATCATCTTAGTATCAATAAAAACTTATAAACTATGTTATGGCAAAGAGTTAAGATTGAATTTTACATTAAATTCAGGGAATAATATTCAAAAACCAGGCGAATACGAGTTTATTTTACCCGACTGCCCAAGGAAAGGAGGGTTATGTTTTTGGAGCGTATGTGTGTATGTATGTATATATATGTATGTATGTATGTATGTGTGTATGTCTTATTCTTTGGCACGCCCTGCAGCCTAAACCGTTTGACGGATTTCGACATATGCGGTGTCGTTGGATTCCTCTTCATAGGCTATAATATTTGCAAAAAAGCAGTTGGGTTTTTTGAAAAATCTTTTAATTCCACTTGTTTCCTCAGTATAGTACTAGACGGTGTGCTTAAAACAAAGAATAGCACTCTCAGTTGATAGTAAAATTAGGCTTGAAGCCAAACTGAGCATCCTGTGACTTGATTATTTATTTATTTGACATGTGTATTTTATGACGATGTATGATTTGATCAATGCAAATAAACGATATGATATGATGTGCTTCAACAGCAACCTGTCAAGCTATCCGTCCAGCACCATCGGAGGCATTTCCTGTCTTATTCTTAGTGATAGGCACCACGACGGTCTTCATAAGACTATTTGGAAGGTACCTAACATCAGTGACTCATGTATAAATTGGAACACATTTTGAGTAGAGGTAGGTGATCAGGCCTATGTCCAGCAGTGGACGTCTTTCGGCTGATATTATGATGATGATGATAAGGTGATCACTAGCATATTGCAAGTGCTCTATGCCAAGGCCATCGTGACCCGGCGACTTCCCTTTCCCTCCCGTTATAGATTTTATCATACACTTAATACCTTTTAGAGTGAACCGAACCGGCAGCTCCTCACTGTGATCCTTAGCAGTGCATAGACCTACTTATAAACTTACTTAATCGAGATGTTCTATTTTCTACATTGAAACACCTCATATAATCCAACTTATTCTATTGAATATAGTAAATTGCTTGATATTTGTCGCACGCGCTAGTAAGGTATGTTATTGGGGTTATAGGTGCACATACCTCACTTAAGTATGTCTGGGACCTTTAATAGATATAACAAAAATCAAATATTAGAACACATCGAAAATTGAATATTTTTCAGATTAATATAGTGGTATAATGGTGGTAATATAGTGGTTGGTAATTCAGTTTCGGGCTTCTAGTTAAGCTGATACCTACTTAAATACTAAAAGTGTACTTATTTATTTTAAAGCTTCAGTGTGCAATGAATTTAATTTCGAACTTATGCTTAGTGTGGCTTGAAATGTGAATACTTGATTGGGTTAGGTACGCTGAGCTACACATTCCAAGATAGAGCTTGAGGCACTAATTATATTGTACAATTGTGTCGGAGGGTTGGTAAAACTTTCAGATCGTCCATGTCCGTGCTCACTGCATCTCCGTGCTAGCTAACTCGAGCCTGGGAATATATTATAATTCTAGTAAACTCGCGAGATACTACAGGAGGATACTCTGAGAATATACTAAGTTCATTAAAGATAAATTGCATAACATATGGTTTGTTAAGTAGAGCTACACAAAACACTTTTTCATCTCTCATGCTCTGAAAGTAGGTCATTATTTATCTGAATAGCGGGTTGAAAGTGAGGCATGTCGCCCCTAGGGCTGAAAAGTAATAAAAAAAACAACGACCAATGGCAGAAACTTAACAACCACACTTCGTTAAACTGAATTGTATTTTTGATGTTTATTGTTAGTTACTAGCTTCTGCCCGCGACTTCGTACGCGTATAAATTATGGATGACATGATATTCTTATGTTTCACCATACGATACCTACTACACTGATAAATTAGATTATTACGATTTCATTTCTATAAATTATGCGTGTAACAGTTCAAATCCTCATAAACTTTGTAGTCAATAATATTTAGTTATATTGATTTACTTAATCTTTATTGCAAACGAAGTACCTAAGTACTTATAGTAGAAGAAAAATTACCAAAACCGGAATTTAAATATAAGATTTTATAATTGAAACAAATGGACCGAGCGAGGGCGAGACCCCAAAGATACTCTATATCTCCGGGTGTCTTGTCAAACTACCCCTGAGAGCCAAAGTCCTGAAGGTAAACGGGGAGGCAAGCGAGGCCGAAGGCTGAGCTTTTCGTAAGGAATGAAAGGCCCAACGTACCCTTATAGATAGCGCTCCATATGCGAGCCAGAGCATCGAAGGCCCGAGGGCGAGACTCCATGGATACTTACTATCCACAGGTGTGGTAAGTCCCAAAGTTGAGGGGTGAGGCAAGCGAGCCCGAAGGCCGAGCTTTTCGTATGAATGAAAGGCCCAAACCAACCCTTCAGAGAGCGCTCTCTATGCGAGCCCGAGGGCCGAAGGCCCGAGAGCGAGCGTTTCGTAGGAATGAAGTGCCCAAACCAACCCTTCAGAGAGCGCTCTCAATGCGAGCCCGAGGGCCGAAGGCCCGAGGGCGAGCCTTCACGGACACTAACTAAACCCAGGGCCCTATTTTATAAACATTACAATCCTACAATTTTGTATAAAAGTGACATATTTGTTAAGTTTTAGTTAGTGAAACTTAACAAATATGTCACTTTTTTACAAAATTGTAGGCTTGTAATGTTTATTAAATAGGGCCCAGGTGTCTTGCAAGCGAAACCGGAGACCAAAGTCCCGAGCGAGAGAAGTCAGAAGAAGAGCGGCGAGGCAAGCGAGACCAAAGGCCGAGCTTTTCGTTGGAATGATAGGCCCAAAGAACCGTTTTAGAGAGCGCTTCCTATGCGAGCCCGAGGACTGACGCACACTATCTTCAAGTGTCTTGAAAGCGAAATCTGAGTTCCAAAGTCCCGAAGGTGAGTGGCGAGGCAAGCGAGCCCGAAGGCCGAGCTTTTCGTATGAATGAAAGGCCCAATACATCGCTTCAGAGAGCTCTCTCTATGCGAGCCCGAGGGCCGAAGGCCCGAGAGCTAGCTCATGCGGACGCTCACTATACCCGAGTATTCATAATAATAATAATATTTCTGAATGTCACAAACGCTGTGTTTTATACATAAAAAAAAATGGTACCTACTTAATTCTCCGCGGAATGCCGTTGTGTCCAAATTTTATACCCACATCTCTTGACGTTGGTGAACTATTGCTAATTCGACGTAAGTATTAAACTCAACCTATCATACATCTTTAGATGACCTCTGAATTCATAGCAATTATATAGGAAGACGAAGATCAAGGTTGCTGGATTTCAATATTAACAGCGACTTTGTCAGCGACTGAGTTTCCAAAATAATTAGGTTGATTATGTCTAACAGCTACTATCGGTTGAGATATCAAACATTTTTGGTTATTATAGATAGTCTTTAGCCATCTAGCACTCTTTTTTATCCCGTGGTTTTTCACGTTTTATTTTTATTTTTTTATATGATGTTTGAATGGAGTTCTTTTTACTTTCCAGTCAAGTGTATGTTTATCAATTTTCAAGTCTAAAGCTCATGGATTTGAGGAGTTCCCATACAAAGTTTTGCCCCATTTTTTACCCCCTTTGAACTAATTTTTATTATTTTTACAGCCTATGACCTGGCCAGGGATTTTCTCGACCGATTAAGTAAAAGTTGCATCAAAATCCTCTATTCACTAAGCTTCTCTGCGTTTTAGAAAATATACATTTTCAAAATATACATTTTCAAAAACGCAGACACAAAAAAATTTAAACTACAATAAGTGCATGCTGCTGGGTTTGAACTCGGGGACACCGACTCCGTAAGCTATGGGTCAAACCACTGGACTAACTATCAGTTGTAAGAACACGATGAATTTTCGAATATCTTGACGTTATGTTACCATGGTAATGATACTGTTATAACCCCGCTCTTGCAACATTATATAGTTTCTAGTCGCCTCAGAACCTATTTTCATCCCTTTTTTTTCACGTTTTATCTATACATTGCTAAAAGTTTGAATGGGGTCGTTTTTACTTTCTAGTCAAGTTTATGGTTACCAATTTTCAAGTCTGTAGCTCGTACATTCAAGGAGTTCCCATACAAAGTTCAACCCCATTTTCTACCCCCTTTGAACCCTAATCTTTAAGATTTTTGTAGCTTAAAACCTATCCGGGGATTCTCTCGACAGATTAGTAAAGTTTGCATCAAAATCCGTTCAGCCGTTTCCACGTGATACTCTGACAAATAAACAGACAAACAGATAAACAGATAAACAGACAAAAATTCTAAAAACTGTTGGAACGTGTTCTGTTATCAATTCTAAGTATCCCCAGCCAATTTTTTTTCGTTTATCTTCTATGTACAGACTTTCGACCCTCTTCAGCTTTATTATATGTATAGATATAGATTATTAGTTATCTAAAAAGCTGTAATTTAAGTCCATTAAAGTTATAAAGCCATTTAGAAAAGTTATAAATACATTTAATGCAGTATTTATATAATGTATTCAATTTATTTAAGCGCGGCGCGGCGCAAAAATGGTCCACATACAAACACTATTTAAAGTTGGTCTACACTTGTTGAGCAACGGCAAAACCTATACAGCCGCATTTCAATATGTGATCTTGGACTAATTAATTTTTTTTTGATGTTGTATTTCCGGTGTGTTCTTTATATTCCTATTATTCGAAATGAAAAGTAGTGTTTAACTCGGATGAAAGCCACCCATTTCAGTCTCGAACTATTGGCGCTCTCACTTCGTTCGAGCGGCAAAATATCTCGACTGAAATGGGTGGCTTTCAACCCTTGGTTAATAATCTACTATTTTGTACTATGATAGTTGATGGTGGTAAGCAGAACCTAAGCTTGCGACTCCAGAAGAATCGCAGGCGCGTCGCCGACCCTTTATTGATTTGAGGTTTCGTTGTGTTCTTGTGTCTAGAGACAAACGGGCCCTGCTCAACACAGAGCGTCCCCGTGAACTCTGGCGACCTGACTGACCAACAGGAATATACCACTTCATACAAACAGGGAAGTACCTCCTTACAGAAGACCTCACGCAGCCATAATAACAATAACACGCTCTGTAAGTAGTGGTATCATTATGACTTCCCTGGTTGGGCTGCTTCGAAAATGAGCGAGAGACATTCCGTTGTGCCCTACCTCGCCGAGAACATACAGTTATACGCGCAAAATTTTAACTATTATTGACCACGGAAAAGAAGACTTTTGTTTTTCCTACTTTGTACGATTCAGGTCCAGTGACGGTGGTCAATACAAATGTATGGCACAGATTTTATATTTGGTATGATACTTTTCCGAGTTCTTGAGGCTCACCATATTTTTTACGAACATAAACATAATGTATCTATTGAATGCAAAAGAGGTATTTTACTATCATTAACGTGCCTCGTAAAATATTTAGAACTACATCATATAAATATTATTCTTTGTAATCTAGATTCAGTAAATACCTACTTATAGCTACCGGTTTTCTTTTCTACGGTCCGGTTTCATAAAGATCCGTGTTAAACTTTAAGTCAAATATAAAGAAAATGTAAAATATTAAGTTATATAGGAAAAAAAACTTCATGGCCTTTTCCTAACCTACCTAATTTCTACCGATTGTACTGGATCTGACATTAGGTAGGTATACCGGTTTTTATAAAACGAGACTTAAATGTATGTGTTCATATTTATTACGGAGCATATTAAGTATAGTCCAAATTCAGACACAACACACTAAGTATTACAAGTTTTCCAGTTTCCAATACTTAACAAATAGGTACTTATACGACTTCAAAATTTGCGCGGTATTTTGTTTTACGTCTAATTTTATTCCAAGTTCAATGCAGAACGGTTTTTGGGGACTTAGTAGAAGGCAGCGGTTTATTAATTTATATCAGTCAGCAAGTTAATTAAGAACTAAATTAATAATAAACTAAACTAATTAACTAAATTAATTTGTAATTGGCTGTTTGTATTCTATCTATAAAATCAATGTGTTTCTGTAGCTGTTGGTTCTCCAAATATGAATAAATAAATAATAAATTAAACTTCACTCATTAAGCCTTTTACATGGATCATCATCATCATATCAGCCGAAAGACGTCCACTGCTGGATATAGGCCTCCCTTAAAGAGTGCCAAATTAGAGATAATTAAGATTTTTTAATGCGGTTTTTTTACGAGCAGATAGTATGTCCATTCCGTAGTAGCATTCCGAGCAACCACTGACCTGACTGTTTAAAATTGAACAATTGCTACGCTATTCGCTATAAAGTTTTCGTGATAAAATCTTTAGTGGTAAAGTTTTCGTGATATAATTTTTCGTGAGCAATGCAATGATCTGGCAACTTCCTATTTTCATTTTTACCTATATGTATGGAGAAGTACGACATCACATACTTGTGATGCGCGTGGAATACAGAGCCTAGATTAGATTCACATCAAAAAACACATTTAAATATTTTCGCGTACTTGTTCAAACGCGTTAAACTAAGCGCGCGAAACAAATTGAAATGTGGTTGGAATAGCAAACCCCGGACTAAAATAGACTTCCTAGGCAAGTCTGTTATTCGGAATTTCGCTGCCGGAACTGAGTAAAACCAGCACGGCTTGTTCCGGAATTCCGGATGCTTGCCGGATGCAATGAACATCCGGACACAGCTTTGATGATGATGTTTACAGAGCAGAAAAAAACAAAAAAACAACAAACTTACCGCGTATTCTTTTTTAGTTTGGGATAAACAGAGCGATGAAATAAATAGGTGGTATTTGCTTTATCATTTTTATGTACAATTAAAATGAAGGTATGTTTAATTAAAATGAAGGTGAAATTTTACGTGGTTTTCAGTTTGGGAATTTTGTTTTTGGTACATGGCATTTTTTGATCATTTACTAACAAAACTTTTTGTTCACCGTCGTCAACTACTCTTCAAAACGATTCTAACGAACACACTAAGGTTTTTGCATTAATGACGAAATTACGCGTGATGATCAGCCCAAGTTGACCAGGAGTAATTAAATAAGTTTGGATTAGACTGAGGGTCTCGAACCAGGGGCACAATTCTGGGTAAAGTTCTTATCTTCTCAGTTTCCAATTTTCGAAGAAGTCGCTGCACAATTTCTGGGTATGATTTTGAAATATCCTTAACTTCACACGGATCATCTATGACGTTGTATAGACAGGAGGTTCCTAAAGAAAACGGAAAACGATTAGGCATTGGAGATTCTCAATAAAATGTAGATACCTTATCGAATAAAACGTATTGACACTTACCATTTCCAGGATAGCATAATATTTCGTCTCTTTCGCTGCTGCTGTTAACGCAATCAACTTTATATTTCTTTCTCAATTCTTCTTCTTCTATGTTAACTCCCAGACTCTGTAGTACCGAATACATAGTACTCTTTTTTAAAGCATCGATATACGAGGGAGGAGTTCCGATGATGCCTCTAAGGTCTTGTCCCTGGTAATTGCTGTACTCCTTTATCACACTTCCTGTTATCAATTTATACTCACCCGATATTATCATATAGAAACCATTATAATCGTCGACCTCAACTATGTCATTTCGTTTAGACGGCGTGTTAGTAACAATGTTGTCCCAGAGATTAAATCCGTCGATACCTGGCGGAGGGTCGGAGCCCGCCGCGTGTAGCAAAGTCGGCAGCCAGTCCGACATATGCATATACCCTTTCCAAGCCACGGGATTTAACTTTGCCTTCCACAAAATTCCGGGTATCCTCACGCCGCCCTCGAATGGAGACATTTTAATCCCTCTCAAAGGCCAATTAGATCCATAATTTAATGAAACTCCCGACGTCATGCCGCCATTGTCCGATGTAAACACTATGATAGTGTTATCCAAAATCCCTTTATCGAATAATGATTTTACTATGTCGCCTACGCTGTCATCTAGTTTTTTTACCATAGCTGGAACAAGAAATAAATCTTCATACCTATTCATTATATAACAGTCATACATACTTTGATGATTTGATGTTTATGAAAAGCACAAGTTATTAAGGCTAAGGCCTTGAGAGAATTTTACATTAGCATTTGTCTTGTGCATGCCGAGCGTGTCACAACACAATCAGAAACAACTGTAATGACGTGTAATGAGGTCATGACCTACCTACTATGTAACTAGGTAGCCTACTACTGTATGTCCAGTAGATACCTAGGAAGACCACTAGGTTATTACAATGTTAAATACTAATTATTTTTTATGCATTTTCATCTATAACTTAACATTTCATACTTTCAAAACTTTACCATTTTTATAACAATGTGCTATTCATAAAAAGTATTGACGTCGACAATAATTGATTTGAGAGATGATTTGATTGATGTGCGGCACATTTTCTGAGAGTCAAGTCACCACATAATAACATGCGCTACGATGTGTTGCAGCAGCGCGGCGCGTTTGGAAATCATTGGGAATAAACACGACGTATCGTGCCCCTCTACAACTGTTCCAGTGTCACCTGGAGCCGTAACATGGTTGGCTTTATCACGCGACAAATGACAAGATAGGGGCGTCGTCTCGTTCTATCGAACGGTGTCAGCCAGTGACGCACGCTCTATCCTATCACCTATCGCGTGACAAGGCCAACCATGCTACGGGGCCTGCTAATATACGTCGCTCTGCTGTGTATCGGCACTCTCGACGTGCCGCATGCAGCGCCCGCAAGATCGCGCCGTCGTCGTTACCATCAACAACAACGTGTCGTGGCCCTCTGCAACTATTACAGTATCACCTGCTAATATGCGCCGCTGTTGCGACTCGACGTGCCGCATGCGGCGCACGTCGTCGGGCGGCGCCTGCAGAATCGCGCCGTCGTTGCCTCCGTGCGGCGCGTTGTGCGCCACCATCAGGAACAACGGCGATGACGTGCCGTGGTTCTCTATAACTGCGATGATAAAGAAATGTTTAATATTCCATGTGTATTTTTTTATTATTATAGTGGGGGAATTAGTGGCAGCAATGTATGGAGCAGCCTGCACTTTTGTCTGAGGCGACGCCGCTTGGCACGATTGTTCCTTAGGTCAAACTAAGCTGATTTAGCGTCCTAGCCACGCCACCTCCCGAGGTCCAGAGCAACCTATAAAAAGAATACATAAAGTAGATACCGATATATTTGCAAGATTAACACCTGAAAAGTTCCAGGCCAGGTTTCGTCGCGAATGGTACAACGCCATCTATTGGACGATTGGAGGACTGATTGTACCAACTTTTACAACACTGAACTTACTTGATTTAGCCTCCTGGTTGTATAGATCTGTAACATAGCCCGCGGAGTCCCAGGCGGGAGTCGTGTTTCTGTACAAATCGTACCCAGACACAGTCCCAGAGCTCCACTGAAACATCAATCAACTCGACACTTATCTTTGTAACGACCTTTCTTTTCTACATTAGTAATGTTTGTAATCTTTTGGGTTATGTAACAGATACAATTTGTTAGTCTGAGTGCAATTTTTGGGCAATGATAAAATAAGATAATGACGGATGAATGTTCCTACAGGTTGTAATACTCGTAAGATTTTAAAGTCGATTAGTTATGTGGAGATGATTGAAGGGTCATGACGGATGAAATGCAGTTATTGGTGCATGATGATGATGATGATGCAGTGGTGGTGGTGTTGGTGCGCTTACTATCAGAAGGAGTTAAGTAATGTGTCTCTGTATCAGCTGGCAAAGAATTGCCACTATTCATAAGGAAACCCTGTAAATATTATACGCCAGAGCATAAATA
The DNA here is from genome assembly GCA_932294315.1 of Epinotia nisella. Lineage (NCBI taxonomy): Eukaryota > Metazoa > Arthropoda > Insecta > Lepidoptera > Tortricidae > Epinotia > Epinotia nisella. The sequence continues at coordinate 11,433,156 of OW028680.1, forward strand.
TACGGTGCGCCATAACCATAGCAATGTTACGTAAAAATCGGCCACACGCATAAGGTAATACGTTGGAACGTAAATATATGTCCGATTACCTTGCTAGCTGGGCAGTTAGTTGTATAATTACCGATTCCTCTATAGTGTACTCGTAGTAATCGATATACCCTCCCCGATGCCCGAAGTGGGTATCAAAGCCACGCATAGTAGGCAGCGCTGACTTTCGAGACAACCCCACATGCCATTTTCCCACCAAATGCGTGGAATAACCCAAGTCCTTCAAATATTGCGGCAAGATCTTCTCATTTAACGGTAGATATCTGTCTTCACTCTGTACTAGAGGATAACCTTGCATGCCTGTAATAATAATACAAGGCAATAAGGAAAAATTTAATTTGGAAACATGTTTAAGGTAAAAGGCAAACTCGGTTTCGTAATATGTAGTTATTTAATTCCAAGATAATTGACATTGAAGTGGAAATGAGTGTTTGACAGAAACCTGAAATAATATTTCTCATATTTTAATTAAGTGCTTGCGCCTTTTAATAAGTTTCGAGATTGCGTGGACACGACATTTGCCTTGATTATATGGACTTAAGACCTAATTAAAGATTTTTATTATTTATTATATATTAAGTAGGTATAGGTATTGCCAAGTCTGCTTACTAAAAAACTAAACATCCGATTAATCCTAAACACGCATTTACGTCAGCGAAACACAAAAATGCAATTGTATTCAAATAATGGTGAAAATATCTTAAGTCTTATAACAAAACGTGTTTTATACGGGGTTATTTTAAGAACAAAGAACAAACACTTAGATGGCCGGATTTGCCAATTTATCTTAGCAGAAAATCAACCATAAAATGCAAGACTATTCGTTCTTTCGTTTGTTTTAAACACACCGTAAAACGTAACAAATCCATGAAACATGTAGAACAATTGCCATATGATATTGCAGTCTACTATCTTATGCTTTGCCTTGTACAGTCAGCACCATAAACGTCTCTAAGCATTAAGGTGCTAAGCCACCTAGAATGTATACATGTTTATGATGCTGACTGTACCTAGGTACCAATCATAGAAAATGTGCGTGTGATGATGCGTGTTATAAAAATATTTACTCTTCACATAAACCATCTTCACAAGGCAATTAATAATTCAGATGCGCAGAGTGAACCAGCAGCAACTAACCACGATGATCACCGCCGATAGTTGTTGATACTCAACTCGCTGCTCGCTGTTATACAAGAATCTTCTTTCTTTACCGACTTAATACTCATGTCATGACGTAACTACTAGTACCTACTATCTATAGCTCCGACAATCCACGTAGCTGCACCCTACTTATCTACTTATCACTTAATCGCTCCTCGCGGATGGAACGATCCATGATCTACACTCAAGAGCAAAAGTTTCGGGTACACTTTGTATAGAATTTCAGTACAAACTGTACCCAAAACTTGCTCTTGAGTGTACATGAATGAATACTATCTCATCTACACTACCTACCTACGTGTCGTAAGATGTCGCGTTTAGGTTTATTTCGTCCCTATTCCCATTTTGACAACATCCCAGCTCGCCCAAAACCCATTTTGTCCAGTGTCGCATCTTACCCGCTTTCCCAACTCGTCACTATCTCAACTCGTCCACGTTCCCAACTCGTCAATGTCTCAACTCGTTCACTTTCCCAACTCGTCACTATCTCAACTCATCCACGTTCCCAACTCGTCAATGTTTCAACTCGTTCACTTTCCCAACTCGTCACTCAACTCGTCCACTATCCCAACTCGTCACTATTAAAACCACCTAAGTTCGACATGGCCAGTACCTACCTCTACCTACTACTGACTTTTAGATAATAATAAGTTGGTAGGTAATAGTAATAAAGTTATACCTACATTGTCTTTTCACGTCTTGTATAGAAACTGGATAATTATTATAAAATTTAGGCTGCCTCTCCACTGAAACGGAGCGGAGAGGAGCGGAGACGTGCGGGAATCGACCAATCACATTTAGTGACAATCACATCTCCACTCCGCCTCAGTGGAAACACATGCCTACTTTCACAGCTCCGGCAGTGAAGAGGCAGCCTTAAGGTCGAGTTAGAAATGTAGACAATACAAGAAGCGGACGATTTGGGAATGTTGACAGGATAGGAAGTGGACGATTTGAGAATGTTGACAGGATAGGAAGTGGACGATTTGGGAATGTTGACACGATAGGAATTGGACGATTTGGGAATGTTGACAGGATAGGAAGTGGACGATTTGGGAATGTTGACAGGATAGGAAGTGGACGATTTGGGAATGTTGACAGGGTAGGAAGTGGACGATTTGGGAATCGAATGTGGATGAAATGGGATTTTGGGCGAGCTGGGATGCTGTCAAAATGGGAATAGGGACGAAATAAACCTAAACGAGATGACGTACCTAAGAAGCGGAAGAGATCGCTCTTTAAGACCGCCTGTTATTTTACCTCTGTGTATGATTGTGTACCTGCTTTATCTGTGTGAGAACGGCAATAAAGAGTAATTGTATTGTACCTAACGTATAGGCATGTTTCCCAGTGAGCAGCGCCGCCCGCGAGGGTGTACAAGCGCAGTGGGCGTAGAAGCGGTCCAGCACGACGCCGCTGCGCGCGAGCAAGTCTATGTTCGGCGTGCGCACCTGCTCCGAGCCGCGGAAACTCACGTCGTCCCAACCCTGCACATGAATTCGCGCAACATCATCTTTCACCAACCTATAGCCTTGATCACACGAGATAAATCATCATTTTAAACTACCAAGGGCTCAAAATCTCTCTCAACTAGCATAAACAGTTCATAAAACTGTAACCCGACTACGGAAAAGTAACTGAAAAGAAATGTTTCTTTTTTCATACAAAAGGCAGCTTATAACCTATATCACCCGGAGCCTAATTTTGAATCGATTGACACCTCATTTATCAAAATCGGTTCAGATCTTAAACGCTATGATGAATAGACCGGGCACTATTTGTAGCAGGGCTGTAAGTCACACCGGAGAATTATGGCATTGTATATGCTAGGTACCTCCTACTTCTTTTTTCATCGGCTATCGAAAAATACAAGAATGTTTGTGTAACAAATCGTTCAACTGTCGTAGTTTATCCGAAACGTTCGATTAACGACCACGCGATTGGGTCGCCGGTACCAGCGCTATGACCATAATTTTCCTTTTCGTCACGTAATTAGACCCCTTCGGAAGATACTTGGTACAAATGACCGGAAAAATAGGCTGCTAAAACTTCATTTCGGCTCTGCCGTAGCTCGTAGTCGGGCAAAAATAGCAACTTAAATTCGGATGGATAATTTCGCATTTCTACAATTGATTCAAATTATTTAGTAACACTAACTACTATTACTTACCAAGTCATCTGCTAATATATAAACGATATTCGGCTTGACTACTCCACTTTGAATTCCGTGACACATCACTATTATTAGAATTAGAGTACATTTACATTGGAAACACCACTCCATGTTTAAACACTCCATGTTTGTGTGAGAAGCCAACCGATATGCGAGTCGAATGTGGAGATAATGTCTATGCCGATATCGTGTTTAAGTATAAATAACTAGATTGTGTAGGTACAGTCGACCACAAGGAGATATATCCATTTTTTTCCGATAGAACACTTTTCGCTTCCCAAAAATGTCGATTCCGACCGAAATAGTTTTTTCAAATACCATTTTTTGCTAAATGTGTTACTTACGGGAAGTGATCCCCAGAATATACTTTTCCCGGAGGGAAATAGGAGAAAGATATAAACCGTTTCCAAACCGTAAGCCTACCCATAATAATCGTTTCTTAAATAAATATAAATAACTCCTCATATAATCATACCTTCATATAATATAAATTTATAATTACCTTTGCCAGAACGTCTTCTACTTAATACGTATAGGTACATTATACTAATTTTCAAAATGTTTTTACGACACTACCTTGTTTAAATGCACAGGCGACACGAGGGGCTGCTAGTCGGCGATATGGCGTCTCCATCCATAGTCGCTTGTCGCTTCGCCGAACCTTTCATAAACAAGGCCTGACATTCTAACATCGAAAAAAAACAATAACGATTTTATTTCTGACTGGTTTGCCTTTCGGGTATTTAAAGAGGCCCGGTAAATAGAAAACCAGTTTTTTTAGATGTTTGGATGTTTGTTACTCAATCACGCTTAAACGGCTCATCCGCTTTGGATGAAATTTTGCACGAAAATAGTTTATAGCCTGGATTAAAATATAGCATTGTTTTTATCCCGGATCCACGCAGACGAAGTCGCGGGCGGAAGCTAGTAGATTAATAAATGAAACACATTATGATTTTTTCTTACTCTATATCACATATATTTTAGGAAACCAATCAATTACGTCTCCATTGATTGTACAAACAACGCAGAGGTGGTGACAGTAAAAACCTGGCTAGTGACATAAATCAAACAAAGACCTATCAATATAGTTGGCATCACTTCGGTATATTCTCAAACCGCGATTAGAATGGGAATGGGGGAGACAGTTTTGTCATTGGTACATATAATGTCGAGGTTTTAATACCTAATAGTTTATATCTCTACTTTTTAGGGTTCCGGACCAAAAAGGTAAAAACGGAACCCTTATGTGCGACTCCGTTCGTCTGTCTGTCTGTCACAAAGTTAAATATCTCAGGAACTACTCTAATGCTATCAATTTGAAATTTGGAATAGTTGTAAACAAAGCTAATCCAGGTGTATGGAACATACAAAATATCCAGATATATTTTTATTTTCTATAAAAAAGGACGGATAATGGGGGGGCAAAAAAGGGCCATTTTTAAACACGGAATTGCGTATAGACATATCTACTTACCTCTTTTTTTATATTACATCATTGGGCTTTTTTTACAACTCTATTGTCTTTTCCGTTTGTCTACTATCGGTTGTGTTATGTACAGTCGCGAACTTTAATTTGGGACCCACCTAAGGTGGAATATCGTATAGCACACTGAAGACATTTAGAGCTAATATTTTAACCTTTTCAACGTTCTGTCAAAGAGAAAAGTTGTCAACCACACGCCAAATCAACAAGACATTTAGTGCGGTGTTAAACCTTATATCAATGCAAGAAGGTTGCTATCGCGCTGGGCTCCTTGACGCATATATCAGTCGTTGGCGTTAAACCTGCGGTGCGGACATATGCGTCCTTGGCGTCGAAAAGATTAAAAGGAGTATCATACATTTGCCATAAGTAGACAACTGACGTTTATACGTGTCTAGGGGCAACCGCTCAGTGACGTCAACCGGGCGGAGAAAAACGATCATATACGATTTTTTCCGACTAATTGTCACTCGTCTTTTTTGACCCTGTCTCTCCGGCTATATTTGTTATGATGGCTTTTTCTGGCAAAGAGGTTATCAATTCAAGGGCCCATTCGATAAGACATTTAATTGGCTTATCTTGACACTTCACCACTATTATTGAACTGAAGTTGTCGACCTTATTGCATTGTGAATGTTCTAACAACATTTGAAGGAAATGGGTCCCAATCCCGAGTTAAAGTTCGTGAATGTACCTGTATGAGTTATATCATTATATTTTCTGTAAGTCAGCCACTTTGTTTAAGTCTTTGTGCAATATGTTTTATCGTCACGTTTTACGGCGAAAATGTACTGTTAATGGATAAAATCTATCGTGCTAATAGGACCTCTGTACACATATAAATACGACAAAATTTAAAATATGAACTGAGAGCTATTCCAGTCCCAAACTCATCGCGATTAAATAATACTTATACTTACATATATTTCGATAAATAAATTTACAACAGTTTACTGTTTTATTTATAAAACAGAACACATTAATTTGTATAACATGATACCTACGTGTTATTAATTCACAAAAGCTGGCGTGAATGAAAGGAATCATAGAATCTATATACGTGTATGCCAAAATGGTCATAAAAAAGCTTGTAAAAAGGACGACACTCTCACATTGAAAGATAAAGTTTGTGCCTTTCATTATCTTCGCGCCAGCATCTGAACATGTACGCTTACTTAAAGTATTATAATTACAGAATGCTTCTTAAAATGCACAAAAAATTTCTAATGCCCACCGTCCCGTTGCAGTTAACTACTACGGCTACTGTTGTAGTGTTACTCGTACTGCTGGCGTTTTGTTCAGTCTTTGTTAAATTTAGCTCTCCTGTCAAGCTAGCAGTGATGTTGGCAGCCTGGTTGACCCAGGGTGTCCAGACATAGTTGAAGTTAGCTGGGTCAGCCTGCGACTGCAAGTTCGCTGAGCCTCGTCGCAACTGTGATGCCCAAATAGCCCGAAGTCTGCTGGTTAGCAATGCCGCTATATTATTTGCTTGGCTCCACAAGTCGTGACGCTCCGTCGGATCTCGTGCGATATTGAACAGGCAACCTCGAGCTGAAACAAATTCGAACACATTTGAGTCGTGTGACTAACGAGAAAGTGGCGGTTGTGTCATAACATAACCGTTGCGTTGCGACAGTTTGCGGAGCAAATTTCGGAACATGCTATTGACGAAAACGCAACCGTCCATTGCTAAGTGATGTAGTGGCATTGTCAAGTCTGTCAATGGTTTAGACTGTATTACCTAGCAACGATTACGGACAATACAGCATGACCATTTAGTTGTTCACGACTAATCAAATGTATTTTGCGTAATCCATCGGTTCCAAACCGGGGGCAATTATCCCCGTGGGGGTAAAACAGCTATTCTTTGGGGGTAACTGGGATAATATTTAATATGGATGATAGTTTCCCTAACAGGTCACGGGGGTATTGATATTGAATAAATAGGTTAGGAAGGATTGAGATTACGCCGTAATCAATAGATAATCTTCTATTTAGGCCAAGGACCTATAAAAAACTTACATCATTTAGAAGTTTTCCCTAGGTTAGAAATATAAATTTACTGCCCCGGAGGTACAGTAAAATAGGACTAGGTACAGTTATACTAAGCAAAAATACTCACTAGGTGTAGGCTCGCAGGGTTGCGGGTCCATCACCCTGTCCAGTTGTACAATAGACGTAGCTCTTCTCATAGCTTGCACTTCATCAGAGTCCAGGTACATGCCCAAAGTCTCGAGCGCTCTCGCTGCGTCGCAAGTTCTCAATATAGGGAAGTACTCCGGCGGTTGCTGTTTATTTACCAAGAACTCCGCCCCGTAGTAACCATTGCTCACGCCTGTGACATTTCCGACTACAATTTTATAGTCACCAGCTCTGTATGCAGCATAAACGTTACTATCGCTGTCTTCGATTGTTATTAGCAACTCTCGACGACTGGATTCGCCGTCTTGTATTATGGAGTCCCATTGGTTCACGCCGTCGATTTCTTTACCAGCGACTCCCCCTGCGGCAGCTATCAACGTCGGCATCCAGTCAGTGATGTGCATCAGGCCGGTCCAGACTCTAGGTCTAAAAGAGGAGTGCCATATAAAAGCCGGCACTCTGACTCCTCCTTCCCACGGTGTGTATTTCTTCCCTCTAAAAGGCAAATTGATGCCCCAATTGTTGTACATTCCATTTGTGGGCGCACCGTTATCTGACGCGAACACTATAATTGTGTCGTCAAGAATGTTTCTTTCAGCTAGAGCCTTAACAACTAACCCAATACTGCGATCCAAATGCGTAACTACCTCTGAAAATACAAGAGTTAACATGTTTATGTTTTGACTTATGTCAGTTACCTATGATTGGAATCAAAGTACGTAATTGCGGAAGGAGGATGCGAATGCAATACTTAGAAGGCCATAAGCCGTGTACCGGCCCGGGGCATGCTACGACATGGCGTGAAGCATATAATTATACAACACTTACCAGCATACAATCTTCGGTCGGAGCTGGCAATGTGTCCATTCTTGACGGAGGAGTAGAGCGGCGGCTGCAGCGACGCGCCAGGGTTGCCGGCGTGCGGCGCGTTGTGCGCCATGTGCAGGAACAGGGGCTGCGACGTGTTGTGTTTGTTTATCACTGGAATATCGACCACCAATTACTATCTGCTCAAAGAATGAGCAGCGCTTTGAAGTTTATTACAGACGTCTTTTGCTTTCAGGTAATTTAAAATTATTCGTGTAGTCTGCAATATAACTGCATAGTGAGCAGCCCTCAGAACTTAGAATAAAATAATGATAGATAATTAGTCCGAGTTGAATAGTTGAATACTTATTTTTTGTTTGTATTACAGTCTTGTCTACGCCAGGATAACCTGCACAACCATGCAGCGGCGTCTTATTTCATAGCCATTTACAACAGAATAAAAAAGATAAGTGATATCAATTGTTAATTTCCTTACAATAACAATTTATCAAATTACAAACGACATACCTACGATAATACAGTAGTTACGAGTAAGAGTAGTATTTTGTCTGAAAAACCCTATTATAAAGGGGGAACATGCAACAAACCCGCCCAGAAAATAACTTCCACGCCGCATCACTGATTATTTGCCGGTTCGTAATTTTTTTCTCATTACTCAGAGTGGATTCCTCCGCCTGAGCTGAAGCTCCGCACAATCGAAATTGTTTATACTTTACATATTATTTACCTCGTAACGCTCTGTCTGTGAGTGCATCAACTATGTAGCGTGTTTCGGATTCCTGTGGAATATCGTTGTCAAAGAGATCCATACCGAACATCATTCTTCCATTAGGCCACTAAAAAATAAACAAAGTGCATAAAGATCACAAAAATAATCCAGTTCAGAATACAACAAACCATAAAAAGCTTTACTTAATACAGTTCACCGTGTACAGTGGTTCGTTTGATCAAAGGATCCATCCATTTAGTTTAAAATATATGGCATTTTAACCCACACTTGTATTTACAGTGACCTATCCAAAGAAAAAGTGACATTCATAATCATCCTCATATTCAAAAGTGAAAGACCAAAAATATTTCATGGCATAATTATTTGTTAGCCCACATAGTGATGGCAAGAAATTTAACTAGACTATAAATAAAACTCGGATATTGTGTCTTAGGTCTTATTACGGATAAATCAATTTATTCCATAACAATATAAACGTAGAATAAGTGCCTATGCACTCACCGTTCAGAAAATCGAACCTTTTCATTGGTTTTTAGCTAATGTAACACGTAGAGAAAGGGTACGATCAAATTCACATTGGTATCAATTGAAAGCACCTTTAAATTATCATTTATCACCTGTTGCCATAAGTAGGGTCGAGAGTGGTGCCCGCTTCCAGTGGCCCGTTTCATGACAAGATACAATTTTACAAGTCTAAATTGGCAATTATGCGGCGCTTGACCAATAACGTCAGGCCATTTGACTTGTGTTGCCTGTTTAGACTTATACAATTGTAACTTGTAGCTTTATGAAACCGGCGACAGCGGTGATCTTTTTGACAGTGAGTGTATGTTATTGGTATTATGGACGAACAAGTTTAAAAAATAATGTCTGTTATGAAGTTACTGCCAGCACCTTACCTCGTCAATTTTATTGTAGGTGTAGTAATCTATAGCGCCACCTCGTATTCCGTAGTGAGAGTCATAGCCCCTATTCGTGGGCAGGTACTCGTTTCTGGACATACCAACATGCCATTTGCCTACGAGGTGGGTGGCGTAGCCTAACTCCTTCATATAGGAAGGCAGCAGTCGTTCCGTGAGCGGTATGCCTCGGTCTTCTGAGTTGAATAAAGGTGCACCGTGCATGCCTGGAATGAAATAACACCTCTAGTTAACACGGCTAGGTATAGGCTAGACAAGGACAAGGTATTGGTAAATGTATAAAGGCCCCCCACTCAATTGGCCATCATGGCCGTAGGACAGGACGCAGTTATATGCGTTGAAATGGGATGAAAGTAGGTCTTTCGCCCCCTTTAACGCATAGTGGCTTCCTGTATGATGGACCATTCCGAAGAGCAGCCTTAACTGGCCTTGTATAAAAGAATCAATATTGATTCTCTTATAGTGATATGGTGCGAAAATAACCCGTTTAGTCTTATTAGTTTGAGATTTTGATAATTTTTATAATCACTTCAATTATTTAACTGGTAAAAAAAACATAAAATAATAATGATACCAAACAATTAATTACAGTATATCGACGTTTAAAAAATCCTTTTTCGATATAGTAGGGTCTGACCAGTGAGTCGTTTCGTTCAAAAGCGTGTGACATGACTCGCTGCACGCTGGTCAGATTCTACCATCTCTACTGTTGCCGGATTTTACTGCCCCATTTGTCACTTTGGTTGAGGGTAAGTGTCTATAAATAGTCGACTCCGATTGGATAATTTACTTTAAAAACAAAGTTTAAACCGACTTCAATTCAGTGCTTCGCCAAGACACATACTAGTAGGTACATGAAAATTTCCACATTTCTTTTCCAATTATCACATTAACTGTTTTCCGATTCCGAGACCTAATGCGTTGATTATTACAGAAAAACCAGAGTGGCTATTCGTGGGCTGATAATATTTTAGGAGTTCCGTCGATTCCTCAAGGATCTCAGAATTAAGACACTTTATTAGTTGCTACTTCAAGGGCATCATTCAGAATCGTTGACCTACTTTACATCCTTGAGGAGTTGTATAAGTCATATATGGTCTTCATCATCAGTTCCACTTTACCAAAATTGCGATTTCCGAATATATATACGAGTTATAATAGAAAATACCGAAATCACTACACACGTGCCTATAAAATTTGAGCGTTGCTCTCAATGTCTCAATTTACCTGGGATCCCATCATCAGATCCTGACTTGATGACAATGGGACCATCTCGGAGTATACTGTCTCGAATAAAAAAAGGATTTTTAAATCGGTCCACAATTGACAGAGAAATCAGTGAATAATGAACAAACATAAAATATTTATAAATACATAATATATATAGTGAATACGGTGAATATATTATATATATACATACAGTGAAACTTAGAACCTTCTTATTTTTTTCAAGTCGGTTAAAAAGCTAAAAGAAAGACCTAAGTATAACTTCATGTGTTCTTAAAAGCCAAATCTTACTTGAGAGTTTTGCGTGTTAGTTTCCATATTTAATAACTATTTACCAAGTCTCATGGGATATTTCCCAGTGAGAAGCGCGGTGCGGGCCGGCGTACAGATCGGTTCGCTGTAATACTGCTGCAGGATGACTCCCTGGTACGCCAGGTTGTCGATGTTCGGCGTCAGGATCTGGTTCGAGCCGTGGAAAGACACATCGTTCCAACCCTGGAATCATAGACAAATATCATCACTTTCAAACAAAAATATACTCAGACTGCATGCTGAATGCCAGCGGGCAACGGGTGTAACGTTGTCGTTATATAGGTACCTATATAACATCATTATTATTAATATTATTAGTAAAAACAAATATATATAATACTTAAAACAAATGTTATAATCAAATATTTACTAATGTATAACCTTAAAACTATATACTAAAGTTAAAATATAACATGAATTTATCGGCGTCACCTTAGCGCTCACGCGAAGAGCAGTTTTAGTGCCCTAGTTCTTATCTAGGTAGTTAAGGAATGCATATTTGCGCATCGCCTTCGCGAATTTTTCCCAATTCTACAGATGTATAATTCTACAGATTCCCATGTCTACAGATTCCCAATTCTACAGATTCTCATGTCTACAGATTCCCAATTCTACAGATTCTCATATCTACATATTCCCGATCCTACAGATTCTCATGTCTACAGATTCCCAATTCTACAGATTCTCATGTCTACAGATTCCCAATTCTACAAATTTTCATGTCTACAGATTCCCGATTCTACAGATTCACACCTTAAGGGTCTTCTACGGCAATCGAGGGTCGGGAATGTAAGAGAATTATATAGAAAACGACGTTCCACCTTGAAAAAATCACACTTGTATGTGTCTATATTTTGCGATAGTTATACTAGAATTGGGAATCCGTAGAATTGAGAATCTGTAGAATTGGGAATCTGTAGAATTAGGAATCTGTAGAATTGGCAATCTGTAGAATTGAGAATCTGTAGAATTGGTAATCTGTAGAATTGGGAATCTATAGAATCAGAAATATGTAGAATTGGGAATATGTAGAATTGGGAATCCGTAGAATTGGGAATCTGTAGAATTGGAAATCTGTAGGATTGCAAATCTGTACTAGAAATCTGTAGAATTGGGAAAAATTCGCCTTCGCTACACTCCCGTCCCGACCTGCTGCCGGTTTGAACGCACGTCACAAATTATTCGGTCTCTGATACGTGAAGACATTTAATTGTTATATACGTAACCGAAGTTAATAGTGATCGTCACTAAACGTTCCTCGAGTTTTATTAACAATAATTAAAATGTTCGTCGCGAGTGTTGTTCAACCCCAATTTGGGTAAGTGGTACATTATAATACCGCTTTTCGAACTGTAGTAATTAACTATTTTAGGCATTAGTTTAACTGCTTGATGCTTCTGCTTCCTTTAAATTCACCAGTGATATTGCACCATCATACAAAACATTCGATATTCAAGTCCATACCCTTATTTTGTGACCATTTAATTTTTATAAGCGATTGGCATCCACGCAAATTGTAATCTCTGCTTCTGGTTGTGAACATCACTAATTCACTGCTACATTTAGGCACTTTCTTTTCTTTCGCCGCTCGATATGATACTCACAAATGGCATCAGCCCTGCTAGCATAACTTGACTCTCGACTCTACTCGCGCACGAGATAGACTGTCCGTCACTTTCTGATTAATGCTGTCAAAAAGTGACAGATAGTCTATCACGCGCGCGAGTAGAGTAGAGAGTCAAGTTATGCTAGCAGGGCTGGACCCCTTTTCTAATACGTTTTGGACGGCGCGTTCCAGGGTCCAAAGTTCGGGCTTCTGAATAGGGTGGAGGATCCACCGCAGCCATTGCCTACACCAACGTTACCTACGTCGCCACGAGGCAGAGGATGACACCTTTCACCATCTACGACCTCTGCGGGACGCTGCAGGGATACATCACGTCCGCGAGCACCAGCTACGTCACGCACCCCCAGGCGAGGGTACCTAATCCGTTTAGTTTTTAACCTTACGACCCTAACTTTTTAAACATACTTTTAGTTTTTTTTTAATTATACATTTTATTGCACGAATCTTTGCTTTGTCTCCTTATTTGAAATCTCGTCGTTTAGCAAACCCTATTAGGAACTCAAAGACTTATAAACGTGACACGGGGCGACAAGCGGGTGTTGATATATTTTTACAAGCTTTTATTTAACTTGCAATGTAATTGTATGTAACTTCGTTCGGGTGGAATCTTGCAGGTTAAATTTGACCAAATTCCCGGAGTCCAATCAAGTTGAAATTTAGTACAATTATGTAAGTCGGATGACAATGCAATACTATGGTACCATAAACCTGGTCTGATGATGGAGACGGAAGGTGGCCGTAGGAACTCCTTAATTATACAGGATCAACAGCAATGACTAAAAAGTAAAAAATAAATTAAAAGTAAAAAAACTTTTTTAAAAAACAAGCTTTAATTTTAATGCGCTAAAAAGAATAAAATATACTTTTCCTTTAAAACTTTTAGATTTAGGTAAAGAAAAGAGTAAGATGCTCACTTGAAACTGGGTGAGCGCAAGAGTGTTATAAGACTCTCAGCTAACACCTTAACCGTTACTACGGTGTTTGTAGAGCGTTGGTCAACACTATAGGTGTCATATAACACTGCTCTACAGGCTTTCTAACACCTTTAACTGTAATACGTGGGCCTCTTTCGTGGTTATAAGGGTGTTAGAGCATGCTATAACACATTTTTTATAGGCATTCTTAACACCTTAACACTTGGCTGGAACCGATATAAGAATGATATAAGGGTTATTTTAACGCTAGTAGTAGCTACACTCAAGCAAAAGTTTTGGGTACAGTTTGTACTGAAATTCTATACAAAGTGTACTATTTACCGAAACTTTTGCTCTTGAGTGTAGTTGGGTACCTACCCTTAATAAATAATTATCTTGTCCAATTTAATTACTTCGATATCAGGGGCAACTTAATTATTTTCATTCTAACCACGGCCTCATCATCTAGGATCAAGGTTAAAAACTTACTGGTTTTAACAATTCCAAATAGTCATGTAATTCTATCGAAAAAACATTTTTTACTAAATCACTCCAACGCGTGACGACACAGGTAACTGGCTAGTTTCGAACCTTATTATAATGAGACAAGGTCTACTAATGGTAGTATACCGTGTTGCTGTTTGTACATACTCGTAAGACACTTTTCACACTTGCATTTACGTGCACGTTACACAATTATTAAGTGAACTCATTCCTTGATCAAAGACATTGTAGAAAATGCGAACATGAAATCGCATAAGTAACTTACGTTCAACGTTAGGGGTCATTTCCAAGGACATACATTTGCGTCATTTCGCCAAAATTCGGGCATAGTCAGTCATGAGTCAGGCTTGGCCTTACGTTTAAACGTTTCTGTTATGGTGCACTTTCATATAAACGTTTTTTAGGCAAATTTGATAAACCACAAAACATTTTCACATTGTTCTTATTATACTTATTTTACCTACCTACTTAGTCAGCAGCAATACAGTTGAACAAGTATGTCAATTATTGTGTCAAAGATTGGGACGTTCACCTTATATTTTTGCTCTAAGATCGATTTTGTATAAGAATTCTAAAACGGTAAAATAAATAAATAAATATTTTGCGGACAATCTTACACAAATCGATCTAGTCCCAAACTAAGCAAAGCTTAAAAATAAAATAATTAATAAATAAGGTAAAATTGAAGTATTATTCTAGGACGATGTTATGAATTTTGTCAATCTTGCACTATCTTGTAAATGTAATGTGATTGACTAAATGAAACAAGTAAGTTTCTGACAAAAAAATCATTTTTGGTACAAGCTTTTATTGCCGACTGTACTTTTCTGTATACCGTCATCAACTAGGTACTATTCTAACAAATCCAAACTCAACGGAGTTACGTCTGTTAAGTCCTGAATTTCGATGGCCTCCTTCTGTCGCCATCGTCAGATCAGCTCGATGGTACCATAATATTGAATTGTCGTGCAAACTATACTTAAACCCAAAGTTTCAGCTCAATCGGTTGAAGATATATCTTCTGCTTCAAAATTGAGTTGCAAGATTCCGAACAAACATAGTTACATACCTACATTGCAAGCTTGTAATATAAAAATAATTTACAATGCACTTGCTCTGAAAGTGCGCTTTTATATGGTTCAACATAAACACGGGAACTCGTCTATGCCCGAACGGCGAAGCGGCGCGGGGCGGGGCCGTGCGGGAATAGATTTCGGACCAATATTCCCACACACGTGCGAGAATGAGATTGCATGACAGTTAAAATTTCACCTTTTATTTATATATTTTTATTTTCTTGCATGATGCATTGTAAAATGTTGTATGACACACGTGCGGATAGGTAATTCCCAAGTCGTGTCACTCGTTGGGATTTACTTTCCGCACTTGTATCATAAATAACTATTGTTTTGTAACTAATCAAATAGGTCCGAACTACGTTTGCATGGAAGACAACTAGAAACGTTCCCTCTTGATAGCAGTTAGAATGCTCTGCACTGCATTGCACTCATTGTTGCGCATGCGCAGCAGCCGCGTGTTGCGCAACCCGCTAATTACCGGTTAAACGGCAGAGTGTCCTTGGCCTCGCATCCTTAGAGCTTACACCGGTTTTCCGGTCAATAGTATTCAATGTTTTCAAACAGTACATTTTTAGGGAAACTGTGGTATTTATGTCGGTGGTAGTATTCGGCAAATTGGAATCACTTTTGTACCTATTTGTTGCGTGCGTTTCTTCTAACACATTCATTATGCTCGGCAAAAACAAAACTGATTCCAATTAAAACTTTTCATGACCTTTCCTTGGTTTTTGGGTCAATAATGTTTTGTTACGGTATTTTATGGGGTTCATATGTAGGTAGGTATCTATCTCCGTAAACTCTAGTAAGTTTCAGTGAACCTTTTTGACAGCAATATAAATAGGTAGTACGACAAAATATTATGAATTTATATATTTTCAAGTTAACAGGAGTCAAAGATGCGATGAGATAAATGGATAATTAAAAATTATACGTGCCAGTCGGTCTGCCCTTCAGGCTTGAACCTGAATACATTACTCAACGTCCACAGTACTTTCTCAAAGTACGAAATGCACGTAATATCCCTTCCCGACCAGTTACATTCACCCCGTTAACCTTGCATGCATATGGGTCATGGTGAGCTTTAATACCCTAAAAGTAAATCAATTGCGCGCCCTTTGTACATTTTTTTGCGTTACATTACAGGGAATCCACAGAATACGTACGTCCTTACAGAAGGTCCTCTAACAAAACGGATATCACCTAAAAAATCTAATCATGCCATACCACTCGCACGCGTTTGCCGCATAGCTCGTGCTCTTTCGTTCCTAGCGCGGGTATACCGACCCTCGGAGGTGCGCAAGATCAAAGTTTAGCTGAAGCGGCATAAGGAAGACCAGCCCTGCTAGCATAACTTGACTCTCCACTCTACTCGCGCGCGTGATAGACTATCTGTCACTTTTTGACAGCATTAATCAGAAAGTGACGGACAGTCTATCTCGCGGGCGAGTAGAGTCGAGAGTCAAGTTATGCTAGAAGGGCTGCACGGCTATCGCAAGACGGCGCGCCAGCTCTCTCGATTTTTCTCGCACTATACCTCTCTTTCTAAGTCTTCTAATAAGAAAGAGACGGATAGTGCGAGAAAAATCGAGAGAGATCGCGCGCCATCTTTTGATTGCCGTGCTGGGCCGTATTTAATAAACATTACAATCCTACAATTTTGTAAAAAAGTGACATATTTGTTAAGTTTCACTAACTAAAACTTAGGCAAATATGATTTTCACTTTTATACAAAGCTGTAGGATTGTAATGTTTATTAAACACGGCCCTGGTATAGCGTACGTACTGACCATGTCATCTACCATGATGAACACGACGTGGGGAGGCCGAGTGTCCGCGGAAGCGGTCACTAGCACCAACGGCAGCCACCATAGCCTCCTGAAAATGTCAATAGAAAGACTGAGTTAATATCAGGTTTACATCATACAGCGGTAGATAACAGTTGGGTTACAGCGAGGTGACTTCGCTCAATATTATTTGGGGCAGCGCAACTAGAGTTTTACCTCGATCTTACAGGAAGACCCCACGGTCCGGCTACCCATAACAACACTACCTTGTTCTAGAGGTATGTGCTGTTGTGTTCCTGGTATGTATAATGTAAAGTCGCCAGACGCTACTTTTTCAATTATTAACCTTTTAATTATTCATAAATTTTGCATAATAATTTCAAAAAAATCAATAAAAGTTGTTTAATCTGTTTAACATCCAATTATAGGTAAATACTGTTATCTTAAATGTAGGTATTTATATATTTTTACGAGACTTAATTGAACTGAAATAAAAATCCCCTAATAAGGCCCACTGTATGTATCCCTAACTTAAAGTAGGTACGTCAAAAAAAATGTTTGAATAAAGCATCGATTTATAAATAAATATCATGATACAGGCTGATATAAAAAAATCTAATTTAAAAAGATACTTATAGCAATTTTCATACTCCTAAAGCACAGCTATAATTTTGGGATGTGTACAATATTTGATTAAATAAATTTAATTAAAAAGTGTATTTTACGACTAAGTTCTAGACGATAGTAATGTTTAAATGTTGATTGAACGATTATTTTAATCAATTTATAACGGGCCTTATTAGGCGACCTGGAGCCTAAGATGGCCTACTAGCAAAATATTTTTGTAAATAGGGTTTTTTTTCTGTTGTAACGCAAATAGCATTAAAGTTTTTTTTTAATTTTGTTCGTTAAATAAATCATTAGGTGCCCTATGAATCTTTCCTTTATTAATCACACTGTAATTATTTTACAAGGCTTTGAAATTAAAGTGGCATCATAGGCGACGATATACCTTATAGGTATAAGTGCAGTGGTCTCGTTTATCGCTTGACAAATAACAATACAAATGAATTTAATCCTAGTTGTTGTTTTTGACAGCATTCAATTGAGAGCTTAGTTTTTTCAGTCTAGTTACCCACTCACATGACAAGGTAATCCAAATACCTAAGGACTAAGTCTCCCTTGTTTGGAATGGAAGTTCAGATGGCAGTCGCTTTGACATATATTATAACTAATGCCGACTTAGCCGAAAAAAGAAATAATAACAAAACTAAAAAATTCTGCGACTTCATAAAAAAGTAAGTGATTATAAATAAATATTTTAAGTAGATACCTATAACTACTTATACTTACTCACATGGAAACGAGTTGATATGCAAACGATCCTATATGTTTTGCAAGATTAAGAGTTCGCAGTAAGCTAGGTTCTCCATACAAACGTACTTACGCTCTCATTTTAAAACGACTAGCTAGTTTGCTCTGAAACTTAGAATAAGTTAAGGTTTAACCAGGTCTGTAATTAGTTTATGTAGCTTCAGACGCCATAGTAAAAAATACAGCGAATTTAAGTTTTTCATACAAAACTTGTTTTTTCTGTATGTTGTTTGTTTTATAAACTGGAGCCATATAAACTAATTACAGACCTATGCGAAGTTCCATACAATCCAACACGTAGTTTTAAAATGATAACGAAACTCCATTTGTATGGGAAGGTGAAATTCGGCCGAGCTTGCCGCGGACTCTTAAGTGTACATTCATTTAAGTAATGGTTCGTTAAATTGCAGACGTGTTATGTAGATTAGATATGTGGCTCTTACATGTTATTTGTAATCCTTAATTAGTGACAATAATAAACTCATTATACTTATAAATTCAGGTGTAGGTAGGCGACTTACAAATATTCTGAATAATTGTCTACAAATAATACTTAGGTCATCTAGCCTGCGTGACCTAACCGAAGATGTGCGAAGATGTGCGAAGATGACCGGAAGGCGCGGCGTGGGTAGGCCCCCCACAAGGTGGACTGATGACCTTGTAAAGGTCGCGGGAGTCCGCTAGATGCGGGTGGCGCAGGACCGGTCACTTTATCACTCTTTGGGGGAGGTCTATGTCCAGCAGTGGACGTTTTTCGGCTAATATGATGATGAATACTTAGGTAAACCTGAACGTAACTAAGGTACGAGTACTTCACTCAAAAATATATGAATACTGTTCTGATAACGGCAAGACACATTAAGTTGACAAAGCGCTGTTATCATGAGTTTAAGGCTGTTCGAGAGTAGCAGCCATAGCTCCTGAGGATGTGTTCTGATAGCGGCAAGACACTTTCAAGTTGTCAAAGCGCTGTTATCATTAATGGTGAATCCTCTGGAACATTCAAATATGGTGTCCAAAACGCATGTAATTCGCCTAGAGTCGGAAGAACGCATATACACTCACCGGCAGAAAATTTGGCCCAAAAACTTTTCGTGATTTCAAACTAAAAATTGAACAAATTAAATAATGTTTTTCTGCATAGTAAACTATTTCTAATTTGGGCCGATATTTCTGCCGGTGAGTAGATAAGAAGCTATGTTGATCGCTTTCTATCAAATTGATTGTACGCTTGTTTGTTAGGTACCATTATTGTATAAAGAAAGTGGCAGACAAATTAAAGTTAAAGAATATCAATCACCCTACTAAAACTTTGAGAACAATTACTCCTTAGGTACTTAGTAATTTTCTATCTATATTTATTAAAGAAATAATACGGATTGAAACATTATGATTACAGCAACACGAGAAAGATAAGAAATGTGACATTTTACGACAATATTTTTTTATGTCACTTGAGTCAATATAATAAATTAAATAGTAGGTACCTATTCAAAACACAATACTTAAGTATGTAACGAACAAGCGAGCGAAGCGAATTTTCAATAGTAAATTTCGATGCTAGTGCGGAAAGTATGTGAATGATATTTCCGCACGTGTATCGAACAACGTTTTTAATACAGTTGCGAAAAAATAAGAAAAAAAAGTAAGTAAGGAATTCGAAACTTTTATACCTATTATTCATTCTGTAACATAAATACAGTTGAAAAATAATGAAGTTGTTCAAAAATATTTCTTTCAAATACAGTTCTATCTTATTATTATTTTTTATTGACATAATAATTAATAATTAATGGTACAATTTGTACAAGAAAAAGAAAAAAGCACTAGTTCGCGAAAACCAACTTTCCGTAAAGCTACGCTACGTAAAGAAGCACTTTTTGAGCAGCTGTATTAAAAAGAGAGTTTCTTGATATATAGCTCACAGAGCCACTAGTATTCAGTTAGTTAATTTATTATTAATTTTGCATGAATACGGATTAGTTTAATTAAGATCTCGGTAAGCATATTTATTACAAAAAATTGGAATACGAGTGGTATTGACCAATCGTATTTAATTATACAGGTAGAAAGTAAGTGCCTGCGATTTGGACACTACAATCGCATTTACTTTTATTTCTTTTTCGAGAGTGCTCGAAAGTCAAAAATCGGCCCCCTGGAAGCAGTAATAATCTACTATTGCATAGAAAAATAACTACTTACCAACTTAAATCAAATAAACGAATTAGCATTTTTTATTTTTAAAAAACTGTTGTAGCACAATCACGACACTTTTTACTAGAATATTAACTTGTTATCAGGCTCGCATCGTTTTCTTTTTTTTTCAATCTATTTA
This sequence comes from Epinotia nisella, assembly GCA_932294315.1. Lineage (NCBI taxonomy): Eukaryota > Metazoa > Arthropoda > Insecta > Lepidoptera > Tortricidae > Epinotia > Epinotia nisella. The sequence continues at coordinate 11,453,800 of OW028680.1, forward strand.
ATAGTAGTTTTTCAGCTGCACGCAAAAAGGCGGCCCGCGCGCGTTCAATCGAGTGCTTCGAGTGACATAAGCAGCTGAAGTGGCTTAGAGCCGATGAGGTTATACCACCGCCGCTGCCATTTCAACCAGCTGATTCAAAAAATATATCGCCCGATTTAATTTTGCTAAAGGATTAATTTTAAACCGACTTCCAAAAAAGGAGGCGATTGCAGAATTATGTTGTCATCTTAGCATTTCGTCATATTTGTAAATAGGTTTTAAAAATATTTCCAAATTTTCTCAATCTAGTCAAAAGATCTGCTGATGGAATGTAAGAGCGAATTATAATATTTAACAAGTACCATCAACTGAAGAAACTTGTCAAATATTATAATTACACGTAAGTATAGAAATGTATTTTAGGGTTCCGTACCTCAAAAGGAAAAAACGGAACCCTTATAGGATTGTTATCCGTCTGTCTGTGTGTCTCTGTCCCTTTATCTCGGGAACGCGTAGAGTGGGTATCGAGTTGAAAATACAACCATGTACTCAGGTCTGCAGTCCCTTGCAAAGCTGTGAAAAAATCAAACATCTAAGTCGACGTAAAAAAAAAGATCCAGCCGTTTATGCCGCAAAAAATGTATATTTTTGCACTCAAGGGAATCAAAATTTATAGGGTAGGTGCTTCCCGTTGACCTAGAACAGACCCCTCATAAAGATAGGTTCAAGGAAATGTGAGATCGAACACTGTGTAAATGGCTCTTTACGGTTCTTAAAATATATTTTTTTCCTGTAATTGGCTCTTTGGTTAGAAAGTTTGCCGACCCCTGACCTAGAACTATAAAATTTTGCAAGTAATATCGTCTTATACTACTTGTACAGGGAAAAATCAGAAAACTATACATTTGTAATTTTGTACGGAACCCTCGGTGGGCGAGTCCGACTCGCACTTGTCCGGTTTTTTCTAAAGTGACAATGCATTTACACTTAAAAGCATCTTTGCATTGGACCGGATTTGTGGAAGTGTCGTGGTGCCATACATTTTTAATTTAGTGATTAAGTATTTTGATGAGGTACTACGGTAGGTATTACTATTGATATATGATTTGGTGGTTTGTAGGTGGTAGAGGTAGTGTAGGTGTTTGTACAATAAAAGATGGAAAATTAATTTTATATTCATCTGCAACCCAACCGTATAGGTACTCGAACTCATTGATTGCGAATTGCGATACTCGGAGTTATCTGAAGCTGAGGCCCGCACTGCAAAGAAAACTGTTTTCCCACAATAGGTCCAAGGTTTCGTGCAGTGTAATTACTGGAGCCACCAGATCATTAATTTGCTGATAAAAGTAGCTTCACCTTGCAAATTACGCTGACGCCCATATTATTATCGCGACTAATTTGATGTTAATAGGCGCATTCGAATGCAGTATTTAGGCTTTTTTAGGTTCGACTTACAAACGTCGTATGCTAATAACAAGCATATATGAGCATGGGGTTTCAAAGTTCTGGAACCAAAATTAATAAATTACAGTTTGATAGAAAGCCCGGGTAACGTAACACGTAAATATCTATCTGTCTAGGTATATGTGTCATACTTTATTCCTTTGAATTTCCGCAAACCGGGATGGATTCTAATGAACGAGGTATCGATTAATTTGACAGAATCAAAACCTGTAATGGTTATAGGCTATAGGTTTGATTTTAAAAGAAATCAGTTAATTTCTTTTTTTTACTTAGAAACATATCATCGCGAGTCTTAATTCAGCCATGTATAAAAGAGATTGTACATCTTAGATTAAGGGTCTCATAGGAAAGCAATAGGTACGTGGGACACCGGAAGGGGCGGAAAAGCTCCTTGCTTAACAACTTGTTTTAAAATGAGGGTCGGCTTACCATAAACAACCTACTTAATTTGGGCGGGTAATTATTTGTTTGCCCCAAAGTCATATCAAATAGTCTAACAAACATTGAGATTTGTATAAAACCATCTCACTCGGTATTAGCATGGTTAGTCTGAGTTGTACACCTATTTTCGCGCCAGGACTCTGGTTGGCTGGAATCGTGGGCAAAAAAAAAACAAATGAGAAGTAGAACGTCGAGTAAATACTCGTAGTCTCTACACACGTAGAGTGAGTAAGGTACTGCCGTTTGGGCAAAATATTTTTCGTGAAAATGTTTGTCATCTACTTCCCAAAAAACTTATTGCAGTATATATCGCATTTTATTAATTTGGTCAAATAATCATTTGGCATCATTTTATTTCATTTTATTAGGCTAACGTTTTCCTTTGGCTAATATTATATTCCAAAAAAATGTTAGTTCAAATGGTCACTTCGCACACTCAACTTAATAGCATAATCTGCCTTAAGGGAGGTCTCAGTTAGGTTCGACGACGAGCGAAGCGAGGTGGAGTGTTCGGTAGGACAGCGACCATACAGGGCGCGAGCCGAGCGAGCGAAGCGAGCGTGCCGCGGTATAGCGGCCGGCGAAGCGCCGGAACCGACCTTTTTTAGTAATACTCACGTTACATAATATTATCTAAGTAAGTAAGTCAGTAAGCAAAAATAAAAGACACTACTTATACAGTCAGTAAAGAGTCTGCTAGAGTCGCCGGTCAAGCCCCTCCGACCGAGCGACCTTGGTATCGTTGTAGTTTGAAATTTTGCTGCAAACAACTGTCTACACGCTCGGTGCCGACCAAGGTCGCTCGGTCGGAGGGGCTTGACCGGCGACTCTAGCAGACTCTTTAGACTCAATGTTTATAGGTGCTGATTGTTATATTATAATGAGTATTATAGATTGAGATCGTTATACAAATTGATGTTCTTTCCGCAGTGCAATATACATACATTATTTAACTAAATGATACATGGTACTTAAAGTAAAACACGACCAAGTAGCTATTTGTTAAACAATAATTTGGCAAAAAAAAATTAGTATCTGTAAAATTGCGATAAGTTCTTTTGACTAACGATCCTTTGCCAAATGATAAGTTGAGAAAAATATTTTGCCCAGCACTTAGACTTCTTAGACATTCGCTATTGAAAGGGCCTCATCTATAGACAACGTCAACATTAGTCTTTGACGTCAACTGTAACGAGAATGGCCCGAATTGCTTCGAGAAAAGGATGTGGCCGTGGGCATATTCATTATTTTTGTCCCCTTAAACGAACAGTTACGGACAGTAACAAAACCGACAGTCAATGTCAATCGCATACGTTTAGTAACAAAACCGATAGGATAGACGTGACTTAAACATCACTTTAATTAACCTTAATCTGCCATTTTTTTTTAAATTCCCCAGTTTATAAAGTATCAAATGTTACCTACACCTTATTATGTAGTTGAGATTATAAAATATCTAAAACATAAATAATTAATAACTCAAAATTTAACTCAATAAGCACATTATGCAGCGTCACTATCTGGGTGGTTTTGTTGACCGTTTTTCTGCTTTCTGGTTACATCTGCCGCACTTTGGAAAGCGCGTCTAGCTGGTGACTTGTAGACACAATTGCTAGCTTAATACACAAAAGGTCTATCTAGATATTCTAGACACATGCACAACTTTTAACTCCGTGGCGTACCCAAAATTAGTCGTTTTGATGGATGATAAATATTAAGCTTATTTAGCATATTTCGCCACTTTATAATAATACCGTGATCCCGGTATTGCAGTTGTAAATACCGGTATTCAAAAACGTCCTAAAAAGGTGGGATCCCGGGATTGGAAGCCCTAACTTATACTTATTCCAATAATATTTTCATAAATAACATTAAAATATATGTAAACACTAAACAGACATACTGTGAGCGACGCCCCGTCCCGACCTGGGAGCGCGGATACACTCACGCGCTCAACGCGCCGCGTGGTGCCGCGCGGAACGGGCGTATGACGTCACCGGGGTCGCGGTAGAGATTATCCCGACCGGGCTCTCCACGACTCCACAAGTCACCTAACAACGCTGCCCTTTTTAGGTACTGAGGCGGCGCCGACGGCAGCCAACCTGACACGCCAGAGGGGCAGCAGCAAATCTGGAGCAGTATGAACTGCTGGGGAGTGCTAATCCCGCGTAGTCGCTCGACACGCTGATGAAGGAGGGGTTTTAAGAAACACTTGTTCAGAAAATAAATTATAATATATTTGTACACGAATTATTTACAGACTGTCCTATCACTATTGCCCTATCACTTTTATACTACTGAATTTACTAGTTAGTTATGACTCTTCTGGTTGGGAGTCGAGCGAACACAAATTGCTAGATGACCCGGGCTCCCTTTTATACTCGTTTTCTAGGTGGCCCGGAGTCAAGTCTGAACCTGTCTAGACTTCAGGTTGCCGCCCACTTTTCTTAAGGAAAGTGACGGCTTTTCCTCTCATGGGAATAACTTCGAGAAAATAAGCTTTTTCAGCCTTTACATATGTACCTTGAGTGGTTACGAACGTCTTACCAACATATTGCGTTCTGATGTGGTCATCTAATGACTTTTAATCGACATCGAATTCAACTTATTAATGAGGGTGCGACAATATTTTCCTCTTATGAGATTCCTATTGGAATTGTGCGGTCTTTACCGACTTAACTCTAGTTTACAAACAATAAGGACGTCTGTGCGCAACTTTTAACATATCATACTATATAACAGCATTACAGGATAGTTTTCCACTGAAGGTGATACAATTATGATACTGTGATTGACTTTTCCCTAATTTACATATTGCAATTTTCTTACACTATTTTAAGCCAATCACAGGCGATTGCGGGCCACGCCCATGGCTTCCGCATGGTCGAGGTGCCGAGATATACACAAAAAATAATTCGAATTAAATTTGGACCAATCACGGATAGCCTTGGTAACGCCCCTGGCTTACTTTACGGTCAAGGCAGGCCGATATACTCGATTTCACATCTACGAGTCTCGACTTGTCTTTTCTCATATGTTAGCGTGATAGCGATGTGCCCCTTTACTGGACTGTCTGGGGATATAGTCTCATGCAATGGACTTTTATAACTTTATACATTTAATTTCGCTATTCGCGCTACTTATACCACCCGTTAATGGGCTTGTGTGAGATATACTCCTACACAGTGACTTTAACAATTCTCTTTCGTTATTCGCGCTACTTATACCGCCCGTTAATGGGCTTGTGTGAGATATACTCCTACACAGTGACTTTAACAATTCTCTTCTCTATGGATAACTTTAGATTATTATGAGTACATGCTGAGGCTACTTCAATGATACTTTATATTTATAATGGGCTATGTACTGGGGCATTTATTACACTTATAAACCTACCCTAACTTTACAAATTGGTGCATTTACATTTGCACGAGTCATCCATTAACATGGGGCGAGGTATTACCGGTGGGGCCGTCCGCCCGTTGCCCTCAGGAAAGCTCGTCTGAGGCGGGTGTCGTCCACACATACCTACTTACCTATTGTAATATTGTAGAATAGGTGTATTATAATACAGACAGACAAAGAAAATAATATAATGACTAAATTCAAAAGACAGGATAATAAAGCCTTAAACACCTGATCCTGAATATAATTTTTCATTGCAACTGACAAAACAATGTCTTTACACAAATATTCACATGCATATGTATTACTTAGCGTTCAGACGTCACTGACATCTTTTCAAGTACATAACAGATAACAACCTCATTCGTAACTAGTCTTTGTCTTCTGCTTCGTCTGTGTGACACGCATTATGCTGAGCTGTGAGCTGTTAGTAAACGCCGATATTTTTCATCATATCACTTTTTAGGTCTCATTGATTGCTTACGGCCCGTCGGAACCACCATAGCCTATGAAACATACAACTCAATGGGTGATCGGTTTATTTATGAGATATTCGATGTGTTGACACCTTCAATTAGTAAATTTTATTGATTTCAGCTCGGGCAAAGGCAGGTTTTTAAAGAAGTAGGGAACAGCGGAATGTCGTCTCGCTCATATTCGGAGCAGCCAAACTGGGGGAAATACCTCCACCTTACAGAAAACCGCAGCCATAACATAATAACACCATTACTAGCTTTGTGGGTATGTGGTGTTGTGTTCCTGGTGGTGAGTAAGGTCACCAAAGCGCCCAAGGGACCGCTGTGTTGAGGGATTGCAACCCGGTTAATTTTGCCGTACCGGTTAGAGCCACACTTTGAGAGCCTAACCTATAATTACGCTCGCAAAGCATCTCTCTATATACTCCAGGCAAAATATGGTTTCGAAAAACATTAATTTATAATAGCTATTTTTAGGGTTCCGTAGCCAAAATGGCAAAAACGGAACCCTTATAGTTTCGTCATGTCCGTCTGTCCGTCTGTCCGTCTGTCCGTCTGTCCGTCTGTCCGTCTGTCCGTATGTCACAGGCATTTTACTCGAAAACTATAGGGTGTATTTGAATAAAATTTTGAGGATAGGTGTATTTTGTTAGCCGCTACATAGTTTTGTAATTAAAATGATAAAAAAAATTTTTTTTAGGGTTGCACTCCATACATAAAACTAAAAGTCAAAAAATTTTTTTTCGTTGTGACCCCCCGTGTGGCACATCAATCGATAGGCCTTTCAAAATTAATATAAGGTTTCTTAGCATTTTTTTTGATTAAGTGAATAGGGTCGGAGATAATCGCCCCGAAAGTCACTAAAATTCTGTCCCCCCCCCCTCTAATTTTTGAACCGTGTATTTTAAAAATATGGAAAAATTCATGGACATAGGGCTTATTAATTTCATTCACCGAAAATTGTTTTGAACAAGATCGGTTCAGAGGTTTTCGAGATATTGCTGAAAAACTGCCTTCCTCAAAGAAAAGGACGTAAGTGCCGTAAAATTTCTATGACGATACGACCTTTTTAATAGGCACGGAACCCTTCGTTTTGCGTGGTCCGACACGCACTTGGCCGGTTTATTCTGTTTATTTCCACCCGGAAGTAATTATATAGATTTAAATTAAGCATTCATTCTTTTTATTTGTTTGATTTATATTGAATATTTTAAAGCAAATGTAATTGAACCAAAATAAAGACTAAAACATTTAATAATATTTATTTCGACTTTTCAGGAGCTAATTAAGTTATATTTTTTTAAGTCTGATTTTTTTGTTGGATTTTGTCCTTAGGTAACTATTTAATTGATAATATATCCGTTACATTAAAAAAATCTGCCATTATAAATTATTTCCAAATTTGTCATTTTTTCCATACAAGTTGTCAGTTCATTGCCTGGACTACTAACCGCTTAATATCTTGGAGCGAAAACAGGGAACGAAATCCATTTACCGGTTAGAGAGCGCTCCCGCCGTGTAGGCGGTGAATGACCGCTCGGCGCTCGCTTAAGAATACGGGATTTCTTTGCTATGGACACAATAGTATTAGATATATAGCGCAATAGCGTTAGTAACGCGCATGCGCGCGGTGCACTAAATACACTATCATGGACTCACAAGAAATAAAAGAAACGGGGATAGAGAAAGTAAAGGCTCTTATCAAACATAATATTTAGCAGCGTAAGTACTTATTGTTAGCTATTAAGTATTTAGTAATGAATTCTGATCAATATTTATGTATCGTTAGTCGTTACCCTTCTTCTTAATTACTATGATTACCATTCCTTATCATTGAATATAATATAAGGAAAATAGTAATGATAGTTGATGAAATTAGAGATGCGCTGAATACGAGTCTCACCGAATACCTCAGCTTAGAGGATTTTTACAGTATTATAGATCCATGCCAAACACTAACATTCATGAAAATATTTAAAAAAAATACCGTTGTTCCATTACGATAACGTTATATTGTAAATGTTAGCCACGCCGCCGAGATTGGGCTCATTGTCTCGGCAAACACTCTGGTGATAGATGATTTGAAAATGATGAAGTATGTTGGGTTTGGGTATGATGTGATGATGGAGTCGTAAGGCGGCCATAGGAACTCATGAACTAAACAAGATAAAACCATCGAGTTTGAGCTCATTAGTTATGTCTTGGCTGTATATTGAGAAATAGAAAACGTTTGATGGATGATCGGAAATGGTCGTAGCTTCCGAAATTTCTCGATGCCTCCCATTTGCGAGTAGAGTATTTGCCAAGACATAATATAACTCCATGGGTTTATCTTGTTTAGTTTATGAGTTCTTATGGCCACCTTCCGACTCCATCATCATACTAACATATCAAGTTATTATTTTAATCGACGTTCGACGATAGGAGCGACACCTTCAGCTAAAACACAAACGAATCGACTGCGCAGCCGCAGGCAGCGCCACCGACGCGACAGCGGTCATTGATTCCGTATCCAAACACCGAGTAACCGGTTAGAGAGCACTTCGAAATAAAGTTCCCAAATCAATTCGTTTGAACGTAACCTAAATAATTAACTGATTTAACCTAAATAAATACCGGTGAATTCGTAACCGGTTACAATCTCTGTTGAGAGTAAGGGATCTGCATATGAATTTGTCTCTACTTACAGATATCAACTCAACGAATCTTCAAATCAATAATGGGTCGTCAACACGCTTGTAATTCTTCTGGACTTCGGAAGAGTCTATAGAGTCGCAAGCATCCATATGGTACGGTGTCTGCATCAGGCCGGTCGTATGCCAGTAGGCCACTGTTTTAATAAAAAAATGCACCGCCAACAGAGTGCGTACTCAGGATTTGAGCGACTTTATCACGTGCTAATACTTAAGCCTGTAGCGGCTGTAGCCACGCGGTTGTGAACTACTTGCAAGTGCGTACCTACAGTCAACTACAAAAGTCGCCGATATTGAAATGAAATAAATTTAAATTTCTCAAGAAACGGGGAAAAATTAACCATAGGTACACGAGGCTGCGGTCGGAAATCCCAAGGCGTGTGGCGGATCCAGGATTTTGATTTGGGGGGGGGGGCTTGATGACCCCGTGGAGGTAAGATTTTGGTAAGGGAGTCACGTGCTTTTGAGTTTCAATTCAACCCTATTCCCTTCACTCTTACACCATTACCGGAAGAAAGGAAGTGGTAAGCTAACCCACACACCACACGGAGAGTTATTGTCAAAGAGATATTTATTCCGACTGTACATTAAAATTTATAACCATAATGGCTCCTTCAACAATAGCCACGCTAATATTATATGCATTTAAATCCTTGACTTACTAAACTTAGCTCCGTTTGCAGAGATCAGTATCAAAGTGACAGGAACAATACAAAACTGAGCTCTATAGGCGTTTCAATTTAATGGTTTTATTGATAAGTAATCGAATTTAAATCGTATCACGACCATTAACTACTACTATGTAATATATGTATATATAAAACTCTTGCGTTACTGGGCTATTGACAGACAGCGAAACCGCTAAAGATATAGGCATAATATTTGGGAACTAAGAAAGGATTTTTCGAAATTCAACCCTTAAGGAGGTGAAATAGGGCTTGAACCGTTGTATGGAAATCGTTCATTTGGAAAGTTATAGACTTGAATGTTTGTATGAAGGTTTCTTACTAAATTAAATTGCATTAAATATGATTTTTTTCGGACTCGAGGTCCACGACTAAAAAACAAAACAAATAATTTAGCGTTATTTCAAAAATTCATCCCCTAAGGGTGTTAAAAAAGAGTTGAAAGTTTGTATGGGAAACATGTCTTTTTTAAAGTTAGACTTCGACGATCGTTTAAAACTTCGGTCACAAGCTCCTAATGTACCTACAGTCAAAAACATTGATTTTTTTCTAATTCATCTCTTGAAGGGGTTAAGATGGGGGTTGAAAATTAACATAAGTAATGTGTGATTTTTAATGATAAATTGTGGCTAGAAACATGAAAGCATCAGCAGGATTCTTTTATAATATCAAATCAAATCAAATATGTAGATCTATCCAGAAATATTCTTTTAAACTTGCCCCCTAAAGGGGTGAAATAGGAGTTGTACCGAGAAGACGGTCATTTCACTTAGAAATTTGAAAGCTCGTATATGACGACGAAGAGTTAATCATAGGGGAAGTAAATAGTAGTAGGCAGTTGCCGGCGTAAAAATTAACAATTATTGCAAAAAATTACACCACGAAGCCGCGGGCGCAACCTAGTCGTATATATATCTTATTGCACATACTCTATAGTATGAGCTACAGAGTTAGTTTCTCTTGGAGAAAATGATAGTCACACACACAGACACACACTCCTTCTAAAATAATTCTTCTTCTTTTAATTTGATGAGCGTTTGTTTGTTTTAATTTTGTTATGCAAGGTCCTGGCAGAATACCAGCGATGTGGCTTGCCAAATCATAATGCTGAACCAGCGTCATTTCTCTACCACGACACATGGCTTCTTAATAATGTACCTACTGTATGCATGCTTTCTTTAGATATATTTAATTTTACCTTTACTGTAAAAAAATTGTATTGTATCAATGCCAATGTGGGAATTAATAAAGTTTTAATCAATCAATCAAATACAAGGTAGTATGTACAAGTTGCGTTTGGCATTTCAATTTGATTTTATTGTTTTTTGCGCGTTCGTGTTTTATTCAAGTTTCGCAAGTTGGTTCGGGCGCTACAGTACAGTCGCGCTAACTAACAGAACGAGCGTGCGAAATACAAATTAAATTGAAATTAGAAACTGATTTTTCGGATTTGCATCATGAGCGCTAACAACCATGTATGAGCAAATGGGAGCTCAATTAATACCAATAATTAAATCGAGTAATTATGGTGTATCACAATCACAAATCACAATGCGAGATGTGAAAAAACCATTCATTAGTTGCCTAATAACCGTAGACAGTTACAGAATACCCTGATTACTTTATCTGAATTGTGTAGTTATATTATTTTTAATTTAATTTTCTTTATACGCTCTTTTACCACTTGCGATTGCTCAATTACAAAATGGTAGAGAAATTACTTGAAGCATCTCGAATATTGTCTCTGCGGTTGCATCGCACCTTAGGCATAGATATACTAATGTCACAAGTCCAGGGATCGGATACCGGTATTTTCTCCATACAAATTTAACCGGTATTATTTCGTTCTTTGGTTATAATATCATTTTTGATCGTTTAGTCTAATAATACGAATATGTTACCTAAATACACCATAGAGTCCTCCTTCGGGGATTTTTAAAAAAACCGGTTCCGATCCTTGTTTACAACGACAAGAGCAAAATTCAAAAAATGCCTGTTTGACCATACAAAATTGTGACATCACTAGTCAGTCTAGCTAGATACAAATCCCACTAAAAACATTAGGTACATGTAAAGTGATTGCCAAGATTCCCTAGCTCATAATACAGGGTGGCACATTTAGATCGGTCAGTATGGGAAAGTCTGAAACTATAAGACATACGAAGATCTCTTCTTAGGAACCATGTGATCGATTTTAAAAACAAGAAAAACTGCGTTCATATTAAAAAAAAAGAGTTGAATGTTGTATTGAAAAAAATCGCACTGGTCATTTCGAAAACTTATTAAAATAAATTGAAGGATACGAAAACAAGGCTTTATTATTCATTTTGGAAATCATGTTTCTTAGTAACATTTACTGCTTAGACCTACACAATCGATATCTAAATAGAAATAGTGTTCGTTTTATTTTTCAAAACGTCTGCGTTCGATTCCCGAGCTGAGTACAAGTTTTTTTTTTCTTTATGTATGAATGCAGTTTTTCTTGTAACTAAAATCGATCACATGGTTCCTAAGAAGAGATCTTCGTATGTCTTATAGTTTCAGACTTTCCCATACTGACCTGACAGCTTTCAGCATCAAAAAGATATCAGATCGCAAGTAGCGCCAAGCTTACTACTCCACACGGCTTAACTCTACCAGCCACGCTCTACAAATTCTACATCTAAAAAGTATAGCTTGGGCACATCCTGCACGTCTAGCACAACTTGCTGCTCAGTCGCTTCTCGCGCGACTAAGCGTCCCCTATCTCACTCGCACCGTACAAATTAGAAAAAGGGGGTTGAGCTTTCTCGACTCGCGTCGCGGTGCGGCGTCAGTTGCGCTAGCCCCGCAGGTCGCCGCATAGACTCTCCCGCGTGCAAAAGGTATGAATTTATGATGATATTAATAATAAGACAAGGGTTTCTATCTGGGAGCACGGTATAAATAAGTGTAATTCAGAGAACCATCTGTGATTATGGAAAGTGTGGTATACCTGGTTATAAGTAGGTATGATTTTGATTATGCAACCAACGGCTTAGTTCGTGACATTTTTTATAGTAAGTAAACGATAATTTGTTTTCAATTGGGTGCTATGATTACTCAACTGTTACTATGGACTAAGTTACAGCTGTAGTACGTTTCGGATATTGACAGTTTAGGGAGCAACCACACCGCTGCTCGAAATACGCCGACGCACCGTGAACACAGCAAAATGTATAAAGTCAATTAAAGGTGTCGCTCACCGCTTCACAACCTCGCACAACGCTGGTGGATACTCACCCTTACACAGGTCTAAGGCCTGAATCACACTGGCGCGGCCTGCGGTGGGGTGGCGGTCAATAGTAAATTTGACAGCTAATGACAAGTTCACTATTGACCGCTGCGGCCAGGCCGTGCCAGTCTGTCAGAGGCTTAAGGCCTGAATCACACTGGCGCGGAATGCGGTGGGGTGGCAGTCAATAGTAAATTTGACAGCTAATTACAAGTTCACTATTAACCGCTGCGGCCAGGCCGTGCCAGTCTGTCAGAGGCTTAAGGCCTGAATCACACTGGCACGGCCTGCGGTGTCGGTCAATAGTAAATTTGAGCCAATGACAAGTTTACTATTAACCGCCGCGACCAAGCCGCGCCAGTCTGTGAGAGGCCTAACGCGATATTTATTTGCCTTCATTACTGGCATCTGGGACCACGGTCGGTGAAATGAAACCCATGTCGAAACGTCAGAAATAAACGTAAATAAAATCCCGTGTAAATAATAATTTAAATATACACTCACTAGTGGCTAAGAGTGCTAAGACTTCATAGAACTCGATTCCCATCGGCTGGGCTGTTTTCAGAAAACCGATAGGATTAGGGCATGCAATCCCGGGATTTATTACTACTACAATTGATAAAACCCTAAAGGTTACTGGGGCAGTGGAAGTTAAAATGCAGTGTTCGGCTTTCACGTTTAATATATTTTAATTAGGAAAAAGAAAAGCAACGCTTACAAAACGTGTCTATCAGCCGAGGTACCATCGACAAGAGAGCGAGTCACAGACAAAATACATCTAAACATTAAGTATCATGCACACAATTCAATATAGGCAGATTGGTGTTATAAGGGTGGTAACACACACTATCCAATTTCTAACACTTCCCCTCACACTTATAAGACCAAATTACCACATGCTAAACACGGATACACAGTGACAATAGAAAGACAATGTATATAGACTCATACATCTCTGATGAAAGGCTTGAACTTAATATAATTTCAATTATATAAGCTTACATTAACAATAATGTTTGCCCTAAGTAGAGACTAACTTTACTTATATACACATTCGTACAATAGCATGCTTTCACAAGATACAAAAGGAACAAAGTGAAGAAAAATGCATACTATTTTTTTTTTTTTTTTTTTACGATTGCATACTTACATTCCTTAACAAATAAATTGTGACTCTACATTTACATGCCTTAAATCACTTTACATTCAAGCTATGAACAAATTTGGAATGTTTACTGAAACTAAGCGGTTTGGTAAGAACATCAGCTATCATTTCTTCCGTTGGTAAGTATTTTACAGTTAAAACTTTGTTATGTACTAAGTCTTTTATGTGATAATACCTCACATCTATATGTTTGGTGCGTTTATGAGAATACTCTTTACAAAGTAGCAGCTTGTGCGCACTCTGGTTATCATTAAACACAGTGATACTAGGTTTCACACATAAAATTTCAGACAAAATGTTCTTAATAAAACATAGGTCTTTGCAGACATCATTGATGGAAATAAATTCACTTTCAGTAGAACTAAGTGCAACACAACGTTGTTTGCGTGATTCCCAATTTATGACATTTGAACCCAACTTTACTACAAACCCTGTATATGAGCGTCTATCAATGTCATTAGCCCAGTCGGCATCTGCGTATGCAGTTAAATTCAATTCTCTACTCTTTATAAAATATAAGGAATAGTTAATTGTACCCGCTAGGTATCTCAAAATCCGTTTAGCTGCAAGCCAATGACTTTTATTGAACTTGGAATTATATTGACTCAAATGGCTACAAGCGTAAGCTATATCGGGTCTAGTGCAGACAGCCAAGTACATTAGGGAACCCATAAGTTCTCTGTAATTATAAGTTTCATCACATAAGGTGTCACAGTCAGTTTCAAATTTATAACCTAGTGACATTGGAGTTGAAACAGGTTTACAGTCTTCCATATTAAACCGCTTGAGTACTTTCATAATATAGTCACTCTGATCTAATTTTAATACATCTCCTTTTCTTACGACATTTATGCCAAGACAGCTTTTTAAGTTGCCTAAGTTTTTACAACTAAACTCGCTTTGCAATAAACTGAAGAGATTACATTTCAGAGTGCTGTTATTAGAGAATATATAAAAATCGTCTACGTACAGAGCTACTATTACTAAACTATTTTTATCTTTACTTATATAGATACAAGGTTCACATTTGCATTGTATAAACCCATTTTCACACAGTATTTTATTTACTTTATTGTTCCAAATTCTACTGGCTTGTTTAAGACCATAGATCCCTTTTTGCAACAAACAGACCTTATCTTTATGGTTATTATCAAAGCCTGGTGGTAATTCCATATAGATGGTTTCCTCAAGGTCTCCATTAAGAAAAGCTGTGGTTACATCAATGTGATCTATGCTTAAATCATATTCACAAGCTAAAGCAAACAATATTCTCATTGTACTATGTCTTACGACAGGTGAAAATGTGTCTTTATAGTCTACACCAGGGACTTGTGTATAACCCATGGCAACTAAGCGCGCTTTAAACTTTTCAAAGTTACCTGATGCATCTGTCTTGATTTTATATACCCATTTTGATTTTATAACATTAGTATTATGAGGCCTATCAACTAGTCTCCAAACTTTATTAGCTATGAGAGAGTCATACTCACACTTCATGGCGGCAGACCATTCTGCGCTAAGGGGACCATTGACAGCTTCCTTATACGAGAACGGTATATTATAGTCATGGACAGGCGTCGCGTTGTGCGCTACCATGCCGTAATCCGATGTGTAGTCAGCATACCTTTTGGGTTTCTGTGACCTTGTAGTACGTACGGGTCGAACGGGATGGACAGCCGGCGCATCAGCTGTGGGCAGGGCTTCCCCTGAACGTGACGAAGGCGGCGACAGTACTAAAGACTCGCCCGACGAGTCACTCGAGCCCGAAGGAGAGCAGCCTGGCTCATCATTCTCGTTCCCGGTACAGAATTCCTCCGAATCTGAAAAAACCATTGAAGACTCATTAATATTTTGGTTTGACATTTGCGTCTCACTTCTTGGACTACAGATTGGAATTTCATTATTTTGAATAGACATTGAATTATCCACATTATGACTAGAAATTACACTATCATTATTTTGACTAGGGATTTCAATTGCATTATTCTCACTATAAATTAAATTTTCATTATTTTGACTAGATATTTCAATTGAATTATTCTTACTAGATTTAATATTATCAGTAGATGCTAATTCAAATTCATAAAATACATTTTTGTAGTCAAATTGTTTAAAACTTAGTTTATCTAAATCCTTGTAAAATTTATCTTCTAAAAACGCTACATTTCGAGACAAGATCACCTTTTTAGGGTTAAATGGGTCTAAAAGTCTAAAGCCTTTTGTGGTGTCACTGTAACCAACAAAAATATAAGGTTTACTTTTAGGATCAAGTTTACGACGATTTTCTTTAGGTATCAAGGAGTAGGCAATGCAGCCAAAGACATGAAGGTGACTAAGGTCCGGTTTGGACCCAGTCCAAAGCCCTTCAGGAGTATGTCCTGACAATGCACTTGTGGGGCTTCTGTTTTTCAAGTAAGTCGCAGTCATCACCGCTTCCGCCCAAAAACATTTACTAAGACCGGCTCCAAATAGGATACATCTAGCTTTGTCTAGCAAAACCCTGTTGAGCCTCTCCGCCACGCCCAGTTGCTGATGACAGTAAGGCACACTCTTTTGATGAATGATGCCTTCTTTATTGAGAAAATCTGTAAAACGTTTGTTACAGTATTCCGACCCAAAATCTGTCCGAAGAATTTTAATTGGCAATCCTAATTGTTTTTCTACTAAATTCTTGTAAGTAATAAAATGTTCAATTACCTCCGATTTATGCTTCATGAGGAAGATGTGTGACTTCCTTGTGTAGTCATCTGTCATTGTTACCATGAACCTCGCACCACCTATGCTGTCTTCCTGCATCGGTCCTGCTACATCGCTATGCACAATTTCTAATGGTTTAAGCGCTCGTGTAGCCTCACCTACGGGATACGGCAAGGCAACTTGCTTCCCAAGCAGGCAGGTCTCACACTTCGCATCAGAACAAACCTGAAAGTTGACACCAGTTGCAAGACCATCTCTTAAAGCACACATACCTTTGACATTCAGATGAGCTAATTTTTTATGCCAAAGCTCAGCTGGCAGAGAAGAAACAGCTGCATTAGCACTCTGTGTATCTTGCCTATTATGCAAAAACATGGAAGAGTGCACTTCTTGCGAAGTCCCATTACTGCTATGAATACACCCCTCCCATTGATATAAACCGTTTTTATTTGATGCTGAGGTAACGGGATTGCCATGAATTTTACAATTTTTATAAATATTACAATTGTCCTTAGTAAAAATTACAGTAAAACCTTCACTACATAATTTACTAACTGACAATAAGTTTGCTGACAAGTTAGGTACATATAATACCTTGCTAAGTTTGTTGATAACTCCGCCAACAGGTAGCTCCCCCATGCCTTCAGCAGATATTGACTCATCATTGGCCAGAGTCACTTTACTTGCATTCTTCGGTAGCTCCATGTAGTTATCAAGCATGGACTTATCGTTGCATAAATGGTTAGAGCATCCAGAGTCCACAAAAAAGGATGACTGCTTGACTAAAAAGGCCGATGTAGTCTCTGCTGCCAGAAGCGACCTGTTCCTCGCCTTGTCCTTCCTATACTTAAAGCACTTGCTCTTGATGTGACCATTTTTACCGCAGTAGTGACATACTATTTGCTTCTGTAGTTTTGTTGAAGCACTAACTGAAGTATTTCTGGATTTGGAGAACAATGCTGCTTCCTCCGTATTAGAAGAACCTTCTCTCTTTCTCGATTCTTCTTGTAAAAGGCGAGATTTAACCATGTCTGAAGAGAGGTTATCATTGGCGATGTTTGCAGTTTCTAAATTGCTTACCAGTGCATCATATTCTTCAGGTAGACCACCGAGCAGGAGTTCAACTACTTCCTTATCTTCTATACACTTGTCGATATCCGCCAATTGATGAACAAGCGACATCAAAGCCTCAATGTAGCGCGACATACAGTTAAACTGTTTGTATTCTATGCGGTGTAGTTGTCGAAGTAACAACACCCTTCTGTACAGTCCTTTGTTCTCGAAAACTGTTTTGAGGTTAGTCCACGCTTCTTTGGCTGTTGTCGCGGTCCTAATATGCTGCAAGCAGGCGGTCGACACGGTTAGACCGATCCTGGCAAGCGCTCGACTGACGTGGGTGGGATCCGCGTCAGTTCCTTCTACAGCTGCCCATACGCCATCGAGTGTCAGCAACATTCGGATTTGGTATTTCCATGTCGGGTAATTTTCGACGCCTCGTAGTTTTTCAATACATTGACTGGAGTAGTTCGCAGAGGTCGGCTGATTCTCGTTGGCCATCAGAGAAAATCGAAGCTTACCGGCGAACTCCAAACACGTGACGGAACATACCACGGCACGACGGATACGGCGAGCAATGGGCGAGCACGGCGACCACGTCCACTCAGCGATTCACTTTTGTGAAGAGATTAACGGAACAGCCTGAACAGTGCAATCGCGGACTGGGCCAATAACCTGATAAAACCCTAAAGGTTACTGGGGCAGTGGAAGTTAAAATGCAGTGTTCGGCTTTCACGTTTAATATATTTTAATTAGGAAAAAGAAAAGCAACGCTTACAAAACGTGTCTATCAGCCGAGGTACCATCGACAAGAGAGCGAGTCACAGACAAAATACATCTAAACATTAAGTATCATGCACACAATTCAATATAGGCAGATTGGTGTTATAAGGGTGGTAACACACACTATCCAATTTCTAACAACAATACCGGGATCCCGGTATTTGCATGCCCTAATCCTAGTCATCATCGTCATCATAACCATAATATCAGCCGAAAGACGTCCACTGCTTGACATAGAGGCCTCCCCCAAAGATTGCCAAAGTAACCGGTCCTGTGCAACCCGCGTCCAGCGGACTCCTATCCTAGTATTTCCGAAGGAAGAATAAGCCAAGCTAAAGCCTAGGATACACGTCCTAGGACTCCTAGGACACGACAACACGGCATTGAGTAACACAGCATGCATACCTTAGGAAAACATAGAAGAGGTCGCTGATGGTCGTTGGAAGTATGGAGCCCCTTAAAAACAAAAACGCAACATGAATCAAGTTTCGAGATCGAACGGCGAAACGCATCACGTGCTTCAAAAATCTAAATACCATTTAATGCTGAGGCTGTGCCGGTGTCATCATAACTTGATGCAACGTAACCCATGACCACAAACAAGTCCGAAAATTTATGCATGCATGTCTACAAATATTGCAACACAAGATTCAAACATTAGAGATAGGTACTATTATTATAACTGTCATTTCAACAATGTTTTTGTTGGTACCTAAGTTGGTACAGTCGACTGCCACTGCTATCTGACCTTCCAAAACCGACGAGCAACTAGACTGTTTGGGATTAAACACGTTGTCGAATGAGTGGGGGCAACTTGACCGTTAGAGACTTCAAGCCGCCCGAAAACCTCTCTGAATATGGTCTTATTATCAACTACTGTGATAGATAAGATAACACATATGGAATCAGTGTAAGTGTAAGTTTATTATTAAGAACGTTTCTAATAAATCATACGTAAGGAAGGTATTGCACAAAAAACGAAATCAATAGAACACGTTTTTCAATCCGTAAAAAATGTAGGCAACGTCTTTCTTATTATAGCTTTGCACAGCGCGGTTATACAGGGTGGGCCCTGTAATAGGGCAAAAAATTAAACGGTAGATTATTAAGCTTGTGAGCAATTATTTCCAAGTAGATTTCATTTAAAAAAAATGTTTTCTTCAAAATAAGTTTACGTGTATTTTTTTCTCTTCTGTAGTGATATAAGCAACGTTGTATTTTTAAAACACTAAAAAAATTAAAAATCACAAATATATCTTTTGAAAACAAAAATGCATGACCTGTTATGACTCATTACATATGTTACTCCAAAATCTGCATTGCTGTGCTATGAATGCTATGATCTCGTGGTGCAAAGATACATTACTTGGAGGTCATAACTTTAGATCAAAATAGCTCCGAATTATATATACATATATAATTAGACACAAGGGGTTACTGCAGATACTCTAAGGAGGCGTCGTTTTGAATATTTGATCCTGTTACTGTACCTAATCATTAGGTTTGTTTACTGACTGAGGACAGAATCTGGCAAGCGATCTATAAGTTTAGTAGACTATGTATTACAATGAGATTTCGCCATGGTTATAGTCATATAGTACTATACAATACACACTAATGTATGTTTTTAAATATCTGTAATAAAAGAAAAAGCATTTTGGGCAGCAAGGCACTGTGTTTGATAGCTAACTACCTACTTCATTATTTTTTAATAGCTAGCACTTACTTTAAAAAAGAATAATGCTGATCACGTTTTTCTCATAGGTACACATTGTTTACCTATGAGAAAAACGTATACTCAGCTAAGCATACAGCATATAATATTAGCTCTTATCATATTTCTGCCCCGAACATTTGTGTTTCGAGGGCCGGATTCGTCCAAATAGGACTTAATCTAAGGTTAAATTAGAATTCTATAAGGTAATTTTGGAATAAACTCTATCCCATTTTGTTCGAATTGACACTAAGAGACAAATCCGTTATAGTTTAATAATAGAGTCATGGCGTAAATAAGATAAGAGTTAGTCATATCTAAACGGTATGTCTTTTCTTTTTTATACTATCTACGTTTAACAGGAGACATCCTCGTACAACGCAGACAGGATCTTTTTGGAACTCACACCTCTGAAATTAGAGGGAATCAGAATATGAGATGAGAAGTGATTGAAGAATTAGTTGAGCCAAGTAAAGCTTCATCAGCTCGTTGGTTGCCAGTAATTGCTTAGCTGAGTTTGGCGAAGGGTTGCAGATTCGGGTCGGATACTCTTTAGAACGTTGATTTTAATAGTAGATTGTATGACAAGGGGCTAAAATAAGCCATATTAGCACGAGATGGATATTTTCCCGAGCGAAGCGAGGGAAAATAATTCGAGGGGTAATATGGCTTTTAGACCCGAGTTATACACTCTACTTTTTACTTCGACTGCGAGAAAATAGTAAAACAAAGATTATCCCATCCACAATTAATAACACAAAATTTACTGCGAAGAGATTGTTCAATTTAGCGTGAGGCGTTTTCTTTTTTAATGATTTGGAATTAGGGACTAAAAAACACCTGATGTTTGATTGGTCGATTTGAATATGTAGCTGTATTCTGGTTGGTTGATAGCAAAGAGAAATGTTTTTTGAAAGAGTTGTGATTGGTGGATTTAAATGATTTGGAATTAGGGACAAAAAAAAACCTGATATTTGATTGGTCGATTTTAATATGTAGCTGTAGGTATTCTGGTTGGTTGATAGCAAAGATAAATGTTTTTTGAAAGAGTTGTGATTGGTGGATTTAATATGGTGAAGTGTTGTGATTAGACAAATTAAATGTGTTAAAAATCACAAATATGTATACATATTTTCCCTAGGGGCTAAATGTACTACTTTAGCCCCGCTTATTAAGCCTAATATGACACACTTTTCGAGCATGAGATGTGAAAAATATTTTTCCCGTCTTGAAATGACTTTAGGTACCTTTAAAAAGAGTTTAGTATAACATTATTTCAGATACTTGCAACTTGTTTTAATTGTTTCCTAATCCCAATCTATTAGCAGGCATTAATGAAGGATTTTGTATTGAAAAAAATATACCTATAATATACATCTTAAGGCATTGTGTCCAAGATACAATACGTATTATGATCAATTGCATCAGCTTGCGTGACCGAACCGCACGCTATGGCTAACCTACAACCAAGTTATATCTTTACCAGGGACTTAATCTTTAAAACATGAGGCTTACTTAGACACCTAATTGGCTTTAATTGAAAAATACCTAACCTCATTTGCATTGTTGGAAACAATTGCTAGAGCATTCAAATCGCATGACTTTTTTTTTGAATGGCATCGCGCTCTTGACGCATTCAGCCAAAAAACGAGGAAACGGGATTACAGGAAAGATCAGGAGATACAAGGGAAAGATCAGGAAAGGGTATAATAATGTATATTATTTTTTTGATATTATTTAAAGATAAAAACCGGCCAAGTGCGTGTCGGACCACGCAAAACGAAGGGTTCCGTGCCTATTAAAAAGGTCGTATCGTCACAGAAATTTTACGGCACATACGTCCTTTTCTTTGAGGAAGTCAGTTTTTCAGCAATATCTCGAAAACCTCTGAACCGATCTTGTTCAAAATAATTTTCGGTGAATGAAATTAATAAGCCCTATGTCCATGAATTTTTCCATATTTTTAAAATACACCGTTCAAAAATTAGAGGGGGGGGGACAGAATTTTAGTGACTTTCGGGGCGATTATCTCCGACCCTATTCACTTAATCAAAAAAAATGCTAAGAAACCTTATATTTATTTTGAAAGGCCTATCGATTGATGTGCCACACGGGGGGTCACAATGAAAAAAAATTTTTTGACTTTTAGTTTTATGTATGGAGTGCACCCCTACAAAAATTTTTTTTAGTCATTTTAATTACAAAACTATGTAGCGGCTAACAAAATACACCTATCCTCAAAATTTTATTCAAATACACCTTATAGTTTTCGAGTAAAATGCCTGTGACATACGGACAGACGGACAGACGGACAGACGGACAGACGGACAGACGGACATGACGAAACTATAAGGGTTCCGTTTTTGCCATTTTGGCTACGGAACCCTAAAAATGAATATAAGGCTTTGAATATATACAAGGATGAGTCATTAATATAAAGGAGTGAACGAATATATACAGGAAAAGGAACTTTGAGGACACAGCCGATTTAACAATATCGAGCGATCGTACCTATTGTTGACATTCGAAAAATATGTAGTTTAGGTCACCGGGATCAGCTCCACAAATACATGCAGAACTGGCCACGATGCCTAGTCTTGAGAGATGCTCCGGTGTACACAAGTAACCCAGTCTCATGCAAATTAATTGCAAGACTTGGTTTTGCTATATACCGTAAAATGATGCAACTTTGCACGGAAATTTAGGTTTTCCTAGAATAACTCCTAACGTATCGTATCCTACGATTCCTACGTTGTATGTGCCGTTATATGTAATGACACCCTAATTTGAACCTAACTGTACATGTTTTATGGTGTATAATACCTTAATAGTAGATTGTATGACAAGGGTCTAAAATAAGCCATATTACCACGAGATGGTTATTTTCCCGAGCGAAAGTGAGGGAAAATAGAGTAGTAAATTGGTAATATGGCTATTAGACCTGAGTTATATGTACACTCTACTTTTCACTTCGACTGCGAGAAAATAGTAAAAACAAAGGTTGTTCATCCACAATTAATAATAAATTCGACGGCAAAAAGATTGTTCAATTTGGCGCCATTACTTTTTTAATAAACTGATTTGACACAGATACAAAATATTGATACCACGTAAACGCTACTGACCGTCTATAGGCGCGTCCAAACGGCCGAGCGCGGCGGACAGGCATATACGGCATATAGACAGCAGCCTATCCCGCTCAATCCCATAGCTTATACCATGTATGCAGTCAACCACACTGGACGTGACTATAGACGGTCAGAGGGGTGTTTTTAATTATTGTGTTGTGAATAAGGGAATAAAAAACCCCTAATGTTTGAAATACATTCTGGTTCCTGATTGGTCGATCAAGCTGTATTCTGGCTAGTTGATAGTCAATACAAATGTTTTTTTAAAGGGTTGTCATTGGTGGATTGAATACTATGAATTGTTTTGATTGGGCAAATTGTAATGTTTAAAAATCATAAATATGTATACACATTTTCCCTAGGGGCTAAATGTACTACTTTAGCCCCGCTTGCTTAGCCTAATATGACACACTTTTGGAGCATGAGAAGTGAAAACGCTCTTTATTTGGCTTCTAGAAGCCGTCAACGTTGTAGCCGTAGGCAAAGTCAAGGCCAAAAACTGCAACATTGTCTAGACGAATTTAAGGAAGCTCCTTTGAGCTATTTCATCGGATCTGTATTTTAAATCTATAACAATTCTGTCAGTATCGGAATGTTAATTTAGGACGCTAATAAGCAACCTATATGTTTTTTCTCGCAGGTAGGCAAAGTTGTCTAGGTTTTTATAGCAATTCCATTTTTTCCCATACAACTTTTTGAACATAATCGGGCTGTGCCAAAAAGAAAACCAATAATGTATATTTCTTCCTATAACAGTATGTTTGTTTCAATCTGAGTACATATTTAGGAAGACTACAGACGAAATACAAATTACTTATAAGTCTTACAATATCTTAATTAATTATTTGATAGGGAGAAAAGAAAGTTATCAGTACTAATAGCATCACAAACCTTTTGTTTATTTCGTAATCAAGTAAGTAATGACAACCCTAACCCAAGGCAATATTGTAGCAGAAATGTTTGGAAAAACCTTTGCAACTGTAGTACTCCAACACATTTTGAATAAAACAGACTTATAACAATGGAGCAACTGTATTTTACTTGCCATACAAACACTAACAAAAATTTCTGTAAAATCAAGTTTTGACGACATCACAAAAACACACTCTTACCTTCAGGTTTGTTCGCGAGATAAATGGTACCTAGTTTGGAAAATAATCGATGTTTTTAAAAATAGGCAATGTTGCACCGAGTTGGCAAAGTTGCAGCATTTTACGGTACTAGATATTTGTAACAATGTGATACTTATACCTACAATAATACGTGGTTGAAATTATTTCCGATAAATAAACAATATCGCGTCTCTTTTGTGAACATTGCCACAGTTAAGGGCTATAAAGCCTAATTTTAGGTTGAACTCTGAATCCGCTAACTTATAGTCATTCAAAGAGCATTAAAAATATTTCAAAAATCCTTCATATTCTTCATCATCAACATCCAATGAACGTACCTACGTACTAATCGAGTTACTATACTCGTATGCAAGTTTGCAATTAACATTTGTTCACTACAGCAGTTTTCATTCATACAGCCAATTCTTACTCTGTCCACGTACAACGGCTCTTGTCGATTGGCTATCGTTACGTTACGTCAAAATGCACTAGCACTAATTACATCGACATTGGCCGCAACGAGGCCTAGGTCGGCTGTTAGTCCTGCCGTGAGAACATCTCAGACCAAGAAAAATCTTTCTCATCTGAGGAGAACATTTAACAAAATTGGTACTATACGGTCAAGATATCTGTGCACCTCACCGCGTGACGTCATGTCGGTGCTCTGGGTACGGTGTGAAGCGCAAGCTCGGGGAGGTAAAAGAGAAAGAAAGAGGGGCGTCGTATTTAGGGGAGGTGCACAGATATTGTGGCTGGGTAGCAATCTCGACGACGAAGCATACGTGCACCGTGCCAAAGTGCACCTTATTGCCAAGGACATCCATGCCACCAGTACGTGCATCCGTGGGCTCCGTGGCACACGGCATCGTGCACACGGCCCCTCGCCAGATGGCTAGTATTTGACGACGGCGCCGCGCCGGGCTGTTATTCGCTACGCGCAAATGCGGCTCACCCCGCCGGTCACCCGTTACGAAACTAGACCTCTACCTACGCTTATATAGTTACTTACTACGCATCGCGGTGTCAAGATATATTTGTAGGTGAGCGTTGAGGTGAGCTCAAACAAATTACAGAATAGCTCTCGTAGCGACTTAACTTGCATAAACTACGAGTATGCTACATTTCAGCTTAATCGGATGCACAGAAAATATTTATCTCGAATCGAGAATCTAATTTGTTCCGTCCACCTACCTGCAAGTGGCTGGAAAACATTTTTTAAATTTTAAATGTCATTTTACTTACTTAAGCATTGGAAATCAATTAATAGTTGTTAACAGAGCAAGTATTTAACTGAAGTATCGTGTTTAATCGCATGTTTACCTACTTTTATGCACCAGAAGTTAAATGATGTGGAACTATATTCTTGTTTAGAGATATTTCATTCGTTGTAGTACTTGAATTGAACGATAACAGACGTTCAATAAATGCTACAACGATTCATCGTTCAGGGGTACTATTTGACTAATCATAATTAATTGAAATTGGTTTTGTAATACTCGCGCGCGCTCGCTTCCACGCGCGCCAAGCAAGCCTTACGTGTCAGAACTAATACCACACCGAGTCCAATTGAATGCGTAAGTCAAATAAAGTCCCTGTTACATTATAACCTTTAATTTTTCTTGAGAATCCAACACGAATATCCAACACGCGAATTATACGCACTTTTATTTTTATGATAGATTCTATGATTGAATATGAATATAATATAATTTTACAAAAGAAGATACCTACCGACTTAGTTCGTTTATTAACGCAAGCCACTGACATCCTGTAATTGAAATACCTACCTAAATGTCTGACAATGTGTGCATACATTTGGAATTCATTTGCAGCTGAATCTCAAGGCCACATTCATACAATCTGTACAGTATATTATATACTTATACCTAAATACCTGTACCGTCGCCAATAGCTATAAGTAGGTAAAAAAACCGGTCAAGTGCGGGTCTGACTCGCGCACCGAGGGTTCCGTACAAAATTTCATACAAACAAAATTAACAAATGATTTTTGAAGAATAAAAAAAAATACGCTAGATAAAGGTCACGTTATACTTTTCCGGTAATTTTTCTCTTCATAAATCAAAATTTTATTACTGTATAAAACAAAGAAAAACTGTTTTAGAATGTGCAATTCAAGCCCTTTCATATGATTCTCTTATCCGTCCTTTTTTATAGAAATTAAAAATATATATTAAAATTTTTCATTTTCCATACACGTGGATTAGCTTTGTTTACAACTGTTCCAAATTGATAGCATTAGTAGTTCCTGAGATATTTGACTTTGTGATAGACAGACAGACAGATACACGGACAGACGGACGGAATCGCACCATACCTTTTGGTCCGGAACCCTAAAAACATAAGTGTGTAGTTGTGGATTGTTCGATTAGGCATTTGTTATTGTCTGTGTTCCAAATTATACAAGTAATGTATCGTTGCTTAAATACAAAAGCGACACAACTCAAAAAAAAATGGAAATCACTTTTATTGCAGACACGGTATTATAAACACAACTTTTATTGAGTAGCACAAAGACACCTGGTGGACATTTTTTTTTGAGTTGTGTCGCTTTTGTATTTAAGCAACGGTATTCAAACAGGTCTTAAGTTTTTTACCTATACTGAATACATTAGCCGAAAAAAACAAATACCTAACCCACCGCTCTGCAACAAAAATAATCTTATTGCAGCTTTCAACGACACCGATACAATTCGTTTCTTATTCAATTTCAATTCGTTTCCAGCCAGACAGAGACCTTTGTTGGTGCATTAAGTAGGTAATGTTGGCAACAAAACATCGTAAAACAAGAATTAGGTATGCTAAAATATACAGAACTATACCTATAGCTAGTTACCCTTAAAGCTAAACTTTTATTACTGTATTATTGAGTTTCTTAGGTTCTATTTATTTAGGAGGTGAGGTTCTAATACTCGTATCTGGCTCGCCTCACTTGCCGTTTCGGCTAAACTCGGCGTTCGCGCACCTCCATGGCTACAATTTACCCGAAATGGTCGATATCGACAATTATAGTCGCGCGGCTGGTGTGGTGCGTGCGGTGCCACGACAGTGACACGGAAATGTGACGACCCTAAACTAGGCGACACGTGCTACGAGGTCTAAAATACCGGACAAGTGCGAGTTCAACTCGCGTGGTGAGGGTTCCGTATATTACACAAAAATATTGAGAATCTTTAGGCAAGGAACTATTTTCCATATATTTTTCAGAATTTTAAGCCTAGTAGTTTCGGAGATAAGGGGGGAAGGAATGGTAAATTTTCGTCTTTTTTCCTAAATTACTTCAAACCAGTTTTTGCTAAAATTATATAAAAAAAAATCTGAGATGCTTACAACAACCCCTTTCATTTGATATGTCACACAATACAGTTTGCGAAACTTTTTTTTTTTAATTTTCCAGTTTACCCCCCAAAAGTGGCCCCCTTGTTCAGAATTCATTAATTTACTTTACGCGTCTATCTTTGGGTCACCAATTTACATGAGTCTACCAAATTTTAACTCAATCGGTCCAGTAGTTTCGGAGCAAATCGGCTGTGACAGACGGACAGAGAGACAACCGAGTGATCCTATAAGGGTTCCGTTTTTTCCTTTTGAGGTACCGGAACCCTAAAAAGGAATGTTGTTTACGATATAATTTTTAAGCTTATTTTTTCATAGAGTGAACTTCTTTAATATGTTTTGGTATGTCATTGTACATCCATGCTCCTTCAAATTTAATATTTTTGGTGCCATAATTTTTAGTGCGTGGGATGGGTACAGTGTTGGGCATTCAAGAATAAAATCATGAATAGAATAAGAATAACGCAAGAATAAAATCACGTTGAATTATTCTTGCGTTATTCTTATTCAAATAATTTCGCCGTGAATAATTGAATGAAGTTAACTTATTCTTATTCAAATAAATCTAATCCTGATTGTTTATTTTAAATAATGTTCCATGAATGAATGTAGTTCGGATCGGATACATACTATAGCTACTTGTATACCCCCCGAGTTTGATCTCATTTGGTTGGTTTTGACGAGTTCTATACATTACACTTGGTGACGATGGTCTGATGATGGAGTCAGGAGGTGGATAGTGGAACTCCTCAATGGCTACATGTATACCCCTCGAGTTTGCTCTCATTTGTTTTGTTTTGACGTGTTCTATACATTACACTTGGTGACGATGGGTACCTACGACTATTGGTCAGCGTTTTGAAGAAAAATCACAACCATAAAGTAATAAAATGTTTATTAATATTCATTACTTCTGAGTATGTATGTTATTTGTATTAATATTTCTCGTTCTGTTGTTACATAATGAGGTTAGGTACATACAGTCCCGAACTTTAATTTGGGACCAGTGGCGTGATTTACCAGCAGGCTGAGTAGGCTGGAGCCTAGGGCGGCAGATTTTAGGAGCGGCAAATTTATGATTGTGAACTAGAGTATCGAATTGCAGAGGTCAGTAGGGGCGACAAAATTTGAACTGCCTACTGACGGCAAATGTGTAAATCCGCCACTGTTTGGGACCTATTTGATTCAAATGTTTTTAGAACTTAGAACATTCCAATGCAATAAGGTCGAAAACTTCAGTACAATAATAGTGGTGAAGTGTCAAGATAAGTCCGTCGAAATTTTCGTTTATAGGGTTCCGGACCAAAAAGGTAAAAACGGAACCCTTATGGTGCGACTCCGTCCGTCTGTCTGTCTGTCACAAAGTCAAATATCTCAGGAACTACTAATGCTATCGATTTGAAATTTGGAATAGTTTTATACAAAGCTAATCTTCGTGTATGGAAAATGAAATTTTTTAATATATACTTTTAATTTGTATAAAAAAGGGCGGATAAGAGGGGGGGCAAAAATTCAAAGTCTAGTTAGTAGGCCAAGTGGGGTATCATATGAAAGGGCTTGAATTGTACATTCTAAAACAGTTTTTTTTTTTCTACCATGGTAAAATTTTGATTTATAAAGAAAAATGTTGAAAAAAATACCATTCCCCGATCTCCGAAGTTAACCAAGCGAAAAATTTGAAAATAATATATATGATTAATATTAACGTGAATATTACCGGAAAAGTATAACGAGACCTCTATCTAGCGTAATTTTTTTTTATTCATCAAAAATCATATGTTAGTTTTGTTTGTAATTTAATACTTCTTTGTTTAATTTTTTTCCTTCAAATTCATATGAAAGTGTTCTGAAAGTACCTTCTAGCAAATAAAAAAAGAATCATCGAAATTAATTCACTTGATAAAGAATTATCGCTGAAAAACTAACATACAGTAAAGGAAATGTATTAACGTACCACCGTAGAACACTATCGCAATAAGGTGACATACCACTCGAGTTTGAGTGACGGCGGCCTGTCAATTGCGACAGGGTTCTATTACGGTGGTACGTGCATACATTTCCCTTACTGTACATACCGAGTTCCTTGGTCGTACGGAACCCTCGGTGCGCGAGTCTGACTCGCACTTGACCGGTTTTTTTAACGTAAGTCTGCTTTTGTGTTACGTTTTGTTTTGTATTTGGCACTATTGTGATACTTGTGTTAGTTACACGCCATACAAAATATAACACAAAAGCAGGCTTAGGTACGTTAAAAAAAAACGCAAATTTCGACGGGCTTACTCTTAAATGTCTTATCGAATGGGCCCTTGAATTGATAACCTCTTTTCCAAAAGCTATCATTACGGTTTTCTAATTACGAACATGTGTCATTGTGTGTCAGCGTCAAACAAGAAAATTGATTGAAAACTGTCATTTTCACGAAATAATATTTGCAAATAACAAATATGGCAAGAGAAGACAGGGCCACAAACACGAGTGACAATTAGTCAGAAAAAATCGCAAATATGATCGTTTGACATGCGTTTGACTTGTTCCTCCCGCCCGGTTGACGTTGCTGAGCGGATGCCCCTAGACACGTATAAATAAACGTACAGTACGATTAAAATCAGTTAAACTTGGCTGAATGCGCCAAGAGCGCGATGCCATAAAAAAAACAGTTAAGGGTTCGGCTTTTCTCGGATATCATCGCCTACATTACCGCGGTTTCTTTTAGGTAGCATTCAATTTGAAGTATCATAAACGCAATGTATAGCACCTGCCAAGATGACATTACTAACCGGTAGACCTAAGAAATTTATTATGCAGAAGCGACATGAATTTGAACATTCATTATTTATTGAAGCTTTCATCATATCAGCCGAAAGACGTCCACTGCTGGACATAGGCCTCCCCCAGAGAGTTCCAAATTGACCGGTCCTGCGCCACCCGCATCCAGCGGACTCCCGCGCTGGGGCGGAAAGGTTCTCGAGTGGCGACCACGTACCGGAAGGCGCGGCGTGGGTAGGCCCCCCACAAGGTGGACTGATGACCTGGTAAAGGTCGCGGGATTGAAGCTTTACTTGTATACAATATACTAAAAAATAGTACATTATTGCCGTGGCCGGGAAGGAGGCAATTGCAGGCTGAGTATTTGTTTAAACGGACGAGCATGCGAGTCCGTTTAATTATAATACGAAGCCTGCAATTGCCATTCCGGCTGACTGAGGCTAATATAGTGCTTTTCTCAAAAATGGGGAAATAATAAACTTTAAATATCGTTGCACAACTTTAAAATATTACTGATTTCCCGCCGTTTTTCTTTTTAAACCGAATCGCAAGTGTATTTTTCTACCGAAAAACGCAAACTATTTGAGACACATAGAAAAACGTCGCGTTTGCAACAGAAAAATACGAGTTGAATTGGCTGAATACGACCTGTGCCGTCTTTTGTATGCCGGTTTTAACTTTTTTTAAAGTTTGGTACTCGACAAATAAAGGAATTTATATGTAACATTCCAGGCGGCCTGCAATGTTTTTTTTATTTTGATCTGACCTGAAACTATACACTTTACCTTCCAATATGTAGCTACTTATGTACACTTTGCGGGCCATTTTTGAGAAAATAAATAAAATAAAATAAAATAAAAAATAAATAAATATTATAGGACATTCTTACACAAATCGAGCTAGGCCTATAGTAAGCTCAATAAGGCTTGTGTTACAGGTACTAGACGACGATATATATAATAGATATAAATACTTAAAATACATATATAAGTCAATACTTTACTGTTTGATGTAAGTTACAGTACGATATTACGTCGGATTAATAATTGATAATAATCTCCAAATTAAAAAAAATAAAAACCGACTGTAACCGATTTTTGTTGATATTTCATAAACTGCTTGGCCGATTTTGATAAAATTTACATTGGACCGGACCATCTGGGAAGTGTACCCTATCAAATACAAAAAGAATTTTGTATCATAAATGTATCATATACGTCAAACTGTTTTTATTGACACTAAGAAGGCAGACTGTTAAAATAGTCAATTATTTTTGTTATTTCAATATAAAGGTTGTGTTAGTTTTGAGCTACAAAGGAGGTTTTGTTGCTCATATCGTTCTTGCATTGTATTCAATAAGACATCGAGTAATATAATTAAAGGTCATATCTATAAATTGATAACTCTATGTGAGAGATGAGGGATTCACGACAATTACCGAGGTTGGCCGAATGGCAATATTTATGACACTGCCTGCATGCTGCCTGCCTGGCCATGGCGAGTTTGTTGGTCCACCGCCACAACGACTTAAATCACGCCGGCCAACGAGTGTAGGTGCGAGAGGGTTAAGGGCCAATGGGTTCCAGCTGGACCAATCCTGGAAGGATGAATGGGCGGAGGCCTACCGGCCAACGCAGCATCTTTCCCGACCCTACTCAAAAGCCGCGGGGCTTTTCTTTGCAGAGGAAACACCGCTGTCGACTCAACAGAATCCGCACAGGCCACGGAAGGTGCAACTATTTTAAGTACAAGTGGGGATGGAGCGAAAGCCCATTATGTGACTGCAGCCTTGAGGACCAAACTGCACAGCATATTGTAGAGCGCTGCCCAAAACGGTGCTACCAGGGCGACCCGGGGGACCTTTATATAAATGTGACACCTGACGCTGTTAACTGGCTGTGCAACCTGGATGTTGACTTATAATAGTTCTTAGTTTTTTTACTACAATGTATATACGTATACGCCATACGATTAAATAAATTTATGACACTATCAAAATATTCGCTCAAAATTTTTTTTAGATTGCTATACGATATTCCACCTTAGGTGAGCCCCAAATTAAAGTTCGTGAATGTACCTACTCGTTATGTAAAGAACCAATTACTATTTCGAATGTAGGTAT
Source organism: Epinotia nisella (assembly GCA_932294315.1). Taxonomy (NCBI): domain Eukaryota; kingdom Metazoa; phylum Arthropoda; class Insecta; order Lepidoptera; family Tortricidae; genus Epinotia; species Epinotia nisella. Next base: position 11,486,097 of record OW028680.1, read on the forward strand.
AGTCAACAGCAAAAGTAGGTTATCATTTTTTCACCTTATCGCAATGGAATAAGGTACAAAAGTGATAACTTACTTTTGCTCTTGACTGTACAATTTAAGGATTTATCTGTATAAGGATTTTATCGCCTACGACAAAATCGCTGCCCAGCGCTCTACTTGCACTCATTATGGTTGCTACATACGCTACGCACTTTCAAACAATGTCAAACCAGTCCAAAATTAGGCAATACATATATGCCTTTCCCCGAGTGCAATTAGCAAGTAGGTAAAGACAACCAGCAGCACGCACTCCACGATGTTATCAAATACCTACTTACACATTTGTTGCCTCTTACTGGTACTAGGTATAGTTTAGATTAGATTTATTATTTCATGACAAAAAATTACATTACAGCATACATGTCCAAAAAATAAGAATTTTTATCAAGATCGTAGAAAAAAATGAAAAATAAGATACATTAATAGGACAATGTCATGTGTGTGTATATTACTTTAGTTTTAAGTTTTAGATTTTAAGACTTGCAATACCCTTACAGGTAGGTTTGGTAAATACTCAAGTCCTTGGAGTCTTCATTTCTAAGACTGGACTCAGTTTTTTAGACTCTAGTCAGCAATATCTCGAAAACCTTCGAAACGATCTTGTTCAAAACAATTTTCGGTGAATAAACTTAATAAGCCCTATGTCCATGATTTTTTTTATATTTTTTAAATACTCCGTTCAAAAATTTGAGGGACAGAATTTTAGTGATTTTCGGGGCGTTTGTTTATCTCCGACTCTATTCACTTAATCAAAAAAATTGCTAAGAAACCTTATATTTATTTTGTAAGGCCTACCGATTGATGTGACAACACGTGGGCTCACAATGTTTTTTTTTTGACTTTTAGTTTTATGTATGGAGTGCATCCCTAAAAAAAAATATTTTGTCATTTTAATTACAAAACTATGTAGCGGCTAACTAAATACACCTATCCTCAAAATTTTATTCACATACACCTTATAGTTTTCGAGTGACATACGGCAGACGGACAAACGTAGACGTTTGTACCTACTGAAAATTTTGTAAGACCACCTGTATTCCAACATGAAAGTATTAAAGTTTTTATTATATTATAATAATTATACTTTACCGTAAAACTTGTCAACTGCCCGATTTTTACAAACTTTTTTTATTTATTTCATATGTAGGTATGAATCGTTTTGGATTTACTTATTCATAACGCATAAAAGCAAACCAGTGCGCAGCGTTAAAACGTGTTTTTATCTCAGAAATTATTACTCCTAAGACCGGGCCAAAAAAACATTTTTTTATAACTTTAGCATTGTCGACCCTATTGATGGTTCGACTCTTACTTAAAGACTACAATCTACGATAAATATGGCATAGTTTTATTATATTAGAAGTGATTTAAACAGAATACCTACTTCCACCTTTACTTCTACCTTTAATTTTGAGTGGGCAAAGTCGCAAAAATAATCTGTTCTGCTCCATACAAAAACCAGACTGTGCTCAATCAATGTGTGTCAATTTTATTTTTTTACCTCACTGCGACGACGACGAAAACGAAGTAAATTTATTAAGAGGGCGTTACAATTACAATGCACACTAGCGCCTTTGGTAATTAATAGGTAATAAAAGAAAAACAATTTTACAAATTAAAAATCATACACATCGAAGACATAAATAACTAAGTATATTTCAACATAATAATAATCTAACAAGTATTGCAGTGTCAGCATCGACAATAACTGCAAACTAGGTCATCGAGTTTATTTCATTATTAAGTGGACTTTTACCTTAGTATATAATAACATCATTGCTGTGTTGTCAGCAATAAGATTGACTTTCACTCGCAGCATAAAAAAAATGCATCTGCAACCATTTTTGTGACTAGGTATAGTCTATAGTCCGTATATAAGCCCACGCCCAGTATACCTACGTCACGTGACAACATGATAAAATGCATGGCACACGGTCGAGAAAGTTGTGCTGAGCAACAATCAGAAGATAATCGCACCTATAGTCTGGACGTTTAGGTATTTAAAAAATGTAAACAAAAAACCCACGTGACTTACCTTTTGGCTGAAAGACCAAGTCACGTGGTGTTTTTTGTTTACATTTTTTTTAATACCTAAACATCCAGACTATAAAATTGGCCGAAAGTTTAAAAAAATCTTTCACTTCAGGTCAAAATTGTAAGGGTAGGTATATTTATGTCATGTGACAACAGTACCTCCATGTGGCATCATTTAGCCCTTTAATCGTAGAGAGAGTAAACCGAAGTCTGTCAGTCCTGAATGGCCTTCGGTTTACTATTAAGCTATGTGCAATGGGCAAAGTTGCCAGGTTTGACGGTAAATACAGTTCAATAAAAATATTCAGAAACCATATTCTTCTTTAGAAAGCTTATACCTATTCTAGCTTCACCTATAAATAAGTACGACCTATGAAAATGCCCTTACATCCAATATTTGACAGTTGTCATCCCAGTACAATTTATGTCATCATATGTCATTGACGTTTATTGTACCGGGATGACGGCTGTCAAATATCGGCTGTTAAAAAATCTAATTATATGTATGATGGACTACGTACCTATTTATTTATGGATGTACAAATCTTAAGAGACAATTGTCACCCACTTCCATCAGTCGTAACGATTTGAAACTATGATTACCTACAGTGAAAATTTCACACGATACCTCATATTACAATACGTACATCACATGCATATTGACGGTAATAGTAATGAAGCACTTATCCATACATTTTTGAATATCTTGATAATATTGCTATCAAGATCTTGCAATAATAATCAGTGTGTAATGGCTCCATTAAGTATATTGTATGTCAATATCTAGCCCTCTCCATTGCCCTTTGGGTGAGTAAGCGACCACGTTTCCGTGCCATGCGTCATCACTGGCAACACACACTGGTCAAAGACTCGTCTTGCTTGAGACACTGCGAAATATTGGACGAAAAGATGTGCCGCCGTAGCTTCCCGAATGCTGCCCAGCCGAGTCTCATTCGACATGTGGCCTCTTTCTCGAGGGACTATAGATCTACCTAACTGGACAGTCTGTCCTAGGTATATATACTATATATAAACGTCGGACACTTTACGGACATTTTTAAGTGTCTAATTACGGTCGAAAGATTGGACATAATAGTTATTTACGATACAAGTGCAGAAAATAGGAAATTCGCAATGAGTGGTGATAAATTAAATCACGACCGAAGGGAGTGTTTTAAATCGACACGAGTTGCGAATTACCTATTCTCACGTGTATCGTACAACGTTTTATAGTACATATGGCTCTTTAAAGTTTCAACATATGCACGGAAAGTGCTCATTTTCGCACTAGTGCGGGAAAGTAACATCATGTGTACTGTAAAAATCATTACAGTACTCATTCAAAAAACATTTCTCTTTGCTATCAACCAACCAGAATACAGCTACATATTAAAATCGACCAATCAAACATCAGGTGTTTTTTAGTCCCTAATTCCAAATCATTAAAAAAGAAAACGCCTCTGACCGTTAATAGTCCAAACGCTAAATTGAACAATCTCTTCGCAGTGAAATTTGTTATTGATTGTGGATGGATAATCTTTGTTTTACTATTTTCTTGCAGTCGAAGTGAAAAGTAGAGTGTATAACTCGGGTCTAAAAGCCATATTACCCCTCGAAATATTTTCCCTCGCTTCACTCGGGAAAATATCCATCTCGTGGTAATATAGCTTATTTTATTTAGCCCCTTGATATGAGATCGCAAGTAGCTCCAAGCTTCCTACTCCACATGGCTTAACTCTACCAGCCACGCTCTACAAATTCTATATCTTGGCTAAAAAGTATAGCAACCCGTGTCTTATTATTAGTATCATCATAAATTCATACCTTTTGCACGCGGGAGAGTCTATGCGGCGACCGGGATGTGCCCAACCAAGCTATACTTTTTAGCCAATATGTAGAATTTGTAGAGCGTGGCTGGTAGAGTTCAGCCGTGTGGAGTAGGAAGCTTGGCGCTACTTGCGATCTCATATCTTTTTCACGCCACTGCTCGGAAATGTGGCAAAAGATGGTCAGAATTCAGGCTTCAAAGCTGGGGTAGTTGGACGTCGCACGAACAGGTCATCTATGACTTCAAACTGTCCAACAATGTTATTGTTGGACAGTTTGAACAGCAATCGACCAATCACAGGGCACCGCGCGCGGTCGGCCGGCGTGCGTGCGCCCGGCGTTCCTCCTCCTCAGCGCCGGGCGCGAGGCAAGCGAGCCTGTTTAGTAGGTATTATGATCTTCAATTAGATACTTAATTTTCATTTTAAATTATAATTATTTGCAATTTCCTCGCAGTAGGCGTGAAAAGCACTATGTTAAGCCTCGGCCGAAAGGGCAATAGCTGGACTTCTAGCCTCTTCAACAATGTACTATTTGACGCTGAAATCTATATGAGCTAGGGAGTCTTTTCATCACTTTACATGTAATGTTTTAGTGGTTATATTTTGGCTGTAAGTATGCACAATAGCATATTATAGCACAGCCAAAGGTGCCACAGGAAAATGCGGCGCCTCTACTGCTTTTTTGGCTTGTATAATTTACATTATAATTATATGAACTTCAACTTACACTGTTATCCGATGTAATGTATACAGGAAACTTTTATTTTTTGTCCTTGATTTATGCAAGTCTAGTCTTTAGTCCGTTCGACATCTAGTTTTAGATTGACACCCTATAAGTTTTTTAACAATTGGTGGGTTTGGTCGCGTGCAGCCCGTTCCTTACCTACGTTAATAATACTTACGTAAACCACGTTAGCATTTCACGTTCAAGGTGAAGGCCGATTGCACGCAACACCCACGTCTCATTTAGTTAAGGTTTCTTTAGCTTAACACACTTAACTCTGTAGTCTGTACCTACGGTTACAGTCAGCTAAGTAGTTAGCTGCACACCTTACAAGTTTCTGTACCTAGTTTTTATAAAAGGTAGGTATGCACGATTAGGTAACTACTTTGTTGACTGTAGGTAGGTACATGTACCTACTTACCTACAGGCTATCTGCGCACGTTTCACAAAAGGCTGCAGTAAGAATAGGCTGGATTGGGAGACTACCTTCATTTTAAATCGAATCTCACAAACTTTACCTCGTTATTTATTACATTGGGAATTGGTAAATTTACTGCTATTGATATTGATCAATAGCAGTAAATTTTTTATCCACATTTTACTGTAGAGTGTTCCTGCGACAAGCCGGGATTGATCAGAGATATCTAATACATTATACGTATGACCTGGTTATATCTCTGATCACACATACATTTCGTGAACAGTCGGTAATGGGGCCAAAAAAGCACCCCATGATTAGTTTACAATCGTTAATTGGTGACTTTAAGTACCTCCTATATTACTTCCAAAAACGTCACGAATACTTATCTACTACACCCTGTATTATTTTGAATGCGCGTTACACATGGGTAAACACCTCAAAGTATATCTTTATTAGGGTTCCGTAGCCAAAATGGCAAAAACGGAACCCTTATAGTTTCGTCATGTCCGTCTGTCCGTCTGTCCGTCTGTCCGTATGTCACAGGCATTTTACTCGAAAACTATAAGGTGTATTTGAATAAAATTTTGAGGATAGGTGTATTTTGTTAGCCGCTACATAGTTTTGTAATTAAAATGACAAAAAAAAATTTTTTAGGTGTGCACTCCATACATAAAACTAAAAGTCAAAAAAAAAATCATTGTGACCCCCCGTGTGGCACATCAATCGATAGGCCTTTCAAAATAAATATAAGGTTTCTTAGCATTTTTTTTGATTAAGTGAATAGGGTCGGAGATAATCGCCCCGAAAGTCACTAAAATTCTGTCCCCCCCCCCCCCCCCCCCTCTAATTTTTGAACAGTGTATTTTAAAAATATGGAAAAATTCATGGACATAGGGCTTATTAATTTCATTCACCGAAAATTGTTTTGAACAAGATCGGTTCAGAGGTTTTCGTGATATTGCTGAAAAACTGACTTCCTCAAAGAAAAGGACGTAAGTGCCGTAAAATTTCTGGGGTTTGGGTGGTCCGACACGCACTTGGCCGGTTTTTTTATTAGCTACAGTTATGAACTTACACGATAAGTGATAGGTAATTAAATCAATACAAATTATATTTACTTAGGTAGGTATATCTAAATGGGTGTGTGCCATGTGTATATTATATCCTATCTTATACTATTAAACGAGTAATATCTGTATCTATCTAAATATATGAAAGAAGAAACTGACTGACTGACTGATCTATCAACGCACAGCCCAAACCAAATTTTTTTTTTTTTTTTAATTTGGCATGTAGGTTCCTTATAAGGTCTAGGGGAGCACTAAGAAAGGATTTTTCAAAATTCAACCCCTAAGGGGGTGAAATGGGGGTCCAAAGTTTGTATGGGGAAACAAGATTAGTTAGACTATTTCATTCGAAACTTCACAACAGTATTCCTACCGATAAACGAGTAAATACGTGTTTCAGGTTTTTTGAAAATTCAACCCCTAAAAGGGGGAAATGAGGTCACAAAGTCTGAAAATCGACATGGGTGTCGTTTCTATGGTTTATCAGGTCGCTGATTACGAAAACAACAACGATTTTTAAATCCAACATGGCGGACGTGAAATACCAACTCCCCTGTTGGGATGGGATGAGGTTGAAAATGTCCAAAATATCAATATATGGGTGTCGTTTTTATGGTATTTTGGGAGTTCTGGTTCTGGAGATTCCAAATTTAGCACGTAGGTTCCTTATACGGTCTAGGGGTGCACTAAAAAAGGATTTTTCAAAATTCAACCCCTAAGGGGGTGAAATGGGGGTCCAAAGTTTGTATGGGGAAACAAGATTAGTTAGACTATTTCATTCAAAACTTCACAACAGTATTCCTAACGATAAATTAGTAAACACTTGTTTCAGGTTTTTTGAAAATTCAACCCCTAAAATGGGGAATGTGGTCACAAAATCTGAAAGTTGACATGGGTGTCGTTTCTGTGGTTTATCGGGTCGCTGATTACGAAAACAACAACGATTTTAAAATCCAACATGACGGACGTGAAATACCATCTCCCCTGTTGGGATGCGATGGGGTTGAAATGTCTAAATATCAATATGGGTGTCGTTTTTATGGTTTTTTGGGACGTTAATTACGAAAATGATTTTGAAATTTAACATTGTGGACATGAAGATTCTTGAAAGTATTTGTGCGAAATTGCAATTTAATTGGAACATACGGGTCAAACTGAGGTGCACCTTTTTTGTAGACGGTTAAAATTACTTTTAGTACGCGGGCGAAGCCGCGGGAAAAAGCTAGTATAAATATATAAATGTATATATGTATAAAGCTACCTATATATATATTTGCAACTACGTTCTCGAAAACGGCGGTTTCGATGAAATTTGGAATATATGGGTTTACGGGGGCGAGAAATCGATCTAGCCGGGTATCAAGTCTGGATAAATTCGCTTTCTCCGTATTTTCTCTATTTTTAAACGAGCAGAGCTCGGTCGCCCAGGGATGTTTTAGTAATGTATCTATATAGGTAATGGCGTACTATAATGCCGAAATATTGTTTTAAGGGAAAGTTGCCATTCAATAAAACCCATTCACATGGCAAATTGGCTGTTCCGATTATTTGACACCAAGGACGCACTAGGTACCTACTATAAAAAGTCATTGGTATTGTGTAAGGAACGTGCTTAATTGAAAAGCGCACGAAATCGACGCTTATCGACAGATTTATGTTTCCAAGGTCCGAAATATCGCTAAAAGAGATCACGCTTCGCGCGTACCGACCTCAAATCAACACGGCTATCACAAGACGGCGCGCGAGCTCTCTCGATTTTTCTCGCACTATCTGTCTCTCTCTTATTAGACAACTTAGACAGAGAGGTATAATGCGAGAAAAATCGAGAGAGCTCGCGCGCCGTCTTGTGATACCTACTTAGCCGTGCAAGAGTAGGTAGATGCATTCCTACTCTTGATTTGACACGGTTTACCTAGGCTAAAAATACCGCTAAACACGTGGCTATATATTTTTTCCCGAAAAAAACCTGCGAGCCAGCACAGCTATCACGATGGCTCGCGAGCCAGACACATCGCGGCGAGATAGACTATCCGCCTCTTTCTAATTAACACGCTTAGAAAGAGACGGACACAGCTCGCGGGCCGTCCTGTGATAGACGTGCAGTTACAGTTTGGTCCATGAGGATGTGCCCCACTCCTCATTCCGTAATACTACGCGTCTTCGAGGATTGAAACATGTATACATAACCAAGCCATGCATCAGAATAACTAACGCTTCGCGTTGACCGCTACCTGCCGTGGACTCTAGGATCTCTGGTTGACCGGAATAAAGCCCTTACCTTACGCCTTGCCATTGCCACTACCTACAGGCACTACAGGCTTATTCTGAGGCGTAATGTCCACCTCATCTAGGGTTGCTAACCTGCTTGGCCAAGAAGACTTTTGACAGCCTACACGAACGGGTATAGTATGACACCTAGTTTTCTTATGAGGTACCTGCGGCAAATAAGGGCCGCCTTAATTAAAAACTAAATATTTTAAATGTCTAAGCGATATGAATAAAAAACATAACACCAGACAAATATTTGCTTTATTAACAACTAGCTTCTGCCCGCGACTTCGTACGCGTATAAATTATGGATGACGTGATATTCTTATGTTTCACCATACGATACCTACTACACTGATAAATTAGATTAATACGATTTCATTTCTATAAATTATGCGTGTAACAGTTCAAATCCTCATACCTAAACTTTGTCGTCAATAATATTTAGTTATATTAATTTACTTAATATTTATTGCAAACGAAGTACGTAAGTACTTATAGTAGAAGAAAAATTACCAAAACCGGAATTTAAATATAAGATTTCATAATTGAAACAAATGGACCGAGGGCGAGACTCCAAAGATACTCTATATCTCCGGGTGTCCTGTCAAACTACCCCTGAGAGCCAAAGTCCTGAAGGTAAACGGGGAGGCAAGCGAGACCGAAGGCTGAGCTTTTCTTAGGAATGAAAGGCCCAACGTACCCTTATAGATAGCGCTCTATATGCGAGCCAGAGCATCGAAGGCCCGAGGGCGAGACTCCATGGATACTTACTATCCACAGGTGTCTTGCAAGCGAAACATGAGCCTTAAGTCCCAAAGTTGAGGGGTGAGGCAAGCGAGCCCGAAGGCCGAGCTTTTCGTATGAATGAAAGGCCCAAACCAACCCTTCAGAGAGCGCTCTCTATGCGAGCCCGAGGGCCGAAGGCCCGAGAGCGAGCTTTTCGTAGGAATGAAAGGCCTAAACCAACCCTTAAGAGAGCGCTCTCAATGCGAGCCCGAGGGCCGAAGGCCCGAGGGCGAGCCTTCACGGACACTAACTAAACCCAGGTGTCTAGCAAGCGAAACCTGAGACCAAAGTCCCGAGCGAGAGAAGTCAGAAGAAGAGCGGCGAGGCAAGCGAGACCAAAGGCCGAGCTTTTCGTTGGAATGATAGGCCCAAAGAACCGTTTTAGAGAGCGCTTCCTATGCGAGCCCGAGGACTGACGCACACTATCTCCAAGTGTCTTGAAAGCGAAATCTGAGTTCCAAAGTCCCGAAGGTGAGTGGCGAGGCAAGCGAGCCCGAAGGCCGAGCTTTTCGTATGAATGAAAGGCCCAATACATCGCTTCAGAGAGCGCTCTCTATGCGAGCCCGAGGGCCGAAGGCCCGAGAGCTAGCTCATGCGGACGCTCACTATACCCGAGTATTCATAATAATATTTCTGAATGTGACAAACGCTGAAGTTTTATACTTAAAAAAAATGGTACCTACTTAATTCTCCGCGGAATGCCCTTGTGTCCAAATTTTATACCCACATCTCTTGACGTTGGTGAACTATGCTAATTCGACGTGAGTATTAAACTCAACCTATCATACATCTTTAGATGACCTCTGAATTCATAGAAATTATACAGGAAGACGAAGATCAAGGTTGCTGGATGCTGGGTTGCAGCCTATGACCTGGCCAGGGATTTTCTCGACCGATTAAGTAAAAGTTGCATCAAAATCCTCTATTCACTAAGCTTCTCTGCGTTTTTGAAAATATACATTTGTAAAAACGCAGACACAAAAAAAATTAAAACTACAAAAAGTGCAATGCCAATCGCTGGGTTTGAACTCGGGGACACAGACTCCGTAAGCTATGGGTCAAACCACTGGACTAACTATCAGTTGTAAGAACACGATGAATTTTCGAATATGTTGACGACATGTTACCATGGTAATGATACTGTTATAACCCCGCTCTTGCAACATTATATAGTTTCTAGTCGCCTCAGAACCTATTTTCATCCCATATTTTTCACGTTTTATCTATACATTGCTAAAAGTTTGAATGGGGTCGTTTTTACTTTCCAGTCAAGTTTATGGTTACCAATTTTCAAGTCTGTAGCTCGTACATTCAAGTAGTTCCCATACAAAGTTCAACCCCATTTTCTACCCCCTTTGAACCCTAATCTTTAAGATTTTTATAGCTTTAAACCTATCCGGGGATTCTCTAGACAGATTAGTAAAGTTTGCATCAAAATCCGTTCAGCCGTTTTCACGTGATACTCTGACAAATAAACAGACAAACAGATAAACAGATAAACAGATAAACAGATAAACAGACAAAAATTCTAAAAACTGTTGGAACGTGTTCTGTTATCAATTCTAAGTATCCCCAGCCAATTTTTTTTCTTTTATCTTCCATGTACAGACTTTCGACCCTCTTCAGCTTTATTATATGTATAGATACAAACAAGTACAATTTTTTGAGTTTCATTCATAATTTTACGCCACAAATCAGACTTTTTATAAAACCCTCTCTGTGGCCCTTATTAAAATCAGGTGGTTTAAAAAGGACCATATCAAAATATACTTTTGTTTAGTTTTATCATTAAGAACAAACCGTCTTCTGTTTTCCGCCGACGTCAATTATGATTTTCTAACAAATCAAGCTTTCAGTCAATCCTTTTTTATTAGTAAAACCCTGATGGGCCTTATTAAAATATCGTAACATAAATTTGCATTAAAACGTATCAAATAAAATAATATAAACATAATTTTCATAATTCTGAATAAATTGTTGATAACACTTTTTAAATCTTAAATAAAACAAAGAAAAATTGAACTTTTTTACATAAAAAATTGTGGCCCTTAGAGTAATGAGATCTAACATTATTTCTTCTAACCAAAGTTCTTCTGAGAATAGAATATCGCGCAGCAGCCGCACGTTGTGACATTAGTCCTCCTCGAACAGCAGTCATTGCAGCTCGTATTTGCTGAAGCGTCCAAAGTCCTCGACGTTTTGTAGATAGAGGTTCCATTATTAAGTAGTTTAAATACTTAGGTATTCTGAAAAGAAAATAAATACGCTCGAGCAAAGTAAATACAAATCAACCAAACAAAAAATACAACAGGATTTGAACTAGTTACGAAAAAAATTAAAAAAAACTACCTACAAAACATGGAAAAAAACTGTGCATAACTAAAGATTCCGTAAGTTCAATAAGGGCCGGTCCTGGCCCTTCTAACCAACCTTTTAAGTGGCCCTTATTCGACTTTGACACCAAGCTAAAACTTTTGGACGTAAGATTGTTAAACGTTGATGTAGCGATTAAACTTACCTTTATTAGTTAACACTAATAACTATGCTTTACTATTAAACAGCAGCTATTACAAAAAACAAGTTATTATATGCACATTTTTTCACTTATGTGGAGAGATTTTGACTATCGTGTGACGCAGACTAACTGCCTGTACGCATTCTTGAGTACTGGCAAAATGTTGGATCATACGATCACGTGGCCGCGGAAATAAGCTTTTCTATTGGTCCTTTAGGATGTGTGCGTACGCGGAACCTAGGAATCGGTTGTAACTGTGTTTTTGTAGAAGTGGCTCTTGTTATACGCCGGCCCTTAAGTATTTGCCGCAGGTACCTCGCGGCGTGGGTAGGCCCCCCACAAGGTGGACTGATGACCTGGTAAAGGTCGCGGGAGTCCGCTGGATGCGGGTGGCGCAGGACCGGTCACTTTGGCACTCTTTGGGGGAGTCCTATGTCCAGCAGTGGACGTCTTTCGGCTGATATGATGATGATGATGATGATGATAGAAAGTTACCGCAGGTTTGCCGCAGGTACCTTTTAACTATTATAGGTATACCTAGATATATGTGCGAAGTTGTATTAAACATGCGTCAGGCGAGTCAGGGATGATGTAGCGATTTTCTTTGCTACCGCTCAGCAGAGCCCCGTAGACCAAGAAACCGAGATCGAATAGGCACGTAAAAAACGAGTTTCTTTGTTAATTACCTACATATCTAATGGATATTCGATTCGATAGGTACGTCTAGTCAAAAAGGTCGTTTCAAAGACAGAAATCAAGATAAACCCGTCGAGTTATCGAGTGGACTCTAATCTGGGGGCTCGGTAGTGTCTCCGCCAAGTCGAGCAAAACAAAGAGGCACGGCCGTACCATCCTCGAAACCATTCAGGCCATTTTCAACATCCTTAGTTTTGTTACTGACATACTCGCTGACTTATGATGATCAACATAATTCTAAGGTACTTCTAGCAGACCCATAAGCGCCAAATTTTAAACATAATTAGTTTTTAGCCTATCAATTCATTAAAAAAATAACCTAAAAATATTGCAAGTCACGTTTTAGATATATACAAACTGTATAATAAGTTTGTAATCCTATACAAATACATGCGATTACAAAGTTACTTTTGTAGTAATAACAAGGTAGGTACAGTGCTCGATACGATGTCTTTGCATGCGGTTAGTGGTAGGTGTAGGTATACAATGGACTAGAAAACTATACAAACGTTATTTGCTGTTGGTAAAATAACATTTCCATACAAAGTCTATGATAAAATATTATTCCTAGGTGCATCATTTGTATGTACAGTCGCCCACACTCCTAACTGACCATTCGTGAACCTTATATCAGTGACATAAGGTTCACAAATGGTCAGTTAGGAGTGTGGGCGACTGTACCTATTGATTAACTAAATAACCAACAAAAAGAAGTGAGATCCCATAAAAATAATTATGAAAATTATACTTGCTTTCTTGCTTGCTTGATTAATCTTTAGTTGCTTGCTAAATAAAATTTTGTGACTTGGCAATCACACAATACTACCTACATACTTTTAGGTATGCAAAAATTAATAAATACAGTAAGGTCGATTCGATAACTGGTCAAAAAGGTCGTTTCAAAGACAGAAATCAACAATGATGATAATATAAAAAAAGAGTTAGGTATATTACTGCTAGCATATGCTGAGTGGCATCCATTTTGGTGCATTTCATACGAGTATGTACCTACCTATAAACACTTGTGTAATTACTTTGTCACACCAAATACATAATATTTCTTTATTTCTTAGTCTGCGTTAGATGAAGAACTCCATGGATAGAGAAGCCATTATTACCATTAGGGTGAATATCCACCAGAGGGCCTACCGCAAAACGATATTCGTTTTCGTTCGTGTATCTCCGTCTCTGTTGCACTTGCAAGTTCGAGCGACAAAGAGGGAGATACACGAACGAAAACGAATATCGTTTCGCGGTAGGCCCTCAGAGATGTGTGAAACATGTGTTTTCATATGAAACGCTCAACGGAAAAGAACGGATGGTTCATCACAGGGTAGTCACCTTGACGTGATGGCACGTTTACACGCACGCCGTGCAGCAAGGCAAGCAGCTGGGCATGCCGCCCGGCACGCAGCCCGTGGCCCGTGGCCTTCTTTCTGCGGGCCTAGCAAGCTGACATATATAACATGGTTTACACGGTCGCGGGCATGCTATCAGCACGGCTATCACAACTCACAAGACGGCGCGCGAGTTCTCTCGATTTTTCTCGCACTATCCGTCTCTCTCTTATTAGAATACTTAGAAAGAGAGGTATAGTGCGAGAAAAATCGAGAGAGCTCGCGCGCCGTCTTGTGATAGCCATGCAGGCAATGAACTGACAACTTGTATGGAAAAAATGACATATTTGGAAAGTGCAGCACGGCTATCACAAGACGGCGCGCGAGCTCTCTCGATTTTTCTCGGACTATCCGTCTCTCTCTTATTAGAATACTTAAAAAGAGAGGTATAGTGCGAGAAAAATCGAGAGAGCTCGCGCGCCGTCTTGTGATAGCCGTGCTGGACTATAATCACTACGTTTGGGCGCGCGCACAGACTGTTTACACACTCGTGCCCATGCCCGTGCCCGTTGAATGTGGCTTTGATCGCGAGCATGTAAACATGGCATCAGGTAAAAAAAAAAACAATTATGACAGCCATGTGACAGTGACAGTGACAGCACAATGTTTTGATTTCAATATTATTGAGTTCAAAATGAAACGAAATATAATTTGAAAGACTGCGCCTGCGTGTGCGAAGTGCATTGGCGTAGATAACTTAATTATTTTTGGTACCGATCAATACAACTAACCTGTTGAAATGAAGTGTTAGTTATTTAAAATTTAGTTTCCCAAAATGGCAAACGTTTTGGAAGCTTTAATTTACGCTTCGGAGCGAGCGGCGTGCGTTGCGAGGTCTTGTGCAGCCAGCTTGAGTGATGAAAACCTTGTTGTTACTGAAAAATCAGGAAACGAAGCTAACACCCGCTTTGAGCACGATTTTAAAACCATTGCTGATGTATTAGCCCAGGAAGCTGCTAAACTAGAGATAGGTCATCACTGCCAAAACCTAGCTAGTAATGTCTGGGGTGAAGAGTGCGGAGAAATTAATGGCCACACTATCAAACTCGGAGATAGCGTGGATAAAACAACTCTTCTGTTAAGCCAAATTGTCCCAAAGGAACAAGCTCTTAAACTATCAGAAGGCTGCCATTACGACTTGAATCCCACATTAATTGGCGAGTTGCCGTACGATCTTCCTCCTATAGACGATGCCACATTAGGAGTGTGGATAGATCCAATAGGTATGTGTATAAATATATAGGTACAATACCATCAAAATGAAATATTAAAGCTTCCCAGCAAGGTTATCACAAGACGACGCGTGAGCTGTGTCGTGACGAGATAGGCTATCCGTCTCGTTCTTGTAAAAAAAGAGACGGACGGTCTTGCTGGGACAGAGCTTGCACGCTTACTTGTGACAATCTTGCAGTGTCTAATCTACAATATCTTACATAGACTAGTTATGGGTTGGGTTGACTATGTTTATAGTTTTTATTTATACAAAGTTTTTCCAAGGCGAAAATAAAGCAGACAAATAATCCACTACATGCTTTATCACCTTAATTTACAATCACAAGTGTAATATATGTGACCTCTTCTCTATATCACACAATACTATTTCGTGAAGAAGTATTTATATGTATTTCTACGTATAGGGTTTAAAAATCATCCATTCATTTGGTTACAGATGCCACAGCTGAATTCATAGCTGGTGTGAAAAATAGAGAGCAAGCAGATAGTGAATCGGGGCTGTCTTGTGTCACTGTCTTAATAGGTGCATTTGTGAAAGCCACTGGAGAGCCAGTCATGGGGGTTATCAACCAGCCCTTCTATAATAAGTATGTAAAAGCCTTAACTTATTAACACCCACAGTATTCTTAAACTTTTATATGTTTGTGTTGTGCTAATAAAAACTTGGGTTCAAGCCTCGGCTGTGCATATAGAACAAGGTCATTCAACTATTTCTTGTTGTTATTCTGTCCTGTTAGCCAGGAGAAAAATGACAGTTTCATAAAAAAAATTGTTACAATTTGCACTTCAAACATGCTTGAAAGATGGGCCACACCAAGACATTGAATGTGACAAGAAAACCCCACATTTGGTGAATTTAAACCCATAAAATCGCAGTTTTAAACAGTGACCCAGGAGACGTAACCATGGCAACTAGTGACAGAAAAAGTTGATTCACCCAGCAAACAAAATCCTTTTTGAAAATAAATGCAAAAAGGTGATTAAATCAATTGGGCTGGATCCCATACAAACGCAGAAAATTAATAGCTTAATTTAGATGACATGCACATTTGTCTACTAACATATTTATTCAGGGCAGCCTTGTTTTCCATGCACAATTAACCATGGATATGGTTGTATATGAATACTTCCAATATGATACCATATTTTAGTAAACCACTCAATCCTAAAGTACCACTACAACAAGTTATTTTTGTTTAAGTCAATAAAATACCAAACTCCACATCCCTCTACATCACAATTTGAAGGATACTTTATTAACTAGATTGTTTTGGTAATTAAATATTTCAGAAGTCTGGTAGGTACTCTGAATGTAAACTTATTATTTATGACATAGGCACAATCATATGATCTATAATATATAATATAAACTCTAAAATTCAACCATACCCAGTACTGGTCCTAATTAACTTACCAATGTTATTCACAGCGGCAAGGGGCGCATATTGTGGGGTGCTAGCTACAGTGGCTACGGTAAAATAGGAGGGTGTGAAATACCAAGTGTTCACAATGACAACACTGTGCTTGTTAGTAACACTGAATCACCAGAGCTAATTGAAAAGTTCAGATCCAGTGGGTGGGCGGTCAAGGCAGCAAGAGGCTGTGGTCATAAACTTCTAAAGGTTGCTTTAGGTATGGCACAATACATATAAAATTATTCACGCTTTTAAATTAAGTGCTCAATTTGTCAATACTTTTAATGACAATGAGCTTCCAAAGATCTTGTTTTCAGTGTTTTTCATTATTCAGTTATAAACATTATAATTCTAATGTATTTAACATTTTAGGAGAAGCTGCTGCATACTTTGTGACTAAAGGAACAACATTCCATTGGGACACCTGCGCCCCTCATGCAGTTCTAAAGGCTAGAGGTGGAGATGTGCTATCTTACACAACATTGACACCTCTTACATATACAACAAAGTTATCCAATGAGGAGACACACAGCAACTCGAATGGAATAATTGCTTACAGTAAACAAAAAGTTCTGTATGGAATCAAAATTGTCATTAACAAGACTTAGGATATCAAAGCCATGAAACTGGAATGCCTTATGCTTCGATACAAGACATTTGCCTTTTACTAAAATCAGTAATTATTGTTGTTAAATTTGTATTATCACTTGTGTTCGTTTAAAATTGCATGTAAGTAATTTTTGCAATGAAATGTTGTGCATTATGTGGTCACAACAATAAAATAAATTAAATTTGAATTTAATAAATATTTATTACTTATAATATAGTTATTATCTAGTCACTAGAGTCTGAGCTTCTACTTCTTTTCTTTTTCTTCTTTTTGCTCTTTTTCACTTTTTCCTTCTTTTCCTTGAATGGCTCCTAAAAGCAACTTATATTTAATCATAAATGTCATCATATTTAAGTAATTATTATACATATTATTTAGTTGCCTTTATATTGTCCAGCAAACTTGTTTTTTTTTGTAACACTGAACAAAGTGAAAACAATTGCATTTAATATTATGTTTTATTAAGTTACAATCAAATAATTATGATAATTATTATAGATGTTCAAATAATACCTGTTTTATTGTCACTGGTTCAGCTTTGGGTATAACTGGAGCACACCCCTCTTGTCGGATGGCAGCAGTCACTTCATCAACTTTACTCATGTCAGCATTCGGTGCGCGGTATGACTCGCAGTGGTCAACTCGCACTGTGCGACCCAAGATCTGAAACAGTTGTCTTTAAGTATAAATACTTTTAGTATATATACTACCTGTTCACCAAGTCTCTTCCTACATAATGGTACTATTATGATTACACATAGTACAACTCGTTGCATTTAGCTGGCACCTGACCGTACGTATGGATTACTGATGTGACAAGTTCAAAGGATTTTTTTTTCTAATTATTGTTTTCTTGCTTTTTCCACACATGCAAGAAAAACATTGTCACGTCACTAATCTGTTCGCACCGTCAGGTGCCGGCTAAATGTGGAATAGGGACTACAGTATGGGGTTCGATCACAATAGATCAGCAGTGGTCGCAGTGATACAATAGCCACTACCAGAATAATAATGGGGTTCTTCAAAAAAGGAGTGTATACATTTTTAAAGGGTCGGCAACGTGCATGTAACACTCCTGGAGTTGCAAGCGTCCATAGTCTACGGGAACCGCTTACGATAAGCTTGTTAGTTGTGCGATGTATAATTATGATGTTTGTGTGTAAACTTTGTACCGCCGCCAATAGCATAATAAATATAAGTGGTCAAGCACCTATCTAATCCAACCTTTAATCATTCAGACCATTTTGAATGGTCAAATACCAGTCAATACAATATGGGATGTTAACGATCCAACCATTTTAAAATAGATTTTTTAAATTCACAACAACTAGGGCTTTCGTCAACTTAATGGCTCTGAGCAAGGTACGGAAAACGGATTTCTATAAAGTTGTTTGGATCATAATACGACTGCCCTAAATTTAATTAGCAATCTTGAGGCCTTTCTCGAGGGACTAGAGTTTTTGACTTTCTCTCGATAGAAAAAAATCACGAACATAGGTCTACATTTGTAACAAATTATGCACAAAAGCTAACACATGATATCCGCGCTTCCGAGCACGCACTTCCATCTCGCTCACCAGAGAAGACCATGAACCTATGTCACCTTAATAGATAGGGTGCACTCGTCATGCATGGAGTTTATGCACTATTTTCGAAAAGAAGCCCAAAATGGGTCTATTCCAACTAGTTGTATTATTGGTTCAATGTCTTGACGGCCTTTTTAGGGTTCCGTAGCCAAAATGGCAAAAACGGAACCCTTATAGTTTCGTCATGTCCGTCTGTCCGTCTGTCCGTCTGTCCGTCTGTCCGTCTGTCCGTCTGTCCGTATGTCACAGGCATTTTACTCGAAAACTATAAGGTGTATTTGAATAAAATTTTGAGGATAGGTGTATTTTGTTAGCCGCTACATAGTTTTGTAATTAAAATGACAAAAAAAAATTTTTTTAGGGGTGCACTCCATACATAAAACTAAAAGTCAAAATTTTTTTTTTCATTGTGACCCCCCGTGTGGCACATCAATCGATAGGCCTTTCAAAATAAATATAAGGTTTCTTAGCATTTTTTTTGATTAAGTGAATAGGGTTGGAGATAATCGCCCCGAAAGTCACTAAAATTCTGTCCCCCCCCTCTAATTTTTGAACGGTGTATTTTAAAAATATGAAAAAATTCATGGACATAGGGCTTATTAATTTCATTCACCGAAAATTGTTTTGAACAAGATCGGTTCAGAGGTTTTCGAGATATTGCTGAAAAACTGCCTTCCTCAAAGAAAAGGACGTAAGTGCCGTAAAATTTCTGTGACGATACGACCTTTTTAATAGGCACGGAACCCTTCGTTTTGCGTGGTCCGACACGCACTTGGCCGGTTTTTTTAGATTTAACTTAGTTTTCATTTAATTTAGTTAATGTTAATTATCATCTTGTATATGCTTTAGAGAATAATGATAATAAGTTGCAATTTTAATGAAAAATGGGAAAAAAACCCAACTAGTTCCCTTAATAGAACAGATAATAGAATTAGCGGAAATAGATCGCATAATGGTAGTGTAGCATGGGTATTAACACTATCAACAAAAGTAAATAAGCCATAAGGTATGCTAAGAAAGTATCAAATATGAAAAAAATGTACTCCTGGATACCTTGATTCCATTCAAATTGTCTACAGCAAGAATAGTGGAGCGTTGGTCTTCATAGCATATAAATGCAAAGCCCCTTGATTTACCAGTTGCTTTGTCTCTTACTAAATTGATGTTAACCACCTCACCGTATCTGAAATTACAAATTGTATATTATGAACACATATTTTGTCTTGTCAAAAAAAAGTGTCAATCACGCAAAATGAAGGGTTCCGTGCCTATTAAAAAAGGTCGTATCATCACAGAAATCTTACTGCACTGACATACATCCTTTTCTATAGGGAAGGCAGTTTTTCAGCAATATCTCGAAAATCTTTGAACCATTCAAAATAATTTTTGGTGAAAGAAATTTTAAGATACACATCAAAAATTTGAGGTGGTGGACACAATTTTAATGTCTTTCTGGGCGATTATCTCCGACTCTATTCACTTAATCAAAAAAAATGCTGAGGAACCTTATATTTATTTTGAAAGGCCTATTGATTGATGTGCCACATGTGGACTTACAATTTTTTTCTCACTTGCAGCTACATTGTAAGGAGTGCACCTCTACAATTATATTTTTATCCTCAAAATTTTATTCAAATACACCTTATAGTTTTCGAGTAAAATGCCTGTGACATACGGACATGACCGTCATCTTG
Source organism: Epinotia nisella (assembly GCA_932294315.1). NCBI lineage: Eukaryota > Metazoa > Arthropoda > Insecta > Lepidoptera > Tortricidae > Epinotia > Epinotia nisella. The sequence goes on from OW028680.1 coordinate 11,506,414, forward strand.
GTCAGCTACTAGCTGCCCACGTGAACCCGCAGTATGAAATGCAGCCTATGTCCACCTGGAATATCCATTCTATACGCAAGTAAGTTTTTTTTTAAATCAGAAGTGGTTCAGGAGATACCCTCTACATACAAACTCGCAAACTTATGAAGCTACAATCTCACAGACTTTCCCTCTTTATAATATTAGTGTAGGAGTATAGATTATAATCATATTTAATATATCAATGTATTCATTATAACACACAAAACACAAAGCAACTACAACAATTCCATTTACATTATATATAAAATTAAAAATTTAATACTAACAACACATAATACAACAAGTGTGTACATTTTAATACATATTTAATTAATTAGAATTTGATCTGTTTGTTTCTGGAATTTGAAAATGTTACGAGATTTCCATCCTCTCATATTTATAATACTTACTGTGAAAATACACAAATGATATCTCCTTCAGTAAGATCATACGGCAGACCACCAACAAATAACCACGCGCTGTCTTTGTACTGATCGTGCCACGAGGATTTGGAATTACCGGTCAGTTCTTGCTTGCTTAATTTTAACACGTTCTTTACATTACTGGAAACAAGAAATGAATGTAGCTTTATGTAAATAGTTACATGCACTTATGAAAATCTGTTGTATCCGACCCTGTCTACTTACGTCATAGGATTCATCTTGAACTAAAAGTTTCATCTAAATATTAAATTAATTCATTTCAATTTTAAACTACCTTTACTTTCCGTTCAACGGGTTCAACCAAATCTATTAATTTGCATCACTTTCATTCAAGTTTCATTGGTACTACAAACCTACAAACTACTTATTACTGACAGTGACAGTTGTTTTTTTTTTTTTTTTTTAATGGCATCGCGCTCTTAGCGCATTTAGCCAAAAAAACAGTTGTTTTTGTCATACTTTATTGCCGCGTCGGGCGGCTTACCGCCTACGGCATTCGAAGTTTTCCCTCTCTGTCATACTTACGAATTCGTACATAAGTGCGACAGAGAGGGAAAACTTCGAAAGCCGTTCGCGGTAGGCCCTCAGAGGGCCTACCGCGAAACGATTTTCGTTTTCGTTCGTGTATCTCCGTCTCTGTCGCACTTGCTAGTTCGAGCGACCCTGAGGGCCTACCGCGAAACGATATTCGTTTTCGTTCGTGTATCTCCGTCTCTGTTGCACTTGCTAGTTCGAGCGACAAAGAGGGAGATACAGTAACGAAAACGAATATCGTTTCGCGGTAGGCCCTCTGGGGGCCTACCGCCAACGGCATTCGAAGTTTTCCCTCTCTGTTGCACTTACGTACGAACTCGCTAGTCTGACAGAGAGGGAAAACTTCGGATGCCTTTCGCGGTAGGCCCTCAAATTTAGTATAAAGTTGTGACCAATAAAACACTACCCACACAAATTAAGTAGGTTGTTTATGGTAAGCGACCAGCCATTTTAAGACCGAGGGCCTACCGCGAAAGCGAAACGAAATTCGTTTTCGTTCGTGTATCTCCGTCTCTGTCGCTCGAACTAGCAAGTGCGACAGAGATGGAGATACACGAACGAAAACGAATTTCGTTTCGCGTTTTTTCTTAATTTAGCTGCATAGAAGCCTTTCCGTCATTGTGGCATCACGTATAGCCTGTCCTGAGTATCATAGGTCCATGATTGTAAGCAACAAGCAACAGTGCTGAGTTGTCAATGTCACTCTTCATTTAACAACATTTAATGTGAAATAAATAAATTTCACTGGCATCATGCATAAATAAGAGTAAGTTGATCTGTGATTGAGATAATGTTAACAACACAAACAAGCTTGCTAAACTGAAGTTAGATAAATTGGATCTGTAGAGAAGAAACAAATATTTTTTGTGTGATTCTTTCATCGTAGTTACTACTACTAACTAGTTTAGATGTAGTAGAAATGAAATGAAATGATTTATTAGGTAACATTAGGTCTACATAGTATCTTATTAGTAGTCTGTGGGTCTACGTAACAGACAAACAGGTTGGTATCTCTTTTTAAGTACCGGGGTACCCGTGTCAAGAGACCGCTCTTCACATTGAGTAGTAGTAGGAAATAATCCAATGTTTCGTTACAATCGCGATCGGCGTGACCACAAACAGGCGTAAATTATTATTTATTCACGTACGTATCTTTAATTATCAAGAAAATTGTTTACTCCTAAGTCCTACCACAATGATCTTTATGATGATTGTTTCGTGATAGAAATATTGTAAGATTTTACGAGAATTACAGTGTAAATATCACATTTGCATTACTCTCTTACGTTCATCATAACTAGGGATGTTACGGAGGCGGCTTTACCGGAGCCGGAGTTTATTTTTTTCATTTAACGGAGTCGGAACCGGAGGCGAAGTTGGAGCCGTATCCGAAGCCGGACCCGGAGCCGGTTCCGGAGGTTTACCGGAGGCGGAGCCGGAGCCGAGTACCTTTTAAGTAGAAGGTTGAAGTATTGAAGGGCAAGTTTAACAGGACAAGTCAAAACTTGTAGGCGTGCGCCGCGCTGACGCGGCAAATGCATTATCTTCAGCTCCTGTATAACTTCGGTAAAAAAATAACGGAGAGGGGGAGGTGTGAAATAAAAAATAGCGAAGGCGGAGGCGGCTCCGAACGTGTTAAACGGAACAGAAGTTCAGTTTTAACTGATGTGGAGGCGAAGCTCCGTAACATCACTAATCATAACCGTTGATGGCGAGTAGCAATTTCTTAAATATTTGATACAAAAAATCTCTAAGTATCATGTAGGAAATATTACTAAGTCCTCATAAACATCAAAATATGTATTTTTCTATTGTACATCTTTTTGTTTCAGTCAGGGCAACATGACAGTACAAGTGAAAGTTAAACAGGGTTTGCTAAAAGGACAGGCATGCAACTACAATGGGAAGGAATATTATAGCTTTGAAGGCATACCTTATGCTAAGCCACCCATAGGCAATTTGAGGTTTCGGGTAAGCATTATTGATTGATGATGTTGAGTAAAAAGCCCAATTCTCAAAATACGTTTTTTTTGATAAAGTATTTTTCACTTTATGCATATTCCAAATACCTACTTATATCATACTCTCTCTACACCACTCTAAAACATTAAGATGGCTATTTCAGCAGCTTAATCAATTTGTGTGGTTCTAGGTATTTCAGAAATCTGATATGAGGGGTAATAAATCATGCATCTGTATTTATAATATAAGTATGGTATTTTCGGAATGGGTCAGTTTGAGAAAGAGTGTAGGAAAGCATTTTGCATTGGCTACCGAGAAATCTACAAAGAAATCAGATCATGTAAATGATAATAATGTGCGTTTGAAATTTAATAGGAACCACAGGAGCCGGAATGCTGGCCAGGTGTTCGTGATGCACTAAAACCAGGCAATAGTTGCTTGCAAGTGAAGCCTGGAAAAAAGGAGTTTTTTGGATCAGAGGATTGCCTGTATTTAAATGTTTACACTCCAAGTCTCCCTGAAAAAGAACTTAATAGACTTCCTGTCCTTGTCTATATTCATGGTGGAATGTTATTCTTTGGATTTGGAGATTACTACCGGCCAGAATACCTCATTGAACAAAATGTCATCTTAGTTACATTGAATTACAGATTACATGCTTTAGGATTTTTGTGCCTCAATATACCTGAAGCTGCTGGGAATATGGGCTTGAAAGACACTGTAATGGCACTGAAATGGATTAAAGACAACATCAGCAAGTTCAATGGTGATGAAAATAACATAGTTGCATTTGGAGAAAGTGCAGGTGCTGGTATATTGACATCATACTTAACCAGTGATATGACAAATGGTCTAGTGAATAAGATTGTAGCATTGTCCGGGTGTTGCATATCAGATATGTTCATAACAGATGATGACCCTGTTTTCAAAGCTAAATGCCTAGCCTCAATCCACCAAAGAGAACTTAATGATGTCAGGAGTTTATACAACTATCTTATCCAACTTCCTGCTGTTGAATTACTGCATGCAGCGGCTTTGCTTCAATTTTCCACGCCACCTCCAATAATTACTTCCTACTTTCTTCCTGTAGTAGAAAAGGAATTTGAAGGTGTCAAGAGATATTTTACCGAGCCTCCTATAATTACATTACGAGAAAAGCGGCATAAAAATGTGCCTGTACTGTTTGGTCTAGCTGCTTATGAAGGAGGCCCTTTCGTCCGTCAGGATAAAAGTGGAAACATTATCTATGAGAATGATTTTCGATATTTTATACCACGTTTCTTTTTTGTACAACCATATAGTTATGATGCTACTAAAATTGCAAAAAAACTGAGGAACTTTTATTTTGATGGTGTGGTGGTTGATGAAACCCAAAAAGTAAAGTATATCAATTTTTTGTCTGATATCTATTTTAACAGAGACATTTTGGCATTTTTAAATATGCTTGGGAAGCATAATGATGGATTATTTGTGTTTCGGTTCTCACATTTGAGCGAAATGAATACCAGTAAAATGAAGCAACTGGGTGTTAAGGTTAAACGATTCGTACGAGTTTCATACAAGTTTCGTGCGGTAAAAACGTCTAATCTATCCATTTCAGGAACTTAAAATTGTAATATTTAGATAATATGTGACCCTCTTCTCCCGCATACGGAAACAGGACACGTAAAAACCAGTCATATTTAAAATATAGCCATTATAAAATCATCAAATTTTACTCCGAGCATTGTATGTGTGCGTGAGTTTTACACTGTCCGTGTTTTAAAATGGCCGTGGCACATGACAGCTCGTTGCCCAAAACCTTCAATAGATGTCTCTGGTATCGAGTGAAGACTAGTTAGACAGCGGATTGAATAGTAATAATTATACTCACTAGATGGTGACACCATCGTATGAAGTGTATAAAAACTTATTTTCTGGTGACGGAAAGCGGAACGAAGAAACGGCATTCATTTTATCTTGCTACGCTACTTATTTTGTTAATGACGTAAGAGACATGTCATTTGTTTTCTGATAGAACGAATTTCAAACTGCAAATGGGCGTTTTCAAAATACAAATACTTCGAATTAGGTACTACAAAATCATTATGAACAAAAACTTTTTTTTTATTACAATTTTTTCGATCTTTGATAGGTAGGTACTCAGAATCGTTAATACTGACGATCCTCATACAAGAAAAAAGTGTCCCAAATATTCCGTTCCAGATCGTAACATTTTTGTATGCCGTCTTTTTACCGACTGCCGAAGGAAAGGAGGGTTATGTTTTTCGAGCGTATGTATATAATTATGTATGTATGTATGTATGTATGTATGTATGTGTGTATGTGTGTATGTCTTACTTATTCTTTGGCACGCCCTGCAGTTTGACGGATTTCGAATTATGAGGTGTTGGATTCCTCTTAATCGTGGGAGTGACAGGCATATTTGCAAAAAAGCAGTTGGGTTTTTGAAAAATCTTTTGATACCACTTAGCGTAACGCACTGGAAGAAAGAAAATTACTAAGTAATCAAGGACTCTGAGCAAAAAATAAAAAATAGACTCCGATGGGAATAAGATACCTAGGGCGGTAAAACAAAGAATGTCTCAGATCTCTGGTATTTGACGCCTGCGCCAAAGGCAAGGGCGATAAAATATGCGATCTGAGGCGTTCTTTACCACCGCCCGTGGTAAGTACGCAATTTTACGTCTCTCCCTGGCCAGAAAGTGGGATTTTCCTAGCGTTCGGTCACTTTATGGCCAGGTATGACATACATTACTTACCTGCAGCGGTAAAACAAAGAATGTCTGAGATCGCAATTATATTTGATGCCCGAGCCAAAGGCAAGGACGATATAACCATATGACTATCTAGGTACAGTCGAGTTCTCCAATATCTATACAGACAACCTTTCAAAAATATCTACACATGTGTCTTATGTCAGTAATAATAAAGCCTGTGTACAGATATTTTTGAAAGGTTGTCTGTATAGATATTGGAGAACTCGACTGTACATATTAATAATCATAATAAATCCTTTATTAACTAAATTTGAACGGAATACTCGGTGCGCGAGTCAGATTCGCGTTCAAACTGATCTATTATTTATTAAATAAATAATCAATGTACTATCGCCCAAGGGTACGGGTTCACACTTTCTGTTCAAAATCGTCTGCACATGCATAGCGAACGCTCGAAAATTATCCTAGAGGTGTGAACCCGTACGCTTGGGCGATAGTACATTCAGAATCAGAATCAGCATGAGAAAATAATTTATTGCCACAAAATTATACTAGATGTTTACAATAAAACTTAGTGTGATCCATATCCATATCCATACTAATATTATAAATGGGAAAGTGTATGTGTGTTTGTTTGTTTGTTTGTCCATCTTTGACGGCAAAACGGGGCGACGAATTGACGTGATTTTTTAAGTGGAGATATTGAAGGAGAGTGACATAGGCTACTTTTTGTCCCTTTCTAACCCCCCACTTACCTAAAATGGGGGGTGGAAGTTTGTATGGAGCATTCCGCAATTTTCAAAGTAGAAAGCTAAAAATTTGTATGTGGACTATTTGTGACTAACAAAAAAATCGTGCATCATTTTTTTTGGAAATCTGCACCCAACCCCTTAAAAGAGGGGGTGAAATTTTATATGGGACTTTTTGCGGTTTCAAGATAGGAAGCTAAAAATTGGTACACAGACTCTGTTACCAACGAAAAATACCTACCTTTTTAAGGTTCCGTACCCAAAGGGTGAAAACGGGACCCTATTACTAAGACTTCGCTGTCTGTCCGTCCGTCCGTCCGTCCGTCCGTCTGTCTGTCACCAGGCTGTATCTCAAGAACCGTGATAGCTAGAGAGTTGAAATTTTCATAGATTATGTATTTCTGTTGCCGCTATAACAACAAATACTAAAAATCGGCCAAATGCGAGTCGGACTGGGGCTTCCATACAACAGACATGATTTTTTGCCGTTTTTATAGATAATGGTACGGAACCCTTCGTGCGCGAGTCCGACTCGCACTTGGCCGGTTTTTAGGGTTCCGTAGCCAAAATGGCCAAAACGGAACCCTTATAGTTTCGTCATGTCCGTCTGTCCGTCTGTCCGTCTGTCCGTCTGTCCGTATGTCACAGGCATTTTACTCGAAAACTATAATGTGTATTTGAATAAAATTTTGAGGATAGGTGTATTTTGTTAGCCGCTACATAGTTTTGTAATTAAAATGACAAAAATAATTTTTTTTAGGGGTGCACTCCATACATAAAACTAAAAGTCAAAATTTTTTTTTTCATTGTGACCCCCCGTGTGGCACATCAATCGATAGGTCTTTCAAAATAAATATATAAGGTTTCGTAGCATTTTTTTTGATTAAGTGAATAGGGTCGGAGATAATCGCCCCGAAAGTCACTAAAATTCTGTCCCCCCCCCCCCCCTCTAATTTTTGAACGTTGTATTTTAAAAATATGGAAAAATTCATGGACATAGGGCTTATTAATTTCATTCACCGAAAATTGTTTTGATCAAGATCGGTTCAGAGGTTTTCGAGATATTGCTGAAAAACTGCCTTCCTCAAAGAAAAGGACGTAAGTGCCATAAAATTTCTGTGACGATACGACCTTTTTAATAGGCACGGAACCCTTCGTTTTGCGTGGTCCGACACGCACTTGGCCGGTTTTTTTTTGTTAATTTTCCCCCAGCCCCTAACTATGTAGTGTTAGTACGTAGAGTCGATATGTAGAGTCAGTAAGTATCTAGAGTCGATATGTAGTCGATATTTAGAGTCAGTATGTAGAGTTGGTAAGTAGAGTTGGTATGTAGAGTCAGTATGTAGAGTCGATATGTAGAGTATATATGTAGTCGATAATTATATAAAAGAAGAAACTGACTGACTGTCATATCACCGCACAGCCCAAACCGTTGGATCTAGAGATTCCAAATTTGGCACATGGGTTCCTTATAAGTTCAGGTGCACTACGAAATGATTTTTAAAAATTCACCCCCTAAGCGGGTGAAATGGGGGCCCAAAGTTTGTTTGGGGAAACAAAATAAGTAAGACTATTTCATTCGAAACTTCACAGGAGTATTCCTAGCGATAAATGAGTGAACACGTGTTTCATATTTTTTGAGAATTCAACTCCTAAAAGCGGGAAATGTGGTGACAATATCTGAAAATCAACATGGGTATTGTTTCTATAGTTCATCGAGTCACTGGTCGCTGATTACGAAACTAACAACTATTTTAAAATCCAACGTGGCGGACGTGTAATACCTACCATCTCCCCTGTTGGAGTGCGATGGGGTGTCGTTTTTATTGTTTCTTGGGACGTTAATTACGAAAATGGCATCGATTTTGAAATTTAACGTAGTGAACATGAAAATTCCTGAAAGTATTTGTGCTAAATTGCAATTCAATTATACGGGTCAAACTGAGATGCAACTTTTTTGTAGCTAAACGGTTAAAATTACTTTTAGTACGCTGGCGAAGCCGCGGGCACAAGCTAGTAAATTTATATACCAAAAATATAAATTACAAACTAAGAGAGCCAAAACTAATAACACATTGACACACTGTTTGAATTTTGAATTTGCAAGAAGCACGTTTACGGCAACTGAAACCGGTTTGCATTGAGATCCACAGCAAGCTTGGGAAAGCCCAGACGGTCGGCGCACTGTGGGCTGAGAATCGGCTCTCCATAGAAATAGACCATTTAAAATTTTAGGATACTTTTTTTGGAAAATGGCTTCCTTCTAGTCATTATCATATCACATCATGATTTAAGTATAATTTGGCCCGCTAAATAAATACCTACTTATAATCTTTTCTATAAAAGAAATATATGGAGCGTATGTGAAAAATCGGATTTTCTCAGAAAGAAAAACGAAATCCATAATATCCTCGTGGACGGATATAATACTAATTATTTCAATTTTTTTGACGTATTCAGTTTTTTTACAAATGGGTAGCAGATGTTTTAATGTACCAAACGGATATATTAGGTATCAATTAAATAGTTATTAATATTAATAAATGTTTTAATCTTTATTTTGCTTAAAATATTTAATATAAATCAAACAAAAAAAGACAATGAATGCTTAATTTAAATCTATATATTTATTATAATTACTTCCGGGTGGACAGTTTCTTGGATTCTTGAATAAAACATCAGCATAACGTTGTAAAATGCAAAAAAAAAAACGCTTTTATAAATTAATATTTTTTGAAACCGTAGGTATTTTGTCTGGAGTTGGCGGCAGCGGTCTCAGTCGGTCGCTGTGTAGGTATACCTATCGCGCATGCGGAGCGGATGGCTCGTCGTGTCACTCGTAGGCAAGATTATTTGAAAGGCGTGATAGGTAAACATGTCGAACGAAATTATAGGTTTTGTTAGTGACTCGGAAACAGTGTGATGTGACACACAAAAATTACAGTGCGGACTCACAAAATGATACGTGTTTAGGTGAATATGGCTCCATCCCTGAATGTGAATAATAAAATTAGGTGCCTAACGGACAAATCTAGTAAAGTACCCTGTAAAAAAGTAGTTTTCGGTAAAAAAAAAGTTGCTTGTGACAAATCGGTACACACGTTGTCTTCTTGTAACAGCCTTTGACATGTATATTTTTTATTAGGGTATCAAATATGCCATGTACGAACTAATTTTTATTCCAGTTCTAATTTACTGTATACAGGGTGGAAAGTTAAAACGGGGCAGTAAGGGCAGCTACTAGATCCCTTGCCGCCACGCAAAAATGGCATTAGGATTTCATTCCTAACTTTTTAAGTGATGGCAATCTACATTCACAGATTGTTGAAAAAAAGTACAGTCAGCGAGAAAATCATCAATTTTGACGATTTTTTTTTTTAATGCCATTCGATCCAATTCCTATTAAGGATCAAAATACTCTTTGGGACCGACTAAGGTTTGACTACTAGAATGCCCAGAAATCAAAGAACACTTTATCCATACAGTGACTATGGGAATCCCAAAGCTAATTTTGCTCATGTAGTTTTTTATGCCAATTCTGGTTTTATTTAATGACGGCCACCTTTATTCTGTAAAAAGTTTGTAAAAAGAATACTAACATCCGTATTCAGAAATTATGTTCGAAACTTAAAATTTACTAAGGTAAGGTTTTTACAGCACCTGTCCGCTCGTGAGTACTGTACAAATAGTAACGTTTATGAATACGGGAATGCGTTTGTTTTTTTTTTAACAATGGAATGAATTCTCTCATTTCTAATCTAAATGAAATTCTCCGTCTCCATACAATTTGATGATCGTCTAACTAAAGGACTACTTGCACTTTGGGATTCCCATACTCACTGTATGGAAAAAGTTTTCTTTGATTTCTGGGCGTTCTAGTAGTCAAACCTTAGTCGGTCCCAAAGAGTATTTTGATCCTTAATAGGAATGGGATCGAATGGCATTTAAAAAAAATCGTCAAAATTGATTATTTTCTCGCTGACTGTACTTTTTTTCAAAAATCTGTGAATGTAGATTGCCATCATAGTCTAAGCATTTTACGGTCCGCTAGTATGGCGAAATGTAAATAATTTATAATAGCTGTCTTTTTCTGCGTAACAGATAAATCATAATTATAGTAATAACGTCGAGACTAAATCCAGCAAAATATTATCTATATAATTACGTTACATTTAGACACAAATTGTTTCTATAAATATATTTTCCGGTAGTTTATTGGAGTGAATGTATTTATATGCAATACTAAAGAAAAATCAATTCGATTTTTAGGAAAATAGGTTCATCAATTATTTTTATGAGAACCAATTCAAAGTACTACTTATTACTAATTATTTCTACCAACTTATGGCACCTATCACCCGAACCATGCAATTTGTTAATTTATTGGTTTTACGTGTAAAGAAATGGTTGGATTTCACTTTTTAGAGGTTAAAGACAATAATATTGTTGTGTTGACGATTAAAAACAGCTATTACTATTTTTAGATTAAAAATCGGCGTTTTTTGGCACTATTTTTTTATACCTACTTCCGGGTCGAAAGTTTGTTGGATTCGTAAATATAGTATCTTAAAATATGTATTTATGACGGAGAAAAAAAAACGGGCTATTATAAATTAATGTTTTGCGAAACCGTAAAATGCTTAGACTATCACTTAAAAAGTTACGAATGAAATCCTAATGCCATTTTTGCGTGGCGGCAAGGGATCTAGTAGCTGCCCTTACTGCCCCGTTTTAACTTTCCACCCTGTATACTTACTTAGAATGAGCCGCAACTTCGTATGAGTGAGTCGTTCAGTCGATGATAAAAATCACAATTAGCTAAAGTACCTCGTACCTGTCTCTACTGGTCTTTATCTATTTATTCTTCCTAAATTCTTAGGTATATACGTACACATCTGTGATAAACAAGTGGGCTAGGTATTTTTTTACATAAACATTAATCAATACCTACAGAAATTAATCATGAAACCAAAAAAAAAAAACAAATCATGTTCAAATCGGGAACGCGCACGTGTAATCCCCGCTATTCTGTAACTTGTTTTACTAATCACCCGTCACCCACTAATTTATCTTGACGCCGCGATTCGTAGTAACTAAGCGTGATCAGCCCCACTAGTCTCTAATACTTACAGAAAAGCAGGGCTGGGCTAAAGAACAGCGGGGCAGGACACGGACGGTAGGTAGGTATCTAATGCAAGTTATTGTAAAAACTGACAACTTTGCCCATCGAACATAGTTTCGCTCAACGTGTCGCATTTTATTTTAATCATCATCATCATCATCATATCATCCGAAAGACGTCCACTGCTAGACATAGGCCTCCCCCAGAGAGTGCCAAAGTCACTAGATACAAAATTACAAGTGTGTAGGTATAAAATCGTGTCAAGCCTCGGTAACTTTCTGACATAAAATGAAAGTAGTGAGACTTCGAAGCCAAGTCCGCGAATATTCTTACACTTTAAAAATTTGTAGGTACTTCTTTACCATTGGCTATATCTAGACGACATAATGGCGTTCATAGTATACTTCATAAAATACGAAGTATTCATTGTACATTGATGTTTTTTTCCAGAGGTCCCTAAGGAAAAAACAGTTCATTTGACAAGAAGTGCTTCTTACGGATAAGTTTGAATCAGAACTGGACCAAAATTGATAGAAGCCGAATTAGCAAATCTCTCAGGATTGACAAGAATTCAATATATGCAAGACGATTTAGAAGTTTTCAAAACTTACTATCGATGCATAGGTAGATTTAATAAGTTATCAATAAAGAAAATAAACAAATTGAACAATTTTTTAATTTTTTTTTATCATTTATTCTTGTGTTTTATTGTGCAAACAAAGTCGCTTTCCGCGCGCAAGAAAAATCCTACTTTCTGGCCAGGTAGAGACGTAAAATTGTGTACTCAACACGGGCGGTAATAAAGAAAGCCTCAGGTCGCATATTTATCGCCCTCGCCTTCAGCTCGGGCGTCAAATGCCGGCGATCTGAGACATTCTATGTTTTACGCCCTAGGGAAGTAATGTACTATTACGTCATACCTGGCCATAAAGTAGTTGTTACGATAGGAAAATCCTAATATGCCCGTAGGCATAATAGTAAAGGTAGTTCAATGTTTTCGTAATACTTACCTAATGATAGATATATCCTGTGGCGTTGGAGTGTGATCAATTCTATACCTATCCTATGATATAATTGTACCTAATTTAGTATAGTTCTGACGTCGCATATATGGTCAAATTCGTAAAAAATGATTAATAATTTAGCTTCAATAAACAAATGCACATCTATATCTAGTAATCTATACGGTGTAGTGTAAGTATTATAATAAAAAACCAGCCAAGTGCGTGTCGGACCACGCAAAACGAAGGGTTCCGTGCCTATTAAAAAGGTCGTATCGTCACAGAAATTTTACGGCACTTACGTCCTTTTCTTTGAGGAAGGCAGTTTTTCAGCAATATCTCGAAAACCTCTGAACCGATCTTGTTCAGAACAATTTTCGGTGAATGAAATTAATAAGCCCTATGTCCATGAATTTTTTCATATTTTTGAAATACACCGTTCAAAAATTAGAGGGGGGGGGACAGAATTTTAGTGACTTTCGGGGCGATTATCTCCGACCCTATTCACTAAATCAAAAAAAATGCTAAGAAACCTTATATTTATTTTGAAAGGCCTATCGATTGATGTGCCACACGGGGGGTCACAATGAAAAAAAAATTTTTGACTTTTAGTTTTATGTATGGAGTGCACCCCTAAAAACATTTTTTTTTTGTCAGTTTAATTACAAAACTATGTAGCGGCTAACAAAATACACCTATCCTATAAATTTTATTCAAATACACCTTATAGTTTTCGAGTAAAATGCCTGTGACATACGGACAGACGGACAGACGGACAGACGGACAGACGGACAGACGGACATGACGAAACTATAAGGGTTCCGTTTTTGCCATTTTGGCTACGGAACCCTAAAAAGGAAAATAAATTTTATCCCAAGGGTTTGGGTGCGTACATTGCAATACGCGGGCCAAGCATTGTACAGAAATGTAAGAGCCAACTATAGATACGTTTCATCTCGTATACAGGCTATCCAATAAATTGATAAGCAAATCTCAACCTTTGAACGTTAGTAATGATAAAGATTTATAGGTAGATTCGAAACAGTGCAAACACTAAGCACACGTATTATATACATAAACAGAGGGACTACTGCGAAACGATTTTCGTTTTCGTTCGTGTATCTCCATCTCTGTCGCTCGAAGTAGCAAGTGCGACAGAGACGGAGATACATGAACGAAGTTCGTTTTCGTTGCGCGGTAGCCCCTCAGCACGGCTATCACAAGACGGCGCGCGAGCTCTCTCGATTTTTCTCGCACTATACCTCTCTTTCTAAGTGTTCTAATAAGACAGAGACGGATAGTGCGAGAAAAATCGAGAGAGCTCGCGCGCCGTCTTGTGATAGCCGTGCAGGTATCTAAAAAGTACAATTCGATTTTTGAATTTTGACGCTTATCGAAAGCAGTACTGTCAAATGATCTATTTCTCCCTTTCTGACGCAGTCTCGGTCGTGGGGCGGGGGTAAATCTAATTTTATTAGGGTCAAACCCCCCACCTCAACCCCCCCCCCCTTCCCGCACACCCTCACCCAGGGTTGCAACCCCCCCCCCCCCCATCCCCAAGGGTTGAAGCCCCCCTCCAAACGCTTTCGTATGTCCGGCTGTCCAGCTGTTCCCTCGGCTTGTCGGCCTTGCCACGCGCGTTTGCTCAGACACGCTCAAATTCGCCCGGCCGCAGGCATGTCCACACCCAATGAGTATTTCGAAACTAATGTTATGTATCTACGGAATGTTATTTGATATTTACCGTTAGCTTTTCGGCGAAGGACAAACATCCAAAGGTGTAGTCCCCAACCTGCACTGGGCCAGCGTGGGGACTACTGCCAGTTCCCTCTCATCTACGTATATGCCTATATACGTAGATGAGAGGGATGATTTATCGAACGAGCGAGCGAAGCGAACGAAGTTCTATGCTTCCGCTTGGGCCGAATATCGTTCGTATATCCGTTTTTGTCACGATGTCCGGTGTCCGGCTGTTCTCCTCTACAGTCTACAGGTCGCATTTCAAAACCGATTCGCGTGAAATTTTGTGAGCAGGTTCGCTATATATATCGTTTTTTTGTCGAGTATAAATAAGTTACTTAGTTGACACAGTCAAGCGTTTTACAAAAAAAATGGACATGAACTTTTTTTTTCAGATATCGATTTTTTTGGGTTTATCTTACTCAGAATCGTTGATACTATCGATCCTTATACAAGAAAAATCGGCCAAGTGCGTGTCGGACCACGCAAAACGATGGGTGCCGTGCCTATTAAAAAGGTCGTATCGTCACAGAAATTTTACGGCACTTACGTCCTTTTCTTTGAGGTAGGCAGTTTTTCAGCAATATCTCGAAAACCTCTGAACCGATCTTGTTCAAAACAATTTTCGGTGAATGAAATTAATAACCCTATGTCCATGAATTTTTCCATATTTTTAAAATACACTGTTCAAAAATTAGAGGGGGGGGGACAGAATTTTAGTGACTTTCGGGGCGATTATCTCCGACCCTATTCACTTAATCAAAAAAAATGCTAAGAAACCTTATATTTATTTTGAAAGGCCTATCGATTGAAGTGCCACACGGGGGGTCACAATGAAAAAAAAAAATTTGACTATTAGTTTTATGTATGGAGTACACCTCTAAAAAAATTTTTTTTGTCATTTTAATTACAAAACTATGTAGCGGCTAACAAAATACACCTATCCTGAAAACTTTATTCAAATACACCTTATAGTTTTCGAGTAAAATGCCTGTGACATACGAACAGACGGACAGACGTAAAGACGGACAGACGGACATGACGAAACTATAAGGGTTCCGTTTTTGCCATTTTGGCAACGGAACCCTAAAAACCGGCCAAGTGCGTGTCGGACCACGCAAAACGAAGGTTTCCGTGCCTATTAAAAAGGTCGTAACGTCATAGAAATCTTACGGCACTTACGTCCTTTTCTTTGAGGAAGGCAGTTTTTCAGCAATATCTCAAAAACCTCTGAACCGATCTTGTTCAAAACAATTTTCGGTGAATGAAATTAATAAGCCCTATGTCCATGAATTTTTCCATATTTTTTAAATACACCGTTCAAAAATTAGAGGGGGGGGGACAGAATTTTAGTGACTTTCGGGGCGATTATCTCCGACCCTATTCACTTAATAAAAAAAAATGCTAAGAAAGCTTATATTTATTTTGAAAGGCCTATCGATTGATGTGCCACACGGGGGGTCACAATGAAAAAAAAAATTTTGACTTTTAGTTTTATGTTTGGAGTGCACCCCTAAAAATTTTTTTTTGTCATTTTAATTACAAAACTATGTAGCGGCAACAAAATACACCTATCCTCAAAATTTTATTCAAATACACCTTATAGTTTTCGAGTAAAATGCCTGTGACATATGGACAGACGGACAGACGGACATGATGAAACTATAAGGGTTCCGTTTTTGGCATTTTGGCTACGGAACCCTAAAAAGAATGCATACAAAAATGTGACGATCTGGAAAGGAATATTTTAGACACTTTTTTCTTGTATGAGGATCGATAGTGTCAACGATTCTGAGTAAGAAAACCCAAAAAAAACGAATTCTGAAAAAAAAAGTTCATGTACACTTTTTTTTGAAAAACGCTCAGTCATATTACTCATGTTGTCTTAAAAATCCAAAAAGAAAAACAAAAAAGATGCATGCTCGCCGGGGTTTGAACCCGATTCAATGGCGTTACATTCAGACTTACCTACGCTAAAAAGATACTGCGCTATCGAGTGACGTTATGCACAAGTGAAAATATCAGGTGCATTCATTCACATTGTAGAGTGCCTGACACTAGTACATTTAGTCCCACTTTTTACAAGCTTTATATTAACTTGACCTGTTCGTATGTAACTAAGTAAGTAAGTATGTATAATATTTCCTAATAGAGGAGCCACAGTAGATTTACTTTTGCGCCCTCTAGTTTGAAATAAGTAATACGTTTGACAATGACAGACTTCGAACTCTGAAGTGACATTTAGCTACGTTAGTGTGCGTAAATTCACGAAAATGCACTATTTTGCATATTTTCGGAATACATTTTAAAAAGAAACACTGTTTACTGCAGATAGATTGCGATTCATACGTAGTAAGCTCTTCGGCTTACGCTGTTTGAAACACACGTGGGTACTGGTAACGGTTTTGCGGAAAATGATGAGCAACCATCGTAATTATTTTAGTGCGCCATCTGTTAGCAACTCTTCGACAGGAATCCGACTCGTTCATCCTTAAAGGCACAACTCATGGAGACATATTGCCTTACATATTTTATAGAAAGAAGAAAGTTGACATTGCAAATGAGAAAGATAAGGAAGTAATAGCTATTATAAATGAATTTATTAGTAACTTTGCCAGAACTGGGTATGTATTCTAGTTGTTGCTTGTAAATACATAATCATTATGAATGTTGTCCAGCTCTCATGGCGAAAACGGAATGGGCTACAGTTAAGTATTGATACCTATATTTCTTTCGTTTTCAGAGTTCCCACGTGGTCTAAAATGTCTGTTGTGTGGAAACCCTACACTGAGAACGAACGCAGCTTTGTGGACATTGATAAGGAACAAAAACTTCTTCAAGACTTAGGCAATGGCACTGATACATTTTGGAATAGTTTAGGGCAGAGATCCAAATTGTGATAAATATGATTATTGTTATTTCGAGTTAAGTACTTAAGGAATAACTACATACCTACTTACAAACATTGTTTTTAAATTACCTATTTCTGTCTAATTGGCTTGATTACGTTTATGTTTACCTACTATCTTCTTGCAAAACTTCATTCAAATCGGTTGAGCCGTTTAATCCTGATTGAGTAACAAACATCTAAACATCCAAACTTTCGCATGTATAATTCACCGTGTATGGCCGCCTATGACTCCATTCTATTCTACGCCAGGGGGCTTGCAATGGGCGGGACGCGTCGCGTTATTAACCTCCCGCTCGAAAAGCCCGGGGCCACGAGTCAGTCGAGGGCTAGCGCCGCGCGAGCGAGCACATGTGCGTCGTGCTGTATCCGCCGCCGCCGCCGACTTGAACGCGACGAACCGCGCGTACTTAGGTACCTATTTATTCCAGTTCTTATTTATTACGAGGTACCCACGATGACAACGAAAAGAAGCCACAGCTGCTCTGTTTATGGTTGTCTAAATACGCAAAGGGACGTTGGCTTATCTTTTTTTAAACTTCCGACAAATTGTGAATGGTGAGTTTATTTTTTAATTAGGTATACGTACTTACTTATTATAACCTAGATAGGTACTTAACATTATGAAGTTGTAAGGTACAATGTACAACAACAATACAAATGCATGTTACGATACGAACATTTATATGAATTAGATATCATAAAACAGTACAAATTCTATAATAATTATGAATATGACTATACCAAAACCGACCAAGTGCGTGTCGGGCCACGCGCAATGTTGTGTTCGCCTCCGACCGAGCGACCTTGTTCCACACCGACCGCGCGATGTAGGTAGTATGAAATTTTGCTGCAAACAACTGTACACGGTTTGTGCGGACCAAGGTCGCTCGGTCGGAGGGGCTCGTTGTTGGCGACCGTCTAGCAGACGATTTAAAGTGCTCATATTTGTTCTACTAAACATGTGAAAAAAATCACGGTAGTAGTCATCATCATTATCATATCAGCCAAAAGCCAATCACGGCAGTCACGTCGTTTTGTGTAAGGAGCAGTTTTCCGGTGATAACGCAAACTTTTTGTGCTATTAGACTTCAAAATAATTTTCTATAAAAATAGCTACGCAACCCTAAAAAGAGAAGGTATCTTAATAATAACGTATACTTTGTGAACTTACTTGAGAATTAACTTACGAACTAAAATTTCAAGAGTTAAATTGACTTTTATTTGTGGTGTTATTCATAATGACACTGACATACATGTGAAGTAACATGTACTTAATTAATATCGGTTCACTTTACTCAAGCGACATCTGGTGAGCTAGAACATTTTTTGCCCTCATTGAAGTATTCTTGGCGTGACAGCCCTAGCGGTACACGTGCCGTGTCTGAATGAATACAAGTTATACGATAGACAGAAATGCACAGAGTTAGGCACGTTTCTTATGCCTAAACGCCGTTTTTGCTAGGAAGTGCAATTTCTCTACTTGTACTATTTCTTATTCTGTGTCTACGCGTTTAAAGCCGCCACCAGACGAGCGAAATCGGCACATTGTATGCAGTCCGCTGTGTGAATTCGGTCGGCATGAGGGCCTACCGCGAAAGGCATTCGAAGTTTTCCCTCTCTGTCAGACTTGCGAGTTTATAAGTAAGTAAGCAACAGAGAGGGAAAACTTCGAAAGCCTTTGGCGATAGGCCCCCTGGATTAGTGGATGTACGTCGAGTATTATCGTCCAGTAAATAAATCGAGTATTTAGGACCTTCAGGGAAAATTTAAATATATTGTCGAAATTTAAATTGCCTGATGAGAATTTCATGCTTTATTATTTATTGTGGTCCAAATTGGATGCATGTACCCGCGAAGCATTTGAGTTACAACTTGACTCAAATGTTGACATCCCAGACTTTGAAAATTTGCAATCATTCATTGAAAAAAGAAGTCAAGCGTTAGAGAATTCGAATCCTAAATTAAGGGTATCGGCCCCAACTAATAATATTGTTAGTAAAAATAAATCATCGCTTATTGTGCCTTCAGCACCAACACCTGTGGTGAGTTGTCCGATGTGTGCTGTTGTTGGGCATGAGTTGGGTAAATGCCCTAACTTTTTAAATTTGATGCCAACGGAGAGATTTTCCAAGGTTAAAGAGAGTAGGCTGTGTATCCTATGTTTGAAGCCATCCCACAGTATGAAAATGTGTAAGTCGAGTGTGCGCTGTGAAAAATGCAATTATCGTCATCACACCTTGCTTCACTTTGACAAAGTTGGTGAAGATGCTCAGGGGTCCAAGGACAATTCTCATATGACAACATTATCGGTTCCTTCTTTTAATAACCAAGTGTTATTCTCTACTGCTGTTGTTCGGGTAAAGGATAATAATGGACAGTTGGTACCAATCCGGATTTTGTTCGATTCGGGCAGTGCGTGCAATTTTATCACCTTGGCTGCTGCAAACCGGCTTGGATTACCGTTAAGTGAATGTCACCAAACCATCAATGGCATCGGAGTGACATCCACAGGGACACTTGGGGTTGTTTCGTGTGAGATTTCTACCTCTAAAGTGGGATCTTCACATCAATTCGAAATTGAAGCATTTGTTTTGCCACAGATTTGCTCAGACATGCCA
Source organism: Epinotia nisella (assembly GCA_932294315.1). Lineage (NCBI taxonomy): Eukaryota > Metazoa > Arthropoda > Insecta > Lepidoptera > Tortricidae > Epinotia > Epinotia nisella. The sequence continues at coordinate 11,526,235 of OW028680.1, forward strand.
TCTGATCAAATTGATACCTCGACCTGGGATCATCTTAGGAATTTGGTTCTTGCTGACCGACTTTTCTATGAACCAGGACCAATTGATATGTTAGTCAATGTCAGTTTTTTGTCGTCAGCGCTTCAACCTGGTCTTGTAAAGGGCAAGTCAGGTCAACCAGAGTAGACTTATCGTCCAGTAAATAAATCTAGGTACACACCTATCAATTTGTCACAACAGCTGCCTTCGAAATGAATATTTATCAGAAACTGAGGGCCAACCGCGAAACGAAATTCGTTTTCGTTCGTGTATCTCCCTCTTTGTCGCTCGAACTAGCAAGTGCAACAGAGACGGAGATACACGAATGAAAACGAATATCGTTTCGCGGTAGGCCCTCTGACTAGTTGCTATTGTCTGGAAGGTCTGGAAGCGTTGCATTGCTGATCCGTCTGTCATGTACTGAAATTGCATGCACATCACAACCAACACAATTTGGACCATGGAAATAATTTTATGATCAGCCAAGTTTTCTGTGGTTATTTAGAAGTAAAATATTGTATAATGATATGTGTACACGCATGCCATACAGCTTGGCATGCAGCCCGGCACGCAGGTTGTTCACTTTTGCGGGCCAAGCTAGCTGGCTGGGCAGAACGATTAGATACGTTTTTTATCGTTAGGGTTTTACGTGACGTCTCAGTACATTTTCGCCGTAAAACGTGACGATAAAACCTATTGTGCTAGGGCCTCTGTTTACACGCTTGCGGGCATGCTTGTCATGCAAGCATGCAGGGGCGGCTTATCCTATAGTGCAGGTGGTGCGCACCCGGGCGCCGAGCGCCGCTCACTCGTCGGGCGGCTAGCACGTGCTAGGGGGGGCTAGAGGGCGCTAGGGTAATATTGCACCCGGGTGCTACATAGGCTAGAGACGCCTCTCTCTGCAAGCATGGGAGTTTTTTTCTTTATAATGTTTATTCTGGGGGTCTCAAATTGTTGGTTTCCTCTGGTAACCCTAGAAAGAGCATTTTTGATCGTTTGAAGACTCCAAATCCGACATTTTTACTATTGCACACGAGCGTGTAAACAGGTACACAGGCACGAGCACATTCACCTATTTATCTTTGTCAATAAAAGAAGCGGGTTGTATCTTATATCTGAGATACAACCGTTAATTAAGTTCAAGTGGATGGAAGTAAGTGTTGGCTGTGGAACCCTAATAAAAAACCGCCCAGATGCTTATAATATATATAATAATAACTGTCCCTGTCCTAAATTGTATCACATGGATTTGCGATTGATTTCAATCTAAAGGGAAAATCTACTTAGATAATCATTTTCAACGAATTGTTAAATTCAAAGTGTTTTGATTATTTAAAGGAATCTGCTATTATGGTGTACCCGTAAAATATATATCTGAATTAATTCACTAAAATCTGTATTTATAAATACAGATAAATCGGTATATATGACAAACATTGACTGACGTTAGCTCATCTGACTCAATGACCAAAGAAATTGGTCATTGATTTGACTCGCGATACATTGAAAATGGCGCTCATTTCAGCATTATATTCATGTCCGCCACATAAACTAAATAACATTTTAACTATACACTGAACTATAAACAAAAAAAGGGCTGCCACAATAGATCACTCACTGGTCGAAGCGGCACATTAAAGGCCCACAAACAACAATAATAATAAAATAAATAACATTTTGTGATTTACAACTAATGGCAAATAAAGAAGGATTTAAACATGTAACAAACAATTATTTGAAATCAGGGGCCTATTGCATATATTGAGGACTTCGATAGCTCATGGACTGTTTTAGATAGGGAAAAATGTAGTAAAACCAAGAAGTAGTTGTGAACTTGAAAGCAATTTTTAATACAATGACAGAAAACAAAAATACATCATTCATAATGTAAAAAACGGCAAAATAATAGACAAAAGTAAAAGTATGTACAAAAAAGGTTGCATCCGCAACATCCCACCCCCTTGTGTGCGAAAGCACACGAAGCTAGCCGGGCCAGCCAAGGAGCCCTATGCGTCTAGCCTGACCAACTTTTTGGAGGGCCGACGAAGAAGGCCTCCCTGTGTGGCTACGTCCACCACCCTGACTATGCCATCTCGGCCAGGGAAGGTTGCAGTGATACGGCCTCGTGGCCAAGTTCCTCTTGGAAGATTTGCATCCACGATGAGCACTAGATCGCCAATGCTTAAATCGCGTTCTCTGTTTTCGCCTGTCTGTCGAGGTTGCATTGTGGGTAGGACCTCTTTCACCCAACGGTTCCAAAAATGGTCGGCTAACCTTAAGGCCTTCCTCCAGTCAGCTCTACGAAGAAGGTCTCGGTCGTCCAGGGTTGCGGGTAGGACCTGGTTCGAGGATGAGCCAATTAGAAAGTGGAAGGGTGTCAGAGTTTCTTGATCATCTTGACTCACAGGAACGTGACTTAGGGGCCGGGAGTTGACGATGGCCTCAGCTTCTAGCAGGAGGGTTACGAGCACTTCTGCGTTAGGTGCCCTTTCGCGTAGAGTGGCGTTCAGTGCCACTTTGACGGTGCGAACTAACCGTTCCCAGCATCCACCAAAGAAAGGAGCAGCGGGAGGAATAAAGCTCCAATTTATTCCTTGGCTAGCAGCAAAATCGTTGACCTCGGTCTGATAGAACTCCCGTAATATTCGGTCAGCGCCGACAAAACAAGTTCCGTTGTCGGAGAATATTGTTTCGGGAGCACCTCTTCTCGCAATAAATCGACGCAAACTCATTATAGCTGAATCTGCAGACAGGGAATGCACGAGTTCCAAATGGACGGCTCTGGACGTCAGGCAGGTAAATAGGGCTACGTAACGTTTCTCCTGTTTGCGACCGACCGTGGAGTTAATAGGGCCAAAATAATCAAGTCCGGTGAAATAAAAAGGGCGGCGATGGTGAGCAAGCCGCTGCGGAGGTAGGTTTCCAGTCATTGGATTCATCGGTTTTGACTTTCTGATCCGACAAAACAAACATTTGCTGGAGACACTTCGTACGGTGCTGCGCAAGGGAAGAAGCCAGTATTTCTGTCTCAGCTCATTGACGACCATCTCATTATTCGCATGTCCAGCCTTGCGATGATAAAAGAGAACCAAAAGGCGCACGACTGGGTGATGACCATCTAACAGTATGGGTGATTTGACTTCGGTACCGACATCTTCTACAGCCTCAATTCTGCCAACCAAACGTAGCAAATTGTCCGTTCCCATCTTGGGTGACAGCTTTGCTAAACGACTGCTCTTGGGCAACAACTCTCCTCGTTCAAGCCGCTGAATTTCTTCTCCAAATGTCTCGGACTGTACTTTCTTCAGGACGTGCCTTTCTGCGGCTTGCATCAATTCCGCTGTCAGGGGCAATAGAGTGGTGGACGTAGGCGCGATTGTACGTTGACGAACCCTTAAATCGGTGCTGGGATCAGTGTGTCTAACGCGGTCCAAAGGTGAGCGAAATTTAGAAGCAGCTTGCAAAACGCGAGCAGTGGCGCGCAGTAAGCGCAACCAGTCACTAAAACGACTGAAATTCGCGGTGACAACCAGATGCCCAACCAAAAGTTTAGGAGCTTGCTTAAACTCTTCATGAACTGGAGGCTGGCCAGCTGGTTCCACAGGCCAATCTTCAGGAGAAGCCAGAAGAAATGAGGGGCCAGTGAACCATCGGTGGTTAGGATTGAGATGGAGAGGTTTGATTCGCGTGGCATCGTCCGCGACGTTCAAGTCAGTTGGGACCCATCTCCAGTCTTGAACGCATGAATTTTCGGTTATTTCACCGACCCTATGGGCCACAAAGGGCTTGAACGTTCGTGCGTCGCTTCTTAGCCAGCTAAGGACAGTTCTCGAATCTGTCCAAAAAAACGTTCGAATAGGCGTTTTGTTGTGAAATTCCTTGATGGTCATGGCAAGGCGTGAAGCTATTAAAGCACCCTGCAATTCTAGGCGCGGAATTGAAGTGGGCTTTAATGGCGATACTCTTGCTTTACTGGCTATGAGAGCAAGCTTGACTGTACCGTCTGCGTAAAAGAAACGCCAATAAGCGGCCGTTGCATAGGCAAGCTCGCTCGCATCCGCAAAAATGTGTAGCTCTCTGTGCAGAGGCTCGCCGTTCACCTTAGCGTACCAACGTGGAATTCGAATATTAGATATATCTGACAGTTCTTTAAACCATTCGTTCCACCTTAAAACCTGTGAAGGTGGGAAAGCAGTATCCCAATCAATGTTGGATCTCCATGCCTCCTGAAGAAGTATACGGCCTTTGACCACTATAGGGCCAAGCAAACCTAGTGGGTCGTACACTTTCATGAGGTGGGACAAAACTTTACGCTTAGTAAAAACACCATGTAACTCGAGCCCTTCTAAACCAGTCCTAAAACCAATGGTATCCGACATAGGATCCCACGAGACACCTAAGGCTCTGATGTTACTTGATTCGCTACCAAAAGACACTTCAGTATGCTGTGCGGCGCGCAATTCAGTTGGAACCAGACGTAACGCTTCCTGATTGTTAGAAATCCAACCACACATTTCAAAACAGGCGTTACGATGGATAGTCACCACATCAGATGCTAGCTGCGCAGCTTCAGTTAACTCGTCAAAGCTGTCCAAAAAATCATCCATATACGAGCTGTGGATGCTTGCATTGGCCGCTTTAGGATACAAATCCTGATGTGACATTGCATTTTTATTTTTAATATACAGTGCAGTAAATGGACTGGATGACGCTCCAAAAATGACAGCTGTCATTCGATACTCTTTTATAGGCGTTGTGTTTTTTGACCTAACGTCACGCCATAAAAAGCGTAATGCGTCTCTGTCTTGATCACGGATCCGTATTTGGGGGAACATCTCCTTAATATCGGCTGTCACTGCGACAGCACCCTCTCTAAAACGCCAAAGAATGCCTAATAAGTTTTCTAAGAGGTCAGGTCCTTGAAGGAGCAACGAATTTAAAGAAACGCCTTGATTCATTGCGGCTGCGTCATGAACGACACGAAGCTTACGCTTTTGTGGGTGATACACCCCAAAATGTGGCAAATACCACCTAATTTTTGTGTTGGTGTCACTTTGAGTTGTATCACAAGTTGTTTTTAAGTTTATTTCATTCGTATCAGTGGTTGCCATGTCGTCATGATATTTTGGTTGCACTTTATTCGGACTGACTGTACCATTGTAAATGTTACCTGATGAAGTGATATTTTTGTTTGAAAAATCCTCTAAATTGTGTTCATTGTTGACAGCGTTGGTACCGTTCCTAATTCTGACAGAATGACCATAATAAGTGACAGGATCACATTCCTCAGCATAACCTTTGGAAATCATATTGTCAATAAACCTTTTGTACGCTTCAGCAAAATCGGACTCTCGAAACATACGTCTCTCTAAACTTAAGAAGCGAGATAGAGCTTGCGGATAACTGTCGGGAACGCACTGAGTATTATCCCGCCATGGAAGTCCTACCTCATACCTACCAGTAGGCAAACGTGTGGTAGTATTGTCTAAGATCTCAACAGCTCGAGCATCCAGTTTACTATGAAGGTTTTCATGTTTGGAAATACCTAGTGAATCCAACTTGTACTGCTCTTTTATGAGCAGTTCTAAACGTTCATGTTCAGTAAGCTCTATGCGGTCTAGGTGACAGTGGTTGACAAACTCAATCGGTTTAGTTTTACTAGAAGCCACTCCATACAAGGTCCAACCAAGCCAGGTGTGACAAGCTACCGGCCCGTTATGATTACCAGCGCGCACATCACGAGATATTGACAGATGCCAGTGCTCGGCACCAATCAGCACGGTTGGCGTAGCGTCAGTGTACGTCAAAAAATCGGTAAGGTCGCTTAAATAATCGTAAGACTGTACGGTGTGTTTGGACAACGTTTGCGTGCTCAAGCTGAGCGAGGGCATCGCCCTGGCACGATTGACTAAAAACCTATCAGATTCATGTTTACCCTGTATGTAAAAATCAACATAAGAAATCTTAGTCGTTTTGTGTAAGCCACCTACAGCGTTGACAGTAATAAACTCCTCAGGCCCTGACACCCCGATACGGGCAGCCACGTTAGAATCAATTAACGACGCTGTACTGCCGTCGTCTAGGAGTGCGAAGGTTTCGTAACTGCCAGCTGGACCAGACACAGTAACTGGTACCACTTTTAATAATGTGCTGTGTGGGTGTGTTTTGGTTGACATTGTAACATGCTGCCGCAAAATACCTGTGTTGGAAACCATGACGTTTTCTTTTGTCAGCTCTTGTGTAGTCGTAGAGCAGCACGACGCGTGTTTGGCATCACTTTCAGACGCAGTTGCATACCCAGTATTATTGAACGCAGTACACTCAGTTTTTTTTAGTGGGGCCGCGCACCCCGTTTTGTTTATATTGCTTAGTTCTGTTTCACACTCTGTATGGTTGAGCGCAGCTGTACACACTGTATTATGGAAGGCCTGTGTATGGGGTGTTTGCGGTGATGATAACGTATCCTGCCTGCCGTGTAAAAGTGGATGGTGTCGGAAAGTACAACCGTCGACACCACAAGGGTTCACTTTACATAACTTCCACTGATGTGATTTACTCTTTAGACATTTATAGCATATTTTGTGTTCACGCAACCAACACCACCTGTTTTCAACTGATAATCTTATGAATTCGGAACAGTTTTTTATATCATGACACTTTTTACAATAAACGCATTCAGTTTTGTCACCTATTTTACTTTTGGCATGTGTCACAGCATGAATATTTTCACGTTTGAATTGTTTATTGACAGACCAAATGCCGTGTTGTTGTGTAGCAATAAGACCTATTTCAGGCGATAATGCGAATTTAATATAACGTTCGTGTTCACGTGTTAGAAAATCAGATAAAAGTTCTAACTTTGACGTGAGAGGGTTTGACATTTCTGATGCATAGTCAGACCATCTCATCTTCATTAAAGGGTTAAATTTGCCCAAAATACTATGAAATAGCTCAGGTGATTGTAAATATTCTCTTAGGCCGAGTAATTTCATAGTAGAAAGGCTGTTTCGTACCTTGTTTGCAAAAATACCAATTTCCTTAAGGTCGGCGCCTAGCCGCGGTAGCGTCTTTAAAACTTGTACCTCGCCGAAGACGATCATTTCCGGGCATGCAAATGTTCGCTCGAGTGCATGCATGATCTCCTCGGGGGCAGCTGCGGTGTGGAGCAGCGACGCGACCGCCTCGCGCGCGGGTCCGCGGAGCGCGTTCTGTAAACGCGCAACGTTCTCTGCGGGGGAATAAGAAGACTCAGTACTACTAAATTGGCGTTTAAATTGTAGCCATTGCGAACCATTCCCGAAGAATGTAGGGAGTTCAATAATGGCTTTACGACCTGAAGCTAAAGCTTTTGCTGCAGCAGCAGTGTCAGCAATTGCTTTGAGTATAATTCCATCGTTTCCTGTATTGCGATACAATTCGACAGTTGGCTCATTCGTCGTGCGTAGGCAGCTGTCCTGGTTTATATCGCGAACCCAAGATCCCGTTCGTGAATGAACGTTACTGGCCGACCGTGCGGAACGTTCTTGGGCTTCTTTAGCGGCCAAAGCAGCCTCCATCTCTAATTGTTCTACTTGTTTTACCTGTTCAAGTAGTTTTCTTTGTCGAGCCATTTCGTCAATCATCAATTCTTGCTCTCGCTCCATACTTCTGCGGGCCAACTCGGCCTCCGCGGAAAGCCTCCGTGCTTTAATGGTAGTTGATGACCGCGAAGATCCTGATAAGTGAGACCTGCAACTAGGAGAAACGTCAAAATGTTCGGCCGCAGCAGCGGAGCCGCCGCCGACGGTGGAAGTCACAGGACACGCGCGAACGAAATCGAGAGCTGTGGGTGTTTCTGTGGCATCAGTCTTTGCGAGGTCCTGACTTTTGGACCGACCGACCCCACCCACAGCGGGTGCACCTGGTTCCGAGCGCGTCGCTTTACTACTTTTAGCCGGCGTTGCCAGCTGCTTGGTTTTAAAACGCGTATTCATTATAAGACGGGAGAAAGGACCAAATGTTGAGGACTTCGATAGCTCATGGACTGTTTTAGATAGGGAAAAATGTAGTAAAACCAAGAAGTAGTTGTGAACTTGAAAGCAATTTTTAATACAATGACAGAAAACAAAAATACATCATTCATAATGTAAAAAACGGCAAAATAATAGACAAAAGTAAAAGTATGTACAAAAAAGGTTGCATCCGCAACAGCATAACTACTTGTAACTTATATTACAAGCGGAAACCTCTTTTCAACTCCTCGCATTAGAAAGAGACTTCCGCTTGTATTATAAGTTGTAAATTGTTATGCAAGGGGCCCCTGATTAGGCTTTATACAAAAAGTTATTCCGGAAGTCACGTGATACATTTTGAACTGTACTCCTATACAAGAACGCGAGCAAAGAGCACTTCAAAAACCGACAGTCATCCCGATCGGCGGCATGCACGGCCACGGGCGCGTGCACAAGCAGGCTGTTTACACGCTCGTACCCGTGCCCATTGAATGTTGCTTTGAATGCGTGCATGTAAACGCGGCATAAGGCCCATATCACACCAGCGCGGCCTGCGGTGGCGGCCCATAGTAATTTTGAGAGCTAAATAGCTAATGACAGTTTATTATTGTCCGCCGCGGCCAGGCCGCGCCAGTCTGAGAGGCCTTACGTTGAGCGCGTGGATGGCTACCACTGAGGGCCTACCGCGAAAGGCATTCGAAGTTTTCCCTCTCTGTCAGACTTGCGAGCTCGTACGTAAGTGCAACAGAGAGGGAAAACTTCGAATGCCGTTGGCGGTAGGCCCCCTGAGGGCCTACCGCGAAACAAAATTCGTTTTCGTTCGTGTATCTCCGTCTCTGTCGCTCGAATAAGCAAGTGCGACAGAGACGGAGATACACGAACGAAAACGAAAATCATTTCGCGGTAGGCCCTCATAAACGGCTGTCATGTCAAATATGCCAAAGTGATGGTGGCACCACACTTGGCGGTATTTGCCCAAATATTCGTGTTGCATCTTTTTCCTTCCTACGGCAAATGAAAGATAGGCAACGATGCAACGCGAACACGCAACCCCAAGTGGCCATAGTTATGCAGAATGAGACCAATGCCATTTTTTCGAAAAATGAGTTAACAATGCCATCAACAACTAGATTTTTTAAACTATAATCTGCTAAAACCGTCATATTTTTAGCACGTTATTCCACTGAATTACAGTATTTATGTATAAAACGACCAATGACAAAAGAAGCGTTTTATAATGTAGTAACCAGCCAAAGTACCCAACATAGTTCATTTCGCACGTTTAAAGACCATGTTTTCAATCTGCAGAAAACAGCCAACCTACATTTGGTTAGTTGGTTGCATTTGACAATAAACAGCGGTAACAGCTAACGCACTTTTTGATCTGCTTGAAGCGACCAGGCAGTTGGTCGCTTTCAACAATATTAGGTTTTTTAGTCCTACCCGCCAGTTTGGTCGTTTAATGTAATATTTTTGCAGTTACCGTACTATTTCATTGTTTCATAGTTTGCTGGACGCGTGCAAGGAAGTTTTATGTCATAACTATATGAACGTACGTTTTTCATGTAAATTTGAGTGGAAAATTTATGACTGTGTTCAGCAACTTTTTTGTTTTGGAATAATTTTATTTGTATTCACAAAATAAAAAAATACATTAACTATGTAACTGTGTAATCTAAAAAAATAAATCATAAAAAATCTAAATATGTTTTTTACTAATGCTACAGTCTGCATAATATGCTTAGATTCCCCTTTTTTTAAACTAGTAAGATTTACTTATAAATTTTATAATCAGCATAAGTAGACTAGCGTGATGTTGGTTACGAAGATCATCTTAGCTTTTTTCAGAAAATTACTGTTACAGAATATCGTAATCAGCATAACTCGACTACAGTTTGGTCGTTTTCATAGAAATAAGAATAACAAGCAGCATGTGAAATATTGATTTTACAGAAAACGACCAACCACTTTGTTTAAAAAAAAAGACACGAAAAAAACTATTAATATGTACAATCAGTCCTTAATACATTACTTTATATAATATTCTACCAAATTGCATCTTTTTTTATTCGAGAAAGTGGTATTAAAACCCTTAAAAAAATTATTGAACCTTAAAACGGCTGTATCTCAAAATCGAAAATTAATTATTGGTCTCATTCTGCATAACTATGGTCAAGTGTGGTGCCAGTATCAGAGGGCCTACCGTGAAATGCATTCGAAGTTTTCCCTCTCTGTCAGACTTGCGAGTTCGTTCGTAAGTGCAACAGAGAGGGAAAACTTCGAATGGCTTTCGCGGTAGGCCTTCAGGCCAACACTAAACACTCAGCCAACTCATGGCAACACTCAGCGTCAAAAATAAGTTTAGTGTATGAAGAACACAGACTTGTAATCTGTGGTAGCAGGAAAAACATAGTTAGCCTCGATGCCAATGCTCCAAATAAAAAATAAATAAAAAAACAGTTAAACACACTTAGTTTCTGTCACGTTTCTTTGGTCATTGGTTGGTTGGTTGTTGTCAAGTCAAGAAAAGAAAGCATCTTCGAAAGAAAAGTCCCAAAAATAAGAAAGTTCCTTCATAAAGCAGATTTGGAATAGTCCACACGTGTAATTGTAAATGCAACAACACTAGAAAAAATTGGTACTTACCCAGCGTCAAAACAAAGATTTAGAAATATTTTGTTGACATGACCACCCCTACTCCTGATGCCCCGGAAAACTTCGATCAGGTTAGATAATATGTTTCGTGTTTAAAATTATAATAAGGCAAGGCAGTGTCGTGAATGAGAGCTTATAAAAGAATAACGGCAGACTCGAGTTCCTTTGCTTTGCCAGTCAGTAAGGGGATAAGTTAACTTCAAAATATCGAATTAAACCTTTCCTAGTTGTTCACTTACATTGTCTTACACAATCTAAATGCACACAAATAGTTGTCTGATGTCTGTTTAACAAAGCATTGCTAAATAAATTCATCATGTTAGTTAGCAGTTGGTTAGCAGTTGGCAGAACGATTACAGGTTACCATAACTGGTATACATCATCAAAATCATACATTTAAGATTAGAAGTTAAGATTGTAATTATTGTGTATTTTTTTTTATGAAATAAACAGTTCAAATTTTAATTTTAATTTTTTTTTTTTTTAATCACTTGTATTGGCACTATGGAAAAAAGTTTGTGTCGAGGTGTCAATGTGCAAAGAATGGTGTTCAAAAGATTAAAGTTATCTGCAAGCAATAAGATCACATGTTTCTTGCCTACATGTATTGATTGTGTTCTGTACTGTTTTCTTTTATGGAAGTGTGCAATAAAGAGTTTTTTATTGTAGTGAAAACACTAATTGTAAAGAATATTCTTTACAGTTTGATGATGATGAATCTGACCAGCAAATTGGTGCCACTGCTTCAGGCCGCAAGAGACTTTTCAGCAAAGAGCTGCGGTGCATGATGTATGGGTTTGGGGATGACCGGAATCCTTACACAGAGAGTGTTGACTTTCTAGAAGATTTGGTTATAGAATTTATCACTGAAACTACACACAGGTAAACATGATCTATTTGTTTGCAAAACTGATTAAAAGTGGTTAATTATGTGTATATTTTATTATGAAATGTTATTTTTTTGGAATCTAAAAATTTATTAACAAATATTCTTTTACTCTTTATTCTATCAAATAGAGCTATGGAGGTAGGAAGAACAGGGAGAGTCCAAGTGGAAGATATTATATTCTTAGTACGGAAAGATCAGAGGAAATATGCCAGAGTTAAAGACCTGCTTACTATGAATGAGGAGTTGAAGAAAGCTAGGAAAGCTTTTGATGAAGTTAAATATGTTGGTAAGTTACCCTTACTAAATATTCCTTTAATATATACTTGATTGAAGTTTTGTTGTTTTGGCTTATTTTAATGAATTATGATGTTATGTTTTTGCAATAACTAGTTTTTTTTTTTGAAGTATTTGATGTTGTTTTTATTGCGCAATTTTGTAACCTTATAGAAGACCAACAGTAATGATGAAGGCCGAACAGCAGACAGCTTGCTTCTAAGGCTGATGCAAGTACTATAAAATTATTATTGATGCAGTGCTTTTGTGTTTGCATGTTTTACTAATGTTATGTTGCATTTTACCTAGAATGTTTCAATAACTTTTAGAATGCTTCTATGGGTGGGTCCATACCAGATGCACGCTCGCCCGAGCCCGTCCAGCTCACCCGCGCGGCTTCCTCGAGCCAGTCGACACATATCCCGCACCGAACGCCGACAACGCTCGGCTCGGGCGACCCGCGCGGCCGAGCATACGGACGCTCGGCTGCATGCCTCGGGCGTGCCGCGCCGAGTCACGTCTAGACCTAGCGAGCACGCTAGGCGAGCCGCGCTCGGTCAAGCGTGCGTCTGGTGTGGGCCCACCCTATGACAGTAGTTGTATCTAATATTCCAATGAACTGCATTCTAAAAGTTAAAATTCTGATAGTATATGTGTTAACTAACATGGGAATAGTATAATGTAGCTTATCAAATAGTCTAATTTTGCACTTAAGAGTAGAAGAATTTCGTAAAAAATTACATGTAGTTACAGGTAAATTATTTTCGAGACGTTTTTGCATTTGTAGTTGTGACCTCTGTAGCCAGCCACACAGACACACGTGTACGTGTCCCTGTAAATATACAAATACTATTACAAATGCAAAAACGTCTCAAAAGTAATTTACCTGTAAGTACTTTTTTATAGACACCATCTCTGATTTGATTTAATTATTGTTTTGAGCAAATTCTAGATATAGCCTCGCAAGCAAGATGTACTGAATCATAATCATTATTCGTGACTATGTAAAAAAAATGTTTTTTTAATGTTTAATTGTTTGGACGGTAAAATATTGGGACATCACATCACGCATCTATATTCAATAATGCATATTCACTTGGAGATTGTAGAAAACATAATATATAGATAGGCACATTTTTATAACCATTTCCACTGTTATTAATTCTGGATGCAAAAACCACCAATACTAATGGTGAAAAAGTTCTAAAAATAATGGATATTACATAAAACTTTTTCTTTTTCAGAATGAAGACCTGGATGTGTTATTGTAAATGTAATAAATGACATTAAGTTACTGAAGCAATTAATTAAAAGCGGTATAGGGATAGGGTCAGGTCAGACACAAGTTTCTGGTTGGCAGGACAGATAACGGAATTAATAAAGGATTTTGTACATTCACCGATATTTTTCTTAGTGTACTATAAATACCAATAAGAACCCATACCTAATTGACACTCACACACCAACATCATTGCAACAAATCCTTTTTGAAAGCGTATTTATTTATGTATATATACAAAAAGAAACATTTCTTTACTATATGTATATATAAAAGAAATGTTTTTTTTTGTATGGGAGCCGCCTTAAATATTCATTTTATTCTGTTTTTTTAGTATTTGTTGTTATAGCGGCAGCAGAAATACATCATCTTTGAAAATTTCAGCTGCCTAACTATCATGGTTCATGAGATACAGCCTGGTGACGGACGGATGGACAGCGGAGTCTTAGTAATAGGGTCCCGCTTTTACCCTTTGGGTACGGAACCCTAAATAAGGAAAGTAGCCAATAGGAGTGTAGACACGAAATAAAAAAAACCAATAATGTTGTATTTTCTCGAAAAAGGATTAAACATGTGGTCGAATGAAGAAAAAAGCAACGCAAGAGGTTAAATAATCACAAAGTTATAAGTGTCCAAAGTTATAAGAGGGGGTATGTTCTGTCCCTTTTCCGCAAAACGCACGTTCATATGAAACGAATGTCATTTACAAACCCCGGACCACGGGAGCAAAAATGCACTTGTCACTAGTGCTTAGTTAAATATCGACTATTCTATCGACATCCATACGAACAAATTATTGAATCAGAAATTTATAGATCAAACTTATTATCTTACATGTCAGGTTGTTACACAATATTAGGTACATCAGGTAAGTGTATAGATACCATTTCAGTCAACTAATTACATTGGTACTATAATCATATCATACTCACGGGAATGATCGTAAAATAGATAAAGTGAATGACAGTTATAAATAGATACTTTTCACATAACTTACAGACCTCTTTCATATCATATTTGCATATCGCAATTAAGGAGTTTAAAATCAGAAAATTTAGAAAAATGATAATTGTATATTACGAAAACTATATAAAATACTGAAAAAATACAAACATTTCGTTTTAATTTTATTTTCAACAATAATTAATACTTCTGCATATCATAGCGGTAGTCCAGTAGGTACATCGTGCTTTTTATCGACATCGATTTATATGATATAAAATGTGTGTCCTCGCACTATAAAGCTGTCAACGCATTTTTGCTCCCGTCATCCGGGGTTTGGTCATTTACTATGACGCTCGATGGTCGTGACGTCACAATCTAGGAGCGTTTTCTCTCTCTAACATGCAATATTAAAATGGTTGTAGCTTCGTAATTTTTTGAGATATTTGAATGAGATTTTCGTCATTATGCATATTTTTTTGCCTTCTTTCTTTTTAAGTTATAATAAATTTAGAGTCTACACACGTATTATTGGTATTGATGGGCAATTTATTATAATTGGGCAATATGGGCAATATATTGAAAATTAGAGAAATCTGAAGACACCAAAAATGATGTGCTTTATAAATTTTACAAGAGGCAAATTGGACAAGAAAGTAGCATCAGTAGTTTCTGCTGAAACTATTAGTAAAATAAATATACAGGCATAGGTTGGATTTATTTATTTGTGCGTTCATTACAAAACAAATAACACATGATAAAGTTTATAATTATTGATAAATGATAATACAAATATACAAACAAACATTACCTAACATTAGACAGTTATGTATATGTCCGTTTCAAAGGATGTAGCTGACAATACTGCAAATCAAAATGCAACTTAATACTACATAAATTAATCAAAGTTATTATTATTATATACACTTATGTGAAATGATACAAAAGGTTGGTTTTATGGCGTAAATAACACAAAATTACTGAAGTCCTCATACATTAGCTACTACAAAAGTAAAAGCAAGGTAATTTTATTAAATCTATGTAATATGTAAACAACAGGGATGCATATTTGTATAATTTCAGAAAGGTTTTCACAATACAGGTGACTAGGCCCGGTTTTATGAAACAGCCACGTAGGTACTTAACTTTGGTTATTTATAATTTACTTCACAACATGTTTAAAGATAATTTCACTAGGTATATTATTTTATAAATAGGCCGTTACGTTACGGCAGGCAGTAATCACTTCTACTGACAACTTCTACCCTAAAGAAGAATAAGCTCAGACACTAAACATACAACTCTAATATAAATACACAGGTAATTAAAAATCTATACATTAAATCATCAACCTGTATATCTAATATTGTGCTTGTGACCTTAATTAACATTATTAATTATTCACTCGTAATTAAAAAGTTAAGTTTAAATGTCAATTATTTCGAGTTCAGAACTGACAAATCATGTATTATGGAGAGGTTTTTTGGTGGAGGTTTGTGACTGTGTACCTTTATGTACCTAATCTCCAGAGCTCACCTGATTTCCAAAATTCTTTCACCAGTATATAGAATGGACCTTTGGGATGGGCGAATTATAATTATTATGGCCCTTTTCTCCCGCGACTCCGCTTGCGTTTTTTGCAATATGCGGGTGGAGTAGTTTAAAATATAGTTATTTACGATACAAGTGCAGAAAATAGGAAATCCGCAACGAGTGGCGATAAATTAAAACACGACCGAAGGGAGTGTTTTAAATCGACACGAGTTGCGAATTACCTATTCGCACGTGTATCGTACAACGTTTTACAGTACATATGGCTCTTTAAAGTTTCAACATATGCACGGAAAGTGCTCCTTTGCGCACTAGTGCGGGAAAGTAACACCATGTGTACTGTAAAAGCCTTTTATTACAATCAAATGACAGAGCTTGGTAGTATAGGTACATATTTAGTTTAAGTAAGTAGATAATGAATCGGAAGCATTTAGTCAGTGCTCAACTCGTACTAAATGGATGGTATACTATTAAATAATTATAGTATTTATCTTATAAAACTGAACAATCAGTATTCTAAATATAAAATATGGATCTACAGGTCTTACCTTTCCATGCATACTTTTATTTACCTTTGGTAACAGTTTACTATTGTCATATTCTTGAAAACGGGTACAGTGAAAAAGGTGCCTTTCATTCAAAACAATACTTGCGGATTAAGATGGTCAATTAAGCCATATTTATCTTTTTTACATAATTTAATTATGCATTTATAATAAAAACGCACGTGGGTACGTAAGTAATACAATACAAAGTTCTTCATAAATACACCTACAATTTCTTGGTATGTTGAATCATTAAATTGATTCCACGAGTACAAATAATATGTAGGTATTTGGCAATAAATAGGAAGTCCCAGCTTGAGCGTAATTTGACACTCTTTATGGCAAAAGAAATTCATCCACAGATACAATAAATACACTTAAAGTGGAGTCCTCTCAGGGTCTCCATTCTACGAAATCTCACTGAACAGTGTACAATTTTCCTAATTGAAATAGTTCACATTCAAAGATCTTAGATCAGATAAAACTTTATATAAATCTTCGTAACAGCCAAATTGTAAGGCAAGTAATCCTGTAAATTTATTTACTAGTCTTAAGTTACTTAAATTACTTGACAATAGTGAAAATTGTGATAGGCATTGATGGATGATATAATTATGATTAGCTATTCTAGCTAAGCTAATTTATGTTATGTAGATAGCTTACCACAGCGTTGATTGTGAATATCACTTAAATTTAATCAAAGAAATAAATACTGTAACTAAGAACATGTATTGTTTATAGTTTAGTCGCATTTAGAAGTGTGAATAAACACTAGTACAAACATTCGGTCGTGAATAGTGAAGAAGGTAGCCTTCAGATTTTGTCTTTATTACTAAGGCAGTGGGGAAGTAAGATTGTACAACCAGTGCATAAAACGTTCGCAAGCTCGCTCGGATGGATAAACGTCTCGCGTAAAATGGGTTTTATGGACGAGATGTACACTCTACTTTTCACTTCAATTGCGAGGATATGAAACGGCAACATGTAAATATTGTAAATGCTAATTTAATTTAACTAAATTAATTTTCCGCGTGCCGCTCCATTAAATATTTCAAAAAACCCAACTGCTTTTTTGCAAATATTATAGCCTATGTCACTCCCACGATTAAGAGGAATCCAACGATACCTCATATGTCGAAATCCGTCACACGGTTTAGGCTGCAGGGCGTGCCAAAGAATAAGACATACACTCAGATACATACATACATCATTTCATTTTTTTTTTCATTTTTCATTTTCATTTTCATACGCTCGAAAAACATAACCCTCCTTTCCTTCGGCAGTCGGGTTAACCTCTTTATTAAGAGGTTATTCTATGAAGTTAAAGTGGTTCGTGTGGCTGTTGGACCGATTGCCTTGGTCTTCGACGAAGATTTTACTTTATGCACTAGAGCATAAAAAACGACTTTATGTCGCATCATTTCCTCACGGAGCGAACCCTGTCGTTCGTGAAACGCTGCAAAAATTAGGGATGTGGAAAAATAATCGATTATAAAAAAAAACGATTATATTATTATCATAATAATCTGATTTTGAAATAAATCGATTTTAATTTAGAGCAAAATAATCGATTAATAATCGTTTTTTTAAGGCGAAAGTCACATCCCTAGCAAAAAGTGGTGTGTAACCGCTTAAAGGTGTTTAGTTTAGTCGGTAGGCGGGTCCATGGCGGCCACGACGGCCTTCATGACGGCGGCGGCGGCCAGCGCGGCGCGCGGCTGCCACTCCTTGCCGCGCGTGCCGTCGCGGTAGTCCGATATACCTGCAATAGGGTGTACACTCCTGCTCAGTGTTGCTAAATGGATAGTAAACCAACAAATTATTGTAATTTATTAATAATCATAAAAAGATAAGGACCTTGAAAGTTTAGATAAAAATCACTTTTGTTGTATGTGCTCCCCTTTAAATATTTATTTTATTCTGTTTTTTAGCATTTGTTGTTATTGCGGCAGCAGAAATACATCACCTGTGAACATTTCAACTGTCTAACTATAAAGCTGCATACGAATTTGAGCGGCTCAGCCTGAGGCATGCTCGCCCCGCGCGGCGAGCTGCTCGCGCGCCAAATAGTTCCACATAAACATGCGCGGGTGAGGCAGCGTGCTCGCGGCGAGCCGACATTTGTGCGTTGTTCAAAATGGCGTCGGACACGGTGACAGACGCGGCTGCGTTTTATCATAATTCATCGAATTATTAACAAAAAAAGAAGAAATCGCCACGGTGGTGGATGAAGCAGTTGTACAAAAATCGTAATTCATGTGGTACTTTTACTTCACCAAATTACATTTGAAAATCAGGAGCTTGAAAAAGTGAATTTTCATTGAATGTCAAGTAACTTCTCATTGTCCCGCATTTTAATCACTTAAAGTTTTATTATTTACCAACAAACACGTACGCTCAGCAACTTGATCAAATTTGTACGTGCGGCGCCCACAAACAAGTTAGAACTTGTCGTTCTGTTCGCGGCACGTTCGGATACACGTCCAAATTACCTGAGGCACGCAAACTGAGGCGCCTTTGAGCACGGTCAAAAGACCGCCACTGGCCGGCTCGCCGCGCGCTGCTCGCGAGGTGCTCACGCACAGCGCGTGAGCGCGTACGAATTGTACCACAACTACCTAAACGCAGTATTTCGCGACCTAAACAGCAATTTACTTGATTTTCCATACAACGATTACTACCAATAGCAGATTGTGACGTCATACTTTACGTCAATTTGTATGAAGCGTTTCGGCTGTCGCCAGCGAGGTCGATTTTTGTCTCAAATATTTGGGTATTTATGTTATTTAATTGTAGTTGCTCCCATACATACCTACATTTGTTCCTCTCTAAAAACTGGTTCGAATGGCAACGTAAAAAAATCTTAGGTCACACCCCTATTTAATCATCATCCTCCTAGCGTTATTCCCGGTTGTGCCCTAATGCCTCAGCCACACTATTCTCCTCGCGCTGCCGCCATGTTGCCCTCTCTGGCCACACACTGCTCTCCTCGCGCGATCGCGGCGCTCCGCGCTAGGTTACTTGCCTTTGGATGGAAATGGACGTTGAAACTGTGGCAGCCTGCGCTCTATATATTTTCAGTATAGCCAATTGTATAAATGCCTTATAAAGAAATTAAAGGGCCCTTATTTTTTTAGGTACGGCCGTGTTTTTTACGAATATAGCTAGAATTTCATTAAAAATATACGAAAAGTGGTCACGCTGCGCGCGATTATGTGGATTATGTTTGACTCGCGCCCAAAAAAACCGCGTTTTCATACAAATTGCTTCAATCATTTCACCCTCTTAGGAGATGATTTCCGGGATAAAAACTGTGTAAAAAAACTGTATAATAAACCCTATGTCCTATCTAAATTCCTCGAAATATCTCTTTGCCAAATTGCATAAAAATGGATACGGCGGTTTAAGCGTCAAAAGCGACGGTGGCATGAATAAAAACGGTGACGAGTATGACCAACGACGTGTTTCTACAGCGAGCGCTCGACTCACTTACCTCTGATGGAGATGAAGCAGTCCTTCCTGTTCCCGTTGACGCTCTCTAGCACGGCGTCGAGCTCGCAGTCGTAGGCCTGCGCGCGCGCGTGCGCCGCGAAGGCCGCGCGCGCCTCGCCCGCGCACGACACGGCGCGCCCGCCCGCCACCGGCGCGCAGTGCACGCGCAGCCCGCCGCGGTCCCTGCCAAACGCCGACGATCAAATATACATTGTGCCACAACTACGGCAAGAGATGTTTTACGAAAGAAAGCCTAGTAGAAGTAGGGCTCACGGTCGTGTCCGGGTTTCGTCACGAAAACGGTTCTATGGCCCGTTCGGAAAGTGTAATTAGGGGATCCGTGTACCCGTGTACACGGAGACACGAACCATAATTACACGCGGGTCCGACCCATTCTCGCCGTGTAGTAGCGATCTGAGATGGTGCCTTTAAGGGCTACAATAAATATGTATCCTGGCTGGTGCGTTTCGAATTTCGGTTTTTTAACTCTTGCAGCCAAACCTATTGATCTCATAATAAGTATTGGTGATGTCAAAAATAGTTTAATGCCTCAATAAAAATTTACCGTAAATTGTGGCCATTTGATATCATTCGTATTAGTCAAGTCTTACTTGCTCTAGTAGCAGGTAATGTCATAAAACTCTTTTCTCCGACTGGCGCGAACAAATAAAAAACAAAGAAGACTTAGGACATAAGTGAGCTTTTTTGTTATCATTTTCGGCTTTATCGCAAACACATAAAACTTAATATTGCTTGTGAATTCAACGACTTGTATATCAATAGTTTACTCGATCGTATACTTTCGGGTTTATCCCAAAAAATATGAGACACTCGATCCTAATGCCTATCCAAATGATAATTTAGTGTAAATCTTGTTATAGTTGAGATTATTTAAACTGACCGACTTTTTTATAAAACTGTCAATGGAGTTTTTATAATAATGGACCTTATTTGCTTCAACTCAAACCGGCGCGGACGGGTCGGACCGGCGACCCGGATCTTGGCAGGTTCGTGTAATTTGGGTTCTTACTCGTAGCACCGCCGGGCTTAAAGATACGTGTACACGGTTCGGCGTGTAACACTTATATCGGGAGCCCTAATTAGAAGCCCGAAGGCGGTGGGCTGTGACGACTCTAGTTTGTAAAATTCTTACCGTACGTGTCGCAATGAAATTTTCCTCAACTGTAATAGAAAATAGAGTAGCGTTGTTTTGTTTTAAAACGGAACGAAACAAAACAAATGCAACTCTGTTCCAATTAAAAATGGTATAAAGTCCATTGAACCGGAGGAAGCTTTTTAAAAGGCCTTTAGGCGGCTATAGGATATAGAAAACTCCCGTAAGTTACAAACGTATCATAATATACTGATTGAAACTAGTCACTCAAGTCTTTAAGGTCACATATAGCTCGACATGTTTCGAACTGAAACGCGGTTGTTAATCATGAGCGATGCCGTGTCAGTGCTAAACGCGATATTCGACCTTCAAGATGTGAGTTTGATAATATTTTAATAACTCCTTCATTCTGTTGAAATCGGTTAATGAGGGTAGGCTGGATTAACCACCTTTAGACAATAGACTGTTACATGCGGTCCGATTTCAGTGGTAACATTATTGACATACATTGCTCTTATAAAAATTATCTTCGGATATTTTTAGTAGTCGGGGAAAACTGGAATTACCTTACTTACTAGCACTAGGACATATACTAACTTCGGGGGGCGTCGTGGTGGAATGTTCGCGATCCCATGGCGCCCCCTTAACGGTAATGCGGGTGACGCCGGTGTGTTTTTAGTGGGTATGCTCCTCGGATGGCGGCGGGAGGAGAGAGTCCCACATAACCCCCAAATGGGCCTTCCCACTTCACACCGTCAAAAAAAAAACCGGCCAAGTGCGAGTCGGACTCGCGCACGAAGGGTTCCGTACCATTATCTATAAAAACGGCAAAAAAATCATGTCTGTTGTACGGGAGCCCCAGTTTTTTACTGGCCGGTTTTTTAGTATTTGTTGTTATAGCGGCAAGAGAAATACATAATCTATTAAAATTTCAACTCTCTAGCTATCACGGTTCTTGAGATACAGCCTGGTGACACACAGACGGACGGATAGCGAAGTCTTAGTAATAGGGTCCCGTTTTTACCCGTTGGGTACGGAAACCTAAAAAAAAGGACTTATGTATACATACTTGCTTTTGTGTCGGCGGCCAATTGTATAATCACGCAGATTGCGGCATGTATAGGCATGCAATCGTAAAGTATAATTTCGTGATATTTTGAATTAACATGACTTGATCAGTCGATGGACATCGTTCGACGATTTGATTGCCCTTTGAGGCTTTGATAGCCACTTTCACTATGCCTAACCTAAATCTAGCCTTATCTCAAATTGGCTAAACGGCTAGCCGTTAACGGAACCGTTCTGTGGTATCACAAAACGGAAAGCATATTCTCTGCTAAGTAACACAGAAAAATCAGAGGCAATCAAGCTGTGGATGTCCGCCAAAGGACAAAAACAGGCTAAAGCCTTAATTAAAGGGTTCAATAGTAAGCTGTCTAAAGAGCTATTACAACTCAAAAGGCACAAAACCTGTGTAGTGACGAGAATCCTGACAGGACATTGCAAATTGAACAAACACCTGTTTCAAATGGGTATGAAACAAGACGCAACTTGCAGGTTCTGCCAGGAGACAGAGGAGACAGCAATGCACATTCTCTGCTCCTGCGGACCACTCATGCAAAAAAGAAGTACCTACCTAGGGCGGCACATCATGCACCCAGAAGAGGTACAAGATATCACCGCCCAAAGAATCTGGAATTTCTTGGAGGCAACGGGTCTTAACGGTGAACTATAAACAAGAAAGGGCTGCCACAATAGATCATTCACTGGTCGAAGCGGCACATTAAAGGCCCACAAACATCAAATAATAATAAACGGCTAGCAATATCTGACAGAATGTTTGCCGTGATGAGGTAGAGTGAATAGTTGTGTTGTGTCGGCACTCACACTTGGTCGCCCTGCGGCGCGGGGTGCGAGACTTCAATGTAGGCGCCGTTGCCGACGTCCATGGTGAGTCGGTCCGAGCCGCCTACAGGAGCCTCCCAACGGCCCGGGACGCCTCGCAGCCGATCCAACCCTGAAATTAGTCAATCAGATTATTCAAGGGGTGATACATTGGCCAGCAAAATACTAAACAAAAGAAACCGGCCAAGTGCGAGTCGGACCACACGCAGTCTAGGGCTCTTTGTGTCATTGACATGCGCGCGCCAACTTAGGCTACCTCCGCACAGACAGGCGGCTTGCTTAGCGGCTAGAGCCTAGCGAGTCACCCGGCGGACGTAGCCTTAACGTTGCGGTTGCGTCGCCCGTATTTGTACGAAAGTTGGTCGACTACATAGTACTCGTTAACTAATTATATGCTACTTATCCGTGATAGTCTTCCTTTTAAATTAATTATAATATGTACTGCCGCCATGGATTTTTTATTATACCCGGTAGTAATGCGATAAAATAATAATGATACTTGAACAATTACTATGTTTCTTCAATTCACACAATCAAGCAGAAGGAAGTAAAGTAATATGACATTAGACATAAGACTTCATTCTATATTTATGAAGCGTAGTAAATCAAAACCACTCCAAAATTTAAATTTTGACGTAACATAATAATAAGCATAAAAGTTCAATGCTATTATTTTCAGTAAGCCACCCTTTAATTATCTTAAAAAGCAAAAACAGTCCAATTTATTATGAAACAATTACTTTCTTAGTTACCATATCAAGTATCAAGATTAGGAGATCATACTAATTTAAGACGTTTGACACATATGACAATAATATTACTGTTGCCATATAAAAAGTTTTAAATAAATCTCAGGCTCATCTTTCCCTGGCCAGACTCTAGTAACTAGTAACCATATAGCCGGCTGAGGGGAGGAGGGGGAACCTTGGACTAAATATATACTTGGAATAAAAATTAGGGCTTTGCATCCCTTAATTCAAAAATATTAAAAAACTCATCACATTTTTGAACAAGCTACCCAACGACATATGTAGGGCAGGTACCCTATTTTTTTTTTCATTTTGTTTTAATTGCCATGCCGCATTACAGCTTTCTAGTAGTAAAGGTCACTCAACTAAGCCGCAGACGGATATGGCGAAACTATACCTAACGGTTCCTAGTTGACTACGGAGCCCTAAAAAAACAATGATCAAACCGCTAACAGAGCACCTAAAGTACGCGAACTTGTAACCCGGTGGCGAACTGATCGCTGGTTCGTTGAGCATGCTTGAAATATTTGGATGACAGTGTGAAAAATCCAACAGTGGGGATAACCAACACGAGCTGGCAATCCAACGAATCAACGAAAACTATTCGCTTTCTAGCTAGGGTAGTATAAAGCGCCAGAGATTTTTAATCGATAACTGACAACGCAGTCGAAGACATGTAGTACTCCTGATTTTGTCGTCCTGTATGAAATTTGTGGATACCTACATATTACATTTTCCTCGATCCTTAATAAACAGGAAAGGTAAATAAGAAGTTAATTCTGCGTATGACCCGAGGTCAACCTTGGTGAATGCCGGACAACGTTTATTTGGCAGTCATCGTTTCCTTCTCCTTAACTTATCGTTTCCGTTCATTAATAAGAAGTGTGGCAAGCGCAAGTTGAACCCACTAGATTTAATTATGCAGCAACACGGTTGATCAAAATGTATGCGAATGATGTTTAGTGTTGGTTGTCGCGTAATTCGATCTAGTGAGTTCAACTTGAGTTTACAGACTCTAGGATGAATACACAGCGCGTAGTAGAGTACTAAAGTAGTGTGCGTTCAGTCTTATCTGTCTCGCACGGTAAAACGTCTATGTTCGTATTTGCGCGTGTGCCGTCCACCATTAGGTACCTAATTCCTATTATTTTTAACACCATAAAGTCACCGACACGACACTGCCATTCATTCCCACCTATTATCACACAGTGGTGTGAGGAGGAGAGATTAATACGTAAATGGGTACATTGCGATCATGCCTGTGGCGCCCACAGTGGGGTAGCATAAATGGCTTAACGCGACGTAAGGCAAGAAAACCTGCTCTCTTCTTTCATATAAGCACAATGTGAAAGAGACATAAGTCGCATCAATTGCGACTACCGCCAATCGAATCAGGAGCCGTAGCATGGTTGGCCATGTCACGCGATAGGTGATAGGATAGAGCGTGCGTTACTGGCTGACACCGTTCGATAGAACGAGACGACACTCTTATCTTGTCACTTGTCGCGTGATAAGGCTAACCATGCTACGGCTCCAGCTAATCCCCCTGTGCTGTAAAGAGCCATTTTTATACATGTCAAAATCTATCATTCAACTCAATTGATTATTTAATGCAATTGAAAAATCATACATTTGCTGTCGTGTGAACTTTCAACCGAAGGATTAGTTAGGATTGACCTGCGATCGTTTCAGGTCCTCTTGCTAAGAGAACACCCGACACATACATCCACATACATCAAAAGCACTAATTTGTACTTTACAACACCAATTTCCACCAACCAATTAGCGCTGGAAGTGATTTATTTATTTATAAACAATATATTTACACGGCATTACAGACAAGCCAATACACCGAGAAATTAAACATTACAAAATAATAGATACAAAACATATTCAACATGGACAACTTATAGGTGACATCAAACAAAAGTACTGGACAGCCTATCATCCATCGACTCACAAAACCTTAGACATTCACGGCACACAGTCGCCCATCTCCAAGCAAACAAGTCACATTCAGGTGCCGATGTCAAGAGCGCATTGAGCAGCGTGAGCGCGCGCGGGAGCGGCGAATGTATGTGCGATACCGTGCGCGCCTCCGGCACTGCCAGCAGTGGCCGCGATCGCGTGATTCAGGTAGGTAAGTGACGACTAGTCTACGTGAAAATTGTCCAGACTAATTCTAATAGAAAATGCCGCGGCCACTGAAATCAGAGCGATTAAAATGCTTGGAGAAAACCCCTGATGTAATATGTTAGTAATGTATCAATGACTATGTACCTACTTGGACAATACGGACTCTGCCCTCAAATGGTATGGCTTGACTTTCACCGGTACTAACGACTGGACTAGTAGATGAGTAGGTTATTGCTAGACACTCCTGTACCTCGGCGTAAGGCGTAACAACTGATGTCATAGAAAACAACCGGGTTCAACGATTGAACGCCCTTTCAAAGCACGAAAGCGCAATATTGAGCAACCAAACCAGTCTCACATCCGAAGAAGGTCCCGCATTAAACACTACGATCCAAATCCTAATTGTATTGACCATTTGTAAAATATGATTTCATTTATAAAATTGGTTTATTATTCAAGCTTGATAGGTTTGGTAAAGGGATATTCGTCAATTCATACACACTGACGTAATTATATGGCAAAACTGCCATTTCCGTTCCCAAACCTATTGCGGTCGAGTAATACATGTTACCTTACCTTCACTGACGAAGGCGTCCCAGTGCGCGTTCGACTGCATCAGCCTCAATGCGATGTCTTGCAGCAAGAAGCTGATCGGCTTGTAAGGCTTCACTTCGTAGTCCCAGCCGCCTTTCTCGTTGCGTTCGGCTTTCTCGCAGAACACGTATACGCTCCTACGGCCAAAAAAGGATTTATTTTTTTCACCTCAGCAGCTCGAACAAGCATATTTTGCTGCGTGAAAACAGTGAGAAAAATCCGATTTTGCTCACTCCGTGAGTCAAAGTAGCTTTTTAATTTTCATGTCGAGCACTGACATTTCATCGTGGGGTCTATTACAAATTCAGAATACTTAAACTTGATGAGCTCTGTCCCTTTCATTTCATTACGAAAAAGGAACAGGTTGAAAGGGACAGGAATAGGTCGATTCAAACTTCCACATTCGAATTTCAAAGTTGACCCCCAAAACAGCGCGAAGCAAGTACCACGTTCGAAAACACACTTTATATGTTTAAATTACCAAAAAATAGATAAAAAGGAATGTTTTAAATTGAAGAAAAAAAAACATGAACCATCTCAGAATAAAGTTCGTTTTGCTTAAATAGGTAAACATGAATTTTTATACGCTGACCAATTACTGATTCTAGTTTTAATAATTTTTAAGAACGTATACCACATTGTGCAGTTTCCGAACACACGCTCTGCGCCCCGCCCCTTTAAAAAAATCGCGCGCTGTTAAATTTTTTTAGATTTTATTAGGTATGTTATTCATCATTCTTGCGCTATTGGTATTAGTTTTAAATATAAAGCGACTAGGATAAATTAATTATCTATCTAACTAGGAAATATGTATAGTGAAATTAGTGAAGAAGGCAGTATTAAAATAATAATACGGCTAGTTTTTGTTGTGCACGCCAGACACGCGTAATATGTATAAGCGCAACAGACGTTAAGTGTTGAATATTTCTAAATAGTTCGAAAATATGAGAATATGATATGAGTGACAGTATCTTAACAATAATACGGTTAGCTTTTTGTGTTAGTGCCACGCGAGACTTGTATAGATTATGTATTAGAAGATGCTTCGGTATTTCGCGCCATGTCTCGCCACGCGCTCTCGCGTGCTTCTAGTACCTACTAACTGCGCTGAGGAGTAGTGTTAAAACAAGCAGTAACGAACGCCGAATCAAGTTTTCTTCCTGAATAATCACAAGACGAATACGTGCAAAAAAGCCTATGGCTAATTATAGTTTTTATTGTAAATATGTTCTCACTGCTGAGGTGAAAAGTTGTATGTGTTACTCGAGAGCAAAGTATTTGCGTCTCGTGCTTTTGAGTC
The DNA here is from genome assembly GCA_932294315.1 of Epinotia nisella. Lineage (NCBI taxonomy): Eukaryota > Metazoa > Arthropoda > Insecta > Lepidoptera > Tortricidae > Epinotia > Epinotia nisella. The sequence continues at coordinate 11,553,668 of OW028680.1, forward strand.
CCTCGCTGCGCTCAAGATTCTAACCTTAAATCACTCGCTACGCTCGTGATTCAATTTTAGAATCTTTCGCTTCCTCGGGACTCAAAATCAGCACTCGCAGCAAAAACAAACTTTGCTCTCTTGTTGCACAAATAATTATTAAATCAGTGGAGCATTAACACGTCAACATCCTGCTAAATTGTGCATGTTATTGTTATAGCACCGCAAGCCTCGAGGTTGGACTAAAGATGAACATGTCAAAGACCAAGGTCATGCATGACCAATAGTACAAAACGTAGGGTAGAGATAAACGGAGAACATATAGCATATGTAAATGAGTATCTTTATTTGGGCCAATTAGTCTCTTTGCAGTCGCGACAAGAGAAAGAGGTCGATAGACGGACCGAAAACGCTTGGAGGAGCTATTGGTCCATGAAACACCTAATGCAATAATGAAGGGCGACCTACCTCTGTGACTTAAACGTAGGATCATGGACATTTGGTCTTCGACAGAAGCGCAGAAGTCCAAACTTGGGGCTTGCCAGCGAGCTATGGAGCTTAGCATATTAGGTGTAAAGCTAATGGATCGATATTAGTATGAATCTTTAATTGTAATCGCTCCCATACAAACATTTGATGCTCTCCAAAAACTGGTTCCAATAATATCGCATCGTAAACAAATCTTAGGACACAAGCGACCAAACTGTGGAATTAATCGTAACACGATTCCTGTGGCTTCCACGTTTTTAACAATTAGATATACGCTAATAACCACAGCAATTTGACAATCAATAACTTAAACATTTGGTCAAATGTGAAATCTTCACATGGAAAATTTGCGTAGGTACTGAGAGTTAAAGAACTTAGCTATGCAAATTTTATGATTTCAAAATTATCTTCACATTTTAAAGACCCATTCGAAAACTTTAAGTGGGAAAAAACTCTAGTTACTGTTCAGAGAACATAGATATTAATTCAAGTGTTTGAAGTCGGTACGTTACTTAGAACTATTTATTATATTATAGCTATAAGAGTATTTCAAGGTACGAAACTTACTCTTCAGGCATATTTTATTTCACAACGAAAGATACTGTTAGCATTGTTTTCCTAGTCTGCATTCCCATATTATTCACAAAGTTACGCAAGACAGTACAACATAATGCATGTTGAGTCAACAATACGTGATTTAAATTTACCTCATAAGCTTCAACTCACGTACACAATCACTTCTAAACTATCAACGTGCTTTTGAAGACTCTTAAGCTTATTACAGGTGATATCCCAATTTGATACCCAACTTTATCGTCATCATATCAGCCGAAAGACGTCCACTGCTGGACATAGGCCTCCCACAAAAAGTGCCAAAGTGATCGGTCACACCCGCATCCAGCGGACTCCCGCGACCTTTACCAAGGTCATCAGTCCACCCACGCTGCTAAACTTTTTCCTAGTGATAAAGAAAACCTGAGATCACAGACCTACCCTCGGCTCTCGCTACTAACGAATTCAGAATATCTTTATTTGCCATTCTGTAGGTAAATGTGTCATGGACATAGCACGTTGCCCAAGACCACCTACGGTCAGGTATGACTATGACGTATATCTACGTCAAACACTGACTTGTAGTGGCTGTCAACGGTGTTCCCCGGCCATCATACATACGAGTAGACGCTATTGACTCATTTCGCTGGTTATATACCTACATACTTCATTATTTGGTTACTTACTTGGCTTGGGAACTGATAGTTCAAAGTCATCCCGTACAACGGTATTATTATATAAAGCGAGAAGGTTTGAACAGCTATTATCTACTTACAAATACATTATTGAAATTAGAGCGGGTCTTAATTTTAATAGAGGCATAAAATTTGTTGGCGGTCGTTTTTTAGCTGTACCTATTTCTGTTGGGGATTACTTGTATCCTCATACTTATATAGGTACATGTACGTAAAGGCAAAAAAAATAGTGGATGGTATTATATCCATATACTTATGAAGAGCATACAAGAGAGTAGATACCTATCTATGTGTTTCCGAGGGATATTCATTTTTTATCCATATATGAGGCGAGTGTTATTATGGATGTTTGTTACTGAATCACGCTTAAACGGCTCAACTGATTTGGATGAAATTTTGCACGAAGATAGTTTACACCCTGGACTAAAATATAGGATAGTTTTATCCCGGCTCCACGCAGACGAAGTTGCAGGTGGAGGCTTAGTATCATTTTTTACTTATTTAGATTCTCTGGAGTATGAGCAGGTAGGCATGGTATTTACCACGTGTATTACTTTAATGAACATGACCGTTTAATTTTGAGTTTCTTACGATCCCAAGTATAACTTTTGTAAAACGCTAAAACAAAATATATCTATAAGTACCTACAATACATACAGACGTACCTACGAATGACTTGTCAAACATTGCGAATAATCACGAACGTTGCCATTTTACAATTACTTTATCTTTGAATTCTTTATTAACATACTAGCATGACTGCGTAACCACATAAGTATGTAAGTACCTTTTGTGCCGAGACGCTACCAATTTTGACACGTTCTCTTCTGATAAGCATTGCGTGTAGCTTGAGCAATGCATACATATTGTATAAATACTATCTACGCTATAAGTAACCATGCCCAAGCGCACTTCGTGTTTTGGCGCAAAACAACAATTACTTCAGTGACCTTTTTTATAAAATCTTTTTTTCAAAGCTTTTAACGTGATTAAAAATTACGTCACGTGAATTGCAAACTAACAACCTAAACTTGAATAAGTTTCTATCAAAAAAATCATTTTTGGTACAAGCTCAACGGGGTTACGTCAGTTAAGTACTGAATTACCATGGCTACCTTCTGTCTCCATCATCAGATCAGCTCGATGGTACAATAATATTGAAATGTCATCCAAACTATACCTTTACCCAAAATATTAGCTCAATCGGTTGAAGGTTTCTGTTTCAAAATTGAGTTGCAAGATTCCGACCGAATAATTATAGCATTGTAAGTTAATAAATAGCTTGTATAAAGACCGTCACAGAGCGAGAATACCTATAATGATTCGGCAGGTATATTTTCGTGTCAAATATCAACAAATTTCTGTCTTCCGCACGTTATACTATTTACTAGCTTCTGCTCGCGACTCCGTCCGCGTGGAACTCGTTTATATCGCATAGCTCTATAAAAAATTTCACCCGCCAATTCACACCCTTCGGGGATGTTTTTTGGGATAAAACTACCCTATGTCCCCGGAACTTAAACTATCTCTACACCAAATTTCATCTAAATCGGTTTAGCGGTTTAAGCGTGAAAAGGTAACAGACAGACACTTTCGGATTCATAATATTAGTACGGATAGTATGGATTGCGTATTTGAGTAAGTTAGGTGTAGGTGAAAATGACACGCAACTGAATCGTAAAATCCTCTGCCCTTTTAAGCATCGTGATTTCCCCAGACGCATTATTTCATTCATAACGAAAATCGTGGAATGCCTTATTTGTGTGTGGTTTGTTTCACCGGCAATAATACCTACATAACAAACGACAACTTTTACGTAACACACGTTAAGGAAACAATACGGAAATAACAATAAATGCAGACAGACATGTCCACGTTCGCCCGTTACATGGATATTGTAGTAAGGAGAATGAATGGGTTTACCCCCTGTGTGCTGTGTGGTGTCTTGTTTAGGAATATAATTTTCACTTCTCAAGTTCGTCTTTGTGCTGGATATGCTGCACAAAATGCCACTTTTATGTTCTAGTGGACAAAGTAAAATTGTTTTAAAGACTAAGATAAACCTTCGGCCTAAATAAAACTTCGTGGAATAAACTTGTTATTTAATTTAATTTGCTTTAATAAATTTTACATCCGTGTTTCCTATTACTAAATTAATAAAACCAGATAAAATAGAAGTCAATTATCATTTTAAAACGTATCGAAGCATTAAATGACTTGGCACTATGAAGTACCTAAGTCTAATATTATGTGCCGAAATTTAAACATAGGTACCTAAAAACTTTAAAAAAGTAAAGTGTCGGGATTGAACTATTATTTTATAAAATTTTGCAAATATTTGTTATTTTCTCGCAATCGAAGTGAAACTCGGGCATAAATGGACCATTTTTTCCCTCGACTTAAATATCCACCCTCGTCGGTGGCTCAGGTGGATATTCGTATAATAAACGTCTCGGGTGAAATGGCTCGTTTTGTACACTTGTTGTACAATCTACTATTCTTATTTGTTTGTAATATATAGACTATGGGTTCAGGATATTATTGTAGGTGAATTGTTACCAACATCTTACTGAAAATGTTACCCATATATTGCGGATAATAGTTACACGGAGGCCGTGTTACGTGGACTCTAGTTTGCTCCACTGGTTCTTAACCTTTCTTGTCTTTTTCAGTAATCTATATTATAAAGAGGAACAGTCTGTGAGATTGTTGCGCTTATCCGATTTCAAAAAATCTTTCACTGCGTGTAGGATGACCTTTCTCGTTGCTTAAAGGCTATATTTTATCCCGCGGGTTTGCCTGCGTTCTTTGCAATACGCGGGCGAAGCCGCGCGGACAGCTAGTCTGTTATAAAAGTATATACATATGACCATATAATGTTATCTTTATGTGCCCATAGCTGTCAATAATCGGGCGAATAATTTGAGACTTGTAACCGCCCGAGTCCCGCCCGATTTACTGAGGACATGGTAGTGGTCGTACGCAAAACCGGCGTGTCTGGATTACCGGATCAGCGCGATCACCCTTACATCACTCAATCACTATCAGCGGTTTTGCTCTGTGAATGGACTACGGGCGTGATAAATAACAGCTTACTTGTAAATCTTATTTCAAAGAGATGAAGGTATGGTATGCCAGAAAAGGTGCAGCTTTTGAAGTAGCTCGACTAAAATACCTGGACGAAAAGTGCCATTTACGGAACGCTCGACCCAAGCCCTCGTATAATTACGTGTACTTTCAATCACCAGGGCCAGTTATACTGTACATATTACGACCGCACGTTTAATGAAAATTAAGTTCGGTATTGCGAGCCATACTCATTCAATTACTCATGTTCAGCAGAGAAAATTTTACGGGTCGCACTCGCCATCGGCGGATACGATAGGGAGGTCTATAGTATGCAGCTATATAATCTTCTTGGCGGGGATATAAAGAGTAAAGGTCAGTTTACAGTGCTGTTTGTAAGGTTTGTTCACTGACTTGTCGGGCAGATCCGGCGCCGGGGTGGACACGACCACGTCGCCCAGTCGCACGTGCCGGGCGTAGTCCGTGTAGTGAGGCACGCCTCCACCCACGCCGACCAGGAACACGTATTCCACCTGTAAAACAACACAGGAATTACACTGGGTCCGGCCATAAGGGAGTCAAAAAAACACTGGCGCAAATTACATATGTTAGAGTGTCTCCCATCATTTCGTCCTGTATATACTAGATCTCAGTTAATAAGTTTTAATTTGGAAAATTAACCTTCTCTGTTTGACAGAAAATAAATAATAAATAAATAAATATCGTGGGACAATTCACACCAATTGATCTAGTCCCAAACTAGGCAAAGCCTGTACTATGGGTACTAGGCAACGGATAAACATACTTAGATATATAAATACATACTTAAATAGATATTAAACATCCAAGACTCGAGAACAAACATTCGTATTCATCATACAAATATCTGCCCCGACCGGGAATCGAACCCGGGACCTCAAGCTTCATTGTCAGGTTCTCTAACCACTAGGCTATTCGGTCGTCATAAATAGCTGACGGCTCCAGACGTTGAATGGCGGTGTATTGTATGTAAAATTTGTACAATGATATGGATGGAGAAACTATACGAGCATTTTCTCTACCATCCGTAACTCAGTTCTCACACATGGTGGGGATGCGGGGTTGTACAGATTGTATAAACACCTTTACAATATCTAACCATTTCGCCATACACGCTCAAGTGGCGTCCACGTAACGAAACTGGTGAACGACGAGGGAAGGACTGGATACTTTTTGCACAGAACTGCAGAATAATTGTGTAACTTGTGAACCAAAATCGGAGCGTTTCAATTGTCATTTTGAGTTTTAAAACGAATGCCTATGTCAGGGGTCGGCAAACCGCGGCTCGCGAGCCGCATGCGGCTCTTTGAAGGGTCGTTTGCGGCTCTTCGAGGACCCCTCATAAAGATAGGTTCAAGGAAATGTGAGATCGAACATTGTGTAAATGGCTCTTTCCGGTACTTAAAATGTTTTTTTTTAAATTGAAATTGGCTCTTTGGTTAGAAAGTTTGCCGACCCCTGGCCTATGTCTAACATAAGATTCACTTTCACAATTACAGTTAAGCACGAGCGTCTGTTCAATAGTCACGCAATTACGCTGCTGTTCATGCCGATCCCCGATCCTTGGGAAATTTATGTCCAACAGTGGATGACTGTTGGCTGAGAACCATTTTGTCATATCATAAGATGATATTGATGAAATTAAACAATATCCAATACCTACTCAATAGTTTGCCCGAAGCCATTAGATGTGAAAAAAATAAGAATAAATTCAAGAGACTAATAAAAAAGCATTATCTAGATCTACTCATATAATACCATGAAAGTTTACTGACTTATGGACAGTATATTACATTTTTATTTATTATGAATGTCTTACCTAGAGACTGCCGATCCCACAGTCAAACTGTTACTACAGTTTTGTGGGACAATGTTTGATTTAAGTATTAAGTAAATTGTTCTTATTAAATAAAAAATAATAAAATACTGTGAATTGAGTTAGGATAGATACCTATTTCGTCTGCGTTGTAAATAATTTAGAGTCGCGACGGAAACGTTTATGCCATCATTAACTGTTGTCATAAACGCATCGAATCGAATACGCGTTAAATTAAATTGTGTCTAGACACAACATTAAAACATAAAATTAAATTTAGACGTTAAAACAAATCAACATTTGTTTCGGACTATTTTGAGCGCCCTCATACGCCAATAGTGTCAAATTTATTTTTAACCGACTTCCACCTATCGACACGCTTCGTCACTTATGAAGTTAAATTTCATGCCTCATAAGACAATCATCTCAAGCCTTAAAGATAAATTCGGTATGCTCGAAGCGTGTCTTTCTATTATTTTGATTTATGGAAGCATGCGATGAATACAATTTACAATTTGTCGACGAGTCGTAAATGAATTAACCTACTTGACCTCAATAGACGACCGTGAAACACGCTCCCAGATCCCGCAGACATAATCTAATCAAAAATTCTCGCCTATAGAAACTAGTGTTAAGTAGTGTGCATATAACGAATTGTAGGTAACTATGTTTGTAAAAGAATTTAGCTAAGACGCTTAAATATTGCCGACTAAATTCCGTTGATCTAAATTTATCCATAGTAACATACCGCACCCATATTCATGTGTTACTCATACTGTACATGTACACCGTGTATATATTTAATCAATCTATTTTCGCAGTGTTTCTTCTATTTACAAACCGGCGCCTGGCTTGAAGTTCGATTACGAATAGGTTCCTTACTTTGCATTTATAACTATCAAACTATTGAGTATCTAGTACCCGACTTTCTTACCGGCTGGACAATGCTTCCATCATCATCATATCAGCCGAAAAACATCCACTGCTGGACATAGGCCTACCCCAAAGAGTGCCAAAGTGACCGGTCCTGCGCCACCCGCATCCAGAGGACTCCCGCGACCTTTACCAGGTCATCAGTCCACCTCGTGGGGGGCCTTCCCACGCCGCGCCTTCCGGTACGTACGTATCTTTCCGGCCCATCGGCTATCGGTTCTACGTGCAATGCCCACTGCCACTTAATTTTAGCGATTCGGAGGGTTATCGGTTACCTTGGTTCTGTTGCGGGCCTTGGTGTTTCCATACAATAAATAATTTTACTGGAATATATAATGAAATCATAGTCAGAGTCGACCACAACTGTGACGTATTTAGAGGTGTGAAAAATACCAAAGGTCAAATGCCAAAGGAATTACCTCCGTTAAGTAATCCACCTCATTCAGGGTGAATGAGTGTACCCATTCAATGGATTGCAGTTTGCTTCGCAATATTAAGCTAGATTCATATTTAAACTAGGTACTATATTTATTTTTAACTAGCTGCCCCTTGCGAGGCTCCGCTTGCATGTTACAGAGAACCCAGGCGGGGGCCCATAAAATATTATAGCCTATGTCCATTCTGAAGAGTGAAGATACGTTTTATAATAATAATAATCATTTCAGATAAAAATCCATAATTACATTCATATTCATTTACATACATTAAAATTAAATTAAATTACAGGTAGGTAGGTATTTATATACCGGTGGGTTTTGTTTAATTGGATGATTAGTTCTGGGGATAATCCCCTACGTACAAATTTAAAAATATTGCTTATTATCAATAGCAATATTTTTAAATTTGTACGTAGGGGATAATAAGTTATCTACGCCATGATCGACGACGTAGCTACGAGGACGCTTAGGCTTAGGCGTCATCAAACAGAACGCATCGACCGGAATGGCGTTCCCGTATCAAAAAGTGCGTCAAAGATTTTGAAAACGCCCGTTCTAATAAATAGATATTGGTCATACATAACAAGGGCGTTACCAAAATTTAAGGAGGGTAAGGGAAAGAAGAAACAATCCAAGGAAGAAACTCTTCGGTTGAGTGACTACTCACTACTACCCAACCCTTTACCCATACGTCATACAGGGGGGTGAATCGCCAGCGCTTTGAAACGCTCGTTTCTAAATTCATTATCTTCTTACGATTATCTCCTCAAAATAAGGACAACCTGCGATAACTTTGATAAAAAAAATATAGGTACGTTTAAAAAAACATTAATAATCCGATCATCATTTCTTTTCACAATATTTGCTGAGACAATGAGAAAAAAAACGCAAAATATTCACCCAGGGAGAGACATCTTTCCCCATCTGCCCATGGCTATGCTCTTGGTCGTAAAATTAAAATACCTTTTGGAAGATGCCAAGCAGTCTTGTAGTCGTATTACCGGCGGCTGTCATGGCTTCCCTCGTGCGGCCAACGGAAGGTAGTTTTGTGGTGACCACGCGATGTGCTCCGATAGTACCCAAGGTGTACACGTTAGATTCACCTAGAAATAAAGATTAAACGTTATGTTCAATACATATGTAACATGGAACTTCAGAAACCTGTAACTCATTTAATAAAGATCATAGCGACATGATTTCGGGATAAAATTATATTAGGCAATTGGGATAAACGAAGGTACCAAACAACCACGTAGCTAATGCATGAATGGCTGGAATTCTATACACAAAATATATTTTGATGACCGGTCTAGCCTAGCGGGTCATGAAGATGACGGTCCTGCACGGCTATCACAAGACGGCGCGCGAGCTCTCTCGATTTTTCTCGCACTATCCGTCTCTCTCTTATTAGAAAACTTAGAAAGAGAGGTATAGTACGAGAAAAATCGAGAGAGCTCGCGCGCCGTCTTGTGATAGCCGTGCTGGGTTCGAATCCCGGTAAGGGCAAATATTTGTGTGATGATGAGCATGAATATTTGTTTCTAAGTCATATATATTTAAGTATTTTTATGTATCGAATATATCGTCGTCCCCATACCACAAGCCTTATTGAGCTTGCTATGTGATTAGCTCGATTTGTGTAAGATTGCTTACCCCAATATTTATTTATATGAAAAGGACAAACTGGTGTTATTAATATTGTAAAATGAGTATCCTTTATAGTATACACGTAATGAATTAATGAGTCACAAATCAATATAAGTAGTATAAAGGATGGTCATTTTACAACATTATACCAGTTAGTAAAGTGGTTCAAATAAGTACGGTCCTATTAGCATAACCAATTTTGGTGGCAATTAATAATAGGTGCCTTTTAATTATTTGTTCCAATTGTTTAACGTTTCGTCCGGAAACAATTTTAAGGACGTCTTTCTTAACTCTAAATTTAGTTAGTTTCGAGCAATATTTAACGACGACAATGGAGGTTGTAGCGTTTGTTGTATGCATGGCAATAATTGCACAAATAAATGCTGCACCAACACCTGAGTCAGGGTAAGTTTTCAATAATCAGTTTTTTATTATACTAATACAAAAATGAGTACCTAACCTCAATTTCTAATATTTATAGTCAGTATCTTATAAATATTCAACTTTTTGGGGATCTATAAAATGTTTGTAAATAAGTACTTTTTTATTCAAGGATCACAATCGGGCCGAGTGTCCATAGCGTCCTTTAAATCTTTTGTAAGAGGTTCATCTTATCAATATTTTTCAATAAATGATACCTATGACCCGTAAAGTTTTTTTTTTATTAATATATTTATGTACCCACTTAAAAACGACATAATCTGCGAACTCTTGAATGCACCGAAAAGTTTGAGGCATGCACTTTTCACTAAGTAGCAAATGGGTAAATATAAATCGATCACAAACACTACTTGATAGTTCGATGTCAACATGTCTAATTTTAAATTATCTTTCGTACTCAGATCCAGCATAGCTCACCACAACAACGAGTTCGAATTACCGCCTATGGCTCGCGGAGGATTCGAAATGGCTATGAACGTATCGATCATCACAGCATATCAAGACATTAAAGATCAACTGTAAGTTTTATCACAATATTAGAATTCCTTTCGTCTAAAGAACTTAAGGGGATGCCACTATTCGAGTCAATTCGCGAAAACCACGCCCCATTGTGAGAGATACGCTTACGTCTTCCGCGCACGAGAAAACGAGATGCAACACTCTTCGGGAATGGCTTTTTTAGCCAAATTTTATAAATATCTAACTTTGTGAAGTTTTATTCATATTTCCTCAAGTGAGATTTTAGATGAGGTAAAATACCATTTTTTCAACTTGATTGCATCGTAAAATAATGTATTAATTGAGTAAGTTGAGTAAAAAAAGGAAAATAAAGACCTCAGTTTGGTTTTTTTTTTCTATAGAAGAAATTTTAAGCAATCATGTTTCGGTTAAATCAAATAAACAATCATGCAGTCAAGAATCATATTTGTATTAACGGAAAACCCTATTTTCACTTCTTATGCTTGCCAAGTTCGCCTTTGTGCTGGATATGCTGCACAAAATGCCACTTTTATGCTCCAGTGCACAAAGTCAAATTGTTTTAAAGACTTAGATTATCGGGCCTAACAGCCACACGCACAATAAAACTTCATAGAATAAACTTATTATTTTATTTGATTTTCTTTACTAAATTTCACATCTGTGTTTTCTATTACTAAATTAATTAAACAAGATAAAATAGAAGTCAGTTATTATTTAAAAACGTATCGAACCATTAAATGACTTGGCAGTATGAACTAGGTACCTACCTAAGTTTAATATCCCGTGTCGAAAATTAAACACTAAAAGCTTTAAAAAGTAAAGTGGTGGGAATGAACTGTTATTTTATAAAATTTTGCAAATATTTGTTATTTTCTCGCAATTGAAGTGGAAAGTAGTGTGTATAACTCGGGCATAAATGACCCATTTCATCCCTCGACTTAACTATCCAACCTCGCCGGTGGCTCGGGCGGATATAAACGTCTCGGGTGAAATGGCTCGTTTTATGCAGTTGTTGTACAATCTACTATTGTTCCCTAATCTGGTCAAACCGGCGTTTTATAGAATGATTTTTTTCCAATTCATTCCCTTAAAGACATGTTATAAAAGTTTATTTCAGACCATCAGAACTTTAGAGTTAATAACGAAAGTCAAGTAAAATTTTAGATATGTTCCAAAAAAAATATTAAATATTTTTGAACATATTCATACTTAATAAAATAAATAATTTAATATAAATACTAAATTATTACGTGTAACTTTAATTTAATTAAAAATTATGAATAAAAAAATGTTCAATTAATACATTTTATTATAAACTCGGATTAGATATCATATTATTAAAAATAAAAATAAAATATTTTAATAATGAATATTTTAGGAAAGTTGTACTGCTGCCAGATGAAAATGAAGATCAAGAAAATGTGAATAAATATTGCGGAAACAAAACCGAAACTCCAGGCACACGTATCTGCATTATGCCGAATGAGGCGTTTCAGGACAGGTCAGGGAAAGCTCGTAAGTATTATGTATTACCTAATATACATATGTATTTGCAACATCTTTTAATAATGTTGCAGCGAATAAATGAATATGAATACCTAACTATATGAATATAATATTCTGCAACCCATTTCTAAGCGTTGAAATTATGCAAGAAGAATTAAAATACGAATACCTAAGTGTAGTTCTTTTTTAACTTTATTAAACATGTGGTTTTTATGTGTGATGTTAACACTGCCACGTGTGTTTCATAATGCCATTTTATCGTAGTATTTTTTTTTACGGCGAAAAGACAAATTCAGTTGGTGAGACTGAAAAAAAAAACTAACAAGTGGCTCTTAAGTCGTTTTTCAGCTAAGTGGGATTGATATAAAAATATACCGTGAAAGTCTTGCTTTTAAGGAATATTTGACAAAAACAAGATTAAAAAAAACACATTTGTGGCTTTTGCAATCAAAAAACTGACATAAGGGAGAAAATAAATAGATTTTTAGAAAAATGCCAATATCTTGAAAACTAAGGCATTTTTACTTCATCTAAAATGAAATATTCTGAGAGGTATTTAGCAGCCCTAACAGCTGTCTACGGATTATCCTCGGTTTACGGGACGCCCTGCATGGTGGATATTCATCGTAGCTAAGGCTGGCGACTATAGGTAGTTACTTAGTAAAATCTTTAAAATATAGAATTCATAAAGATAGAATACACCATTTCATAATTTTTGCATAAGTATTAAGTTATATATATTAATACATAATATGTATTTGCTTTCAGAATCGACTACATCTCAAAAAGTAGTAGTGAGTATCAAAGCCCGACCAAACCGAGATGGCGATGCCCTCCGACTATCGTTTGGATTAAATGGCAACCAACATGGATTTGGTACGATTCTTCTAAAAGAGTTCGAAAACCTCAAGCATTTTTCAGTTGCGGGAATTGAAGAAATACAAACATTACAATTTGACTTTACTAATGAAATCTCTGATTAATTCAATTCCGCTTCAAAATTCAAGCACTTTCAGTGCGGTGGGTGCAAGACCTCTGCCTGCCCCTCTAGCTGAATAGGAATCACGTGACAAACAAATGGTTTTTACCATATAACAATGATGTCGCCACAAAGTATTGTTTTACAATACATATCTATTTATTAAAGTCTCGCTTAAGTTATACCAATGTTCCTAGTCAAAATTGTATTATATTTGGCAAAGCTAAGTCTACAAACAAAACCACAAATAATCTGATGCACAGAGTCGAATTGGTATGACTGGGGTTTGTTAAGGTCCACTTCAGAATTAGCTTTGCCAGATTCTATTAGGCAAGCGTTTTTGTTTTTAAGCATATTGTGATACTTAATTTGTAATTAATTGTATGTGTTGATTGTGTTTACTAACCATATATATACTTGTATGATTTGTATGAAGTTGTTCTATAAAGCCTTTTAGGCTTACCAACTTTTTATCAAGTGATTGTATTGTAGTAAATGTAGGTTAAGAATTGTATTAAATCCTAGTCAGATATATTTATCTTAATGTACCTACCTAAGTAGTAATGTATAAAATGAGATATTGAGTAAAAAGGAGTTAACTTATTACAGGAAATATAAGACTATAAGTGAGTTTGTGTGATGTGTGAATGGACCAGGAATGGACGGATTTAATTAGCACTCAAATGATGTATATTGCTTGATCCAACGAATACCTACTAGCTAATAAATGTTTTTAGAAATAATCCCTATTTTCATCATTGTCATTTTACAGCGATATGTTCATGTCATGTCATTAAATTTGTTCATGTATATCTACTGGTCAATTATTTATTTTCCACTGGTGATAAAATAACTTCTATTATTATGCAGTAGGTATTCCTTTAATAAACAAGAATCCATAAACTTAACCTGTTGACTATTTATTTTATTCATCTAGCTAAAACATCCGTAATTTTAAGGATTTAAGGAATCTTAGGATTATCGCGAGCAGCAGACTGTCACAGGACGGCCTGCGAGCTGTGTCGCAGCGACAGACTATCCGTCTCTTTCTAAGCATTCTAATAAGGAAGAGACGGATAGTCTATCTCGCCGCGACACAGCTCGCGGGCCGTTCTGTGATAGCCGTGCTGATTTATTTATTCAAACAATTATTACACAGTATTACAGTTACAAAACGAATACACTGTGAATCTTAGAATGAACATTACCTGAATACTTAAAATACTACCGAAGACCCGCGGTCACCCATCGCCTAGCAGCATTCACGACAGACTTTTACCCAGCTATACTAGCAAAAACATCCCATTCAGATGCATCTGCGAGAAGTTCATTGAGGCAGTGCAGAGCTCGAATAAGCGGCGACTACCTATATGTGCCACAGTTCGCGTCTCCGGAGGAGCAAGCAGTGGTCGATGATACCTAGAAGTTTTACCGCGAAGAGATACTTACAGAGACCGACAGACATGAGAGAGGGAGAGTTGAGAGCGACGAGACTGATTTCTTCATGATTTCATTCTGCTATGCACCTAGTATTGCACACTTGCACCAATCCCATTCGTTGTTCCCAATGTTAAAATATAACGCGTGTTCAAACAACAAAGTACCTAGGTGTGGTGGTGGACGAAAAGCTCAGCTTCCATCAGCATACACAGGTCATGTCAAAAAAAGTGCGGAAGTTGATATACACTGTGATATATTGAAAACCGTGTATCTGTCACTGTGCCAATCTACGAGTATTCTCTCATATGTATTGTATCTTGGCCTGGGGTGGCACGACGTCTTCGTCGCTAGTAAATCGCGAGCGTGCTCAGAGATCAGTAATTAAAGTAATGCTTAAGAAGCAAATTCGTTTCTCTACAGTCCAGCTTCTAAAGGAGGCGCAACTACTTAGCGTCAGGAAACTTTTCCTAGCCAAAGTAGTCACCAAGGCTCACCAGGAAACAATCAAGACAATCAAAATTAAATCTGCTAGAGGTGATAATTTGCGTCCCAGAAGGTTCAGACTGGCTTTGCCGTCCACTAAGACGAGTTTTGCTAGACGCTTTAGTTATTACCTGAAACCTAGTTTATACAATAAATTATGTAAATCATAACTCCCGCCGCGAAGACACACAATATGTGTCAATTGTCATGTATGTCTACTCCTTTGTCTCTGTGTGTCTTTTGTGTAGTGAATAAATGTCTTCTTTTCTTTTCTTTTTTTTTAAATAACTGACGTAAGCAATATGTGTTTACCAAAAGTTAAATCAATACTGACTAGATTATGTTTATAATGGAGTTATGAAGAGATGGAAAGATTTATTAGAAATTAAAACACACATCCATACATACATACACACACACTCATACACATTCTCGCACACACAGCCACACATACTTTAAGATATAAAATAACAATAACAATGATAGTTTAATATAGTTTTAAATATTTCTGTGTTTAATTCTTTTCCTTCGAATATTATTAAATGTAGAATATAAATAAATATGAAATAATATATATTAAATATTTATTAACTTTAGTCCTAATTATGCATATTGTTAAAAAAACACATATTTTTTGTCAACTGCTCTCACGTACTCCAAGATACCTACAGGCTGAGACTAGTTTGGAGCCCACTAGATACACGTGTATATGTTAATTTAAAAAATTTGGTCTATAAACAATTTTAATTTTAATTTAATTTACCAGAATGGAATGTCGGACCACGCAAAACGAAGGGTTTCGGTCCTATTAAAAAGGTCGCATCGTCACAGAAATATTACGGCACTTACGTCCTTTTCTATAGGGAAGGCACCGATCTTGTTCAAAATAATTTTGGGTGAAAGAATTTAATAAGCCCTATATCCATGATTTTTTCATATTTTTAAAATACACCGTTCAAAAATAAGTTGGGAGACACAATTTTAGTTACTTTCGGGGCGATTATCTCTGACTCTACCTCGACTCTACTTATTCACTTAATCAAAAAAACTTTTATGTCTGAAGTGCATACCTACCTAAAAAAAAATTTTTGTCATTTTTTTACAAAACTACTTATGTAGCCGGCTAACAAAATACACCTATCCTCAAAATTTTATTCTAATTCACTTTATAGTTTTGGAGTAAAATGCCTGTGACATACGGACAGACGGACATGACGAAACTATAAGGGTTCCGTTTTTTGCCATTTTAGCTACGGAACCCTAAAAAAGGAAACATTGTGCGATCATCTAGAGACGGGACTAAATGACAGTGTAGGTACCTATCTACCCACCACACCAATACCGTCCTAATATAGAAGTTACCTATGTTTTTTTACTGTGCTTTCTAAATTTACTTTGATCTATTCCACATTTCGTAGAAGAATTGGTTTGCGTTGGAATGTGACGCACACTATAAACGCATAGGTTACACGGAACAGCCACACATTGAGAAGCATTTACGGTATCGTCTCACCGTTCGTTTCGTTCCGTTCATTACATCTCACCTCACGTTCTCACTCACATGCATAGCCTTTCATATATCGAGAACACGTCTGGCCCATTCATCTTACTCCCACATACCAACACGAGTAAAGATCGACGGATTCAATGCCACCAGGGACCGAGAACTCCAAGATCAAGTAAATTACTATAATTTAAACTCTACAAGAGAGGCGAAGAGCGCACTGCCATATTTCGTCACAACGAAATTAACTTTGTTTTCCGCGCGAAGGCTGCGGTGTTTGTAAGATTTAGTTATCATGATCAAGTAACGAAGTGCACGCGTCTCCAGACTCCGCTACGCCAAAAATAGTAAATATTGTAATTGTATAAACAAAATCTACCTACAGAGAGAAGTTAATCAAGTTCAAGGACCTATGTAATGTATTGCAGTGATAAGTGCCTGTGTAAAAATCTCCTAACTCTTGCTAGTGGAGTACGCAAGATGACGTAAAAACAGTTAACAGCGGTGTGTTGTTTATTTTCACTATTACGTCATCGTGTTAATGAAACAACCATTTTTAGTCTTGGAATTTTAAGCACCGTACGGTCTTGATCGTTTTAGTCTTGCGGTTTAGTATAGTGTTTCTAAACGAGTCCGCAGTTTAGTGTTAACAAGTGTTCGAAGATGTTGAAAGCATGCTGGGATTGTTTGAGTGGGTATGGCCTTAATGTTTATTTAAATAATGGCTAAAACTGAATTTTGTTTATTGAACTGAAACAATGTACCTACGGGATCCTAAGTTCTTCTTTGTAACGTGTACCTAGTCAATAATAAAGGGTCTTTAAAACGAACGGAAGGACAATAAAGTAATCTTGTCTTGTATTATGGTAGTTTCTATAAACGTTTATGTCACCCCCAGGTAGTAGTTAACCTAAGTCTCTTTGAGGGGATCGTATTTACCTGATTTTTAAACTCGAGTAAAACATATCGATAAAAGAGCAAGTTTCATAATGCGGATGTAACGTCCTACAATATTTATTTGCATTTTAGAATATTAATCTATAATAATAATAAAAACAATTTATTCATATCTTAAAACTTCTTGACATTATTTGCTGTTTGACTGTCCTAGATATGAACCCCTCTTTGGGTGAAGGCCTCCAACCCTGTCCATAACTCTCTATTTGTTCCAAGGCTCATCCAATCTTTTCCGGCAACTCAACTTGATAATCTCATTTAATCTCCAACGTTGTTTTTTTCGCAAAAAATATACTTACTTACATTACTCTGGAACCGAAGTTTTTACAAATTTTAAATTATGTCCTTCATTCATTCGTGTCCACGTAACGTACCTATATACATTTCCAGACGTGAACCACATGTCAATGTCAACCCAAATTTTCCAAACGAATCCCAAATGTCATTGGCCCGTGGACAATACTCTTATCGGAATCGCGGCAATATTCGCAATTATTAATGAAATCGAGTGATATTGAATGCGGACAGTGTCTTTCCTTAAAAGATAGCAAATACTGTTATCGATAAAGTGCTGGATATGCTTAATAAGTGACACTTGAATGATGAATCAATAGTCTATATGTTAGGTTAAGAGTCCGTCGCGGAAATTAATTGTACTGCGGCTTTTTGGGATATTTTCTACTTTCCTAACTAAACATTATTGATTTAGAAGCGGCGTGGATAACAATGGGGTTTACGGCACTCAGTTGAATGGAGGCACTGAGAGTGTTCCCCTGCGGCCGGTCAGATCGACAGAAAGAAATATGTTCGTATTACCACGGGCGCTCAGTTCGGGAGATAACTTGGAGGTTACTTGCATTATTAGTGATCCAAACAGGTATGTGCCGTTAATTTCTAAAAGAGGTTTAAGTAACTTGTGCACAAATAACTCAAATGTTTTCCACTTTCAAGCAGGGATCGGAACCGGTTTTTTCTAAAATCCCCGAAGTAGTCTAATATTTTGAATTATTTTAGGCTCTTAATGTAGGACTCTATCGTGTATTTAGGTAACATATATTCGTATTATTAGACTGCCCAATCAAAAATGATATTATAACCAAAGAACGAAATAATACCGGTTTAATTTGTATGGAGAAAATACCGGTATCCTAGCCCTGCTTTCAAGTAGAAAATTTGGATTATCAAAAATAAAATAGTCATAAAGTTTCTACACAAACATTAGAGCTTGAACTAGATCACTAAATATGTCCCAATGATAAAAAACACAATGTTATTTTTTTATTTGAATAAATAGTGTGAATATTATATACCTACCTTAATAATAGTTAAATTATTAATTAAATAATAAAAACAAAATGAAATGTAACTTCCGCTCCTATTATAGGTAATTTGATTTCCGAACTCCCAAAGATGCTAAATTTATATAAGTACTCAATTATAAATATTACAATGTTAGATCATCAGGCTATAAACATTTTTGGTGTTTTACCACTATTTCACTTCTAAGAACCCTTTTAGAATATGTAGTGCAATCAAAGTGTTTTGAATTATGTAGTTTTATTTACATGCTTACATAAAAATGTAATGATGTTGCAGAAGAGTTTAACATTTTGGATAACCACTAACAGCAGTCCCCATTGGGGTTTACATACTATATAAGTAATTAAATAATTATTATATTTTAATACACAATTTCTTTTTCAGTATTATCACCAATTTGTTGACGGGATCTCCTAATCCAGATTACAATAATATTGCCTGTCAATTAGAGAGTAATTTTCAGAAAGATGAAATAGCTCTTAGAATAATAGAAAATGGTGAACAAGTCATACCAGAATCTGACCAGGTCAAAGGGCAAGCCAGTAGTATGATGCCAGGTATGTATATGTATCTTACAAGCTTTCAATGTATGTATGTACATGTTTGTTGGGGTCAAATATGGCAAGTCAAATTTGACCAACTCCCCAAAGTCTAATCAAGTTGAAATTTTGTACACTTGTGTAAGTTGGATGACTATGGAATATCATGATACCATAAATCTGGTCTGATGATGGAGACGGAAGGTGGTCATAGGAATTCTTCAATTACACAAAATAAACCCATAGTGTTTGGGCTAATTAGAAACCTCTCAATGAGTAGTTTATGGTGACTGTAGTTATGAAAAGTGTAGTGAATATAGTTTTAATACTTTAATATGTATATGCTGAATCTCGTTGATCCCACACTCCCACAGTGAAACTGCATTTTACACATATGAAATAGGGTGAATCTAGACCCAATTCCATTGACGAGAAAATTATTACAAGACATTTTTTTTGGCTATCATGAATATCATGATATAGCCAAAAACAATTTGGAGTCAAAGTCAAAGTCAAAGTGATTTATTCTTCAATTTAGGCATATTACATGCACCTATGAATGTCGATAAACTACCACCGGTTCGGAAAGTAAACCTCTGCCTCGAGAAGAACCGGCGTAATAAACTCGGCGAGGTGTCATTTTTTCAAAACAGTATACAATATATCATAGCAGTATCTTTTCTCAGCAAAATGATTTGGAGCGAACTTTACTTTTTGACTGACTTTTTTTTGTTGCCTGGCTGTAACCCTCACCACCAATGGTGCCACAGAACTTGAAATTTTTTTTTTGGTTTAAACCCTAAAAAATTTTTTTTTAATTATTATTTTTCCCGTCGATGGAATTGGGTCTAGATTTGTCCTACTTCATATGTGCACTTTATGGAGACTCACACGTATATGCATTACAAATAAATATATTGAGTATAAACATGTTGATTTTTTTTTTCAGGTACAGAATTCCACTTAGAGTTAAAATTTCAACACAGACATGGAAGAAGTACATTGGCTATATTGCTTAATAAATCATTTTTAGATGTACTTGACTTGAAACATGATGTTGAGAAAATTACATTCTTGGAAGTGGCGGGAGATGCAAAAGTCACTGGATTAGCTTTTACATTTGCTTAAAAACTCGAAATAAAACCATTGATACATTATGTACTTTGGTGTATAGGACACAGTATTTTTTGTATTACCGACTTATATATTCAATAACTAGCCATTTCACTGTCTGTACACTGTACATATTATTATTATTTTTAGATGAGCGACTTTTATGTATTATTTAACATTTATGAAATAATAGTAGCTGATTAATAAGAAATAAAGCTTTTATAAAAAAGATGGCGATATTAAATGTTGGAATGATTAATTACGATTATTAGTGCAGTTTGTACCCAAAACCCAAAAGGTTTTTTTTTACATTATTTATTTTATTTATTGTATATCTCTATAGATCTTGCAAATAATAAATATAGGGTTTTCATATGTCTCTGGTATATTAGCACCTATTAGTATTGTATAATGAACATGATCGCAATTAAATATGAAATAAATGTGAACAAAGTTAAATTATCGGAATGAGTTCAATTTGCCCGCCTTCCCCTTTTGGTCTGTTGCGGTGACCCTCTTAAGGTATAATTATTTGAATAACTTTGGTCCAATGTTCGATGCGCTGAGCACAGGCGCCCCGCAGAGATCCACGTGAGCTTTACGCCCTTCACACCTACATCCGTTACGTTGTTCTCCAGCGAGTACCTACTGGCATTATGACTTCAGATCTTTAGTTTAATAATTCATTATTTTTATATTATGAATATAGTTGTAAAAAGGATGACATAAAATGGGTACTCCTTCCTTACTCGGTTCGGTAGGCGATACAGCCAATTATTTTTACTGTTCCTTAAGTCAGTAACGCCTTATCGACAGTCCGTTAAGTGGTACCTTTGTCTGAAAGAAACAATTTTTCGCTATCCCACCGCTGTGAGCGCTATCAGCATATGTAATATACTTCTTAACGGGTAAAAGCCACCTGGCTTGTGGTATGCACAATTACTTTTTCACACCTCTCATTCAGAAAAGTAAGTTTTGGTCCCCGACGAGAGGGAGCAAAATGCCACTTTTCTGTTCAAGCTACTTTTTTAATTTATTCATTGGCATGTAGCATTTAGGCAATGTGCCAATAGGCATGATGACTCATGTTAAAATTGATAACATAGTGTTGCTAAATGGATAGTAAACCATCAAATTCTTGTAATAAAGTATAAATTAAAAAAATATAATTAATATCATAAAAAGATTGAACCTTGTAAATTTAGAAAAAAATGCATTTTTTATTATTGTCCAAGTGTAAATTTAAAGCTACCAATAGAATCCTTACGCTTTTATAGAAACACAATTGTATGACAACTATGGACCTAAACGCAGTATTTCGCGACCTAAACAGCAATTTATTTGATTTCCCCTACAATGATTATTTCAAATACCAAAGTGTGACGTCATAATTTTGAGTCAATCTGTATGAAGCGTTTCGGGTGCGGCGAGCGAGGTTCGTCTTTAATTAAATTTTTTGGGTATTTATGTTCTTTTATTGCAGTTGCTCCCATACGAACATTTGTTCCTCTCCAAAAACTGGCTCGAACGGCATCGGGGAAAAATTTTAGTCATCATGCCTATTGAACACAGATCTTAAGAAAATAATCGATTGTAATTTCATCGTAATCGATTAAAAACGAACATATTTCAAGTTTCAACTTTAGCTCGCTACATTCAGGATTCAATACACCGCCCTCGCCGTAAATATACTATTTTGCTCCCTTGTGACACAAATAACTATTATTGATGTGATACTAAAATTTATTTGTAACAACTGTAATACCATGGTGTGCAATAAAGATTATTATTATTGTTGCTTATAGCTTAATAGGAAAAGTTCAGATGATATTAATATTAGATTAAAAAAAAGGTATATTAATATACCTAAACTTTATATTACACAATACAAAAAAAAAAACAAATACCTTGTATACTAGTCGCCTATTCGACCACACAGACATTGTTATGATCTAATCTAACTGTTTGTATGTTTTACCTGAAGTAAGCTTTTAGTTATGTATCATCCTTAATTTCTGTCCACCTACATATATATATATATGTATATATATAGATTTGAATGTGGAGTAATGCTGTGCCTTTTACATTACTAGTTAGCCTTATCTTTAGATTAAGCGATGACTGTAGTGTAGAGTGTTCTTATATGTAACGTACATATTAGCTGTAAAGATTGTAGCGTTCGCAACTATTTACACTGACCAAGCCTTTATGTAAATAAAGATAAATATGTTTCCCTTCGATGACACGCTTGCTAACATCCATCGTTTGAAATATTAACATGTTCGTTTGTTTCGATATACAATGTTTCGTGTACATTCAATTGTTACTTAATTATATTGATATCTTACATGTGATTTAGGGAACGCATTTATTTTTCACCATTACCACTCTCAGTAGGTACTCATTTTATGTGTGATACATTTATTGAACCACTGGTCCTAATCACGTGTCGAAAAGCTGATGGGCGTTTTTCAAAAAAAGTGTACTTTTTTTTCAGAATTCGATATTTTTGGGGTTTATCTTACTCAGAATCGTCGATACTATCGATCCTTATACAAGAAAAAAATTGTCCCAGATTTTACTATATAAGTTTTTTCTTCCAGTACGTCACGACCATATAAGTAAAAAATGCAGTCTGACATTCAAGGCTCATTTACATTGGTCCTCAACTACGTCTTTATATATCGCATACGGGGACTACCCGCATAACAGATGTATTGACAAGTCAGTTGATACCATGTATGCTGGGACTCCCCGTAAGTGGCGTACAAATATAACGAAAATTGAAAACGGTTCCCCGAATGCAGGGCATCATGGTTTGCGTTACAGATATTTCCCACGCTCCTCAACTCCTCATTCGGGCCCTATCGACCTATTGAAATGAGTTCGAACCTTGACTGTGTCACATACATAGCTATGTAGTGTTATACGTAGGAGTGTAAATGATTAAAATTCTAGCTCTACAAGTTTTACGAACTTGTTGACGTAACATTTTATAAGTATGCAGTATTAAATTCGTTGTAGTAATGTTGAGTTTAGATTTATTATCAATATTGTTTGCTACTTTATGTGCATAAATTATAATAATCATGCGGATATTGCAGTGTAGGTTGCCGTATATTATATATGTATGTATTATTTTATAGTTAACATAAGTCTACATAAAATATCTACCTGTATCATCACAAGTATCACAACGATCTTTCAAGATTCGTATGTAAAATAAATGATTGTCAGAAAACTTAACTAGTTTTATTGGATAATTTTAATTGCTAATGATTAGATTCATCATGCATATAACATATTTAAATAATATTTGAATGCAAGAATAATCGGCATAACAAAAAGTTTTGCTGCAGTTTATAAAAATTCAAAACATGTATGTGAAGTCCCTAACCCGTATTAGGCCTGCGTGGAGACTATGTCATAAGGTATAAGCGTCCTCAAGCGCATTAGAGGAAGCCCGAGAATAGTGGAACGTGATGCTCAAGATGATGTCTTAGAGTGTACAATTTCCTTAATTTGCATCTAATGAATATAGCAAAATGCTATTAAGTAATATCCTTAAGTTTGCTGTTTACGATTAACCTAAATAGCAGGAAATATAGTCCAGAAATAGGTACACATACGGACTGACGTAAATGGATTATCTCAATTCATAACAACAGTTTATGAATGAAGTGGTTGTCCGTTTATATTGTTTTTCTGGGTAAATGACACATTAGGATAAACAGCTAGGCTCGAGTTTGTTTGTGTAGCGAACATGGTCCCTTATCATATTGAAATTTCCCACCAGTAACATAATAATGAGAAGGAAACTTCCAATTTAACTATTTTCTAGTAGGTATATATATACATAATTCTTTTAGTTTTTTTAAGTTACAGGGGGGTCGAAAGTAGGCCGAATGGCTCCGAGAAAAGGATGGTACGGCCGTGCCTGCTTTGCTAATTTGTCCCCCAGATCGGGGTAAACAATATTTTATATTTTTTAAAGTGTGTGAGGCAGAAACTGCAACTATTCATATTAGTAAGTTATATGTACCTGAGTCCAGAGAACCTGACTGATTTATTAGATTTGTATCTAAAATATAAATTTCAGGTCACAGTATAATATGCCTGACTCACAAGCCGGCCGGTTTCGAGCCGACACCTACACCTTTGACTGCGGGCCTTTTTA
This sequence comes from Epinotia nisella, assembly GCA_932294315.1. NCBI lineage: Eukaryota > Metazoa > Arthropoda > Insecta > Lepidoptera > Tortricidae > Epinotia > Epinotia nisella. The sequence continues at coordinate 11,578,260 of OW028680.1, forward strand.
ATTAAAAGGTGAGGAATGCGAGTTTTGACGCAATTGGTAGTTTTATGGCTAATGTTCTAAATATTCCATCTCTCGCGGTTCTAAGAAAATGCGATTCACCTAAACTGACGTGCAATATCCTATTCATAAAATACAGTCTAGACCGATTCCAATGAACGTGACCGCATTTAATGATTACTTTGTACGCTGAGAGTTACCAAGATTCAGCAGTCAAACTGTGTTCGAAATGTAATCATAATTCGAAAGAAAATACGGTTGAAAGCAAATACAGATTTAATATATATTCTATTATGAAGGAGTCGTTATTTATATTTAGTATGCAATTCATTGGCATGGCTAGCGCCTTGCTATTATTTAGTTTACTGTGTGATATGGCGTTTTGACGTAAGCGCTAGTGCGGAAAACTTAGGAATAAAGATCCCATTATATTTCTATTATTTAAATCAGATGCCAATCTTGTTTAACAATGTAACGTTCATTAGTTTACGTGGGTTGCCGTGGCTCCCACGTATTTGAATGTTTAGTTTACATTACATTATAATATGTATAATACTAGTTGCCCGCATGGCTCCGCTGCGGAAAACCCAGACGGAGCCGCAGGATAAAATATAGCCTATCTTCATCCGAAAGGTCTATTTTAACTAAAAAAAAATTGTTTAACCAGGGGTCCATAAATGTTAAAATTATTATTTAGGCTTATCTTATTAATATTGATTTGTTTGTACGATTATGTATTCTTATGGGTCAGTGATACATTATTGCCGGTATTCACTTTCACACTATCTTTTACACTAAATGCGGTTTTTCAAGTACCTAATTACAACACATTTAGTTAATTTCATGTTTTAATTATCTCAAATAAATTAATTTACCTACTTTAGATTTTACACTTTTAAATTTTATTTTCTCCTGATCTAAACAATAAAGAGCGAAAATAATAATTATTAGTACATTACTGCAGAGGCCGGGAAATAGCAATTCGTGGATGAGTTGATTTTTAGCCAAGATATAGAATTTGTAGAGCGTGGTGAATTTGTAGAGTTCAGCCGTGTGAAGTAGGGTAGGAAGCTTGGCGCTACTTGCGATCTGATATCTTTTTAATGCTGACAGCTATAGGAGTCAGGGAGTCTTGGTAATCAAATCAGTTTACATGTATTGTTTTTAGTGGGATCTCATTCCTTTTTGTAAGGTAATTTCTAAAGGAGTGTATGGGAAAACCATACAAACTTCCATTCTTTAATTTGGCTAGGGGTAATTTAATAAAAATCCTGAAATATGTATTTTAATATTTGTATTTGTATTTTATGTATGTTATAAATAATAATAAAAAATTGCGGAAGTCTCATACAAAATTCCATCCCCTAGTTTAAGGGGTTGTGGGGTAAGTTCCAATTTTTAGGATTTTGTTGTTTGTGTACTAATACTAGCTTACATGCCAAATTTCAGCTTTCTAGGATTTCAGGAAGTATCCTAAGGGTTTTGATGATCAACGTGAGTGGAGTGAGTCAGTGACGAAATCGGCGTTTTTTAAATAACAATAAAATCTAAAATTTAAGAGCTACGTAATTGATACTTTATATGGTTAATAAGTATACTATTGACATCATATCTCGAGAATTTAAACACGTTGCCACGGCCCTTTCCTAAGGCCCTGCAGGTTCTGTTAACTTGTATCCATACTAATATTATAGGATCGGTCTCTTTGGCACTCTTTGGGGGAGGCCTATGTCTAGCAGTGGACGTCTTTCGGCTGATATGATGATGATGATGATGAATGTGCGCCAGAGTGAGTGGTCGCGTTTAGTGGCGGCCACTAGTGGCTGGCGCGCTTATATTAAAACTAGACTCACCGACTGTCGTGTACCGCACGAATGTCTCCTGGTTATCCATCATGGCGTCCACTGCTTGCTTCTCGCAGTACAGCGCGGTTATTACCGCTATGCTCGGCTGTCGCGACGAACATAGAGTCGGCATTTGTTTCACCACCTACGAATTATATTCAAATAAAAACAAGTGCGAGTTCAACTCGCGTGGTGAGAGTTCCATAAAATTGCTATGCTCTAAGCATCAGGCGCTCCATACAAAATACACAAAAATATTGAGAATTTTACCGTTACTTTGAATACTCAAACTTCTTATAGGTTTTCCTGTAATCTTTGGCAAGGAACTATTTTCCATATTTTTTTCAGAATTTTAAGCCTAGTAGTTTCGGATTCGGAATGGTAAATTTTTATTTTTTTCTAAATTACTTCAAATCTGTCGCTAATCGCTCTACCAGTGTGGCCCCGCCCTAAGGCTGGTTTTGGGCTGGTTTAGTGTCGCGCTGACCGTCGATGCGGATCGATCCGCACGACCAAAATGCTTGACGGAGCTGTCCGCGCCGACCCGGCAGCTTTACTCTAAAACGCTCCCTGAACTTAATAAATATTGGTCCGATGCGGATCGCTCCGCACCAATACGTATTAAGTTCAGGGAGCATTTTAGAGTAAAGCTGACGGGTCCGCGCGGTCGACCACCCACGCGGACAGCTCCGTCATAAATTTTTTTCGTCATTGTCGTCGAGAGCAAATACCTTTAAAAGAGACCAATATCAAACTCCATTTCTGATGAAGACGTAAGCCAATACCAGTACTGAGTCTATTTTGATTAAAGTTTCCGCGGTATGCTTTACCTCTGCTGAAATAATCTTGAGCCGACAATGACGTTAGAACCGAGCGGTTCAAACGCTAGGAGATTCGCACACATATTGATCGTGCGGATCGCTCCGCTCCGCACCGACGGTCAGCGCGACACTAATTCCGGCCTAAGAGCTGAGATTACAACGCACGTCTTAGGAGGTTAGTTAGCAAACGACACCTTTTATCAATACTGGAATAGTGTAGTTCACCTGTGTATCAACGCTGTGTTGCCGAATGTAAAGTCCATCTGACATGGCCCGAGTAAGGCCCTTTTCTTCTAACGCTTCCAGTGCGTCTTTTACTTCTGCTTTCGACCATTTCCCTGTACTGTAAAATTAAGAAAAGTATTAGCAAAGAGTATAACTGTAAGTATACTATACAACTTTTATATAGTCGCCACTAAAAATACAACGACGAAACAGAAAACGCGACTAATATGTGAGAGCATTGTTGACATTATATTTTTCCTGATAAGGGTTTTCGGAAATGATGTACACAAAGTGGCAGCTGTGAAATGACAAGTCCACACCACAAAGTTTCGTCTCTATATTCTCGATAATAATCTATAGGTACTAACTAGCGAACGAAAAAACCATAGAAGGCGAACTCCCTACAAATTTCTACCCAAACACGTGCCCAAAACCCGGTATATTCGAACTAAACGGCTGCTTGGCATCCTTTTGACACCCCGCCTTCACGACCGCATACGTCCGCATAATGACAATGTGCATCCTTTTTGCGGGGCCACTATTTGGCGCTAGTTAGACTTCTAGGTTTTTTTCGTTCGCTGGTACTAACATTATAAAGAGGAAAAGTCTGCGATATTGTAGCTTTGTAAGTTTGTATGTAATGGGACTAATGGGTAATCTCCGAAACCGGTCATCTGATTTAAAAAATGATTTCACCTACGTTACTTACTTTCTGGATAGTTATAGGCTATATTTTACCCCGCGGGTTTGCCTGAGTTCTTTGTAATACGTGGGAAAAGCCGCGCAGGCAGCTAGTGTAGGTACAAATAAAGTGAGAAAAGTTTTCGTATTAAAACCTTGATGACATTGATATAAGATTGAATTTCACCTGGCCTGTGGCTGTGGAAAACACTTTTTCACTAGGTGCACTTCAGTGGGTTAAATGTTGGGCTATCTAGCGCCATCTAGTATAATAATTGGGTAGACTATATTCACTCTTCCTAGTCGTCAAAAGATGGCGCACTACTCAAAGACTAATATTCTTATACTGACTAGCTTACATTGATTTAAACTTTCACGATTCTCACACATTATTTTTTACTAAACGGGATTTAATCGCAACTCATTTATTTACCTCTGTGAGGTTTCCCGGCGTTTCGGCTGCGTCACAACATCCTCAAACGGACGGACCACTCAAGATATAAATAAGTTAACTATGCGCAATTTAGTCCCGTTTAGTAAAAATACTGACTAGAAATAAGACATTTTTGTAATTCGCTTTTTGGGATAGCTAAATAACATCTCAAAGACTCCCCACCTTTAAGGTTCTATATCATAATAACTAATATCATGGGTATACTTCAAAAATCACACAACTGACTAATGAGTCAGTAGTCAGTTATCTGGTTTTGGAAGTATACCGACGATATGTAACTTACGTAATGAAATCATCCACAGTCAACGGGTTGGGGTAGGCATTTTCTATCATATCGAGCACTCTCTGCTCCGATATCACGGGCGTTTGGTTCGCCACACTGTCTTCGATAAACGCTGAAACATATTCACAAATTAGTATTAAATAAATCATGACGCACTTTATATTTGGCACTTAAAAAAATTTCAAATACCGGACCGAGAGAGTGCCAATTAAGCTATTCTAATTCTAATACAACTACCTCAATGATTCCTAATAAATACATTTAGAGACATGGATAATACAATTTAGTCTGCATTGTCAATGCTAAAAATGTGATTCTGATCTCTATCAAAATGTCATAATTGGTGCAAGCTTTTATTGCCGACTGTATTTTTTTACGGTCATCAATCAAACACGACGGGTTTATGTTGTGTAGACCAGGAGTTGCTATGACCACCTGCCTCCATCATCAGATGAGTTCGATGGTGCCGTAATTGAACGTTGTCACCGCGAACTTACACAAGTATGCCATATTGCAACACAATAGTCTACCAGTATTTAAGAGGCTATAAAATTGGTATGGAAATTTTAAAGGAAAACTTACTTAGGTATTTCCGAACAGTACAAGATAAAAAAAGCTTGTAAAAAGTACAAGTTGAAGGGAATTGAGGTCAACGCGGCTTAGATTAATTTAAAAATACAATTTCTTATGGTCTACTTAGAGTGCAGATGTATGATCGCTAGAGTTATGTGAGTGAGGATACCACTACGATATTATTGGAAATACAGGCTCTTTTAAGTTAAATTTGTTAAACAATAGACAAGTGAATTGTAATAGACGTATTGAGTATTTCGTCGAGTGATTCGAACAACAGATTCAGATTCATTTATTACACGATAAAAATTACAATATAGATTTGCACTGAACTAGCACAGCGCGTTATACATTTTGCATTGGCTGGATTGTTTCATCGCTATTGCTTCTTTTTTGCTGACTTTTCTATTTGGTTCATTTGTCTATAGTTGAACAATAAACAATAATGCATTGACAAACTTCGGGTAACGTTGTGTCGTTAATATCATACATAACGGGTTATTATGCTGGTATATTTATTACATTATATAGTGCATATAGCAAATAGGCCGCTATACAACAAATAGGAAATTATAAATTGTGTTACTCCATCAACATCATGCAGTGTCACTTGATATGCTAAATGTTTACTTATCTATGAATAACAACTGCAACAAATTATCATATAGCGATATATACTACGATTATGGGTTACTACTTTAATAAGTAATTCTTTGATAGAACATGCTGTATTTTTAGGAGCGCCAAAATTATAAGACATGTTAAATAGATGTATAATAATCATATCAACAGAGGAACATGCTCGCACTCAAACATAAGATAATAATGTGTATACATACAGCCATTACAATAGACGTAAGTATATGTCTTACTTGAAATAACGCCATTTGATTCTGTACGATAAATAACAAAAATAAGTTAGAATAAATATATTATGTAGCGATAGAAATGCATATATTACACTATAGGCTAAGCCATTTCCCAACACATACTAAAAAAGCCTTACTTAAATGATTGAAGGTAGGTTAAACCTACCTTCAACTCCAGTTTAAATTGTAGCATTTTAAGAACAATTACCCGCTTCGTATGAACAGTAAGGGAAATATTTTCACGTAGGTACCTTTTTAGCTCTTGTTACTATGACAATAAGTCATAAAAAGGTACGTGGATACATGTTATTGTATTGTTTCTCTCTGTAACTGCTTTGTTTGTGTGAGGTGTGCAATAAAGAGTATTTGTATTGTATTGTATTGTGGATACGTTTCCCTTACTTATTTTATCATCGCAGCGTACCGGCTGTCCTATAGATGATGCGATGAGCTTATACTTTTAATACTGTTGTCATACTTTTACATTCGCCGAGACTATATCACTTGATCAACTGCCAGTGCTAAGAAAAAAGGTCGTATCTTCATACGCGGTTCACAGTGGATTATGTACGGTTTTATAGTTTAGGATGGCAATGAATTGCAGTAACGTTAGTCTACCGCACGATTAACTACTGAAACATACAATTCAAGCGAGAGTGCACCTACCAATAACATTCCAGCACCTCTCTGTTCTCACATTATCTCAATGAACTTACACGATTTTCACACATACATTATAGTCTTTTCTTGACCAAGGATGTTGCAAAACATCCGAAACATCGAGGTAAATAAAAAGGTAATATACGAATAAAGTTTAAACCGACTTCAATTCAGTACTTCGCCAAGGAACATATTTGAACATTTCCTTTCACTTTACTACATGAACTGCTTTCCGAGAGCAAATGCATTGATTTTTACAGACAAGCCCAGATCGCTATATGGTGGGCTGATAATATTTGAGGAGTTCCGTCGATTCCTCAAGGATCTCAGAATAACCTTTTGCACTTCATTAGTTGCTACTTAAACGGAATCATACCAGAATATGTGACGTACTTTACATCATTGAGGAGTTCTGTAAGTCATCTGTGATCTTCATCATCAGTTCCACTTCACCATATTTATGGTTTCCGAGTTAAATACACGACTTACAATAGAAATACCAAAATCACTACACACGTGCCTATTAAAATTGAAGAGTTTCCTCAATTCCTCGTGGATCCCATCATCCAACTGGCTTTTTGTAAACAATGGGACCAATCTGGAAGCATCTACTTTCAAATAAAAAAATAATGGTATGAATCGGTTCATAAATTACGGAGTTCTAAAGTAACAAACATTAAACATAAAAATTCAACCGAAGTGAGAACCTCCTCCTTTTTTGAAGTCGGTTAAAAACAATATCAATGGTAGTCCATGCAGTTCTAGCAATCTTGGAATTCGCCACACATGTTATACCATATTGCCCCTGCATACCTACATTGGATAGAGGCGTTCAAAACTCTTTAGATTAACCCAAGAGCAAAGTTAACTAAAATGTGTTCGGTACCTTTCTCACAATCACAAATGTTAAAGTGACGTATAAAGACAAACGAATTTTAACGATACTTTAGCTAAAGTAGGTTTGATGAACTTTTAAGAATATGGGGACTAATTATGACGAAATTAGGCGAAAAAGGATTAAAACGGCCATTACGAGGTTTCGGATTACCCAGCGGAACTGACGTTTAGTTGATGCCCCATTAATTTGATTAATTTACTAATCCGGGGCCCAGTTTTTGTAGAAAGCAATTAGTGGTCTAAAGTGTTTTGTGTTGTTGTATTTGTTTACACTTTAATTCCTCTGACTAATGCTAATTACGTTGAAGAACCATTAACACTGCATTTTACGATTTGCTCTAATTGTTTAATTGAGCGCATTTATGATGGGGAAGTTAGTAAGTAAAGAACAATTCGAACCAAAAAATATCCGACACTGATATTTTTTGAAACTTACTTCAAGTCAGCAAAATATTTTGATAACATTGTTCTAAACTTTGGTGTGAAATATAACGTCTTTTGGATTGTACAAAATAATTCTAAGTAGGTATAATAAAAATCTCACGTGCAAGTACGGTCAGTTTCAAAAGTCTCGAGGCCAATAAGTACCTACTCAAAAACATCTTGTCATGATATTGAATTACTCTTTCACGATTTTCCGACCGGCTTTGTCAATGAATAGAGTCGGTGTGAATACATTTTTGCTGATTGTAGTACAATTGATCAGCCCTGCTAGCATAACTCGACTCTCTTCTCTACTCGCGCGCGTGATATACTATCTGTCACTTTTTGACAGCATTTCAGAAAGTGACGGACAGTCTATCTCGCGCGCGAGTAGAATCGAGAGTCAGGTAATGTTAGTAGGAAAGTAAAGACTGTACGCGATAAAATCTGGGTATACCTGATCTAGTATATTTTTCTACCAACTGCTTGTTAAGAAACAGCACTTTTTCAGGTATAATAGTAGGTATTATAAAGTCGCTGCCCGCGAAGCATTACAATGTAGGAATAGGAAGCCGTCTGTTGCGCTCTCTGCCGCACCTAACTGCCGTTGTAGAAAGCGAAAGCGCAACAGACGGACGTCCTTTTTCCACAATATACTATGGTTACCTACATATTATGTAGTCTAAGTAGTCAGAGTTATCGCCTCACCCAGTATCAGACATCTCCGTAAGTACTTCAATAGGGTATTTTCATCGATCAAAGTTAAATTATCAAAGTATTTTTTTATATAGTTTTACCATAAGAAATACGAGTATAACACTATTTCGTTATAAAAACATAAGATCGCAGTTTTATTATCTGTATGTCACGTAACCGAAAACGCCGACCGCCATCTTGTCTTGTGAGTGACGTCAGTATAGCAAATGCAAAAACAACTTTTCGTTCTCAACAACATTTGATGTTTCTATGTTTTTGCACGTAGTATCTTCTAGGCCTGGATCACACTGGCGCGGCCTGTGGTGGCGGTCATTAGTAAATTTGACAGCTAATGAGAAGTTTACTATGGACCGCCGTGGCCAGGCCGCGCCAGTCTCTGCGAGCCTTTGGTAGTCAGAGTATGTGGTTTCTGCTCGTCTGACGTCACGATAATGGCGGCTGCCATTTTGACGCGAATATGTAACGTTCAAATTTTAGCAATTTTTTCTTTGCATATGGCGATATTATTTTCATGATATAAAAAATACTAGTTGTCTATCGAATCTATACGAACATGGTAACATGTATTTAAAAAAATGTAACATAGCCTATTTAACTAAAATGGCTACAATAATTGCCACTTGTTTTACATTAATTCTCACTTTTTAGAGCTCCAAGTTTTTTTTTATAATACGTAAAAACTAAAATAATTTAATTCGATTTTTATTTGATCCGTCGAGTCGTGTCGACGGCGTCGACACCCTCTCTACCGCCAACACATCGTACTCTCATATTCATATTATTCATGGTTAAAATTAGATAGCTAAAGTTATACTAAGGCAGTGGACCTTAAGTATTATGATAGTACTATGGTATACCTAGTACTAACACAGTAGTAACTATACTATAGTAGAAGATAAGTATACGTAAATAACGAACCTGGAGGTGGGGTGCCTGTTCCTTCTTGGCGTAATTCTATCTCTAATATCTTTAATTGAAGGTATTTGTGTTGCATAAGCTTAATTATCTTCTTTATGAATCCCACGTAATCTGTAATGGGAAAAAAACGTATTTAAAACCACTTATCTTTTAATCACTGTCCATCATCATCATTAATGACAAAAGGAACCATGCAAAAATACAATGCTTTGGAAAAAAGAAATATCTATGTTTTATCTACACACATACTACGAGTATAAACCCGCTAAAATGCGTTCAGATACTGGCAGTGATGACCAGCATTATATCAATAAGATTTAAAAAAATATTACTTGTCTGGCCGTAGGTCATTTTGTACGTATCTTCATTAAGATATTGATATTGATAAATTAATGACTTTCAAATTCCGTAGCGTGGCCCAGAGGTCAGAGCAAATCATGACCAACCAGATTTTGTTATGGACATCTAGTTGGTCACGATTTGAAATCTAGTCGGCCATGGCGGTGCAATGGCGGTTATTCTAATGGTTTCCGAACACATCGTCGAGGATTTATTATATGTATGTAGATAAAGTAGTGTATGCAACTGTACATAATTAGGCCTTAAAACACTCGTGTGATCCTATTAGTCAGTCACATAATCTACTATTAGGTCCCTTATAATAATAATAATAAACTTCACCCCGCTCTCCTTGGCAAACGAAAACTGGCGCAGACTTAAAGTAATGAGCGCCGAGGACCGCAAAGCGGTATGGAGGAGCAAGGAGCTTCACGAGCGGTTCTATAAGGCCCTCACAGGGCCCGATGTAGATCTGCTCGCGTCGGTGAACTGGCTACGTTTCGGGGATCTCTTCGGGGAAACCGAAGGTTTTGTCTGTGCAATTGCGGACGAAGTTATCATGACGAACAATTACCGGAGGTATATCCTGAAGGACGGTACATTTGTCGGGCATGCCGCCGTCCCGGGGAGTCACTCAGGCATATTATCTCCGGTTGTGGTCATCTTGCTAACGGCGAGTACTTGCACAGACATAACCTTGTAGCCAGAATTATTCACCAGCAACTTGCTCTGCTATACGGTCTTGTGGTCTCCAAAGTGCCTTACTATAAGTACACACCTGCACCAGTTCTCGAAAATGGTCGTGCCACGCTCTATTGGGATCGATCTATCATCACGGACAGGACTATTCTTGCCAATAGGCCCGATATCGTGCTGACAGATAGATCGAAACGCCAGGCAGTGCTCGTCGACATCACCATCCCCCATGACGAGAACCTAGACCTGGCTCACGAGGTAACCGCCATGTGGGATGTTGATTCGACGATCATCGTCCCGATAGTCGTTTCGGCGAACGGTTTAATAGCGAAGAGTCTCGACCGCCACCTTAAGAGACTCTCGCTAGATGGCTGGGTCAAGGGTCAGATACAGAGGGCGGTACTTCTGGACACGGCGCGGATAGTCAGGAGGTTCCTCTCTCTGTCGCCCTGACCACCGGTAGTTTAGGCCCCGCCTGGCTGCCGGCGGTACCCTAGGTTAGGTTTTTATAATGATTTTATATTTTGTATGTATAGTTTTATATTTTACTTTTTATATTAATATTGTAAAAACCTAACTTAAGATAAAATATAAATAAAGAGATAATAATAATTTTATTATTATATTATTAATGAAGGCCTGCGCCTCGTGCAGCCTCTCCCCGGGGGTCATCTGCGGCTCGAACCAGAAGCGCAGCGCCTGCGCCTCGCGCGTGTTTTGAATAGAATACCTTTTGGGAAGTCCTGCGGGCTGATCAACTCCCCAAAGAATTCCTGCGCCTCGTGCGGCCTCTCCCCGGGCGTCATCTGCGGTTTGAACCAGTAGCGCAGCGCCCGCGCCTCGCGCGTGTCTTGAATATTACCTTTTGGGAAGTCCTGCGGGCTGATCAACTACCCAAAGAATTCCTGCGCCTCGTGCGGCCTCTCCCCGGGCGTTATCTGCGGTTTGAACCAGTAGCGCAGCGCCCGCGCCTCGCGCGTGTCTTGAATATTACCTTTTGGGAAGTCCTGCGGGCTGATCAACTCCCCAAAGAATTCCTGCGCCTCGTGCGGCCTCTCCCCGGGCGTCATCTGCGGTTTGAACCAGTAGCGCAGCGCCCGCGCCTCGCGCGTGTCTTGAATATTACCTTTTGGGAAGTCCTGCGGGCTAATCAACTACCCAAAGAATTCCTGCGCCTCGTGCGGCCTCTCCCCGGGCGTTATCTGCGGTTTGAACCAGTAGCGCAGCGCCCGCGCCTCGCGCGTGTCTTGAATATTACCTTTTGGGAAGTCCTGCGGGCTGACCAGCTCCCTAAAGAAGGCCTGCGCCTCGTGCGGCCTCTCCCCGGGCGTCATCTGCGGCTTGAACCAGAAGCGCAGCGCTCGCGCCTCGCGCGTGTGTGAGCCGGTGGCGGCCGACACGAGGTAAACGCGGAACTCTAGCTGCGCGTGACACGGCTCTGTCACGCCGTTTTCTGGAAACAGTCAATTTTAAATGCTATTTAATTTCATTATTACAGAGTAGATATAAAGCTTAAGTAAAAGTCAGTAAAACAAATCCGTACAAACGTCCGATGTGACGCACTCACACAGACACGGGCCGCTACAGTAAACAATTCGGGATAGTCGGCGGTACACCAGTCCGCCTGTCGCGTATGATACCCGCATCCAAAAATTGTCTGCGACGTTGACACGATCGCCCATCCATTTTGTGTGAAACCTCCCCACATTGGTATGTACTTGGACAAAAAATTTAGGACCACGTTTTGCAAGACCAGCGGCAGTAGTGAGTGATAAAAAACAAATACATGAAGCATATTACGTCACGACGTCCACCTGATCCCAAACGCATCGCGACAGGGTAGGTCGCTGCTATCCGCTGTCGCTGGCTTTGCGTGGAAGTATGGCTGTGTCCTTTTAAATAGCGCATATATTAAACTATTAATCAAGACAATGGAGGATTTGCCTTGCAAAAAGTGGAGGAAAATGTTTTGATTTATATCGGTCGGGTATGAGGTCATGAAAAAATATGTAAGTTTCCGACCTCGAGCCGTGTGTGCGTTTACAACCATCGCATCCTCATTCAGAGGGACCATTTTTTGGTGTTTTTGAAATAGCATTTTAATTGTTGCGTCTATGACAAAAGTGTATAAAGCAAGTTTAAAGATAATAAAATTCCTTAGGTTTACACTATTTGGGTCAGTCATATAGAAAAAAAATTGTGAGGGGCGAAAAAAGTAGTAGGTATATCCCCAAAATTTTTCAAACTACAGATTTTCGCGCCAAAATTGTACGCTTCGGATTAAAAAAATAAAATTTATATATCGTAACAGTGATCTAAAGTAAGTATTTTTACAGTACACATGGTGCTACTTTCCCGCACGAGTGCGGAAAGAGCACTTTCTGTGCATATGTCGAAACTTTAAAGAGCCATATGTACCTACTGTAAAACGTTGTACGATACACGTGCGAATAGGTAATTCGCAACTCGTGTCGATTTAAAACACTCCCTTCGGTCGTGTTTTAATTTATCACCACTCGGTACGAATTTCCTATTTTCTGCACTTGTATCGTAAACAACTATTACATGCTGAAAAACAAGTCGGATTCCCATGAGTGCGGGAAAATGGGGGTGTATGTGGAAAAAATAAAAAGGATAGTAAAAAAAGATTTTTTAAAAACAAGCTTTATTTTCAAAAAAACACGAGGAAAAAATAAAACGTAAAAAAAGATTTTTAAAAATCAAACTATCGTTTAAAAAGTGAACTAAAAAGTTAAAAATAATTTATATTTTAGTGGCATTAATCACTTGGCCCTTGACCACGTTGTATAGAGGGACATCGTACGTGGTCACGATTCTGACCCATGAGGGAACGACGCAGAAGAACAAGAAGAGTGTAAACAATTTTGAGTCATATTACCTTGACATAAGCTTTAACATTTAGATACGCATTATGAATGTACGTTATCTATTGTCTAAGAATACTTAATGAAGTCATTGTACGTAATTAAAGATAATTACACATCTGCCTGTATTCAACATGCACCAACAGCATTATTACACTTGGATTGAGATGTGAGATAAAAAGCGTGCATGTGACTTTATCACGATGGTCAAAACCTGTGTAGATTTCTTTGAGCTAAATGGCCATACAGCTACGTCTCTTTCACATTCGCGTATATATCTTTTATTTAAAAAATGCGGGTCAATAAAGTGGTACAAGACAATCATAAATCTATAAACACAATTTGACAAACGTGTTTATTTTAAGGCTGGTTTCCACTTTGATTAGTGCGAGTGCAGGTTATTAGTGCAAGTGATTAGTTGGCTGTGTAGTAAAGTAACGTGAATAGAAGCGTCTTCGATTTTTTCGCGAGTGGACTACGAGTAGCCACGTCCCGCGCGCCCTCCCTTGCCCCTCACTCGCAGCGTGCCTGCCACTAAACACTCGTAGTGAATTGGACACCACTCGCACTACACACCTGCACTCGCAGTGAATTGGACACTACTTACACTACCACTTGCATTCGCACTAATCACCTGCACTCGCACTAATCAAAGTGTAAACCAGCCTTAATACATTGTTCTCTCATTTTTATTTCTATTTAACACAAAAATTAATAATTAAAGAATTTATTTTTGTATTTTATCAACAGCAAAAGTAGGTTATCATTTTTTCACCTTATCGCCATGGAATAAGGTACAAAAGTGAAAACTTACTTTTGCTCTTGACTGTACAACGTTGAAAAATTATAAAATAAATAAAAAAACGAAAATAGTTATATTAGAGACACACTTATCTAATTTAAGGAAATTGGCGAACGGAGACAGGAAGTTACAAGGTCAATACCTACATGTGTTGTTATCAACGTAATGACAATGACCAAAAAAATGCTGTTGGTAATGTTTTGCTTCTTTGCCGTACGTATTGTAGTTATATTATTATAGTAGGAAGGAATGACTATGTTAAATGATTGGTTCAATAAAAATAGCACAGTGGAAGTATGGTGCTAATTATGTTTTCATTAGTCATGTTTTAAACATTTAGATTGAGACTTTAACCAAATAATAGTCCGAGTTGAAGCTCCATTACATTCCTACTTTGCAATTAATTAAATGGTACATAACAATTAATAACCAACTTTTGTTACTTAGTCTTAGTACTTCATAAACCATTTATTTCAAACATAACAGTTGTTTTATCTGTACTTATATTATTAAGAGGAAAAGTCTGTGGCTTCTGTGAGATTGTAGCTTTGTAAGTTTGTATGTAATGGGTAATCTCTGGAACCAAAGGACCAATTTCAAAAATTCTTTCATTTGTGTATAAAATGAACTTTCTGGATGGACATGCAGGCTACGTTTCATCCTGCTGGTTTGCCCGTGTTCTTTGGAATACGCGGGTGAAGCTGCTAGTATTTAATATTATGAGTATGTTTTTATCCTTCTAATATTATAATTATGCGAAAGTTTGGATGTTTAGATGTTTGTTACCCAATCATGCTTAAACGGCTAAACCGATTTGGATGAAAATTTGCATGAAGATAGCTAATAGCCTGGATTAAAATATAGGATAATTTTTATCCCGGGTCCACGCATACGAAGTCGCGGGTGGAAGCTAGTTACAGTAGCTGTACAGCTAGTTACAGTAGTACAAAAAAATTGTTAACCAATTCCCATGGAATATAAAACAGTTTGGTATGAGTATGACATTTCAAGGACAATGTGATAACAAGATACTGGATAAAAAAACAACTCTCATTAAAATTGGATCGAACCATAGGTATGGATAAATTAATTATAGCCAATTAATTTTATTCATAGTGATAGCAGAAGGCACTCATTGCGTTAATACTAAGTCACTTTAGCAAAACTAAATATTGGTCACTTACTGCAACAAAAATTAAGCCTTTTCATTCCATGACACTTACAATTTATTTATGTATGAATATATTGCTAATTTTAATAAGGACCCCTGACAGGTATAGGCTTGATCTATGACTTTTAATTTTTTTGTCTTTAGCACTAATAATCCAATATGGTTCAGCCACAGCAAATAAGTCATCAAAACATCTTGCTTTGCACTTTTGCAGAATTATGGAAAATTTAATTAAGCATAGATACCTTAGTATAAATCATATTGTATTATCCTATTGTCTTCCATTGTATAGTGTAAGGTTCTTGTGTTGATTTTATTTCTTTTGGAGAACAATAAGGAATGTTTGCATGGGCATAGCCAGGTTTTAATTTATAAGGGGGGTTCAAGAAAATGATGTAATATTTTGAACATTTCATGGAGGGGGGGAGACCCCAACTCCCAAAACCGCTCCCCTGGTTATGCCCATGAATGTTTGTATTATATTGTATAATCTTACCATATAATTGTTCCTTGTTGATAATGATGCCCGTGTGGTCTCCACCTGCCACATGTATCTTGTCGCTGGCCTCTGCCTGCACAGCCTTCCTCTCCACAACCAGGGTTGTGGATGTTGCAGTTTTGCACTTTGGTGTCATTATCACTTTTTCTTCAATATTGTCAGCCATTTTCAAATCTAAAAAATAATAAAGTTACTTTTTTAGTAGTGAGTAAAATTTGAGAAAAAGGAGACATGAGTTTCTTCTTGAAGATATAGTATGTCCAAAACTGTAAGAGTAAATCCTGCCAAAAAAAAACGTAAAAGTATATCAGATCACAGTCGTTTTTCGCTTGCGTTCGTTTGACATAATTTACTCTTAAGCCTACATCACACTGGCGCAGTCTGAGGTGGCGGTCCATAGTAAATTTGACAGCTAATGACAAGTTTACTATTGTCCGCCACGGCCAGGCCGCGCCAGTCTATGAGAGGCCTAGAGTTTCGGATAGACTATACAAACAATTAAAAACACAAAATTGGACTTTTTTTCAAAGTTATATCTGTATATTAGTCAAGCTGTCATGGGACTCATAAAATTGAAAAGGTAATTAATATTATTTATCAGTAATTAGTTTAGTGTTAAATTGAAAAATAAGAAAAAAAAAACCCTTATGTGTATGTTGTGTAAATATGGATTTGTTCAAAATAAAATGATTATTATTAGTATAAACCGGTCACTAAACTTCAAATCAATTAAAGAGTAGTCTTATTAAATACCTATGTGAGTATGTTTATACAACACCAAAAATTTATGAGGATACAAATGAAAATATCACGATCCCAAAATCCGTGACAAAGCCGCCTACCCGCCTCAATTCACCGATGACTCACTTCTTTCTTTAATATATGACGAATGGTACAGAGTTGCACCGGCGCTATACTACTAAAAGATGTAGGAGGTCACTTATAGTAGTTATAGTCAGGTATGATTATGAAGCAGGACTATCGAACGAAGTATTACAAGGCGAGCCTGTTTTGATACAAACTAGGATTAAAAACAATGCAAGGCACTATAGTAGAATTAGAAACTAATTAGAGTAATGTAATTTGTAATTGAGAAATTCGTCTGTCTCTTTACCTGTGTATTTTGTCACTTCCGTATGGAAAGTAAAACAAAATAAACAATCCTTTCTAATCAAAATCACGAGCAGAGGGTGCCACAACCTAGTACCTAATGCAATATCTAATATGAAACTGTCAGTGTCAGTCAGTCTGCAGTCGTCAGTGTAGTGTCAAAAACACAAATGTCAGTTCAGTAGGAATAAGAGCTTGTTCACACCAATCCGTAACTATCGGTGTCGGATCTTATACTGGCACTGGCACCACACTTGGGGTTTGCGTGTTGCGTTGCATCATTGCCTCTCTTTCATTTGCCGTAAGAAGGAAAAAATGCAACACGAATATTTCGGCAAATTCCGTCAAGTGTGGTGCCACCATTATACAAATAAGTAACAAGTAGGGCATGCAATCCCAGGATTGATTACTACTACAAAACCGGGATCCCGGAATTGTAGTAGTAATAAATAACGGGATTGCATGCCCTAGTAACAAGCACGGCGTCTGGCCAAACCATGGACACTCCGTACTAAATTTTCTTTCACCTTCCTCGCCTATTTAGCAACGTCTGAGCGCGACGGACTGCCGAGGAAAGTCAAAAAAAACTGATGCTTCGGTGCAGGACTGCCAATTAAGGTCACAGAAAATTTAGCATGGAGTGACCTTGATTTGGCTAGCCGCCGCGTCGTGCTTCCGACACGTATCCCGACACGGGCCGAATCACGCGGTTGTCTGCATGCAGTCCTGCCGATATCGGCCCGTGTAGCGTCTCCTATAGTAAAACTAGTATGGAATTACCTTGGTTGCGCCGGACGCCCATCTAGACGGGCCGACATCATGCGGCGGACTGAGGGCCTACCGCGAACGGCTTTCGAAGTTTTCCCTCTCTGTCGCACTTATGTACGAATTCGTAAGTATGACAGAGAGGGAAAACTTCGAATGCCTTTCGCGGTAGGCCCTCTGCATGCAAGACGTGAATGTTACCAACGATTCCTATTAATTGTAAATAATAATTATTGTGGGCTGGTGCGTGCATGGCATCTCTAACTAGTCTAACTATTAAAAAAAGTAAAGTAACCTCCTAACTTTATTTTCAAGAGTTCCAAGTTATTGTAACTAATAAAGTTACAAAGTTTAGTATAATATTTTATAAAAATGCAACTCAAACTCTGTGTATTTGTTTTATTTTTAAGTGTAATTAATGCAGAAAATGGTGTTTTGCAAACAGTAAGCGATGATGATTTACTTCAATTGATAAAGGAGAGAGAAAAACTTATCGTATTGTTCAGTAAGAATTTTATATTTAATTTCTTTAATTTTGTCCATTTCGACTTAACACATGTAGGTTTAAGCTACATATTTTAATAGTATCACATAAGTTCAAAGCAAGTTATTAAGTGTTTTCTACAACTGAAATTTCAGCAAAACCCGAATGCAATGTGTGTGTGAAGTTAAACAACAACCTGGAAGGGCTGCGAGAAGATTTCAAGAAGCATTTGAATGCAGACACAGTGATGGTTGTGAATAGCCACCTGGCTAGACTCTACAGTCCAACTAAGGAACCTGCTATTGTGTTTTTTAGACATGGAATTCCTCTATTGTACAGTGGTAAGATAAGGATTATAAGCATTATGCTTTTTATTAAGGTTTAAAAATAATGTCCAATAAGAAAGAATTTTGATTGAAAACACCCTGATCATAAATGTATTCATTTATTCACTTAAGATACCTAGAGTACAACAAGATATTATTGAAGATATAGTATGTTGGTATATCTATAGAATCATCTGTCATGTTACACAGGGACTTGCAAAATTACAAAAATATAAGTTCCACTGCTGGGCACAGGTCTCCTCTCACCGGTGTTGCTCCTGGCCATCGTTACAATGGTATTTTCAGGCCATCCCATCTAATGAGCCGCTAGTCACTGCCTGCCTTGATAAAATGTGTCCAGACCTCTTTTCGATAGCCTAATTTTATTGCCCACCCAAATCTGCTCACCATAGACCCAATTATCAATTTCATTTCCCCCACAATAGCTCCAACGCCTGTTGGGACCGGTTCACGGGTATCTACCAATGTACCCTTGAATAGGTTCTAGCAGGTGTACCACATGGCATTAAACTTCATCTCAAAAGGGCATCTACATGTTGGATCTATATCCCCACGCACACCTTCCAAGTGACCGCGGGGTTCGCCCCGTGAATTTAAATCGGAGATACATATCATATATAATAATAATAAAAAATGTATAATTATTTTCATGGTCATTAATTATTTTTGCTGGATTCATCAAAAATGTTTAGAGTACTCCTGATTTTTTCATTACTTCCACTAATTTTGCAGGTGAGCCTGATGAAAATGAAATCTATGGTTTTCTGGAAAAGAACCAATCACCAGTGGTTAAGGAACTTAATGATAAAATCTTTGAACACATAACACAGGCTGCTACTGGGGCAACCACAGGAGATTGGTTTATTATGTTGTAAGTATTTATAGCGGCCTGCCCTTTCCCAGCGGTAGGCCCTTTCTTTTTAACTCCACTCTCCTTGGTCCCTGCCAGCTTCATTCACTGCTTGCTTACATTTGGTAGATGGCCAATCATTGGTCTGCCTGTTTTTTGTTGATCTTATATTCAAGCAAGCACCAATTTTAGTGATGGTCAAATTAAGACCCTTATTTCGGCTCCTCTATCTCCCTTATCATTAATTCTAAACTATGATTTTGATAATTTCAGCTATGGCGCATCATGTGTGGAATGTCAGCGATTGCATGCAGTATGGGAGGGAGTAGGCGCGACTCTCCGCGGGCGGATAAACGTCGCGCGTATTGATGCTAACCTGGCTGGGCTCAACACGGCCAAACGGTTCCAGGTCTCTAAGCTACCAGCATTTTTATTGTAAGCATACCATTCCACTTCGATCTATACTCATGTTGAGTTGTGTGTTTGTTATGTTTCACATGGCAATCTTTCTATGTTAATTAAGGTGAATGACACACCATACTGCATGGGTATATACTGTTGAAAGTTAGTGAACCAAACCCTCAGCCTTAAGGTTTAATTAAGCTTTCAATTCAAGATTAAGATGAACTCCATGTAGTTAGTTTTGTATAGTATAGATTTTGATACCTGATTCAGTTTTAACCTAAATCATACTATGCCAGACAATTTTTGTTGCAAAAACGCGTAAGTGAGATTAACCGCGCAACGCGGTGCGGCACCGCGTGTAAACAGCCATGAAATTTTGTGACCATAATGGAATATTTACTAATTACATTACTTTGTTTTTCAGATTCCGCCTTGGTAAAGTTTATAGGTATAACATACCTAAGAATGATGTAAAATCGTTCGTGACATTTGCTCAAGATTGGTACAAAAATGCAAAGGCTGAGTCTGTGCCTCTTCTAGCCTCTCCATTGTAAGTATTTTTCAATGATTATTTTCTTTTATACCAAATTATTATGGTACTGCGAAATGAATGGTGCTATTCCACCGTCCAGATTACATACGATCGCCATTAAAATAACAATTGGTGTTTTATGTATACTCCTTCCTATGAGACATCAAATAATTTGCTGTCTCATAGAAAGCATTTGCTGCAAATTAGTATAGACAGTTGTTTCAGCTAATACTCAGAAAATCAAGAACATCCAAAACAGTAATTCATAATTATCATTATTGTAACATTACTCTGCTCTTTGCAGTGACGAGCTCGTGGATTGGTGTGTGGAGTGGATTAAGTTTGGTATTGCCTTTGGACTGGAGTTACTAGCAAAGTACCCCTGGATTTGGCAGATAGGAGGAGCAGGTTTTGGTCTTGTGGCAATCACAGCTCTGATTGCCCTTGTTAAAGCTGGTCGGTCAAAACCAGCAAAAGAGACGAAGAAAGATAAAAAGAGCAAATAGTTCATAGTACTGATAGACTTCCTCAGCATTTATATTTATTTTTATGGAGTCTGATAGCAAATTGTGATCATTTATATGTATGTTTTATATGTAATTATATATGTCAATGTCCTAATCTTATTTTAAATTGTAGCTATATACTGCGATTTTCTGTTATGCGTTTTATATCACGCAAGCAGGATTGCTTATCGCGAGTTTTTTCATGTAGGTATACAAATCGCCTGAAGACGGGCTGGATGTGGACATTTTGTGTTGAAAGATGTGACATGAATTATTATCTGTGTATGACACAGCACACAGTGTTTAGTCGACGTCATGATATTTATACATTTTTCGCTTTATTACAAAGGAATATGGTGCAGGTAAATATTTCTTTGTTTTAAGTTGATCATTATAGGGCTTGCAAATATTCGATTTATTTCAAATATTGATTCATTTATAAATTTTGTTAGCAGCGATACTGCGTAATACAAAAATAAATTATTATTATTAAGTTAGAGTTATTCGAATCCTCATCATATCAGCCGAAAGACTTCCACTGCTGGACATAGGTCTTCCCCAGAGTGCCACAATGACCGGTCCTGCGCCACCCGCATCCAGTAGACTCCCGCGACCGAATATTCGAATAATTAGGGAATTTTTTAAAGAAAGGAACTTCAATGTGTGTGTTTTTATGTTTACTTTCTTATAAAATCGGCTTTTAGACATCAAATCACTGCATGCAGTGCACTAAATTTAGCCAACGGTGTGGCGGAATTTAGTGCGCCCTCTTTAAACTTGATCTAATTAGCGTGCTCTGCTAACTCATTATGACCGAAAAATTCAAGTGCAGTACAGGTTCGCAATGTCACGACAAAATATAAAGGAATAGGCTCGCCATGGCTTTAGTGGCATCGATATCTATTTCAATAAGTAAAAAGCTTCGAAGAAAAGTGTTTTGCGATCAAAAATTATTTATTGCTCGGAAGCAAATTAACTCTGATACGTATTTATACTACATGGACATATGTATCCTATGTTTGATCTCGCGGGTTAGTCTGCGTTCTTTGCATTTCGCAGGCGAAGACATATTAAAAATAATACAACAATTAGTTATTAAAATTAACTACTCCGTACATACTCTTAGGGCAGAGCATTTCCTTTTATGCCTATATACTTAGTTCAAAAACTTTTAGAATAATCAGATTTTTCCTTGGTCGTCATTCTGCTGTGAGCGTTCGAATAATCAAGTTGCAAGCCCTAATCATACGTGTATATTTTCAAAACTCGTCGGGACGCCGTCTACATAAGAGATGGGTAAATCGTCAATAACTGGAAGTGTCATGCACGTGTCGATTAGGAGTACCGACTTTGACAACGCTCTAGATAATAGTTCGGTATTAGTTTATTATAATTATGTTCAAAAATAATACCAGATTCCTTGCTTTATAATTTTTGCGAAGTGGCTAGTTATTGGGGGGTGGCTAGTAATAGGCAATTTACCTACTATAAAAGAGTGCATTTTCGCTTGCGTGAATATAAGTTTAACACTAAAAAAGTGATTAGTATTTGTAATGGCATTTTAATGGGGTGGTATGTATTAGGATAATCTAGGATTTCCGTCCAAAATAACTTATTTTTAGATTTAAGTGTATCTAATATGACAAAATTAAAAACTATGCATTTATATTTTTGTATAAACAATTTTGAATATAATTCACTACACCTGTTTGGAATTTTTATTAATATGTAATAAAATACAGTTTGTTGCTCTATAGTTTAGAACTGTTTAAAACCATTTCATAGGAAATCTGTGATCTGTACCTCAGTCAGATGACTCAATCTCTTTGTGGGTTAGATGCCAATTAGAAATATTACTTTAATTATTCAGTTTTTTTTCAACTATAATAATAATAATAACTTTTGAAACATTAATAAATATTGAAATAAAACAATTAACAAAATAAATATGTTGCATTTATTCAGCATTAGCATGTTGTGTCCTTAATTTAAGTTTCATAACGAAATTAACAAACATTTGTTTAAAGCAGATGTACTTACTTGAACATCATTTAAAGCGACAAACCTTCACAAAGACAAATCATGTTAACAAACACACCAAAACTATTATCTTAACTGGGTCCCTAGTTACCTTATAATACTAGTTTAGATTAGACAAATAATTCCACCATAATCTACCCTTGCATAAAAGTAATTATAAACAAACACATTTTTAGATTCTAGCTGTTCTAGTAAACTTATTAATGCATGCTATATCAAACATGTAATTAAAACTACACACACTATAATCAAAGGTTTTCACATTGAGTGTGGGTTAATAAAAACTGTTGCGTTATTGTAAGAACTAGCAAACATTGACAGTATTTTTAAGAACAATTATGTCATGTAAGTTGCATAGTGTACAGCAATAAGCCACAAATGTTAGTATTCTATATATGCTGCACTATTAAAAATTCAGCACCCTGCAAAGAACATCAGCTTTTGTGTGGCCAGATCCAATTATATATATATATATACATATAGTATACCAAGATTATGTGATATAAAATTGCATCTCAACACTCAATATCAAAATGGATGAAAATAAATAAATTAAGATGAATAAGTAAAAAAACTAAACAAGAATTAGACTAGCAACAATTCATTGTTAAATTGTATCAATTTCTATGTTGATTCTAAATACTGAGGCAGGATCAGCTAATTCTGTCCTGACAGCATCTTCAAACCTTTTGAATATAATAGAGAATTCCATCATATTTTGAGGTTTTGATTCTATCCACATTCTGTCAAATTCATAGAAAAGGTAGCAGTAAAATCTGTGGAACAAATGAATGCTGGGTAAGTATTGTTTAGCATTAAACATGTAAGTTTTAGCAGATCCATCCTTCAGTAAATAATATGCCATAGATGTTAGGTTAATGCCCACAATTGCAAAGGTATAGCCATATTTTGGATGATGTGAGTGGCTCAGTACATGACTTGCAGCTTGTGGATACTCTGATGCAAAAAACAACAAGTTTTCCAATCCAAGCAAACCCATGCCACGGAAATCAGTCTTGGGATCATCACCCTGGAAAAAACAAACACGATCAGATCACTCACAAATTTTCATTTAGATTAGGAAACATGCACACTTGTTATAATTTCTATAAACATAGGGTTCTTGGCAGACACATGAGGAATATGTTGGAAAACTTATACACACAGTATCTACTAACCTGAAATCCTATGTACTGCCATTGTTTAGTCACTCGACTCTCCAGATCTTCATTGGGTACTAATAAAGACCAAAGTTTTAAAAGTTTCTCCTCATGGTCAGGTATCATGCAGTCATAGTGAGTCTTACGCATTTCTTCCACCTCTTCAACTAAAAGTTTGTAACTCCAAATTTGTTCCAAGCATCTCCGAAATGATACGATAAATAAATCGTGAAGTTTAGGATTTATTTTCTTCACTCTAAGAATGATTGCTATTGCAGGATTTAATATTTCCGGGAAGTTAGCAGGAACAAACCGTCGCTCGTATACTACTGTGTCTAAATATGAAACTACTTCTTTTACGTCCGTAGTGCGGGATAACATTAGAGATCTCTCTACATTGCACGACCTGTCCGCCCCGGGTTTATCACCATAACATATCCTCTGTAACTCGCATAGTCGTGTTGTTCTCCTCAGGAACCATTTTATGAATGGTCTCAAATACCATTGAAGTACTGACCAAAGATTGAAGAACACCATTTTAATATATAATTGAATTCGAATATCTTCTCACTTCGATCATTTTCTTCCAGGTTGTCGAGATCTGTTGTCATGACGATTTAGCATTTTCATGATTTCGACGAATTCTGTTGACTATGACATTGACAATGGTTTTGAAGTGACCCTATGTAAATATTTCTCTGCTTTAAGCCGTGTACACACCGGGCGATGAAGTTCTGTTTTTTAAACCGCATCCACAACATCCTGTAAACTGTACGTCTGAGCGCGGCGGACGATAAGAGCGATATGAAGTTATAAGATAGAGCGAGATAGGCATATGCAGGACACCGTACTTCCGGCACTTATCCACACGGGCCGAAATCACGCGGCAGTCCACCGATTTCGTACGTGTGGCGGCTTCTATAGGTGCGTCCAGACGTTCAAGCGCGTGATTTCGAGCTGAATGGCGGCCTATACACGTGAGTAAATACTGACAATCCACTATAGCTGTCTTGCTCTATCGCATGTTATAGAGCCATTCACGGCGTCCAGCACATTTTTATGGCAGCCATTACACGGTGATTAAATACAGAGCTATTATCACGAACTTCGAAATTCGAAGTTCGGGTGTCTCCATCTCTATGAAAGAAGCAGACCTACCGTCTGGCCACCCAGAAATACTGACGCGATAAATACTTAGTATTTAGAATAGAATAGAATAGAATAACTTTATTGCTTTCATGTTGGCATACAGGTGTTATTACAAATTTTTCAGTACAACATGGGACCCTGTAAGGGTATTGCAAGTCTTAAAATCTAAAACTTATAATTAAAGTAATATACCTAGTAGGAGGTAACAAAAGAGTTTAATCTAAAAATAATACGCCAATTTAAAGGGCCAATTGATACTGATTCCATACTGAGTATTGCTGCTATTACTGATAAACCAGGATCATCAGTATTTAATCACCGTGTATTGGCCGCCTATTGCACAGACAATACTTTTTCTGTAACCACAGCCTATTGTTAAACTACCCCAAGATTTAAGACGAAAAAATTTAAGTTGCCTGAGCAACTTTTTATTAGAAAATCCTCTATATTCGATAAATGAGTACTATGACATTACCAATTAGTTTTATTAGTTTGTATTGTATTGACATCTGAATTGTACCTAATATTTTGAAATATTGTTTGATGTAGTGTATTTGTAGTTTGACGACCCCAGTCCTCAGAAACTCTGAGAAACTCCAATAGAGAGAACAAATGTAAAGGGACTCCAAGAGGGTTTTGCCAACCTACGAGACAAATATATGGTGGCAACACTGAGGCGTTGTCAAATTGACGATATTTTTTTATATTTTTTCTTTAAATTTCAAATTTAAATTCTAACGTCATTCTAATTGTCATCGTGTTTTCTCCATACTTTGCTGAAAACACGCTGAAAATAATTATAATTCTTGCCGGATTTTAGAAACTTTCGTGGCGACGACCCTTCCGCTTGCTAATATAAGTAATATTGTTTAAAGTGACTCACAACACAATGGTGGGTAAAACGTAGTGGTTATATTCTCTTTGGAAGACCCGAAATGTTTTGAGTTTGAGTGAGTTTTGAGTTTGATCTTAATCCATAACAAATTTTGTAATTTGTTGACATAATGCTTGTATTGTTTATTATTATGATAATTATGACATTGTTTAATATCTGACGATCACAATATAAATTCCTAATAATTTACTGTGTAATTTTAAGTGCAATTTTATGTTGTGAAATAAATAAATCGAAATCTATTATAGATCGCCACTGCTCAATAGTCCAGTTTCGACCAGCTAAAACAGATATTCGCCTCTTCTTTTTCTGAAGTTCCGTAAGTAAAGATTTTTCTTTCGCCGCATAAGTAGAATCCGTAACCTGAGGGCCTACCGCGAAACAAAATTCGTTTTCGTTCGTGTATCTCGTTCGTCTCTGTCGCTCGAACTAGCAAGTGCATGCGACGTCCAACTATCCCCAGCTTTGAAGCTTGAATTCTGACCATCTTTTGCCACATTTCCGAGCAGTGGCGTGAAAAAGCAATAAGTACTTCCTTGACGAACTATTTTGCACCGATTAGTGTGAAACGGACTTTTTTGCTTGTGCGACGTGAAAATAAAAATGCTTAATTCTCTTGCTATGTACAATATCAGCCCGATATTAATATATAAAGAAAAACTATGTTCTTCAACATTGTCACCAATGTTAAATATATTTTTGAAAGATTAACATTCCAGCGGTAATTAAAGATTTGAAAAAAAGGACGATGACTAAATTAGTATGCACTCGTGCCCACACAAAAATTGCCCAGTCCAAAGTTAACGTATAATTAATATAAAGTCCATTGGACGTAGATTTAGCATTTCTTTCTTATTTTTAGTTTAAACTTGTAGTCTTATATTTTTTGATAGAAAAAGTACGCCTCATAATGACTTAGCAAGTTATCGCGGGCTAAAGAGAGAGCAGCAATTTTTTTCGAAGGCGTTTCTAGTGGCGGTAAACAATTGGTTTATTAAAGTAGTTTTATAGACGTATTCCGATAAAAGAAAGGTTATTGGATCATCATTATCATCATCATCTGAGGCTCTATAGTTATTGGTGGGGCTTGGACTGGTCGAGTATTTTCCTCCACGATTCAGACTTATGTATGTTACACATGTTATGTATTTTATACATGTTATGCATGTTAGCAGTTATAAATTCTTATCTTACAACGAATATGATGTGTTAACTAGGCACTGTAGGGTGTTTTATTTGAATGGACGTCTAAATTCGTTCATTTTTGTACTACCGTACATAACTACCAGAAAAGTACATGGAGCAGAAATATGTCTTCTTCTGACATATAAAGTTGCCTGCTACTCACCGCTAGGAGCAATATGTTTTAATATTTCACCATTAATATTAATTACGTTTTATCAGTAAATAATAAACCCCAAGTTTAATTAATCCTACAGTTATCCCAAAAATCTAAGTCGAATTAATTAATTAAGCATGCCCACTTTTATGCCGTTTCTGGACATTTTAAAAATCGTCCTTTGTCGCTATGATCTGCATACTAAACCCTTTTCCAGGCAGAGGCGTTATATCGACCACATACTGCTTGTCAAACATAATATCTTAATGTCAATGAATAGGACTGACATCCGATCGTCATTTTCCAACTGCCGGCCTTGAAAAGGGTTAATAAAAAGATGTCGTTAAATGGTAAAGGCAAACCAGTTTTCTAATTAAACAATTGTTTTCGTTGTGAGGATTAGAGGTTTTTTTCTTCATATTAGCTATAAGTGTATTAACCAATTTGATTTCGTTTCTGATTTATTTCTGTGCAATTGCATCATGTGCCAAGCATGAGACATGTTTTAGGTTCTTAAAAGTTTTCTTCAAAACTTTTAAGAACTTAAAACATATGCTAGCATATATGTGTAGCATTGTCAGTACACATCATTAGGAGTTTGGGTAAATTTATTTCGAAGTCATCTTGCCACAGAAATTTTAGACTCGCATTAACTGAACGTGCAACTTCTTCAGCATTAACAACAGCCATGTCTCTACAAGCTATTAAATATGGCTTGAAGGATGCCATCGCACTCAGGAGTTGCACTATGATGTTAGCTACACTCCTGCCCACTCCCATCCGAGGTCTCATCAATACAAATCCACAATTTAAATTTATTTTGCCCTTGTTAGTTGCCTAATTTCGGTTACTGCGTTTTGGAAAACTGTCAAAAAAATTTTTTTGCAAGTGTCATCTTCTGGTAATTAGTTTTCTGGTCGTAAGTATTTGCACCTCCGTCTATACCTGCAATATGTGGGCGCAGTACACGCAACGGGCCTATGGGGTCCTTAGGGTCCAGTATAATAATGCGTTCCGGGTGTTGATGGGACTGCCTCGTTTCTGTGGCGCATCAGGGATGTTCGCGGCGGCGCGCGTGGATTGTTTCTATACGAGCATGCGTGCGCGCGCAGCAGTCCCAACAGCATTCTGCGCATGTTGCGAACAGGGTTGATTGTGGTTACACGAAGTAAAAATATCATTAATTCATTCATTTATAAAAAAAAAACGATCGAAATTGAGGTTGATTGACACGGTATATACCTATTACAGCAAATTAAAAAACCGAAGAAGTGCGAGTCGGACTCGCCCACTCGGGTTCCGTACAAAATTACAAATGTCTAGTTTTCAGATTTTTCCCTGTACGTGTAGTAGGTATATAAGACGATATTACTTGCCAAATTTTATAGTTATAGGTTAACGGAAAAAAAAATGATTCCCTTGAGAGTCGAAATATAGGTTTTTTGTGGCATAAACGTAAAATAAAAGACAGACAGACAGACAGACGGACAACAAAGTGATCCTATAAGGGTTCGTTTTTTCCTTTTGAGGTACGGAACCCTAAAAAGATTGAAATCTAGTACACACTAGTACTAGTAGTAGAGTAGTAGTACTAGGAGTAGTAGTACTAGGAGTAGTAGTACTAGGAGTAGTAGTAGTACTAGTAGTAGATTAAGTGTCTATATTTCCACAATTAATTTGGTGCCTTTTGCTTCTCATATGGGTATCCACGATGCTTTTTCTGACGTTTAATTGAACTTAACAAGCAGAACAAATAATTTTTGAATTGTGCTCGTCGAAACTTATTTCAGGGTAACCTTGGATCCAGGAGTTGACTAAAATGTACAGGGCCATTTCTCAAATTATTAAAGATTGTTATAAACTCGAAAATTTATATCCTTGATTATACTGAGTGACACTCTTTTGACAAAATGCTAATCTGGCAAATGCATTTTTTTTTGTCTTTCTAGACAGGGAGGATAGAGTTTATATCAATGATATAGGTTAGAGGGACATATATTGTATTGTAGTAAAAAAAATGCGATCTCAGAATCACAAATAATTCGCACTTATTATAGACGAAATGTACGTATCTCTAATATCTCCATTTCTAGGAAATAACACGCAAACTAGCAGAATAAACGCGAATATATTATAGAAGATAATATCGAGAACACAGAAAGCACAATTCAGTTGGATAGACAGATGACAACGAACGTTATTTAAAACCTTGACACATTAAGTCACCTAGCTAATAAGCTGACAGTATTAAGCAAGGAGTATGTTTATACTATTCCAACACCATTGATAACGATAAAATAATTATGTAGAAATTTCATCTACAGCAATGACAAATTTATCGACTGCATAAAAAACTTTACACTGATTTCTACTCTCTTAGTCCTGTTCCTTATGTCATCTCATCTGCGCTAAATCGTCCGATCCCTGACCATAATATTGAATTGTCATCCAAACTATACCTGTACCAAAATTTCAGCTCAATCGGTTGAAGGTATAGTTACATATGTTGCAAGATAATAGAAAGCTTGTAATAAACAACCCGTTTACTATAAGTTTGGAGCTGGTGTCGATGACGGTCGGTTCCAGCGACCATTCGTAGAGTAAACGGGTTGTACAGTCAAGGGCACCAATATAAATTAATAATAATAATAATCGCCCACCAGCTAGATTTCTGGTGCAATCAGTCAACGTAAGGCAGCTTGTGGCGGGCTGTTAGGGAGTAGCGGCGACCCTACTTACCTGAGTGCTCCTGGGGGTGTCCTGTGGTCAGGCTGAGCCGATCGGGTGGATGGTTGGACAGGCTCCCCACCTCTGGCTTGACTTAACCGGCCGTCCAGAGTGGAGTCGCAAGGGCTGTTGCTCGAGGGTAGATGTGGACACCTAAGTGGCGAGTTGGCTATATGTTTGAAGTCCAGTACCACCTCTCTACCCCCCCAGCTCTCTGACCGGTGCGGTGTTGTCCTTAGGCCATTTTTTAATGTCGCTATTAATAGGGGCCCATCTAGCAGTTGGCGAGTCACAGCATGTCCCGTGAGCGGGAGAGACATACATAATAATAATAAATATTAGAGGAAAATATGTATGTATACACCAAAGTCTCAAAAATATGTACACAGACCTTATTTCTGCAAAAATAAGGTTGTAGTATACTTATTTATAAAACTTTCACTGGCAGGAACCCACCTAGCGGGCGCTAACGCCGTAGTCACTTTTCGCTACATGCGAGAAAAACCACGGACTCGGCATAGGGTAGTTAGTATTGTTAACACATTCACTGCCAAGAATTGCTACGCGCTATGCTCGTAGCGGATCCCGTGGTTTTCCCGCTAAGTAGCGGAACTACTAGGAGGGTTCCTGGCAGTGAAAGTGTTATATGTAGAGTGCGTTACTGGCAAGCAGGCTTTTTTTAAGTGGGGTAACTTAACCATCGCCTTAATTCAATTAATTAACTAAAATTTCGACTTCATAAATACTTCAACAAAATTTAAATTGTCAGTTATGTACAGCAATAATTATTTGTGTCTCAAGGGAGCAAAATGTAGTACATAATAGTAGTTTATGTTACTGTACATAATGAAAGGCCTTAAATCACGAGTGTGGTTTTATGAAACGAGCTTCAGCGAGTTTCATAATAGGATCACACGAGTGTTTTAAAGCCTAATTATGTACAGTTGCATACACTACTTTATCTATACACATATAATAAATCCTCAATGATGTGTTCGGGAACCATTAGAATAACCGCCATTGCACCGCCATGGCCGACTCGATTTCAAATGGTGACCAACTAGATGTCCATAACAAAATCGAGTTGGTTATGATTTGCTCTGACCTCTGGGCCACGCTTCGAAATTTGAAAGTCATTGTCATTACCTACTTTAACAATATCGATATCTTAATGAAAATACGTACAAAGTTACCTACCTACGGCCAGAGACAAGTAATTTATTTTTATAAATCTTATTGATATAATGCTGGTCATTACTGCCAGTTTCTGAACGCATTTTAGTGGGTTTAGAGTACCTATGTGTGTAGATAAACAATTTATATATGTAACGATATTTAACGTACTTCCCTTCATGTCGCATAGTTTTGGGACGCCCTATATACTATTGTTATGTATAACTTGTTAATGATATAGGTACCTACCTAACTATTACTGGAAAGATTTATCAAAATGTATTGAATAGTTTAGCTCTATAAAGGTAAACTTTCTAAAATAATATTTTTATCGGGTTTAACATACAATACAATACAAATAACTCATTATTGCACACCTCAAATAAACAAAGCAGTTACAGAGAGAAACAATACAATAACATGTAAGTAGGTAGAGGTAGACAATAGGCGAGGCGGTCTTATGGCTGAAGAGCGATCTCTTCCAGACAACCTGTGGGATATGGTTTGGGTGAAAGAGATAAAAACTAGATACATACTCAACAACACAAACATACAGGGAACATATTAATTTATGTGTAGGTAGGATCCATAGGTAGGATAGTCGGAAGTATAGGTAACTAAGTTCGCGTGTAGGTACTGTTAACAAAAACAAGGAAAAACAAAAACAATGTTAATTGAATTTGTGGTTTATTTGATGAAAATTGTAATTCATAAATTTTACATTAAAAGTATTTACAATGCTAATTTTGGAGCCACATTACAAACACGATGGCCAGTCATCGCTCAGACATTATATTTACAAAGGCGCCTATGCGTGTCGGTGATTATTGTACACATACAGTAATAAATTCGAACTACAAAATATTCACCGTAATTCGTGAGGTTGATGCAATTAGTCAACTAAATTAAATATGTTACTGTAAACTACGAACTAAAATAGTGAACATACATTTTCAGCTGTAGATACATAATGACGCGCATTCTGTGACGTTTCAGGCTGTGAACTATTTGCCCGTACTTGTAGCGCAAACTTTGATCCAATCTACAAACTAAGTTTAAACAAAATCCTAAATTTACAATGCTCTTATAAAACTAATGCTTATTATCTTCTAACGCGCCAGAAGAAATAATTAACCATTTTAGCAAACTAACTGCTTTATACAAATACGATAGCTTTAATTACATTTTTTAAAAATACTACTTGCGACTTCAGTTCTCTTAGCACGATACCTATAGTACCTATACCGCCGACATAAAACACGAACAGTTTCGGATTTAGACGCGTGCGAGAAAGAAAGGAATACTTTATTGCGATGATAAACTATAAAATTAAACAGTCGCACATCATCTTGCAGCTTTCATTGAACACGCGAATGTTACTTATACTACTTATAGGTAGTTATATACACCATTGATCATTATAATACAGTCAACAATTATATTACTTACTGAGAAAGTAACAAGTTAAATCTCCTTCCGATAGCGAGTGTTATGCACGTACTGTCTGCATAAGTCTTCACTACTGACATTTCAGTGGTACTTGTCAGGTGTTAGAGTAGACATGCTTGTAGTGACTGTACCTCTCGCATCGTTGATTCTGTGATTGGTAATATATTTGAAAGGCTTCTCTCGTGGCCCTTTTAATCTCAGAAATGGTGTCAAAGCATTTCCTTTTTTGCAAGTAGTACTTTTAGAATAAGCCCCCAAAATATTGATAAGGAAGCAAGGCGTGCGGTTTAAAAAACTTCCAGAATATGATTTCTATCACAAATCATGGTTGAGATAAAGAAGAACCATTAACAATACTTTGAATAGTTTGAATGTGATTAACTCGATATATGCTCATTACCATGGTCGTAATAATATCTATAATTTGATGTAATTTCTAATCACGCTTGGTAATATGCTTATCTCACTGTAGATAGATTACTCTAAACTCTTTCATAACTTTTTGTTCCGGGTTGCCCATCGAAAATTTTCACGCGCCCCCGCTGGTAGGTAGGCTGTTTATGTATTAACTCAATTATTATTTTATCTTTAAGTGTGGATCCGATCATAAGTTCATCGCCTAGACATAAAACATTCATCCTGCTCGCACTTACCCATTTAGAAAGAAATTACTACCACGTATTTTATGTCGATGATAAGCTGTTGATACAGTACTAACCATGCAAGAGGACGAGTGCATTGTTTATGCGAAGAGAACGACTTCAGGTCTTTTTTATTTTCTATATCCTACGTTCGCTTCAAAACAATCTGAATTATATAAAGGAGCTTTTAACATTAACTACTAATGAATATTGTTTATTTTTGTAATTATTTATCTCACTAATGTCTTTTCGTGCTTTTTATAGAATGTTACCTTATTATAAGCATTAGATACATCTCTTAGTAATTAGATTTGTCTACTTAATTCGTTAAAAACGGGGTGTCCGGCGGCGAAAAGTTATATTAATATAATATTTTTTTCAACTATAAGTAACTATCTATTTATGAACATCGGCGCAGTAGGTATAGTTAAAAATATATAAACTGTCCGTTTAGCGCTTGAAAGCTTATTCTGTAAACAATGGCACTGTTTCCTATTGTATAAGCCCACCGCAAATCCTCCGACCAGATAAAAATTAAGCCAGTAACAATAAAACTCATACAAATAGCTACCATCTCCTCTAAGTCACAAGGTTGAAACTGCATTAGCATAAGACTTTCGATAATGACACTTGGACATTGAAAGCCGCAGTCAGGTAAGTCACGAACGTTGTAGTGCGTTCTCAAAAATTGTTATTGCCGGAAAGTGTCCGGCTTTATGTTTGATGATCAGATTAAGTAGTTATATCAGATTAGTACTTTCCGGCAATAACAATCTTTGTGGACGCACTACATCGTCCGTGACTTGCCTGACTGCGGCTTTTAATGTCCAAGTGTCATTATAGAAAGTGTTATGCTATTACAATTTCAACCTTGTGACTTAGAGGAGATGGTAGCTATTTATATGAGTTTTATTGTTACTTGCTTAATTTTTATCTGGTCGGAGGATTTGCGGTGGGCTTATACAATAGGAAACAGTGCTATTGTTCACAAGATAAGCTTTCAAGTGCTAAACGGACAGCTTATATAATCTTAACTATATATGCAAACGTATGTTTTGTTGGTCTGGCAATAAGTAGATTTTATTGGCATGTGAAGATTATTACATCTAATTAATTTATATCGTCAGTTAACAGAACGACATTTTTTTCTTTACTTTGATAAAATGTCAAAGTCACAGCCTCAAATACATTGCTCTATGTTAATACGATTTGCCCAATTTTAAATCAATACGAATATTTCTTATGGAAGCATTTGACATGGTTTGAAGTTGCTGCTTGGCTTAGCTTTTTTGTCAGAAGTACAAATTAATGAATATACATGTTTTTCATGAGAGGTACAAATTAATGAATATATATGTTTTTCATTTGTTCTGATCGTCCATTGACTTACCTGACCGATTAATGTAGCGCCATGGACACCCATACACACTCTAGACACATGATTGATTACAGCTACTGCTAGCTGG
The DNA here is from genome assembly GCA_932294315.1 of Epinotia nisella. Lineage (NCBI taxonomy): Eukaryota > Metazoa > Arthropoda > Insecta > Lepidoptera > Tortricidae > Epinotia > Epinotia nisella. The sequence continues at coordinate 11,613,052 of OW028680.1, forward strand.
CGATAGCTATACAGCGAGCGTCAGCAATAATTTACAAATATATAATATGCATTTAAAATAATAGCTGCCTCTTATATCTACATTTTGACTAGTTTTTTTTTATTTGAATTATTAACGTCTCTCTTGATTTTTGTTTATGGTTTACAAAATAATCGATATGAAAGATTTCATTGCCTACAGGTACAAAAATTGTTTCATTGATAAATTAATTTCACCGCGGCAAAACGCAATTCAATTAAAAATAAATGTTCAAGTAATTCAATATACTAATACAAGAATTAAAAAGAACTCTATTGAATCGCATTAAGATGTGGTTAAGTATCGACAAAAATATTTGAGATTATTAAGATGTTCGCATAATTTGGTACATATGAAACGCGTTATACATTGATAGTAGTTACGAATTAAGCACCAGTGGCTTATATACATACCTACTGAAATGGACGGGTCAAAGTATTTTACAAGAACTTATTTAACCAGATATTGCTAACAATCCAAAAAATTCAATATGTTGGCAATAGTAGGTACCTATAAATTTTAATGTAGGTATCTACATGTGAGTTTATACTTTAAAAAGTCCAATGCGGGCTATCCAATTTTATATGCATTTAGGAGGCAAATGTATTTGCAAAGGTAAGAGTAGGTACACATTTTTATCCGATTGCTGACAAGACTTAGTTTGTGCTCTGACCATGGACCGGAACCGGTTACCCTAATCAGGGTTTTCCATAGACTTATTTCAGAAGTTGTTTTAAAAACCCTATCCATAATGGTAACTTTATGATAAGGTAACCTTACTGATAGGGTAACCCTATTGTTATGGTAAGCATATCGGATGTGGTAACCATAAGGTAACCATTTTTTTTTGTTTACCCGGGGGAAATCCGTTATGGATCCCACCCAGCCCGGGAGGAGCCGAGTGGGTATGTCCGACTCCCACGGACTAAAACCCCTGGGGTGTTCCACCGCTCGCTTTTGGACAGAGCCCCGGGAACGCTATTGCACACATCCGGAACTCTGTCGGCGCTGCCCTTGCGGGCCCACGCAGGTGGCAGGGGTATGGTGCCTGTCCACTCCGCTTTTGGCACCCCAGAACACCATGGTGGCCGTCCAGCTAAGGACCTCCGCTAGGCGGATGATGGAGCTCCCGACCCATCACCCGCAGGTCCTCGTTATGGCGGCAGCATTCGGCCTGCAAAGGCCCTTCGCCGCCTGCCTGGTCTCCTACGGCGCAGTGGGACTGACTCAGGATCGTCCTCGCGCATCCGCTCCGCCGTCTCCTTTTGCGTCAGCACCGCTACGCCGAAGGTGACCACTGCCGCCCATGCCTCCTCACTGCCGGCTATGCGACTAACCAAAGCCGGCAGTGTGAGGTCCCTACCAACCGCCGCGGACAGAGCAGCGCGAGGCTCCGCCCATGCTGGGCACTCTTCGCGCGTGTGCTTGGCTGTGTCCACGGCTCCTCCGCTAAACCATAAGGTAACCATAAGTTAACCCTAAAGAAACCCTATTTCAATAGGGTTAACTTATGCTTACCTTATGGTTGTTCCGGATGTATGCAATAGCGTTCCCGGGGCTCTTTTCAAAAGCGAGCGGTGGAACACCCCAGGGGTTTTAGTCCGTGCGAGTCGGACAAACCCGAGCCGGGTGGGATCCATAACGGATTTCCCCTGGGAAAACAAAAAAAATGGTTACCTTATCATAAGGTTACCAAATTTATAGGGTAACCAAATCGATAGGCTTAAGCCTGAAAAGGGGTTTTCCTGTCCTTAGGCCTGACATGGCATAAATTATGTTTTGTCTTATTTTGAATCTTGACATTGAATATGTCAATACAGTGGTACATATTAAGCGATTATAATATATGTTTTAGTACAATAGGAGTAAACTAATTGTAATCTGATTTTATTTATTTTTTCTTTTATATTTTCACTGTTAATTGTTGCATGCTGTGTCCTCCTGTAGTCAATAAGGTACTTAGTAATTTGTGCATATAAGATCAATATTATGCTTATTGTTGAAGGTCCTAATAAGTAAATAAATAATTTTTATCTACATATTTCATTTATATAAATATATTTAATGCAAAAATCTAAAGATAAATAGCAATACATTCAACTACATTTATTCACTTAAGTACTTCAGTTATTTAATTCTGATAGAAATCTAAAATTGTCTATCAAGAACAACTAAATAAACAGCCAAACGAATAATAATTTCAAAACATTCTAAATGATACAGTATAGGTCGACTAGGTAGTTGTAGGTACTAACTTTACCTATACAATTTTCTTCCCTAAATAAACACTCTTTCGATATATGCAATATTTTAAAATTAATTTGCATGTGTGTATTTTTTTATATTATTTTATTAAAAAACAATTGATCTTCACCTTTGATACCCCACGACATCAAGTCATGTTGAGGGTAACCGTGTCCCAAAACTCCCAAACGCTATTCTTTATCTTCGTCTAAGCTCTCTCAATCGGATATAATGCACGCAGCAGACAAACAACATTTTGGTGTATTGCTGTTGTATCAGTTGCGTATTGTTTAACAAAAAATTAGTGCTCAAAAGTATCAAAGAAAACAACAACTATAAAAGTACAGTACCTAATACTTTGTTTGCGGAAAATATAACACTTGAAGTTCTAACAATAGATACTGACCATTTAATGAAGTAGATTAGCAAAAGGCAATTAATTAGCAAACCTAACAACGGATAAGGATCCAAGATAATGTATCCAAGTATAAGCTTACCTAATGGGTTAAACTAACCCTTTTTAAATTAAATATTTAAAAATGGTTAAATTGAAACATTCTAAGTATCGGAAAAATCAACGCTATGTAAGGCCTGTGCGAGTGTTACGAGGATTTGCGTACATCGATGCCCTCAGTTTTTTAGAGAATTTTAGTTAGTTCATTATAAACATGATTACATAAACTGATTTTGAGATAAAAAATATTTTTCGATCACTAGCTCTGGGCATACATGTCAATTCTTGTAATGATACATTTTCATTGGTTATTTTTCTAATACAAAACGCTTGTTTCAGACAAAAAGAAATCCTCGCAAAAAATAATTCTGTTTCTTCTTGCTAAGGGGTCGGTTGCTGCTGTACAGATTGTTTTCTTTTAAAACATCAAACGTCAGCTAAAGGTTGCGTTAATAACATATTAACAAGCCATTATTTGTGGTTCAAACAAAGTCTTTATGGTTCCGTACCCAAAGGGTAAAAATGGGACCCTATTACTAAGACTTCGCTGTCCGTCCGTCTGTCCGTCAGTTATGATGTATATCTGTTGCCGCTATAAAAAAAATACTGAAAAATAGAATAAAATAAATATTTAAGGGGCTCCCATACAACAAACGTGATTGTTTTGCTCGTTTTTATAGATAATGGTACGGAACCCTTCGTGCGCGAGGCCGACAAGTACTTGGCCGGTTTTTTATTTAAATATGTTCAACTGTTCAAGTAAAAATACTTTTCGGTACAGGCCTTAACAAGAAACAATTATGTAGGTACCAATGCAACGATTTCACCAAGATTTCTTGAAATGGGCACACATCAATAGTATCAATACTGTATTAAGCGTATTTGATATACTCAGATTTTATTCCGCTATGTAAAAAGATTATGATCTACTTATAGATTACAATTTTCAATTGTGGTATTTGGTAACTGCGTTTCAAAGCAGATCATATAACGTGTTACCTTCAGGTAGAGATAATAATCATATAAAATAAAATAACTATGAATATCTAATGCCAGGCACAACACTTATATGGTACGTCTATTTAGTAATAAATAAAATAGATACAAATATGGAAAGCCAGCACAAAATATACATTTCAGTTTTAACTTTTAGTTTAACAGGATATAGCACAATTTAGGTAGTTATCTTATAAAGCGAATGATATGTTATTTTTATCTTATATTTTAAGTAGTTTAAAAACATTGCGAATAAAAGTAGTATCACTTTCGTACTTAATAGAGAATTTAGGGAATGGGCACGTTGTACTTTAACATCAATAAACTTTAAAATATTAGTAACGTAGCACAATATAACAAGAGATCATTGATTTGTATGAGTTTACATAAAACATCATCTGTTAGAGTTTTTGTAGGAAACAATTTTACAGTACTTTAACTTAAGTGCTGCATATGCAACCATCTCTTAAGTACAAGTTTTATATAAGTAGGTAGTTATGTATACAATTATTAAAGCCGTAGTAGCTAGAGCTACTTGTAAAGATATAATGACACGTTCACACCGAGCGCATTCAGAGAGAATTTACTAAACTTAATTTGAACAGACGAAACAGATCCTTACAGGTATATTAAATTTACATAAGTTGAATCAAAGCACAGCCAAAACGCGTTTGTTCTTAAAGGTACTCTTTATTATATTTTAGACACCTACAAAATCTACTTTCCAAAACAGTTGACTGGTTGGTCCGCTCTTTTATTAAGCAAAAGGCATGGTATCAAGTTTTAAATAATCGTGTTGATAAGTATTAAAATAGTCAATAGTATACTCCATTGAAATGTGAGGTAAAGTCGGGAGGCTTCAGTTAATACATATTTGATGATGGTTATACTTCATAATTGATAAAAACTGATGTTATGTGTACAGTTAGTAGAAACACACCAGCAGAATATCAATTCTGCTGGTGTGTTTCCACTAACTGTCCGACAATTAAAGCCCTGATGAAGTCCACTTCAAATTGAATTCAATATGTCTCCATTGCAGTGGATCTTCATTTTCCAAAGCGGAATATTTTTCTTTATTTAAATAACACGAATACGGGCAATTTTCTTTAAGTAAATACACTGGGAACTAGTGTGTTTCTTAGTCTATTTTCTGGCCAAAACTGCAAATTAAGCAAAGATCCGAATTAACATTATTTTAGTATTCATATTGAGATTCAAATATTTTATTTAGATATTTCTTGCTTTAACAAGTCTGACTGGGAACGAAACCACTTAACTTATTCTTATCAGAGATTGGTAATTAAGAAAACCAAATAGTTAAGTAAGTAAGTACCTAATACTCGAGCAATTTTAGCGATTACGAGTAGGTAGGTATATCTCTCTTGGTTAAAGGCGGGTTGTTAATAATAATTAAGTATATGTTGCTTGCGCGCTTCATACAATTTAAACATGGGATATGGGAACGGAAATAATGAATTTTCGTTAAAGACTAAGCGATAAATAACTTTATTTCATACTAATCGCATTAGATTCTTCATTGAAACGACTAAAGGACTGCAGGGAGGGTATCACACGGTGCAAGATAGATAAGGTATATGATAGCCTAGACGGGATTCATCATTCAAATTTGTTCCAACAACGTACTCATGCTTACTTCTTTTTTGAGAATTTACGATGTTCCATGACAACGTCAGCTAGACAAAGATCATATACTTAAAAAGCAGTTAGCATACTTAGTTGCCAATTAATAGCTTTTCAGCACTTCTACATTTGATCTGTCATTGTCTATTAATTTTGACATTATTTTAATAATGCAAATAAACATTTAGCATTAGCACCCTTAGTATATAAACAAACAATGGTGCCAATAGTGAGTTGTGACTTTGTAGTATCTGTCTAGAGGGTGATTTTACTTAGGCTGGCTACAGCTACTTCTAATTCCTAATACGTAATTAGTCAAGGCTGCAAATAATATTAACGTTAAAAGGCATGTTCATGGTTTCACATTAACACAGCTCACAAACTAAAACAAAGTATTAATACAAAAACTGACAATCTGAGAATCCAATGTATCTTATTAACAATATTAATATAATATTTTTGAAATAATATTCTTGAGCTTCATCTTGTCTTATATCTAATTGGATAATCCGAAACTAAACTTTAACATACAATATGCAGAAAACAATAAAATCTACCCATATTCCTATTGGCTTTATAGCTCATCTAAAAAGCAAACATTAACATCGAATTATGATATTATCACAACTTGTAACTTGTGGGTGTATAAATGTATATATGTAATATGTCAAATACTATAAATAAAGGAATTGTGTTAATTAAACGTAACATAATGTCTTTTACCATCTTACTAAACTTAAAGCAATGACTTTCATTTGGACTGTCTTAAGGTTTGAAATAGGTTTCTTTATTCTACGAATGACAAAGCCGCCACTCGCCTACACCTCGAGGGTGCGCCTTCATACAATGTATCAACACTCATCACACAGTCCCGAGTATCTTTAGCTGCAGAGATGCAGTATACCTACTTATTCACAGTAATATTTTATTGATCCCTCTTTATCCTATCATAAGTTCCCAGATATTGACAAGAAACGAATAAAATCGTACCCCATAATTATCAATCGTCGACTTATGAATAATTTGTGAAAACTATTTCAAAACTTGTAGAAAATTCACATTCGTCTCTAATCGATATATCTTACCCTCACAGACGTTCTATTTAACAACGGAAAGCTGCATACTATTCTCAGCTTTGAATATGGTCCTTATCCTAATATCAAATACTATCAGTATAGTAAGTAATCATCACAATCTGCAATGGCAACGAATTTCAACACTCGTCAAGAGAACACACCGCACCGAAGTCACTCGCAGCGTAACTCCATACATATGAGTGGCGAATAAAGTACTTAAAAAGTACAACATCTAAGGATATAACTGTTCTTTTCACATGAAGCGGCCTGCAGCGGGAAGTAAATAAAAGGCAGCATTAAGAGAAGGCCTTGTAGTGTATAAAGAAGAAGATCAGAAACACGGCGTAGGCAGTGGGGAAAGTGATGCGCGCGATGACGTCGATCGTCTTTGCTACGCGAATCGGATGAGGGGGTTCTTTCTTGCGAACCTGGACGAAACATGGCTGAAAGAAATTAATTTGAAATCGTGAACTATGGTAATGACACTAATGACGGTCTATAAACTAAATAAATGAGGAAGTCCTTAAACATGACATATCTTTTACTAGCATGTTTTTGATATATGTATTATACAAATGAATAAAAGTGAAGGCCTTCGTCAATGAAATTTCAGTATACGATTAGAAATACAGGATGTTACACTACGAACTTCATTCTACTAGCATAATCGAAAGGGAAGGAGAAAATAAAACTTGTGCCATCTGTACCGGCCATCATGTTAGTTAGTTAAACTATAGACACTGAAACTAAAAGATGAAGCTATCCAAGAGCAGAGACGATTGTTAGTTACCTCGGACACTCCTCCGTTGTTGGCAGTGTGTGTGCAGGAGCCCGGCGCTCCGGTGCACGTAGTACAAGAGACTAGATCCGCGGCACCTGTCGACTCTCTCTTTTTGTCTCCCTAAAATAGAGATGAAAAGTTAGGGCGTCCGTCGGCGACAGTCAATTCAAACTTTTAATTTTCCCCTTCATTCGTCTCTGAGCATACAGACTTGATGGTCTGGGAATGAAAATTATACTTCATACACACACTAATACGTTTGGGACACCGTGCGACCATTTATTAGGCTTCCGTCTTATAGTTTCGTCATGTCCGTCTGTCCGTCTGTCAGAGGCATTTTACTCGAAAACTGTAAGGTGTATTTTGTTGGCCGCTACATAGTTCTGTAATGAAATGACTAAAAAAATATTTCTTTAGGGGTGCACTCCGTAACTGCAAGTCAAAAAAATAAAATCATTGCAAGTCCACGTGTGGCACATAAATCGATAGGCCTTTCAAAATAAATATAAGGTTTTTCAGCAACTTTTTTGATTAAGTGATTATATTGTGGGAGATAATCACCCCGAAAGACACAAAAATTGTGGTCGCCCCCTCTAATTTTCGAAAATTATTTTAACAAGATACGACCTTTTTAATAGGCACGCAATCCTTCGTTGTGTGTGGTCACACACGCACTTGGCCGGTTTTTAAATGTAAATATAAATATTTAGCTAATGTAAACATTTGGTAGGAATGCACCAGACGACAAAGATGAGAATAAAAATATTAAATGGTTTATTCTAAAATTAGCCGGCATACTTACAGGCTGGAGCAATCCAAAGCAGCATTAAATAGAAAACCATGCATTAATTATGTAAAATCATATGTATGGTGATGGGGAGGGGATGCTTGAACTGTTCAGTGGCATCACTTACGGCACCGCTTGGCTCTGGCTCGGACGTCTCTGACTTAGCCCATTGTAGGAATGCCATCGCCTCCTAAATAAATTTACAACTATGTTTAGCTTAAGCATTAGGCTGTTTGAGTTGGATTTTTTGTGGTAACTGGCTGGCAAAAGCTTGATTAATGTTGCTCTCATTTCAACTCTACGTTTTAACTTAACACTTTTAACTTTGCCCTTTAGTCTAATACAAGCTTATTAAAAGCCATGTTGCGAATTTGCTTATTGCTTGCTCAACTTTATTTGCGTCAGCCAATATAGGCGCTGTAAAAATAAGTAGGTAGTAGAAAAGTTGTAAGCTGTGATTTGTAACTATTTAATGTAGATCAAAAATGAGGCGCATACCGGATAAGCAATTCAGTTAGTGTGATCAAAGTTAGCGTGTTACTTTGCTAATATCGAACAGCATTATTTTTGATGATTTTGCTTACTGACTGCCTATATGCGATCCTAGTTTACAATAGTGAGTAAGCAAATTACCAGTTCTTTTAAAAATATGTTTTTGAAGTAAATGCGAATCATTTATTGGCTTGTATAATATGTACATGCAAGTGAGTTGTCACCTTACTTAACGAAGACGGAGCAATGTGTCCATTATTATTCGATTTACGTGGTTATGTTTTCTTTATTACTCTCAAGTACCTAATAAAAAGTATATTAGTACTTACCAATAATCAAATACCATTCAATTACAATACGATATAAAACTAACGCATGCATACGTAAATAAATCGTGCAATGGTTCTTTGGTCGAGTAACATAGTGATCTTGCAAGCTATGTTATATTTCTTTCAATTGATCGTACTAATATCTCGGAGGATTACAAAAACGTTGAAAACGATGATAAATACAAAACATAGGTAACAGGAACCCCAGTCATTAAGTAATAATAGATTGTATTTTTGAACTGGTAAAGAAATATAACAGCATACCTAATGTTTGGAAAGTGCCTATGAATGCGGCGAATGTTCTTACCAAGGGGCTGGCCAGTATAATGCCAATTCTGCTCAGGACTGCAGGCAGTCGCTGTGAACACATCACACACACAATTTTGTTCACTCGTGACAGATGGTCTTACGATGTGCAACCGTGAACACGGACTAATCTGTGGTGGCCAGGGAAAGTACAAACATGGATCTTGATTCCGACATATCAAAGACTATGGTTACGGCAGTTAGTAATCACGAGAGTTCTTTGCAATGTTTTCTGATCTTCAAAGCGTTAGTAAAAAATGTAAACAAATTCAATGAAAAGTTTATCAATGTGAAATAAGGCCACACAAAATAGTCTTTGTGTTAATTCAGTGACATGAAACTGATACGATTGCAAATGAAACCATGTGATGATCTGGCCTACCCGAAATACATAATCGTTAGAACCAAGGAAGTACATGCAGAGGTAAATTTTGAACATTGTGAGCATGCTGATACATAAAAACTATGTTGTTGGTATATCAAAAGTACCGTTATACTCTTCTGAAGATTTGTCATACCTTTAAATGTTAATGCGGAATTATATGAAAACTATATTTTACCTATACTGCGGTCAACTGTATTGGAATTAAAACTTATAAGTATCTAAGTTCCAGTTTGGATCTGATTCTTAGTACTCAAAAGAGTTACAAAATTAAACTTTTTAAAAATCTCAACTTTTTAGAAAACCGTTTATGTGCACATATTCATTGACAAAGTGATTTTATGAACGGATCTCTGAAAACCAACAACATGTATAAATAAATTACCAGCAAATGGTGCCAATTATTGATAGGTACATTATTTGACAGGGAAAACATTGCAAAGAGTAAATAGATAAAAACAATAGACGTCTACTTATAAAAACGTAAACACAGTCAGTTTGACATAGCTTTGCTCAAAACAAACTAGCAAGCGTGTAACTGTAATTAGAAATCAGGCGGAGAGCTTTACCATTAGAACCCACAATGTTGGAATCAATTATGTATGTATGTAACTATGTGTACCTACACCGGACCTTTGAACATAATACAAAATCAACTTATCTATGGTTTATTTAGCTGATGGCGAACAATAAAACGCAATACCTAACGATTTTTTTAAAATTACGATTATTTTCTTCGACACCGTAAAAAGAAACTTAAAACACACAGTTAAATTTTGAGATAAGGCATGACTAGTCATCAGCGGAGGCGTAAACACTTTATTTTTATAGGCCAAAAAAGCTATGTATAGCTGGCTTATAAATCCTATAATGAAAATTATTGGTACCTAAATGTCGATTGGAAATAATAGAGGATAATACGTAGGTAGCTTCAATGTGTATTCAAACAGTGCTTGGCCCCTGTTTATTAACTATTTTAACTAGTAGGTACTTAAAGTACGGGTAGGTATGTATAAAACCAGTTTTAGGAGCATGTTCCCTCTATTTCCAAATACCTAATTGATATTCCGTCTTATAATTGTATCTTCATTCTTCATTATAACTGTAACTAAAATAGTCCATACATTGATGAGCAATTACTTTGACTTAGGGGACACGAAACACAGAGACAGAAAAATGTGTATGTACATACAAAAATAGTGTTGAAATAAGTATAGTAACGGAGACTGGGGGCAATTGGATCGATTTTGACAAAGAAGGCTATTATGTCCTCATTTTTAATACAATCTGTTCCGTAAATGTTTTCAGCTCTAGTACCCTTTGAGTAATTATGTATACTACTAGCGAGGACATCTCAACTAGATTTTTTGTAACACCAGTTAGAGCCAATTGGCCCTGACGCGTTCAGTCTGTGCCGGATGGCCGCGGCAGCTAGCGACATGTAAGATTCAAATATTTTTTTAATTACTTTAATTACTTAAATAATTGATTTCCTTTCAAACATATTACCTGATATCATACTTACGAATGTAACATAATTTAATCTTAAGTGCCCTTATAATAAGTAAACCTATGATTTAGGACTTATTTGGGTAACGATACACACTTACAATAATGTTCAACAGTTTTTTTTGTTTTGTCCGTTTCTCCAATTTTTACTCGTATAATTTCAGTATTATGTACTTTTGTGGTTTTTTTTTGTATAGATTATCGACTTATTTTTTAAATTATTACGTACAAAAATACAAAAGCAATTAGTATTGTTTCTATTGCCTCCAATTGTTTTATTTAAACAGTCCCGTCAACCTCTTCGTCAATATTAAATTATGTAGAAAAATATTGGAAGCCTCTGGGTGCGAGTAAGATAGTATATAAAGAACATAACAAGTTCTAAATAGTATAACAAGAAAGTGCTTGTTACTAGGCCTACTTGAATAAAGATCATTTTGAGTTTGATATCCTCAAAAATTCTTACTCCATGTGTTGAAAAAGCAATATAGCCTCGTAAAAAATCAAATATGTTCGATACCGCGTAATTTATAGTTAGTCTAGGAGTTATTAAGCTTGTTTCAGATGACCCGCGTTCCTATTGACCCCAGTCTCCCCTAGTAGGTGTAATTTTGTTCACATAGTTGGAAACCTCATAATTGACAATAAAAACAAGTGTCGGTTTTTAGGTAAAAGGTGCTTAAGTACGATATATCATGAGGCATTTACAGGTTACCTACAAACATATTTCATCCAATGTAATACATTGACACACTAAAAAGAATTTAGGTCAATATGATACCAAGCTATGTTATGTTTGTTTATTGATATCCACTTTCACATTCAACCTAAAATCTTAGCAGGAAACACAAAACCACGTCAAATCGACATATATGCTGATTATTTATAGATAGCCCATATTCACCTGTGTGACAGGATTCTCCCCCGGTCTATAGACGACGTTGTGCAAAGGCCGCTTTCTCCCGACGTAGTTGACACACACGAACTCAAGTAGCGAGGCGTATATAAAGCACATGCATACGCCGTCCCAAACGTTCATAGCCGTTAGGTTGGACACCACTGGCAGGGTAGAGCGGAAACCGTTTGATGTTGTAAAAAAATTCAACATCGTTGTTACACCTGTATAAAAATATTGTATTACTATTTTGGATTGGGAATGTTTTGATTTTATGAAAAAACTTAAGGAGAACTTAAGCAACTCGATTATAATTGTCAAAAACTACGCAAACAAGTTATCAAATATTATTAAAATTTCGAAAACTAGTAACATTCTAAACAAATAGGTATAAACACTTTTATTCTTAAATTTCAGTGAATGCAAGGCAAATGCAATATTATCTACAAGTAATTAAGTGATACACTGACTATCTACGAAATTAAATAGAATCTGGCCAAGGAAAGATGCTGCAACTTTTTATATGGCAACAAAATTCATTGTCAAATGTGTCAAACGTCTTAAATTTGTATGACTAATCTTGATAATTGATATGGCAACTAAGAAAGTAACTGTTCCATAATAAATTGGACTGTTTTTTGCTTTTGAAGAGGTAAAGGGTGGTTTACTGCTAATATCATTCACATTGAAGAATATCATAAAAGTTTAATTATTATGTCTTGTCAAATTTTAAATTTTGGAGAGTAGTCTTGATTATTCTTATAAAGATATAAAGTAGAGTAAAGTTAAAGAGTTTCGTATCATATAACTTTACTACCTTCTTCCTGTTGCATTGTGTGAATTGAAGAAAAATAATAATTGTTCAAGTATCATTATTATTTTATCGCGTTATACCCGGTGTTGTAATAAGCTGTTTTTTAAAATTTGCAGCTCTTTTCTAGGCTCATCTTTCCCTGGACAGACACTATGCATAAAATTATTTTTGTTGGCTCTGTATAAATTGTGTTATAGATATATAAAATAATACGGCCAAAGCTAGTGAAAAATAAAATACATGCCAAGTTGGTGATACGCCAATATTGTGAACGTATCCACCAAATGATTTGCGATAAAAGTAAAGTAAATAAAATATTGTTTTACGTTATATAATAATGGGCAGAGAAAATCATAATGTAAATTTGCAATTAATTACATTTACTGAATCTATTAGCTATTTATTTTACTCACCATTTTGTAAATTAAATCTATAAGTTAATATTATGAAGAGTTAAAGTTTGTATGTTTGTAGCGGTTTAAATTTGTATATTTCAATGTTGTATAAAACTGGACCTTCGGCATGGACATAGGCTATAGGTATATTGACATTCGAGTTCGTTGTTTTATAAATTGAGTTCACAATCTATAATAAAATACCTACCTACTATGAATTTAGTTCCGATCATCAGTATCAAGTCTGGCTAAAGTACCGGTAGTGTTGAAATGTATACTTTAACAATTTACTTTAAAAACAAAGTTTTAACCGTCTTCAAATCAGTAGCCAAATTGCTTCAAGTTTGCCTATAAAATTTGAAGAGTTCCCTCGATTTCTCCAGGATCCCATCACCAGAACTAGATTTTGGTGACAACAGGACCAATCTGGAAGTATATGCTCTCAGACAAAGAACAAATTCGCGTAACAAACACAAAAAAATTGAGAACCTCCTCCTTTTTTGAAGTCGGTTAAAAAGGGGCATCAAGAACTATTGGTCGTATTCATAAACGTTCAACAAACCTAAAACTGTGCTCGTAAGAAAGGGATAAAACACATTTTATTTATGAGATGCATTTTAAGTTTTAAGAATAAGGGGGTATTTAACACAGGCTAAGAAAATAATAACACCAACCTATCATAACTCTAGCAGGCACTGCATTCCATTCCAGCCAAAAAGTAATAAACGATGAGGTCACCAAAATGATGCCCGGAATAAAAACTGTTGTGAAGTAAAATGATCTATCCCGAGTGAAGATGAGATCCACCTTCAGACAGCTGTAATTACCTAGAAATAGCAAGCATAATCTAAAAATAAGAAATAAAATAAGTATGATGCCGTGATGGATAAAGTTGACCGTTATTTACATTGCGAACCTACGAAATGAGAGTAGCTAGCGTGTTACAATCAGCCCCAGCCACATCTATATGCTAATAGGAAAAGATGCGTAAAATGCAGCTGCCATATTCACATCCTCCTTGGGCCGTTACCTATCATGGAACGCGCCGGGACCGCGTTCCACTCCAACCAAAACGTGATGAAAGATGACGTCACCAATATTATCCCAGGAATAAATACTGTAGTAAAGTAGAACGCTCGGTCTCTTGTAAAGATTAGGTCGACCTTTAGACAGCTGTAGTTACCTGTGGAGTTAACAATGTTACGAAAACTAGCACATCAAACTAAATAATATTTACACTTTGATGTATACAATAAGTATAACAGGTTGAAGGTGACGTGAATAGATATTCCAAATAACTCCATTCAGTCTGTGGTCTTGTAGTAAACACCAAATGTCTAGCAAGTCAAACAAAAAATATTAAATGTAATAACTAAAGTAAAATACTATCCGGTATGTATGAGTAAAGCGCATAGTGTTCAATGTATAAGAACATATTTATGAAGTGTAGTTTGTCCAAAAACATGAGAGCAAACTATTTCAAACACGTGCATTTAAGTACATCAAGTTAACTACGTGCATGGGTATGAAGGATGAAATTGAAAATGAAGTTCGGGTGTTTCACTCGTTGCTACAGTTGGAAATGCTTGGATAGAATATATACAACGATCTTAAAAACTTTCAATTAAATTAAGTAACTACAATTGCTTTAAGTGCCATTAAATCGGTAAATTAAAAGAAGTTTATTTAAATTAATTAATTTGTTTGAAAATCGAAACTGCACCACATAATGAACAACAAAGTGTGAGATACTGTAGCGGCAAATGAAACAACCCATGTTTTACTGCTATATCAGCTGACTCCTAAGATTTAATATGACGCTGTTACGAGTTTCCATGTGTTGGGTCGCGTTAACATCGCATCGAGCACATGGCACAACAACGCATTTACTCACACATAAGCGGAATAATACTGTAAAATGACCGGACGGCACCGGACGGAACGGCGATCGTCCAGTGCTCAGTACCTTGCTCCTCAAACCGTCTCTGGCAAAGATTACATGTCAGCTCTTCGTCTTCTTCGTAAAGTGAATTACCCTCAGCTGCTTGCAAAGACGTTAATACAATCTTACATTCTATACTCTAATTATTTTTACTCACACTAACATTTATGGAACAACTACTAGTTATAGGGACAAACTTTGTTACTTTCGCAAAAGTCTAATTTGATTAAGTACTGTTGTTTCGATTTACTAAACAAACCACTAAATGACATGCTAGCTATATTCTAAAGTTGGTAACTTCCACAATCTAAAAGCCGTCTACTTTATGTTTACATGATACAAATAAAGTTTAAAATAACCTTGAACAGAAATCAAGACCAAGCTGAAAAGAGTTAATTAGAATTTGAATATAATATGAAAACATCACTTATCCCTTCTTGTGCAATGTGTGTAAGGATGTGCTTTAAGAAAATAAAAATTTTGGGAGGCTAAACTACATAATTTAACTCAGAGTTATCGTTATTGATTAATATAATGACATAATAAGCGATGTTGATATGTCATGGTCGTGGGGATTGGACAGCTTACCTCTCCAACTCGCCTTGATGGGGCAGGCTATGGTCTGGTTCTGTATGAGGTACGCGTTCAACGTGGTCAACGACGGTGACTTACGGAGCGTGTCCTCATCGTTTTTCCACACATATGTTATTGCTGATTGCTCGTATGATACTGAAAATCGAAAAGAGGTGTCATTTTTGGCGTAACATGCTCATGCATGGTGAATATTATTATATGTGACTATAATTGTGAGTTCTACTTACTACTTTCTAAGGCAAATGAACACAATGGGTCATCAAAAGGAAAGATGTTGAGCCGCCCCTGACAGGACAATATTAGATGCCGCCGCATCAGATAGTTAATAGTGCCATTACGATAGATACGCAACGCGAAGTGCATTGGTATTATTGGGTCCTGAAACACATTACACAAAGTAAAATGCAATATCAATAAAAGGTGAGAGCATGTGTGTGATGGTACTTTACGACCTTTGTGAACCCTAAATGAATTTAAAAAGGCATATATATACATAATGGCCAATGAAGTAGAAAGCGTTGTACTAGTTGCATTGTTATAAATACCCATGAGTGCTGGGAAAATTCCTTCAGACGAGAGCATGGTGGAAACAATTTACTATAAAAATTGGATAACACTGGTTAAGTAAGATGACATATGTGTTGTAGGCGTGGTACTGACCTTGAAGTCTCCGTGCATGATGAAGTAGGTGTCGGGAAGCCAGATGTCCTCGTGGTGGTGAATGGCGTTGAGGAAATCGTAGTGTGACTGGTTAGAGTAGCGCAGCCGCGGGTCGTACCACTGCTGCTGTAGAAGGAATTCTACCTCGTATTTCTGAAACGTATCAATCGTTCAGTATTTAAACGAAGCATTTAAGAAACATAATATTGTATGTAAATTCCGATGATCTCAAGATAAAAAAGAATTGGTTTTTCATAGTTCTGTAACATAAATTAGGTACCATCCTTATTGATTACGAACGATTAAGTTATACCCTATTACATTAATTATAATACAAAATACAGCTAAATGACAATGGCTTTCAGAATATGCCGCTTGCAACTGGTTATCTGACATTGTTCGATAGACACAAAGGATATAAAAAGTGGAAATGCCATCTACTTACAAGACTAGATTCGTCTGGAGATGCTAAACTAAGAAGTAGCACGCTAACATTTACGGTGAGGACACCTGAAAACGAATAGGCACAAGTCGTAAACTTTCACATTTATGTTCTAATAGCAAAGATAGTATCATTCTTACAGAACACACCGCAAGACATAGTATAGACAAGCATGCATTTAGGTTTCTCTATAGGTTTTGTATATAAACGTTGGGAAGTGACTAATTTAGTGCAATATCCTAAATTTTACTGTATTAAAATTCTGAAATCTATAGGTGTAATCTTACCTCACTTTTAAAAGCAAAATGTGTGTGTAAGAAGTGCCTACTTAAAATATTGGTCAGTAATAAATTGGAATTAAAAGAGGCATGGTATTCGCAAAACTTTGCAATAATATTCAAACTAAGAATGGCCAGACCCAAGAATTGAAAGACAAAGGAATAATATTATTTTACGATTTGTGTCTGATGTTTGTGAAAAGAGAAAACGTATTAAGCAACAAAGCGAAAACAAAACAAAAGGCACTCTACTGAAATGTTTAGCTGTCGAAAAGAGTTATCATTTAATTTGGTCTAAAAGTTCTTCAACATTGTCCACTTAACCGAGATTTAAAAACGTAGTCGCAATTATATATCCTTGACCTATCCACTTAGTGTTAATAAGTGTGCATAGCTAACACATCAAAATAAGGTGCATAGATGTAACATAAATTAGTGATTGAAAAAAAAAGTAACTGTACACAGATTAGTATCTACCGTAAGAAGAAGCCAACGTGGGAAAGAAACCTAAACACATAAATAGCGTGCAAACAAGGTAGGCGCTTGGTACAGAAGGACGCTACGGTACAGGTTATATTATTATACAGGACGTTGCACATGGAAGGATTTCTCTTTTCAGAAACATGAAACACAACGCACCGCGATTGTGCGAGCGAGGCCGCAGCGACGACAGGCCGACCCTATTTTGTGCCAGAGAGTCATTGGGCGATGTTAGACCACAACAAAATTCTGGATCTGCAATTATTATATTAATCTTAACATCCTATTGATAAAATCTAAATCATCTAAATGCGTGACGGCAACTAATATATGATGACGTACATAGAAAATGTGACTTACCATCTACGGGTGGAAGCAGTCTTTTATCATAGCGGGAGTTTTTCAGTAGATTGTCCAATATCTCTTTGTCCGACTTTCCCGCTGCAAAACTGCAAACAGTTAAGTTAAAACACATGTAATACCTATAGTGTAATAAAAATGATATACTTAATGACACGGTTCCTAAATTACGGTAAATCAGAAAAGCTTGGCTTGGCCATCACAAACAGAAGAAACTCCATCTTCATCACATTTGCCGTGAGCAAATTAAGTGTGTGAGAACGCAGAATGGCAGACTTAGTATTGATTTCAGATTAGTACCCATTACTTTGCCACAACAAAGGGTCGGGCTTAACAACATCTAAAAAATATACATTCTTACAGCAGCATTGGGTAATGACATTACATACTAAAAGTGTTACCAATTGTAACACTTCACGGTTCACCAAAGTACACAAACAGATTTCAGTAATAAATAAATCGAAATCTTTAAGTTTTCGATCTATCTTACTAGGCATAATAATTTCTTAGTTATGGCTCTATTGTGAGTCGGAGTGACTTGTTTAGTTTTTTATTTAAAAAAAAACTAAACAAGTCACTTAGTTGAAACAGTATTGTTTATCAAAATAAGCAGCATTGTGATAAGCCATGACTTGAGTACTGTAGCTTTAGTAAAGTTGTCATTTGCTACAGCAGGACCCTCCCTTAATCTATAATTATATATACGAGGGGCACCAGAGTTCCACAGATGATTTACATAGCACCTCTAAAGGGTCTGTAAATGGAGCGAGGAACTTCACGCTCCGGCGATCGTGTAGCGGCTACCGCGTTACCTTCGCTTCGTCGCTCGCAAGTCGCCTTTTCATGGTTTTACTCAATGTGTATGAAATTAGTTTCCATATTACTTTGTATAAAAGCCTGAATTTATTCTGTTCCAGCTATTTTCATTATCCCGTTCAGTTTTCCATACGAGGCGAGCGCACGATTTCAATTAGATCGAAATGTCGATATCGCAGCCGACCGCAAAAAGCGGCATTTAGAGCTTGTTTATTGGTAAGATTTCTATAGTAAAATTAGGTAGGTTTATTAGGTACCTAGGTTTACTCGTAATTTGTAAAACTAACGAGTTTCTGACCTAATTTAAATTTGGTAGTTGTATTTCATACATATTTATATTATTATATATATTTATAATCTGCGATTGGAGGTCATTTTACACACGATTAACTCGTATTTACCTAAAACAAACGTTCTTTATTTCCTGAATATTTAATTAGGAATTACTTTTAAATGAAAAATCATTGTCACCCTAATGGTAGTTTAAATCTATGAATCTAAAACCTCCTTGATTTTTTTCATAAACCAACCTACGAACCAATTGTGTCCAATTATTAAATTAAGAGTAATAAACTGTCAATTGTCACATGCATGACAAGTAGATGTTAGAGTTTATTGACGTAAGATCTATCAAATTTCCCGCCAAAGCGCTGAAATTTGACGTATGTATCTACTTGACTTTACAAAACTTAGGGTGACCATACATTCAGTGGATATTAGTGTTAACATTATCATTACATGTAATCAACTAAACAGCGACGTAATTGCGTGAGACCTCATCCATTGGAATCTGTTTTGGTTGGTTATTAATATTTTTCTACTCCTGATCACGGATTAAAAATCACCGTGTTATAATTTTAAACAATAAAATAAAACCTCACAAAGATGGAATATTTTAATACAACAAATTAAACACCGTTAAATAGTACTTACATGTCGGACGTGAGACCCGAGACGTGGGTGAGCATGAGGAAGAAGGCCACGACGCGTGCCACGATGCATGACCAACCCATATTAGGACATCTGTAAACGGGAAAAGTTCGATTATTGCTTCAACTGATTGGTTAAACAATGTGATTATACATTGTTTATACGTAGGTCTTTCTTAGTAGGTAAAATACTTAAGTCATATGTCATTTATTAATAATATTAAATGTGATAATAGTACGTTGTGTTACAAGTACGGTAAGATATGAATTGCGAATGAGAGTCTATTAGAAGCGAGAGGCTTTGATGACTCGAGTTTGTAAAAATCGTACCGTACGTGTCGCATACAATGTTTTTTTATCACATTTGCGAGGAAACCAATACATTTTTAACTAAATTGTTACTAATCGTAATAAAAACTACAAAATGTCACTAGTCCATTTTGTTGAATTTGATGTGAGGCGCTTAGAGCAAAGACCCTAGCATACAGCCACAATTTGAAATCACAGTTAAAATTAAAAATATTTCACACGGACACTAGATTGCTACATTTAAGTATTTAAATCTTTAAATCATTCTGCTAATCATATTTTATTCGTGTTTTTACGTTAAAAATTATTTATAAATACGTTTTCAAACATCGTGTTTGAGTAAAAACCTCCTTGCTTTATAACTGACGTAAGAGTGACAGATACAATTTAAGAAAAATACCATTACGCCCATGGGCGTAATAAAGGCATGGGCGTAGTAAAGCAAGTGTGATGAAAAACTACATTATGGCCATGTATAATCATACATTGTTTATACGTAGGTCTTTCTTGGTAGTCTGTGTCTACCTAAACATCTAAGGCCGCGTTTAGGCACAGGCAACATGTAGCGCGACACGACGCGCGTGCTGTCAAGATATTAGGGCGTTTCCATCATGTTCCCGTAGCTCCTAACAGCACGCGCGTCATGTCGCGTAACATTTCGCCCGTGTCTAAACGCGGCTTAAGTATTTGGTAACTCTATGATAAACTAACAACGGAAAAATATTAAATATTAAATAAGTAGGAAAATTATATATATATATATATATATTTAAACAATTGCAGTAGGTTTTATTCCAGCTTAATTAACTTTGTGGTTTATTTGTGTGACAATGTGATTAGTAGTCCAATGTACAGTCACGAGCGTTAATTTGGGACCCATTTCCTTCAAATGTTGTTAGAACATTTACAATGCAATAAGGTCGAAAACTTCAGTTCAATAATAATTGTGAAGTGTCAAGATGACACAATTAAATGTCTTATTGAATAAATAAAATAAATAAATAAATATTAGAGGACATTCTTACACAAATCGAACTAGCCCTATAGTAAGCTCAATAAGGCTTGTATTATAGGTAATAGACGACGATATATATAATAGATATAAATACTTAAATACATAGAAAACATCCAAGACTCGGAAACAAATATTCATGCTCATCACACAAATATTTGCCCTTACCGGGATTCGAACCCAGGACCTTCAGCTTCGTAGGCAGCGAATGGGCCCTTGAATTGATAACGTCTTTGCCAAAAGCTATCATTACAGTTTTCTAATTACGAACATGTGTCATTGTGTGTCAGTGTCAGACAAGAAAATTTATTTAAAACTGTCATTTTCACAAAATACTATTTTCAAATAACAAATATGGCCGGAGAGAAGACAGGGCCTCTAACACGGGTGACAATTAGTCGGAAAAAATCGGAAATGATCGTTTGACTCGTTCCGCCCGGTTGACGTCACTGAGCGGTTTCCCCTAGTCACGTATAGTAACGTAAGTTGTCAGCATGGCAAACATTGACACTCCTTTAAAATATTAGCTTTAAATGTCTTCAGTTTGCTATACGATATTCCACCTTAGGTGGGTCCCAAATTAACGCTCGTGACTGTACCTACACGATCCGTTTTGCTGCAGGAGTTTTCAACTTTTTAGTTCTACATTGGCGTCAAAATCACAGAAAAGTTAGTCTCACAAATAAACCCACGGCAGTTTTATTGGTTTCATTAAGATTTCCTCGGCTGATACGTTCAACTGCATAATGTTCATATGGGAACAGGAGTCATGCGAGGCAGCGCAGTCGTTCATGAGCAACTCACATGTCGCAAGGTCATGAATAATAATTATATACGTATTTTTTGCCACTGGCCCGGAATTGAATACATGACCTAGTTTTAAAAGTTGTTATGCTTATGACGTCAATAACGCTTCGGGCACGAAGCTTTGATGCGGTGCTAACATAGACACGTAAATGTTCGCTTTAAAATTTAAATTGCGGGCGCACTCATTTAAATAAATGCCTTATTTTATAGTCGCGCCTCGATATACTTTAACAAACATTTAAAGGGTCGGCCGTGAACAGACCATGTGGAAAGAATTATACGTTGAAACGTAATGTGAACAATGTAAAACACTTTTCACATTAAAATAATGTATGTTATGTTGTAGGACGCCTGAGTAAAGTGGGTAAGTAATATAGTCCTCCTTCAATTGCAAAGGTGAAACGGGACTGATGCATTCCGACTTTTTGATAGGTACTTTGCCTGAAATCTATATATTTAATTATACATTTGTGTGCACTTTATCATACGAATCTAACACAAATAACGCTGTTTCTTATGGACTACTAGCTTCCGCCCCCGATTTCGTCTGCGTTGACCCGGGATAAAAACTCTCTTATATATGTATTAATCCAGCCTATAAACCATCTTTGTGCAAGACGTCATCTAAATCGGTAGAGCCGTTTAAGCGCGATTGAGTAACAAACATCTAAACATATACTTTCGCATTATAATATTACGAGTATTTGTAGAATCAACATGAAAACCTGGGCTTTCAAGTGAAATTGGCTATATGCTAGTTTTACGAAAGGCATCAATTTATAAAATGATCAGACAGATGGCAGGCAGGTCAATTAAGAGCAGCAAGCACATAAATTATATATTAAAAAGTAATGTTAACTGCGACCAGTTTCAATAAAATTGCCAGAGTCGCTTACAACTTTAGAGCGTTGCAATACAAAACCAGCAATCGGAATGCAAACAAAGATCGAACCCCACCGAAACTCTTTATCAACTTCGATTGACTCAGTAGTCCGCATTCGCGCTAAGACCATACTGCACTCACTCGAAAATTTTATTGATATCGAATTCGCTAGAGGCGGGATCGGAGCCAGAAAACTTTGCTTCTGATATTGTATCCACGAACTTTATGAATTCAAAGTTGTAACTCTATTGCAAGTTGATACTTTAGTTAGATTTGATGCATATGATACGAATATTGTCACGATATGTTGATAATGAATATCAAACACATAAGATACGCCAATGTGTTGAACCAAATTGACTTAACTGTCACCGGTGTAATCCCATTAACCCATTCAGCGCGTATCACGACACATCAACGACAGATTGCTACGCGCGATTTTGTCTTCATATTATGGACACCAAGCTGCTACGGACTACGGCGTAGCGCTACGAGTGTATAGCTTAGCTTTACGTATACAACTGTAAGTACGCACATAAATATTATGGTTTTATCTTGCACAAATCAAACTAGCCCTATAGTAAGCTCAACAAGGCTTGTGTTATAGGTACTAGATGACATACAAACCAATATTCATACTCATCACACAAACATTTGTCCTTACCGGGATTCGCTACACCCAAAGCAACTAAGCTAAACCGTTGGTTACGCCCATATTCTTCTCCAATAGGTAGTATATTTAAGTCACGTAAGAGTAACTACAATTGTTTTTATTCAGGTTGCCTCAGTTATTCGGGAGGGCAGCTTGCTACTTAAACGTCATCCCTGGCTGCCAGTGAAACTAGCTTGTTGTTGGCCTCGTATAAACAGTTTTTCAGGACAAGCCATCGCTGGTTGCCAGCACTGTCGGGAATAGAACTATGGCCTATTTTCACAAGCCATTGACTGGCGCCAGCGTTACTGGCTTCGTCTAAACCTTGCTTCAGGGTTAGAGTTGTTCAGTTTGGAGGATCGCTGATGATGATTTTAAACAAGGATTACCAATAAAATTCACATGTACAACGATAACGTGTCTACCAATGAAATATTTTAAAAACAAAATAAAGCGTTTTGTGGATGAAAACCCGATGTACTTTCTCCATAAACGAATTTAATGATTTAACTAATTTTATAAATATAGAGGCCTCGGCAGAGAGTAAGACTTTGTACCCTTTGGCGTCGAGCGAGACCCTCGCTCCGTGGGGTCTCAGTGCGCATAAGGTATTTGCAGGAATCGCGAAACGTCTGGTCGATGTAACTGGTGACCGAAGAGCTGGCGGCTTTCTCGCGCAACGCATCAGCATTGCAATTCAGCGAGGAAATGCCGCCAGCATCCTCGGTACAATGACTCGAGGGCCTTTTTTAGATTTAACTTAGTTTTAATTTTTTATTTATTTTTATTTATGGTAAATCGATTTATTTATAAAATATAAAATTTTACAGTCATAATCACATACAATTATAATTTATTAAAATTAAAATCAAACAACACAATTAAGAATTAAATACTTATATAACTAAGCTTAATTTATTTTAGTTAATGTTAATCATAATCTTGTATTTACTTTCAATATTTAAAAAAAAGTGAAATGATATAATGTTAATTGGATTGAATAAATGTATTGTATATGTAGGTAAGTATTTAATAAGACATTGTATATATGACTTGCTAAATGTAATTAAAACATGGTCAGTATATTTTCTTTCTTTTTTTTCTTTCATTAACCTTTTCGACGCTACTGATTTATGCGTTTAGTCGCCCAGCGCGATAGCAACCTTCTTGCATCGACATAAGGTTTAACCCCACACTACATTTCTTATTGACTTGACGTGTGGTTGACAAAGTTTTTCTTTAACAGAGCGTCGAAAATGTTAAGGTTAAACGATTCGTACGAGTTTCATACAAGTTTCGTGCGGTAAAAACGTCTAATCTATCCATTTCAGGAACTTGAAATTGTAATATTTAGATAATATGTGACCCTCTTCTCCCGCATACGGAAACAGGACACGTAAAAACCAGTCATATTTAAAATATAGCCATTATAAAATCATCAAATTTTACTCCGAGCATTGTATGTGTGCGTGAGTTTTACACTGTCCGTGTTTTAAAATGGCCGTGGCACATGACAGCTCGTTGCCCAAAACCTTCAATAGATGTCTCTGGTATCGAGTGAAGACTAGTTAGACAGCGGATTGAATAGTAATAATTATACTCACTAGATGGTCACACCATCGTATAAAGTGTATAAAAACTTATTTTCTGGTGACGGAAAACGGAACGAAGAAACGGCATTAATTTTATCTTGCTACGCTACTTATTTTGTTAATGACGTAAGAGACATGTCATTTGTTTTCTGATAGAACGAATTTCAAACTGCAAATGGGCGTTTTCCAAATACAAATACTTCGAATTAGGTACAAAATCATTATGAACAAAAACTTTTTTTTAATTACAATTTTTTCGATCTTTGATAGGTAGGTACTCAGAATCGTTAATACTGACGATCCTCATACAAGAAAAAAATGTCCCAAATATTCCGTTCCAGATCGTAACATTTTTGTATGCCGTCTTTTTACCGACTGCCGAAGGAAAGGAGGGTTATGTTTTTCGAGCGTATGTATATAATTATGTATGTATGTACCTATGTATGTGTGTATGTCTTATTCTTTGGCACGCCCCCTGCAGTTTGTCGGATTTCGAATTATGAGGTATTGGATTCCTCTTAATCGTGGGAGTGACAGGCATATTTGCAAAAAAGCAGTTGGGTTTTTGAAAAATCTTTTGATACCACTTGTTTATATAGTAGCGTAACGCACTGGAAGAAAGAAAATTACAAAGTAATCAAGGACTCTGAGCAAAAAATAAAAAATAGACTCCGATGGGAATAAGATACCTAGGGCGGTAAAACAAAGAATGTCTCAGATCTCTGGTATTTGACGCCTGCGCCAAAGGCAAGGGCGATAAAATATGCGATCTGAGGCGTTCTTTACCACCGCCCGTGGTGAGTACACAATTTTACGTCTCTCCCTGGCCAGAAAGTGGGATTTTCCTAGCGTTCGGTCACTTTATGGCCAGGTATGATATACATTACTTACCTGCACTGCAGCGGTAAAACAAAGAATGTCTGAGATCGCAATTATATTTGATGCCCGAGCCAAAGGCAAGGACGATATAACCATATGACTATCTAGGTACAGTCGAGTTCTCCAATATCTATACAGACAACCTTTCAAAAATATCTACACATGTGTCTTATGTTAGTAATAATAAAGCCTGTGTACAGATATTTTTGAAAGGTTGTCTGTATAGATATTGGAGAACTCGACTGTACATATTAATTATCATAATAAATCCTTTATTAACTAAATTTGAACGGAATCCTCGGTGCGCGAGTCAGGTTCGCGTTCAAACTGTTCTATTATTTATTAAATAAATAATCAATGTACTATCGCCCAAGGGTACGGGTTCACACTTTCTGTTCAAAATCGTCTGCAATGCATAGCGAACGCTCGAAAATTATCCTAGAGGTGTGAACCCGTACCCTTGGGCGATAGTACATTCAGAATCAGAATCAGCATGAGAAAATTATTTATTGCCACAAAATTATACTAGATGTTTACAATAAAACTTAGTGTAATCCATATCCATATCCATACTAATATTATAAATGGGAAAGTGTATGTGTGTTTGTTTGTTTGTTTGTCCGTCTTTGACGGCAAAACGGGGCGACGAATTGACGTGATTTTTTAAGTGGAGATATTGAAGGAGAGTGACATAGGCTACTTTTTGTCCCTTTCTGACCCCCCACTTACCTAAAATGGGGGGTGGAAGTTTATATGGAGCATTCCGCAATTTTCAAAGTAGAAAGCTAAAAATTTGTATGCGGACTATTTGTGACTAACAAAAAAATCGTGCATCATTTTTTTTGGAAATCTGCACCCAACTCCTTAAAAGAGGGGGTGAAATTTTATATGGGACTTTTTGCGGTTTTCAAGGTAGGAAGCTAAAAATTGGTACACAGACTCTGTTACCAACGAAAAATACCTACCTTTTTAGGGTTCCGTACCCAAAGGGTGAAAACGGGACCCTATTACTAAGACTTCGCTGTCTGTCCGTCC
The DNA here is from genome assembly GCA_932294315.1 of Epinotia nisella. Taxonomy (NCBI): domain Eukaryota; kingdom Metazoa; phylum Arthropoda; class Insecta; order Lepidoptera; family Tortricidae; genus Epinotia; species Epinotia nisella. Next base: position 11,639,844 of record OW028680.1, read on the forward strand.
GTCCGTCCGTCCGTCCGTCCGTCCGTCCGTCCGTCTGTCTGTCACCAGGCTGTATCTCAAGAACCGTGATAGCTAGAGAGTTGAAATTTTCATAGATTATGTATTTCTGTTGCCGCTATAACAAAAAATACTAAAAACCGGCCAAATGCGAGTCGGACTGGGGCTTCCATACAACAGACATGATTTTTTGCCGTTTTTAAAGATAATGGTACGGAACCCTTCGTGCGCGAGTCCGACTCGCACTTGGCCGGTTTTTTTTGTTAATTTTCCCCCAGCCCCTAACTATGTAGTGTTAGTACGTAGAGTCGATATGTAGAGTCAGTAAGTATCTAGTCGATATGTAGTCGATATTTAGAGTCAGTATGTAGAGTTGGTATGTAGAGTTGGTATGTAGAGTCAGTATGTAGAGTCGATATGTAGAGTATATATGTAGTCGATAATTATATAAAAGAAGAAACTGACTGACTGTCATATCACCGCACAGCCCAAACCGTTGGATCTAGAGATTCCAAATTTGGCACATGGGTTCCTTATAAGTTCAGGTGCACTACGAAATGATTTTTAAAAATTCACCCCCTAAGCGGGTGAAATGGGGGCCCAAAGTTTGTATGGGGAAACAAAATAAGTAAGACTATTTCATTCGAAACTTCACAGGAGTATTCCTAGCGATAAATGAGTGAACACGTGTTTCATATTTTTTGAGAATTCAACTCCTAAAAGGGGGAAATGTGGTGACAATATCTGAAAATCAACATGGGTATTGTTTCTATAGTTCATCGAGTCACTGGTCGCTGATTACGAAAACAACAACTATTTTAAAATCCAACGTGGCGGACGTGTAATACCTACCATCTCCCCTGTTGGAGTGCGATGGGGTTGAAATGTCTAAATATGGGTGTCGTTTTTATTGTTTCTTGGGAAGTTAATTACGAAAATGGCATCAATTTTGAAATTTAACGTAGTGAACATGAAAATTCCTGAAAGTATTTGTGCTAAATTGCAATTCAATTGGAACATACGGGTCAAACTGAGATGCAACTTTTTTGTAGCTAAACGGTTAAAATTACTTTTAGTGTTTTAGTACGCTGGCGAAGCCGCGGGCACAAGCTAGTAAATTTATATACCAAAAATATAAATTACAAACTAAGAGAGCCAAAACTAATAACACATTGACACACTGTTTGAATTTTGAATTTGCAAGAAGCACGTTTACGGCAACTGAAACCGGTTTGCATTGAGATCCACAGCAAGCTTGGGAAAGCCCAGGCGCGAGCCACGGCCGGCGCACTGTGGGCTGAGAATCGGCTCTCCATAGAAATAGACCATTTAAAATTTTAGGATACTTTTTTTGGAAAATGGCTTCCTTCTAGTCATTATCATATCACATCATGATTTAAGTATAATTTGGCCCGCTAAATAAATACCTACTTATAATCTTTTCTATAAAAAAAATATATGGAGCGTATGTGAAAAATCGGATTTTCTCTGAAAGAAAAACGAAATCCATAATATCCTCGTGGACGGATATAATACTAATTATTTCAGATTTTTTGACGTATTCAGTTTTTTTTACAAATGGGTAGCAGATGTTTTAATGTACCAAACGGATATATTAGGTATCAATTAAATAGTTATTAATATTAATAAATGTTTTAATCTTTATTTTGCTTAAAATATTTAATATAAATCAAACAAAAAAAGACAATGAATGCTTAATTTAAATCTATATATTTATTATAATTACTTCCGGGTGGACAGTTTCTTGGATTCTTGAATAAAACATCAGCATAACGTTGTAAAATGCAAAAAAAAACGCTTTTATAAATTAATATTTTTCGAAACCGTAGGTATTTTGTCTGGAGTTGGCGGCAGCGGTCTCAGTCGGTCGCTGTGTAGGTATACCTATTGCGCATGCGGAGCGGATGGCTCGTCGTGTCACTCGTAGGCAAGATTATTTGAAAGGCGTGATAGGTAAACATGTCGAACGAAATTATAGGTTTTGTTAGTGACTCGGAAACAGTGTGATGTGACACACAAAAAGCACAGTGCGGACTCACAAAATGATACGTGTTTAGGTGAATATGGCTCCATCCCTGAATGTGAACAATAAAATTAGGTGCCTAACGGACAAATCTAGTAAAGTACCCAGTAAAAAAGTTGTTTTCGGTAAAAAAAAAAGTTGCTTGTGACAAATCGGTACACACGTTGTCTTCTTGTAACAGCCTTTGACATGTATATTTTTTATTAGGGTATCAAATATGCCATGTACGAACTAATTTTTATTCCAGTTCTAATTTACTGTATACAGGGTGGAAAGTTAAAACGGGGCAGTAAGGGCAGCTACTAGATCCCTTGCCGCCACGCAAAAATGGCATTAGGATTTCATTCCTAACTTTTTAAGTGATGGCAATCTACATTCACAGATTGTTGAAAAAAAGTACAGTCAGCGAGAAAATCATCAATTTTGACGATTTTTTTAAATGCCATTCGATCCCATTCCTATTAAGGATCAAAATACTCTTTGGGACCGACTAAGGTTTGACTACTAGAACGCCCAGAAATCAAAGAACACTTTATCCATACAGTGACTATGGGAATCCCAAAGCTAATTTTGCTCATGTAGTTTTTTATGCCAATTCTGGTTTTATTTAATGACGGCCAGCTTTATTCTGTAAAAAGTTTGTAAAAAGAATACTAACATCCGTATTCAGAAATTATGTTCGAAACTTAAAATTTACTAAGGTAAGGGTTTTACAGCACCTGTCCGCTCGTGAGTACTGTACACATAGTAACGTTTATGAATACGGGAATGCGTTTGTTTTTTTTTAACAATGGAATGAATTCACTCATTTCTAATCTAAATGAAATTCTCCGTCTCCATACAATTTGATGATCGTCTAACTAAAGGACTACTTGCACTTTGGGATTCCCATACTCACTATATGGAAAAAGTTTTCTTTGATTTCTGGGCGTTCTAGTAGTCAAACCTTAGTTGGTCCCAAAGAGTATTTTGATCCTTAATAGGAATGGGATCGAATGGCATTTAAAAAAAATCGTCAAAATTGATTATTTTCTCGCTGACTGGACTTTTTTTCAAAAATCTGTGAATGTAGATTGCCATCACTTAAAAAGTTAGGAATGAAATCCTAATGCCATTTTTGCGTGGCGGCAAGGGATCTAGTAGCTGCCCTTACTGCCCCGTTTTAACTTTCCACCCTGTATACTTACTTAGAATGAGCCGCAACTTCGTATGAGTGAGTCGTTCAGTCGATGATAAAAATCACAATTAGCTAAAGTACCTCGTACCTGTCTCTACTGGTCTTTATCTATTTATTCTTCCTAAATTCTTAGGTATATACGTACACATCTGTGATAAACAAGTGGGCTAGGTATTTTTTTACATAAACATTAATCAATACCTACAGAAATTAATCATGAAACCAAAAAAAAAAAACAAATCATGTTCAAATCGGGAACGCGCACGTGTAATCCCCGCTATTCTGTAACTTGTTTTACTAATCACCCGTCACCCACTAATTCTTCTTATCTTGACGCCGCGATTCGTAGTAACTAAGCGTGATCAGCCCCACTAGTCTCTAATACTTACAGAAAAGCAGGGCTGGGCTACAGAACAGCGGGGCAGGGCAGGACACGGACGGTAGGTAGGTATGATAATGCAAGTTATTGTAAAAACTGTCAACTTTGCCCATCGAACATAGTTTCGCTCAACGTGTCGCATTTTATTTTAATCATCATCATCATCATATCATCCGAAAGACGTCCACTGCTAGACATAGGCCTCCCCCAGAGAGTGCCAAAGTCACTAGATACAAAATTACAAGTGTGTAGGTATAAAATCGTGTCAAGCCTCGGTAACTTTCTGACATAAAATGAAAGTAGTGAGAATTCGAAGCCAAGTCCGCGAATATTCTTACACTTTAAAAATTTGTAGGTACTTCTTTACCATTGGCTATATCTAGACGAAATAATGGCGTTCATAGTATACTTCATAAAATACGAAGTATTCATTGTACATTGATGTTTTTTTCCAGAGGTCCCTAAGGAAAAAAAAGTTAATTTGACAAGAAGTGCTTCTTACGGATAAGTTTGAATCAGAACTGGACCGAAATTGATAGAAGCCGAATTAGCAAATCTCTCAGGATTGACAAGAATTCAATATATGCAAGAAGATTTAGAAGTTTTCAAAACTTACTATCGATGCATAGGTAGATTTAATAAGTTATCAATAAAGAAAATAAACAAATTGAACAATTTTTTAATTTTTTTTTATCATTTATTCTTGTGTTTTATTGTGCAAACAAAGTCGCTTTCCGCGCGCAAGAAAAATCCCACTTTCTGGCCAGGGAGAGACGTAAAATTGTGTACTCAACACGGGCGGTAATAAAGAAAGCCTCAGGTCGCATATTTATCGCCCTCGCCTTCAGCTCGGGCGTCAAATGCCGGCGATCTGAGACATTCTATGTTTCACGCCCTAGGGAAGTAATGTACTATTACGTCATACCTGGCCATAAAGTAGATGTTACGATAGGAAAATCCTAATATGCCCGTAGGCACAATAGTATAGGTAGTTCAATGTTTTCGTAATACTTACCTAATGATAGATATATCCTGTGGCGTTGGAGTGTGATCAATTCTATACCTATCCTACGATATAATTGTACCTAATTTAGTAGTTCTGACGTCGCATATATGGTCAAATTCGTAAAAAATGATTAATATTTTAGCTTCAATAAACAAATGCACATCTATATCTAGTAATCTATACGGTGTAGTGTAAGTATTATAAAAAAGGAAAATAAATTTTATCCCAAGGGTTTGGGTGCGTACATTGCAATACGCGGGCCAAGCATTGTACAGAAATGTAAGAGCCAACTATAGATACGTTTCATCTCGTATACAGGCTATCCAATAAATTGATAAGCAAATCTCAACCTTTGAACGTTAGTAATGATAAAGATTTATAGGTAGATTCGAAACAGTGCAAACACTAAGCACACGTATTATATACATAAACAGAGGGCCTCCTGCGAAACGATTTTTGTTTTCGTTCGTGTATCTCCATCTCTGTCGCTCGAAGTAGCAAGTGCGACAGAGACGGAGATACATGAACGAAGTTCGTTTTCGTTGCGCGGTAGCCCCTCAGCACGGCTATCACAAGACGGCGCGCGAGCTCTCTCGATTTTTCTCGCACTATACCTCTCTTTCTAAGTGTTCTAATAAGACAGAGACGGATAGTGCGAGAAAAATCGAGAGAGCTCGCGCGCCGTCTTGTGATAGCCGTGCAGGTATCTAAAAAGTACAATTCGATTTTTGAATTTTGACGCTTATCGAAAGCAGTACTGTCAAATGATCTATTTCTCCCTTTCTGACGCAGTCTCGGTCGTGGGGCGGGGGTAAATCTAATTTTATTAGGGTCAAACCCCCCACCTCAACCCCCCCCCCCTTCCCGCACACCCTCACCGAGGGTTGCAACCCCCCCCCCCCCCATCCCCAAGGGTTGAAGCCCCCCTCCAAACGCTTTCGTATGTCCGGCTGTGCAGCTGTTCCCTCGGCTTGTCGGCCTTGCCACGCGCGTTTGCTCAGACACGCTCAAATTCGCCCGGCCGCAGGCATGTCCACACCCAATGAGTATTTCGAAACTAATGTTATGTATCTACGGAATGTTATTTGATATTTACCGTTAGCTTTTCGGCGAAGGACAAACATCGTGAGGAAATCGCATACATCTGCGAAAACATTCAAAGGTGTAGTCCCCAACCTGCACTGGGCCAGCGTGGGGACTACTGCCAGTTCCCTCTCATCTACGTATATAGGCTGATTTATCGAACGAGCGAGCGAAGCGAACGAAGTTCTATGCTTCCGCTTGGGCCGAATATCGTTCGTATATCCGTTTTTGTCACGATGTCCGGTGTCCGGCTGTTCTCCTCTACAGTCTACAGGTCGCATTTCAAAACCAATTCGCGTGAAATTTTGTGAGCAGGTTCGCTATATATATCGTTTTTTTGTCGAGTATAAATAAGTTACTTAGTTGACACAGTCAAGCGTTTTACAAAAAAAATGGACATGAACTTTTTTTTTCAGATATCGATTTTTTTGGGTTTATCTTACTCAGAATCGTTGATACTATCGATCCTTATACAAGAAAAAACCGGCCAAGTGCGTGTCGGACCACGCAAAACGAAGGGTTCCGTGCCTATTAAAAAGGTCGTATCGTCACAGAAATTTTACGGCACTTACGCCCTTTTCTTTGAGGAAGGCAGTTTTTCAGCAATATCTCGAAAACCTCTGAACCGATCTTGTTCAAAACAATTTTCGGTGAATGAAATTAATAAGCCCTATGTCCATGAATTTTTCCATATTTTTAAAATACACCGTTCAAAAATTAGAGGGGGGGGGACAGAATTTTAGTGACTTTCGGGGCGATTATCTCCGACCCTATTCACTTAATCAAAAAAAATGCTAAGAAACCTTATATTTATTTTGAAAGGCCTATCGATTGATGTGCCACACGGGGGGTCAAAATGAAAAAAACATTTTTGACTTTTAGTTTTATGTATGGAGTGGACCCCTAAAAAAATTTTTTTTTGTGATTTTTATTACAAAACTATGTAGCGGCTAACAAAATACACCTATCCTCAAAATTTTATTCAAATACACCTTATAGTTTTCGAGTAAAATGCCTGTGACATACGGACAGACGGACAGACGGACAGACGGACAGACGGACAGACGGACAGACGGACATGACGAAACTATAAGGGTTCCGTTTTTGCCATTTTGGCTACGGAACCCTAAAAACCGGCCAAGTGCGTGTCGGACCACGCAAAAGGAAGGGTTCCGTGCCTATTAAAAAGGTCGTATCGTCACAGAAATTTTACGGCACTTACGTCCTTTTCTTTGAGGTAGGCAGTTTTTCAGCAATATCTCGAAAACCTCTGAACCGATCTTGTTCAAAACAATTTTCGGTGAATGAAATTAATAAGCCCTATGTCCATGAATTTTTCCATATTTTTAAAATACACCGTTCAAAAATTAGAGGGGGGGGACAGAATTTTAGTGACTTTCGGGGCGATTATCTCCGACCCTATTCACTTAATCAAAAGAAATGCTAAGAAACCTTATATTTATTTTGAAAGGCCTATCGATTGAAGTGCCACACGGGGGGTCACAATGAATTTTTTTTTATTGACTTTTAGTTTTATGTATGGAGTGGAGTGCACCCCTAAAAATTTTTTTTTTGTCATTTTAATTACAAAACTATGTAGCGGCAACAAAATACACCTATCCTCAAAATTTTATTCAAATACACCTTATAGTTTTCGAGTAAAATGCCTGTGACATACGGACAGACGGACAGACGGACATGATGAAACTATAAGGGTTCCGTTTTTGGCATTTTGGCTACGGAACCCTAAAAAGAATGCATACAAAAATGTGACGATCTGGCAAGGAATATTTTAGACACTTTTTTCTTGTATGAGGATCGATAGTGTCAACGATTCTGAGTAAGAAAACCCAAAAAAAACGAATTCTGAAAAAAAAGTTCATGTACACTTTTTTTGAAAAACGCTCAGTCATATTACTCATGTTGTCTTAGAAATCCAAAAATAAAAACAAAAAAGATGCATGCTCGCCGGGGTTTGAACCCGATTCAATGGCGTTACATTCAGACTTACCTACGCTAAAAAGATACTGCGCTATCGAGTGACGTTAAGCACAAGTGAAAATATCAGGTGGATTCATTCACATTGTAGAGTGCCTGACACTAGTACATTTAGTCCCACTTTTTACAAGCTTTATATTAACTTGACCTGTTCGTATGTAACTAAGTAAGTAAGTATGTATAATATTTCCTAATAGAGGAGCCACAGTAGATTTACTTTTGCGCCCTCTAGTTTGAAATAAGTAATACGTTTGACAATGACAGACTTCGAACTCTGAAGTGACATTTAGCTACGTTAGTGTGCGTAAATTCACGAAAATGCACTATTTTGCATATTTTCGGAATACATTTTAAAAAGAAACACTGTTTACTGCAGATAGATTGCGATTCATACGTAGTAAGCTCTTCGGCTTACGCTGTTTGAAACACACGTGGGTACTGGTAACGGTTTTGCGGAAAATGATGAGCAACCATCGTAATTATTTTAGTGCGCCATCTGTTAGCAACTCTTCGACAGGAATCCGACTCGGTCAACCTTAAACAAGTCACAAAATACCTTTCTGCTGACTGCAGAGGTGTGTCGGCATGTGCATCAACGCGTCCGAGCCGTCGACCACCGCACCATCACGATATTATCTGCAACAATGCAAACATGCAGATGTACTAAACCTTAATTTTTGCAGATAAGTACTAAATTAAATGTGTATCATCGACCTATTTAAAACAGCAATATCGCATATGCCAAGGCGCGGGTAAACTTCAAAAATAATTATGATAAAGATTTTCGCAAAACCGTAATAAACTAGGAAGAAGTTGGACATGGCATAGGAATTTACAATTTCAAGGAGGTACAAATCACCTCATACTCGTATTGTATGAGTATTAGGCTAAAATGAGTCTGATGGTACCACAAAGTGATGGCGCCGAATACGACCTTGGGAGCTTGGTTCATTTCACAATTATGTCATCCAGAGTTCATGTTTTAGCCGCAAGTAGATTCGAAGAAGATATGCTCATTTATTAACCAATATAACCGGGTGGTCACGAGGAAGAAATGAGTTAGTTCCGGTAAATATGTCCTCAACGTGTGCTTGAATGGCATAGGGTTGGCACATTCGCTGTAGACGTTCAAGTCGCTAGGATCGTCAGTATTAACGATTATGAGTATTAAAAACCGAAAAATTTGGTAATTGAAAAAAAAACTTATGTACACTTTGTTTGAAAAAAAACGCCCATCTATCATAAATCCATATATGCATCATATTCCGGTTCGCGTATTTACCGAAACAAGTCCGTGCGTGAGCCCTGTGCCGCCTGAGGGCCTACCGCGAAACGATATTCGTTGTCGTTCGTGTATCTCCGTCTCTGTCGCACTTGCTAGTTCGAGTGACAAAGAGGGAGATACACGAACGAAAACGAAAATCGTTTCGCGGTAGGCCCTCTGCATCGCAGCGGCACTACCAATAAAATCGAAACTCGCAATATGGGAGATATTCTCTCTGTCGCTTGAATATGCAAGCGCGACAGAGATAGAAATAGACGAACGAACGATTGAAGCCTGCGTATGTACTTAATTACTTAAAACTTGTTGTTACTTAAAACAAAAGTCCTACTTAAACCTATTTCGTCCGGCGTTCCATATTATGTTTCTTTTTAGGGTTCTTTTATTTTAAGTACAGATTTTTAATAAAATCAATAATTACAAGACTTGAAATCCTATTTAAACCTAACTCGTCCGACTCAATCTAATAGTTGTCTTAGGTAGATTACCATGTGCTCTATTTGTTTCTAATTTTTATTTTAAGTACAGCTTTTTATTTAAATGAATAATGACAGAAATTCAAATAAAAAAATAATTTATTCTAGTAAAGTAAAAGCATGGTAAAGAGATTCTATCTATTATAGTAATTACTTTTAATATAATAATTAACAAAATAATAATTAACTACGCTCCCTACTGGTGATCACGGAAGACCAGCGTCGGGTACTCTAGTAGCACCCGGCGTTATGCTGAGTGTTCACCTTTTTCAGTGTAAGTTAGTAATTAGTATATAGGTAGCTGATAAGTTCTTCCTTTGTTTCATTTTTTTTTGTAATTGTATTACTTACTGTGTTCCTGTATACTTATACTGAAATAAATTATCTTCTATTCTATTCTAATTGTTTTATAACACCTAGGTTTATACATAATCAATTTAATCCGTCTTGTGTAAAAAAAGAATACAAGTCATAAAATAACAATTTAACTTAAACTAGAAATACAGGCCCCCTCGAGTCGTCCCTGGCGCAAAGGTACCCATCACACTCGCCGCGTTTCCACGTTGAATGGCGACGGACAACCTTTGCACCAGGTACGACCCTACGCGGGTGTCTAGGTTTTGAAAAATTAACTAACCTATTTGCATTGCACGGGAACTGGATAAAAATCCTATCCTCGTCTTTGAGAGCAACCAAACCTCTCCTATGTATTAGTCTAAGTTTTAAAATGTCATGAATAAACTTATTTTCTTTCTTTCTTTCTTTCAAACAGTGCACAATGCACATCGCAGCGTGCACACGGCAGAGCGGTGAGCGTCGCACTGGGCTGCCCGGGCGGGGTCGCGCCCGCGAAATGACGCCCATCGGTGAGGTAGCCGACTTCGGTCGGAGGCGGTTCGTGTCCGTTCTGTATACTGTAATACTATTATACTATTTTGTGCCATTATTATCGCTAATTTTAGAAACGAGTTAAAAAATGTGAAGATCTCCTGTCTAATGTCAACTTTTTCGTCTGCCGTTATTGGTTAAGTTTCTCTTTTGGGAGTACGAAGTCCTAATAAAAAAAACATTTCCAAGCGGTTATTTGAATACTGATCTGTGGGCCGGTCTGGCGTAGGTACAGCTGCTGTGTTTCAATTTAGGGTTAATTTGCGTAGCTAGTATAAATGTTGACGCGTCGGGTAATATTTCAAAATTGTATCCCCCTTTTCCATCAGCCCTCTCCCGGGCTTAATTAAGTCAACAACGGCTTCCCATTTCTGCAATTCTTTTGCGGACGTGTTTTTGTTTGCCCCATTCACAATGCCGTTTACCTGCTGCGTGGAACTTAACTTAATGTTTAGCTAACAGTGAAATCTAATCTTTACACTTTTTTTATACTACTCATCAATCTCATCATCCTCCTTAGCTTTTTCCCGGTTGTACCCTAAATGAGTCCAGGGTCAGCTTTGGCACCTAATCCCAAGATTTGGTATAGGCACTAGTTTTACGAAAGCGACTGACATGTGATCTTCCAACCCAGGAGGAAAACTAGACCTTTTGTGCTGGGATTGGATCGCTTCTCGCAATGGTTTCCTTCAATGATATGTCGTGCATTTTTAGGGTTCCGTACCAAAAAGGTAAAAAACGACTCTGTCCGTCAGTCGGTCACAACGTTAAATATTTTAAGAACTACTTATGCTGTCCAATTGAAATTTAGAATAATTGTTAATGAGCGCACATATAAAATGAATTTTTTTAATATATATTTTTATTTCCTGTGAAAAATGAAGGATATGAGGTAACGAAAGAGGGTATGCTCCATGAAAGTTTGTACAGAACCCTCGGTACGCGAGTCAGACTCGTACATGATCGTTTTTTTTTGATTAACCTAGTGGTATGTGCTGGACTCGAACACTCAGACTCCCGATTAAAAGTCGTGTGACTTATATACTGCTCGGTTACTGTGGCGCTACATTTTTTACATTACTAATGAATTCAAATCAATTTCGATAAAGTGATCGACAGGTATCCTGTTTCCGGCCAAGCTTCTTTCTACGTTTTTTCGTCATAATCATACACTGTTATTTTTAAATCGTGATCAGGACCGAGTTTTTCTAATTCAATACTTGATGCCAAACACGATTAACTCGTAGTTTCCTAAACAAACGTTTTTCTGTATAAAACTGAATTAGGAATTACTCGTAAGTTTAACCCTTTTCCAGGCCGGCAGTTGGAAAATGAGAATCGAATGTCAGGTCTTATTTATTGACAGTATGTGGTCAATATAACGCCTCTGCCTGGAAAAGGGTTAAATAAAAATCATTGTCACCCTTGGTTGTTATGAAACTAAAACCTCCTTCAAAAATAAGTTTCATAAACCAACCTAAAACACTTGTTGTCAAATTATTAAATTAAGAGTAATAAACTGTCAATTATCACATACGTGACAAGTAAATGTTAGAGTTTATTGACATAAAGCATATCAAACTTCCCACTAGATCGCCGAAATTTGACTTAACTTCAAGAAATGTATGGTGACATTCAGTGGATATTAGTGTTAACATTATCGTTAATGAAATAAACAGTTATGTAATTGCATGAAACCTCATCCATTGTAATCTGTTTTGGCTGGTTATTAATATTTTTCGACTCCTGATCACGGATTAAAAATCACCGTGTATATGAATATGAAATCCTATCAAGAAATATCGTGTAAACATGTTTGAAGCAACTATTAATTCAACCTCACCTCTCACCTCCTTGTTGGTTACGGACAGCCTCAATAATTTATAACCTCATTACTGAGCTCGACGCTGATTTGTTTTTGAATGCATTAGGTTTTTAATCGACTTCAATAATAGAGAAGGTTTTATTTTCCATGTATGTATTTTTTATGTAGGTATGTTCACCGATTTCTCTGTCAATTGAGGAACGACTCTCAAAAAAAACATTTTTTTTATAGAGTAGGTATATTCCTGATTTGGTCCCATTGTCATCAAGTCAGGATCTGATGATGGGATCCCATGGAAATTGAGGGTAACTCTCAAATTGTATAGGCACGCGTGTAGTGATTTCTGTGTTTTCTATTATAACTCGTAAGTACACACACCCTCGGAGATCGCAATTTTGGTGAATTGGAACTGATGATGAAGACCACAGATGACTTATGGAACTCCTCAAGACATTCTTTTCCTCAATTCTGACATGATTCCGTTGAAAAGTAGCAACTAATGAACTGTCAATTCGGAGATTCTTGAGGAATTGTCAGAAGTCCTCAAACATTATCAGCCCACATATAGCGAATTGGGTATTTTTCTGGGTTTCTTTCTAATTTTCAACGCATTTGCGCTCGGAAAGCAGTTCATGTGGTAAATTGGAAAGGAAATGTGGAAATTTTCATGTACAGTCGAGTTCTCCAATATCTATACAGAAAACCTTTCAAAAATATCTATACACAGTTTTTTTATTGTTACTGACACAAGACCCATGTGTAGATATTTTTGAAAGGATGTCTGTATAGATATTGGAGAACTCGACTGTACCTAAGATGTGGCTTGGCGAAGTACTGAATTGCAGTCGGTTTAAACTTTATTTTTAAAGTAAATTATTCAATATAAAGACAACATTGTATTGTAATATATAGTACAAAGACTGTGAAAAAGGTGCTCACAGATATCTGAATCTGAACACGATTGTTGTCAATACGCTAAGATCTAAATGTTCAGATGTTTTTGAGCACCCTGAATGGTATCAGATATGTTTGATGGCAACTGTCGGTATGATAAGTTAACAAACTCAATGACTTATAAAAAGGATGATCTGGTCTTAGTAAAAGCGGAGACCGCAAGAAAGTTTGAAAACCTTTTTAAAGGACCTTTTAAAGTCATCGAGGATGATGGAGTAAATGTAAAATTAGATATAGATGGTAAGATCGATTTTGTCCATAAAAATAGGACTAAGCTTTTTGTTACTTAAATAATATATGTGTGGATAACTTGATGTTAAATCAAACTATATTTTGTGTTTAATAATAAGTATATTTCAAAAAAAAATATGTATACATTAAATTTTTTTTAAAAAAAGCACCCCCTAGGTGAGGTGTGTAGCATATACGTATAGTATATAGTATAAGCGAGTATGTATAGGTATAAGATTGAGACAGAGAGAGTGATGTCTAGTTCAGTTACATTACAATCGCTTACAAGTAAACTCGTCTTTCTATCCTGACCCCCTCCACACCTCAGGTACACTCAATCTTGCTAACTTTGAATAGGTTCGAGTATGGAGTACATTTTCCAAAAAAATCTTATAAACCTTCTGCCAATTAAAGGTATTTGTCGTTAAATATTATATTAAGGAACATGCAATCTACCCGAGCATTCAAAGTTACCAGGATTGATTATTAACCTCACATAGAAATTAGAATTGCAGAAAGCGTTACAAAATTTAATGATTTAGGTACTCCCATAGCTTCTGGCATTCTAAGTTGTATTCATATTTTTAATCAGGAGCAACAAAGTTTATGAAGAAATTATTTACTGGAACTTGGAATGTCTAAATAAAATATGAACGCAGTTGTTCTAATTAAAGGTACCACCCCAAACATTTGTGCTAAAATTAATCACTGCTCAAAACGTGGGTTAAAATTCCGCCTTACATATTAAAAACTAAAAGCTCAATTGAATGTTATTGAGAATACATCTAAGTCATAGTATGCCCTATATGTTACTGAAAATTCAAAGTTCTGGCTTAGGCCAGCACAAAATTACAGGATGTTGAAAATGGCCTGAATGGCTTCCAGAAAAGGATAGTATGGCCATGCCTCTTTGTTTTGCTCGACTAGGCGGAAATGATCCCGATAAAGAAATCAGTCCGTGAGAGGATTATGCTAATAAAGGATTCGCTGAGCCGTCGAGATCAGTTTCGACAAGACAAACATTGTCTCTGTTTTTCTCAGCTCAGCCGTAACAAGGTAACTTATTATGTTAAGAAAAACTTTCATAAAACATTTTAGATATTTTCTGCCCTATTTATGGTTGGGGACGGTAATGCTAATTGTGCTATTACGTGAAACAAGGACTTTCCATTGTTATAGATAAATTACTAAAAGTCGTAATTAATGTAATCTGAAAAGCTTTCTTGAACTTTTGCATTATTTTTAAACCGAAAGTTTTACGGGAAACCCGAAAGTGAAAATACACCATATTTGTATCAATTTACAAATGTATCGTGGTTTGTCAAGCATGTATGTAATATTTAACTTATATAACAAGTATTTGGTAATATTCAGTGGACCCAAAATAACGGATTGGATTAATCGATCAATGTCTTTCCCCAGCGAAGCTGCTGATTGTAGGGATACTTAGAGATACAGACCTCTGTTGACTATAAACTTGTTGTGTGTGTTAGTTGTGTGATAAACAGTGATCGGTTATTTGGATTCTCCCTCGCGGGATATCAAGTAGAAAAGTTAATATAGATACGACAGTTTCCCGCGATACCGAACAAACCGTACAAAAATAAAACAATTTAAATTATCTCTAAGGAATTTTTTACTCTTACATGGCAACCAGTTGAGACAAAAACTTCTATTCTTTTCCTAATCTCTACAGTTTATTTTAAGCAAAATATATTAAAACCTCCACAAAGTATTAGCTTATATATGTATCTGTCATGATGGAAAAAATACTTCAAAATCTTGACATTGACAATTAGTTATTTTCTCTGGATTTCAGTTCTAATTATTTGCTTCTAAGCATTGCATAAATAAATAGGTATTAGCTGAATAATTTATACTATAATATTAGGTCACATGTTATCGTATAAGTGCAAATACATAGATCTTATAGCTCAAAGGCGATCCAATAAATAAGTATCCACGTTAAGTTCGCACACTATGATTTATGGTTCAATTTTCGTTTTATCGACTTGTTTCTGAGATTATCTTTTACGACAACTGTGGCTTACTCTAATTGAACTTTTGATTCGCGTATGATTCTTTCTAACAATCTAAAGCCCGGATTCCCGGGGCATATCCATACTAACATAATGATTGAGGTTATTCACCCCATGTCGAATCCAAAAAACCGATCACTGGTGATAAAGCAGTGATAGATAAACATAGTGATAGATAAAAATGCCCTTACATCCAATATTTGACAGCTGTCATCGCAGTACAATTTATGTCATTGTTGACGTTTATTGTACCGGAATGACGGCTGTCAAATATCGGCTGTTAAAAAAATCTAATTATACCTAATTGTGTTGGAGTATAACGCTGGCCATCTATGAAGACTAGACTCTTTGTATTTTGCTCTTTGTATTCTGTCAGCGCTATCTCTGTCAATTGTTTTGAACACGTTATATTATAATATTTACATTATTCCCACTGCGCCTGTGTTGCTTATTTCTTAAAACTCTAATAAATTCTCGTGTGGTGTCCGAGCCACCCAGCTTTAAGCCGGAAACGGTCATATCTATCAACATTACGGAGGCAGAGGACATGTATCAACTATTAATTGTTCTTTATTCAAGTATTATTTTAGAGGATTAATCATGAAATAATCGTGTTACATTACCGCATTTCTTTCAATTAACAGTTTCGATGAAATGGCAGCTAAGTTAACCCATGTGATTTTGCGTAGCAATAGTTACCTAAATGTCTAGCGCCAGCTTTATAACGAGGCTCTATTATTTACAAGCCCTAAATTAAGGTCGGAGCGGCATTCTATCTTGAAGTTGTTTGTTAAGATTATTTAAATGCTAAATTATATTTTCAAAATGATTTATTCCTGAAATACAATATTGATAAATTCCGAGGCAGTTAATCAAGTCCAAGAATTCGTTTTGCAGGATTTAACATTGTTCGATCAGCGTTTTAATGCTATGCGGAAAAAATATGTTTAATTAATAATTTTAACATTTTTTTAACACTAAAGATACCTGGAGATTGTCGTTAATGTTTACTATTTATCAAGTAATGATTAAAAGAGGATCATACATAATACTGGTGTAGACTCAAAATTTATTATTACTTCAAAAGAATAAAAATATGCCTAATGACGAAAATCCCATTCAATTATCTGAAAAAAATACGAAGCTATAAACCTTTTTAAGGTTGCTTGTTAGAGGGAGAAAACGCTCGGGGATCGTGACGTCACGACCATCGAGCGTCATAGTAAATGGCAATCGTTTCATAGGAAGGTGCGTTTTGCGGAAAAAGGACAGAATATACTCTTAAAACTTTGGACACTTATGACTTAGTAATTATTTAACTTCTTGCATTGATTTTTCCTTCATTTGACTACATTTTTAATCCTTTTTCGAGAAAACACAACATTATTGATTATTTTATTTAGTGTCTACTCCCCTATTATAATAAGGGTAAAAAAGTGTAGAGAACAATTTAGATTAATGTTTCATTTCACCCCACTGCACTTGTCTTGTCCTACAAAGATTTCTATGCTAATGAGTATCTGCTGCGGAAACTGTAAAGGTTAATGGGTAAACTTTTGTGTATGGCCGGGGAGGCAATTGAGGCTATTGTGACGGCTTACGGTTAATGCAATTATCCGAGGTGACGTAGCGAAGCCTCGTAGCGCGTAGCCCGTAGGCCTACTACGCCCGTCGCGCCAAATCACGTAAAACGTATGCGGCTAAAACTTAAAGCTGCGACGGCCGCTATGTATGCTGCGTTACCCGGCCATATTTGCCCAAATATTTGTGTTTTTCACTCACTCACTTGGTTTGGTATTTCAACAAATTATTATTTTGACGCGTTAGCTAGATGTGCGTGGAACCAAGCGCACGGAACACATTGAAAAAATATAGTATAATGTTGCGACTAATATTATATGTAGTCATTATCATTAGCAAGTGCACAGAAATATCATCATCACAATTTAACAACGAACAAAAATGTGGTCTTATAGTATAATTATGTTTTACCACTATAATACCATCTCTTTTCTCGTGACATTGAGCCAACTTTTACTTATTGCCAACGACCAAAGTCGATAATTTTACGTAATAATAAGACAGATGATAATTCATATCAAGAAAGTTTGGCACATCTATTTTGAATCAGAAATTACATTACCAACGCAGAGTTGCGACTTTTAAAATTTAATTAATTAAATAAATTAGGTTGTGTTTAGAGGATTATGCTGTTCGCCGGCATTTGCATCGGTGTCGGGAACTAATCCATCCGCTTCCGACCGCTCTAGGGCCTTTATCACACCATGCATGACATTCATTTGATTCGCGATTCGAAAATGCAATGAGTTTACTACGCAAAGCATGATACGTAAATCAATAAACGAATAATTAAGTTCTTTGAATAATTAAGCAATTTTGTGTGACGTCATTTCACAGACAACAGATATAATAATTGGCTACTTGAAAGGATCGTAGCTTACTATTTTTTAACTCCCGACGTTAAAAGAGGGGTGTGTCTGTGTCTGTCTGTGGCATCGTAGTCTCTAAACGAATGGACCGATTGTAATGCGTTTTTTTTGTTCGAAAGCTGACGTGATTGAGATGGTTCTTAGCTAGCCGCTTTTGAGATATTGAAATTTGAGATGAAAATGTCGCGGGTTTTTCAACTTTTCTATGTTTTAATTATTCAAGGCAAGTATTTGGGTTATATTTTCACGGTTATTTGGAGTTTTATAAAGTACGACTTTGTTTTATAATATGTATAGATAGATTAGTTAGGTACTTCATAAAAAAGTCAATTACCGAAACTAACTATTCAAAAAATAAAGATTTTGTATAGCCTATATAGAAACGTAGTAAACAATAAACACAAACGTAACACAGTCACCTGGTAAATACGTCGGTTGCATCGATCCATTGCTAAGCCATCATATCTGACGAGCATATAAATTGGATCACACTGCATTACGTCACATTAGAGATGTTCAATGACTCGTTTGTTCAGAGTGATTGAACGTACGATTTAAGCACTGATATAAGGATTCGATATAGGTACACGACACCTACACGAGTGTAACCTAATTCCAAGTGGCAGGTGTGAACGAACCTTTACCTTTCGTGGAATCCCTTCGTCTCTCCCGGACACATATCTTAATGTTATCCTTTCATCCCGTTTTGCTCTGTTCAGAGAAATTCACTCTTGTGTTTGTTTGTGTATTATTGAACGAAACCACACTGTTAGTCAAATGTAAATGTAGTTTAAAAAAAACACAATAACAGGTAGTAAACAAAAAAAAGCAAAGGTAGAATGTTACTTTATAGAAAAACATTACACACACACACACACCACACCACAAAACTTGAAATGAAGAATTTCTACTTTTTGGATACACTAAACTTATTCAATTTAATAATCAAAATGATGATGTTACATTTAGCTAACCTAACTTGTGACACTCAGGTGTAAGTGCAGATTACTCTACTCCTACTACTCCCAGAAATATTTATATAGGTATGGATCGCAAAAATAACATAGCTAAATCAAAGTCACGATTACCTATAATCTCTGTTGTAGCAGACAGTAGCTTATTAAAGTCGTAGAAGTTGAGTAGGTTTGTATCTAATCGTACATACGTGACTATGACGTAATAAGTTAAAGGCAGCGAAATATGTAATCCATGCAGTAGGTGGTTTGACCTCGAGGAAAAGTGATTGTTCTCAAAGTAATATACCATGTAAAGAATGAGCGAAGACCTTGCCTCGCGCTACCCGCGGCGTCGACGCTATTAAATATGTAGAGAGTCGTGGAACTGATTTCAACTGTCATGATGTCATAGGGTAAAAAATCGCTAATATTTTGTACTTTGCACGGAAACTTATTTCAAGGCAATACATACGTGGTGAATGAGTTGTCTGCAAATATTATGCGCAACATTAGGTAGGTACTTTGCGTGTAATGTATTTCTTTCGTTTTCGGTAAATATGAATATGCTAATAAACACAAAAGTTGATATTTACGCACTACCATGTCCTTAATTCCGTTTACTTAAATTTGTAAACGACATTAAACTGATAGAATCTTATAATATTAAATAATAAAACGTCACCTAAAAGTTAAAAGTAGCCTAAACTATCTAATGGCTGCGATGGTACGATGATATTTATAATGATCAGAAATAACAAAAAATATGTAAACATACTGAGAATTCGGTGAATGGAAATTAATGGAAGAACACGATATATAACCTACGTAACTATATACGTAACTATGTAGGTACCTATATGTGAAAGGTTGTAAAATAAGAAAAAACTTGAAGATGGACTTTTTAAAATGACATAATCCAAGCTACTTTTTAATTTATCTATAAATTAGAACAGTAGTTAAGAACACACATCGGCACACAAACCTATTCAAGGGTTTGCCTAGATGGGCATTGTAACTATATCATGTATTTCTTTCTTTTGTCTTAATGAATAAATAAATAAATAATCGATCGTAAAAGGATTTGTTTGAGGCATTTTTTTTAAACAATAGACGTAAGCATGTCGTGAAATAAGCACAAATTGGCCTGCTTGTGCAAGTCATGTTATAAGGTGAGCTATATGTAGTACTACCAAATAGAAAGGTCGTGACCGTTGCTAACATAAATACGACATTGCGTGTTTTGTTAAAAGCACTAAATACCTTTCCATAGTTATAGTCGTACTGTTGTGGGAATTACCCTTAGTGACCACTACACTAATTATACATACCTTCATGCCACCACAATAATAATAAATGTGTAATAAGTAATCATAATCTTATACATGACAATGTATAGTTTGGTAGAAAAAAAATGCCCTAGATGGCTGAGATTGACTTCTGAAGAATACTTTTGTTTTGCGTACTATCTTGTAAGTAGCGCTGTAACGGAAACTACGGTTCTTAGAACATTATCGTGACTTAAAATTAACAGTGTTTTTTTTTTTAAGAAAGTATTGAAACAAAAGTTTAATTGTTCATAGTGCATAGCTAAAGGATTCAGGATACTTACTAATCATTACCAGGGTAACAGTTTTCGTGACGCTGGCTTTTGATTTCTTTCTCATAACGACATTAAATATAGGTAGTGCTTCCCTCCATGACGAGAAGAAAGTTTCGAAACTCAAGGAAAATTACCTTTAAGCATTGCCCGGCCACAAAAGCTCTTCATTTTATTTGAACTGTAACAAGAAACGAGCCAATCACATTTTTTTAATGAGGTAATTACGCCACTGCTTTTCAAGTATGCAAATTAAAACAGAGCTAACAAAGCAATTACATTTTTGAGACGATTTACACAAGCCGTTGAATATTTGACGCAAATTATATTTAAATTATGATATTTGATTCATTTTACAGAGCCGGAGTCCGAAAGAACCTTTGTGGTTTTATAAACTCGCACCGAGCCTAACGTGTCATAACGAGCATGCTCAAACCGATTTCAAGTCAATATCTTTAGTCAAATAGGATATGTAACTACTCGCATCTAAATTTAGCAGAAAGCTATATTACCAAAAGGGCAACGCAAGCATACTACTTAAATCATCGCTGTCATTAGGAGATATACACTGCACTTTACTTTAATGCTGTCAAGAACTGATCATTGCGTAGAGTTCGCTAAAAAAATATCATGCTATCGGAGACGCGTAGCGCTTTCGAAATGGTTGGCAGTGAATGAGATATTGGAGAGAAGTAGTAGGCAGTGTGAGACGGCCTAAGCCGGGGATGGCACCTACTTAATGAAAGAGAAATACCTTTATAGGATAATAGTTTTTCATCACACTTGCTCGTAAAGGGCTTCATAACGCGCAGGCATACAGAGCTGCAATAACCTTTATTACGCCCATGAGCGTAGTGGTTTTTTTCTTAAATTGTATCTGTCACTCTTACGTCAGTTATAAAGCAAGGAGGTTTTAACTCAAACACAATGTTTGAAAACGTATTTATCAATTTATTGTAACGTAAAAACACTAATAAAATATGATTAACACAATGATTTAAAGATTTAATGTTAAAACCTTCTTATTATTAGATAGATCCTCCTTAGTTTTTGGTAGATTTTCTATAATTTAAATATGTGTCACTAATTTATATGTCATTACAATACAAACATTGTTTACTGAATTTTGTGGTTTTAATATTGGTTATGGGCGAATAAAGCCATAAATTCAGTGGATCGTATTGCAATTTGTATCTACTATTGTATTACAATTATTTTAATATATTAGTAAAATATAATTTTACATAATGGTTGAAAATGGTTCCACGGAAAATATTACGCTAAACAATCGCATTGTATGTACCGGTTCTAATATGTCCATCGGTAAATTAGAAGAAGTAAATAACTATGCCACGTGGAAATTTCAAATGAAGTTGTTATTAATAGACAATGGCTTATGGGAATTTGCTATCGGGTCAGGTGACGCGAGTACGAATTCCACCAAAGATCAAAAAGCTTATGCAAAGATTTGTTGGAATATACAACCCATTTGCTACCCACTCGTCAAAAATGCGATGACAGCTTTTGAAGCTTGGAAAAATTTAAAATCTGCATGAGAATAAAGTATGAAGAATATGATTGCATGGATCATTATCTTGGAAAATATATTATTTCGGTAACCCAGGAACTGGCAGACATTGGCTGCAACATTGATGACGAAGAGTTGGCAGAATTAATGTTAATTGGCTTGCCATCGGAATTTGATCCTCTCATAATGGCAATGGAGGCCTCGAATGCAAAATTGGGATCTGATTTTGTTAAATGCCAATTAATCCAAAGTGAATTCAAGAAACAGTCATCAAGTTCAAATTTGGGACCATCTGAAAATATTCTTATTGCAAAAAACAAATTTGTTCCCATCTGTCACAACTGTCATGCCAAAGGACATATTAAGCCTAAATGTCCTAAGTTGAAGAAGAATTTAAAGAAGACTTCGAATAACGATTCAACTCAAGATGCTGCATCATCAAAAAAGGGAATTAATGCTTCTTTATTTTCATCTGAGACTGCTTTAGTTAGTACTGTTTGTGATACTAATAGTTGGATTTTAGATTCGGGATGCACTAGTCATATGACTAATCGTAAGGATTGGTTGTTAAATTACTCTTCTGGCGCTAAAACCCAGATTACTACTGCCAACAGTGATACGATGTATAGCGAAGGCGTAGGCAATGTCAATGTGACGTTGCACAATAGTGATGTTCAAGTTATTACTGATGCTTTGTATGTGCCAAAAGTAGCAGCGAATCTTTTGTCTGTAAGCAAAGTAGCAGCAAAAGATTATGTCTTAATATTTGATATTAACAAATGTAATGTTTACAGGAGGGATAATGTGTCCGTTATTGGTTCCAGTGAGCTGCAAGCTACTAATGTGGGCGGTATATACAGGATTGATCGGAGAGAGGAATGTTATTCAACTATATTAAACGACCATAAGGTTAAGAAGTTCACCGAAGGTAAAGCTTTTGTATCCAATTCTAGTTCATTGGAGCTATGGCATCGTCACCTAGGACACTTAAGTTTTAAAGGTATTTTAAACCTTCGCGATTCTTTAGCCCACGGTATCAATTTTCCAAATGGAAGCTTGAATACATGCCCTCCCTGCATTGAAGGAAAACAAAAGAGTAAATCTTTTCCCCGTGGCCAAGCTCATAGAAGCGTGACAAAATTGGATTTAATCCATACTGATATATGTGGACCTATGTCTGTTAATAGTTGGAGTGGTAGTCGTTATTTTATCACTTTCCCTGATGATTTTACGCGAAAATCGTTCATTTATTTTCTGGATCGCAAAGATCAAACTACTGTTTTGAATACGTTTATTGAATTCAAAACCGTTGTTGAAAATCAAACCGATCTAAAGATTAAGCGTGTTAGAAGTGATAACGGCACAGAATATTGTAACAAAAGTTTTGTGAATTATTTAAAGCAATGCGGTATCATCCATGAAACGACTGTTCCATACACACCTCAGCAAAATGGCGTCTCAGAACATCTAAACAGAACTTTAATGGAAAAGGCTAGAGCAATGTTACAAGACGCTAGTTTAGGAAAAAAATATTGGGTTGAAGCAGTCAACACTGCTTGCTATTTAAAAAAATCGTAGTCCAACCGCAGCTTTAAATGAAGCTACTCCTGAGGAACTGTGGACTGCTTCTAAAATCAATCTCAGTCACCTAAGAGCCTTTATTTGTACAGCATATGCCCTCACTCCACAATGTCATCGTACAAAGCTCGATCCTAAATCAAAACCCTACATAATGTTAGGATATTGTGATCACACCAAACAGACTTGGTGATCCAGCTGATGGCAGCAAAATGATAAAAGCTCGTTCGGTAGAGATTATAGAAACTGTAACAGGTATTAATTTTAAATCGAATGATTCAAAAGACAATTCAAATGATTCAATAAATACTGTCGAACTTTCGGTGTCTAATTTGGAAACCACTCCGCCAAATGTTATTGAATCTGATGTTGACGAATACGCTACACCAGATGCTTTATCTATCCAATCTGAAATTCAGGAATGCACTGTTAGCCAACCTGTTGTTCATGAAATGATAACTTTTGATGAACAAGGTGCTCCTGGTTCATCATTGAATGATATTGATGATACGGAAATCATAGAGCCTATGCATATGAGCCTTGAGTCTGACTCAGAGGCAGCTGCATTTTCTAGACCTGTACGTATGCGCTGTCCTCCTATTCGGTTTAATGATTATGATATGAACTATTTCTCTGAAGTAGGCTTAATGGGAAGAAGTGAACCTCGTACTTACAATGAAGCTATAAAGTCTGAGAAAAATAAAGAATGGTTAGAGGCCATGCAGGAGGAATATAATTCGCTCATCTCACATGGAGTCTGGAAACTTGTAGATCGTCCTAAAGATAGTAACGTAATAAAATGTAAATGGGTCTTCAAAGAAAAAGTTGATCCAAGTGGTAACTTTGAAAAATTCAAAGCCCGTTTAGTTGCAAAGGGCTTTACCCAACAATACGGTATCGACTTTGAAGAAACCTTTGCACCCAAGACATTCTACCTTACGTTTAATTTTTGCTATAGGTGTCGAAAATGACATGGACATTGAACATGTTGATGTCAATACAGCTTTTCTTAATGGCGACCTCAATGAACGCATTTTTATGGAGCAACCCACTGGCTTTGCTATTGAGGGGCAGAACAAAGTCTGTTTACTAAAGAAGAGCTTATATGGACTTAAACAAGCCAGCAGAGTCTGGAATGAAAAGGTTCAAAAGGTTTTAGTTACCAATGGTTTCACACAACTAAAAACTGAGAAATGTGTTTATTTAAAAAACAAGGTTATTATAGCCTTATATGTAGATGATTTTTTCATATTCAGTTCTAATGAACGTGAAAAGAAATTGCTTTACAAATTGCTCAGTTCCAACTTCAATATCAAAATACTCGGACCTGTGAAACAAGCCTTAGGCATGAAGGTAGAGAGGAACCGAGAGCAGGGAACATTAAAGTTATGCCAATCTACACTCAAAACATTTTCATTAGGTTTGGTATGAATGATTGTCATCCTTAGTTTTTGGTAGATTTTCTATAATTTAAATATGTGTCACTAATTTATATGTCATTACAATACAAACATTGTTTACTGAATTTTGTGGTTTTAATATTTAAAAACTTAAATGTAGCAATTTAGTGTCTTTGCTCTAAGCGCCTCACGTCAAATTCAATAAAATGGACGACTGACATTTTGTAGTTTTTATTACGATTTGTACTGTTTGGCTGGCACGAGGTTGTAATGGTTTTTCAATCAATCAATCAATCAAATCGTTTATTCGTAAAACATAGGTACATACAGAGGTGTTATGAACATAGAATACAAATAGTCATAACATATGACACAAAAAATGAGAATATATCATTATCATTATTACATTACCTATATAAAATGTTTATTACACAAAACAAGTACAAAAATCCAATTTACAACAATTACTACTAATAAAACTAAACTTAAAACTAAGTATCAAACAACCCGCCCCGCGTCTAAATATATTAAACAAAATTATTAAATAATCATGTTAATCATGCACGATGCATGATATGCTTAAATATGTCAAATTACGCAAAATAAATAAAATAATAAAAATTAAGATTTTCAAAATGTATACCTATGCTGTTATCTTTTAAATATTCTTGTATGGAATAGTATGCTTTTTCCGCCAAAAAATTGAATAGGCTTTTTTAAATTCTTATTGTCTATATCGAAGATCGATCTTGGTAACTTATTGTAAACTCTAGGCGCCATACCAAATACACTTTTTGACAGTAGGGCAGTTTTAATTGATCTGTTGTCTATTTTTACCATCTTTACAGTAGGTAAACTCCTAATAACGTTTTTTTCCGATTGTATCCTAAAGGAGCCAGGAATAGTAACAGAACATAACACCTTGAACAGACACTTCTTTAATTTGGGGATCACAGACAGCCCCATGTGCAGAGCATGCATAGAGGCAGAAGAAACGAGCAAACATATTGTACTGGACTGCAAGCAGGTAGAAGTATACGGGAAAAACACTTAGGGTCTCCAGGCAGTACGCAACACTCTTCTTATAGGAGCTTTGGTGGTTAGAGTAGCACTACACCCCCCCCCCCCCCCCCCTTTTTCACGCAAAATAGGCACACTGGATGTCGACTTGCGCAAAATGCCCAGTAAAAACTAACTAACTAAGGAGCCCGGGTTCCGCTTTGGCATCTTATTATCCCAAGATCTGGCGTAGGCACTTGTACCAGGCATCCGTACAGTAGTTATATGTATATGAAATAATTTAATTATTATTTACAAACTATGTTCAGAGTAAAGAACCAAATGAACACGAGCTACTGAAGGATCTAAGAAAATATAAGAGTAGATCCCGATCTTGCCATCAATAACAAGTTGTTTCTAAAATGTTATAGCGTGCGGCGGATTAAATATAAATGAAGAATAACGGACGGCCTGACTGATCTATGAAAGGTTAATGCGGTGCTTTGGGTGCGGATACAGTAGCGCGGGCATATAATTTAAATGTTATACATGGACTAACCGTTCGTTGTATATGTACAGCATTGACGGAATTGTGTTAATTATGTACCTATATGTTAGTCATAAACTATGCACCTGCAGCAATGTTAATATAGTCTGAAACTGACTAAGTATGAGGATGTGACTTTAGCACATGCCAGTGACTCGTGCTCTGTTGAGATACCTACAAATATTGTAATGTGTTGTTATGTCCGATATAATATGTGCCTATCTGTATGGGAATTAATTTTTCAGTTCTCATGCTTGCAAAGTTCGCCTTTGTGCTGGATGTAAGCTGCGAAAAATGCCAGTTTTATGCTCTAATGCAAAAATATTTTTTTAAGACCATGATAATCGGGCCTCCAGCCACACGCACAATAAACCTTCGTAAAATAAACTTGATATTTTATTTGACATGCTTTAATCAATTTCACTTCCGTATTTTCTATTACTAAATTAATAAAACCAGGTAAAATAGAAGTGAATTATGATTTAAAAACGTACCAAAATATTAAATGACTTAGTAAAGTATCAAATACCTAAGTCCAATATCATGAGTCGACATTTAAACATAGAAACTTTAAAAACTTAAGTGGCGGGAAGTGCATTATTTTATTCAATTTTGCAAATATTTCTTATTTTCTCGTATATAACTCGGGCATAAAAGAGCCTTTTTAACCATTACTTAACTATCCAGCCGAGCCACCGGCGAGGGTCAAATAATAAGCGTCTCTGGTAAAATGTATGCACTTGTTGTACAATCTACTATTATTTTCACGTGATTTATATTGATATTTTTGTGATTTTTTTGTGTTTTCAAAAAGTTACTTACCAATATATATAATATAATAAGGTATATCATTCCAGAAGAGTATTTTTTATGCACGTAAACATACTTTGAAGAAAGAAAGTTAAAACCACCTGGAAATTATTGCTCACAAGCATAATAATCTACCGTTTAATTTTTTGCTCCTGTTACAGGGCCCACCCTGTATAATTAAAGAAAGAAAAGAAAAGAAGACATTTATTCACTACACAAAAGACACACAGAGACAAAGGAGTAGACATTCAATACAATTGACACATATTGTGTGTCTTCGCGGCAGTGAAACGGTCGCTGTCTCAGCATTGTGCCGAGGTGTCAGACAGACACCTGCAGCGCTGGTTTTCAGACAGCACCGCAAGTGACCCACGGAACGCAACGCAACACAGCATTGGATATTTTGCTTTGTTAACTCCAGTATAACAAAACAATCGCGTATAGGCATCGCTTAATAGTACCAACTGAAGTAGCGCTGAAAGGTTTAGCGTAAAATTACTTCTACTTATATAAATACGAAATGGGAAAACGGTTGAATGACGGAAACTGTTGGAAAGTGTATGTGTGAGAAATACGACAGCTGTATTGAAATTGATAGTTTATGTTTATTTTATCCCGCCCACTTTGATGAATTTCAACCCATTATTACCTTCCGTGTAGTTAATAATGTGCAAAGTAAGACAATTACTATTAACTACATTAGTAATTTTAACCTCAATGATGATACCAGTATAAAACTCTCATTTCAGGGCCCTAGACAACCCTCCCTCGAGACACTGTGATGAGAGTTACTGGAGTCGTTGATGCGGCCTGGGGGAAATACAAAATATCCTTTGCTTTTATGCTGTTACTGTTACCTGCCCTTTTATTGTTTCTGGGATGCTGATGAATTACATTAGCGCTAATTCTAGAGTAGTAGGTACATACATAGGTGGGGCGTAGTGTTCGTATATTGAAGGAAACAGAAATATGTTATTCCTTTTATTATAACACGCAGCGCATGTAAGTGGATTGCAAAAAAATTGTACATAGTTAAGCGCTTTAATCTAATCTATGCTTTAATTTTTTACAGTTTCGTGACGGCGTGACGTCATCCACTCATTTACCTTTTTTTGAATTTGAATTTGTCGATTACACATATTGTAGTACACGAAGTCAACAGATTGTCGTTAACAAAACATAACTTCGTCTCCACATTGTTCTGTGTTCGTCTCATATTTATAGGTAGCGGACATAAACTTCCCATCGTAAACGGAGCTAAAATATTTTAAATTTAAAACAACTCTGCTGACTCGCGCGATGTGGATTCACTTCGTAACGAGAGAATGTTAAACTTTAGTTGCATATTAAAATGTTTGCTTTACATTGCACTCGTTTCTCGCCGAGTTAATTAACGAGCTTGGGTAGCCTGCAAATATTTACATGCCAATACAGCTTGGATTTTCTGACTTGTTTGACTGTTCGAGCTTAAAACACCTCAATTGTCGACGTATATATATTTACACCAATATAACGCTGTTCTAATATCCAGACAGTGGCAGATCCAGGATTTTAGTAAGTGGGCCTTCATATAATAAGGAAGGTTGTCTGGAAGAGACCGTACTTTAGCGATAAGACCGCCTGTTGTCTACCATTCTTTCCCAGTTGTCCAGGGGTAACAAAAAGGCGGGAACAAATGGGAATAGCCCCTGCATTTCTCAACCGGTTCTCGTGTAATTTTGTGAACAGCTGGTCGATCACGTAACGCATTGTACGCTCGTCAGGTAGATCTAGATGACACTTTTTGTTCAATTCAGTTTTTCGAAATAAAATAAAAAGTTCTACAGCTCACAGATCCACTAGTTTATATCTAGGTTAAGCTTTGGTTGGTTTGGTTAAGGTTGCTTTCTTGGTGAGCAATAAAGAGTAAGTATTTGTATTCTATTATACAATACAAATACTATAGATATAACACGAGTGCATGTTTACTTTCGTTAATAATGATATGCTGTAACAAATCCAGACGGTATCGCGCACGACAGGCGGCTCAGTGCGGTAATCCCCGCTCATGTTGGAGCACTAAGTCACGGGGTAACCATGGGTAACCATACAGCCGACGTAGTATTTATTATCCCCCGTATTTTCAAATTACTTGTAAATATGTATGTTCCCTTCAGGATCGGTCATTGTGGCACTTTTTGGGAGGCGGCCTATGTTCAGCAGTGGACGTCGTTCGGTTGATATGAAGATGATGTTTCTTTCTAGTTATCGATCAGACAATTTGCTTGAGGTGTTTTAAAATATGTCCACTCAATCAATATAATTTATTTAAAGATACGTACAGAGTGGCCATGTGCAATAAATATTTATATAGCACAAGCCTTAGCTAATTTTGAATACATCTCATTTGCCACTAGTCATAAATTCAGCATAAAACCTGTTTATCCGTAAAACAAGTAAAGAAAAAAAATAGTAGTTTATGTGACTACATAATGAGAGGCCTTCATCTCGCTGACGCTCGTTTCATAATAGGATCACACGAGTGTTTTAAGGCCTAATTATATACAGTTGCATAAACTAATTTATCTACACACTCATAATAAATCCTCAATGATGTGTTCGGGAACCATTAGAATAACCGCCATTGCACCGCCATGGCCGACTAGATTTCAAATCGTAACCAACTAGATGTCCATAACAAGATCTAGTTGGTCATGATTTGATCTGACCTCTTGGGCCACGCTTCGAAATTTGAAAGTAATTACTTTAGCACTATCGATATCTTAATGAAAATACGTACAAAATTACCTACGGCCAGCAGAGACAAGTAATTAATTTTTATAAATCTTATCGATATAATGCTGATCATTACTGCCATTTTATGAACGCATTTTAGCGGGTTTATAGTATGTGTGTAGATAAATGTGAATTTTGACACAATTTCAATCCAGAATGTTTGAAATACTAGAGGGGTAATCACATAACGTTTTGAACGCGCGTTAGGTAGAACCAACTGTCCCCCTCGAGGGTGCCCGCCTTGCCGGGGCGGGGGGGCTTAGTAACCGTGGACTGCAACCCACGGCGAAGCTAAGAGGCACCCAGGGCCGGCCTGTGTGGGGCCTGCTGGCTGGCCCGAGGAGGGCGCTCCTAACGGGCTTGTGCATTGCCCGCTTAGGATGCGTTGAGCAGGCAGCCGCGGAAGCGGCACTGGTGGGGCCGCAGAGGAAGAGGAATGTCGGTATTACGGTGCGCCGCTTTCCCTATCCTCTGCGGCCGAGGCGTGGTCGGTGGCGGAACCACAGACCTGATCCGCCACCGGGTGCTGGAATTTCCCGCACCCATGATCTCCTTGTAGCGGACTCAGGGGGGTCCGCTACTGAACAGGTGGAGATCGAGGAGGCAGGCGCGCCAAAACATCTGGCGTGCCTCTCGTGGATGGCCTTCGGGCATCCGCGAGGGAGCCGCTTGTGGGTGGCTGCCGCCGGCGGGGTCGCGGATGTGTGCGCAAGCGTTCCCGTGACCTCGCCACATGGCGGCGAGGCGGCAAGTGGGGCGATTTTTAGTGGGTATACCGTGAGTCTCATCAGCTTATACGGGAGTCCCACATAACCACTCGGGTCACCCCCTGCACCCGGGTGGTATGCGTAACGCATTTTCCCCCCCTAACCAAAAAAAAAAAAAAAGGTAGAACCAACTGTAATTTTTCAATATAATAATAAAAACCGGACAAGTGCGAGTTCAACTCGCGTGGTAAGGGTTCCGTATATAATCTAAATTTCATAAGTGTTTTTGAATACTCAAACTTCTTATAGGTTTTCCTGTAATCTTTAGGCAAGGAACTATTTTCCATATTTTTTTCAGAATTTTAATCCCAGTAGTTTCGGAGATAAGGGGGAGGAATGGTCAATTTTCGTATTTTTTCCTAAATTACTTCAAATCTGTTTATGTTAAAATTATAAAAAAAATATATCTGACATGCTTACAACAACCCCTTTCATTTGATAAGTCACACAATATAGTTTGCAAAACTTTTTTTTTTAATTTTCCAGTTTATCCCCCAAAAGTGGCCCCCTTGTTCAGAATTCATTAATTTACTTTACGCGTCCATCTTTGGATCACCAATTTACATATGTGTACCAAATTTCAACTCAATCGGTCTAGTAGTTTCGGAGCAAATCGGCTGTGACAGACAGACAACCGAGTGATCCTATAAGGGTTCCGTTTTTTCCTTTTGAGGTATCGGAACCCTAAAAATTGACGTTTAGATCTACCTGACGCGCGTACAATGCGTTACGTGATCGACCAACTGGTTTAATTTTTAAGATTGTAATATTTAATTGGCCGTAGACTTTTCTCGCATTCGACGTTAACGCCAGATAATGTTTCAAATGAATGTTTCGTCGAAACTTGCTGTGCTGCTGCCAAACTTTTGTATTTTAAATGTCTAAAGCGAAAGTAAAAATTGTAATAAACTGTCATAACGTTTTAATAATGATAACTGAAAAACGTTGACAATTTAATTAAATGATTATCAGCTGGGTATATGCACGTTGGATGTCGATTTGCGGAAAATCATCATCATCATCATAGCAGCCAAAAGATGTCCACTGCTGGATATAGGCCTCCCCCAAAGAGTGCCAAAGTGATCGGTCCTGCGTCACCCGCATCCAGCGGACTCCCGCGACGTTTACCAGGGGCCCATTGCATAACAATTTACAACTTATAATACAAGCGGAAGTCTCTTTCTAATGCGAGGAGTTGAAAAGAGGTTTCCGCCTGTAATATAAGTTGTAAATTGTTATGCAATGGGCCCCTGGACGTCAGTCCACCTTGTGGGGGGCCTACCCACGCCGCGCCTTCCGGTACATGGTCACCAACTCACCACTCGTTGCGGAAAATGCCCAGTTAAAACTAACTAATCAGCTGGGTAAAATTATTACGAATATGAACGTCATGATATACGTATAGGATTTTGTACCCAACTAGTGGGGGCTAATGAATTCATAAGTCACAACACAAAGCTCTACATATATCAGCTGTAAATTCGAACGTACACATACATTCGTGTTAACTACACCAGAGTACCTAGCTAATGTGATCCATAATTCAGTGCGGTAACGCCACTATTGTACATTAAGCCACTATGCAGAATATTTATTGTTGCAATTTTTAATTGTTACAAATGGGTTACAATATTGTCGAAGAACTCGAAATAAAGTCCCTATTCATAAACGTCTATCATACCTATTCTCACTAAAATGTCGTTTATCTTCATCCATCATTTTGCTATCTGTGTTTGTAAGAAAGGAAAAAAATAGTTAAAATATTTTAAGTTTTATATAACATATTTTACGCTTTAAAACGTAATGAAAACGGGTCACTCACGTATTTAAGGTCGAATATCGTTCGACATGTTTCGAACCGATTCGCGGTTCCTAGTCATGAGCATTCATTATATTTTAATATGACTGATTCTCACGGGAGTTTTCTATATAAAGTATTGTACGTTGTTTGATATTAATTGAATTAATAATATTCACACCTTACTCACCTCAAACAACTAAGTTTAATCTTATTTTAATTTAGGGATTATGTAGTCAGTCAGACAACAGTTTATGCGCATGTGATGTACTTAGTTGATATATGAAAATATTGAGGTAGTTCTCCCAAATCCCAATGTTTATATTAATTACAATAATTTACATCCTGCTTGTCACCTATAATGCTATAACTTACGATTGTACGTGCCAACTATTGGGAGTGTCGGGCACTGGGATATATATACCTTAACAAACAAAACAAAATGTCGTGCTCGTCTTACCTTACTTTAGCATACGAGTAAGTAATATGTGTGTTGTATGTTCGTGGCTCAACAGATTTCCTTGGCCAAACAGCGTGGCAACGCCGCCAGTGTCATGGGAACTTTCGGAACTCCAACAATCCGGCGCGGTCCTTTTTGTTAGTTTAGGTTAGTACATATTCTTGACGAAGCCTGTTGCGGATTCTATCATTGTTATACATATTTGGTGTATTTAAAAAAAAAGAATAAGTGACTTAATATATATGTTTGGTATTACTAATAACATTGTAATGTCGGTATGTGGCCTAGCAATAAACGGAAAGTGCAGACCAGACCTTTTCCATCCAATTTTAATCTTATCCCACGAGTCACTTTACAAAACCAATATCATGATTGTAGTTTCCTACGTTGCTCTTTGTGTTGTTTGTTGTAAGCCAGCGTAAGTACTTAGGTATAAGTATACCTTATTTAGGCGATGAACGCAATATTATATTTAATTAATCTATACATCTATACATATAATAAAGCTGAAGAGGGTCGAAAGTCTGTACATGGAAGATAAACGAAAAAAAATTGGCTGGGGATACTTAGAATTGATAACAGAACACGTTCCAACAGTTTTTAGAATTTTTGTCTGTTTATCTGTTTATCTGTTTGTCTGTTTATTTGTCAGAGTATCACGTGAAAACGGCTGAACGGATTTTGATGCAAACTTTACTAATCTGTCGAGAGAATCCCCGGATAGGTTTTAAGCTATAAAAATCTTAAAGATTAGGGTTCAAAGGGGGTAGAAAATGGGGTTGAACTTTGTATGGGAACTCCTTGAATGTACGAGCTACAGACTTGAAAATTGGTAACCATAAACTTGACTGGAAAGTAAAAACGACCCCATTCAAACTTTTAGCAATGTATAGATAAAACGTGAAAAATATGGGATGAAAATAGGTTCTGAGGCGACTAGAAACTATATAATGTTGCAAGAGCGGGGTTATAACAGTATCATTACCATGGTAACATGTCGTCAATATATTCGAAAATTCATCGTGTTCTTACAACTGATAGTTAGCCCAGTGGCTTGACCCATAGCTTACGGAGTCGGCGTCCCCGAGTTCAAACCCAGCAGCATGCACTTTTTGTAGTTTTAATTTTTGAAAATGTATATTTTTCAAAAAACGCCGAGAAGCTTAGTGAATAGAGGATTTTGATGCAACTTTTACTTAATCGGTCGAGAAAATCCCTGGCCAGGTCATAGGCTGTAAAAATGATAAAAATTAGTTCAAAGGGGGTAAAAAATGGGGCAAAACTTTGTATGGGAACTCCTCAAATCCATGAGCTTTAGACTTGAAAATAGATAAACATACACTTGACTGGAAAGTATAAAGAACTCCATTCAAACATTATAAAAAAATATAGATAAAACGTGAAAAACCACGGGATGAAAATGAGTGCTAGATGGCTAAAGACTATCTATAATAACCAAAAATGTTTGATATCTCAACCGATAGTAGCTGTTAGACATTAGAAACCTAATTATTTTGGAAACTCAGTCGCTGTCAACGTCGCTGTTAATATTGAAATCCAGCAACCTTGATCTTCGTCTTCCTATATAATTGGTATGAATTCAGAGGTCATCTAAAGATGTATGATAGGTTGAGTTTAATACTTACGTCGAATTAGCATAGTTCATCAACGTCAAGAGACGTGGGTATAAAATTTGGACACAACGGCATTCCGCGGAGAATTAAGTAGGTACCATTTTTTATGTATAAAACTTCAGCGTTTGTGACATTCAGAAATATTATTATGAATACTCGGGTATAGTGGGCGTCCGCATGAGCTAGCTCTCGGGCCTTCGGCCCTCGGGCTCGCATAGAAGCGATGTATTGGGCCTTTCATTCATACGAAAAGCTCGGCCTTCGGGCTCGCTTGCCTCACCACTCACCTTCGGGACTTTGGAACTCAGATTTCGCTTTCAAGACACTTGGAGATAGTGTGCGCCAGTCCTCGGGCTCGCATAGGAAGCGCTCTCTAAAACGGTTCTTTGGGCCTATCATTCCAACGAAAAGCTAGGCCTTTGGTCTCGCTTGCCTCGCCGCTCTTCTTCTGACTTCTCTCGCTCGGGACTTTGGTCTCCGGTTTCGCTTGCAAGACACCTGGGTTTAGTTAGTGTTCGTGAAGGCTCGCCCTCGGGCCTCCGGCCCTCGGGCTCGCATAGAGAGCGCTCTCTGAAGGGTTGGTTTGGTTGGGCCTTTCATTCATACGAAAAGCTCGGCCTTCGGGCTCGCTTGCCTCACCCCTCAACTTTGGGACTTAAGGCTCATGTTTCGCTTGCAAGACACCTGTGGATAGTAAGTATCCATGGAGTCTCGCCCTCGGGCCTTCGATGCTCTGGCTCGCATATGGAGCGCTATCTATAAGGGTACGTTGGGCCTTTCATTCCTACGAAAAGCTCAGCCTTCGGCCTCGCTTGCCTCCCCGTTTACCTTCAGGACTTTGGCACTCAGGGGTAGTTTGACAAGACACCCGGAGATATAGAGTATCTTTGGGGTCTCGCCCTCGGTCCATTTGTTTCAATTATGAAATTTTATATTTAAATTCCGGTTTTGGTAATTTTTCTTCTACTTACGTACTTCGTTTGCAATAAAGATTAAGTAAATCAATATAACTAAATATTATTGACGACAACGTTTATGAGGATTTGAACTGTTACACGCATAATTTATAAAATGAAATCGTAATAATCTAATTTATCAGTGTAGTAGGTATCGTATGGTGAAACATAAGAATATCATGTCATCCATAATTTATACGCGTACGAAGTCGCGGGCAGAAGCTAGTTAATAATATTTATACTTAATGTATAATTAATATATTATATTATAATTATATAAGTCTTCCTGATAGATTGTGCTGTAACTTTTGAATCGTAATGAATCCCTGGATATTGTATTTTTCAATGTAATCAGGAAAACAATTTCTAAATAAACCCCGACCCCTTCAACATTCAACAAGGGTCACCCAATAAAACGCGTGTGTAAATTACCGCTTGCTCGCCGAACAATGTCTTTACTTTCGTACGTGTCACATGTCATGGTTACACTCCTCCCTTTCCGTACCTGGGCTGGTGTGTGGTGTCCACAATGCTTACCAACAAATTGACTCAAAGAACCAACTAAAGCTCTGGTTTTAGTTGGTTCTTTGGTGTGAGGTCTGCCTCCGAGTACGCTGTCGATATTCTGAGTATTGAAGCCAAGTTATACTAGGAACGACAAGTAACTCTAGAAAGGCTAGCGAGTCAAGACAGATTGTACCTGTACACTCGTACAAAGCTCGCTTGAAACGAAAACGTTTCCGAATACCTAATAACCAGAGAGATACGCTAAAATATAATTACAATCCTTCCTTCTTTTGGCGCAATTTTGAACTTTATTTTGCAAAGCACAAAGCTGCTGTTGCAATAACGGAATCAAATAAGATACGTGCTCGGTCGGTATTCTAAAAAAGACTTCAACCGCCAAGTCTGGACGCGGCCGGAGCACAAATTTGTCGGAACGAACGATATTGGATAAATGTTAGGCCTATTTCATTTGCAAATGGAACCCATCATTACAAATGAAAAGTTTTAAATTTTCTAACCAAAAGTTGTAGTAGGATTCTAACTCTAGAAAAGATATCAATTGAATTCAATTATTTTTGACAAATTGGTACAGTGTGAACTAAAAATAACGAAAATGCAGTTAACATGGGATTTTAAACTTCATTTGTTGCTAAATCTAAAAAGAAAAGATAACAAAGAGACGTTATAAACGTACCTACCGAAGTGTGGGACGTGTACAGTACTGGAGTAGCTACTGTTTGTCCTCTTGTTTATGCGTAATTGTTTTACAAGTCTACTTCAAGTTAACAATTAAAAAATATATGTCTGTAATGGTTGGTTTTAAAAACATTTCGTCTTTTTAAGAGAAACAATCTTTACGTACTGTTTAGTTATTGAACTCCTTATTTCACGGAAAAGCAAAACATAACTCAAACAATAACAGCATGCGGTTCTTAGAATAAAATAGTAATTTGTCTCTTTAATGTAACCCAAGGTTGGTTTTGTTCGCTGTTTTGAAATAATATCCTTGAGTGTAACCTTCTACGTTGCAGACACGAATACTCTACAGGGTATAGTCGTTAAGTGTAGCCAGGCGATTAGTCCGTAAATATAACAGATATTGGAAAACTTTAAACTGATATCGAAAGTGCGTTACCCAATGAGTAAAATCACATCATTAACTTCTTGAAAATCAAACTAGAAATATCCAAAATATTAAGTTTGAACGTTCCCATACATTTAGTACGACGTACGTTGAGAGGCTGTTATTTCCCTACTGTAAAAGATACACATATTTAAGATTGAAACTACACGATTTAACAGGAATAAAACTATCCTTTCATAAAATAAAAATATGTAATGTTATTTTTTCAAGGAAGTTTTTTTTTGTTTACAGCTATTGCTCGAAGTGACACCCTTGTAGTCCGATACATTGACGGGCCCTCTTCATTGATTCTAAATGCATTTTTCTTACAATTTACGGCATAATTAAAGCAATGGCACAGCGTATACGATTCTTTAGCTCTTTTAGGTTGTGTATTCGCTCATCGTACACGTTATCTTTTATGAATCCCCAAAAGAAAAAAATCACAGGGAGTGAAATACTAAATGCATGGGACCGTTTAAACTTAATATTTTCGATATTTCTAGTTTTATTTTCAAAAAGTTATTGATGTGATTTTACTCATTGGGTAACGTTCTTTCTATATGAGTTTAAAGTGTTCTGATATCTGTTATATTTACGGAATAATCGCCTGGCTACACTTAACGATTACTTACACCCTGTATATTACCCACTAACGGAGGGCTTGCCGCATAGGTGGCTCTTAACGTAGCATATTTTGTTACTATATCAGGGGCCCAATGCGAGAATCAAAATTTGACACTTCCCAGGTATGTCATAGGGATATGCCAGCTAACGTTTCCGTCTTTTAGAATGAGAATGCTAGAGACATGAAAGAAAATCGATACCCGGGCTTTGCCAATTAAAGAATCAAATCGTGATTCAGTTATAAAAATATAATTACAAAATGTATAATGTTTAAAACGTGTTCTTATTGGGATATATTGTTAACCTTTTAATCGCCATAGTCTGATTTATAAGACATAAAATATCTAGCTCATTTCGCCGCACTCTGATATTTAAGACAAAGTTTTGATTTGTTTTTTTATACAGGTACCTACTTTAATAGCGACACGCATATATGCAAGGCTTACTCTGGGTACATACCTTCGTATCGGTGCCGCCGAGCTAAGCCGAGGTACCTAAGCTCCGTAGTTTTTTTACATTTTGTAGATTTTGTGTTAGCTAGAACAGAAATTCTCTTGACACCTTCCCAGGCGTGTTTGCCCTTATCTCTGTCCGAGTCGGTCTTGCTCGTCATTAGATCTGACGTGCAGAGTAGAATATTTTTAGTACCAGAACAAAATAAATGTTTAAAGAACGGAGCGATTAAATAGGCTCAATGAGGGTTGGTTAAGCATTTGCAAGTTTGCGATTCTCTGGATAAAGAGAACTCAAAGGTGAAACGTTTCGGTCGACATTAACCTCCACTTAATTTTCACCTTCCGAATGTTAACCCTGGCTCGTCGCGTGACTGCACCTCATTTCGTTCAGGGGATTCTTTCCTTCACGGTAACATATAAAACGAAAGAGAGAGCTATAATATCTAAACTCTTGGCAGTTTGTAGGTACGGGGAAGCACGTAGGAAAAGCCGAGTATCAGTGCAGTGTGAATTTTACGAACTACTTGGTATATAATTATGGACTCATCCTTCCATCTAGACACGCGGCAGCGTGTCAAGCCAAGTTCAAGCAAAGGAACAGGCTAGCCAGCGCTAAGTGTATCATTACACGAACCACTTGGTGCCACTTTTGACCCTTCTATAACTCAAAATTCTTTAATGTAAACACATAGTGTTTAATTATATCCATAAGGTCACCTAGAAGCCCAAATTTCATGAAGCTAGCTCAAAGGGTAATAAAGATATGAAGGTCAAAAAGTCGTAAATTTTAGTATTGACTGACATATAGTACCTAAACCTAACCTACTTCCAGATGACCTAGAAGGATGAAATTTGGAATCCAGCTCGGTAATTGTGTGTAAGCGTAGGAAAAACTCTAAAAATAAAAAATAAAATAAAAAAATCGCCATACAATTTTTTTTATAATTGTAGCGTTGAAACCATACCAATATATGTATTATTATATTTGGTATATAACAGAAATAATAGCGCAATAAAAAACATTAATATCTGCCTAGTTTTCTTTACAAAAAGTAATGATATCCCACCAAAGACATAAATGTAAAAAAGGAGAGCCAAGTTCAATACAAAAATTATGCTTGGCTGTGGGCTTCGCCGCAAAAAGAATGGAGATCTAAATGAGTGCCAAGTTATGCAAAATCCAAATATGTATTTATAGGAACAAAATAACATTATGAACAAGTATTAAACTCTATTTCTTTGCTTTATTGGATACCTATAACGATTGCTGTTATTTAAAAATGTGAGATCTTAAAGTAGGTTCGATTTGACATTAGAGTTTAATACTTGTTCATAATGTTATTTTGTTCCATAAATACATATTTGGATTTTGCATATCTTGGCACTCATTTAGATCTCCATTCTTTTTGCGGCGAAGCCCACAGCCAAGCATAATTTTTGTATTGAACTTGGCTCTCCTTTTTTACATTTATGTTTTTGGTGGGATATCTATTACTTAGACCTTGTAGGTACATCTATGTCATGTCATATGTCATGCCCTTGCCAGACAAAGAATGAATCACTTTGGTAACGGCTACCCGCAACCAAAGGAATTCAAGGTGCTCCCACTAAGCTGCATCATCCGTTTTGTGGAAATGATGGAGCGAGCTTGGGAGTACGAAGCCTGCAATTGCCATTCCGGCTAAGGCTATAATAGTGCTTTTCTCAAAAATGGGGGAATAATAAACTTTAAATATCGTTGCACAACGTGAAAATATTAATGATTTCCCGCCGTTTTTCTTTTTAAACCGAATCGTAAATGTATTTTTCCACCGAAAAACGCAAACTATTTGAGACACATAAAAAAACGTCGCGTTTGCAACAGAAAAATACGAGTTGAATTGGCTGAATACGACCTGTGCCGTCTTTTATATGCCGGTTTCAACTTTTTAAAAAGTTTGGTACTCAACAAATAAAGGAATTTATATGTAACATTCCAGGCGGCCTGCAATGTTTTTTATTTTTTAATTTTGATCTGACCTGAAACTATACACTTTACCTTCCAATATGTAGCGACTAATGTACACTTTGCGGGCCATTTTTGAGAAAAATAATATTACGTTTAAGTTTCATATTTTTATACGAGTTTAACACGAGTTGAATTTTATTTTGTTTCGGAACGAGTATTTCGTTTCCGCTTTTTGGGGGCCTACTACGAAGGTTTCGAAGTCGAATGACGAATCGACATATTTTATCTCTTTCTTTTTTTGTAACGGAGTGAAAGTGACAGAGATAATGGAGTTTGAATGTTCCAAGTTTGTATTACACCCCGCAGTATGAAAAGATGACCTGCGACTAATCTACGATATGAAAAATTAAAAAAGTTAGTTTTCTTCACGCTCGCAGCAAAATTGCATTTTCCTCACTGGTTTCAAGCAGCAAAACCACCATGTTCGAGCCGCTGATGTGAAAAAATTATTTCAGGGATTATGTTCTTATAAAATATGCGAGTAAGTAGTAGAAGATCTATCGCCAGTAGGGAGAGATGCCGAGCCAGTTCTTAAGTTTTAAAAATACAGTAACTTCTTAAGAGTTCGTAATAACTTCACAACTGTTCACGCATCTCCGAGGGTCATGACGTAATCTACTTCACCCAGACACGATACCTACAAAGTAAAGGCGATATATTTTTATGAGCTAACTTTAAATATGTATAGGAACAAGAAACGATAGTAAACTGAAGTCTTTATTTTAATCATCATTATGTTTGTTGATTATAATGTGCAGTAAATATTATTACCTCTTGTTTGAATCTTTGCAATCATTACTCATAGAGTACATCTGAATGTCCTAATGCAAGTGATTTATTTTATACTCGTGGTTATGTACGTCGTGGTGGCTAAATGACTTATATAACCTACCTACCTTGTACACTTAGTATATTTGATGTACCTATATGGGCTAATGGTTAGAGTTATTACTTTTTTAAATGAAATAATAATAATGAATACCTAACCATCATAGTTACAAAGTACGTTAGTCCTCATGAAACGGTTATTGTTGTATTTAATAAAAGGTGCCCAATGCCCATGTCATACCTACAATCATAATTTTTTGTTAACCATCTTATGTATGGCGTCTTTTGTACGAATAGACATACATACAAGCAGGAAATAGAATAATTATTTTATTCAATAACTTAAAGGTAACAGGAAGCAACACTGGAGCAGCGCTGCGACGAGTGTTGTTAGTATTTACGGCAAGCTCGCGGCTTTAATAATGTCCCCAGAGGAGTGATTGCGATACCAACGACTTTTATTCGAGTCCTCCAGTCCTCCAACGCTTGTAACACAATATGACTTTTTATTACACTCATTTATATTTGTTACCATTTTAAGCAACACGGCTGTTTGTCAGGGTTACGAATTATTAATTTACTGTGATGAATATTCATTCCCTCAGAATCTAGTGTATTGAATATTTACTTCGTGAAATTAATCTCGAAATGTAGGGCATTTAGTTTACGATTCGTTGCGTGACTGTTTCCATTTTGTTGGCAATGTTTGGTCCTCGGACATTTCCGCGGCTTGCTACGTTAGAGGAGTGGCCACGGTCCATACCATACCATGATTTCATTTTTAAAACATAATAATAACCTGCCATTTTACGACGAGGTCAGCCCAGTTGTACGAGTATCATAACAATTTAAATTTAGTAATTTACAAAGTTTTTGTTTCAAAGTTTAATAAAATATGTATTCATTGAATCAACATGTAACGAGGCGTACCTACAAATTGTACAATACAATGTTCTGCATCGTTTTCCTTAGCAGTTTAGTTTTTATACCTATGACTTTTTTCGTTTCGGCTGTATTGACGTAGAAAAGACAGAATGAACGAAAAAAGGTTCAGAACTTGCCTCTAACAAAAATTTAGGCTTTAAAACGCTATATCACGCAAACTGATCCCTGACTAGAAAAATGGCGTTAAAAAACTCGTAATATGTTTAAACCAGCTATCCAACGATACACCACACTATGGAAATACCAAAAAAAAAAATTACATCTCCACTTTACGTGTAACTATGGGAGGGTACCCTAAAACAATGTTTTTTCACAATTTTGTTCTACCATTTTGTTGGCGTGGTTGATTTATATACCTTTACAGAATCAGGTCACTGAGCTAAGCCGCAGACGGACGGACGGACATGAAAACTATAAGGGTTTTTTTTTTAATAAATAAATATTAGGGGACAATCTTACACAAATCGAACTAGGCCTATAGTAAGCTCAATAAGGCTTGTGTTATAGGTACTAGACGACGATATATATAATATATATAAATACTTAAATACATAGAAAACATCCAAGACTCAGAAACAAATATTCATGCTCATCACACATATATTTGCCCTTACCGGGATTCGAACCCAGGACCTTCAACTTCGTCACTAACCGGTCGTCGGGTTCCTTGTTTACTACGGAACCCTAAAAATATAATTTATATACCTGCGTATATGATATTCAAAATGATAGTTCATCTAATGTTCATGTCGAATTGCGATAAAAATAAACACATCGTCATCCTAGTCAGAAATACGAGTATTCCAATCCAAATATGGACGCAAATGGAGTCTAATTTAGAACGAACCGATTTGTTATGCCGCTGCTAAATTGATTTCTTGACGATTTCCAACTCTTAGTGCTGGGAATAAATATCTCAGTTGGTTCTAAAATAAGTAGTCATGAATGTGGTACAATAAGTAATTAGCGAATCAACTTTTTGATCTTTGGGCCGTGACATTAGCCCACTCAATAGACTGGGATAGGCACTTTACGGATGGTACGGTACTACTAGTAGTTTGAGCTTGTATAATTATGTGGTGGGAGCCACTCTATACTGGTAACGTAATGTCTCGTAATATTTGTTACGTTAGTACACGTTTGGTTCGGTCTTCCATGTCTTGCTGTAGTCCGGTTCCAGACTGTCTGTCTTGCTAAACTTGCATAAAAGTTTTTATTTTTAAGAATCATTGAATTCCTTTGTTACTCGTGCTTTACAGCATAATGCTTATAAAAGGTGAGATAAGGTATTTGAAGAGCGTTGACCGCGGTAGGTTGGGAGCGTTTCGGCGACACGTCGTCTATGGCAGTGGCGCGATATCGACCCGCCGGCATCGGTCGCACGTGCCAATTGTACCAGACATGTTCAAGAATAAACTTACATCGTATTACTGTAAGTGGGATTTGTTTGCACGCTTAAACTGCACATGCACGCGAGGTGCAATGCGATGATACTGACACGGCTCTATATTTGACATTTTCTATTAGAAAGCATTTAGGTACCGCATGTAATATACCTGATGCTCCAGGACGACATTGACAGACTGAGTGCTTGGTGCACGCACAACAAAATGACTTTGAACCCCGACAAGTGCTATCATATATCCTTCACACGTAATAAAACTGCAATTCCCACCCAATACGAACAAAAAACTACGAAATGTTGAGTCCATACGTGATCTTGGCATACTAATAGATAGTAAGCTAAACTTTAACAGTCATTTTAACAATATTAGTAAAAAACCGGCCAAGTGCGAGTCGGACTCGCGCACGAAGGGTTCCGTACCATTATCTATAAAAAGGGCAAAAAAAATCATGTCCATTGTATGGGAGCCCCAGTCCGACTCGCACTTGGCCGCTTTTTTAGTATTTATTGTTATAGCGGCAACAGAAATACACAATCTGTGAAAATTTCAACTCTCTAGCTATCACGGTCCTTGAGACAGACAGACGGACTGACGGACGGACAGCGAAGTTTTAGTACCTAATAGGGTCCCGTTTTTACCCGTTG
The DNA here is from genome assembly GCA_932294315.1 of Epinotia nisella. Lineage (NCBI taxonomy): Eukaryota > Metazoa > Arthropoda > Insecta > Lepidoptera > Tortricidae > Epinotia > Epinotia nisella. The sequence goes on from OW028680.1 coordinate 11,684,021, forward strand.
GGTACGGAACCCTAAAAGCCACTAGAATGATGGGCTTTCTGCTAAGGAACTCCGGGCAATTTAAGCGTATACAAACAAAAAATTTGCTTTTTAATACTTTAGTAAGGAGTAACCTTGAGTATTGCTCTCAAGTTTGGTCGCCACATTACGATGTTCATAAAAATCAGATTGAAAGAGTTCAAAGGCGTTTCCTTACCCATTTAAGCTTTTCATCGCGAAATGGGCACAGACTCCGCTCATATCAGGACAGACTGAAGTTCTTTAGACTCACCTCACTCAGTGGCAGAAGAAAAGCTTTAAATCTAATATTCATTTTTAAATTAGTAAATTTCAAACGATTGGATTGCCCGGAACTTCTAAGTAAGATAAAACTGACTATACCTGCGAAGTTGCCTCGTCCAGCTGTTTACAAACTTTTTAGCAGCAGATTTAGTAAAACAAATTTAGGTCGAACTCCGCTCTCTCGAGAATGACAAAATTGTATAACTCTCTCCCGGCCTCTATCGGAGCCGATATCTATCATGATAATATTAATACATTTAAGCTGAAAGTGTCCACGTATTTCGGCTCCCTCGACGTCGGGAGATATTAGATAGTTACGAGTATTATAATATAAAATATATTAGCTTAAATTCTTAACATTAGGTTTAGGTTACATTTCTTTTTTGTTTTTTTTTCTGTTGTTTTTCTCTTAAGTTTAAAATATTGCATGAACAGATAAACATGTCTAAAGAATCTAAAGCATGTATCAAGTAAATATGATTTTTTAATTTCTTAATTTGTAATCCTTACCTAATATTAACGTGTAATCGTACTGAAAGCTATTGGTGCATGTTGTGGTTACATTTAATTAGATAAGCATCTAGTTAGAATAGAAATAGAACTCAGATATAGTAAGATGTACCCTATTATCTGTCGGTAATCCTAAATAAATAAATAAATGCCTAAAACAACCTATGTATTTCAGAAGGCTTGTTACTTAGTCTCGCTATTCTAAAAAGTCTTAATTCTTTACCAAATTAACGGTAACAGAACGTGAAGCAGTAACTGCTTTAACCGTTCTTAACCTAGTTACGAATGATCCTGTTCACTCTAGTTTCAAAAGAAGGCACACTTAACAGCCATAGACCAACTCATCATTGTTTTGTATACAAAAACAGAACACTAAACAATGGTTTACATTGGTTGAATTTTGGAAGAGGAAACAGTCAGACACAATTTTGCCCTTTTTCGTATGAATGGAGTGACTCGTACACTATATAATATATTAACGCAATTAATCCTCTGCGACGAGTAGATTCGCGCCCTATTTAATTACGGCCAGTATTCGATCTGCGAAATTTAACATGTATTGGGTCGCTCTAACGTTTCCGTGGATCGAAACGGATGCATATTCAAATCCTTTGTTTGATTTGTCTTTGTGCGCGAATGGCATAGTACTTTGAACATACACAATTATACATACATACTACAAAAACACCTCAACCTCAGGTATGTTTAACATTTGTCGTGAATAGTCATGATTCACGATAGTATACTTACATTTATGACGATGTTAATAATGATGTCTCAAACAGCCGATTTATTTCATGTAGCAACACCTACAAGAAATCATGTTTATAATGGACGGGTAGGCGAGGAGTTTGAGTTCCTGACAGCTAGATTGTGAACGAACAGTTACGTGCAGATTTGTAGTGTTAAATTTGGAGGAAAACCTGGGTGAGCTCTTTCCATAATCACTTTCGATGCATCCTATGATATTGTTACGATTTGGTATCATTTACACAGGTCGGACGATGACTGTTTATGATGTGATGTATTTATGTGCGGCTACATGTCTTATTCTCTTTGAGAGGCGTGACGGTTTATCATGTATATGAATAAGGTTTTCCTACAGATCACGGACATGCGATAACACGGTTCTTAGTGTGGAGTTCTTTAGTGTTAGAGGATTAGTAACAAGTGTAACAACAGCGTCTCAGGTTCGGTAGTCTCAGCCTCAGTCCATATCAGTATCAATCAGGGGTGCACCCGGGTGATTATAACTGGATCAGTAGCGTGTGGATTGGAACAGTATCAGTTGTGTGGTTAGGGATGTCTATAAGGGGAGGTTGGAGGACATTCTCGGGGACAAAGGTCCCCACACCTCATATGGAGCTGGTACGCACGAGGCGGCACGCCATATGTCAGATATATAAAGGATTCCGCAAGTTGTTAGAGTATGTTTATAGATGCATATGTGCTAATACATTCACCTAAGCTAGAGTGCTATAGGTACTCATTCGCGGCCACGAGAGTGATCAGAAGTGGCTTCGCGACATGGTGGAGGAGCTGGGATGTAAGCCAGTCTTAAGCAGATTAGTCGTTTCTGACTTTACAGAAAACATACATACAGCAAACTGTCACTGTATTATGCCAGTAGGTGCCTTATTTACAAAATTGACAGTTAAAACTGTTGGGTATATTATTTAGCAGTAGATTAACGCAGATAAAACAGGATAAAGTGTATAAGGAATTTATTAGACTGCTCACATATGAGATGTTATAGACCGACTGACAATACAAAAGGTAAACAAATCAACCATGGAACGGTTACTAGCTAGAATACGAATTTGACACACTTCTATCTATGCCAGTATGCAAGCCACTACCTGTAAGTAGGTTTCGATAAAGTGAACAGATATCACATTAAATATATTCAATAAAAACCAGGTGATCTAACAGAACAATACAATTGATAAATGTTTAGTGTGACGAAAACTTTTTAGACATCATAAATAATTAATAATGGGCGGCTGATGGATTCAAATTATGTGAAAATAATGTCGAAAGACACGTGTTATATGTATATGACTACAATTGGCTTTAAAAAAAAAATGAGAACATAATTGAAAAAAAAAAGTTGGAGAAGTTCATATTTTTTTTCTATTAGATACTTTCAGTCAGTAATGAATCAGAAAACGGAGAAACTATGCTCTGAAGCTTATGTGGTTTATAAATAGACAACTACAGCGAGATTAGTCTACTTCGCATATTTTCATAGTCTAATATCTGGAATCTTGTTGTGAGGTGCGGCTGCGGACATGCGTGCTATTCGTGCCATACATGAGATGCGTTTTCGTGACTCCTCAAGAGAACTCTTCAAAGAGATAAACATACCGACCCTACCATCCTTGTACATCTATGAAAACATCATGCACGTGCGTAAAAACTTATATAAATTTAAATTAAATAGTGACAATCATAATTTTAATACTAGAAATAAAGATAAAATAGCTGTACCTACGTTTGGGCTATCTAAAATAAAATAAAAATCTTTCTAGGAAACTATACGGTTTTATAATAAAAACCCTAATGAAATCACTAGGCTCACAGAACGTAAATTCAAGAGTCATGTAAAATCTTCTTTATTAAAGAAAGCTTTTTACACAATTAGCCAATACATAGAAGACAAAGATGCCTGGAAGCTTCAGTATGACTACCACCACCAAATGTAACTTAATCAAGTATAAAGGTTGAATCCGTTTTGAATTGCAAAAGTGCTCTCTGAAGGCCTATTTGAATAAACATAAACAATAAATATAAGACGGTGGGAGTTAAAGAGTTAAGGAAGTGAGTCCAAACATATTAGGTATCGCATAGTGATGTACTGTGTTGGGTCATGCGTGATGCTCAGCTGTGATCCAACAGGAGATGTATCTCAGTGGTAGAGTATCTCTCACACAATAGATTAGGTGGAGCCTTGAAATATAAATCAATGAATACGTTGACAATGTTGTCAATTGCACTATTGACCATAATCAATATAATATATATAAATATGTATATTGATATTAACCGTTCAAAGATTCCCATCATAACAGAAAGCAAAATGTAATAGTAAAATTACTTACATTTTAATCATGAATATATCCTACACGCGTAACCACAGTCACAGCAATTTGGTATATACAACAAGTCTACACCACAAAATTGTAAACACTTAGTTTGGTCGACTCCGATACTATACTCTGAATTAGGATCTAAAATGGTTATGAAAGCTTTATTGTAGTTTATTTTAATCCGTTAGCTGTACGAGTAAACCATTACTTACATAGTAGTGCCCAGAGTTATTGTATAAATATAAGTCATTTGTGACTAGGAAGTAAATACTCAGATCACTCACGTGACTATGTTAAGTGATTACATACATTCACAAATACGTTTTGTAGGTGCAACTGAAAAGTTCGACTCATGGGTAGAATACGTCTACCAACTCGATTATCATCAAATGTTATTGTTTCAGTAATCTTAAGCAAAGATATGTAATTCGGACTGTTATAATATTACGTAATTGGACTCTCATGCAGAGGCAAATTAATATTAGATTTCAGATTATTTATTCATAAATAAATAAATATTAGGGGACATTCTTACACAAATCAAACTAGCCCTATAGTAAGCTCAATAAGGCTTGTGTTATGGGTACTAGACGACGATAAATGTACAATTACAAGTCTAAAGACCAATATTCCAAATATTTTATTTCAAAATAGTTTAAGTCTAAATACATAGAATGTACCGTTTTTGGACTGTGTTAGGGTCAATGATCATTCTGAAGAAACTCATTTACAAGCATCACTCTCAGCTGTTTTAATGTGTTCGGGAAAATATATATAATTATATATATGTGAGTACCGCGCGAGCTTTAGCCAGGCACCGGCACGAGGGCTTTAACAGGTGCCGCCGATTTTATAGTTATGTAGGTTTGTTCGAATGTATGAACAAGCAGTCAATATGTATACACTTGGCACTTGTATACTATAGCACGATAAGTTTATTTTTGACCCTAGCCAAGTTGCAAATTTTTTAATGGAACTAATTTCTTTTACTGGCAAGGATAGTCTTTGAAAACAGACGTTAAAAATCATCGAATGTCAACGATGTAAACAAACAGCAAGGAAGACGAAATACTTCTCAATTGAAAAATAAATTACAAAAAATATGCTGAATGCAATCTATAGCGATGTCAGAAAGCCTCTTTTTAATAAATTTAAATAATTTACAGCATAAAAAGGATGCCGGGTTGTCTAGTATTTCTATAAACAATGTCTTGAAATTGGTTGTTGACATTATTAGTACTGACATGTTATAGTGCGGTCGTAGGTATTGCTTGAACTGGTTAGTTTGGTTGGATGGATGGAACTAGTCATTCCGTTCATATTAAAATATTGTAATATAAATTGAAGACGCATAAAGAAAAAGGGTCTTTTAGTCGAATCCTAGACAGAATGTTTTATAATTGAGGTTGGCGGTCTTGAAAGCGAAACTTAAGGTTAGAATCTTCGCAGTCACATATCGAATTCGTACTTGGAATCAGATATGGATGAATAGGTATTTATTTTTAACCATAGAATTTTTACATTCAACAAAGAACTCAAAGCCAATACTCACTGCCCCGACTATACATGACGTATGTACATTATTGCCATATATTATGCGGTTTACAGCGACATTGCCTCAGGGTCAAATAGCACCTAGTCTGGCTATAATGATGTTATTTTGTCTAAGTATGACTGTCACGAGATGGTGTACCCGGTTTTCGGTCGATGATGCGCAAGGTTCGCTTTAGAATTTGAACACTGTCACGATTGGCAGATATTGCCCACAGATCTGATGATGAATTAGAATCAAGTGGAAACGACTGAATTAAGCTTTCCTCAAGTTACTGGGAAATAATATTATAGGTCTAGACAGTGCGTAAGCATGCTGCGGACAGCTTGTCACATACCATAGTCATTTTGTTATGACCTGATGTTCATGTCAACCCTGAACCGAGCACGGGTTGCGTCTACCTGAGGTACAATGGTGTTGTGGGTGGTTATGTTTAGTGGGCTATGTTTTATTTTTAAACTGCATTAGTTAGTGTAATGTTTATTAGCAATCAGGTTTATCAGACACATACACGATGTGGAGGCCGATGAGTCTAACGCCTCTCTGGGAGGCAAATCTGGGCCCAAGTATAATTATAAAGGCTGCATCTGGCACTTGGTTTTTACAGCTCACAAATGATTTCAAAGCAATTTGTATCTCTAGGAATAAGGCTAGTCAGGCACTTAATAATTAGAAATACTTGATAATATCAAATAATATATACACTTAGAAGATACATCACTTGGGCACATAAGAACGCCTGGTGGTTGCTGCTCCGACAGGTAATAAATATGAATTACGGAGAATATTATTTAATGCCACGTTTGTATAATCTTAAGATGATGAGACACATTTAGGACACAACAAAAGAGACGATTATTACTAAATAACTTTGATGTCCTACGTAGCAACGTATATTGTTCCAATCTTGGGAACCGCAAAAAAAACTGGCGAAAATCTTTGCCTCCTAGAAGAAAACTCTCAGAACAGATATCATGCGTGCATGGCAATGATAATGACACTAATAACAAAACGTAACGTCCACGAAAATTTTAACGTAGCTCCAATCGAAGACAAGCTTCTCGAAACCCGTCTGTGATGGTTCGGACACACTCAAGAAGGAGGAAAAGACCATAATATAGTTAACATTGCACTTAGCCTTCCCAAACATACGAGAGGAAGAGGTAGACCAAAATCCACGTGATAGTCCAATATTAGAGAAGATGTAATGTGAATACACAGTTATTTGACAAAAAGAAAAAAAAAAAAAAAAAGCATACAATTCGGTAAAAGAGTATTTAGTTGACATGCATAACTTAGACATAGGAATGCCTTATACTTATTTACCAATTAATTGCGTTATTTTTTTTAGTTTTCAATATACAATTGAAAATTATGAGTTATTACAATTAATATTATTTATTTTTTAAGTATTTGACATTGCATTTTTGTTTAAATGTATGTATTATTGTGATCGTAATGAAGTCGTAATTTTAATTCGGTTGAATTTTATACGCCTTGTGGCAAAACACAGAGACACGTGTTTTTTGATACCCTACCATATCTACGTTTGTATACCTGTTTCACAAATAAAATATTTGAATTAAAAAAAAAAAAAAAAGAAAAAAAAAAAGAACCTGATCGTAGTTGAACAGACAACCCAGAAATTAATCGGTCTGGTGCAAACTGACAAGGAGACCCGACCTTACATAGGTGGTAAAAGAGAAGGAATAGAAAGTGAGACTAAATACCATTAGTATTAAAGTGACAATAGAAGTACACACTGATGGTGACCGACCAAAAATAAACTACTATTTTAGCGAGCGGGCGTTATATAACTATTTGACCAAATCCGTAATGAATACAGTACTTATAAGGAGAAGAGAGAAAAATCTCTACAAACATTGATAACCAAGGTCTGAAAGATTCGGAAAACCAATATAAGGACCAAACTGATCCAAAGCTCACAATTAAGTATTTCCTTATTAAAAATATAAGACCTGAACGTTGCGCTAGATGTCGCAAACACTTTGGACTGCACGTCCACACCAATGTATATAAACTGAGATTCATACGGAAACTATCCATCGATAACTAATGAAAATAATGAAATAAGAACCGTTGCAAGTGACACTTAAGTCAATAGCAGACGTAAATTTTATAGCATAGAAGTGTAAGTGTAATCCGAGAAATGATTTACAAAATAATTTAATTTATTCACTGATGTCATTTTATAATTTTGTCAAGGCTGTGAAAGATACAGTGCATGATTATAAACAAAAGAGGTTGAGTTGAATAGCGAATGTTTGAACTAGTTTAACATCATTCATAAACGATACACTATGGGATGGGACGTCATGTGACGTTGCACGGTCATAACAAATAATGTAATGGCGCCTATTGACGATATGCGATGGTTGAAGAAACGCAATATTCGGTCTCTGAAACATGCACATCGCCGGACATCTTATTGAAAAATCACATAGTGAAAAACACCTGCCTTAATATGTATATAGCGCTCTCGGTGGCTCTTGGCAGAGGTGAAGAATATAAAAATAGTTGAAAATAATGATTATCATGCTTTCAGCTCAGAAACAAAGTGTATATTTAATACTCAACCAATCTAACTAGGTAGCGATACTCAAAATTATGACTAAGTATCACTCAAAACCAACATATCATTGATACACTTTGGGAGTGCTCAGAATACAGGTTTGGCAGTGCTCAAATCAACTTCACGGTCCTCAGAACAGTTTTGTGACGTTTCGTCCTCAGAATAGTTTTCATAGGGCTCAGAGGCCTAGGTTTAGTGGTCCTCAGAACAGTTTTCGTAGGACTCAGAGGCCTAGATTTAGCGATCCTCAGAACAGTTTTCGTAAGGCTCAGAGGCTTAGGTTTAGAAAGGAAGAAAGAAAATAAGAAAGAAAAAAAAACTTTATTCGTGACAAAATTACAGTCAAAATACAGTGCGGTCCTCAGAACAGTTTTCATGGTGTTGAGAATCCTCGTTTTTGCATACCTCAGGCTCGAGCACAATTAAGCGTGTTCTATAGTGCTTTAACATTTCAATACACGAATGCTTTGCAACTGTGAAGAACACCAGTTCTTTGGAAATACTCACTTATCGCTGCTGGTTTGGGGTAGCTCAAAATGCTCAGGCAACGTCTAGTTAAACCTTATGAATAGTGGGTCAACACAACAGAGCTTAAGTTCTATTTTAGCTATGATCAGACGCAAAGTAAAAAAAAAAAAAAAAAAAAATGGGCTGTTAATACCACTGGTCAGATCAATCATATTTCTAACAGTCGTTAAATGCATGACTCGACCACTGACAGAGTTAAAGTTAGTAGATACTACTTTCATTGTTAATTTAAAACGTATACAACTGCGCGTAAAAATAAGCAAGATCCGATAAAGATATATACACATATACAGTGAAAGAAAGATAGAAAGAAAGAAAGAAAGATACAGTGAAATCATCAATCATTTTTTTTTTCAAAGAAAATAGAAAAAGTCATTTACAACGGTTTGTACCAATACTTTGAAACTGACAACCTATTTGCGGCAGAACAAAAAGGCTTCAGAAAAGAAAAAAAATAAGTATCAATATGGCAATTTTCGATCTTTTACAAATAATTATGAAAGAAGTCGATAAAAAGAGACCAGTCTGTGCATTATACATGGGCATGTCAAGGCGTTTGATTTTGGCGACCATACCATACTGTTAGACAAATTATATTATTATAGCATACGCGGTAACGTCCACGATCTACTTAAGTCATACTTAACTGGACGAAAACAAGTGGTTAAAATTAATAAACTTTGTACTAAAACAAAAACAGAAATGTGTGTATCATCAGATTTTAAAGAAATAAAATACGGGGTGCCTCAAGGCAGTGTCTTGGGCCCGTTATTTTTCACTAGCTATAGATCATCCCATGATTCTTTTCGCCGATGATAGTACGATTGTATTTACTGGAAACGACCCGCACACATTGCAGATCAAAATAAATAACGCATTAGAGACAGTAATAGAATGGCTGAAAAATTATAATTTAGGTATCAACTTGAATAAAACAAAAATTATGAGTTTCAAGCGAAGAGTTGAAAGATTACCTAATCTTACTGTGACATACAAAGAACACCAAATTGATGAAACGGACATTACAAATTTTTAGGATTAAGTTTAGACAATAGGTTGAGTTGGAAGGATCAGATTGACATTGTATGTAAGAACTGTAAGAAGCTTAATAAATTTTCGTATGCTTTATATAACCTTAGTAAAATAGTAAGCTGGCCAACTGTATTAACCGCCTACCACGGGTATGTTACCTCAACTCTGAGATACGGCGTCATATTTTGGGGCAATTAAATGTATTTTCTTCTTCTTCTTCTTCTTCAATTCCACAGACCGAAAGATCGCCTTCAAGGCACAAAAAAAAATGTTTATGATCAGTATGCAGGTTACCAAGCACAGAATCGTGTAAAACACATTTTGTTAGGCACAACATACTGACATTACCATGCCTATATATTTATGAAACAGCAGTATACGTCAAAGCTAGTATGGGCCAATTTTCTATTGTTAAAAGTGCTCGCCGCTGTAACAAAATGTATGTGAAATCGGTAAATACAGCTTTTCTTGCTAAAAGTATTTTCGGGATAACACCTAAAATATACAACCGACAGTTAGAAGGATTGGTAGAGTTCAAAACAAAAACAAAAAAGCTTGTTCGAATTCCTAGTTTAAAAAAAAAAAGCCTGGTATTCACTAAGGGAATCCATGACAGATGAAGAATTATAACTGTTTACGCATGCTCCATCTTGACTTAAAATATTTGTATACCTGATGGCAAAACATAGAGATACACTAATATAAATGATTGTAAGACCTATGAACCTATGTTTATAAATAAATATTTTGTCTTTGTTTTTGAAACCTTGAAATAACTGGAACTTCAAGGGACCGGCAAATGTGTCTCACTTAAAGAGGTATTCCATTTTACTAGTGCCTCAGATATTCAAGTGTAATTAATATCTGTCTCATTTACAGACGGTTCCGTTGATAGAAGTGAGATAATAGATTATTTTTGTAAAAGAGGTGCGATTTTTATAGATATAACAAAAAGGTTTATAAACACATAATACCAAGAACGTTTTTATTAACAGTACAAAGATGTATACAGAATAAATAATAATAAAAAAAAGTGTAATTTTCGTTTGATTTTTGGAAGTAACTTGAGGTCATTTAGGCACGAATAGTCAAGTGCGGAATTTGCGGGAAGACAAAGAATTAGTAAACAAGACAAAAATATAGCAGCAATAAAGTCTGAGTTAGAGATTAGAGATCTGAGTGAAAAATTGACGTTATCTCAGTTATAGAGGTATACTTATGAAATAAAAGAAAACAATTTAGCAAAAGTATTCTTAAAAATATAGTCTCAACAAATGAGGTAAAATATACTCGCTGTCTCAAATATAGAGGTAATTATGACGATAAAATCGAAGTCATTAATCACAGATATACAGGTTTGTTTTTTATGCCACTAACAGAGGTAATTCAGTACTAAACTGTTGGGACCTCAGCAGGAGTACCAGCTATGGAGGTTTGTCACTTATTCAGGTCCCACTAAAGCACGTTTTACTGTATGTTAGGAATACAAATTATTTAATTTAATGGTAAAACACATAAAAATATACAAAATACATTGTATATATGAGTAAAACTAGATTTCAAATTAAATTAAAACTAAGTTAAAAATAGCCTAAGTATATAAAGAGGTTTTACATAAAGTATGAAACATTGCTCATTTCATATATTGAGACTGAGAGCTCACTCCACGGTCAAACTTAGTTTGTGGTAGTACGTATTGTAATTAATTAATTTTACTCTTGGTATTTTAAAATAAATAATGATAGCAAGATCTTAAGAAAAGACAAAACACAAAAGAAGAAGATAAGACAGCCCGATGCCCAACTAAAGATTCATGTTCTATCTTATGTTATTTTTTGAGGTGTACAATGAAGTGTAAGAAAAAGCTTTAAAAAAAATGCGCAGATAATTTTAAAGTTTTTACATTAATTCGAGGAGAAATCAGGAAATTGATAAAATTAATACGCAGCTAAATTGAGATAAGTCGTGGTAATGGACGACCTTTTAATAATAAGTAAGGAATTTGCCCGCGGGGGAGGATTCCATTCCATGGAAAAAGCAAACAAATATAAAGATGATAATAAAATCTGGCAAGACATTTGTTTCAATCTAGCAAGGTATTAACTCGCGGCAGCCTAAAGTATGTACATGAACCAGCAATGCACAATGTACAGAAGTATTTTTTCAGTTCTTTGTCGTTCCGTAACTCTCAGTGTCGTGGGAGTGAAAGACGCTGATGCTGATATTCAGTATGCAAATAGTTTTTTATAATACCAGTGTCGTAGGGATAACAAACAGTTTGGCCACCATTCTACTAACCACCTACCAGACGTGGTCCAATTGGACTGTTCAACACTGCTACATATCATGATATAGATTATAGGTATAGTGTAAGATATATTTTGCAGAAGTCATAAATTTTCGGGACGTTTTTGCCATAAAACAAATCACGTTAACATCATAACACTAGCAAATCCAACATATGTTTTTACGGTATATATAGGATATGACTGATAACTTATTACGACATGAAGCTTCGTTGGTCAAAGTCTCAAGAATAAAGGACCTAGCAGTTAGCTAGTATACCTTAGGTCTCACGAAACGTTTGGAACGGATTTAGGAAAGTACGCAATGGGAAAAGAACGGTCATATCAAAGATCTGAGGCAGAGTTAAATAGAGCTGTGAAATATTATTATATTACTCTACTGGAGATACGATCGCCAGTTTTCCGGGGGCCGGGAGTGTCGTGAATAGTCATGATTCACGATAGTATACTTACATTTATGACGATGTTAATAATGATGTCTCAAACAGCCGATTTATTTCATGTAGCAACACCTACAAGAAATCATGTTTATAATGGACGGGTAGGCGAGGAGTTTGAGTTCCTGACAGCTAGATTGTGAACGAACAGTTACGTGCAGATTTGTAGTGTTAAATTTGGAGGAAAACCTGGGTGAGCTCTTTCCATAATCACTTTCGATGCATCCTATGATATTGTTACGATTTGGTATCATTTACACAGGTCGGACGATGACTGTTTATGATGTGATGTATTTATGTGCGGCTACATGTCTTATTCTCTTTGAGAGGCGTGACGGTTTATCATGTATATGAATAAGGTTTTCCTACAGATCACGGACATGCGATAACACGGTTCTTAGTGTGGAGTTCTTTAGTGTTAGAGGATTAGTAACAAGTGTAACAACAGCGTCTCAGGTTCGGTAGTCTCAGCCTCAGTCCATATCAGTATCAATCAGGGGTGCACCCGGGTGATTATAACTGGATCAGTAGCGTGTGGATTGGAACAGTATCAGTTGTGTGGTTAGGGATGTCTATAAGGGGAGGTTGGAGGACATTCTCGGGGACAAAGGTCCCCACACCTCATATGGAGCTGGTACGCACGAGGCGGCACGCCATATGTCAGATATATAAAGGATTCCGCAAGTTGTTAGAGTATGTTTATAGATGCATATGTGCTAATACATTCACCTAAGCTAGAGTGCTATAGGTACTCATTCGCGGCCACGAGAGTGATCAGAAGTGGCTTCGCGACAACATTAGTATCCTTCATGTTTACCTACTGAATTTTCAGAGCTCAAATTATGGTCAGAAAGAAACTTTTCAATCATCAACATAGGAAAGAAATCGGTGAATTTAACAAAATCATCAATCAATTCATAAATAGGTACAGTCGAGTTCTCCAATATCTATACAGACAACCTTTCAAAAGTATCTGTACACAGACTTTATTATTACTGACATAAGACACATGTGTAGATATTTTTGAAGGGTTGTCTGTCTCATATTGGAGAACTCGACTGTACGTACATCATTACTCAGGAAAAAGGCGGATACTACGGAAAGCGAACATCTTATTAACGCCCGACGCACATAGGGGCAAAATGCCGATTTAGGCGGCCAAAATTATTTTATCGCATTTATGTGCTCAAACTCGTGATTTGTTTGTAATTATAATTCCAAGAGGGCAGTAGCACAGTGGATCGAAGTTAAAAAAAAATGGACACTCACATTGTTTTTTTAAACCTATTTAAAAAAATAGTTTTCGGTTGAAAATGTTGTAAGGAATAAAAAATGTTATATATATTTTTTCAAAATAAGGCTTATTTATAGCAGAAAAAAATAAAATCTGTTTTTTTTTGTATGAAACTGAAGAATAGGTATCTAATTATAAGAAAACCGTTACCGATCCCGCTTTCTAACCTTTAGAATATTATTCTCCTACTTAAAAACATTTGAAAATAGTAAACAGCTTATCTCGGTAGGTGCCCGTTTTTTTCTATAGTCCAGTCAAAAGTCAGTAAAAACAACATTGTTCTTAGTTGTGTTTTATTTTTTAATTTTCAATAAGTTAACGGTATATTAATGATCGTTTAGAGTAAATACGACATATTTTCGACATTTTGATAAAGATAAAAACATTTTTATACAAGAAAATAACTAAAAATTACATTTAAATACAAACATTTATATACAATTGAATTAATAAACTATATTTCATACTTGTATAAATACACTCAAGAAATCAACAATAACAACATAAGTTGACAAATAAAATGCATTAAAAAATCTATTTAATTATAATTTTATTGAACCTTCTTCTACGCTTTCAAACATTTCTATATTTTCAGCGTCATCAGTGCTTATGTTTTCTGTGATTAATAATTCCAAAGCTTTAGAAAAGAGGGTCTTTTTAGTCGCTCTACTTAGCGGTGGCCTCAAAAAAGACAATTTTGGGTCAGATGACACCAAAAAATTGTGCAATATGTCTTCGTTTGTTTTGATTCGGCTACATTTTCTAGAATGATACTCCCTCACATTGCGAAAATCTTTGTTTCTTGCTTCTGATGCTTCTTCTGACATCTGTCCGATGGGCAGCATCAGCATACCGAAATGTTCAATCACATATTATCAAATCGTTGTTTTCAAGAAACTAATTATTTGTTAAGTAAATCTTCATTTTATAGCTCATTGAACCCCTACTTAAACACTTACTCTGGGATTAACCCTTTACGGTAACCTCATTAATGCTAAATAACGAATGATAATGAATATGATCTGAACAATTAGTATAAATGCATAACTTGCAATATGGCGAGGTTGCTAATGTACCTATTACTTAATTACATATTGTGAATGTTAGTATTTTTAAGTTGTAATTAGTGATTCGATTTGAACGTTGATATTATTAACGACATCATTATTAATTAGCATATTGTGAACGTAGTCACTACTTTCCATGTTTTTAACTTCGTGAAATCATTTTACTCAGCAATTGTTGTTTTAGTTTATTGTAGTGCCTAATATCTCAAATTATTATGCTAATTTTGATATCAACCGTGAAGTTTTATTGTACAAACCGTTACCATACAATACTTTAAATAATCTATGAATACACAATCTCACAAGTTTACACACATAATAAGTTCACATTCATAGTCACTTACTTTAATATTTGCTTATATTAAAAAAAATCATAATTGTCTCGTAACTATATTTTTTTTTCTTTGTCAGTTATAAAAACGTCAAAAATATGTCGTATTTACACTAAACTATCATTAAACTACTGAAAATAAAACACTAAGAAAAATGTTGTTTTTTACTGACTTTTGACTGGACTATAGAAAAAAAACGGGCACCTACCGAGATAAGCTGTTTACTATTTTCAACTGTTTTTAAGTAGGAGAATAATATTCTAAAGGTTAGAAAGCGGGATCGATAACGGTTTTCTTATAATAAGATACCTATTCTTCAGTTTCATACAAAAAAAAACAGATTTAATTTTTTTCTGCTTTAAATAAGCCTTATTTTGGAATATAACATTTTTTATTCCTTACAACATTTTCGACCGAAAAGTATTTTTTTTAATAGGTTTAAAAAAAAGTGAATGTCCATTTTTTAGTCATTTCGATCGAATGTGAGTAGGGACCATTTATTGTATTAAAACGTCATATTTATGTATAACATAATATATATTTGATAACAAAGTTTATTAAATATTTAACAAAAATACAATAGCTTCTTATACATAATACTTATTTTTTTGGTGAAGGAGAAAGCCGAATAATAATTAGTTTTGTCAAAGAGCTTCACCTCTTCGACAAAACTGAATATTATTCGGATTCATCTGCCGATTCTTGTGTCAAATTTTCGTGCTCTTTGAAGGGTTCCGCTGGAATAAGAAGTTCCACTGCTTCTCTGCTGTGCGGCATGGAGTTTTTCTTTGGTTTAGGCCTTATACTTGATATTAAGGGATCTGAAGTAAGTAATAACCTGTTCAGAGTATCAAGGTTGCATTGTTCCCTTGAAAATTTTCTCGAAAAATCTTGTCTATATTTCCTAAAGTGCTTATTGCGCGCTTCGGCTGCTTCTTCCGATAATAACCCGATAGGCAAGAGAGCTTTTTCCATTACAGTTGCCCCATGTAATAGGATTTTGTGCATTGTGGGCGTCATCGGATGCCAGGAATACAGTCCTACATAAATTTTGGCGGTCTCAAATGCGTAATCCGCAAACTTATGCAAGTCAACTTTATGTCCACAAGTAATTACTTCTAAAATCACTTTGAGTCGGTTGATGAGGTTACAATCAACGCCGGTAATCTCAGCTGCTACCTCTGGATTTGAAAAAAACCGTCGACTGGTATTGCCATCATTAGTGTTACCGAATCCCGATTTTGGCACATCCACGATCAAACCAGTTCTTTCCCTAAATTTGACCTGAATTTCTGCTTTTTTCTGTTTAACAATTTCCTTATCACTGTCTGTTCTGATCTGCCACTTCTTCACCGGAATCTTATATGCCAAATGCAAAATGCTCTCAAATAGCCGAATTCTCGCATGCAGGACGGATAGCCCAAACTCTAATACATCTGTATCCACGGTATTCCTCAAATTTAAATCATTAAATTGTTTCGACGTAGCACCACAGATGTAACATCTCATTGTTGACGTTGTCGAGGTGGCAGCATTGCACACTTTGGCATCGATCATAGTCATTATCATTACATGATTAATAGACGTAGCGGTTTCGCCTTGCACAATTTCAGTGTTGATCAAGCTACTTATTGCATTTTCTATATATGCGATTTCTGACTTCGTTATATCTGCAGATTCTTTTACAAATCTTATCCTAATAGGCCGACAGTATCGTGGTGATGACGGAGTTGGATTTTGCCACACAACTCTTTTGTTGGTTCCACAAATCAATTGCAACGGAACTAAGCTGCTCAGGAATATGTTGCTGTCACTAGTCTCTAAATCTTCCATTTTTTGTTTGTACTGTGCTTGTTGGGATCCGTCACAGCCCCATTTCGTAATCAATGTTAAACTTTGACACTCCTTCGTGGACAATTGTTTTATCACATCCTCTAAATGTGCAGCTAATCGCTTAGCTGTATGGTCCATTAAATGTTGCAGCTCGATTTCTGCACACGTCTCAGTAACCCGGTACGCTTCTTCTGTTGGATAACACGTCCGTTTTGCTTCTTGCAACACTTTATAGCTTGGATAATATGTCTTGTTTGTATCCCGTATTATTTCGTACTGATTTCTTGAGAGGTCGGCTTCCACAAACATGGAGAGGGCGGCCGTTGGATCAAGTTTTGTTGGTTTATGGTTCTCCTTGGTATCTTTGTATGCCTTTAGGTAAGCTCCTGCAGCTGCCTGCGGAGAGTTGGTTATTTCTTTAAGAATAGTACAGGCAAGTCTTTGTCCATCATTTTGAAGAGATGTCCGGGTAGCACTTATTAACACTTCTGTATCCACAGAAGTACGGAGTTCTTCTGTTTTTCTTCGCTTGCTCCTTTCACTGGATTCTTCGAATATCTTTGCTGGTCGGCCTGATGATCCTCGTTTTATCCTTGGTATTTCGAAGGTTCCTTGTAACCATGCATCGTGTTTTTTTAAGAAAAAATCGCTCTTCCTATTTGACTCTACCCACTTCTTCTTAAAGTCTGACTTTAAAAAAGACAATTTATGCTTTATATCCTTGTTCTGTTCCTCAGAATAGTTTTCTTGCGATAAAATATACGTCTCAAGATATTGTAGTTTCAATTCAAAATTTGCAAGATTTTGTGTCTGCATCTTCTCGAATAGGAACCTACGGGTCACTAATTTTGCCTCTGCAACTCCTTCCGATCCTAAAACAAATCAAAACTATTTTAAACACAAAAGTAAAAAAAAACAAAATAATACGTGGTTTTGCATCGTGATGTTTAATGGCCTCTAAAACGCATATTCGCAAAAAATCGCAGCCAAAGTTATTGTAATTATCTAGTACAGTTACTCTATTTTATGAAATTACTCGTATTATGGCCCGGACGTGCCATGATGTATAACAAAAACCTTTTTATATATCAAAAACGTGGTTTTGTACAACAATTTTAGAAGACTTATTTCTACCTCGGGAAATAATAATAGATATTCAAAATATTCACATAAATTTAATGTTTTATAATACTCTCTTACCTGTAGAACTAGGATCCATCACAACTTTCTTCAAAATAGACACTAAAAAAACACTACGATTTTTTAAATGTAACGTGTATTTACGAATGCCGATAAGATTTGCGTGCACTGGGAGCGACGATCAACCTTCGACTGGCATGGCAGTGCAGGCAATGCTGTAAGGGTTAGGGAGGGGGTAGTTTATCATTCTATGGTTATTCAACCTTATCGGGAAGTGATTATTTCTTATCTAGGTTACATTTTTAGAAATCGATTTATGGCCGCCTAAATCGGCATTTTGCCCCTATGTGCGACGCAAAGAGAGGGGTGTTATTTAAGTTTAACGTGTCTGTGTATCTGTGTGTCTGTGTATCTGTTGTGTGTGTGGTATCGTAGCTCCCAAACAGATGGACCGATTTGAATGCGGTTTTTTGTGTCATAGATAATTTTAACCCGAGTGTTCTTAGCCATGTTTGATCAAAATCGGTTCAGCCGTTTTTGAGATATTGAACGTTGAAATGAAAAAATCGGGGGTTTTTCAACTTTTGTAAGTTGTAGTTATCTTTTGTAACAAATTATTGATCAATAGGTAACCAACGCATCGCAGCAATAGATTTCTCGGTCTCGCACTTTGATAAAGAGTATACTTTTCCCGGTGACTATGTGATGTTTTGTAACGTCGTAAGTATTACAAAAACATAATGAGGCATTGTATCCCTGATTATCTGTGCAGTTTTTTTTATGTTTTTTAGGAATTTAGAGATATAAATCATCCCTTTCTAGCTCCGAAATAATATACATGTCTGGTTGATTTAGTTACTCGAGTAGCAGGCACCAAGCAGATTAACGAATGTTTTGTGGTAAGAGTGAAGGTAGCGTCAACTATTTCCGCGTTATAGGATTAAACAAGCCAATAATACGGCGGATGACGAGAAGTGCGCGTACAGTAACCCGATCCCTTCCTCCATTTGCCCTCTGAAGAACAAATTCGTTCTTACATAATAGTCCGTTGGCGTTTTTTTACCGTCGTAAAGAAAATATGATTGTTTCCTTCAGATATGAGGAACGCACTTGGGTTTATATTTGCTGCCGTGTTCTTGGAAGCATCGCAACATAAAGAGTAGGTAAGTACAGTACCTACCTAAAATTGATTATTTATATTTATGATATCCTATTTAAAATACAGGAAGAGAAATGGAGGGAATTGGACAGTCGATCCATATTTTCATTAAGAACAGAGATGAATTCCAATAGACCAATCTTAATCAATGTCGAATAGACACTCGTGCCACCAATACTCAAGGGTTGCCGAAAACTTACCTAATAAGCTCCCGTACAAAATAGTTTTCGACAAAGGATGGTTAGGTTAGGTCCGTCACTAGTCGCACAATGGGACACTCGAGCCCTCTCGGAACAGCCACTTTAGCAAGCGTCTTTAGCTGCTAAGGGTCCTCTAACTTCCCAAAACTTTTATCAACCAACCCCCTACTGTGGCTTTTAGCCGGAATATTAACTAAAATAACATGGCGCGCGAAATAACGCGACTTGCGTGACTGACATTTATATTAAGATCTCTTTATTATACGAACCTATTTAACTCATAGTAAGTTATGTAAAGTCTGAGTAGATTGAAGCGCGGAATATTTGGCACGTTAATGAAACGTAGCAAACATTACCTACCTACTCCTAGTGTCGGAGTGAAGTTTGAAGTCATATAAAGACAATCTCCTCTAAATTCGGAATTAGTACCTTTACACTTTCTTGCGTAGCTGACAAGTTAGTTATCAAGTTTTATTAGAAATCTTTTAAAAAATTGGGATCTTTATTGGAATATTAACTACCCCTCTAAATTAAGGATGAAGTTATATATGCCCGTGTACAATCTCCCTGCTGTGACACACGAGCTATTGCACAAAACAATACGGTCGATGTTAAAAACGCGCAAAACCGTAGATGTATCAATAGATATCATCATATGTATCAGGCCGGTCGTTTCTGACATTTTGACTGTATAGTTAAAAAAATATTTCAGACTGGCGTGTATCCTGAGGTGCTTAAGAGTACTCGGGTGTGCCCGGTTTTCAAAGGGAAAGGGAACAAGGCAGGCGTCAGCAACTACAAGGCCCATCACCATAGTACCCGCCATTTCCAAAATAGTGGAATCAATCCTATCATCCAGCTTGATGAATCATCTAGAAAGAAATGACCTATTCACGACCAACCAGTTTGCGTACAGGAAAAAAATGACCACTGCAACGGCAACACACAAAATTTTTGACTGCATCGTGACAGGTCTAGATGATAACTATAAAATTGCTGGTATTATGTTTGACTTATCGAAAGCCTTCGACGTAATTAGTCACAAATTGATTTTAAATAAAATACATTGTTATGGAGTCAGAGATATAACTCTCCGATTGTTCAAATCATTTTTGTCGGACCATAAGCAGGTGGTGAAACTGTCAGCAAATGGTGAAACACTTGTGTCTGATGCTGGTCGCGTTGTTTTAGGCATTCCAGAGGGATCGGCGTTAGGAAATACCCTGTTTCTAACATTCATTAACGACCTGCTATCCGCCATTACAACTGGCTTGCCAGTGCTGTTTGCGGACGACACCACCGTCATAGTTAGTGCGCGAACGTATGACCAGCTCAGCGAAAAAAACAATGACACATGCAGACAGTTGAAACACTGGTTTACGACCAACGGTTTGTTGCTGAACGTTGCCAAGTCCAATGTTATTATTTTTTCAGGGCGGCATGTTCTACTTCCACCATGTATAGCCAACGTTCCGATGCCATTGTGCACTGAGTGTTCCTTGGTTTTGTTTTAGACTCAAACCTTAACTGGAAGTGCCAAGTCGACAAACTGTGTGATAAGTTGAGTAGTGCCGTCTTCGTGTTGCGAAAATTAAAGCCCCTCATATCGAGTGTTTCGTTAAGATCGGTTTACTTCGCAATTTTTCACTCGCTAATGTCGTATGGTTCACTCATGTGGGGTAACTCGACAGATGCCAGTCTGGATGGCTGGAGTGAAAACGAGACACTCATGCAGGGGTATCTTCGTTGAAAACCACATCATGACGCACTACTCACTTTACCTGTACGAAGCAGGGATCGGAACCGGTTTTTTCAAAAATCCCCGAAGTAGTCTAATATGTTGATTTATTTTAGGCTCTTAATGTAGAACTCTATCGTGTATTTAGTTAACATATTCGCATTATTAGACTGCCCGATCAAAAATGATATTATAACCAAATAACGAAATAATACCGGTTTAATTTGTATGGAGAAAATACCGGTATCCGATCCCTGGTACGAAGTATTAATGTTTGTCAGAAGCAACTTGTCGACATTTCCGAAAGTTGATATTTTGAACAAGGTGATTCGATCAACGGGGCGCCTAAGAACAGTGCCACGTCGCATGGCACTTGCAGAGAAAAACCCGTGAGTTATAGGGCCGACATATTATGAGCGGCTACCCCAAGATTTATTATGACTTTACCAATTAGATTTATTATTTTGAGTATTGACATCTGAATTGTACCTAATATTTTAAATATTTCTAGTTTATTGACGACCCGAAAGGTGATCATGATCATATTCCATAACTCATTTTGTAATTTGTTGACATAATGCTTGTATTGTTTACTAGCTTCTGCCCGCGACTTCGTACGCGTATAAATTATGGATGACATGATATTCTTATGTTTCACCATACGATACCTACTACACTGATAAATTAGATTAATACGATTTCATTTCTATAAATTATGCGTGTAACAGTTCAAATCCTCATAAACTTTGTCGTCAATAATATTTAATTATATTGATTTACTTAATCTTTATTGCAAACGAAGTACCTAAGTGTTTATAGTAGAAGAAAAATTATCAAAACCGGAATTTAAATATAAGATTTCATAATTGAAACAAATGGCCCGAGGGCGAGACCCCAAAGATACTCTATATCGCCGGGTGTCTTGTCAAACTACCAAAGTCCCGAAGGTAAACGGGGAGGCAAGCGAGGCCAAAGGCTGAGCTTTTCGTAGAAATGAAAAGCCCAACGTACCCTTATAGATAGCGCTCCATATGCGAGCCAGAGCATCGAAGGCCCGAGGGCGAGACTCCATGGATACTTACTATCCACAGGTATCTTGCAAGCGAAACATGAGCCTTAAGTCCCAAAGGTGAGGGGTGAGGCAAGCAAGCCCGAAGGCCGAGCTTTTCGTATGAATGAAAGGCCCAAACCAACCCTTCAGAGAGCGCTCTCTATGCGAGCCCGAGGGCCAAAGGCTCGAGAGCGAGCTTTTCGTAGGAATGAAAGGCCCAAACCAACCCTTCAGAGAGCGCTCTCAATGCGAGCCCGAGGGCCGAAGGCCCGAGGGCGAGCCTTCACGCACACTAACTAACCCCAGGTGTCTTGCAAGTGAAACCGGAGACCAAAGTCCCGAGCGAGAGAAGTCAGAAGTAGAGCGGCAAGGCAAGCGAGACCAAAGGCCGAGCTTTTTGTTGGAATGATAGGCCCAAAGAACCGTTTTAGAGAGCGCTTGCCGAGCCCGAGGACTGACGCACACTATCTCCAAGTGTCTTGAAAGCGAAATCTGAGTTCGAAAGTCCCGAAGGTGAGTGGCGAGGCAAGCGAGCCCGAAGGCCAAGCTTTTCGTATGAATGAAAGGCCCAATACATCGCTTCAGAGAGCGCTCTCATGCGGACGCTCACTATACCCGAGTATTCATAACAACATTTCTGAATGTCACACACGCTGAAGTTTTATACATAAAAAAAATTGGTACCTAGGTACTTAATTCTCCGCGGAATGCCGTTGTGTCCAAATTTTATACCCACACATCTCTTGACGTTGGTGAACTATGCTAATTCGACGTAAGTATTAATAAATAATAAATCATTTATTTCAGATATAAATCCATACAATTTGTTAGTACCTACAGACAATATTTAAAGACTTTTAACTATTAAACTCAATCTATCATACATCTTTAGATGACCTCTGAATTCATAGCAATTATATAGGAAGACGGAGATCAAGGTTGCTGGATTTCAATATCAAAACCAACAGCGCCGTTGTCAGCGACTGAGTTTCCAAAATAATTAGGTCTCTTATGTCTAACAGCTACTATCGGTTGAGATATCAATCATGTTTGGTTATTATATATAGTCTTTAGCCATCTAGCACTCTTTTTCATCCCGTGTTTTTTCACGTTTTATCTATATTTTTTATAATGTTTGAATGGAGTTCTTTTTACTTTCCAGTCAAGTGTATGCTCATCAATTTTCAAGTCTTTAGCTCATGGATTTGAGGAGTTCCCATACAAAGTATAGCCCCATTTTTTACCCCCTTTGATTGAACTAATATTTATCATTTTTACAGCCTATGACCTGGCCGGGGATTTTCTCGACCGATTAAGTAAAAGTTGCATCAAAATCCTCTATTCACTAAGCTTCTCTGCGTTTTTGAAAATGTATCACAAAAAAATTAAAACTACAAAAAGTGCATTCCAATCGCTGGGTTTGAACTCGGAGACACCGACTCCGTAAGCTATGGGTCAAACCACTGGACTAACTATCAGTTCTAAGAACACGATGAATTTTCGAATATCTTGACGACATGTTACCATGGTAATGATATTGTTATAACCCCGCTCTTGCAATATTATATAGTTTCTAGTCGCCTCAGAACCTATTTTCATCCCATATTTTTCACGTTTTATCTATACATTGCTAAAAGTTTGAATGGGGTCGTTTTTACTTTCCAGTCAAGTTTATGGTTACCAATTTTCAAGTCTGTAGCTCGCGCATTCAAGTAGTTCTCATACAAAGTTCAACCCCATTTTCTACCCCCTTTGAACCCTAATCTTTAAGATTTTTATAGCTTTAAACCTGGCCGGGGATTCTCTCGACAGATTAGTTAAGTTTGGATCAAAATCCGTTTAGCCGTTTTCACGTGATGCTCTGTCAAATAAACAGACAAACAGATAAACAGACAAAAATTCTAAAAACTGTTGGAACGTGTTCTGTTATCAATTCTAAGTATCCTCAGCCAACTTTTTTTCGTTTATCTTCCATGTACAGACTTTCAACCCTCTTCAGCTTTATTATATGTATAGATAGATAGATAGATAGATTATTATGATAATTATGACATTGTTTTATATCTGACGATCACAATATAAATTCCTAAAAATTGACTATGTTTAATTTTAAGTGCAATTGTATGTTGTGAAAATAAATAAATCTAAAATCTATAGCCTTCCTTTTTAGGGATCCGTATCAAAATGGTAAGAAAGGAACCCTTATGGTGCGACTCTGTCCGCCTGTGGGTCTGTCGCATTGTTAAGGCCTGCATCAGAGGCGTCTCTAGCCCATGTAGCGCCCGGGTGCAATCATTACCCTAGCGCCCTCTAGCGTACATAGCGCGCGCAAGCCGCGAGTGGCGCCCCGTCAAATGGCGCTCGGGTGCCCCCTAGGACTGTGCGCCCGGGTGCACCGCACCCGCTGCACTATAGGTAGAGCAGCCCCTGGCCTGCATCATACTGTCGCGGCCTTCAGTGGCGGTCAATAGTAAATTTGACTGCTAATGACAAGTTTACTATTGACTACCGCGGCCAGGCCGCGCCAGTCTGTGAGAGGCTTACAGGAAAATACTTGTGAAGTTGTGATATCAATTTGAAATTTGGAATAGTGGTAAACAACTGTATAAAGAAAATGTTTTTTTTTCTATATGGATAAATTTTGATTTATAAAGGAAAAACTCGAAAACATTGTTATTTGTTATGCAAGGCTGTAAAGTTGTAGTTTTGCCTTGAAAACTACGAGTATTGACGTTACTTTGGCATGGAATATATGACAAAATGAACCCTATTTAATTTTACACCAAAAATTGCTGTAGTAAGATAAGTCAATATAAGGGAAATGAAAATTTAATAAAAAGTAAGTACACTTTTCAAGACATCGGTTAACCCCTATAGTCTTTAAAATTTAAATTTTAAGTCATGTTAACAGAAAAGTTGTGATTTCAGATTTGGTGTCCACTCACGCCCGCCATATTGTTTTTTTTAAACTTGATGTGCGCCAACACCACCCTATTTGTTGAAATTCATCAACCAGCAAACTCTCAATGATTAACGATTAATTTAATGCATTGCCATTCTTTTGGGTTTAGCCGTAGTCGGGTAAAATGTTATTATTAATGTAGTTCATATCCTATCGTGTAAATCAAAGTGGATTTGAAATTCTCCCGAGCTTCAAATTTGGAGAATCTTCCCTGAAGGACATTGAAGGAACCTCTCACATGTGGATGCATTTTTCTCCATGAAGACACTTTTTTCGTCAAGGTTGTTTACTAAAATTTGTATACTTTTTCTCGAGATGCCTATTTCATTATTCTGAAAATAGGTACCTTTTTTCAAATGAAACAAAAAACATTGAAATTGGTTTACTTGATAAACTTATCGCTGAAAAACCTTCTTGGGTCGAGCAAGTTACTAACATAATTATGGTACCGATAGATGGCGCTGTACCCATGTCGCAGACGGTAAGCGTTGTTAAGATTTTTCCAAATTAATGGGCGAGGTGTACGGAGCCCTCGGTGCGCCAGTCAGACTCGACTTGACCGGTTTTTTAATAGATATAAAGTTTAGGTACGGCAATAAGTATTTCATCTTCTTAATGTTTTATTTACTTCCACCCACCTTTTCATGCTAAATTCACCTGCAAGCTATTGAATCCTATTAAAGCAGAGTCGGCAAGTAATTCATCCACATGTAAATGTAACCCTCCAACCCTGATTTCGGACAGAAAAGCGCGAAACATTAATTAAGTATGTAGCATTACTAAGTAATAAAAGGATAAAACACGAGTTGGAAGGGAATCTATTTCCTCAAGCAGCATTAACAATGCTTTTGAGCGAAGTGCCTGCGCGGCAAATAAGATTACCTAAGGACGGAAATGCGTTCTCGTTTTGTCCACTTACTAGGTATTGAAGGTTGTTTACAAAAAAATAATCTGGGGATTTTTATTCCTTCAATTTGAAATGATGCTGAATGTTTGGAAAAAATATACTCGTAGCGTGGATAGAATAGACTATTTAACTATAAACTTAAAATATGAGGTACCTAATTAAGTCACATGTGAACGAGAGTGCAAATTCTCAACAAAAAAACTTAAATATTAAATATTTATGTCAGTCGAGCCGAGCACCATGTACTCCTTGGAAGCTAACAGGTCTAGTATGCATAAGAAAGTAGGTAAATAGAAGTATGTCTCAGCCGCAATATATCTAAACCAGCTCGTTTATCATCCGTCGGAAGAACTATTAGTCAGCTCGGCTTTGGGAATCAAGTCCAATATCCTCAGAATTCGTTAAATTGTCCTTGCATTGAAGTGTTCTCGAACGCTAGTCACGTAAGGCGCAAAGCTGAACATAATTGGGACACGAACATTTTTAACCGACTTCACAAAAAGGAAGAGGTTCTCAATTCGATTATATTTTTGTTTTGTATCCTCAGAACTCCGTCATTACGTTTCCGTCATTTGCCGATTCGTACAATTTTTTTAAAAGTGTATGCTTCCAGATTGGTCCTATTTTTTCAAAAATCCAGTTGGATGATGGGAGCCATAAGGAATTGAGGGAACTCCTCAAATATATAAGGCACGCATGTAGTAATTTCGGTATTTTCTATTATAAGGTACTCCCGGAAATCTTAAATTTGGTGAAGTGGAGCTGATGATGAAGACCACATATGACTTATGGAACTCACTTATACTACTAGGTAATTTTTACCTAAAACTGTAAAAGTACTTTACAGATTCTGATATGATTCCGTTGAAATAGCAACTAATGAAGTGCTAAATGTTAAGTGTGCCAAATCGACGGAAAACTCCTCAATTATTATCGGCCCACATGCAATACATTGATATGGTTTTTGTCTGTTATAATACTAATAGTTAATGTATTTACTCACGGAAAACAGTTCATGTGGTAAAGTGGAAAGGAAATGTGGAAATCGCACATGCTATCGCTGCTCTTCCGTCTCATTAGATAGGCGTTTGCGCGTCAAAGAGGTACGGCGGGCATGCTGCTCTTCTGTCTCATAGATAGGCGTTCGCGCATTAAAGAGATACGGCCGGTCTCATTGGATAGGCGATCGTGGATTAAACTGACATTAGTAATAACCTTAGATGTAGAGGTTCTGTTTTGAGATAGGCGCTTTTGCTTTTCCGTACTATTCTTATTTAAACGTCACTGCCTCATACGAGCAGCGGGTTTTGTTAGGTCTACCCATTTTCCAAGAATTGTAACCACGTTCAGGAGCCGCAATCTAGGGTAAGAGAATTAAAGAAAGTATGTAAGCGCCGTGCGAGCTTAGATACAATGTATCTAATAAGTAGCGCTGCAATACATTTTTCTCCAATGTTTAAAAAACTATAAGTAGGTAGGAGCAATTCTTTATTTTTGAATTATATTATTTTGCTTTCGCGACAGCTGGAAAGATGTACGAGATTTTGAAACGAAACCATGAAAAAATATGACTTGACAAAAAAAAACAACAATATCATAAATCTGTGTAACTTTATTTTAGTTCTCACCAAGTTTGTTTTACGTTCGTAGTAAAATGCATTATAATTTAAATCCTCGTTAAATTAATAATTGTTTATCTGATAAATCATTTAATGAATTGTGATTATTCTTGAACTACTTACCTAATTAAATTTAGTTCTTCGGAATTTACTAGGAATGAGTAATGTAAACATAAATGATACAGTTGCCCGCGCGGGTCCAGCCGCGTTTTGCAGAGAATCCAGGCGGAGACGCGGGATAAAATAAATAGAGAGATAATACAAACTGACAGATCTAGAAACCTAACAAACTTCTCCTCTTCATAAGTGTAGAATAAATTTTAAGGTATTAAATATATAGGTACTTACTAGTACCTATATTAATGATATGGGTCCTTATCACGTTTATAAACAGCGCCCTGTTCAACAGCAGGCAGGTAGTGCACTCGTATATTCTTCCTTTATCTATATAACAAAAGCAGTTTCATAATAAGGTTACAAGCATACGATACCGTTGGAAATTACCGTTTCAGAACATGAAGTATTGTAGTATGATGCGTGTGCAAACTCACACTATTAATAGTATTAATTACAGCGTCATGTATGAGCGGGGGAAATCTAGCGTAAATTGCCACCAAGTGGTTTCGTGCAAACCAATCAGGATCCAATTGAATTGAGCGTAAGGACTGCCGACTAATTTGTGAACCGTCCCTCAGAATTAGCTGGGACACGGTTAACTAGCGTCAATGCATAATTTAACATTGTATTGTAATGATACAAACTTAGTAAACACAGACTGAATATGTAGTTTGTCAAAATATATAGTTCAGAATATGTAATTTGTCAAAATATATGGTTTAGTAGTTTTATGTTGTAGGTATAATACGAAAATACAACATATGCAAAAATGCGGATGATGATGGTGATTATGACAGTTAGTGTCGTAGGTTAGTTTTATTACATTTATGTAAAAATAAATCTATTTTGAACTAAGAGCACTGCAAAGCAGGTGCAGTTTGCATAGGATTAATGCCTAGGTATAAGTAGGTACGGAAAATTGGGCAAAATATAATGTTAGCCAACTCGTCTTTTGTCACCTACTCAACGGCATCAGTAGGTACACTCATATGGCGAATATATTCATAAAGGCTACATGCAAAACATTATAACTAAGTAGGTAGGTACCGTTGTTTACCCGTTTGATAAAACTTCTGAATATGATATTACACAAAACTGCAATGTAAATATCTCCTTGTGTCGTGTTTTTATCGACTAAATATTCTTTAGAAAATGAATTAACCAGACTCAACAGGATATTGAATTTGCATATTGCTGTCCCATATTAACCCCACAATGCCTTAGTGGCCACGCCATAGCACCTCAGGAATGTATGACCAGGATTGTCGGCACGAATACGAAGGATTCACTACCTGCCAGCAAGACCTTGAATAATATATCGTTTTAATCAACTGTGAAATTGTGGAGCCTCGACGGCCTCGTGTAATACAGCTACAGTTCTTATGTTCTTTTGTATGAGGGTAGCTAGAAATGGTACCTAATAGAGGAATTCTCGGATTCCTAAAGTTTCACGGAAAATATTGTACGTAATACTTGATTAGGCACATCAAGGTACTTGGGCCACCTTTACCTAATAATAAAATACAAATTATATTTACAAACAATCTCATAAAAATGTCATAAAGCGACACTTATTCCTTAAGACAAAGTAATCACGCACACGTATATAACTCGGCATAAGCGATACTTACGGTTCCCCACCCAAAACTACGTTAACAGCGTCCCTAATGATATTCGCTTCTAACATTAGCTCGCAAAAACGAGTAAAAACAGCCATTATTCTAAAAACTTTGCTAAAACTGCAACCTTTTAGACAAAATGGCATGTGTGAGGCGGGTGGGGGTTACTTCGGAACAATAAACAACTAACGCAAACATTGACCCATTTACATTAAATTTGTAAGCGTCCGCCTTCGAAGTAACCCAATATGAGGCAGCAAATTGAACAAACATGACGAATTGCATAGCACAAAATGGAATACCTGAAACATTGCTATTTCGCAACGCAAGCATTGCAATGCAGTCTTTAGAACCTATATATTTAATGTTTCAGGCAGTTAACGTCTAATTCACAATAAGGCTTGTTCACGAAAAAATGTAGCCACTGTTGAATTCCGGTTTTCAATATGAAATTACATTTTACTAAGAATTTATTTAAAAAGAAGGTCTCTTCACCTATCGTTTTGAGTGGCATTACGAATATTTATATCAACTGCTATACATTTTTGGGCTAACTTTCGAAATCTCTCGATTGTAGTCTTAGATTTTATAATTTTCACATTTGGGTCGTAGAGGTTCTTTTTTTCCTTTTTTTCCAGAATTTTAATAATTTCTGTGTGCAGGTCATAAATTGTTTTAAATCATGCAACAAGTAGACACATTTATATGCAATGATTTTAGCTTTAAGCATTAACTGGCATTATGTAGGATTTCACAACTTTTAACAAAAAATGGATGGATTTTAGACTGTTACACATAAAAAAGAATACTCAGTTGGCTATCTAATTGCGGTTTAAACTACCTAGGTGACAGTGGAGACTTAGTTTTCGATGGCTACTTTTTTTCGTGAACAAGCCTTACTTGTTGAAGTCATCAGTGTACGTGTTGCAAAATGGTTTGCGTACTATATTCACTTTGTATTCTAACCGGAGCCATTTGCGTTAAATTACACTTAAGTAAATACATTACCGATGTCTTATCAGTAAGCACTTATAGCGTAAATCACGGTAAATGTATGTGTGTCAAGGCCAGTGCGACGTGGGTTATTTTAGTGGCAAGGGGTTACGAAGTCTTTGTTGTCCTCATTTTGTATTCAGCGCTACCTGTATGGGAAATTTAAAACCCATAACTGTTGATCTAGGGCAATAATTATGAAGAACATGTCCTGACCTGACTAGTAGAATGTGAAATTTATTTTATGCTCAGTACGTACATGATAATATTTGTTGCACTTTACCCAGTAGTGGGAAAATATCCTTATGTGGATACTTTTGTTAAATTCAGAGATTTAAATAGCAGAACTTATGAACAATCCCGTTATTTTTATATTCCCGAGAAAGGAGGCTTAATTTCTGGAATAGTAGGTACGTAGATACGGAAAATGATTTCATTTGCAGACCATCTACGTAAGAACTCGCGTTGCATAGGAGATTCCAGCTTTTTGGTCAAGAACTAAATCATTACTTTGATCAATTATTAGCCATACATTACCGCTGTACTAGCTGTAACAGCTGTACTACATTATTAATCACCCTCTAAACTGTTACGAGTATGTTATGAATATTTCTTGATGTTGAATCTAGAGCAACTGTTCGCTGTATTGATTTTCAGAAAAACTTAGTGTGATTAATGAACTTAGGTCCCTACATTAATATTGTCACAATTGATTTTAACTTTATATTGATATATCTATATGATCTTGTGAATAAGTAGGTACTTCCTTAAAATATTTTGAGCATGTTGAGGTTATGCCTAAGCTAAATGTCTTAATCCTCGACACCTTAATGCCTAATAGACAGCAATTGTTCACCTGAACCTCTATTATTTAGACATACGATACGATTACAATAATACATTTTGACATAAGATTGAAAGTGTCATGTTGTATTAGGCCAGTGTTAAAGGATTAAGATTATTATTTAGTCCCTTATTTAGACCGTATCACTCTTTTAGGATGAGGGCACCTTCATGAGGACCCTGTCGTCGCGGCTGGTCCACGCCTCAGGGGACCCCAGAGCTGGCGCGTACTTTTCACAAAGGATCGCTCTTGCGGTCCAAATGGGAAATGCCGCCAGCACTATGGGGTCCATGCCGCAAACAGAACTTTTGGACGGTCTATTTTTTTTGTCATTAGTTTTAAATTTTTCGTTTATTATTTAGTATTATTGCATTTCAATTTACATGTCAATATTAAAATTAAATTGTGTGTATATATTCTTAATTATAAATGGCATAATACTAATATACTAAAATATAAATTAATTAACTGTCAATTGCCTAAGAACATGTTTTACATAATAAGTACCTACATAGAAATTTGGCTTTGAAATGTCATTATTATTAGATTATAACTTAGAGTACAATTCATGAACGTCAAAAGTGATGTAAAAATTAAAACTTGTAACTAAAATAACTGTCAATAGTGTAAAAATATGCGTAAAGTACATAAAATATTTTAAAATGTACAAGATTTAATGTTACAGTCACAAGATACAGTACACAGTGTCGACAGAAGCTTAATTATTTTCTGTAATCACCACAGAATTCAAACGGAACACATGTGGGGTGGGAGGGTGAACATAAGTAACAATTGGTTGTTAAGGATTATTAGAGCGGACAAACTATGAAATTAGTACCTATGCTAGAGGCATTCCGATTGCAATTTAGATATTAATGGGCCTATACAAAATTCATGTAATTGAGACAGTTAGCTATACATAGACTAATAAAAAGTAAAGGTAAAAGACACTAAAATAGTGCAAATTCGTAGGATTTAAGATTGTAAAACAATGCTTTCTAAGGATAGATCAAAGATATATGAATAATAAATATTAGGCTCTTCTGTAACAGACAGAAAATAATCGAATTACCTAAGGTTGCCTCGGCCAAAAGTATTGAGCACCCCACGTTTTCCTTTGTAACTTATAGATAAAGAATTATTTTTCAATTTCATAAATACACGAAGACGTAAAATAATATGCAAATCATTAATATAATATATATCATTTTGAAATTGCTATTTGCATGTGAAAACTGAAGCTAGAAAAAGTCGGGTTTTACAATAAAGGTTAAAAAAAAATTCACGGATTTTCCCTAACGTCAATAAATATGACGAATTTTCCCGATAGATGCACAACTTTCTATTATAAAATATATAAATGCATCTTTTATAGTTTGACTTTTGTATGAAAAACGCATGAGTGCTCAACACTTTGGACCAAGGCTGTATATACCTACATTCCAAATAGTCGGCTATGCTTACAAGAACTACATACAACAAAATATATGCGTAAATGCTTTGGGCTCTGACGTTAAACCAAGAGACAGACGAGATATTTTCACAAAATAAGCTTAATAATGCAAATAAAGAGATCAGTTGCTCCGAATTGCCTCACGTCTCGCCTTGTCACCACGGCTTTCAGGCATATTTCTTATAAAAATATGGCAGAATGAAATCTCCTCACGAAAGGCGTACTTTTCCTCGAGACGTCCCTCTGAGAACATGCGCGAGCAGGGTGCGCTGAATAATGAACTATGCTAAACTTTGAACGGCACCTTGCGCTTGATGAGCCGGGCTCTATTTATTCACTGCTACACAACCTCCGGTGAGGTTTCCGAGCGCTATTTGCTGATTTCCGGAAGTTTGCCGCCGAGCGTTCCCTGTCCTGACTGATTAGAAAAGGGGAACTGATGCGAACTATAAATTGTTGATAAAGCTGAGTACTTTCAATGACATTGTAATTACTGAATGAGATGCAATACCACTAGCAAAATATTTCTGAAATGCCTTTTCTAAATCTAGCGACATAGTAGGGTACACACTGATATAATACATTATACGTTAATAATAATTTAACAACTGCTATAAATATTGTTATTGATATGTATCTTATGAAATAGTATTTTGTTACGTACCTAAACAGCACGTAAGTATTTATATTTCATTTCCGACCTAATACGTTGGCACTGCCGTTGTGTTGGCCATAATGATGGGGAAAACATATTGGACTAGAGACATGACGCATCTTTTCATATGAAAATATTACCTGATAATATTAGGACTTTCATATTATATATGAGTCCCGTTTCAGGAAATTTATTACACTAATATATATTCATAAAAAAATTGTAATTTAATAACGGTTTTTGCTGTTCAAAATATACCTCCTAAAGCGCCAAGAACGTATTTACCTACGACGGTGAATAGTGAATGAGTACATTGTTTGACTTGACAGCTCGTTGCATCGGCGTGTTCCAGTTCACAGCCTATTTACCACATCAAACTTGTTCTGATGACCTTTCATTTCCGCGTAATACCTACGGACTATTGATTCAGTCGTGGTCGTGGTGTACACTTAGTTTCACCAATAAGATTTTTGAAAATATTTCACACTTTATCTTGAAAGTTATACAGTGTGTTACCGGCATGCGGGCATTTATTCAAACGGATAATAATATTTTATTTATTATTTATTTAAACAACTTAAGTCTATCTTTACAGGCGGTACCTAATGCGATAGATATGTTCTATTAGCAATTGTTTTCAAGTATTAGCAAATCATAACTATATAAATTAACGGCACAATTAATTTTCCTAAATCCAAACCTTCAATGTACTACGTGTTGACGTCGTAATAAACAAAGTTTGAAGTCTAGTCTTTCTAGATGGACATGGACATCTTTTATATCTCGAGGGTTTGGCTGCGTTCTTTGCAATACGTGGGCGAAGCCGCGCGGGCAGCTGGTTTAGCAACAGCTAGTACTTATATACTGAAATAAACTTAATAAATTTCAATAAATTTCACCAACCATACTCCCTCAATCTTCCTGTGAATAAAACTGACCCGTCCAGTTCAATATTTGGATCTCAGATACTGTCCTTCCTTACACGGTGGTCAGTCTGCCGATAAAATGAATATTAATCGTCGACCCGTGCCCCATTTGTCCCATTTGGGCTTAAATTAACCACTACAACTACCACTTACCTTGTTATGTTATTATTTACACTATGATGAAAGTAAACAATTGAAGTACGTTTGTGTACAAATCTATTTTTCAATAACCTACAACTAATGAAACACATGTTATTTACTTGTATTTACAAAGACTTTGTGACAATATAACCTAATTTTTTTGACGCGCTGAAAGAGCGCGTTGATATGTTATGCAAAGTATAGTAATTTGCGAACTAATTTTCAAACGCCAGAGAACATCAGTGTAATGTTCGATCAGATTCACTGAATTTATAGGTCAACCGTGTACACATGCGATGGGCTTATGAATAGAGTTATCGAAAAACTCGCTAATTGCCTGCATTCGAGATTTAGAATGAAATAAGTTTTCCTAGACTGCCGCCTGCCGAAGTGAAGGGGTGAAAACCGATAACAAGGTCCAACTGACTAATTCGTATGCATTGCGCCCCTCTGAATCGAGATATACGATGACGTCCCACTTGCGTCTGACGCTTTCAATATTTTTTACTAGCTTTTGCCCGCGACGTCGTCCGCGTGGATCTCGTTTATATCGTTACTCCATACAAACTTTCTCCCCCTTTTCACCCCCTTATGTGAGTGATGAATTTTTGGATAAAACTATCCTTTGTCCTTCCCCAGGATTTAAAGTATCACTATACCAAATTTCATCTCAATCGGTCCGGCGGTTTAACCATGAAAAGGTAACAGACAGACTGAGTTACTTTCGCATTTATAATATTAATAATATGGATTGTATAAAACGAAAAGGGTTCTTATGGCTGAGTTACATGATTTTATAGATTAGCTTACTTCGATTCAACTATATTCTAACCATTCAATTTAGTTCCGTTTGTATCACTTTGAGGGTTGAACGAAAATGTACTTTCTTTCAACACTTTCAGTTTCAAAGCGTCCGAAAGGTTATTAGCCTCAAGAACACCCTGTAAAAATATTTGGAATCCTCTCGAGGCACCGTGTACCTATATTATTAAAGCAAAACTTTGAAATTCCGATTCGAGAATTTTCGATAAAATGGAACGTCAATTCATAACCTCCTTTTACAAATTTAATTCCAAAAATCTGTCTCCGTACCTGAAGAAAAAGCACACATATAAATACTTACTTCTATAATAGTTAATAGCTAACGCTTGGGCTGTTTTTGAAACGATCCGCTAGATGGTGTTTGGCATGCATTTCCTTGACTGACATTTTGATCTCTATATGTATATCTCTAAGTACTCTTTGATTCTAAGTTAACTTTATCCACTTTAGTTGACTAACGATTCATAACAACTATTGATATCTGTCAATGTTATTATGCTGGTCAGTCAATGTTGACAACGTCTGAACTGTCTAACCTATTTCATCTGCTTTTTCAAACAACTATTAGGGGTTGAGAGGTCAGAATATTTTGGTATTTTGCGCAAAGCCCCTATTTTGTTTCGCACACGATTATCCACCTATTTGCTAGAATATTATTTACTGGGATGGCGTAAATATTCAGATGGACTTGGGTCATTTTGGCTTTTAGATATTGAAACGTTGACTTGTCTTCCATACGTCAAATTCTGCATATAAGTCGAATTGTTTACGCTATTTTACTGCTGCTTTAGTGCATTGATTGCAACGAGCAATACAAAGCTCCATACAAAGTTTCATCTCCTTTTCGTCGCTAAAAGGGATGAAATTTGACATAAATTATAGCCTATGCCCTACTCTGATATAGAAGGTACATAACTGGAAAGTTTCATATAAATACGTCCAGTAGTTTTTGAGATTAAGTGTAACGTACATCCATCCATCCATCCATCCAAACTTTCACGTTTATAATATTAGTAGGAAGTAGGATATACACGCATATTTTGCATATTTTATATATTTTATCACACGGCCGTAAGGTACGTTTTCTAATAAACCGTACGACCAAATTTACGGACTTGTACATATACTTTACCAGTGGCGTGCATAGGGTTTTTAGTTAGGGTAGGCAGATTTTTTTTGAGGAGACCTATTTAGGGACGAACAAGCTAATTCTTGCTTGCCTAAAAAGCAAACTACCTATATCAATCAATCTTTGAAATATATGCCTATTCTGTTCTACTTTGGCGTGATATGTTAAGTTTCAACTGAATGTTTAAGCTTATCTCAATTCGATCTCGACTGAAGGTAGCAAGTTTAACAGAAGCCTCCAAATGCTTTTCAGATCGCTTGTGCTTTCTAGCAGAAACGTGAAAGTTTTTTAAATCGACATAACCTGTGTCATTCCAAACATTTATGAAAATTCCCGAATAAAATGCACAAAAACAAAATAATTTACCTTATTACCGAACGTTAATTGCCTAAATTCGCCGAAAGTTAACGTCCACAAACACACTACATCAATACACCGGTCACAGCTAAAACACATACCTATTTAAGGTTTAATACACAAATATAGAAAACGCCAATAAACAGAAACACACGCGAAATTCAATAGAAAACGTAAAAAACTCGCTCCGAACCAAACTATGTAACGCAACTACTTATACAAGAAATTTTCCTTCCCAATACAACTTGGACGTAACAAAAAAATCACATTATGGCTTCCTAATAGCAAATTCAAAACAAAATTTCGTAAACAAACAACCTTGACAAATTAGAACGCCCCACATTACGAGGAAAAATTACAGCAATAGGGACTTCTTTAATTTGCCACATGACACTTTGTGCCGCACGTCTTGAAGTTGCAATGCGCTGGGGGCCTACCGCCAACGGCATTCGAAGTTTTCCCTCTCTGTTGCACTTAAGTACAAACTCGCAAGTCTGACAGAGAGGGAACACTTCGAATGCCTTTCGCGGTAGGCCCTCTGATTGGCTGAAATGCGGGGGCAGGTCAGTACAATACTCGGTCCGGCGGCCGGACTTGGAAGCATGTGTGCGTGTAATTTGCTTGCATGTGTGTGTACTGAGCAAATTCGTACATAGTTCACGGACGATATTTACACAAGCGCACTGTGAGAGTGTGTGCCGTGGCTTAGGCACCGCTCGCCTTGCCTGCCCTGCGCTGAGGAAGTCTGGTTCGCGCGCAATTTTTAATCGCTGCGCGTCCCGTAATGTGAGTTAAGAAGTAGATTCTTTTAAAAACTATTATAGTATTATCATAGAGAAGAAAAATATATGTTGTGGACTTATTTTGCTAGGTAGGCACTGCCTAACTTTACGTATATACTAAAAAAACTACGTCACAAATGTTTTCAAAATAGCGATTAAAAAATCGTCTTTTTTACCTACTTTAACAAAATATTCAATACCTCCGAAAATATCGCCTTAAGGTAACTTTTACCCGTGGAACGTCATATATGTTCCGTATATTATTATACTCTTTGCTGTCATTCCTTTTCCTGTATTTATTCCTTCACTCCTCTATATAAATTACTCATCCTTGTATATAATTAAAGCCTTATATAATTTTTTGTCTTTAAATAACATCAAACTTTAATGTATATTATATTAACCTTTCTTGGTCTTTCCCTTGTCTTCCAAAATTTTCGATCTATCCGTCCGTACCTATTTTCTTTAAATCCCGTTCCTTGTACTTTGGCAGAATGGGCCAAGAGCGCCGTGCCATTAAAAAAATGCTACAAAGTGGGTGTTTCTTATATTGTTCGAATTTGTTGATACATTTATTGAAATTACTTAAGAGTAATACGAAATTTGCGCATAGAAGTCCTCATACCACAATCGATTCTTTTTTAATGCTTTATCATGTCGTATGCGTTTCATAAAGGTCTATCGCAGACCGGATCTAAATTATGAATAGTAAGCAATTCCGCCTTTTTGACGTCACTGACAGCTGACAGCAATGACGGCGATTTCCCTCAAGAAAAATAAATGAAAAATTAAATGAGGTCGAATAATACGGAAAATACATTATTTGTCGCAGTCGGATACAAACTATTTAGCGCGAGCTAGAATAATAATGTACCTATAAAAAATGTTTTTCGTTCATGGGAAGCTGAGATCCTTCGTGACAGAACAATGTCTGAAATTATACTGGCTGATTCTTTTTGAAGTGGATACTTCTTTGCTCGCGTTCTTGTATAGGTTCTTGTATCTTGTAAATCAAAATTTATCACGTGACTTCCGGAATAACTTTTTGTAGAGAAGCCTAATCTGATTTCAAATAATTGTTTGTTACATGTTTTAATCCTTCTTTATTTGCGATTATTTAGTTTATGTGGCGGACATGAAAACAATGCTGAAATGACCGCCATTTTCAATGTATCGCGAGTCAAATGAGCTACGTCAGTCAATGTTGCTATATATACCGATTTATCTGTACTTATACAGATTTTAGTGAATTAATTCAGATATATATTTTACGGGTACACCATAATAGCAGATTCCTTTAAATAATCAAAACACTTTGAATTTAACAATTCATTGAAAATGCTTATCTAAGTAGATTTTCTCTTTAGATTGAAATCAATCGCAAATCCATGGGATACAATTTAGGACAGGGACAGTTATTATTATACCGATTAGTTATACCAGTCAGACTCGCACTTGGCCGGTTTTTTTATTAGGGTTCCATAGCCAACAAAGAAGTATTCACTTAAACTTAATTAACGGTTGTATCTCCGACACAACCCGCTTCTTTTTTAATTCACACATTTATTATAAGTGTAAATTTGAGCTCAGACAGGTGGCGGTAATAAAACAAAACCAGATAGAGTGATAGTAAGAATCTTATGATGAGAAATAAGTGTCGCTTATAAAACAAATGCTGAAGACGCCAGCACTAATGACACATGTATGTTTATACACGGTCAGGGGCAGTGGTGGCCAACTTGGCAAGTGGTTCTAGGTTAATTTTATCGATCCATACTATCTAGACCAACCTTGTTACAATAGTGTGCAAAAACTTCCTTGTTGTAAATGTATCCACTAGTTACACAATAGTAACTAACAACAAAACTCATTTTGTTGTTATAAGTAAGTAAAATCTTAGGAACCTGACCACCTAACCAACGGTATCTATTTGCTTGAGCTAATAAAAATCACTCTGTTCCTTTGGTCACACATACTATATTACAACGGTTAAAAACGTGCAAACTTAGTGAGAGCCGTATATTTACGCCTATATTACTTTCAATATTTCCATTTGAAAAGGTTTCGGTTTCTTTTCATTACGGACGTTAACAGGTACGATGATCTCTCGTATAAAAATATACGGGTCTGAACATAACTTTGGATGTTAACAGGGAGAGGCTTACACAACCATAATGATTTATGATACGCGATGACAGCAATGAAGGCTTAAGGATAAATGTGATACCGAGCAATATAAAGGAAATAACGCTTTCATAAAGTATAATGTACCTTCCCACGTTTATAAAGTATCGCAAGTAAGTAATACATGAATCGCAAATCAAGCCTCAAGTAGAAAACCTACTTGAATTCTGTTTTAACTAAAGTTTGATTCAGTAAGTTGTTTATAAATAGAAAGTTAATAGCCCCAAAAATTATTTATATTCTACAAGCTTTGCGAAACAGCTGAACAAATTGTTAAAACTGGTCTAATTTTGTAAACGAACGATTGTTTGTACAACTCGTTCGGAACCGCTGACGTTCGATCAGAGGGTAACAAAACCACGTTTTCAGTAAACGTAACTAACTAACAATACTGTTTTCTGTCGAAAGAATAGATTTTCAAGCAATTTTTATGAGCCTTTGTCTCGTTGGTATGCATCGTGAGTACTTGCTGTCTGCATCTCTATCATCCATACCAGCATTTCCCAAATTATAGGTCACGAACATGACCCATACAAATGGATTCGCGAATATTGAATGGTCCCTGAATAATTTGAACAATCCTTTAGTGATTCATAATTTGACGACCGGTTAGCCCAGTGGGTAGTGACGCTGCCTACGAACCTTCAGCTTCGTAGGCAGCGACACTACCCACTGGGCTGGGTTCGAATCCCGGTAAGGGCAAATATTTGTGTGATGAGCATGAATATTTTTGTTTCCGAGTCTTGGATGTTTTCTATGTATTTAAGTATTTATATCTATTATATACGTATATCATCGTCTAGTACTCATAACACAAGCCTTATTGAGCTTGCTATTTATGGGCCTAGTTTGATTTGTGTAAGATTGTCCCCTAATATTTATTTATTTATATAGTTCTGCCCCTTTTTGTTGTTCAAGGCAGCCGAAAGTGCCGAATTTTGAAGTTTTTATTAAAAGGTTCGCTTTCCAGTCAAATGAAATGTGATGTGTGTGTGTGTGTGTGTGTGTGTGTGTGTGTGTGTGTGTGTGTGTGTGTGTGTGTGTGTGTGTGTGTGTGTGTGTGTGTGTGTGTGTGTGTGTGTGTGTGTGTGTGTGCGTGTGTGTGTGTGTGTGTGTGTGTGTGTGTGAGTGTGTGTGTGTGTGTGTGTGTGTGTGTGTCTGACAATAAACTACATAATGAAAATGTCATCAACACCAGTTGACTAGGTGTTATTATTTATTGATAATACCTCATTGCATACCCGACGTGGTTCAAGGTTAGGAATTGCTGTTAAGACTTAGGAACAACAAATACGAAATAAATACTCAACACTTTTGGACAATCGGCATGAAAAATGAGTTTCTAGAAAATAACTCGATGATGACATTAATAATCGAATAAGGTTAGTCATCACTAACAACATAAAAACATAAATCTTGTCAAAACACTAAAGCGATTTGAAACTTGAAATAACATATATTTTGGAATGCTTCT
This sequence comes from Epinotia nisella, assembly GCA_932294315.1. Lineage (NCBI taxonomy): Eukaryota > Metazoa > Arthropoda > Insecta > Lepidoptera > Tortricidae > Epinotia > Epinotia nisella. Next base: position 11,725,148 of record OW028680.1, read on the forward strand.
TTGGTTATCAAAACACTTATATTAATTAGGTAAGGTAAATGTCCCAGTATTCGACACTGTCCTAGTAGTTGGCACTCTTTAAACTTAACTCATAGAAATAAAGGTGACGAGCAGTGTGAATCATTGGAATCGAAGTGTCAAACATTGGGACCTTATATTCATCGAAATATATTGTAGACTTACAGAATTCATTAAATGTTACGTAGTGTTTAGTGGTAGTTATGTAGATTGTAGGCATGTCACTGTTAGCACGAAGGTCGAGTTCTATCGATTTTTGTTGTTTATTGTAGCTATAGGTGACGCTTGAATTGTGTCACATTGGGTTCAAATAAAACATTATTTTTAAATATTAGGTTTCTAGGTAAAACAGAAGCGATTATCATGAGTAATAGGCATTACATTATAACATTTACTACCTTCTGCACCCTATTAAGATCTAACGTAGGTACGGTTATTGACGAGGTATCTAATAAAGCCAACGTTGGTAATCGAGCTAACTCTACGACACAGTGTTGTATAGGTTCCTATTTAATAATGGCATAGCAATATGATGTTTTAGAACCTGGAGTTTTATGAATACTAGATGTTAACTCAAAATGTTTACGATCGCTTCCCACGTAATTTCGTTTACTAAGCGTAGCTCGGGCAACATTTTCATGAAACTTGATGTTTTATGAATGACAACGGAATGTCAGAAAACTGTAGTATTATTTTGTCAGTCATTACCATTTGTCAGATTCGATTTTGAGTAGGTGAGACGAACTAATTTTGATTCTAAAATCAGGAAACAGTGATTTCACGAGCGAGCCTACACTTTTTTAAATGCCTATTCGAGGAGCATAATTACTATCGACTAGTTATCACGTACCTATAAATTAAATTGAAGAGTGCGATGAGTGATGATGCGCCGATAGACACTTAAGGGATGACCTATTAAGGAGGCATCCTCTGCACGAATTACAGTGTGCATATCAGCCAGGGAAGTCAAAGAAAACGGCACTTCACCTGGTAACAACCAGGACTGAACAGGCTATAGAGAATAAAAACCTATACCTGGCAGCTTTCTTAGACGTGGAAGGAGCGTTAGATCATAGCACGTTTATAAGTAGCTATTAGTGAAGCAGCTGAAAAACATGGTATAGAGCCGACTATAATGATGATGATGATGATGTCCTCCCAGACGTATCCGTCGACGGCGACATCCTGACAGATCGATTCTTTGCGTAGTTATTATTTGCGTGCATGGGCGCGAGAGTGACTCGCAAATCCAAACTTGGTTTTGAAGCTCCGGCGACATGTAAAACAATAAAGGTCTCCACTTGAATTGTAAGTGTAATGGTAGGAGGGCTTGGGCCGAGTTTTACGAATCTGGCGTTTGGCGTCAAGATCTTCGAGACGGGTACGTTGTTTGCACTGAATAATCACGACAAACACGAATAGTAGAATCAGTTTGGTTTTAATAATTCAGAATAATCACGATTAAATATATATTAACAGATCAAGCTTCATAGCTTGGAATACTCTTCTAATAAATATAAAGCCGCCACTGAAAGCAGACCCGCTAACATACCTTCGTGGTAGTGCCCGACCGAAACATGTTTTTTTTGCGGAAACCGAAGTTTCGGCTTTGGCTCTAGTTTCGCCCGAAACCGAAACTTTTCTAGACTTGTTAAAATCGTTGAAAAATGACATAAAACCGCTTTTATACACACATATTAACAATGTGACACCCTAAACTCGTGAAGGTTATATTAAAAAAAAAAAAACCAGCCAAGTGCGTGTCGGACCACGCACAACGAAGGGTCCAAAAAAGGTCGTATCGTCACATAAATCTCACGGCACTTATATCTTTTTCTATACGGAAGGCAGTTTTTCAGCAATATCTCGAAAACCTTTGAACCCATCTTGTTCAAAATATTTTTCAGTGAAAGAATTTAATAAACCCTAAGTCTGTGATTTTTTTTCATATTTTTAAATACAACGTTAAAAAATTAGAGGGGTGGGGGGGACAATTTTTGTGAATTTCGGGACGATTATTTCCGACTCTAATCGACTTAATCAAAAAAATTGCTGAGAAACCTTATATTTATTTTGAAAGGCCTATCGACTGATGTGCCACTTACGTGGGACTTACAATGTTGTTTTTTTACTTGCAGTTACATGTATGAAAAATATTTTTTAGTATTTTAATTACAGAACTATGTAACGGCTAACAAAATACACCTATCCTCAAAATTTTATTCAAATACACCATATAGTTCGAGTAAAATGGCTATGATATACGGACAGACGGTCAGACGAACAGACGGCCGAAACATGATTTTTTGGCCGAAACCGAATCTTCGGTGGGACACTACTTCGTGGTTTTACAACAAAGCACTTAATTTTTTTCCGATCCGCTAACCTCAGCTAACAAAATGAAGTGGTTAACCGTAAAGATAAGCTGTGTGTCCCTTCAGGCACAGATAAAGGAGCATTGCAATCTGCCCTACGGCTGCCACCCGGGGCGACCTCACCCATCATGTAGCTGCTGGTCTGGTGCACTGACTTCTAACAGAAATTACTGTTACTTTAGGATCATCATTATCATCATCTAAAGACGTCCACTGCTGGATATAGGCCTCCCCAAAGAGTGCCACAATGACAGGTTACTTTAAGTTATACATGACTATTTATGTAACGCAATGAGAACGTCATGTTTTGTTCCGGTTGGTAAGTGGCTCAGTGACAAAAGAAAGTCGCAAATCATAGACTGATTTTGCTTTTGCTGATTAACTTAGGTTTAGAATGTGGCTCACTCTTTCATTTAATTTGGAGATAAATAATAATATGTGTAGTATGTATTATTTGCCCAACCACACGTAGGTACATGTATGAACATGAACACAACATTAAATAAAACTACGGACCCAGTTTTAAAACATACGATTATTTCTGTATTGGAATAAATTAGGTTGGTTTATATTTAGTCTAATCTGGATAAATCCAAGCAAGGACATCAGATCCTTGTTAATTGTTGTTGTAGTCTCGCTTAGACAAGCTTGTATGTTATCTAATATAACTCTTAAATTTTACCCCAACAAAATTTTCAAAACCGCCAAATATTTCCTAAATCGGTTTTGCAGTTCTCAGCCTGTCTCATCTCCCGCGCCTCAAGGCCTTTTAACTTCAGACAATGCCGAAGATGGATTGCAGTTTACCCAATTTATTAGCCAACAAATTTAGCCAATTGCCTTGTCAAACAAACTTCAAACAATAAGCAAACAGTAGGGAGCGAGCTTTACACATTTACAAACTCAATTTTAAGTTTCCGCATTACGAAGTTGGGTGGACTGTGTCTTGTATACGGAGCTCCGCCGCTAACTCTACAACGTCAAGACTAAATTCAGACCCGACGTGAGCCGCATTTACTTCCGAAACGTTTTTTACCGTTAGACTGGTCTATCGAATCACGCTTGCCCCAATTGGGACTAGAGTTACGCTTATGCCACTTTTATTGTCTCCTTGGAAAGCACTCTACTCCGTTGCGAAACTCGCACTTAGGACAGCTAGGAAGCCGAGATCGGATGTCGTTAAGCAGGTAGTGATCTAAAAACAAGCTGTCGTTACAGGCGCCTGTAGAAAACAAAGATATTTAGGGTTCACGATATTACTTTGTATTTCTAAGCTTAACCCAAAAATTTGTCTCACACTTGACACACAAATATGACGTCACACAGCTCTTTATTTGTACTACCTAATCGTTGCATGGAAAATCAAGTAAATTGCTGTTTCGGTTGCGAAATACTGCGTTTAGGTCCATAGTTGTCATACCATTTTGATCCTATAAAAGCGTAAGGATTCTATTGGTAGCTTTAAATTTACTCTTGGACCAATAAAAATGCATATTTATTCTAAATTTCCAAGACTTGTCCATATATTACGTTATTTCAAAATAGATCCTGACCTGATGACCATGGGACCACCTGAAGAGGTGGTCCTATGGTCATCAGGTCAGGTACCCTTTCAAACAAAAAAAAATGATCCGAATCGGTACAACGAATATACCTACATAAAAATTCTCCGACGAATTGAGAATTTCCGCCTTTTTTGAACTCGGTTGAGTAATTAATCATTAAATAAAACATAAGATTGTATGGGTTATTAACTGTAACAATAAAAATTATATCTAAATATAAAAAAAAAACATTAAGCTAGCCTAAAATAAATAAATATGATTTGTAATAAAACTAAAAGTCAGTCAATGGGCCCCTGTGGCAGGGTACCGAGGACAATTGGTTTTAATTGTAAAATGAAGCTATGGGGTCCATTCAATTATGACGCTAGGATGATCTTAGGGGGGTCAAAAATCGACAAAAAACGATGTCGTAATATATGGACAGGCCATATCATTTTCATAATCATATTTTAATTATATTTTTTAATTTATACTTTTTTATAATAATTTGATGGATCTATTTAGCAACACAACGTTATTTTATTTTTGTTTCTTTATTTTATTTATATAAACTTTATTGCACAAATATACAAATAAAAGTACAATTGGTTGACTTATTGCCATTAGGCTTTGTCCACCAGTCAAACATTGGGCTAAACAGAAACTTTAGTGGTGAAAATTACATGAATATATATACAATACAGACTTACTTATACATACATACAAAGATATCACGAGGATCATCAATCTGAAAAGTAGAAAAGAGATCTCTTTTTTGACAATTTGCTCTGAGCTTGCCTGACGGTAAGAGGGAGATCATTCCACAGACGAGAGCCTGAACAGCAACGGAATTTGAGAGGAAACCAGTACGGTGAAATAGGACAGAGTTTAAGACTCCTGGATGTACGGAGCTCGCAACCAGGACGGGGTGTAACAAATTGAAATTTAGATTTAAGATATTCCGGTGCAGCTGGGCCAAATAGGATGGTATAAAGTGTGCACAGAATCCTGAAAGACCCGCTCGCGAATGGGAAGCCAGTTTAGTTGACAACGGTAGGCCATATGGTCATATTTTCGAAGGCCGAAAACAAAACGAATAGGTACAGTTATCAATATTAACATGAGGAATCATGCCTACCATCAGCATAGAACTTATCTATCTATGATAAAAACTGTTCCTAAGCTTTGGGTAGGCAGGTATAATCACGGACTTTAATTATGGAGCCATTTAGAGCTCACTTTATACTAGACACTTCATAGCTTCATAGAAAACCAAAATTAGTTGACACCTAAATGGTCAACAATTAAAGGCCTTGACCGTACGACACAATAAAATGATAGAATAATCTCGTAGAAGCCACCGCTTCGCGAAAACATAATATTGTTTGGCACTTTAGTTCCGCGACAGCTGGCACACTTGTCGACAAAGGAGTCACAACAAACACAGTCACGTTTTTGTAATACATAGGTATATTTGCCGTACAAAACAACATTCCGAATTAGTGCCGTAAAATGCACGTAGGCATATTAGGTACGAGTATGTAAGAGTAATAGGTTCGGTCACATTGTAATTTAACCTACTATGTTCTACGAAATTACACCGACCATTAAATATTTCGTATAATAGCAGAATAAATGCGGTATTGTTCTAATAACGTATACTTATAAAGTGTCCTAAATATAATACTTAGTTTTAATTTATCTTAGTTATTGTTAATTATAATCTTGTATTCACTTTTAATAAATCTTTTATACTTAGGTAGGTACATTACCTACTTACTATATGTTCTCCAACTTAAAACTCTGAGACAGTGTAAGTGTAGCATAAGTAAGAGTAAGGGTATCATCGGGGATATCAGTTGTCAAGGCAGATTGTCTTGGATGCCGTTGTACCTACCGGCGATAATTATTATTCATTAGAGCGGTTTCAGAGCGTCCTTTCATCATGACTTCGTTCCATCTCGTTATGCCTTATTCAGACCACTCCTTGTATATTTTAATAAAGGTCGCATGAAGAACATCGCTCGTATAAAATGTACAATATTCAAACTAACGCTTTTTTCGAACCGTTATGAAAACGCTTATGGCGATAAATAGCGATCGCAAAGGATTTGCTGGAGAATTATTGCCAAAGTTAGGGAAGAAGTTATCCTAGCGGTATAACTTTGGTGTTATATCGTTTCTCCAACTTCGATTTACGAGGTAGGTAATAAGAATAAGTACTGAAGATTGCTCTTATTATGTTTGTTATAGAATCATGATTATTTTGTTTTAGTTTAGTTTATTTTATTTTATTTGGTATCGCTACCTGCCGGTCTAGGTATGTTAATTTCCGATACTTTTCCATGTTGGTATTGGTGTCGGCAGGAGAGTTGAGGTGAATGATTATTGATTACACACACAGCTAAATAGAGTACAAATTGCAAAACGGGTAGTAAATGCACGAATGAGTGAATGTGATTTAAGTTCACAATAGCATTTTTTAAAACTGGTAAACAATTAACAAACGGAAGGAAAATATACTACCTATCTAGTCACTCAATATATCTTCATCTGATTCATTTCAATTTATAACCAGGTTATGCTTGTCGGACAAATCATAAATCTTAGCTTCCAATACCCGCATCTTCTTGTTGTGTTTGAATGACTTATTTAAAAAAAATCGGATCCAAACTTTGAATCCGATATTTTTTAAATAAAAGCACTAACTAAAAAGACACCTTAAAGAAACTTTTATTCTATCTTTCAGTTTGCAGTTGAAGTCGCTATCTGTACGAAAAACAAAACACTATCTTCAAAATTCCGTTGTCTTTCTTTATAGCCGAGGCAAAATACGGTTTCGAAAAACATTAATTTATAATAGGGTTTTTTTTGTTTATTTCATTTTAAAACATTATTCTAAGATGCTTTATTCAAGAATCCACCAAACTTTCCACCCGGAAGTAATTATATAGATTTAAATTAAACATTCATTGTATTTTTTATTTTATTTATATTGAATATTGTAAAGCAAATGTAAATTAACCTAAATAAAGATAAAAAAATATTAATATTTATCCGGACTTTTTAGGAGCTAATTAAATATTGTTTTTTTTGATGTCTGATTTTTTGTTGAATTTTGCCTCTAGGTAACAATTTAATTGATAATATATCCGTTACATTAAAAAAATTAGCTATTATAAATTATTTCCAAATATGTCATTTTTTCCATACAAGTTGTCAGTTCATTGCCTGGACTATTACATGACATGTTGTTGTGTGCGTGAGCTCTACTGGTGCCGACACCTTATATGTACTATATTTCATTACGGAATAAATATTATTTTTTCCCCAAGCAGCAATATCAGATTGCTGCCGGATTTCGCCGTACTGCTGCGGTAGAAAAATCTTGAACCGAGTGCAAATGCTATGCCCGCCGGTAAAAATACAAAACTTTTAGAACAGGAAACTGAGTAGGGTAATATTTTTACACTTAGTACAGGAACAGGCACAATAATGGCACTGTCTGCACAAATGGACGGCGCGGGTGGGATTAACTACCTACCCAAATCTGTGTTTCTACACGGATTGATTGGATTCATGTTTCATGGGATATTATCTGCGCCGGTACAAATGTTTTATGTCCCATTATTGTGACATTTTATTTTCATATATATGATTAAATTGTGGATAGCGAAAACCTTTTTAGTGTTAGTAGATCTCAACTCTATACTTTGGTCATTTAGAACACTGAGATCCAATGCAACAAAGATTAACCATGACTTTTATTTGACGGTTACTGAATGGATAGTTAATTGCATGGAAATTGGCTAGCTGGATATAAAGGTCATGGTAGGTGCCCTGGACACATTAACTGAGTAATTGACTAGTTTCAGACCAATGACCCGTCAGAAAATGACCAATAAGATTATGTTTTAAGCATACGTACCTAGCAATATTCAAAGATAACCCCCGTCATACAGAACGATACAAAAGATTAACAAAATCGTCTAAAACGATCAAAATATAGCTCTATTGAAGATGAAGATAGGGAATACTTAATCACACTAAATCTCAGGTACAAGCACGTTAGAATATTAATACAGATGACATGATCCGGCGCTACGGACTCATGTGTACAAATTAAGCACATTACGTACGGACGCCTGCGTGCCATGAGTTGTATGTCATCCCGCCTACTAATTTACAATTACGCTGCCAACGTTACTGGGACATGCCTATGGCTAAGGGACGGATAATGTCTCACAACATTCCAGATTTGGGTTAACTCGATAACACAATTCTGTCAACAGAAACGGCTGAATGCTGCCCCTTATTTGTTTGTTATTAGGTAGGTATACGTATGGGAGTCTCGGGACTAAGTCCTTAGTCTGACAAAAATAATTGAAGATTCTTCACAAGAGCTAAGTAGTTTTAATGACTGAGACAATCTACCTTCAAACAAAGAAGTTTTTTGCAGATCTAAAATTAACATAGCAGCCGCGGCTTAACAGGCGAGCGTCGGAGTTTTGATCTGAAAAAAACTGAGTTTATTGTATAAATTTCAAAACATTTCAAGAAAATGCTGCTTAGTTACACAATCACTACAGTTATTTATTAACAAATTTATGACAATACAAAACTATGCAAGTTAGGCTTCTAGTACTAATTATTTTCAATGTTAATTTTACTCGCACTTAGAAAGACACGTCGCCTAAAGCGCGCACACACACACACACGCGCGTACTCACACACACACACAAATCCAAAATGCTGCCAGAGTCACCCTTTGTGATTTTATTACATATCTAATTAACACCGTAAATAGCGAGCGTATACCCGAAATGCTTAAAATATTTTATGTCTACCGCCCGAGCAATAGGTGCTTAACTTTGATTATACCTCAGTAAAATCATTACACTGCTTTTGCATGCTATCTGGGTCGTGTGGAATATTTAGTCCCAAAACTTCAACTATACCATTAAGTTACTAGTTTAATTTTTATATAGTTTTATTTATATACCTACAATGTCTATTGTTTTACGTTAAGTGATATTTTTCACCTCTAGTCAGGTGAAAAGTAGATCTAGTGCTCGGAAAGCCCTTTTTTATTCTTTAAAAACAGATAGAGAAACTGCATTTTATCCACAAGAGTGTAAAGAATATTTGAAATCCGAACATGTTATTAGTTACTTTTTTAAACATGTTAAGGCCAGTCCAGACATAACAATTTTCGCCCATCTGATTAAATTCAGTGCACATATTTTTCTTTCTGTTTCTTTTTTTCCTTTTTCATTTTTCCTTTTTTCCTTTTTTTTCCTTTTTTTCCTTTTTTCTTTTTTTTCCTTTTTTCTTTTTTCATTTTTTCTTTGTTTTCTTTTTCCTTTTTTTCTTTTCTTTTCTTTTTCTTCTTTTTTTGACTTTTTGTTACTTCATTTATTACAATTTTCCTCGCTTTAGTGAGGTGAAAAGATTTGTGTTGCACACGGGTGCTAAGTTGTATTTTACCGGTGTTAAGTTGGTTTTTTTAGTTGTTTTTTTAAGTTGTTTTCGTGTGTTGCCGCACTCGCTACGCTCAGGATTCTGTTTTTGAACCACTCGCTGTGCTCAGGATTCTATTTTCGAACCACACGCTTGGCTCGTAGTTCAACCCTAGAAGCTATTCGCTAGCTCGTAGTTCAACCCTAGAAGCTATTCGCTAGCTCGTGTTTCACCTTTCTATAACAAATAAGTAACTATTGTTTGTCACGAAAAAATTATTTTCTTTTTCATTTATTACAGAATAACAACACATTTTTTAGGGTTCCATACCTAAAGAGGAAAAAATGGAACCCTTGTAGGATCACTTTGTTGTCCGTCGGTCTGTATGTATGTCTGCCTGTCTGTTTGTATGTCTGTCAAGACCCTTTACTCAGGTCTACAGTCCGTTGAAGCTGTGAAGAAAATCAAACTTCTACGTTAACGTAAAAAAAAAGATACGGTCTTTTATGCCGCAAAAACGTATATTTAGACACTCCGTTGTCTAAATATACGTTTATAGGGTACTTCGTCTTATAGGGTACTTTCCGTTGACCTAGAACTATGAAATTTGGCAAGTAATATCGTCTTTTAAAAGTACAGGGAATAATCTGAAAACTATACATTTGTAATTTCCGAGTCCTTTATTGTTTTTGTCCCGGTTTTATTTTATTTTAATTAAATGTACTTTTTGTGAAACACCCGTTTTTTGCGACTCTTTTTAATCTAAACCTCGTTCTTTATCGCTAGTAAGCATCTATTGCGTCGGATCTAAATACCTGTCAAAACACCGCCGTAGTCGGTTTACATAAAACCTGTATCTCACTGGTGCGGCCTGCGGTGGCGGTCCATAGTAAACTTGACAGCTAATGACAAGTTTACTATTGACCGCCGCGGCCAGGCCGCGCCAGTCTGTGAGAGGCTTAACACTTGTCGGCTTAGCGGATTACCTAACAAGGTTGTGACACCTTTAGATCGGAATAATCGCCTCATACTGAGCCTTGTAAATCTGGTCTGCCAAAAAAAAAATTGAGGGAACTGTAAATGAAACACGTATAAATTGGCCACAAAAAACTGTAAATAAAAACAAATATCAAAAACATCAAGGATACGAAGAACATGTAGCACCATGCTACGCCGTAGACCTCGTAGCATGGTTTGGACCAGAAGAACTCGTGCATGATCCAATTTCAACACGGAATATATCGTATTACTTCAGTCAATTGCCCAATCTACTTCCGATATAAGAAAAATTCGTTGATGCATACATCTCGTACCTTCGTCTGACGTTAATAGGAATTATTATTATTAGGGTTTACATAAAAGCGCTTCTTCCTGTTCGGAATTCTAATCAAAAGCAATAAGTACTTCACGACATTCTTTATTCTTAAATTCACAGATTTTTCACACAATTTTTTTTATTCGTTTCATTGTAATTGCAATTCAACGCGTTCGTTGACACAGAATACCTACTGTCTCAAATTTCAATACATTCGTTATTCAGTACAGAAGTTAAAATAAGGACTGAAACGCTTTTGTGTAAAAATGAGGATGTAATGAATGTGTGTGTGAATATGTTGAATTGTATTGTGAAGAATTGTGTTTTTGAACGGATAAAACGCCTTAGTGTAAGGTTAACATTGCGTATTTCTTTTAAAAATAGAGTTTTAAAATTGTACACATTATATTATTTACAGCGGTACATTAGAGTTAGCATGTAGGTACCTACAACGTATAAAACCATAAAAAAACCACACGGCGCTCCCACTGTTATCAATAATTAAGCTATTTTCAAGAAATATAAATATCCACCGTTTTTACCATATAACTGCTCCATTAGTATCGATTTTGTGGAGGTCTTTAAACTCTACGCGATCGCGAGTAGCGATGACGTTAGCATTTATTAATAAGCAAGAATATTCTGTTTTATGCATTGCAATAACACTTTTAGTTCTATTTACTTTATAACATAAAACTTAATGCAGTTCAAGGTGGTGAATCTTTTCAAAGAATTGCAAATGTTCACTACAAATAGTAGTAACTGTAGTAAGTAAGAGAATGTTTCAACACTGCGTAACTGAAACGTCTGAAAACTGGAAGCCAGGACAGCATGTCAGAAGAATTGTACAAATCCCCTTGGATTACTCAAAACTCCGTACTTTACACAAAAAGGCACTATTCTCGGGAAAACATTTAAAAAAATGTTTTCCCAAATTCAGTAAAAGCTATTCGCTACCGGCTCGGACTGTTTCAAAATTACGGGTCTTTACGTACAGTCAGCATCAAAAGTAACTACGCAATCAAAGACGTCAAAAGCTCTTGTTCCTTTTTAATAAAGACTTTTGACGTCTTCGTTTGCGTAGCTACTTTTGATGCTGACTGTACCTAGACAGATTGACATTTAAAGGCTTGCCCGCTAATCGATTCGTGGAGACCTACTTTTGTTCGTATAATTTATTAAAATACTTGCTAGCTGTAGGTGTTGGCCACCTCTTCCAGCCGATTAGAATAGTCTTGAGTCATGACTATGGCGTTTTAATACGACTTGAGGTATTACAGAGAAGATAACTATCATACAGATTGAAACGTAAATTTAAAAACAGTGTTTTGGCTAATGACGGATAATTATAACGCAGGTCAGAAAAATGTCTTTTGTTCTTGTATAACATCTGCTTATATAGAAAGGATGGATTGTTTGAACATTTACTAGAATTTTAGAATAATCCTTTTTTGTTCTATCTAAAACAAGAATATGTGATGGTTGATCGTCAGACAGTCGATATCGATGTGTAATTAGTAGTAGTGTAGATAAAGTACTATCGAAGTTAACTTAGCAAAGCAAAAAAATAATCCAAAATTAATTTAGTCTGCTATTAATGCAGCGTCAGGTAGAAATAGTATTATCTAAATCTGTTTATTTTCCATGCCTTTATCGACCTACATACTCAGTTTTTTGATTTAACTTACCAATTCCTTATACGAGCCTGTCACGTAACTCATGTAACTCTGTTTTTACCATAGTAAATCATGGCTAAATACTATACAAAAAAAAATACTTCAGACGGCGTTTTCTCAAAACTATATATAGGCTTGACACGGCAGAGCAACAAAAGTATTAAAGAGCTAAAAATACGAGTAGGTAATGAAACCATAAAAGTAACAACGCAGCCTCTTGTAGCTGCCAATGCATTTAACTCCTATTTTACTGGTGTAGGTCGTGACTTGGCTACCGAACATCTTAAGCACATTTCTTTTCTTTTCACCTGTCTATATGACAGAAACACAATTGATGGATGAATTGGAAACAAACATACCAAGTAAACACTTCTTTATACTTGATACCCACCTGCGAGAGGAAAGTACACTCAATAATTAGGTTACTTAAGAGCAATAATTCCAGCGGGATTGATGGTTTTACGGCAAACACAATACGAATTGTTTCAAAGTATCTATTGCGACCGCTGGTAACTTAAGCCTAAAATCTGGTACATTTCCAAAGGTATTAAAGACTTCAGTGGTTATACCGATTTATAAAAAGGGGTTACAACAAGTTTGTCTATCGTCCTATATCTCTCTTATCAAGGCTATCAAAAATCTTTGAAAAAGTTGTAAAATCAAGACTCTGCTCGTATTTAGAGAAAAATAACCTACTTTCAATACAAAAGTATGGCTTTAGAAAAGGTCATAACACAGTGGTGCTATTGCTGAACTTAAAAAAATTATAGTGGACAAGACTGACCGGAAATGTAAGGTTCTATTGGTATTTATAGACCTAGCCAAGGTATTTGACACCATTTCGCATAAAATACTATTAAAAAAGCTAAAAGCGTATGGTATCGTAGCCAAAACGTGGGATTGGTTTAAAAGCTACCTGACTGATATGATATGAGTCAAATTGTAACAATTGGAAATGCTGTCAGTGAAGTCAGACAAATAGACTTCGGCGTACCACAAGGCAGTGTATTTTATTTAATAGCTATTTAAACAACTTCTGCTCTATTGTAAAATCAGACTCCTGTCAGTGTATATGTTTTGTTATTAAATCTTGAGAGGAAGCAGTCACTCGAGCGTCAGAAAGGCACAGAATTGGTACGAAAGGAATTTGCTAACCTTCAATGTTTCAAAAACTAACTATGTGTGTCTCGCTAACCAAAATAGGGCAACCTAAACAGAACATTAGCTTAAAAATCCATAAATGTACGAACATGGCTGACAATACTTGTACTTGTAACATAATAGATCGGATACTCTCGGTAAAATACATTGAATTTGATGACAACCTAAAATGGGATCAGCATTATCAGAATATTGCAACTAGGATTAGGCAAATTGCTTATGTATATATTTTTGGAACTACGAAATATCGTCGACCAGAACACACTCAAATCTGTATACTATGCATTAACTCAGACTCTCATGTTGTATCGAATTATAGCCTGGAATGCATGTGGTTCGCAGATAATGGTCAAGATTGAAATAGCAAAGAAAAATAATACAATTGAAAGCCGACATGAAGGCCTTCATGAGGACCCTGTCGTCGCGGCTGGTCCACGCCTCAGGGGACCCCAGGGCTGGCGCGTACTTTTCCCAAAGGATTGCTCTCGCGGTCCAAAGGGGAAATGCCGCCAGCGTCATGGGGTCCATGCCGCAGGCGGAACTTTTAGACGGTCTTTTTTTTTTGTAATTAGTTTTAAATTTTTCATTTAGTTTTCAGCTTATTTTATCCTTAGTTAAGTACACTCAATTAATAACAACTTGTATCTTTTATAATGTAAATTAAATTGAAAATAATTAAAAGAAAACCAAGGCGCTATTCGACCAAAGCAATGTACAAGCGCTATCATAATATTTTTATTTATTATATTTTATAGGTACTAGGTATTTGCACTGCCCGCTATAATCATTTGCTATCTAGTACTTAATATTAAGATTTTAGTAATATTAAAAATAGTCATAATATATCATTGATGAATGATATTGGAGGAAGCTGGAGGTCCCGGGTTCGAATCCCGGTCAGGGCATTTATTTGTGTGTTATCACGAATATTTGTTCCTGAGTTATGGATGTTATATATGTATATAAGTATCTATATGTATTTATCTATTATATATATCGTCACATAGTACCCACAATACAAGCTTTACTTAGCTTACCGTGGGCCTAGGTTGATTTGTGTAAGATTGTCTCGTAATATTTATTTATTTATTTATTTATTTATTTATTTATTGGTAAGTTTGTAAATTTCGTAACATCGCTGAAATGCCATTAAACAACGAATTCTCCCCATGAACAACTGCTTAACAAGATAATCAGTTTGATTTGTCGCCGTTTACTTGTATAAATAGAAATAAGTCCCTACACCGTGACTATTTCTAGAAAAACCTTGACATTAACATAGCCTGCATGTGAAACAATACATCTTTCCACAATAATGTCTCAATATAATCTGCTAATAAAGAAAGGCTATTTCGTTGACACGTGTACTTACGCATTCTAATATGCTTGGTGTAAAATTAGCTTTTGCGCACTGATCTCTTATTGAACATTAGCATTGAGATGTGAGTGAGTGAGATAGTGTCTGCGCGAGCGCCGTCGCCGTGACCGTGCGAACTTCTGAATTGTCCCCTTACACGCAAGATGCTAAGCGACATGACATTCTAGGTAACATAAGTCCCTTTGTTAACACATCGAAACGCTGTGCATCTATTTTCGCTAACTTGTAAATAAACATGAAATGGCTGACATTCGAAGGAGCGGAGAGTTGTAGGTATCTGTTCCTGTTGTAGAGTTGTCGGAAAGATTCGTCTGGCAATTTCGTTCCAGGTCGTGTTTCAGCTAAGTAAGCTTTATAACCTGGTTTAAATAATAACTTGAAAAAGAACTACGTATACACAGTTTTTAAAGGTCTCTTAAAGGGGCTTAAACTTATGGTATAAAAGATTAACTTTTTAAGTTGATTACGTTTATATGATTCACCTTGAAAACCTCCAATAAATCACATGGAAGTTATTAAGACAAATAGGTCTCTTTCACAAACTTAGTTCTTTTATTAAATAGCCAGGTATTATTAGGTAAGTACGTACGAGTACATTGGGTTTATACGTAGTTGGCTACGACGCCTAGAGTCGTGCTCAGTAATTGAACTAGAAATTATGGAATCGGTAAGCATTTTAATGGTTTGATAATACGTTTGTGTGCCTTTTCATTCAACAAATTGCTGTGACACAATTGTTTGAAAAGGTTCCGGGAAAATAGCGGTCGATATAATCGAAGAGTTGTATAATTAGAACGTAAATAAATAAATCGGTGCATTTATTCCATGTGGGTTGGTTGGAAACACTATTATCTACGTCAGGTAATACATTGATAGTTTATATTACCTAGTAGGTATGGTATGGGCATTATAAACATTGACACAAGACACAACGTGCTAGCAACGAATTTAAAATAAATACAAATCTAACTCAATCTACATTTATGTGGCCATCTTTAATAAAGTGTTCTCTGCTCTATTCATGAATTAAAAATTGGTTCAGTAAAAGTCAGCGTCACAAAATTAAACAATACTGACAAACTACGGAGCTCCTACTTTTTTACAGTTGGTTGTAACTAAAGGTACCTAGCTAGTAGGTACTACCTGCCAACATTTTTTAGACTTTTATACATCTGGCTAATAAGAAGAAAAATCTCTATTTTAACGAGCACCTCACACAAGGGAAGTACGTCGTTACTCAAGTCAGCTGATGATAGCGGCTGCAGAACGCTGTGGTTCCGTAGAAATGCGTTTCTCCTTGCAGCGACCAGAGGGCCTTATCAATGTTCTATCGCTATTTCAGAATAGAAGAGTTATGATCAATTTTTGAGTTGAATTTGTGAATTTGTTTGACAAAATTCACAAATTAGACACTTTTTAATTTAGAATTTGAGGGGTCACTGTGCTGGTCATAAGTGTCATAACACTCTCCGCCGCAAGTGTGATGAATTAATGATCAAAGCTCACGCGTTTCGTAAGACTTTTTCAACATAGATACCTACTAGTTCGAGATGTAAAAAATGATTTCATAGGATGGACAATAATTGTAATTTGCTAGATATTTATCTTGCTTGTTGATGAATAGTTTATTACTCACATATTGTGCATCGATAAGGCTTTACAGGAGCCGTAGCATGGTTGGCCTTATCACGCGACAAGTGACAAGATAAGAGCGTCGTCTCGTTCTATCGAACGGTGTCAGCCAGTGACGCACGCTCTATCCTATCACCTATCGCGTGACAAGGCCAACCATGCTACGGCACCAGGTCGTACATCGGTATTTTTTGCGGCCCTATGCTCTAGCTATGCGCGCGCAGGTGCCAAGCGGAGCACAAATGAAGTCGCTAAAACCACCCTTTTCATGCCGCGACCCGAGTAGGTATATGTAGTTTATTAACTCACCAAAATATTTTCAAATTAACTAAATAACCCGGTTAATATAAGAATGTACCGCGTTCATACATTACGCCTTGCTGCGAGGCACAAACGTACTTTAATCGGGATATATATAAAAATATGAGACACGAGTGCGGTAATGTTATAAAACACGCGTATTTAATATCCTTGAATTCATACTCCTAAAAGCAACAATGAGCCTAAAAGCACGTCATAAGGGCGTAGATATTGTTTCGAGCAACTGTGTTGAAAAGTAATTTACTTATTGTAAGAAGCATTTGTTCTTAGCCTCGGAGGTGAGTGACAGCAAGTCGCGACCCCATTAAAACTTCTACTGCACCACAAGTGTACAATTAGTATTATGTAGAACCGTGGCGCCGTGGGGCTTGAAACAACATTAATGACTTAACAAGTGCAACTCTTTGCCAGGCTACACATATTAGCATAATATTGTCTGGAAAAGTTCGACTTTTAGCGATAAAACTGCTCGTTGTTTGCCTCTGCTTTCTCCTACTATTTCTGTACTTTTATTGAGATTTACAGTCATCATCAAAAGTAGCTACGCGAACGAAGACGTCAACAGTCTTTATTAAAATGGAATAAGAACCTTTGACGTCTTCGATTGCGTAGTTACTTTTGATACTGACTGTAAAATAAAGAATATTTTAATTTATTAATTATTTGTTTAACCTATATTGGGCATTTTCGCGAGAAGAAGATGCATCATTAGTGACGTCACTAACGATGCATCAAAATTTTCCATTTTGTAAATTTTATTTGTCGTACTAATAGTACCTATTGTTAATAAATTTCTAATTAAAGGAAAAATTGAAAAATTTAACGCTCTGAATCGGATGCGAAACGGCGACCACAGGCATACATGGCCCGTCGCTACTAACCAACTAAGCTATCGGAATAATCTGTCTCGGCCACTAAATCTTTCAATCAGTTCCTTCTTACAACGCCTTAATTTTTCAAATTTACCTTTAATTAGAAATTTATAAATTTCGTTAGCAGCGATACTGCGTAATACAAAATAAATTAAGTATTGCTAATTGTGGTTACAAAATGGAATATTTTTAACGTTTACGCGGTGACGTCTCTGCATCCCTTCTCGCGAAAATGTCCATATTACTTATTACTTACTTACTGTTCTTGCCTGCCTGCCCTACCTAATGTACAAGGCAAGTGTCAGCCCAAAAAAGTATCTTTGTATATTGTACACTTACTGAGTAATGTCACCAGAGACTTTCCTGAAGACTTTAGACGGTATTTGCCTTATTTTTACCCGACTGCGCGACGCAAAGGAGGGTAATGTGTTTATCAGCCTATATATGTATGTATGTATGTATGTATGTATGTTCCTATGTGGCACTCCAGCCAGAGACCAAACGCGTGAACCGATTTTGATAATTCTTACGTCAATCGAACCGTCTTACTCTTGCGTGTGTCACTAAAGACATGACAGTAATCAAAATTCAATATGGCGACGACCAGACGCCAAAATTGAAAAAAAAAGTTAACGAAATATGTCGAGTAGGTATTTAAAAATCAGTTATAGGTTTCTTTTACAGTTTTTCGTTTAGAGTGACCATTTAAAATCTATAACGTTATAAAGTTATAGTAATTCTGTTCAGTATCTATTTATAATACTGCACTGCGCGACGACGCAAAGAAGGCCAATGTGACTATGTGACTAATGACTATCTATCTATCTATCTATCTATCTATACATATAATAAAGCTGAAGAGGGTCGAAAGTCTGTACATGGAAGATAAACGAAAAAAAGTTGTCTAGGGATACTTAGAATTGATAACAGAACACGTTCCAACAGTTTTAAGAATTTTTGTTTGTTTATCTGTTTGTCTGTTTATTTAAACAAGCATCATGTGAAAACGGCTGAACGGATTTTGATCCGAACTTTACTAATCTGTCGAGAGAATCCCCGGCCAGGTTTAAAGCTATAAAAATCTTAAAGATCTTAAAGAAAGAAGATTTATCACCGACGAGCGGATCTTGTTATCTATTAATAATTTATGTATTTTAATATAATTAGTAATGTACCTAAACTATTGTTCTCATGGAAGTGATGTAATATCTTATATGAGAATAAATGTCTTTAAACCTAAACCTAAAACCTAAAGATTAGGGTTCAAAAGGGGTAGAAAAACGGTTGAACTTTGTATGGGAACTCCTTGAATGCACGAGCTACAGACTTGAAAATTGGTAACCATAAACTTGACTGGAAAGTAAAAACGACCCCATTCAAACTTTTAGCAATGTATAGATAAAACGTGAAAAATATGGGATGAAAATAGGTTCTGAGGCGACTAGAAACTATATAATGTTGCAAGAGCGGGGTTATAACAGTATCATGGTAACATGTCGTCAAGATATTCGAAAATTCATCGTGTTCTTACAACTGATAGTTAGTCCAGTGGTTTGACCCATAGCTTACGGAGTCGGTGTCCTCGAGTTCAAAACTTTTTGTAGTTTTAAATTTATTTTTGTGATACATTTTCAAAAACGCAGAGAAGCTTAGTGAATAGAGGATTTCCCCGGAAATCCCCGGCCAGGTAAAAATTATAAATATTAGTTCGAAGGGGGCAAAAAATGGGGCTATACTTTGTATGGGAACTCCTCAAATCCATGAGACTTGAAAATTGATGAGCGTATGCTCTTTGACTGGAAAGTAAAAAGAACTATCCATTCAAACTTTATAAAAAATATAGATAAAACGTGAAAAAACATCGGATGAAAAAGAGTGCTAGATGGCTAAAGACTATTATATAATAACCAAAAATGGTTGATATCTCAACCGATAGTAGCTGTTAGACATAAGAGACCTAATTAAATATGGTGGAAACTCAGTCGTTGACAACGTCGCTGTTGATATTGAAATCCAGCAACCTTGATCTCCGTCTTCCTATATAATTGCTATGAATTCAGAGGTCATCTAAGGATAGGTTGAGTTTAATACTTACGTCGAATTAGCATAGTTCACCAACGTCAAGAGATGTGGGTATAAAATTTGGACACAACGGCATTCCGCGGAGAATTAAGAAGGTACCAATTTTTTTATGTATAAAATTTCAGCGTGCGTGACATTCAGAAATATTATTATGAATACTCGGGTATAGTGAGCGTCCGCATGAGCTCGCTCTCGGGCCTTCGGCCCTCGGGCTCGCATAGAGAGCGCTCTCTGAAGCGATGTATTGGGCCTTTCATTCATACGAAAAGCTCGGCCTTCGGGCTCGCTTGCCTCGCCACTCACCTTCGGGAGTTTGGAGCTCAGATTTCGCTTTCAAGACACTTGGACATAGTGTGCGTCAGTCCTCGGGCTCGCATAGGAAGCGCTATCTAAAACGGTTCTTTGGGCCTATCATTCCAACGAAAAGCTCGGCCTTTGGTCTCGCTTGCCTCGCCGCTCTCCTTCTGACTTCTCTCGCTCGGGACTTTGGTCTCCGGTTTCGCTTGCAAGACACCTGGGTTTAGTTAGTGTCCGTGAAGGCTCTCCCTCGGGCCTTCGGCCCTTGGGCTCGCATTGAGAGCGCTCTCCGAAGGGTTGGTTTGGGCCTTTCATTCATACGAAAAGCTCGGCCTTCGGGCTCGCTTGCCTCATCCCTCACCTTTGGGACTTAAGGCTCATGTTTCGCTTGCAAGACACCTGTGGATAGTAAGTAGGGATATTTGGCAGCGATAAAATCCTGCACTAGAAATCTGTCGTAAAATAAATAGGCTTTCTACTGAAGCAATGTAATTTTAAAATTTTATAATACTCTGATACTGAAATGATATATTGTATACTGTTTTGAAAAAATGACACCTCGCCGAGTTTTTTACGCCGGTTCTTCTCGAGGCAGAGGTTTACTTTCCGAACCGGTGGTAGTTTATCGACATTCATAGGTGCATGTAATATATCTAAATGGAAGAATAAATCACTTTGACTTTGACTTTATCCATGTTGCTTAAAAAGCGAAAGTTTTAAATTTCAGTGAGACACCCTATTGTATTGTTCTAATACGTAAAAAAATAACATCTGTTTTTTATTTTTATTTTTGGATAAGATTTAGGGGTCGCTACCGAATTTTGAAATTCTTTAATGTTTGCATTTCGCCATAGTAAGGTTTTTTTTATATATTTAACATTTAACTTTTTTAATGAGCTACATTTAATGATAGGAAATGAATAATCAGGAAAACATCAAAAAAAATCACTAAATTTCAGACAGTAATTCAAATATGAATTTTATTGTGCTAAATATGCTAAAAACGGACTTTGGCGATGATTTTAAGACTTTATATTTGATTTCAAATAAGCGTCGAACATTTCGTGAACCAAAATCGTATTTTCTCGATTGTTTATTCCTTCTTTATCAAATGTAGCTCAATAAACTAGAAAAATGTTAAAATATAAAAAAAACTTAATATGGAGAAACGCAACCTTAAGGAGTTTCAAAATTCGGTAGCGACCCCTAAATCTTATCCAAAAATAAAAATAAAAAACAGACGTAATTTTTTCACGTATTAGACCAATATAATAGGGTGGCTCACTTAAATTTCAAATTTTCGGTTTTTAAGCTACACCCTATTATCCATGGAGTCTCGCCCTCGGGCCTTCGATGCTCTGGCTCGCATATGGAGTTGGGTTACATCACTGTCAAACAACGCAAAGTATCCCAGACCCACGATCCATCATAAAGCGCGCAAGTTATTGTAGTAGGTAATTTTTCAATTAACACAGAGGGCTAATCTGACTTTTGTCCGAGGCTCGATGGCCCATTCCTGTTTTACGACGTGGGAGGCAGTCCAAACAAAAGAATACGGCGTGCACGGCTCGATAATTGATTAGACTAGATACGTAGAAACAAAGGAAAACGTTATATATATTAGATGAACCAAGGCCGGCCCGGCTCCTAACAAGGGACATCTTTAAAAACTCACAGTTTTATGGCTGTTTAAACGACTTCAAATTTCGTGTGCACATGCGGTTACGATCACAAACAAAAATGCATTTCAGCTTTTAACTAAACGCGCTGCCATTTTAAAATAAAATACAGTTGCTGTGTCGTGTTAAAATATGGCACATTTTTAAATGTCCAACCTTTACATATTATACCAAGTTGATAACAAGCGGATTTTTCAAAAAACCCAACTACTTTTTTGCAAATATTATATCATATCTAACTCCCAAGATTCAGAGGAATCCAACGACACCTCATTTGTCGAAATCCGTCAAACGGTTTAGGCTGCAGGGCGTGCCAAAGAATAAGACATTCACACATACATACATGCACACGCTCGAAAAACATAACCCTTTTTTCCTTCGGCAGTCGGGTAAAAATAAAGCAACTTGTGTCAGTATTTTTATTAAAATTAGATGTTCAGTCTGTTCAACATCCAATTATAGTTATTTTATATTTATGTGACTATTTTTACTAGGCCCAGCAGTGGACGTCTTTCGGCTGATATGATGATGATGATGATGATTTTTACTAGACTTCATTGAACTGAAGTAAAAGTGCCCTAATAAGGCCCACAGAATGTATCCCTAACAAAGGCTACGTCAAAAAAACTAGAATAAAGAACTGATTTATAAATATATACAGGCTGATGTAATGAATCACATGATTCTATTTCTAATAAAAAGTTTTTCTCGTTTTATAGCAATTTTTCATAGGTACTCCTAAGAGTAGGCCTACGGCCACAATTTTGGGATATGTTAAATATTTTACTGAAAATTAAATAATATTTTGTTGAATATTTTAATAAAAAGAAAAATAAACTTAGGTTTTATTTTAGAAATGAATAACAAGATAACAACATAGTTTATTTGAGTTTTTTCTTCTTTAATCATTGTATTGTTCATAAGTACTTAGGTAATATTTAATGAACATTTTTGCATAATGGAATGGAAGAGAAAAAAGATAACAACATAATAAGTAAATAAAATAAACGAACCAACAAATAATTAAAAATCATTTACAAAATAAATTAACCTAACTAACCTAACCCAGTCATAGAAAGAAGACCCCGTCCAGCAGTTTCCGTCTGCGGCATGGAGCCCATAACGCTGGCGGCGTTAATTCTCTGTAATCCTAATGAAATACGTTGTGAGGGGTAAGCGCCAGCCCTATGGTCCCCTGAAGTGTCGACGAGTTGTTCAGTCACTGCCCTTATAAATGATTTCATGTCAGTTGACCAGGGCCCCAATGTTTCTACTGCAAGCGCCGCAAATTCGTAGTCTTAAAGATGACTATTTGCGGCGCTTCATTAAAAAGTGTATTATGCGACCAGTTCTAGACGATAGTACCTAATGTATACCTAAACATTGATTAACCTTTTCACCGCCAAAGACGGCGATTCACGTCATCGGAAAATCGTGCCATTCGTGGCCCTGACGCCAGAGCCATAAAATTACTTTCGTATTTATAATATTAGTACACCTTTCCATAATAGATGCATGCAGGGTTTTTGTTATCACACGTCCGTAAGGTACCTACCTTTTCTACTAAACCGTAGGAACAAATTAACGGACTTGTAATTTACATATGCTAAAAATAAAACTGCGTCAACAAATGATACATTTTATAGTTTTATAGGAAAAATGACAGTTGCAACTACCTAACGTGCGTTCAAAACGTTACGTGATTACCTACCCCTCTCTGGTCTTTCGCTTGTCTTCCAAATTTTCTATTAATCCCGTTCCTCGTACTTTGGCTGAATGTGCCAAGAGCGCCGTGCCATTAAAATAGTAGATTGTATGACAAGGGGCTAAAATAAGCCATATATCCACGAGATGGATATTTTCCCGAGCGAAGCGAGGGAAAATATTTCGAGGGGTAATATGGCTTTTAGACCCGAGTTATACACTCTACTTTTCACTTCGACTGCGAGAAAATAGTAAAACAAAGATTGTCTATCAGTAAAACAAAGATATCACGACCAAGCCCAAACGGAAATACGATCGAAGAATTAAACGGATAATTTTGACCATTTTGTCCTACTCGTAAAACTAAATTGTACGTGCTTAGGACAAAATAAACTAGTAACTAGGATACATCACTCCTACAATGTTTATGCTGTACACGTACGTCCAGTTTATTTAAAATGAGTAAATTACCAAACGGCAACTTATTCATTATACAAAAATGCAATGTCTACCAGTACAAGATAGCTTTAAAAGCATACCGGAAAGCTTGAACTAATCCCGGTGGAACGAGCTTCCGGCAGTTACGGCTCTCGCTGCAGCGAACAATGGGATTATATAAAAGATTGCTTAACGTGAATCATCTGTTTATTCAAGTTGTACTTATGGTTTTTCTTCATGTTGAAATACAGCATTCTGAAAGACCGAGTTATGCTCGGTGTCGCGAGTGAAATAAGATAACGAATTTTCGCAGAAATGAGACATAGCTAGTTATCAAAATATATATATCACGAATAATTAATTACTTGGCTTGCTTAGTTAATATCCTTTCTACCTACCTATTTTCCGCATGAAATATACTTACATACATGTAAGTATATTTCATGCGGAAAATAAACCTATGTACGCAAACCTACGTCATGTTCTCAGTGTAACAGAGTCACGTTCAACTACCCTCGTAACTTTTCGTTATGATTCTGATATCACTTTATTAAGGATCCCCCTCGATCAATTACAGTTATTGCCTATCACTGTGGTACATTAATGAAATAATGATTATTACTTACTGTCATTAAAAAAATAATCTTTTGAATTGGCTGGTGCCCGATTTAAATGCTTAATAGATCACTTAAGGGCGTAGGGGTGGCTGACAGACACATTATAAAAAAAAGTACGTGAAAAAAAAACTCCGTGATTTATTAATTTGAATAGCTTTGAAATCCAGAACTGGTGGTTTTTATTATAGGAAAATGAATCTGTTTATTGACTGTATTTCATAACTAAATCTATGCATTTAGTCTAAATACTTTTGTTTTATAAATTAATATGCATTTAAAGTGATTAAAAAAATAATTAACATACAATACCAGATTAAAAATCAAGTCACTAGTATCTATCACAAATCTAATATCAGCGAAGAGCTGGCGGCTTTCTCGCGCAACGCATCAGCATTGCAATTCAGCGAGGAAATGTCGCCAGCATCCTAGATTTAACTTAGTTTTAATTTATCTTAGTTAATGTTAATTATAATCTTGTATTCACTTTTAATAAATATTATCTGTAGGTATATCAGCGAATAGGTACTTATGTTTTAAAATTCAGTCCCACTTTGATTGGATGATTGTTCACTGACAAAAATCGCTCTAGTGGTTTTTCTCGAAAAGTAGCGGAAAGCGTCGACGGCGTAGGCGCCCGCTTGGCGGGTTCCTGAGAGTGAATGTGTTAAAACTCTTGAAAAACATTCAATTTCTTGAGGCCACCGTATAACATGTAGAAACCTTTGTAAGTTATTTATTTTAGAGTCAAACAATATAAATAATTCCTCAATCTGTTGTGTCTGTTTAATTTGTCTCGTTACTAAAGTACAATCAAGCTATGTTGTAATAGTTGTTTTTCCGAAACTGAAAATGTCGTTTAGCAGGACAGGCGAGGTTTTTATTTGCTTTGTTGATGGATTTTACAAACCATGCCTCAGCTCAGGGAAAGATACACATTACTGTTTCAAGATTTAGATGATTTTCTTCACCATCAGTAGGTATAATATAAAACGGAAATAATGAATGGATTAATTTCTATTAATATTTAACTAGGCGCTCCATTTATGGACGGTCTCAAAATACTCTTCTTCCTAGTATAGGTACAAATCTTGTAGAGACCATGGACCGCAATCTATTATTACTCGTATCGTATATAGTATCAATCAGCCAGTCAGACTACGTTATACCTTTTTTCTACTCCTGTACTTTTATCTGTCATTTACATAGTCACGAACACTAATATAAAGACATACAAAATTAGTTTGCAGAAAAGTCTATACTCTATTCCCCATAACAGTACGGCACAGCCGTGCTGTTATGTCGCCAAAACGATACGCTTAGCACAGCCATACGCTTCTAAACCTATACATTAGGTACTACCAACTTAACAAACCACTGAATGTTTTTACTTTTTAGTTTTTTTTTAACTATAGGCATTGCTGCCAACTTAGGAAAAACCTTATTCTTAATATATTATGGCAGTACTGGCAAGTTGACATCAATTAAAAACAAAGTTAACTATAGACATCCATTTGTCTCATTTTCATGTTTCCCGAATTCCCGGTTATTTTATAAATTGTTGTTTGACTTTGCGGCCTTTGTGGTAGCTATAAAATAGTTTGTGTTACTCAAAAGTAATAAAAATGGATGAAGATGAAAATATTGCTTCAAAACCAGAAGAAATACACCAACAGCCCACAAGCAGTGACCGAAAATTTGTTGCCTACACCTAATTGTAATCTCGGCACCTATACGACAAAGTTTAAGAAAAGTTTATTCTTTGTTTAATCTTGCTTTTTATTTCATAGTAGCTAGTCGTAGAAAAAGTATTGTATGCAACGTTGTATAACTACGTCAAAAAACGCTCGTGGCGTCTTTCTTTACAATGTTCGCCTTCGGCTCACATCGTAACCCACGCCACTCGCCTTTTTTGACCTCTCTTATACAACTGTTGCATAAAATACTATTCTTTCCAAAAAAAATCGCGAGTTCGCTCATTTGCGCCTTGTACTAGAGCAAAAAAAATACTGCAGAAATTATGCAAAAGGAGCATCAAAAAATGTGTATCCTATAATTATAAGAAACAATATCAAATATAATTAATTAACGGTAAGGGTTGCGTGCGGGATTACGCGTAAGCTTCGTAATTAGACGAGGTCGTAAGATTTACACTCACCACATATTGCAGTGGCTGGTAGGTAAGTGGCGCTTTTAATTGCAGGCAATTCGACGTTTTAATTCGACCTTAAAATGTAAACTATGAAAACATAGTTTACATTTTAAGGTCGAATTAAAACGTTGTTTATGTTTTAGCCGGAAGAGTCGGGCGTTCGTGCTGAAAGTTTTGAATTAATTATCATCCAGTAACCTGCCTACAGTAAGTCCAAGACGAAAATATTTTGTCTAAGGTTGCTAAATATGGCATAGGCACACTAGAAGCTGATTCATAGCAAGCTACACGTGATGTTCATTAATTAGAGCACTATTACAGCAGACATTTCAGACAGGTTCTCGTGTGACGTAAAGATTTTATAGAGTTAGCCCATTTATTTGACCTAGTTTCCTGTGGATACAACCTTCTACGTCATCAGTTTGGCTGAATCCCAAATTTGGAAAACCACTTTCAGTTAAGTTATGTAAGCAGCAAGACTGTAACAAATTCGTACTGTTTGTAAGTGATATATTTTTTATGCACCAGTTTATTTTCAGTGCGCTAGTAAAATATTTTACATGGGCATTAGGTAAGTTGCGTTTATGCTTGGAGCTGAATAGATAAAATAATAGATCAACTATATTTTTTTACTTGAGCTTACTGTAACGTTGGTTTTAGATAAATGTACAATGAGTTTCAGAGGTAATTTTTGTTTAACTTATACACCTATAATAAACTTATCCTACATAATTATATAGTACGTTATGACACTCCAAACTTTTCCCAACCAGTTTTTCATTGTTAAAAGCAACATCAAAGTTGTTTTAATTACTTTTGTGAAATCAAATTGTTGCGCTATATAGGTACATTTTATTGGTAAACAATGAACTAATAAAATTTACCTTTCGTCGCTCCCACCGCAGTCGGTATCGATTCCCCACCACCGCTCACCGGCGGCTCCTATGACTTGCCAAATTATACAAAACAAGCAAACGAAAACAAATTAAAACCAATTAAACACAAACACGTAACGTTTTCACTGCTTAAATCGCCGCACAATGCTCTCCACTTTCTGCTACAGTCAACTTCACAACAACTTGAAAAACTAAAAAAAAAAAACAAAAGCAGCCAGCGAAATTTCGAGTCTACTTAAATATTTGATAGTTTATTGGAATTTTCGCGTAGATTCGGAAAAGTGCGCCGCGAGAAAGTTAAGTCGTTTTACGCCCGTACATTTTGTGGGCGCGCACGGGACGAAAGTTTTCAGTGTAGCGTTTGAAGGAGAGTGTGCTTTGTTACGCAATTCACTGCGGTCGGAGCCGCCAGGGGGCAGCGCACCGTCAGTGGCGCAGTGGCGGGCATGCGCTCTGCGCGCTACCGCCCGCCCGCCGCCATTGCTACCGTCATTAAACTTTTCACTCCTCACAAGTCAACATCCTTCAACGAGGACACTTTTACCAACAACTCCGACCAAACATCACGACGCTATTCATAGGACCCAGGCGAGCCGTCAGCACCATTCCATACAGCTTAAATTTGTCTATGGAATACTAGTTAACTAGACGGAAAGTCGATAACAAAGCGTCGCAGTTCATGCAGGTTGTTAGACATCGCGTGTACCGTGGTGGGAGTAAAAAACGGGCTAAACTTGTATAATTATGCTAATCAATTAGGCTTAGGGTACCTAAATAAGTGCCTGCTAAACTTGCACCGTGGAACGCTGTTCTAGAACTTATTGCGACTATTTTTCCAAAGGAACAAGAAGCCCTGTACACCTACCTACCCATTTCGATTGGTTAAATTCTTATAGTATTATTCAAGTTTAGCAACTAGGTACACTAGTTATTTAAAAATTAATAATAAATTTCGAATATGTAAGTATTTCAGTGTCATCCTACACCTACGGATTAATACTCATTATTTATTATTATTAGAAAGGAAATGTCCTGTTGAAGTACGTTTATGAGTTACAAACTAAACAGCGATCTATCTGATTTGGACACCGGTTTTTCTTCAGTTTTATACAAGTCAATCTATGACGATTGCAACGCCATCCTATGATAATAATTCAATTGGCTTGAAACGTTAGGCCTCGGCCGCTCTTTTTAATGTAAAGTGCCTGCCAGCTTTGCAACTTTCTAGAAAATGCATCATGTTTCCGACAGATGGCAGTAGTTAGTGCAAGGCGGGCGGATGGCTCATAATAATGGAACAAAGAATTCCGTAATTTTTGCTGTTTTGGCCTCCTGGCCAATCTACGCACACTCACCGCAGAGCAAAAGGGCCCCTAGTGGCCCGGCTCTCAGTAGATCACTCAGAAAAAAAACGTAGAACATACCTACCTGCTTACCTCTATTATTGCATTATAGTCTTACACTTGACTAGTGTGGGTGGCGGTGCTATTGTAAAATCATTTCAACTATTTTCGTGCTATATAATCGACACTAATCAGGTCGTAATTTTCATTAAAAAAAACTGTTTATACACAGATCAATATTTATGAGTGAAAATTATAATATACTAGCTTTTGCCCGCGACTTCGTCCGCGCGGAACTCGTTTATATCGTAACTCCATACAAACTTCCCCCCCCCCCCCCCTCCCTTTCACTCCCTTCATCATCATATCAGCCGAAGGCCTCCCCTAGGGAGTTTCACTCCCTTAGGTAATTAATTTTGGGATAAAAACTGCCCTTTGTCCTTCTCCGGAATTCAAAGTATCTCCGCACCAAATTTCATCTCAATCAGTTCAGCGGTTTTAGCGTGAAAAGGTAACAGACAGACAGTTTTACTTTCGCATTTATAATATTAGTATGGATTGTTTGAAACGAAAAGGGCTTCCTTATGGCTGAGTTATATGATTTTATAGAAAACCGGTCAAGTGCGCGAATCAGACTCGCACTTGACCGGTTTTTTTACAAACATAGACTCCGCCGCCAATTTTGTGTTTCTGTGGCCTGGCCGCGGCGGTCAATAGTAAACTTGTTATTAGCTGTCAAATTTACTATACTACCCAACTAGCACACTAGCGTTAAAATAACCCTTATATCATTCTTATATCGGTTCCAGCCAAGTGTTAAGGTGTTAAGAATGTGTAAAAAAGGTCTTATAGCGTGCTCTAACACCCTTATAACTACGAAAGAGGCCCACGAATTACAGGTTAAGGTGTTAGCTGAGAGTCTTATAAGAGTCTAGCTCTTACGCAGTATAAAGTGAGCATCTTACTCTTTTCTTTACCCATAAAATTATGAGACAAATATAGTCTTCCGACAAAATGGCGCAGATAGTTAGTATAGGTATTAATATTTGACAGCTATGGAGTCGTATTAATTGAAAGTGAATTAAATTGGAAGTGTGTGTGACATGAAGTGAAAACAATCTGCCCTTGTGATTTTACGGTAAGTGTATACCATATTTCCCATCTCAATTTTAACGCGCCCAGGCCCCTATTTCACCAACTTGACAATTGTCACCTGACAATGACAATTCGCTGTACATTGCTTGTTCTAAAAGTTAAGGTGGTCGCTAGGTTACCTGTGGAACCAGCAATGCACGGCGAATTGTCGTTGTCAAGTGACAATTGTCAAGTTGGTGAAATAGGGGCCAGGATTTATTAAAGATTTCTAATAAAACTTATGAACATTAAAATATACATCTAAAGTTTTTACCATTTTCTATTCTTGTTTCTTGGCCAGTGGCATGATAAATTAAGTGGCATCCATATAATGGCAAGAGTAACATAAATAATGAAGTATCTTGATGTCAAATATTGAATAACCTAATCAATTTGTAGGTTAGAGTCCACCAAAACAATGGCGAATTACCTTAAAGCTTTAGGCGTTAGTTAACTCAACTATAACGCTTATTGAGTTACAACACTCTTACAGTGTCTTTAAAGTGTATCTGCCTAACACCTTAAGCGTTAGAAAAAGTTTCAATACTTACAAGAGACTTAATTCTGTTATAAAGTCTCTGCCTGTAGCTAGGACTCTTGTAAGTGTTTAAGTGTTAAAAACAGGTTAAAGCTTTAACATCTTAAGTGTAATTGCTTTGAGTAACACTCTTATAATGCTTTAGGACTTAATTATTTTTCTTAACTCCTTTATAAGACTATTAGTTATAACTGAGAACATTATAACTCACTTATAAAGGTTAAGGTTATAATAATACCCTTAGCTATTACCCAAATGTTAGTTGGGTATTGACCTCCACCGCAGGCCGCGCCAGTGTGGTCCAGGCCTTAAGCTTCCCACTTGTCATTAGCTGTCAAATTTACTATTGACCGCCACCGTAGGCTGCTCCAGTGTGGCACACTACAAACGGGCGCAATTTGTCACACCAACTTGCAATAGTTGGAAAGAGACATCCATTCACTCTTAACCAGTCTAACTATAGCAAGTTGTTGTGACAAATTGCTAGGCCTTTGAACGCGAGCATTTGGCTGTTTGTAGTAATTTGTCTTAGTCAAAACATATGGTTGAAAGGTAAAAAAGTTCCTTCACTCCTGTATATAAATAACTCATCCTTGTATAGGAATATTCAAAGGCTTATATAATTGTTAGACTTTAAATAATATCAAACTTTAATATAATAGTTATATATTATACTACTCTTTCCTGGTCTTACGTTTATGTTCTACATTTTCGATCTATCCGTAATTTTAATCCCGTTCCTCATACTTTGGCTGAAAGCGCAGAGCACCATGCTATTAAAAAAAAACAAATTCGTGTTACTCATATTGTTCAAATTTGTTGATACATTTATTGAAATTACGCCTGAATACGAAATTTGCGCATATAAGTTCTCATATTAGAATATATTTATTTTTTATGCTTGTTCTTTTGGTATACGTTTCATGAATATCTATCGTAATCCGGTTATAAATTATTAATAGTTAAAAGACAAAGCAATTCTGCCATTTTGACGTTACTGACAGCTAACAGATGTAGCGGCGAAATATATATTAGAAAAAGAAATGAAAAATTTAAAGAGGTAAATTATTTCGGAAAATTAATTAACTGTCGAAGTCGCGTAAAAACTATCCTAAGCGGAAGCCAGAATAATAATGTACCTATTAACAAAGTTTTATGTTTTTCCGTTCATGGGAAACTGAGATCATTCGTGACAGAACAATGTATAAAATGATACTGGCTGATTCTTTTTTTAATTTAGAGATTTATTATAAGTGGAGATATATATATCGCTAAGAAATGATATAAGTATTACCATTGTATACCTGAAGAGACATGGATTAAAAGAAAAATTTAATTAAGAAAAACATTCGAAAACTCCCAAAGATTTAGCTCGTTTCTCCATCCATTTATATATAGGTATTAAAATATGTAGGTACAAGATTTCCTTTGCAAGACTACTCAACAAGGGAAGTACCTAAAACTCAAGGTGCAACCATGGCTCAATTCACTTTCTTATGAGGGCATAGAGAAGATCCTGGAAATAGTCAAATAAAACATACACACATTCACACACACATCTTAACAAACACACACATTGTATTATTTATCTAAATTGATATTTATAATATACTATCTAATAATTATTTTAACATGCATGTAAAATCCATACTAATATTATAAATGGGAAAGTGTATGTGTTTGTTTGTTTGTCCGTCTTTCACGGCAAAACGGGGCGACGAATTGACGTGATTTTTTAAGTGGAGATAGTTGAAGGGATGGAGAGTGACATAGGCTACTTTTTATCTCATTCTAACCCCCCACTTCCCTAAAATGGGGGGTGGAAATTTGTATGGAGCATTCCGCAATTTTCAAGGTAGAAAGCTAAAAATGGGTATGCGGAATATTTGTGACTAACAAAAAAATCGTGCATCTTTTTTTTTTGGAAATCTGTACCCAACCCCTTACAAGAGGGGGTGAAATTTTATATGGGACTTTTCGCAGTTTTCAAGGTAGGAAGCTGAAAATCGGTACACAGACTGTTACCAACGAAAAATACCTGCCTTTTTTTTGTTAATTTTCCCCCAGCCCCTAACTATGTAGTGTCAGTAGTTACGTAGAGTCGATATGTAGAGTCGATATGTAGAGTCGATATGTAGAGTTGATATGTAGAGTCGATATGTAGAGTCAGTATCTAGAGTCGATATGTAGAGTCTATGTAGAGTCGATATGTAGAGTAGATATGTAGAAACGATATGTAGTTGATATGTAGAGTCGATATGTAGTCCATTTGTAGAGTCGATGTAGAGTCGATATGTAGAGTCAGTATCTAGAGTCGATATGTAGAGTCGATATGTAGTCAATATGTAGAGTCGGTATGTAGAATTGGTATCTAGAGTCGATATGTAGAGTCGATATGTAGAGTCGATACTTATATAAAAGGAGAAACTGACTGAATGATTGGATCTAGAGATTCCAAATTTGGCACATGGGTTCCTTATAAGTTCGGGTGCACTAAGAAATGATTTTTAAAAATTCACCCCCTAAGCGGATGAAATGGGGGTCCAAAGTTTGTTTGCTGGTCGCTGATTACGAAAACCACAACGTGTTGATATGTAGAGTCGATATGTAGAGTCGATATTTGTAGTCAATATGTAGAGTCGGTATGTAGAATTGGTATCTATAGTCGATATGTAGTCAATATGTAGAGTCGGTATGTAGAATTGGTATCTAGAGTCGATATGTAGAGTCGATATGTAGAGTCGATATGTAGAGTCGATATCTAGTCGATATGTAGAGTCGGTATTTAGAGTTGGTATGTAGAGTCGGTATGTAGAGTCAATATGTAGAGTTGATATGTAGAGTCGATACTTATATAAAAGAAGAAACTGACTGAATGACATATCACCGCACAGCCGAAACCGTTGGATCTAGAGATTCCAAATTTGGCACATGGGTTCCTTATAAGTTCGGGTGCACTAAGAAATGATTTTTAAAAATTCACCCCCTAAGCGGATAAAATGGGGGTCCAAAGTTTGTTTGCTGGTCGCTGATTACGAAAACCACAACGATTAATCCAACGTGGCGGACGTGAAATACCATCTCCCCTGTTGGAGTGCGATGGGGTTGAAATGTCTAAATATGGGTGTCGTTTTTATGGTTTTTTGGGAAGTTAATTACGAAAATGGCATCGATTTTGAAATTTAACATTGTGAACATGAAAATTCTTGAAAGTATTTGTGCCAAATTGCAATTACTTTCAAGAATTCAATTGGAACATATACAGGTCAAACTGAGATGCAACTTTTTGTAGGTAAACGGTTAACATTACTTTTAGTACGCGGGCGAAGCCGCGGGCACAAGCTAGTGTAATATAGGTACGGTCTCCTGCGATACAGGCAAAGCCTAGTGCAGGCACTGGTAGGTACTTATAATACTACGTGTAAACATGTTTGCTAAATAAATGTCTTAAAATGTCTTAGTTATCGAAGCTCCAGTAATCGATTTGTCCAGACCCAGTAATAAGGAAAGTCTAAAACTATAAAGCATGGAAATTAGTTCTTAGGAATCACGTGGCCGATTTAATAAAAAAATAGTTAAAAACTAAATTCAGAGATTAAAAAAAAACCTCATACAAGGCCGAGTATTGAACCCGGTCAAATCGGCCTAAAAATCGGAGTAGGTACGTACGATTTATTGCGGAAATTACTTTTTTTTCAGATTTAGATTTTTTTGGGTTTTTCTTACTCAGAATCGTTGATACCTACTATCGATCCTCATACAAGAAAAAAAATGTCCCAAATATTCCATTCCAGATCGTTACATTTTTGTATTATGCAGTCTTTTTTAGGGTTCCGTACCTCAAAAGGAAAAAAAAACGGAACCCTTATAGGATCACTCGTGCGTCTGTCTGTCACAGCCGATTTACTCCGAAACTACAGGACCGATTGAGTTGAAATTTGGTAAACATACGTAAATTGGTGACCCAAAGATGGACGCGTAAAGTAAATTAATGAATTCTCTCAATGAGCAGTTGATGAGTGTGCAAAAAAAGTACAGTCGGCAAAAAAATCCAATATGGCGGAACACCCAAGATGGCGGGTTTTATTTTTAATGCACTCCTACAATATGGGTATCAAATGAAAGGGCTTGCTGAGAATAACTCGAAAAATAAAGTGACGTCACTCTTAATCCAATATGGCGGACAATATACAGAGAAACCTGTCCAGCGATGACTAAAAAGTAAAAAATAAATTTAAAGTAAAAAAAACTTTTTTAAAAACAAGCTTTTATTTAACCCTTAAATGCATAATGATGTATATATGCATCGTATATTTGATGGTCCGTGGCTCAATATGCAGCTATCCACTTCAGCTATCCGTCAATCTATACAACTTGACACATCTATTTCAATTTATTAAAAAGTTATACAAAAAATCATGCATTTAAGGGTTAAATGAGCTAAAAATAATAAAATAAACTTTTCCTTTAAAACTTTTACTGTAAACTTATAACGTCATAACACATTTTCGATGATATAAAATTAGTATCCCGTCTTGCCCCATTTGTGGGGTAAGATGGTGTATTTTCCATTTTTGTTAATTTTATTTTATTTATTTTTGTATGATTAGTTAGCAAGTCCAAAGCTGTGCCAAATAAAACTATAATAAGTAATTAATGTTTGATTAATAAATAACTCTGATATTATTTTAAATACCCGGTTTTTTTTTTACTTTATTACCTTAGCGTCCCCATCTTATCCGCATCTCCTCTACCTACCTACCCGCTAAATTCCAAATCAAAATCATTATTCATGTCCATTTGGTGAGGACAGTAGTGTACTTTACCGGAACCAGTGATCGACATTATGTATTTCAACGAAAATAACCAAAACTTAAATTGGTAAGTTTCAACGTTACTTGAAGTTATTTGTAGCAATCCATAAAATAAACTTCTAATATCTTTCATAGTCAGAGGGCCTACCGCGAAACGAAATTCGTTTGTGTATCTCCATCTCTGTAGCACTTGCTAGTTCGAGCGATAGAGACGGAGATACACGAACGAAAACGAATTTCGTTTCGCGGTAGGCCCTCTGACCAGTAAAAGATGAGACTAAAATTTATTTAAAACTTTTATACGGCAAGAGTGGGAGGTATCTATCATTGTCAAATATGTCAAGTCATATCTTGATACTTTATATGCTGACTAAGAAAGTAACTGTTCCATAATAAATTTGAAGGTTTTTGCTATTTAGGAGAATTAAATCAAACTTTATTTTTAACGGGTACGTAGGAGCTCACACACTAGGTGGTTCGTCATGCTCGGTCTATATTTTTTTTGGTCTGAGGCTATACAACATGTTTTCATATGTGTACACCTAGCTGTTAAATACATGAACACGCATCTATACAAAACCTTCAGTTACAAAAACGCTCTTTTCACTTTGATTAAACCAACACCGGGTATACCTACCTACAGAGCCCAGCATAGGTAAATCTCACAAGGCAGCCTCGGCGTGGCTTCCAGGCCAAGGCACGACTACAGAGCGAGAAATCTTACCGAGACCGCCCCGCGCGGCAGACGCTCGTGTATTGCGAACCCGACTATTAAATCTAACTCCATCGTTAGGTAATTAAAGTTACGGTAGCTCAGTGTGATTTAATAACAGGTTTTCGGCATCTACAATACAAATAAAAGTCAAAAATATTTACACACTTTATTGAATTAACATAAAACAAACTTTTATATTGAAATTAACCTCATGACAGTATACTGTAACCGTAAGTACATTAAAATTTATGAAAAATTCACAAAACGATTAGATATGTCGACAAATACAGTGATACGAAGTTTAAGAGTGAACATCTAACTGGCGAGAACAAAAACACTCGACTTGCCGCGGACGGCCCCAGTCTTACGTTCTACATTAACTATGATAAGATTTTTTAACAGCCGTCATTCCAGTATCATAAACTTCAATGATGTTGTATGAATACATAAATTGTACTGGGATGACAGCTGTCAAATATTGGATGTAAGGGCATTTTCACTATACCTTGTTTGTGAGTGAGATATGTTTACCTTCCTTCCAGGCATGTTATGTTAGATCCGTCGTTCTGTAGGTACCTAATATATCTCTGTTGGATACGTCATGTTTTTTGGGTTCCGTACCTCTAAAGGAAAAAAAACGGAACCCTAATATGGATCACTTTGTTGTCTGTCTGTCTGTCAAGACCCTTTATCTCGAGAACGCGTGGAGGTATCAAGTTGAAATTAAAACCATATATGAGTAATGGTTTTAAGGGACTGTAGACCTAAGGGTCTACAGTCCCTTGAAGCTGTGAAAAAAATCACACTTCTAAGTTAACGTAAAAAAAAGATACGGCTCTTTATGCCGCAAAAAACACGTATTTCGACACTTATAAGGAGGAATCAAAATGTAATGTACTTTCCGTTGACCTAGAACTATGAAATTTGGCAAGTTATATCGTCTTATATCACACAAGTACAGGGAAAAATCTGAAAACTCATTTGTATTGTTGTACGGAACCCTTGGTGGGCGAGTCTGACTCGCACTTGTCCGGTTTTATTTTTATGACACCACGAAAAATCGCATCCGTCATTGTAACATTATAGTTTTTAAGACCAAGGCGACAACGAACAACAACTTCACAATGTTTACACAATATCGGTGACATCAAATTAAATGCTTATTAAAACTGCAGACCGAGATTGATATTTGATTGTTATTTTTGGCATTTTTGATTACCTTAATTAATTATTTATACTCAGTCAATACCATTAGCATTAATACTAAAAGAGTACACTGAAGACAGACTGCGGCATAGCCTGCCCGTACATAACACGCAAGCACACGGGAGTTGTCCAGAAGTTTAGAATATTTGTTTACAGTTTTACACTCGCATCGTATACACTGTAAACTATGCCTGTTGCCGATAGTTCGAGGAATACATTTGTCTTCTACTTTATTCTTATTATTATTCTGTTCAAGGACTAAAAATTGTTAGGTAGTCGGTATATAATAGATCTTTGAAGCATTTTAACTATAAATATGTCCCGTTTGAACGCTCGTGGAAGTGTGGTGCAGTTATTTATTATTATTACCCTGGTGTATTACTTTATTTAGTAATAAGATAAACATCCTCTTATAATGCTTTAGGTCGATTCAGGAGGAATCTAAAAGGGATTGAAGCAATATCATATTGAATTTTGTAAATCCATAACAAATCACACAACCCTTTTTACCCAAACGTCTCGAACCTGTATGCGGATTAGATAATTACAAGTACCTAGCAAAATATCCAATAATATAATATTGCACTTTACACTTTAAAAGATCCCACAGTGACTTACAAAACGTAGGTACTTTAGGTAAATATTTCTGGCAACATCACATTAGAACCAAATACCTAGAACCATGAGGGAATTTGGAAAATGGTGCATATAAAATTCAAAATACAGGTGCTAACACGAATATTTAAAGGAAATTCGCTATTACATTTATAAATATTTGCTAAAATTGAATTTTATTACTTTATTACACTATTATACAGCGCTGTCTGACCCTGTCAATAAAGGCTAAGTTATAACATTAACTGAAATGAATAAAAATATTCAAGCGAAACCTCTGAACAAGAGGCACCAAATTTAAGTTCAGGTGTGCTTTAGCTTCAAAGCACACATCACTTAAACCAGAAAGAGATTATCTAGATCCTGTAACAGTGTACTGTTTGATGCATTAACACATACTTAAATCACCTCTGCAGATTTGATATTGCGTATTAAATTAATTAATAGATTAATAGATAAGATAGATTTTTTTTGGCTAAGTAACTTGTAACTTGTAGGGACGAAATATTTTTTAGTTAACACTTCATATTCTTAACTCACTACATCTTATAACTCACTGGTTCGCAGAATAGTTTGACTTTTGATTTAGAAATATCTGCCCCTACAGTATACACATAAAAAAAGTAAAAACTTATAAATAAATTTCGCACATACAAATGCTCACAGACCAACGAAACAACTTAAATTATGATATCATATTGATTCTATGCTTACTAGTTTAAAAATTGAGCAAATTAAAATAACAACAACAATAATGAACCACGTTAATTATACTAATGAGTATAAAATAATATTTAGTACTTGATTAATATAAACTGAATGTATACAATACAACGACTAGTGATGTGCCGGCGAGAACATTCCCGTTCTCGAGAATTCCTTCTCTTGAGAAAGTTCTTTGTTTCTCGAGAATGTTCTCTTTGAAAGGAAATTTTTGAGAAAGTTCCCTAAATATGCAGATACTTATATTTATTGTTCCATTGTTAGCTTTGTATTAGTGACGAGTATATGTATTTTACGTATTTAAACCGAACATAACATTGGAAGAGCTAAATTCTTTGCACTCTAAAGAAATTACCGAGAAGATTCTCGGAAATGTTCCCGGTGAGAAACTTCTCGAGAACTTTACCGCTGATAAAATTTTAAAATAGAGTCACAACCCGTTAAAATATTTGTCCTTTTATTTGTTAAAATTATATTTTTGTATGTGACTAGTTATTGGTAAAACACTTCGGGTTAAATAGAGTATCCTAAACAATTTTAAAGCAAACGTTCTCGTTATTCCCGAGTTTCTCGGGAAAGTTCTCGACTTCATTACATTTTGATGTAAGAGAAATAAATTTAGGAAAAAATGTGATAAATTAAAACATAAAATATTTCAAATCCTTCTTAAACAAACATTATTTTTAATATGCTTTAGAAGCAGGTACTTTTTAAAATACGCGCTTATGCGATAAAATCGGCATCCTTTCGGGTACATGTGGTAATTTTTAAAACTAAAGAATACGTAACTCGTTTGGGTATTTGTGGTGTAGATAAAGACTGTCGTGTGTCTCTCTCTAACTACCTAGTTAAAATATAAGTAGGAAAGAGATAAATTCTCTACCAGATTTCTAAGTGACCGAAATCTGCTCAGTATCATCGATGCTAACAAACTGGACAGTTGTCTGTTATTGATATGCTCTAGTTTTTCTTTATCAAAAATGAGAAAAAGTAAAGTTTGTGAGTATTTTAGGACTTTAACCGACAATGACCGTATTAAATATGTGTGCTTGTTTTGTGATGCAGTTTATACGAGCAAAAATGTTACAAGATTTGTGCGGCATATAGTTTTTAATTGCAAAAGTAGCCCCGTAGAAGTGAAACGTGATTTGGGAAAAAAAGAACCCGAAGGAACTTGCCACCATCATTTAAATGCCTCTGATGAGCCCACAAGTGAAAACAGCGATACATTTGATGAGGTAAGCTGTAATATGTTTTTAGTGAAAGCATGACCAATAGAAAACTTAATAAAAGCTTTAATGGATCACTCATTCAATCTGACCTTTATTAATACATGCTGTGAGCAAATATGCAAATATGAGGATTACAAAAAACTATTAATACAACTTTTATAGTACATTGTTGAAGAGGCTAGAAAGTAAGCAATAGATGGACGAGTTAGTTCGAGGGCCGACGCGTAAGTAGCGTACAAAAGCATGAATCAAAAGTATTAGACGTTTTTTAAACCGATTGTTAAATGGATCACAATTTTGGAGGGAGATAGCTGTACAATCCATTTGGTGCATCGAGCTCTCAAAGAAATAGAAGAGGTACTGGACAGTGAGAATTCGTCAAATGTTTTTAAAGAACTTTCTCTAACGGATCTAAAACAAAAATTTCAAGCTAGAAAACAGAACTGTGTGAAACCTTTTCACCTTGCTGCCGTGATTTTGGATCCCAAAAATCAGGGTGCTACTCTCAACCATGATGAAAACCTGGTTGTTTGTACAGCGATCATAAATATAGCACAATGTGACGCTATTCTAATTCAAGAATTATCCGACTATAAGTGCCGAAAGGGTCTTTGGGAGAGGTCGTTTATTTGGCAAACAGCAGCAGATGTTGATCCAATCTCGTGGTGGCAAACCCTTTTTCCGAAAACGGAACTTGCAAAAACAGCTCGAAAAATATTATCAATGCCTTCCACTTCAGCATCAGTTGAAAGATCATTTTCGACTTATGGTAATATACACACAAAAAAAGAAACGAGCTTAAAACTGAAAGAGCAGCTAAAATATGTTACATATCCCACAACTGGAAATTGATGAATAAAGTTGAACAGACCCAGCCCAATGAACATGTAAGATCTCATGAAAATAGTTTCGTGGAAAACTACAGTAAAAATATAGACGATGAAGCTTCTTGGGACTTATCGTTTGAAATGGAAAATTTTGATTTCAGATCGGTTACGGATTTAAATAGTGAATCAGACAGTTTTGAAATTAATGATTTTTCTATGTCTTAAGTTTCCTTACATCAAGCAAACTTTTCATTACTAAACAAAATGTGTAGTTTTATTATTTTGTTAAATTATTGATTACCATGCTTTTGATTTTGTAACTCGATAATATTATATTGGACTTATTTTATACTATATGATTTATGATGTACTGTATTAGTACAACTACCTGTAGTTTACTGTAAAAATCTGTGTCTAAATTTATCTTTTATATAGTCAAAATCAGTAAAAAAACTTTATATTCTGTTGATTAATATATGTTTCCGAATCACAATGTGACCTTACTTTTGATTTTTTTACTCAACAATACTATATTAAAGTTATTTTATACTATATGATTTACTGTACTAGTACAATTACGTGTACCTGTAGTTTACTGTACAAATCTGTGTCTAAATTAATCTTTTATATAGTCGAAATCAGTAAAACATTATATATTCTGTTGATTAATATATGTTTCCGAATCACAATGTGTTTTATTCTTATTACAAATGTTTTTAATACCACAAAATATAGATGAGAATTTTCTTCGGAGAAAATTCCCGAGAAGTTTCTCGAGAAATTCTCGAGAACATAGAGAATTTCACTGAAAGAATATCCCGTGGCAATGAACATGCATTAGTTTAGCGTTAAATTTCCATTACAATGACTGTTTAATTATAAAAACACAAACATTTCAAGTATTTCCTGCACTTTCTCGAAAATTTCCGTTCAGAAGAACTTTCTCGAGAACTTTCTCGCCATATTCTTTTGTTCCCGTAACTTCTCGAGAACGGCCCATCACTAACAACGACAAATCAACGTTATTTTCTAATTGCTCTTAATTTTGCATAATCCCGAAGCAACGGTATTGACAGTCTGCCAGTGCTGCGCCTGCGCCCGGCGGAGCTGCCTTGACGTCACAACAGAGCCCGTGACTGGGTGCGAGTAGCCGGTACATGGCCGTGTCGTGTATCTACACGTAAAGTGTGCACCAGTACTACTTACACCCGTTTCTTTATCGACGACACGACGCGACAGCACGTCTGACGCTAACATTTGCACAAAAGTACACTCCCAATAATAATCACAGCTATAAAATCTCTTCTCTTTATTAACTTTACGTCTTTCTCAACCGTCTCTTTCCAGAGCTATACTACTTATTTATCCTATTAATATCTGTGTGGTACTTAATGTACAAAGCTCTATACATTGTCTTAATTGCGACTCATTACACTATCATATAATTGATTTTATCAAAAAAAATATTGCTAGTTTAATTAACTTCAAGCAATCCCACACAGAATAGAGAATTTAAGAGGAACATAAACATTGAATGAAATAAATTTTGACTAGAATATATAAATTTTAAAATGTCTTTTTTATCAGAACAGGTTGACTAGCATAACCATTAATATCAACAAAATGATAATGTTCTTATTTTATCAGTACTATACCGTCACATTCAAATCCGTACATACAATTTTAGTCACAACTTTGGCACAATCATTCATTATTAATTTCTATAATTAATTACTGAAATACTGAAGGGGAAGACATAGGGAAAATATGTTGTTGGGATATGTTTCGAGTCTATATTGTTAATCTAATAAATTGTGAATCTTATACCTACGACGCTAAATTAATAGTGTGGATACATTTGTAAATATTTGTTTTAACTTGACACTGTAATTATTAAAACGTGTTTAAAACTGACTGTAAGCCTATAATTAACTTAAGTATACCATATTGCTTACGTACGAAATACAAGTCAAAATGAAAACGTTGGCACTGCATTTTTGTTGTCTTGTGGCACTAAATTGGTTTATCTTTGTGAAGATAGAAAAATCATTGGAAAGCATTTTATGTATTACACTGGTCCTATACTTACCTTAATCTAAATTATCCTAAGCTTTTTTTTTACTTTTTTTTGGAAATATGTCGATTAC
This sequence comes from Epinotia nisella, assembly GCA_932294315.1. Taxonomy (NCBI): domain Eukaryota; kingdom Metazoa; phylum Arthropoda; class Insecta; order Lepidoptera; family Tortricidae; genus Epinotia; species Epinotia nisella. Next base: position 11,768,056 of record OW028680.1, read on the forward strand.
CTCAGGACTATCTATATTCTTGATCTAGGACTAAATACGATGAGCAGTCTGGAGAGGGTGATAAAATAATTCAAATTAACTTTTATACGTTACATTTTAAACATTAACTACATACTCTCAGAATAATTTATCAATTATCATAAATCCACAACAATATTAATGTTAAACAAACTTCAACAATCTTTGGCTTTGATCCCTAGACCAATATTATTTATTCAACTTAAATTTTCGAGTAGCCGATGCACATATTGCGTATGTGTTTCAGAGATCTTAATAATTCAAATGTAAAATAAATTAGAAGACTATCACATTTAACAACTCTATTTTTATAAACCTAACGTCTGATTGTGATCGAAGACGACTACATGATGCACTGAATGTTCCTCCGCCCCATCTCCGCTTTAATGTTAGTTTCTTAAAGGATTTGATCCCATCGGTTTCGTATCGCCGCGCCGCGCCGAGCGGCGCAACAGTTACTGTAATACCTAATTTCCAGGTCATTACGATTATTTATGTACAAATATTGTCTTTAACCCTCTCACTCTGTTCGCTAATCTAACGCTACGCTACGTCAGCGGGTCCGAGGTCGATTAACGCTCTACGCCTACTATACGCCGACGCTCGACTAAACGTACTTTGAACATTTTATTTATTTGTGGTCAGTACTGATCATAACAAAATTAAATTCAACAGATAATTCAATTACTCGACCGCTTAACTCCATAGTAAATTCGATCAGCTTAGCTAAATCCTGTTGCATACATTGTTATTTTAATAATAAATTAATAATCCGTGACCGGTGAGCTTCAGTGAAGGGAAATCAAATATAAATCGTCCGCTAAAAATAAGTGCTTTGTGTATTCGCCACCGCTCACGAATTATTTACATTTTTTATCGTCAGTCGCTTACATTTTTTGGCTGCCAAATCCGCCGAACTTCCATCAACGATTACTTGACCGACCTCTTCGAACGATCAATTAAATACAGTGGAGAATAAATATAAGAATATCTAAAATACTTATAAACTCGTAACAAATGTAAACATACGTTCAGCTAGGTATCTAGTTTTGCCAATCGCTTCCCCTCTCGTTTTAGAGATTCAGTTTGGTCTTCGCACTCACTTGAAATAATATATCGGAGCCAGAGTCCCGTACTGCGGCTGGATGTAGTAGGCGCGGTCGGCGTGGTAGAGCTTGTACGCAACGTTGGACGTCTGGCCGGGGAGCCCCGCTCAATGGATCGGCGCCTTCACGATGTGGTTCGGCGCGATGTAGTGGTAGCCGGGCAGCGGCAGCCCCGCCGTCTCCATCGTGATCCTGCAACACACCACGCACCTTTACGCGCGCCGCACAACCCGCACCGACACACTACCGTACAAACAAAACTTCCCTGTTTCAACAAACATTATACAGGTCAATCCAAAATACAATTCCATAACTACACGATTCTCGAATTTAATATAAACAATATTAGAACAATCGGACGGTTACACTAGACAAATAAATGCTAGAATGAATGTGGCGTGATCGAATATGGATCGCTCGGAAATGGAATAAATGGGAAACGTATATCAGGGCAAACAACGAATTTACAAAAATATAAACATGCCATTTATGATGAAACCCCAATAATGACTGGATCTTCTAGGAGGTAAATTAAAATGTAAAGGAAACTTCTTACCGGGACATCGGGTCCAGTGAGCTGAGGAGAGGTTCTCGTGGAGCGTTCGGTTCGGCGTTGGTATCACGGGAATGTGTGGTGCCTGGGTAGGCAGGAAAATGGCGTGGGTTCTTGAATAGGAGGCTTTAGATTCGGTTCATTCGACACATTACCTGCGCTCAATAAGTCAAATACGATAGAACGCAACGGGAAAGAAAACTAGCGCTAATTATTATTATTTTTATTAAATATGTACTTGAAACAATACACTTTTACTTAACGATCCTAGCGAGTAATATAATTCCTGAAACGATATGAAAAACGTTAATTAAGTGCCTTAAAATTAACATGATTTATCATTACAAATAAAAATGATCTCGGCGGCCTAATCACAAACACTCCATTGGACCTCGATTTTAATTTTGCTCTAACTAATTACAGGCAGCGTAAAGGCAAACCACCATCTGCTAGGCGAATCCTTGCCTTTACCTCGCCCACTGGTACATATACAAAACTTCTACACCTACTGTGCAAATATCCATAGAGACAAAAACGTTGATTTCCCATAGGTAGCAATAACTACAAGATTATTGGATTTAGTTCTTTTAGGAAGTTACAATACCAATCGATCGATTGCCGTTGAATTAATGGTGTTTGGTCGACCAAACGGTTCGATATCGATCGACGTATCGATTAGTTCAATAACACCCTTAAACATTAATGTGTAAATCCAAACTTCATGGTTGTGTCACGGACTTTAATCGTTGAGCCATTTAGAGCTCAACTTTTACTGGATATTCATAGCTTAACTATTAAAAACCAAAATTAGTTGACACCTAAATGGCTCAACGATTAAAGTCCGTGACTGTACCTCAAAACCAAACGAAAAAGAGCGCTTTGCCATCCCAAAAATCACTTTCTTCAGATTAAAATACATCTCTACCTATTAACAATAATATACCTACGCGAAGCGCAATCTTAATGATGGCATCGCGTGCTACGTACATTAGGAATCATTTTTTTATTTATTTCATCTGTGTAACCTTTGTGTATAAAAAAAAAAAACTTCTGTATTGTATAATTAAATCTATATTTGTGAAAGATTACTTCCCGCTGAATTTTGTTTTTGAAATGTGGGTTAAATAGAAGTGTGAGATTCAAATGTACTTTTCAGTAAACATATAACCGCCTTAAACAGTTAGATATACAAGTTACAATTGTTCGTATCTAAACAGGCAACACAGGTCAAACGGCCAGTCATTATTGGTCAAGCATTGGCCTGTGTTGCCAGATTAGACTTGAAAAATTGTAACCTGTACCTTCGTGACATGGGCTATCGGATGAAAACTTTCCGGGCAGTGCTGTCCTTGTCAATTAGGGTTAGTTAGGCACCCGAGGCTGGCTGGTAATTCATTGATTAAATAGCAGTCTACGTTTTTTCCACAAAGTAAAAAACCTGATTTAGAAATGCTCAAAGCGCTTAGTTTCTGAGTGGCTGATACTACTTAAGAATGGCAACGAGTACTAGAGTCAATAATGCCACACGACAAAACACCTACACATATCTAGTTTCATTATAAGTATCAAACAAGAGCCAAACGTGGTTTCCGAAACTTCACCGTGTATTAATATTTTTAGTGTTTACACAACTTTACATTACAGTGACCATCAAAAATACTTTACACGACCTATATTGCTTCAATGAAATCATTTAAATTCTATTTGAGATTTTTGCTTAATAAATGTCAATTTGACCGAACAAGAATAGATTGCCCCAGATTGCCTGCAATTTTGACGTTTAACCTCAAGCTAAGTCTTTATTCCTGTTTGGTCGAACCCGACCTTAGATCTACAAGCGAGTAATTCTGAAGTATAATTTGATGTTTTCTCTAGTCACCCTGTATTTATTCAAATAGAAATATTTACAAATTTTCCGTACGCGAAGCATTCTATTTCCATAATAATAATAATAATTTAAGCATCTATGTATTCTCTACTATTGTCACGATCCCTAGTTATCGATAGTCATTATAATAATATTTTCGTATTACGTAAGTTTAACTGTTTATCGAGGCAGTATACAAAAATTCAGATTTTTTAAATATATACTAGCGTATTTAAGATGTTAACTTGAACTTATTTGATTGAAACATTACAAATTTGATTAAATAATGAGAAATATAAAGACGTGTTTAAATTACTTACTACAAATGGAAATAGGGAATTAACTGGCTACATTCACCAGAACACCATTAGGTAAATTAAATGTTATGTTTTTTTGTTTTTGAAATAATACAATAAGCAACTGTATACTGGGCATTTTCGCGAGAAGAAGACGCATTGTTAGTGATGTCGCCGAGTAAAAGCTAAAAATGTTCCATTTTGTAACTTTTATTTGTCTTACAAACAGTATTGTTAATTGTGGTTACAAAATGGAATATTTTTTAACTTTTACTCGGCGACGTCACTAACGATGCATCTCTTCTCGCAAAAATGCCCCACTGTCAGATTTTCATAAATATGCCTTATTTAAATTAAAAATCACTCGACTAGACATCATTCCTAGTACGCTTTGAGTACTTTTAAATTCATTTCTAATGAATATTTAACAAACCTAAGAACTTTTGCTGATGTCTTACAACCACATTTTTATTTTGTAAATGCAATCGTGTATTTTGGCTTAAAACAGACTATCACTCAAGAAACCTAAACGAGAAAACTAAATATATCACACTAGCATTAAAACTTATAGGCATAATACGACTTACATCGTAAGAAAACGCATCCATTGTTAATTTCATGTCAGTCGTCATCAATTAGTTATAATTACATGATTATCAACTTATTTAGTAAATTTACACAGCGTGTATAAGTATAAATTATTCTCACACGACTTAACCTACTCGTATAATGATTTCTGGAATTAAGATTCGGAAAGTCCAATTTTATAAACATATTTTATACAACGGGACGAACATTGTAGTTCTTTGGATAAATAAAACAATGACGTCGTCACGAATGATTGTCGATTTAGTCAGTTCTCGTAACCTCGGTTACATCTGAAATCGCGGTGATCTAAGTTAAATAGCCGGTCAGCTTAAACATGTCGCCCCTACTTTCGAATCTACAACGAAACGTCGCACCGCGAACCTATCATAAGCGCGCGACGGCCGAACAACTAATCCTAGAGTACCGAGCCGTGACGACGACCGGTCCAAAACGAGGCGACGTGATCCTAATAGGGGTTGTATTTGTTCCGCTCTTTGGAGGTTTTGGCGGGGCCGTCGTCGTCCTGGCGGCGGGCGAAGGGCTTGTGGCCGCGGTGCACGCCGGTGGTCTGCACGGGCTGCGGCGCGCCGGCCAGCAGGTCGCTGAGGCCGCCCAGCGCCGACAGGCTGCTGAGCGCGCCCAGCGCGCCCGACTTGCTCAGCAGCTGCGCCAGCGGGATGGCCGACGCCAGCGGGCTGGCCGAGCTGCCGGCGCCGCCCGCCGCCAAGCCCTCTAGATTCGCCTTCTGAAGCTCCACACTGCGGGAGCGGGACAGGATTTGTAAAGGGTCAGGCGACAAGCGGGGTTGGCTCGACGAGTTCCAATTCATTTTTGAATCCGCGTTTACGTGAGGTGAGGTTAATGCGGGTGCACCTGCATCGTTTTTTTTTATATATATATAATATTTTTTTCTCCAATAAGCTCGGAAATGTGCGCCTCACTGTAGCAAAAATAGTACGTGAAGTTCCTCGTTACTGACAAGCGCAAATTTAAAAAGTTAATAGTCATTATTGTACAATTTTAGTGGCCAGGAAAATGTATGAAATTCCTTTACTGTATACTTTTTTACCTTTTAATCATATGTTTTGACCAAGACAAAATCACTACAAACAGCCAAATGCTCGTAAGTTTAAAGGCCTAGTCATAACAACTTGCTATAGTTAGACTGGTTAGAAGTTTTATATTTTTTAATTGTCATAGACAAAACGATTACTTTTGCAAGAGATCGAAGTGACGTTTTAAAAAATGTCTCAAATAGTATTAACTGAAGAAATTAAAATATTTTCTAAATAATATTCAAAACGAACTACAATGCGTTATATTTTAATCACGTTTAATCTTTAATAATTTTAATTACATAAAACGTAAAATTGTAATCGATTGTAATGTTTTTAAATTTTTATGTGAGTCAATTGAAACTGGCACCATGAGTCATGCTGTGTACATACTTTTAAAAAATTAGTTGGGCGGAAACATGATAGTTTACATACTACTCGCTGTTTTAAAATTATTGAAAATATTATTTGATTTCCTCACATTTATGGAGAAAAGCACTATATCTGCCTCGGCGGGATTGGCAATTCGTGGATTCGTCTCTATTGTCGGATTCAGCTTCACTTCATCCGACAAAATCAACTCATCCACGAATTGCTATTTCCCGGCCTCTGCAATGTACTATTATACTCGCAAAATAGCATTTTTTTTATCTTAATTGCCATTTACGATAGCACAGAAACTACGCTGATGCAGTTTACATAGTCGAGAACATTTAACTCTCAAAAACCAATTGGTTTAGCTTAATACTTAAAAATTGCCAAGAAAGTCAAGAAAACCATCTTTAACAATAGCAGTTACTGCTGATAACTATAAGCGTACGTAATTATTCGTGATGCGAAACTTTTGGTCCGTGATTTCAAATTGTTGAACTGACAAGGTTTTTTCGTTAATGAACATTTATTTCCATAAATCCTAACAGGTTTTCTGCGTCGTCATTAATCGGATGATTAACAAAGAAGTCCAAAATGGCGACCGCTTCTTCAAATTCTGACCTTGACCTTTTTTATTTGTAATTACCGTAGTTTGTTACTAACCCGACGTCACGTAAATTTCTCAAAAATCTATGTATTGAATTCAAATTTAACTCACTACTCAAATATTAGATCGAGCCGACCCGTCAAAAGGTAAAGATAAATCAGAGGATAATCGTGGGATGTTAAATAAATCGATTCTCAGGGGCCAGGCGTGGCTTAAAACGGAGAGGTAAGTCATTTGGTGGGTAGGATAAGGCAAGTGTGCGCGTGTGTGTGAGTGTACCTTACCTCATGTTGATGAGATACTGAGCCAGAGCGACGGAGTCGGGGTTGCCGGAGATGGTGATGGTGCGGTCGGTGCTGCCCCCCTCGCGCTCCTCGCAGTTGGATATCCGGATCATGGCGCCGGAGATCTGGCGGATCTCTGCGATTTTGGTGCCGCCCTATGGAATCAGCGAGAGAATGTTATTAATTTTTGGGGTTATTACCACCATTACCACTAATTTGTTACCAGAGGTAACAGCTGGGATTTTTTTTCTCATCTTTTACCTAACGGGAATACTAATTGATAGTAACTACTGGGTTTTTTCCAGTAGTTACCACTGAGTACAGTCAGCAGCAGAAGTAGCTAAGCGGGCCTAGTGCTCAAATTGATCTGCACACGGACTCTAATGTCAAGAGAATAAGGTTCTGTGCAGATCATTCTGAGCATGTTAAAGTGCTTAGCTACTTCTGCTGCTGACTGTACTATAGTGGTAAAAGATGGAAAGAATATTCCCAGTAGTTACCACCGACTTTAGTAGTAAAAGATGGGAAAAAAAACCCCAGCTGTTACCACTGATAACAAATTGGTGGTAACAGGTGGGAATAATCCAATTTATGCCTTGATTACCACTGTTCAACGAGTGGAGGAATAAACTGGTAGCATTGATATCTTTGTAGCTCTAATGTAAAAGTATTTTATGTAAAGTTTAAATGAGCAAATAATTTATTGAAAAAACCTTATTGCCGTCACACTGTTACATGTTAGGTGAATTGATTAAATGCGCCTGAACTAGGTTTTTCCCGTATCTCAGGCAAATCTGCGAGTTTTGTGGAATTATCCACAAGCTTTTTTAGACCAACGTTAATCAAATCTGGCTGCTTAGAGATGATACAAAGGCCCTGCGTGTGCGGCGAAGTGTGCTATGTTGGGTCTTAATATTATAAATACGATTGTAACTCTGTATGTCTGTTACCTTTTCACGCTTAAACCGCTGAACCGATTGAGATGAAATTTGGTACGGAGATAGTTTTTAATCCCCGGGAAGGACAGTTTTTATCCTAGAAATCAACCCCTAAGGGGATGATATGGGGGGTGAAAGTTTGTATAGAGCTACGATATAAACGAGTTCCACGCGGACAGATTCGCGGCCAAAAGCTAATCTATTATAAAAACCAAGAAAGTTGACTAAGAGATTACTATAATATCATAAATAAGAGCGTAGGTTCGGAGACATTTAACATTTTAATCGGTTTAATTAACATTCTAACAGAACTTTCTTAACAGTATTTTCAGTGGTACTTTAGTACAAGTAACGCCATTTTGTTTTGACATGGGCGTTTGGTAAATCCTCTACAAAAACTAGAGATAATAATACGGGGCAGCTAGTACGATAGGTTTTAAGGGGAAGTTTTACGGCCCGAGTGTACCAAAATGTCACGTAAAACGCGACCATAAACCCTATCATGCCAACTGGGCTAATAAATAGATAAAATGTATGTTTACCTTTCCAATGATGCACCCGATAAGCTCATTGGGCACGGTCATCTCGTGCGACTGCTGGTTGGTGGCGGGCTGGTTGCGCGACTGGTTCGAGGTGCGCAGCTGCGAGCCCGCCAGAGCCGCCAGAGCTGTTCATTCACCAAACTAATTACTACTTAAGCTCATTGTCAATCTTTTTACCCGACAGCGCCCTTCGCGTACAATATAACAACGCCTTCAGAATGTTGTTAAGACTCCCAAAATGGTGCAGTGCTTCGGAAATGTTCGCCAAAACTCACACGGACGGTTTCCAAGCAATAATGCGCAAAGAAATCACGTCACTGATAGGTCGCGTTAGGGGAAGTCAAAATGGCATTCTGAAGGTAACAGGGAGATATAACTGTCCCATATTGTGGCACTGGGTACACCAGGTCAGGTTACTTTGACGTATGTCAAGTAGTTTTTTAGCATAAAGTACTAACATAGTTTTCAGTCATCTATGGTCTCAAATAAAACATTTGAATTACTACCTACGTCGCCAAGCTCGCCAACAACGTAAGGTCGCCAGAGCTCCCGAGGCTGTCATGTGTTGAGAGTGAGGCATCCGCGTTCGTCTCTAGCTATCAACACAACAAATCTTCAAATCAATAAAGGATCGGCAACGCCTATGTGATTTTACTGGAATCGTAAGCGTCCATCTATGTCTGTTTACCATCAGGCTTGTTTGCCACCGTCGCAGTATATTACTAAAATACACAAACTCGTTCTTGTTTTGTTCTTTTCGAATACAAACATTGTATTTTATTCATTAGATTAATAACACAACTACTTTGCAATCGTGCAAGATTTGTTCAGCAAGCAAAATCGCAATAAAACTGACTTTTATGTATTTGTATTGGGATGAACAATTGAACACGGTAAAATTGAAAGGTACACAGGATCATCTCAACATAGAAAAAGTTATTTACATGAATAGAATTAGTAATGGAATGTAGCCATTTCGAAAAAGCCATACTCAAGTTTTGGCTCACTTAAATCGTGTTAATATAATATGAGTTGTTAAAGTTTTAGTTCCACTACGCTCTATCTACATATTACGGGAATATAAAAAATTGAGTTCAAAAATTAGTGAAAAAAATATTTCTTGTTCATTCTGTGGCTCACTTTCACCGTCTTCGATAGTAAAGCACATCTATAATCCCGCTACTCTCTTGACATTTATTTGAAAGCGTTACATATATTATATTATTTCAATCAATTAACATTTGAGTATCGGCAAACTGAGGCACAGATGATAAATTAGGATTATAAATAAAAAGGTAAAAAAAGGGTAATACGTGCTTTTGCCTATACCTGCCGGGTTGAGCCCGCCCGTGTTGGCCGGCGCCAGCCCGCCCAGCCCCAGCGCGGCCAGCCCCGCCAGCGGAGACTTGCCCAGCCCGCCCATCTACAACACGGGCAAACACGACGCTTCACACGTGCATCATACCTGCACGGCACGCACATAATATCCTGAGCAAGATACGTTTTTATACAAACAATTCAATATCAGCTTAATTATTTATACGCGGCTTATATGTTAATTTAAAACTCGCAAGCAAAAATGGTATTCAGTATTTTTGTGATGAAAACATGTTTGAATATATACAAATTTTGAGACTTACGATCAGAATCCAAAAATATATGCATCAACAATTGACAGCATTTTAATGAAATATTTACGACCTTTAAATTTTTTTAAAAAATCTAAAAAAAAAATGTAGGACTGTAGGTGGATTATTCAAGAATACTTAGTCCAATTACCATATCAAATTTTTGATATGAAAAAAAAATGCTGATTTCTAAATATTGTTGTTTTTTTTTCATATACTCGTATAGCGCGACCGTATCTTGCTCAGTTTATAAGTTAGCGTCCGCGATGTTAGCTCGCAGTCAAAGGGGTTCAACGGGTCTGCGGGAGGCGACTCGAGGCTATCTTCGAAGACACAAACTCATGTGGCGCGGATTATAAACCGCCGTCGACACTATTTCCACCAAAATTTCACGACTGGGACACTCAACTTTACATCCACACTAACGGCCGTATTTATAAACAGTCATCATACCTTAAATCCACTAAAATGCCGTTAAAATTCGTTTGTCTTTATCAGTAACTTCGACATTTGTGTTCCTAAGTAAGATCAAAAACACATTTTATTTATCACAAACATTTCAAGTTTTATGAATAAAAGGGTTAGTATTTTGGCTCCATAACACGAGAAACTTATCTATTCAGCCAGAAAAACTGTCCCACAGGCGTCTAACTAGGCTAAGAAGTTCCCGTTAGGTTCTGAATCCTGATGTTTTTTTCATTTGATAGTGGAATACTTTTACAAAAACAATAAATTTACATTAAACATAGAAAATAGTGTGGTATCTGAAAGTTGTTTGGCCCAGTTTCTCTGGTTGGAGCGAAACTTGTATTGTCATTTAAAACATCGCGAGATAACTTAATGAGAATGATGTTGACGGCGATTACGCAGTGCTCCCGGTTCCACTGTTATACTTTCGTAGAGAAAACGTTGTCGTTTCAGCCCCAGCTGCTTGTTTCTCTTCTCTGACATTGCCGGGATGGGATCGCTGGATAGGGTCACCTGGGTAGAACCTTGATTAAATTAATCTAAGATAATTCGCAAGACACCGTCCCGCTACGTTATAAAAAGTTCAATTTGCGAATTCCCTTAGCACGTACACGAAAATCCACGTCGTGAGTTCTTGAATGGTGCTGCCCAAATGAAATGCACCTTTAGAAATACTTCCTGTTCTTTTTGAATCGGCAACTGCACTCTATAAACACTGTTTGAGTCACGTTAGCCATGCGATACCATGGTTAATGTCAACATTAAATTTCGCAATTAAACAATGAAAATTAAAACAAAATTTGGAAGAGGCAAAGGCAAAATAAGGAGAGGTGCAAGTACGGGAGTGGTCGAAAACTTTTTGCAACGATGCCATGTGCGTGAGTTTTCGGTATACGCAGGGCGGTACTTCGGCGATGCCAGAAAACAAACAGATAAAGCTTTGTGTTTGTCTCTACGAATGATCCATCTCTGTCAGCTTCTATCAGTGTGCTTAATAAATTAATGTGATACAGCTATTTCTAAGGACCAGCGCTTATGCATACGGGGTCTAAACAAGAAAATTAACAGCCGCAGGGAACGTGCACTTAAGTTAAGGAAGACCGTCATGAGTCACAAGCGTAAGGGCGATTACAACGCAAAACAAATTTAATTCATACCTACAGTCCACAGCACCGGGGTCTACTCTATTTATTTACATTGTTAATAAATCTGCAACTAAGGGGGAATCGATACCACACATCCAAACCAATTTAAGGGATTCTGGGGCAGCACCAATCACATAATGTCACTCCGTATTCACACAACCTCATAGAGATATATTTGCAATTATAATCAGAACTCTTAAAGTCTAATTACGCCGCAAAGTTATGCCACATTTACAAGGACTTTTAAACATTTGCTAAAAATTTTCTTTACCGTACTATGAAGTGGTAATAAACTAGTACATCCGCTAGTGGCGAAGAAAAAGATTAGAAAATGCTAGACCGACAATTGTTCCGGTAAAGGGGGTCTTACCACGAGAAACGACCAATCGAGCATTCCGGATTATATAAGTTTCAAGTCTACAGGGTTTATAGAGAAGATGCGGCAGACACCTGACATTGCAGCTCATCGCTAAAAGATAGAAACAGAACAGTTAGCATAAAGTGCGTTCATTGAGTTGAGTACTAATATCACGAAATGTGTACCATCAGATGGTTGTGGATTGTTCTTCTGAGTTCATTGTAGCGATGAGTAGGCCGGCCAGGTGTATCAAGAAATCCAATCCGACCACCAGACTTGGTTGTACTAACCTCTTAGTTCATTTTGAATCTATTGGCTAGGATAGGAGGATAGCATTGATAATTCAATGAACATCCAATGTGTTGCTAATCTTTCTTGGCAATAAAATAGCATTATTCACACGTGTAGACACGAAATACAATAACCACTAATGATAAATTTTCTCGAAAAAGGATTTAAAATATTGTCAAATGGAGAAAAAAGTAAAGCAGGGGATTAAATAATCACAAAGTTATAAGTTTCCAAAGTTTTAAGAGGGGGTATGTTTTGTCCCATTTCTGAAAAACGCACGTTCATATGAAACGATTGCCATTTACGTTTCCTCTCAACAAGCAATATTAAAACGGTTGTACCTTCGTAATTTTTTGAGATATCTGAATGGAATTTTCGTCACTAGGCATATTTTAGGCCTTCTTTCTGTTGGAGTGATAATACATTTCGAGTCTACAACCCAATCAAACCGGTAGATTCTCAAGGCTCCTCTATACAATGGGCCATCATACAGAATGCAACTACGCGTTAGAGGGAAAAATACATACTTCCATCGCATTTCAACGCCTAACCGCGTCCCGTTATGGCCCATTTTGTAGAGGAGCCTTCAAAATACATCCAAATAATGGCCCAACCAAGTCTGGCGGTGGTCAGACGCGGCGAGTCCGGGGTCTCTATGAGGCTCGTGAGCCGGAGGCACTCACGAGGTGGTGGTCGTGCAGCGGCGGCAGCAGGTGGTGCGGCGGCAGCGCGCCCACGAGGGGCGGCTTCATCTCCAGCAGCGGGAACACCGGCGCGCACACCGCCTGCGCAGGGCGCACAACCAACTCCACTCACATGTTTGCAGACATTGCGGACCAACAAACCTTTTGTCATTTCTCTACCTGACGCTTTATAAAAAGCCATGTACTCCAGGAAAATACGGTTTTGAAAAACATTCATTTAGAACAGCGTATTTTTTTTGTTTATTTCATTTTAAAACGTTATTCTAAGATGCTTTATGACGATAACGACCGAATAGCCTAGTGGTTAGAGAACCTGACTATGAAGCTTGAGGTCCCGGGTTCGATTCCCGGTCGGGGCAGCAAATTTGTATGATGAATAATGTTTGTTCTCGAGTCTCGGATGTTTAATATCTATTTAAGTATGTACCTATTTATCTATATAAGTATGTTTATCCGTTGTCTAGTACCCATAGTACAGGCTTTGCCTAGTTTGGGACTAGATCAATTGGTGTGAATTGTCCCACGATATTTTTTTTTTTATTTGAGAATCCGACAAACTTTCCACCCGCAAGTGTTTATAAAGATTTAAATGAAGCATGCATTGTCTTTTTTGCATGATTTATCTTGAATACTATTATTATATTATATATAGAGCAAATCTAAATGAACCAAAATAAAGATGAAAACATTTATATCTAACTTTTCAGAAGCTTACTTAACTAAGTTTCTGTATTGTATTTTTTGATGTCAGAAATTTTGTTCGAGTTTGTAACTAATTAATTGATAATATAATCATAATCGTTTATTGCACCATGGTAAAATAAAAGTTCTTACAATATATATAAAAGTGTCTCATGGACCCTGGTCGGGTGTATCCGTTACTTAGAAAAAATCAGCTATTATAAATCGTCGGGTGACAAGCAAAAGTCATTAAATGCAGAAAAATAATTTAAGAAATAGCTACTGTATTGGAGTACTAATAAGGTTGAGTTTTCCTTTACCTCTTACGTGTAACTAGTGACTTTTGCTTGTCACCCAACAAAATTACATATTTCCCAAATTGTCATTTTTCCGATTCACGTTGTTCATTGACTGGACTAATGTTGCCATGCGCGTCCACGATCCTTTGTCATTCAATTCCTCCTTTACCGTTGCTCTAGTCTCCTTGTGTAAATGTGTAAACAATGATTGCAAAACCTTTTTGTAATTTTTCAAAATAAAAGTTTTCTATAGCAGTAGCAGGGAGGGAGGACCTCTAAACTGGTTAGCAATATCTGTTGATTGGATGTCTGGGATATATACAATATATATCGTAAGCCAGAATGAGGTCCGCAATTTTTGCAAACGGAACTTCACTGAGAGTCCGGTCTAATGTTACACCGCGCACGGGAGCGAAAGCGCCGCGCAACTCGCGCGCATAGCGCAGCGTCTAGGAATTCGGTGATAATACATCGCTTACGCCAGCATAGCACCAGTTTCACATGTGCGCGTAATGTCCAGGGGTCATTTTTCGGATCTTAAATCAGATTCCGATTTTTCGTCCGGAATGTTTAGTAGCCGGGTAGGCGAGTATCTCTACTCGTTGGACTCGAACTCCTTGATCCCTTGAAGTTTAGTTTTACACACGAATTTGATACGAGTTGCGGTGAATTTTGCACCTTCTGGTCGGCAGCCGCGGCAGGTCTCTTACAGCAAGCACATTCCTCTAAACAGCAATATTTCTGATTTCTTATTCCTGTTAGATGTTAGGTAATATTTCCCTAACACATCGGGAAATTGAGAGAAAACATCACGTTTCCTGATATGTTACATATCTTATTGCTCTCGTTTTGCTGACCATTATCTTAGAAGTATAATCTATTATGTCAGATCAACAGACCAGAAGCAGAAATTAAATTTGTATAAATTTAATTTAATTTCAGAATTTAATCACTGATCAGCAAGGATAACAGGCATAAATCGTATGCCTATTTCATACTATTTTCTATACCAGTAAACTTAAAGGTTATTTTTTTAAATTTTCATTACAACAACGCTCAACTAGAATGTACTGTATGTATGACTAGTATTTCCCTAGAATGATCAGTTGAGTTAGATTGAGTGAGGACTTACATCCTGCGCTGGCACGGCGTAGTTCCCTTGGATTGTGTACGCTTGTCCACCGGCAAGAATCACCGGACCAGCAACATTGGGCTTTGGCCTGTACGGAATTGTGGCACCTTTAGGCGGACTCTGTAAAGTAAAAAGGTATTTCACATTACTCATTGTAAAAGAGCAATTTTCGAGAACATGGGAAATAATTGGTTTACAGGAATGTTGTCTGTTGTCAGAAATGCTTCAGATCGTATTAATGCCTTATACATATATCTCAGATGTGAGGACTTCATAATTACACTTCTGTTGATTTATTGTAAGTGCTGTCTGGCAAAGGGTGAAAAGGGTTTAACGCACACGAACGCTCTGTCAGACGTTGTGATCAATTTCAAAAACTATACTAATATTATAAAGCGGAAAATTCTGTATGCGGGATTGCCTGCTTTCTTTGCTATACGTGGACAGTCAGCAAATAAATCGCGCAAAATAGGTTTGTGTATTAGATTTTTTTACGATGTCATTCGAACCAGTTTTTGGAGGGGAACAAATTTTTGTATGGGAGTAACTACAATTAGAGAGCATAAATACTCAAAAAATTGAGTTAAAGACGGACCTCGCTGGCGGCAGCCGAAACGTTTCATACTGATTGACATTGAAGTATGACGTCACAGTTTGATATTTGTATTAATCGTTATATGGAAAATCAAGTAAATCGCTGTTTCAAAAAATCAAATCAAAATCAAATCAAAAATCGTTTATTTGCTTAACAATACACATGTTTACATAAAATGAGATACGCGAAAATACTGCGAACTACTTTAGGTCCATAGTTGTCATACAATTTTGTTTCTATAAAAGCGTAAGGATTCTATTGGTAGCTTTAAATTTACTTTTGGACAAAAAAAAATTGCATATTTTTTCCAAACTTTCAAGGTCCGTATCTTTTTATGATATTTACTATATTTCGTAATTTACACTTTATTACAATTATTTGATGGTTCACTATCCATTTAGCAACAATACGTTATCAATTTTAACATGAGGAAACTACCTTATTGTTTTAGCGCTCTTAAGTTTTTACCCTGCGCTACTACTCATAGCATATTTACTTTCATAGTCGAGAACTCACCTCTAACATGACGCAGCAAATGTGGTAGATGCACTGCGTGATCGCATCGCACGTTCCACTGATGGTCACAGCTCTTTCTGTCGAGTTTGGCAACATTTCACTCGCCACCTGTCATAACAAACATATTGTTACTGCCATTGTTTTTTGTTTTATCACGTGCCTATTAAACATAACTGTTCAGGAAGTCACACTGAAACATTATTTTTGCAAACATAGTGAACTGTAAAGGAATTTCATACCAAATTGAAAAAGGGCTTGCCGGCTTCGTATCACTGCGTATCATCGCGTCTGCAGTAATGTACAGTCACGAACTTTAATTGTTGAGCCATTTAGAGCTGACTTTATACTGGACACTTCATAGCTTCATAGAAAACCAAAATTAGTTGACACCTAAATGGCTCAACAATTAAATTCCTTGGCCGTGCTATTAAATTAGCTATTTGAAATTTATTAACTCTGAATTACTTAAAAGATAACGTCTAGATGTGTATTCCCAGTATAAGGTGGATCAAAATTACATGACCCTGACAAAACACATTTTTTTAGCGTTTTGAAAATGTCCACTGTGTCATTTGACCACAAAGCCATTTAGTGGGGCAGTTTCAGGTGATGATGTAGACACGCTGGACAAGTTGAATTCCCTGATCCCGAATATGTATATGTAGACACCAAGTTTGTAATTCTAAGTGATTTAGAACTCGAGATATTAATAATGAACTATAATTCAAAATGGCCGACGGAGGAGTTGGTTCCTATCAAAAACTTAAAGCTATGGACCTAACAAGTACCTGAAAAAAAATTGGTGCTTTCGTCCAAAGTGTCCACATTTACGACAATTTGTTCGAGCACTCTGCCCTACTAATTGACTTAAGGGGCGGTAAGAGTACTTTGATAAAATTGCGCCATTAGGAGTTGACTTAGTACCTGTATGTTGGCTCCAGTCACGTCCCGGATCTCCTTGATCTTGGAGCCGCCCTTGCCGATGAGCGAGCCGCACTGGGACGCCGGCACGATGAGCCGCAGCGTGATCGGCGCGCGGGACCCGCCGCCGCCGCCTTCATTGAACTGGGAGCACCACTGAAAACGTGGAAAGCAAATAGTCATAAGCTTGTTCAAATATGTATTTATTGCATAATCGTTACATTAGCGGTAGAATTGACATCAGGCGGGAACGGCGCTGCTCTATGCAAGCGCGGCATCGTTCATACAAGTTCGAATATTGCATACGTTACCGACGTCGCTCTGTACCGCTATGTGCATTTCCAGCTTGAATTTCAATTAATCAAAGTTGCGATAGTCAAGTGGTTCTGGCGAACCAAGAAGTCCAACCCGCACTGAGCCAGCGTGAGGAGGACTATAGTTAGCTATAGTCCTCACGCTCAAGCGAAGTAGTATATGCGCAGCTATGGGATGTATATGATAAATCGACCAATGATCTGTCTAGAA
Organism: Epinotia nisella; assembly: GCA_932294315.1. Lineage (NCBI taxonomy): Eukaryota > Metazoa > Arthropoda > Insecta > Lepidoptera > Tortricidae > Epinotia > Epinotia nisella. The sequence goes on from OW028680.1 coordinate 11,785,545, forward strand.
ATATTCCAAGGACGTCTGAATAATTGGAAGAGTAACAGATTGTTAAAATTAAACATTACTACACTATGAACATAATCCAACAAGTTGTAATGAGTACAAAGCTGCTTGCATATTATGAGATAAATAGAATAATGCAACTTTATCTCTTAAACCTTGAGAGACCTAGTGAGAAATCTAAGAGTTTATCAGTGTTTGAATAACTAACAATAGCTATACAAATCGTACTAGTAGCTGACAAACTACTCGCACAACTCACAAATAGGTCATATTATTGATGCTTTAGTGATTATAATTTACTACTGAAGTTTGCAAATTAGTTAGTAATTTAATAATCATTTGGTTTTTAAGTTAATACTTCATTTCTTAACTTATGAATAAATCAAGTCATCAACATCATAATTATTATCATTAAACCGTATCCCGTTTCTTCAAGGGAATACGTTATTGATCATCCCAATAATGCTCTTGTGTCCCAGTAGTGCTTCTATCAACTTTTTTCTGTCGCTAGTTGGCGTAGTTAGATACGTCTCCCGGGTAACTGGTTTAAACCTGTGATTTTACGGCTTCCACCAAATTTAGGGTTTTTAAACCCATTTTTATGGGCATCTTCTAAGCATGTTAGAAGTCCATGTTGTAACCATATTTCTAATAACTCTGTCTTCTGGCTAACTGGGCAAAATGAGCTAAACTACTGCTGACAAAAACAATAACCTAACTCAAAGGCTAGTTTTTAACAGAGTTCAAAAAAGGAGGTTTTCAATTCGTCAGTCTTTTTATGTATGTTCCCCGTTTACTCAAAGACGCCTGGACTGATTTGGAAAAAAAAACTTTTTTTATTTCAAACCCTATCAGGCCCTCTCAACTTTTTGTCAGATGACAGTTTATATGTTATTATAAATAAATAAATGCGTCAGCTCGTTCTATCTCGGTGGAAAACTGATGCCCTGAAGTTTGTAACGCAGGACCCAGACTGGAGCATCTATCGCATAATTAAATGCATCTGATCTGGTTTCCCTCGGCATATTAGTAGCTGATTTATTTAATTACTTACAGAATCATCGGCCGTCATGCTTTCAGATACACGACATTCTGAGCCTTCTCACAAATTATCGCCTGGGGGACATAACTGACAAAAACATGCTCCTAGCTTTGCGGGCTATAAGTATATATTTACCTCCTCAAATTTCTTGCATATAAGTGTGAAGGCTTTGAAAATAGCGCTTGTGTTGCCGGTGACTGTGACAATGCGCTCTGGGCACGATCCATCTGATATATTGATTTTTGCTCCTGACTGCAAAAAAATATATAGGTATGATAAGTCAAACACATAGTCTAAAACGTAATAAAACTTGTTGTAGCCCCAAATTTTTTATGATTTTATAAAAATAAAAATATTTTATTAAACTCAATTCATAGTGTCATCGTGCAAACTCACTTCTTCTCTAAATCTTTTGACAATCTCTCCCTTTTTTCCAATAATACTGCCAACTTCCTGTAAAAAACCAAATAAGCAATGATTACACCAAATATACAATTTTTTGTTCACCAAGAACATCTAAGTTAATTACATCCTACATCATCGGAAAGCTAAATAGCACGTAGCCATGCCGGCAGCATTGAATAATTTCCAAAACTCAATTCAAAATGTCCACACAATTGGCCGAGCATTGCAGCCGTAATTAATGCAGACGTAATAAGATTTATAGCATAAAAGATTTCCTGTGCCAATAATAGCGCCGCCGTCGGACATTTCTTTACTGCAATAATAGCACAGGGATGCATCACTGCATCGTGTGTTGTCACTGCTGGCAACAGTTCGTGACTCCTGCAGTATGTGAACAATGCTTGCGCTAGGCGTCAATGCACTGCTTCAGACACAAATAGCGAACCTGATAGATGTTGCAAGCAGACGGGAGCAAACAACTCTCCTACCTACATTACTGACACACTGCTACAACCGTAATTAAAAACCCGCTTATCAGAAGGTCCAGCCATTATCTACAATAATGCAACCACATGTGTAATTCAAGCACCATTATAAATGGGCATTGTCTTATAAAGCATTTCTTTTATTTCATAAGGGTAATTAATATCATGTTCAGTTTGGGACATGTGTGGTCTGTGTGCACAGGCTCAGGCTGGCACCATGTGTTTAACACAGTCATAATTTATGCCAATAATGTCATGTCAAAAGTAATTGCTTATTACAAATATGTGATACATCATAAAGTTATGTTTTTTTTTGTATAGACAAACAGTCTTACATTAATATGTTTTCACATGCACACAAACACAACAAACAGAGTAAAATGCGATCGAGGAAGTGCAAGCTGGCAGCTAGAACAAGAACATTGAATATTGTAGACATAAATTAGAAAAAGGTACAAATCGATAAGTTTTATGAACAGAGCAACTGCCAATAGCTGGACAGATGCCAAATGTACTTTGTATTGGATTACGGCCAATTAAAAGCACCTAGATGTAAGAGTTAGTTATACTTGTATCTTAACATCAATATGTCTCACATGTCACGGCAATCTTGTCGCATCTAGGTGTGCTATATTAGTTCTACGGTTGGGCAATCTGGGCAGTACTCTCCTATACTCAAGTCAAGTTACTTATGCAACCTTTTGAATGTTTACTTGATTTAGTTATACATATGAGATTAGTGAAATGCTTGAGCGTTAGCTACATGAACTAATTGATGGACATTAATATGAAAGCCTAGACAATAGGCGAGCCGGTATGGGTAGCAAACAGGATCTGGTGACAGGCATCCCTACAAGTGCAGTCCCTAACAAGATTTGTAAGACCAATGTCATATTAGATTACCATACAGTGAAAACATGTATAACTCTTTTGGGAAATAATCCAATTAACATTGTGGCTAGTTTTGGTGTTATAAATTTCAAATTTAGTGAAGCATAGATTACAGATTTTTTCTGCGATATTCTTTCTAGAATTTAATTGTTTCCGGGCAAGATGAACAATTTTTTTTGCATCATTATAGGCTAGAGTATGGCCAGGGAAATCTTTCTAGAAAGAGTCTAGAAAAATGCGGTAAATTAAAAAAAACAGCGTGTTTCAACACTGTGTATAACGCGATAAAATAATAATGATACTTGAACAATTATTATTTTCCTTCAATTCACACAAAGCAATTGATCAATCAGAAGGAAGTAAAGTTATATAAAATAAAACTCTTTAATATCATTCTATTTAAGAAGCATAATCAAAACCATTCTCCAAAATTTAAATTTTGACGAAACATAATAATTGAACTTTTTATGATATTCTTAATGTGAATAATATTAGCAATGAGCCATCCTTAAATTCTCTTAAGAAGCAAAACAGTCCAATTTATTATGGAATAGTTACTTTCTTAGTTCATATCAAGTATCAAGATTAGGACATCATACCATTTAAGACGTTTGACACATTTAACTATAATATTTTTGTTGCCATATAAAAAAACCGGACAAGTGCGAGTTCAACTCGCGTGGTGAGGGTTCCGTAAAATATTGAGAATTTTCCCGTTACTTTACTATACTCCAACTTCTTATAGGTTTTCCTGTAATCTTTAGGCAAGGAACTATTTTCCATATTTTTTTCAGAATTTTAATCCTAGTAGTTTCGGAGATAAGGGGGGAATGGTTAATTTTCGTACTTTTTCCTAAATTAGTTCAAAACTGTTTTTGCTAAAATTATAAAAAAAATATATCTGACATGCTCACAACAACCCCTTTCATTTGATATTCACACATTACAGTTTGCGAACCTTTTTTTTTAAATTTTCCAGTTTACCCCCTAAAAGTGGCCTTCTTGTTCAGAATTCATTAATTTACTTTACGCGTCCATCTTTGGGTTACCAATTTACATATGTGTACCAAATTTCAACTCAATCGGTCCAGTAGTTTTGGAGCAAATCGGCTGTGACAGTGATCCTATAAGGGTTCCGTTTTTTCCTTTTGAGGTATCGGAACCCTAAAAAGGGTTCATCTTTCCCTGGCCAGATTCTACCAATAGTGTTCCCTAGAATAATATATTACTTTTTATTGTCATTGGCTTTTTAGTAGGGTCATTATGCCAGCTAGGGGTCCAGTTTCAGTTATCAACCACCTGAATGACAAGATTTCTTAAATTCAAGATAATAATAATTCTGCAGACCCTATTCAAACAGTAAAATGTATGATTTTTTAAGGAATTTTAAAAAATCAGAAAATATTCTTGCATTTCACCAGCTCATCAAATTGGTTGCAATCTACTACAATATATTGTTGGGGGCCAAGCAAAACTCACCAAATGCAGGAAATTAAATCATGAAATATCAACTGTGTTGCAGTATTAATAAGGTTGAGTTTCCCTTTACTTATTACTAGTAATTAGTGAGTTTTGCTTTTCACCTGACGAATATTAGGTGTTCGCTAACCAGCGCAATGACCCTACCTTTTTCATTTAATCTGTTAAGCGGAATGTAAATTAAAACAAATTGTAGAACCTATTCATTAGGTCTTCGCATATAAAATCAACTTCTTATATTGATAAAAAACTCACTTTCATAAGAAGCATTTTTAAAGTAAATCAGTCCGTTTTATGTGACATTCTTTTAACTTAATATGGGTGATATTCACACACTTTTAACATTTAATCAAACTTATGCAGAAAGCAGCCAAAGTAAAGTTTCGTAACAACTTCACTTAGCATCATGTGCCCCTTTTAGTAGCATAAAAATAAAAATTAGTGGTCTGTAAAAGTATAGTTATTCATACCTACTGCTACTTCAATAACATCAAAGGAGAGGCTAAAGTGGGGTAGGAGAAACACCATAACAGGAAAGATTATTAGCATGCAGGTCTGTGACTACTCAGCTGGATAATTTACAATGCATTTACTGTCACAACGGCCAAGTAGTAATTTAGAAGAAGGTAAAATTAACACTTTCACAATATTTATATTCAAAGATGGCAAATTGTATCATAACATTGAAGTGCTCTTACCTTCCCCTGCATAATCAGTCTGATGGTGAGGGTGACTTTTGAGTCCTCCTCATGGAGAGCGGGGGTTTTCTCCAGATCCATGCTGGATGAGGTGTCCGTGTCGCGCGGAATAGTGGCGGCTGGGGCTACGTGTGGGCAGACACAGGGGGCACTCCACTCAATCTAATGGCTGGGACTCTGGGGCTCTTGGCACGCACTGCAGGCAAGGTAAGCTGGAAAACAGGCGCACATCTCAAAAGGGGCGTCCGGATCTCGAGCTTTCTAAAGGTATGGGACATGGGCACTCGTCCTTGTTCAAAAGCGAAGCTGATTACCGAATATTTATTTACAGTGACAGTCGGCAAGCGTAACGGAATGAGGGCGGCGAATGAGGATCAAGACACTATTATAAACTAACTGGTCCCGGGTCGGACCGGATTCTGCGGCTGTAATGCGAGTCGGCGTCGGCGGTCGGCGCGCTCCGGCCGCCGGAACCGTTACTTGAACTCGGCGCGCTCGCGACATAACCTCCGCGTCGCGCCTCATGGCTAGCCGACCGGGTTATCGATCCCGCACTTCCCAAACGCAAACAAATTCCTGAGCTGAGAGGTAGCGCCGTGACTCTTTCCTTACCTCATTAAGTTTTCCACAGCTCAACAACAACATAACAAGTCTTAAATCTAATGTATATCACCAAGATGTGTATAAAATCACACTTATCACAATTTTCTTTGTCACTAAAATTATAAAATTAAATAAAACCCGACGTAAATGACGCGTCGGTATGAAGCTTGTCTTGTACTTGTAATGCCATACCTAATCACAGACAATAGAAAAATGTTGCGACAGCCGCGCCTCCAGTGGTTATTATAATACTTATTTTTGACAGTCATAACGTCAACCAACTCCGTCGGTAAAGCAGTTTTCCATATAGATAATTATCAATGGTGTTTTTCCGCATGTGAAAGAGTTGGTGGTCGAATACTTTGCCTGTGCCATTGTCTGCGGCGCTACCACGGAAATCCAAACTCGAAGTTCGTATATATGCATCCCTGTCACTCGAATATCGTAAGTGCGACAGAGATGGAGATACCCGAACTTCGAGGTTCGTGGTTATAACTCTGAGGGCCTACCGCGAAACGATATTCGTTTTCGTTCGTGTATCTCCCTCTTTGTCGCTCGAACTAGCAAGTGCAACAGAGACGGAGATACACGAACGAAAACGAATATCGTTTCGCGGTAGGCCCTCAGTTTCCACACATGTAACATGGACGGATAATACTCGGGACAAGCTATGATAATAATAATACCACGAGCAAGCGAGACGGTGCTATACAAATCTCAATAAGTGTGACAGAAAGGGATATATCATTCGTTGTCCTTGTCATTAGTTCCACTTTTTTCTTACATCTGAGTTGTGGCAAACAATGCGTGCACGTGATTGGAAAGTCATTAATTCTTTACTGTTGTTAAGTTAATTGTTCCGTGTAAAGGTGTCTAATGTTCCGATTGAGCCAAAAAAATTGTAAATTGTCAGCTATAAAAGCTGTTCGGAACAATATGATGAAAATATTTTCACACGTAAGTAGAACATTTTTCACTTTTCTGTAAGTAAACGCGATACGTAGATATTATGGATAGCATGGTAAAATTAGATTACGCTCAAAATCTTGTAAAATTAGACGATTACAATAGAAATAACATCATTGTTTACATTGTTCAAGAAAATATTCGTTGACGAATTATCCGCCCAAATTACGTAGGTTGTTTATGGTAAGCAGCGAGAAGTGTTAAAATGTCTCCTCGATTTAGCTTCTTTGTAATCATTTTAGGGATACCAGGCAATACGACTTAAAAAATACCCGATTTCTCGGGTAATTTATACTTTAACTAATTTCTCGGACTAGTTATTACATAACATTCGTATAAAATGGGTGAATATATTCTTATATCATAAAGAGGTAAAGTTGGTATGTAGCGAGTAATTTCCGGAATTATTCATCCGATTTCAAAAATTCTTTCACCTGGCTATATTTAATCGTGCGTCTGCTCCGCTTGGGTTCTTTCTAAGGCCTGCAACACACCGGTGCAGCCTGCAGTGGCGGACAATAGAAAATTTGACAGCTAATGACAAGTTTACTATAGTCCGCCGCGGCCAGGCCGCGCCGGTGTGTGACACGCTTAATACGCGGGTACAGATGCGCGGACAGCTAGTAATAAGTAAAGACGATCGACGGTTTAGAACTTTCGCCAAAATACTCAATATGTTTTATATTCTAGGTTTCCACTAAATGACGATGCGCGTACGCATAGTATTTGGGTTACGGTTATTGGGCGCTTAAATTGGTAGCCAATAAAATACAGCCGCTCATTCTGTCCATATGTTTACCCGAGCAGAGCTCTTTATCTTTAATCTTATGTAATTATTTTAATATTTGCTTAGCAAATGTTTTTAAAAATGGTTGTCTCATTTCGGTCCTTAGTGTCATTATTTTTTCTGCCTTAAGCCTGTCACAGACAGGCGCGGCCTGCAGTGGCGGTCAATAGTACGTACATTTAACACAAACAGTCAAGTTTACTATGGACTGCCACCGCAGACCGCGCTAGTGTGATTCAGGCCTTATAATAATTAAGTAGACGGGCCGTCTTGTGATGACCGTGATGGTGTGGATAAGAAACACAGGCTGCTTGCACAAGGACTATCAATTATCTACATGTTCTGTTACTAGAATCATATTTCATGTTATCCAGCTGAACATTAGTAGTGCCTGCGAACAGAGCGTCTGCTAGGCGGGTTCCTGGCAGTGAATGTGTAAAGCTGCAGTAAAAACGACTTGCAAGTTGCAATAAAAGCGCATTATTTAAAATAAACATGGAAGCAATGGGGTAATTTTTAGTTACATGGCAATCATCTACTTTGTTGCCGTCCCTCATCGTGGCGACACTTTCGTCCCCTCTGTAGGTATACTCTAAGACATTGTAACTAAAATCATGGACCTATGATCTCAGGAGAAGCTATACGTGATGCCACAATGAGGGACGGAAAGGCTTCTATGCAGCTAAATTAAAAACTGCGGCGCTACCACGAACTTCGAAACTCGAAGTTCGTATATCTGCATCCCTGTCACTCGAGTATTGTAAGTGCGATAGAGATGGAAATACCCGAACTTCGAATTTCGAAGTTCGTGGTTATAGCTCAGAGAGCCTACCGCGAAACGATTTTCGTTTTCGTTCGTGTATCTCCGTCTCTGTCGCACTTGCTAGTTCGAGCGACAAAGAGGGAGATACATGAACGAAAACGAATATCGTTTCGCGGTAGGCCCTCTGGCTTACCATGGCTGATGGCTTACCATAAACCTATTTAATTTGGGCGGGTAGTGGTTTTTTTGCCACAACTTCATACTAAATCAGTTGTGGCAAATAAAAAAAGTGGAACTATGACAAGGACAATGAATGATATTACCCTTTCTGTCACACTTATCGAGATTTGTATGCTACCATCTCGCTCGCACGTGGCATTATTATTACCATAGCTTGTCCTGAGTATCATAGGTCCATGAACTGAAATATTTGTATGAAATTGGCGCGCAAAATTACGTAAAATTAAGGAATTCGGCGATTTTGTATTATAAAATATATCTATCAGTAGCATTCAATAAAGCAACCATAAATGTATGGCAATTGTATCGCCCTTCAAAACACCTAGGATCATTTTCTTTAAAATTATTCGCATAGTAAGTATTTTTCATTAAAGTTTGTTTAACAAAAAAGAATAGCTTAAATAGCTGAAAAACTGTCTTCAGAGCGCCGTCAACTCGCATTTTAACTTTCTTCTTTTTGATAAAAAAGAAAGGTCCCCTACAGTATAAATTGGTAGTAATTTGCTTGTATACAAATAGAACTCCTGCATCATCATCATCTATTTTCTTCCACAAACTCGACGAAATGCTTCGCATCATTTGTAAAAATAAGAGAAGAAAGTATATCTTGTGTGGCGATTTTAATATCGATGTTCTAAAGGCGTCGTTGGTATCGAAAGAGTTTATCCAGATCTTACAAAACTATGGCTTACAGTTAACCATCGATAGCCCGACGAGAATTACTGCTAATTCAAAAACTTGCATAGATAACATAGCTACCAACACAGAGGGAGCCGTGTCAAAAATCTACGATCTAGGGCTATCCGATCACACAGCACAAATGTGTCAATTACCTGTTAATAAACGGATCCCACCCCCCGTAGCCTGGTGGTACGAAACAAAAAGGGATTTCCACCACGAAAATCAAAAAAAAATCATGAACTGCCTCCTATCCTTAAGTTTTGATGATGTTTTAAATGAAAAAGATGCTTCCCGTGCGTTTAGTACTTTTTTTGATCTGTTCATTCTTTTTTATAACTTGTGCTTTCCTATAACTAGAGTTAAGGTCGTAAATCAAGTTAGTCGCTCAAAACCCATAACCAAGACAATGCGAACCTGCTGTCGTAAAAAAAGGCAATTATATATGCTGAGCAGAAAATCAATAACGCATAAACAACGTTACTTGAAATACTCTCGCCTTTTAAGGAAATGTATATTATCTCATCAAAAAACGGAAAACTTTAAATACATAGATAAGCAAAGCAATAAATGTAAAGCAGTTTGGAATTTAATAAAAAAGTATACTACTACAGACTGCAGCAGTAGATCTGTAGAAAAGCTTATGATAGATAATGAATGTATCGATGACCCACAAAAAATCGCCGATTGTTTTAATAATTTTTTTATTAAATATGTAACTGATAATATAACAACAGACATTAATTATGACATCAATATTCCCAATCATGAGTCTTCAATTTTTCTCAAACCTTTAAGCGCGAGTGAACTGATTAGTTTAATCAGTAGCCTTAAAAACACGAAAGCGGTTGGTCACGACGATCTGAGGACTGATGTTATAAAGAAAAATGCGTATATCATTGCAAAGCCACTTGTACATGTATTGAACTTGTCATTGGTGCAGGGCAGCTTTCCGGAAATACTAAAGAAGTCCGTAGTCAAACCCCTTCACAAAAAAGGAGCTAAGTCTGACATGGGTAACTATAGACCAGTAACGCTTATACCCATATTTTCCAAAATCTTTGAAAAAGTAATGTATAATAGGTTAATACATTTTTTGGAAAATAATAATGTAATAAATGAGCAACAACATGGATTTAGAAAATCTAGATGTACTTCTTTAGCAACGTTTAAGTTAATCAAAAGCGTAGTGAATGCTATTGATAATCACATTCCAACTACGATTTTATTCATGGATATGAGTAAGGCTTTTGATTTTGTGAACCACAAGCAACTACTAACGAAATTATATAGGTATGGTATACGTGGTCCCGCTCATGACTGGATGAGGGCTTACCTCACTGGCCGAAGTCAATGTGTGGAGACGCTAAAGTATTGTCCAATATCTAGAAATTTATTATCTTATCGATCACCTTATGTCAATAATAATTATGGTGTACCGCAAGGTAGCATATTAGGACCTTTGTTATTTTTATTGTATATAAATGATCTACCGAATTATGTATCTCAGGAGTGAATTTTATTTGCGGACGATACATCAATTATAATAAAATGTAACGATGTCTCAAGATATAATGACGAAATAAATATGACATTATCACGTACAATTAATTGGCTAAATAATAATAATTTGAAAGTAAATTTAAGTAAGACTAACTTTATTCAATTCCATACTGACCGAAGTGACTCACAAAATTTAAATATCTGTTTTGATAATGTTCCCATTGAAGAGGTACGTCACACAAAGTTCCTAGGTATAATCATTGATTCTCACTGCAGTTGGAAAAACCACGTAGAAAGTGTCTCCAGCAGAGTGAATAGTTTTATATATGCACTAAGAAGAATTGCGACGACGGTTTCAATACAAGCCGCTCTAGTAGCATATCACGGTTACGTGAATTCAATTTTCCGATATGGGATAGTTTTATGGGGTAATTGTTCTGATAAAGACCAAGTACAAAACCTAAACACGTTGCATTAGAGCAATTTTTGGAATTGGTCGAAGGGAATCATGCCGGCCGTTCTTTATCGATAATGACATACTTACCTTCCCGTGTCTTTATATCTTGGAGGTAGCTGTTTTTGTTCATAAGTACAAAACCCAGTTTATAGAAGTACAGCAGATACGTACCCGTAAGACTCGAGCACAATATAAGCATAAGCTACATAAACCTGCAGCTAAACTAGCACTCGCCTCCAGAAACTGCTATATCATGTGCATCACAATTTATAATAAGATACCCGATAGTTTTAAGTGTCATAGGCTAAACTTATTTAAGAATCTAGTTAAAAAAATGCTAATGTCCAAATGTTATTATAATTTAACTGACTTTTTGAATGATTCCCTTTAATTGTATTTTGACTCCTTCTTGACATTTAATTTATTTTTATTTAGTTTCATTACGTGGAATAAAGGATAATATAGATAAGACAATAATGTATGTACGCCTGATAAGGTAGGGTGTGGTGAACCAACCAGATTTATTGCAACTGTAACTGCAAATTGTACCCATTTCCCACATGCTAATAAATTTCATTTCATTTCATTTCAAATTTCATTTCATTTCATTTCATTTCATTTCATTTCATTTCATTTCATTTCACGACTTTATTAAAATTGGAGTGCTTTGTCCGATGCAAATCGGTTCATCGATTTTATTGTAACTGATGAAACGTGGTGAGAGAAAGGGGTTTCTGATGCTTATAGCCCGTGAGCTAGCAGCATTTTTTTTCTCAGTCACTTCCCCCCGGCAATAACTTGTAAGAAGGTTCAGAATGTTGTATCATTCAGCCCCGTGGACGTCAGCTGCGGCTCCGTCGGTGGGTTGACCAGCAGTAGCCCCCCCAAATATGAAAAAATATTTCATTTTCCCCCGATTCATTTTATCATCCATTGATAGTTAATCCAATATCATGGAGAAAAAAGTCGTCAGCTGACTTTACAGTGGTGGAAAGTCCATTCGCTGGTCACACGAACATGTAAAGAAAAAAAAAACCAGTCCATATCCCCTCAATTGAAATTTTGTCAGATGACAGTTTTGTTTATATGCTATTATAAATATATAAACACTGGTTTTATCGTGGTGGAACACTCGTCAGCTGGTACTCTGAAGTTTGTAACGCAGGAGCCAGACCGATTAAATGCATCTGATCTGGTTTCCCTCGGCATATTGTTAGTTAGCTGATTTATTTCATTACTTACAGAATCATAATAACTATCTACTTGCTACATATCTGATTTAATCGATACGTTCAAACATGGAGCGTATTTAATTACTAAATTGAGATACATGGTGTAAGGGACATCGCAACGAAAACTGATTCCCTGGATTCAGAACATTATAATCGTGATAAACCATTTGTGTTAGGTTGCTTCAAACAATGCTCAATGCGGTATCTACTGACGATCATGACGACCGTATGCTTGTAACCCACCGCTGTGGTTTGAGAAAAAACTTACAAATGAGACTTCTTCTTTATCTATATAATAAGTACCGGCAAAAAGCCCCGCCGACACTAAATCTCAGATGGGGCATTTAAGCACTGCACTTGTAATTTCATACTATCGTGACTAAAACAGAGTTTTTATACTCTACAACTTTAATGTTTGAATTAAGACTTTGTACACTAGGTACACTATAATCACATAGGTACTTTTTTTTTTATGGAGCTCCCAACTCAACTGAAAAAATATTTCACAACTGTTTAGACACCTAAAATAAATTTGACCAATCACATGGCGCCTTTACTGAACTATAATAGATTTGACCAATGGCACGTTACGTTGTCTACAGTACAAAATACATCAACGACGTTGAGCCGGAACCTCTGAGGGCCTACCGCGAAAGGCATTCGAAGTTTACCCTCTCTGTTAGACTTGCGAGATCGTACGTAAGTGCAACAGAGAGGGAAAACTTCGAATGCCGTTGGCGGTAGGCCCCCTGACTTGCACTTCGTTTCAGCAGGGTTTCGTTTAGATTTTCATTAGATACCAAGTTTGTTTAATTATTTCTGTTGACTCGTATAAAAAGTATTGTATACAATAGTTACACAATTAGCTCTTCAAAAATATCGTACCTTACTTAGGCCACTCGGCAAGCCTCGTAGCCTAAACACGGTGCTCGACTTTAAGAGCCCTTTTTTTGTATAAAATACTATCAAGTAAGGTACTTCACAAAAATCTGTAGCTAGCTCGCGGGCTATAATGGCGATTTTCATACCTACTTCTATCAAGTTTTCGTAGTAACTGACCCAGATACTAGCAATGATGAGACATTTAAAAACCTCTTGATTGGCATGGAAGTCGAAATGGAATGGAAGGATAAAAAATGTTTTCACGCTAATGCTTTCAGGGCACCTCAGTCCTTTAGAGTTTATCTTTATAGTCTGCTATCAGGCTATCACGTTCCTTTTTAGGGTTCCGTAGCCAAAATGGCAAAAACAGAACCCTTATAGTTTCGTTACGTCCGTCTGTCCGTCTGTCCGTATGTCACAGGCATTTTACTCCAAACACATAAGGTGTATTTCAATAAAAAAATTATAACCGTTTAGGATTTATAACGATTTAATGTTGGCTTAACTTTCGCTTAAGTATTAGTTATAGGCTAGATCGATTTTTCGTCCCCATAAACCCCTATATTCCAAATTTCATCGAAATCGTTAGAGCCGTTTTCTAGAACGTGAATGCAAATATAACCTGACACCCAATAGTCTCTGGGCGACCGAGCTCTGCGTGGGTGAAAATACGGAGAAAACGAATTTTTCCAGACATGAGATCTAGCTAGATCGATTTCTCGCCCCCGTAAACCCTTATATTTAAAATTTCATCGAAATCGTTAGAGCCGTTTCCGAGAACGTGATTGCAAAATGCAAATATATATTTATATACATACAAATATTACTCGTTTGATAGTATTAGGATACAAATATTGCTTGTTTAATAGTATGGGATTTCTCCTTGTGATGTGACAAACGAATAGGTTACTCATTTTGCCAGTAGGCATGAGGGTAGAAGTAAATAGTAATATGATTGCTGAATTCGACCTAGGTAACTCGCTTAGTACCTACTAACACCCTTACCGTTACACTTAAGTGGCAATTCTAGGAAGTTGGTTCTGTGATCTTCTATATACATACATATAATACACACATATATATATATACATATAATAAAGCTCAAGAGGGTCGAAAGTCTGTACATGGAAGATAAACGAAAAAAAGTTGGCTGGGGATACTTAGAATTGATAACATAACACGTTCCAACAGTTTTTAGAATATTTGTCTGTTTATCTGTTTATTTAAACAAGCATCACGTGAAAACGGCTGAACGAATTTTGATCCAAACTTTATTAATCTGTCGAGAGAATCCACGGCCAGGTTTAAAGCTATAAAAATGTTAAAGATTAGGGTTCAAAAGGGGTAGAAAATGGGTTTGAACTTTGTATGGGAACTCCTTGAGTGCACGAGCTACAGACTTGAAAATTGGTAACCATAAACTTGACTGGAAAGTAAAAAGGACCCCATTCAAACTTTTAGTAATGTATAGATAAAACGTGAAAAATATGGGATGAAAATAGGTTCTGAGGCGACTAGAAACTATATAATGTTGCAAGAGCGGGGTTATAACAGTATCATTACCAAGGTAACATGTCGTCAAGATATTCGAAAATTAATCTTGTTCTTATACTATAGTCCAGTGGTTTGGTTTGACCCATAGCTTACGGAGTCGGTGTCCCCGAGTTCAAACCCAGCGATTGGCACTTTTTGTAGTTTTAATTTTTTTTGTGATACATTTTCAAAAACGCAGAGAAGCTTTGTGAATAGAGGATTTTGATGCAACTTTTACTTAATCGGTCGAGAAAATCCCCGGCCAGGTCATAGGCTGTAAAAATGATAAATATTAGTTCGAAGGGGGTAAAAACTGGGGCTATACTTTGTATGGGAACTCCTCAAATCCATGAGCTAAAGACTTGAAAATTGATGAGCATACATTTGACTGGAAAGTAAACAGAACTCCATTCAAACTTTATAAAAAATATAGATAAAACGTGAAAAAACACGGGATGAAAAAGAGTGCTAGATGGCTAAAGACTATATATAATAACCAAAAATGGTTGATATCTCAACCGATAGTAGCTGTTAGACATAAGAGACCTAATTATGTTGGAAACTCAGTCGCTGACAACGTCGCTGTTGATATTGAAATCCAGCAACCTTGATCTCCGTCTTCCTATATAATTGCTATGAATTCAGAGTCATCTAAAGATGTATGATAGGTTGAGTTTGATACTTACGTCGAATTAGCATCAAGAGATGTGGGTATAAAATTTGGACACAACGGCATTCCGCGGAGAATTGAGTGGGTACCAATTTTTTATGTATAAAACTTCAGCGTGCGTGACATTCAGAAATATTATTATGAATACTCGGGTATAGTGAGCGTCCGCATGAGCTCGCTCTCGGGCCTTCGGCCCTCGGGCTCGCATAGAGAGCGCTCTCTGAAGCGATGTATTGGGCCTTTCATTCATACGAAAAGCTCGGCCTTCGGGCTCGCTTGCCTCGCTACTCACCTTCGGGACTTTGGAGCTCAGATTTCGCTTTCAAGACACTTGGATATAGTGTGCGTCAGTCCTCGGGCTCGCATAGGAAGCGCTCTCTAAAACGGTTCTTTGGGCCTATCATTCCAACGAAAAGCTCGGCCTTTGGTCTCGCTTGCCTCGCCGCTCTCCTTCTGATTTCTCTCGCTCGGGACTTTGGTCTCCGGTTTCGCTTGCAAGACACCTGGGTTTAGTTAGTGTCCGTGATGGCTCGCCCTCGCGTCTTCGGCCCTCGGGTTCGCGTAGAGAGCCCTCTCTGAAGGGTTGAAACTCAAAAAACTCAAAATGATCTTTATTCAAGTAGGCCTAGTAACAAGCACTTTCAAATCGTCAGTTAATTTTTTAGAGTAATTTTTAAACATAAGGAATAAAATATATATGATAAAAAAATTGTATAAAAAATACTAGTAGAATATTTCTAGAAAAACAATCTAATGTCAAAAAACGAAATATTACGAAAATAATGGATTAAAAATTCAGTCAAAATTAGTTCAATGGAGTTTTATCATTCATGTAGTCTTGTGTGCTATAATAAGCTTTCGAGATAAATTTACGCTTCATATAGTTCTTGGATTTATTAATAGATAACTCAGTTAAGTTTCCTGGAAGTTTGTTATAAAACCTTACACAATTACCCATGAATGATTTTTTAATTTTTTGGAGCCGAGTGGTGGGCACCGCGAGCTTATGCTTATTTCTAGTATTAATATTATGTATGTCACAGTTTTTCCTAAAATTGGCAATGTTTTTATGTACATACAGAAGGTTTTCATAGAGTTGGTTTGAGCCTTTCATTTATACGAAAAGCTCAGCCTTCGGGCTCGCTTGCCTCACCCCTCACCGTTGGGACTTAAGGCACAAAAGCTCAGCCTTCGGCCTCGCTTGCCTCCCCGTTTACCTATGGGACTTTGGCTCTCAGGGGTAGTTTGACAAGACACCCGGAGATATAGAGTATCTTTGGGGTCTCGCCCTCGGGCCATTTGTTTCAATTATGAAATCTTATATTTAAATTCCGGTATTGGTAATTTTTCTTCTAGTATAAGTACTTAGGTACTTCGTTTGCAATAAAGTTTAAGTAAATCAATATAATTAAATATTATTGTCGTAAAGTTTATGAGGATTTGAACTGTTATACGCATAATTTATAGAAATGAAATCGTAATAATCTAATTTATCAGTGTAGTAGGTAACGTATGGTGAAACATAAGAATATCATGTCATCAATAATTTATACGCGTACGAAGTCGCGGGCAGAAGCTAGTATTATAATATATTCATCGACACATTGAGTAGGTAGGTAAGTACCTAATCAAATAAAAAGTATTTCTGAAGTACAAATATTCCATATATTAAACTTTACCTGCTTCCATCAAACATTTTTGTTGAAGTGGTCCTTTACTTTGTCCTTTGTGGGACTTTTACCAACCTAATTAAAATACTTTTCTTTTGACTAAATGCGAGTTTTTACTCTAGTATACCCATTTCCGTAGCGATTCCCATCAAATTCCTGTCAGGATTATGAAAGTCTCGGCGATCACCGATCAAATCTTTTCTAAAATACCTGCTTAGGTATCAGAGACTAAACTGCGAAACGTGTTATTTTTTTTTAAATTTATTTAAGAAAAAAGAAATTACATTATATAGTTTTTATATAAACTCGCCAAACTGTGACGTTTGATGGCGAGAAACGCTCATGTTCTATACTAGAATAACCTATTTAATTATATCTAACACTTTCTATTTATACTTAACATTCTTATATATCTTTATGGTTTTACCCTGTGATTGTGTACAATAAAGAGCTTACGTCATGCATTTAACTTAACAACAAACAACTAAGCATGCTCGTAGGTAAGTACTTATCCTTATAGATTTATTTAGTCGACGGTGACTCATTATCAAGGAGGAAGCCCTTTAACTTTGATTTTAACACCTTTTTGCTTACTTTGGGAACTTCTCTTAGGATATTAATTTTGTAATTTTTTTTTTTTTTTTGCCTTAGAATATAATAGTTTTATTTGCCTTGGTTGCTATTTGACTCGTCCACGTGCTTCGGCGTGTGCAAGAGCATATTAGCCATGTGTGTGTGTGTGTGTCAGCGCGACGCACTTATGTTTGAGATTGAACTGAGATTGTTAGTAGCAAAATTAAGGCCCAGTGCCTAATCTAGGAGGTATCTACTGTTTTTTAACCGACTTCAAAAGAGGAGGAGGTTCTCAATTCGTCGGAATCTTTTTTTATGTATGTTCCCGGATTACTAGAAGACGCCCGGACAGATTTAGAAAATGTATTTTTTCTTTGAAAGGGTATCCTTCCCAGATGGTCCCATGGTCATCAGGTCAGGAGCTGATGATAGGTTCCTGGAGAAATCGAGGGAACTCTTCTAATTTAATAGGCACACTAATTACTTAAACCCATATAAATATCAGACACTTTACGCTCGAAGTTGTAGACGATAATGTATACCTAGGACAGAGTGTCCAGTTAGGTAGGTCCAACTTCGAGAAAGAGGTCAATCGTCGAATCCGACTCGGCTGGGCAGCGTTCGGGAAGCTCCGGCACATCTTTTCGTCCAATATCCCGCAGTGTCTCAAGACGAGAGTCTTTGACCAGTGTGTGTTGCCAGTGATGACATATGGCACTGAAACTTGGTCGCTTACTATGGGCCTCATAAGAAGGCTCAAAGTCACCCAAAGGGCAATGGAGAGGGCTATGTTAGGAGTTTCTCTGCGTGATCGCATCAGAAATGAGGCTATCCGCAGCAGAACCAAGGTAACCGATATAGCACTCCGAATTGCTAAATTTAAGTGGCAGTGGGCGGGGCACATTACACGTAGAACCGATGGCCGTTGGGGACGAAAGGTTCTCGAGTGGCGACCACGTACCGGAAGGCGCGGCGTGTGTAGGCCCCCCACAAGGTGGACTGATGACCTGGTAAAGGTCGCGGGAGTCCGCTGGATGCGGGTGGCGCAGGACCTGTCAATTTGGCACTCTCTGGGGGAGGCCTATGTCCAGCAGTGGACGTCTTTCGGCTGATATGATGATGATGATATAAATATCAACGTTGTCGCCTTACCAGCTAGCTAGCTAGGTACCTACTGAACTGTTTAGCGGCTATGTAAATACCATACATGACGTGACCCAGCCCAAGTAGGAATGCGGATTGAAAAATCAAGTAAAATGCGGGCGCATAAATCCTGTTTATTATTTTATGCATGTTTTCCTACACATCATGAACACTTAAAGTGCTGGCAGTAAATATTTGTGAGAGAAAAATGTGCGATGTTTTCCGTGCAGGTTCACTAATGGACTGGTTCGCTCCTTGTTTGCGCCTCGGGATCAGCGGAGTACATAACGACTTAACCCGTAGCGCAATGGAAGTGCAAGGCTTTTTATTTTATGCTCGTAAACTGTCGTGACGGGATAGTATAATGTTGATTCATTAATGCATTAGGTATTTACTTTGAAAATGGGGAAACTTAATCAGGTTGTTTCCTTCCAATAGTTCCAATGCCCAGGGCGCATCACAGAAGAAACGCGATAACTATTCTATTCCTATTCTTGTTTTACTGATTAGCACAGCAGTGTGTTTTTTGATCCAGGAAGACCAAAAATGGACTAATCAAAGTCTACATCTGGGGTCTTGCATAGGGTCATTCTTGAGAGGGTCAATTTTCACCATCCAGAGGGATAAAGTACCCACGAAAATAAAATAATTGACCTTATACATTTTTAGGGTTCCGTAGCCAAAATGGCAAAAACCGAGCCCTTACAGTTTCGTTATGTTCGTCTGTCCGTCTGTCCGTCTGGTCCGTCTGTCTGTCTGTCCGTATGTCACAGGCATTTTACTCGAAAACTATAAGGTGTATTTAAATAAAATTTTGAGGATAGGTGTATTTTGTTAGTAGCGGCTAACAGTATATTTGTAATTAAAATGACAAAACATTTTTTTTAGGGGTGCACTCCATACATAAAACTGAAAGTCAATTTTTTTTTCATTGTAAGCCCACGTCTGGCACATCAATCGATAGGCCTTTCAAAATAAATATAAAGTTTCTCAGCAATTTTTTTGATTAAGTGAATAGAGTCGGAGAGAATCGCTAAAGTCACTAAAATGCTGTCCCCCCCCCTCTAATTTTTGAACGGTGTATAAAAAAATAAAAAAATCATGGGCTTATTAAATTCTTTCACCGAAAATTATTTTGAACAAGATCGTTTCAAAGGTTTTCGAGATATTGCTGAAAAACTGCCTTCCTTAAAGAAAAGGACGTAAGTGCCGTAAGATTTCTGTTACGATACGACCTTTTTAATTCTTACACGCACTTGGCCGGTTTTTTATAAGTAGAATTAAGAAAGCAGTGTAGATGTAATGATTGTGTAATTTTGAGCGATGATCAGCAAAACTGCTTTACAGCCTACTCTAAACATAATTTGATTGTATAAATTGATACCTGGTGCAATGTCGTGTTACGAAGGTGGATTAGCTATAATATGGGAAATGCAAATAGGAGCCAAGAACTTCGTAAGCAAGTCACGTGCGGGACGGAAAAGCCTACTTTTTACTGCCTTTAACCTTTTGATATGGCAAAGTAAGACAAGGGCAGGTGTGATAGAATTTTAGAACAAGAGTAATAAAGTGAAATAAATAAAAAAGTTGTTGAAGCACGACGTTCAAAAGCCGTAAAATTTATACGACCATTTGCATGTAGGCCGGACACTTCGGGATTTCACAGCCCCTTAAGGGAATTAAATCTTCCTCAATTTTATTGCCCTTTTTAGGGTTCCGTAGCCAAAATGGCAAAAACGGAACCCTTATAGTTTCGTCATGTCCGTCTGTCCGTCTGTCCGTCTGTCCGTCTGTCCGTCTGTCCGTCTGTCCGTATGTCACAGGCATTTTACTCGAAAACTATAAGGTGTATATGAATAAAATTTTGAGAATAGGTGTATTTTGTTAGCCGCTACATAGTTTTGAAATTAAAATGACAAAAAAAAATTTTTTTAGGGGTGCACTCCATACATATAACTAAAAGTCAAAAAAAAAATTTTCATTGTGACCCCCCGTGTGGCACATCAATCGATAGGCCTTTCAAAATAAATGTAAGGTTTCTTAGCATTTTTTTTGATTAAGTGAATAGGGTCGGAGATAATCGCCCCGAAAGTGACTAAAATTCTGTCCCCCCCCCTCTAATTTTTGAACGGTGTATTTTAAAAATATGGAAAAATTCATGGACATAGGGCTTATTAATTTCATTCACCGAAAATTGTTTTGAACAAGATCGGATCAGAGGTTTTCGAGATATTGCTGAAAAACTGCCTTCCTCAAAGAAAAGGACGCAAGTGCCGTAAAATTTCTGTGACGATACGACCTTTTTAATAGGCACGGAACCCTTAGTTTTGCGTGGTCCGACACGCACTTGGCCGGTTTTTTAAATCAGCCTTTCCCAGTTTATTTACTTATAGGACAGGGATATTTAGTTGATTCACAGCCAAAGTCGTAGGCAGTACCTAGGTCTGTTCTGTCCACTACCTACGTACGTAAATATAATTCGTGAATGTGAAGGTATATATTATTTTTATACTTCATCGCTGCATATATTTTCGACTGTACTACAAGTAAAATAAAGTGTAATCACGAAGGGCGATACATTATTGTCTCTGTTGATTAAAATACTTAGTACCTGCTTATTACTACCTACCTACATACTTATAACAATAATGGAAGGCACGTGCACGATTATGATTATGACATGGACACCTATTTACTCGTACAGTGCCTACTCATCCATTTAATTTTTATAACGCAAAACCGACGTTGTCATTTTTCTTGTCACAATAATTCAATAACCGTAATACGGGGCTTTCAAAATGGCGCGTCAAAACCGACGGTCGGGACATGAAAGATAATGTATCGCGGGTGAGCACATAATCCTTTACACGGTCACCGTTGCGCTACAACAATTCATTCATCACGACGAAAGCCCACGAAACATGTGACGCCGTCGCCTGAAGTGTCATTGGGGTATTAATTTTGTGAGTCGTCCCTCGAAATAAAGGCGGAATTTTTCGGGCGCTTGAGCCTTCTTTGGACACGTTCGCCGCTTTTGCATTGTTAATGGAGAATTTTCACGTCTAATAATCTCGTAAATTGACGTTCATCCTTTAAAACGATGCGGTTAATTTTACGGGTAATACAGTTTCCGGGAACGTAACCGCTTTGTTTGATATGGCGTTGGTTTCCGTTACAATACTAAACATTTGAAGCTATACGGGCGGAGTTTTGTTGATCTTACTGTTCCTTACGTTATTTATTCTTCAGATGGCAATAAATAAAACTCTAGCCATACCTACGTACCTACTGCGTATTATGAAATTACCGAATAGGTAGATTAGATTAGATTATTTATTTCGCGATAAAAAATTACATTACAAACTTGCATAGGTACATGTGAAAAATAGTAGATTGTATGACAAGGGGCTAAAATAAGCCATATTACCACGAGATGGTTATTTTCCCGAGCGAAGTGAGGGATAATATTTCGAGGGGTAATATGGCTTTTAGACCCGAGTTATACACTCTACTTTTCACTTCGACTGCGAGAAAATAGTAATACAAAAATTATCCATCCACAATCAATAATAAATTCCACGGCGCAAAGATTATTGCTGCTTTTTTTGTGTGAGGTGTGCAATAAAGAGTATTTGTATTGTATTGTATTGTATTATACGATTTGGCGGCATACTTTTTTTAATAAACTGCTTTGACACAGATACAAAATATTGACACCACGAATAAACGCATCTGAGGCGTCCATACACGGTGAAGTATTATCACTCGATCCACGCGCTGTCTCTTTCTCATTGCAGTTATAGAAAGAGACAACTATGGTGGATCATCAGTATTTAATCACCGTGTATTGGCCGGCTGACCGTCTACAGGCGCGTCGTTGACGGCCAAAGGAAAAAAGAGGAGAGAAAAAAAGAGAGATAGAATATGTCGATTCGTCATTTGACTTCGAAACCTTCGTAGTAGGCCCCCAAAAAGCGGGAACGAAAAACTCGTTCCGAAACAAAATAAAATTCGACTCGTGTTAAACTCGTATAAAAATATGAAACCTATATAAACTCTAATATTATTTTAATCATATTAGTATTTCATTATTCTTAAAATACAATGACGAAATGCGATATTTATCGCGAACATTTATTATTGCAAGTTTTTAGTTTTTTTAGGGTTCCGATACCTCAAAACGAAAAAACGAATTAGAAGTCTATAGTTTTTTTATATGGTGTACGAATATCTGGGGGCACGGCAGTGCCCCCGCCAAGTCGAGCAAAAAAAGCGGCACGGCCGTACCATCTTTTTCTCGAAGCAATTCAGGCCATTTTCGACCCCCCTATAATTTCGTTGTGGATAAAACAAGAAACCTGAATTTTCAGTAACTAATCAGGCATTATATAAACACGGTATATTAAAAATTTCAGTCAATTTGAACCAGTAGTTTAAGAATGACAACTTGTTAAAGTTTCTAAATTTTGTCACTCACTGACTCACCGATCATCAAAAGTCCAAGGCACTTCTAGCAGACATAGAAGCTTCAAATTTAGAATACAAATAGAGTTTAATGTCTTAATCATGGGAAAACCTATCTGGGGGCACGGCAGTGCCCCCGCCAAGTCGAGCAAAAAAAAGCGGCACGGCCGTACCATCCTTTTCTCGAAGCAATTCAGACTCTACAAAAAGAAGTGAGATGCCATCAAAAACATCCTGTAAAAAAACCCAAGTCTCGCAGCTCAGTCTTTCTACCGTAAAAAGTTGTGAGATCCATGTAATACCAAGTCGGTTAATCTATTTAGTCTCTACTTAAAGGACCTTCTGTCTTAAGTTATTACATAAGTTATTATCATGCCAATATTAAAAATATTTTACGTTTTAAACAAATAGATCGACTTGGACATCGCATGATTTGATTATTAGTATGTATCACACACTACACAGCACGACGGGCCAGCAACCAACAGCAACGAGAGTTTCAATCGCGTGAGGCGCGATAGACTAAAGAATCTAATCTAATATAATTGTAATATTCATTGTGTTTTCATGCGATGTCCAAGTCGATCTATTTGTTTAATACGTAAAATATTTTTAATATTGGCATGATAATAACTTATGTAATAACTTAAGACAGAAGGTCCTTTAAGTAGAGACTAAATAGATTAACCGACTTGGTATTACATGGATCTCACAACTTTTTACGGTAGAAAGACTGAGCTGCGAGACTTGGGTTTTTTTACAGGATGTTTTTGATGGCATACATTTATATACAGTTTCAGAACGCACTTTATATTCTTTAAAAAGTTAGCGCGATTGAACTTTATTACGTTTTCTTGGAGATAAAACATAACATAAACAAAAACTAATAACTGTACTAAATATGAATGAATCAAGTGACGAAGCCGATGTTTTAACTCCTCAAGAGTTGAGAAATACCGTCAAAGAGGCTGAACTGAGTTTTCTAAGTAAGTTCATCTTGGACATTGGACAAGTACCTATCAGCAAAATGCATAAACAAACGGAAACGGACTTAGCTCTTTCTTAATGTCATGTAAAGTTAATGTTACGGGAAAGAGTAATTGTAGTTAATGTTTGTTATTTCATATGTATTTGTTGTTTGTTTTTAGAGTTCCGTACCTCGAAAGGAAAAAACGGAACCCTTATAGGATCACTTTGTTGTCCGTCCGTTTGTCCGTCTGTCAAGACTCTTTTTCTCAGGAATTCGTGGAGGTATCAAGCTAAAATTTATATCAAATACTCAGATCTACTGTCCCTTAGAGCTGTGAAAAAATCAAACTTCTAAGCCAACTCAATCAAAAGATACAGCCGTTTATGCCGCAAATTTCCGCAAATTTTCGAAACTCGCAAGGGAATCAAAACCTACAGGGTACTTCCCGTGAATTCAGAATCTTGAAATTTGGTAAGTAGCAACGTCTTATATTAGCAGGGAAGCAAAGGAAAAATTGCGAAAACCGTAAATTTTTTGTTACATCATATAATTTATATACCTACAGGTTCATACGGAACCCTCGGTGCACGAGTCCGACTCGCACTTGGCCGTTTTTAACATAAAAATGATTTAATTGCTTCTATGTGGCGTTTTATTCGTTTGTGTTATATGTTCTGGCCGCTGAGGCGAAAAGTTGTATGTATCACACGAGAGTAAAGCTATTTGCATCTCGTGCCTTTGAGTTCCTCGCTACGCTCAAGATTCTAATTTTGAATCACTCGCTACGCTCATGATTCAACTATAGAATCTTTCGCTTGCTCGGGACTCAACATCAACACTCGCAGCAAAAATCTACTTTGCTCTCTTGTTGAACAAATAACTAGTTTATCACGATCGTCTTTTGACGATTGTAAACTTATTTTTCATATACAATAATAGGACGATTTCAACAAATGTATACACAATAGGAAGGATATTTTATTCCTCATTATATGTACGTACTCGTATCTGCAAATTCTATATCTGCGGTAATAGAAGCTGTTAAAGCTGTGTATCTGGAGCCAAATATCCGGAACATCGTAGATAATGCTCACACACACCCATTTCCAGTTCCTACATTTTAGGGTTTCCGTTATTACGGAATTACTTGAAACGGCGGTGTCTATATGTTTTCAACAAGAGGCTTTGAATAATTCTGATTGAAGATTAAAATAAAGAAGAACTGATTTAAAAGTAAGCTTTCAATCTAATTGAAATAAAAACACATTATATTGAACTATAGAGAATTAAGTACCTATACTTATTTTTAGAACTTAATTTTGTGCAAACGCATTCATGGAATATATACTAATACATCTGACTTACATACCTACGTACATCGAACAACTACTAAATACCTATTAGCTACAACAATTTTATTTAAGTTTCTACCAAATCACAACAATCACCTATCTACAATAGGAATCTATAGATTCTACAGATATAAAATTCACCAATCTGATCCCAATAAGGTGTAGTTTTCCCTCTGGGTTGGAATGTCCATGGCAGTCGCTTTCGTAAAACTAGTGCCTACGCTAAATCTTGGGGTGCTGTGCTTACTTGTATAGATCGACTTGGACATCGCATGAAAACACAATGAATATTACAATTATATTAGATAGATTCTTTAACTATCGCGCCTCACGCGATTGAAACTCTCGTTGCTGTTGGTTGCTGGCCCGTCGTGCTGTGTAAGTAGTGTGATACATACTAATAATCAAATCATGCGATGTCCAAGTCGATCTATTTGTTTAAAACGTAAAATATTTTTAATATTGGCATGATAATAACATGTAATAACTTAAGACAGAAGGTCCTTTAAGTAGAGACTAAATAGATTAACCGACTTGGTATTACATGGATCTCACAACTTTTTACGGTAGAAAGACTGAGCTGCGAGACTTGGGTTTTTTTACAGGATTACTTTTGTTCCAAATGTGTTAATTTCCTCGCAAAACATTGTGTGCGACACGCATGTTAAGATTTTTTACAAACTCGAGCCAGCTCGCCGCCGACGGCGTCGCGCTGCTAATAGACTCTTGTTCGTAAAAAACGACTTACCAACCTCGTGGCACAATGTACTAATATTGTCTTGACACTTATTGTAAATGGTGGCAATTGAAAGCGAGTGCCTACTGTACGAGATGTATTTAACAAAAACACTAAGTAGAATCCCGTCCATACAAAAGAGGACAAATGCAAGTTGTTTGTTCCACAGTTCAACCCATATAAATGATTTTTCATGTACAGAATAATGAAGATTTTCTCCGTGTCTAGCAGACTTGTTTGACATTGAAGTTTTATTATCTATTTAAGAATCATTTATAAACCGCTAAAAAGACCTGCAGAAGTCGAGTGTACAAAAATTTTAAAAATAAAATTGCAAATCCGACATATACAAGCCTGTCATTGTTTTGAAAAATCGTGAAAAATGGTTTACCAAGGTTGATTTTTGGCGAAAAAAACTGTGGAGTCGAGTGGCAAGTATTGCAATATCTCTATTTCAATAAAATTTATAAATACAAATAATATGATTTATATGGAAATTAACTTACATTTTAATGTCCTTTAAATGCGATGTTCAATCGCACGAAAATCTGAAAAGGGAAAGAAATATTTAATAAAACCAAATCTCGAATAAAATGAGAAAAAGCGGTGAAATTATTCGTTTTTCTATTAACTCTCTTCTTAAGTCGAAAAATTTCGTCGGTAATTTTTGTAAGTATTTTAAATTCGCAGATCCAATTAGGGAGATATCTACTAGGGTAAGATACCCTTAGAAAAGGCGGATTTCGCTTGTTAAGGGCACGAGGGAGCGGCACTTTGTTGGTGAAGATCGGGGCATCATCCAAACATTAGCACAACGGCGCATCATGTTCCGTGTCAATTGATACCGAGGCCACCAGAGATTTAGCTGCAGATATTTACAATAGGGAGGGTGAATAAACGGTGAGATAAACGTGCCTTATTTCGTAACAATTGAATAAAGTACAATAAATTAACGATAATAGTAAATAATGCTGATGAGAGTGATGAGTACCTAGCTGGGTTTTTACTGATATACCATTGAAACGATTTCATTCAACTGTTAGGTAGTTAGTTAGTTTTACTGGGCATTTTCCGCAAGTCGACATCCAAATGTGCCTATTTTGCGTGAAGTTCATTCAACTGTTTTACAACTACCTACACACTTGGACTGCGCTAGCTCAAGAGTCAACTAGGCTGTCATCTAGTACGGCTGTCGGGTCACCGGGCATCGGGTCTTTTGGACTCGATAAACGCTCTAGATGAATAAACTTTTGCACTGGTCGACAACTGGTCGAAAATATACGATGCGTTTTTTTTGCGTAAATTATCTATAGGTATTCGATTAAACATTGACAAAACACTAGGTGTCTCTCTTTTATTTTTGCCCCGTTTTCTTTTGTATAATTGGTTGTATATATCTACTTTGCAGCTTGCGTTATGACGTTAAGTTCATATGTACAATAAAACTGTATGTTTGTCTGTATGTATGTTGTGGTAGTAGTCTGTTTTTATTTCTGTGTTTTATTTTGGTGAAATGGATTTCTCTTGCGTAAATACAAAAATATGTTAAATAATAGTCCGTAGGTACTTATGTAATAAATACTTATTCGTCACGAAAAGCCTCTCGATTAGGTTGTAGAGCTGCGGCAACAATTTACTAGTTTGCTGGGTAAATATGTGGCAGAAGATTTGCCCTCTACGTTTTCAGTAGCTGACGATTTAATAGGCTCTGAAAAGTCACTTTCCTTCATTGAGACATAAAATATTTTTTTATGAAAGTTATAGCCTGGCACTCCCCTTATGAGTAATCCAACGACACATCATTCATATGTCAAATCCATCAAGCCGTTTGGACTTTAGCCTGTGGAATAGATTTTTCGTGTCCACATATATACATACGCTCGAAAAACATAACCCTCCTTCTGAGGCAGTCGGGTACAAAATAAATAAGCGAGCATGATTGCGTTAATGTCGTTTCGTATAGCGTTGTCCTTCACTAACCAAGTAGATATTTATGTAAGTGCCTTTATGTCTTCATGTCGAACGTAATCGCGATCATGCCACCAGTGCTAGTACCACTGTATCTTCAAAAATGTATCATCAAATCTTGGAAAAAACTCTGTTTTCGGTTGCTCGAATTTGACACTGATACAAGTAGGTACCTGATCTTAGTTTTGTGTAGTATTGTATTAGGTACATAATTTTAGTGAAACTACAGAGTGGTAAGTAAACAAATAATGATTAGACGTTTCAGATACGGCTTGTCATAACAGCGTGATTATTTAAATATTCGTAGGCTCTCAAGCGAGGCCAGAGCGAAAGGACCGATGCTACAATGGACGCCGTCTCACAGCAGTTCAGAACCCAATTAAAGTTAATAATCCTCTCACAAAAAGATTATAAAACGATTTCTTTTTAAATTAAGTCCTCGGATTCCGTTGTTTTATCTCGGCTAGTAGATTATTAATGCAAAAATGACAGTTTGTATATTACCTTCGTCCACGCTTTGGAGTCGGGCAAATCGAGGCTGTCCTACTTGACGTGTAGGTACCTAGTACCTACATACATATGAAAGTGACAAATGCTCTCAATCATTATATTGCGGTCATTCAAATAAAGTTGTTAGAATACGATACCTATTTTCCTGTCGCAAGAAAGCTGTATAACTATATGTTAGTTTACGAGTATGCTTTGCACTCCTAAGTTGACTGCAGCGTTACTTACAATAGAACTAAGAATTAACTAGACATATCTCTATATGGTATGATCAATTCCTTACATCTTGTGATTGTATAGTATGTACTTACAAAATAACAAAATGCGTTGTCCGTGTACGTACAGTCGCCATCAGATATATGGGAGCGGCCAAAGTGCTCACAAATATCTGAACATGTCTCTATTGTCGAGGCATTAGAGACGTGTTCAGATATTTGTGAGCACTTTGGCCGCTCCCATATATCTGATGGCGACTGTACATAGAGGAAACATCATTTTATTCAAATCCTTTCGGCGAGTTGCAATATCTTCTGTAAAGAAAAGCGGGATTGAACAGTAAGTCACCATAATCAGTCGGAGCCTCTTCATCCTTTGAGAGATTTTGTTATGTGAATGCGATTTAAATACAGGGTGTATTGTTCAGACACGGAAATTTACTCTGAGGAGTCGGAAGACCGATTTTAGAAAAAATTAAAACTGCAATCAAAGATTTTCAAAAAACCCTTATACATGCCGAGAATCGAACCCGGTCAAATCTGTCTAATAATCAGAGTTCGTTTTTTTTGCGTAAATTAATAGTACTGGTTGCAAGGAACAATTATTGCTATGATACCCTGTATATACAATCACAGGAAAATGCCGTATTTCATAGTTTTTGTTACAGAAAGGGATCTCCCCATACACCGATTCCCGGCCAGGTATGAGGCTTTTTTGAAAATCTTTGAATGCAGTTTTTATTTTTTCTAATATCGGTCTCGTGAGTCCTAAGAGTAAATTTCCTTATCTCTTGTAGTTTCAGATATTCCCTGTATAGTAAAATTATACTTAAACTGGGTGTCAGACGCGAAGCCGAATATTTGTACCAATAAATAAAAGCTCGCACTTGTTCTACGGGGTGGGCCCTGTAACAGAAATATTTAAAAGGAGGCTTCCTTAGAGCATCTTTTGTCCATTTCTATTCAATTTTTTTTTAACTCGGAGAAAAATTGATCCAAAGTTATGATCTCCGAGTAATGTATCTTGGCACCACGAGATCATAGCACAGTAGTCAATGCAATTTTGAGGTAACATCATGTCATAATAGTTTTTGCATTTTTGTGATTTTTTTAAATTTTTTCAATTATTTTAGTGTTTTTAAAATAAAAAGTTACTTATATCACTACAGAAGAGTAAACAAGTACATGTAAACTTAAGTTGAAGAAAAAAAAACAAAAAAAATTGTTTTTTAATTAAAACCACTTACAAACAATTGCCCACAAGCTTAATAATCTACCATTTAATTTTTTGCTCCTGTTACAGGGCCCACCCTGTATAACTTCACCTTGTGACACTGTACATCCTATACGTGAAATCAGTATTAATCATAGCTTTTATGAATGAGAGCCTGTGTAAGTGCAATATGTTATGGACCTGGTATTGGTTAAGAGGAAAATGCGGAACAAAATGGTCCAGGGTCATCTGCGATATTTCAAACAAGTCTCTGTCATTCTGAATTTGAATGGCAGATTAGACAGAGACATGAAAATGGTGACATATCCATTTCTGTCATATCTTGCGAAGGAAATAACTGCCTATGATTTACCATACCTATTTAATAAGCGACCGCTCATCTAAATTCAATTCCTCGAAACTTCCCTAAAAATTATTCATCGTCAATGTCAAGAAAAGATAAATAATTTACTTTAAAAACAAATTTCTAAACGACTTCAAATCAGTAAGTCGTGAGTCGTTTATTTATAATATTTATTATCTATACATATTATAATTATTTTATATGAAGCGAAAGCCGCAGGAATTCGTGTGAGCATTTAATGTACAGAAATTCTCTATATTGCATTCCCTAGCTATAGAGTGGGTGTAACTGGATGCTGAAGATATGCGATGTCTCGAGAGAGATCATATTAGGTATACGGTATAATTATACTATTGTTCTACGATTTAGATTTGTATTGAGACTAATATGGTGAACGTTATGTAAAAAATTTACTAAATTATTTTAGTATTTTTTTCCAACTATTAGACTTAAACACCAACATGAAAGAGGTTCGATTCTGGAGGATGCAAGACATCATTAATTAGCCACTTATCAATTAGTTTATTTCCAATAATTAACAATAATTAAAATAGAAAAAATGTAATTCGCACTTATATTATCTTTGATGTCGACCGTACTAGAAATAGCTTCATGGATTTTTAACTCTTGTTTGCTTCTGGTGGTAAATAGAATATTCTGAATACCATTTTGAAATTCGACAAACCAGCTAGATAAAATAATGAGTGCCTAAATAATTATTGAGCATATCCATCTTAGGCTCTGTCGTCGCTTACCATCAGGTGAGATTAGGGTCAATCACTGGACAGTCTATAATAATAAAAAAAAACCCTTGTATCGTAAATATTCCTACAAAAACATTTTTGTTTGCTACTTGATGAATGCTTTTTGTAAGGATACATAACCAAATAAAGCTTACTTAATAAGTTAATGTATTATGACCAGTCAAAATACTCCCCACTGAGAGTTATTCAATGAAATGATTCGATTGATGGATTGCTTTCCGAGAAAGTTAACTAAGTGTATACAGAAAAGTTGGCTATTTAGAAAGGAAATTCGTGGACTGATATGACAGATGAACCTCAGAGGTATTGGTATGAAAGATTATCCGCAATAAACACTAATCATTCTACCTAATTATAGGTTATTCATGTTTATTTATTGCTTATTTATGCAATAGTGGAAAGATTGGCGATTTGGATTACCTGATAACCAATATTACTTATTAAAGTAAGAACAATTGGAACATATGGGTCAGAGATGTACCTTTTTTGTAGACGGTTAAAATTACTTTTATTACGCGGGCGAAGCCGCGGGCAAAAGCTAGTGTATATATAAACGTAAAAGTCCTGACTGACTGACTGACTGACTGACTGACTGACTCTCTCACTTAAATCAACGCCCAGCCCAAACCGCTGGTTCTAGAGATTCCAAATTTGGCACGTAGGTTCCTTATAAGGTCTAAAGGTGCACTAATGTGAAAAGTCTAAATCTATGAAGAGACAGAAAATTTACAACGCTAAATAGTACAGACAATTTGCCAAGACACACTCACACCCACAAACGCGGAGACATACACGCACACACGCGCACACACACACACACACACACACACACATACACACACACACACACACATACACACACACATACACACACATACACACACACACACACACACACACACACACACACACACACACACACGACACACACAAGGAAGAGCGGTGTCTCCCAACACGGGCACTATTGCTTACCGGGAGGGACCATCCCTTAAATCATAAATTATGTACATTTTACGCAAATAAAGAAATTTGTATTTTGTACTAAGAAAGGATTTTTCAAAATTCAACCCCTACGGGGGTGAAATGGGGGTCCAAAGTTTGTATGGGGAA
This sequence comes from Epinotia nisella, assembly GCA_932294315.1. Classification (NCBI taxonomy): domain Eukaryota; kingdom Metazoa; phylum Arthropoda; class Insecta; order Lepidoptera; family Tortricidae; genus Epinotia; species Epinotia nisella. The sequence continues at coordinate 11,817,905 of OW028680.1, forward strand.
ACAAGATTAGTTAGACTATTTCACTTGAAACTTTACAGCAGTATTCCTAACGATAAATGAGTAAACACGTATTTCAGGTTTTTTGAAAATTCAACCCCTAAAAGGGGGAATGTGGTCACAAAGTCTGAAAATCGACATGGGTGTCGTTTCTATGGTTTATCGGATCGCTGATTACGAAAACAACAACGATTTTAAAATCCAACATGGTGGACGTGAAATACCATCTCCCCTGTTGCGATGCGATGGGGTTGAAATGAAATGCCCAAATTTTTTATATGGGTGTCGTTTTTATGGTATTTTGGGACGTTAATTATGAAAATGGCTTCGATTTTGAAATTTGACATTGTGGACATGAACATTCTTGAAAGTATTTGTGCCACATTGCAATTCAATTGGAACATTCGGGTCAAACTGAGATGCACCTTTTTTGTAGACGGTTAAAATTACTTTTAGTACGCGGGTGAAGCCGCGGGCAAAAGCTAATATTATCTTATATTTTGCGTGTTGCACTGGCAGCAAAACATGTGAGACTTGTTATTATCGTAATACCTTTGTGTACATACACAATGTTTTTATGTAACATAAATGGTTGATTGATTGGTGCGGCGTAGCATTGTGTTCATAGCTCAAACTTATCCGCTAGTGGCAAGGAAAAGCTCCAGGTATTGATGCTCTTTTGTTATTTGCGTTAACCGCAGAGTTAAGTAATAAAAACTGTATGAGGCTCGGCAGCATTTGATTCAGTGCTTACATTTTTTAATGCAAACGATGTACTCGTAAAATAAAAGAATATTTTTAAAATATTACTTTTACTTTTAAATCCAACAAGCGCAATAAAAGTAAAAATAAAAATTAATGTAACGAATTAATGTATTATGTAAAACCTCATATGATACCAAAAATATTATTAATAGTCAAGCCACTTAGGATGTGTGCTTTCCATACAAATATTTCAAGGGCTGAATGCCTTATATGTCAACATACTCGTAACATGATATCTTTAGTTTAAGAAATATGACATGACACTTTATCAGCACACTATCGGTTCAAGTTAATAACTCGTCACTGGTATTTAATTATCCTTCAGAAGTGGCAAATGATAAAAATGTATCACGCTCTATTACCTACAAGGCAATAATTGTTATACTTGTTTATCAAACTGCTAAATAACACTTTAACTATAGTTATTTAAAATTTAGGTTCGTAAGAATACACACGCTATCTAGTGAAGAACTCGTAGATACACTAAAAAAACTTTGCCCTTCTGCAGCAGCCCGGCATTAAGTACCTACCTACCCTAAAGTTGCATGTATCGAATACTGGGAATTAAATTAAGCGTAACTGGATTTTAACTTCGAGGAATACACAGTAGTTCTATCCAGTCAAATTTCTGCATTAATTGAACAAATTTCATATATGAGAGATGCAGTCAAATGTGCCTTTAATTTGTAGAAGCTTAAATAGGCATGATGACTCATGTTAAAATTGATAACATAGTGTTGCTACATGGATTAAACCATCAAATTACTGTAATAAAGTATAGATTAAACAATATAATGAATATCATAAAAAGATATGAACCTTGAAAGTTTGGAAAAACTTGCATATTTTTAATCGTCCAAGTGTAAATTTAAATGCTGCCAATAGAATCCTTACGCTTTTATAGAAACAAAATTGTATGACAACTATGTACCTAAACGTGGTATTTCGCGACCGAAACAGCAATTTACTTGATTTTCCGTACAACGGTTAGTTCAAATAGCTAAGTGTGACGTCATACTTTTAAGTCAATCAGTATGAAGCGTTTGGGATGCCGCCAGCGAGGTCAATCTTTGTCACAGTTTTTTGCGTATTTATGTTGTTTAATTGTAGTTGCTCCCATATAAACATTTGTTCCTCTCCAAAAACTTGTTCGAATGGCATCGTAAAAAATTTTTAGTCGTCATGCCTATTGCCTAGTTAGTAAACCTAAATTTGCCACAATGTCCCAAACAACCCGAGACAAATAATTACTTTCCTTTTGGACATCAAAAGGCCTCGACCCCTATACGTTATTTTATTTGTTTTACGAAGATATCCTTAATAATAAAGAATTTCATGTTAATATTATGTTTTTGCATGTATACGCAAGTCTGTTGGTATCGCGATTAAAACGTGTTGTTATTTTTTTCGTGTTGTTGTATGGGTGCTGGTATACTACTACTTAGATAAAACCGCCCTGATCATGACTCTTTCAAGTGCCTAATATATCAGATAAGTACCAATTATTTTTGTACTGTCGACGTCAAATAGGTGTTTACATTTTTCGCCTTATTACAATAGAATAAGGTGCAAAAGTGTAAACATATTTTTGACATCGACTATACTTTAAATATCAATAGTTCAACACAGATTAAGTTTATTGGGGGACAATAACCTTATTTAGTCAGCCGCATCCGAGTTAGTAAACTTATCCGCAACAGTGTAAAGGCGACATTTATTTATCACGGTTCACAATCACCTTTTTCAATCAACTTTTTGGTTGAACGCGTCGTAGTATGAACACGGAATCTGTCGGCCGCATTTGATCACCGCGTGAGACTGAGTAAACCTATGCGATGGTATCAGCAGTGAACAGGAAAGATTGGTCGATCACAAGTATTCATCACAGGTTACAACCACTATTTAGTTGAATGATGTAGTGTGGACACGGAGACTGTCGGCCTCATTAGGTCACCGCGTGTGACTGAGTAAACCTTTACGACGGCATCAGCAGTGTAGATGCAACATTTGTCGGTCACAATTGTTCATTACAGGTCGCAATCACTTTTTAGTTGAACAATGTAGTATGAACGCGGAGTCTGTCGGCCGCACATGGTGGTAATGGTCACAGCAGGTGACTGAGTGAATATAGGTGTGCGGTGGCATCAACAGTGTAAAGACGACATTAGTTGGCTGCAATTGATCATCACAGGTCGTAATTAATTTTTAGTTGAACGATGTAGTGTAAAGTAAACTTATGCGGTGGTCTCAGCAGTGTAAAGGCGATCATCAGTTGCACACATTCGTTGTTTACCAGTACACGACGTATGTCGGCTAACGTAAATAGTTTAACCCTATACCGAGCTAAGGATATCGCTCACATACGGGTGCCAAATAATAATTTAATTCATACGAGTAAGACTGACAGTCGATTGTCATTTTTGATCTGACTGACATAATAAACAATGAAATTGTGTCTTCATCAATCGCGTGTTGACAAATAAATGTGTCAACAATCTGGAACATTTTTTTTCCAATAAAGTACCTATAGTATTTTGGATAAAGTGTTTCAAATAGGAAAAAACGATGGGAGTTTTATGAACACCCAGTCACTGATATTTATATCCATTTTGTATATTTCCACCGAGCTATTAAAAAAAATTGAGCTTAAAATCCGAACCAGGCTGTCCACTACTTGCTTACGTAGGTACATGGGTATTGCGATTACGTAGGTACTTGAATATTTTGATCACATCGCCAGGAAAGACAGTGATAACCTAGATAAATTAGTTATTTCTGGGAAAAACGAAGGCAAGCGACCAAGAAGCAGAAGCTCGATACGCAGGACAGACCAAATTCGCACAGCCCTCGGTACAACTCTTCACGGTGCTCTGCACTCGGCTACAGATAGGAAGAGATGGAGACACATTACCCGAGAAAGATGTTCCAGAGACATGTAATGAGGGAACCGATCCTTGGATCTTCGAGGAAGATGATTAAACAATTCTTTGTGATCTCATTCTATTCTGTAGTACACGTATATCTATATTAATTTTATAAAGAGCTAAAGTTTGTGAGTGTGTAGCTTTGTAAGTAGGAGTCAATCTCCCAAACTAGTCATCGGATTTCAAAAATAATTTAACTAGTATAGGGTAAAGTAACCAGAAGTCGGCCTGGCACCTGTAGTCGGCCTTTTCGGTCTTTTATTCATCACAAATATCGCCAGTTTTCAAATTGTCCAATGACGTTAATGTATAATCAACCTCCAACTTGTCATTGGTCGAGAAATCGCGTGCTCTGTGCCGGGAGGGGTCAGGGGCGAAGTAAAACAGGTTCATACCAGCGTCGTCCGCGAGCGAGTGCAGTTGTGCGATGGCCGCCATTTTTTCGTTAACTTTCCGAGTGGTGATTATTATCGGTAAGCAGCTTCCTTTTACACTATATTGCAGCCGTTTTCTTTTCAATGTCTTATTTAATAACTTACGAGTGTGTTTTGGTACGGCAATCGATGTTTTTCCCCACGAAAGTAGTATTTTGAGGCGGCCGACTATTGGGTGCTACCTTTTTAGTGATAAAACCAGTAGTCGGCCGTGGGTGGCCGACTTCTGGATTTCGGCGGTTTTCTTATTTTTAAATGAATTTGATGCCATTAGATGCGTATTTTTTTTCAATTACTTAAAACAATACTTGTAGAACGCGAATACGAAAAAAACCCAGTAGTCGGCCGCATTGAAATGTATTATATGGAGGTGGCCGACTATTGGGTATTTAGGTTCTAAAGCTCGGCCGCCTATTTTGATAATGATAGCCTATATGTAAAATATGCGTTTTGGGTGGTCACATATTGCTTTTTTATTTCGTATGTTATATATACGTATGTTACTTTAATAATATTGTTTTTTATGATTTTTACCATTGTTTACTTCAAGCTAATGTAACGGCCGAGCACTGGGTACTCATAGGCCGAATTAAGGACGTTCGAGGCCGACTACTGGGCAAAAAGGCCCTTTTTTGGTTTTTCTTAATAATCAAAAAAATGAAGAAATAATTACGTTTTTTTCTTTATAATTATAAAAGTTTAATAAATGATTATCGCATTAAAAATTGTTTCTTTTATATTGCTTCCATTAGGCACAATTGAGAGGAGTTTAAACTCAGAACTTTTCTAAAAAGGCCGACTACTGGTTCCTTTACCCTACATAATGCACTTTTGAGGTGGACAAAGGATACATTTTACCCTGTGGCTTTGTTTGCGTTCGTTTTAATACGCCGGCAGCTTTTATCTTATACTCATAATACCTAACATTCTGTTAAATTTATACGATAAAAATGTACAACTCTTATTGCAGTCCTTGCTATATAAAAAGCAGAAAAAAGAACAAACTGATGGGACTTAGGTAAAACAATAAGTCCACTACCCACCATATTTATCACGTTCCCACTCGACCATAACGTAGGACCGCCATTGTAGAGTAGCGCTGAACGATATTGGAATAGTTTGTTTGTATTTACCTTTCGACAGGTTACATACACCCCACGTTTTGTTCGTTTTGTGAGCCTCCAGCCAATTCGGCACTATTGCATGTTTCCTGCATTCTGTTTAATATGCTTTCGTTTGTCATCTGCGAACGAACGAAACGCAATGGAATTGTGACGCGAACAAAGTGTCACTTTTTCAAATCTAGGATTATTTACAGTCATCTTATCACAGTATGTCTAAATGAATGACATTATACCTTTAAGTTATGCCATAATGGTAAAGAACGAAATAATGACAATATAAACTCAAACAAAAACGCATATAAGCACGAAATCGTTAGAGCTATTTTCGCGAACATAAATACAAATAAATAATAGTACATTCTGATACAAGTGAGCTATGTTGATTATTACATCCGAGGCGGAATTGTCACGCGTGATAAGAGAGCCGAGGATGTCATTATCAAAGCTCACGCGTTTCATACGACGTTTTTCATCAGCACATTTGCGAGGAGATAAATAACTACAAAAGACAGAAAAATCTATGTTTCATACAACCGCACCAATCAAAAATTGACGAAATTGACAACTTCACTTCCGGATCAGTGCGAGTGTAGCGCGCAGCTTCAATATTTCATTCAACCAATCACAGAGCAGTACAGTAGTACTGTTGCGGCTCGTGACCACCTAGATTTTTTTTCAACCAATCACAGAGCAGAATTCATGTGGCCCACGACCAACGAGATTGGCTCAACCAATCAGATCACACACACTCATAATATTCGGCTATTTTAAAAATGCACCGTGTTTATACATACGCCTTGTTGCAAGGTACATCTTAATCGGGATAAGCATATAAATATAACGCACGAGTGTCGTAATGCTATAACTCACGCGTGTTTAATATCCTGGATTATTAGCCAAATAGCGACGTTATAAGAGGCAAGTGAAAAATGAAAATGTAAATGAAAAATAGTTTATTTTTGGTTTAAACATATTAGATTTACAAAGTAAAAGGTTGGCACCTCCTTTTAAGCATTGCATTATGATTGTGTCAGGAGACACCGCTCTTCCATAACAAGAAGTGATAATAGTAAAACCAAATAAAATTAATTAGGTATTAACTTTTACATACTAATACTAATAATATACTACGATTTTACAATTTAGAAGTAACAGATAAGGAATGTGTGTGTGTGTGTGTGTGTGTGTGTGTGTGTGTGTGTGTGTGTGTGTGTTCGTGTTAGCGTTTAAGTGTGCCTGTATGCGAAAAGGGTTGATATGCATTATTGATGTGTGAGTTTAAATTCTAAGTTGCAAAAGATGGGAGCGACTCTGTTTCTTCATAGGTTAGGTCTTTAATTCAAGCAAGTTACGAGCAAGAGTGATGAATATAAATATATATATGCAAATATTAATCGAAATATTGAATGATATTGATGACTTGCGTTTTGAAGCTGGTTCTTTGCTGTAGTACTCGTATCTCAGGATGAACTCGAATGCTTAGTGCTCATCCGTGGGCGATTACTGATTACAGGCTAAGAATTATGATGGTGGGCGTTTTCACCCAATATATGAAGTGTATTTTTCTTCCGCGGAAACGCGAATATATTGCTCAAGTTAGCTTATGTTTGGTCACAATATTAAACTTTAATGCATTAAACATATTCCATTATATGACAATGTTTAAAAAACGAAAAAACTACATAAATGCTCATCATACAAACTTATCAGATTACTTACTTATCGTTAAAACTAATATATTCATAAATATTCTTATTTGAATATCGTTAGTTGGCGAGGGGACATGCTAAAATACGGGTTCGATATAACTATGATATTTTCATAAAAAATAAATACTTTTACCTACATGTTTCACATTTACAATGTATACAAAATGATGCTAAAGTACATTTAATTAGTCGAAAAATATTTAATTAACTTTTAGTTTTCATGTGAAAATAAATACCACATTAAGCTCAAGGGACACGCCAAAAGCCGAGAGCACACTTAAAAGTGAAAACACACAGGAATGTCTCAAATTACTAATGGCTACAAAAGGTCAAAATCGCTAAGTTTCGGTACCGCGAGGAAACAAGCTGACCCAAATATCACAAGTCAATGATACTCGAATAAATTTGAGGCAACCTTACAATACACGTTTTCTAATTATGTTTGAGCCATGTTCACGGCAAGTTCGCAAGTTTTAATTGGCTCGTATGACATTCACGACGAACCCCGCGTTCACAAAAGACCTTACCCTTGTATAAGAGATGCAGCTGTAGGTTGGTTCACTTGCGAAAATTCACGGTTTGTGACGATTAGGGCTTCCAAATACCGGACCTTTCGCGAAGCCGGTATAAATACCAGAACGAGGATAGTTCCAGTATTAATACTAATAAAATATTAATACATAATTTAGAAATGAATGACGTACAAAAATATAATAAATGATGGCGTCATGAGATGAGGATTTTCGAAATCAACCAAGGGTTGTTGAAAAAGTTATTAGTCTTTATTTTGTACAGGCTATGACTATACTGGTAGCCAAACTGCCACTGGGTTCAATTTGGCATATTTTTTCCCAAATTACTCAACACTTTCAAATTAATCAAGATACAAATAAAAAATTGTGCCATGTATTATTTTATATTTATTGAACATTTTATCATTAATTTTTTTTTTTTTGCATATTGAACCTTCTTACTTATTTAATAAAAACAAACAATAAAACAACAACTTAAAATACAAAGACAAAAAAGAAGACTATAAATTAAAACTTAAAGATAAAATTTATCATTAATTGTCTTTTAAATGTCATAGCTTATAAATATCAATTGTTACACCTTATGCAGTTGAGATTATAAACTATCTAAAACGTTCAAAATTTAAGTCAATAAGCACATTATGCAGCGTCCGTCAGTAACTGGATGGATTTGTTGTCCGTTCTTCCGCTTTTTGATTACATCTCCTGTACTTTGGTAGGCACGTTATGCTGTTGATTTACAGAGACAATTGCTGGCGTATAGGCACTGGTCCCACCGCCGGCGACGAGCGATGAGCTATCGGCGATTTTCTCGCCCAAGAAACGAACAAAAGATAATCGCACCCTTGTAAATAAAAGAGCGAGATATATAGTTGATCGCGGTGTGAACAGCGAGCGATGAACTATACATATATATCTCTCTCTTTTATTTACACGGAAGCGATTATCTTTTGTTCGTTTCTTGGGCTAGAAAAAAGTCCATAGTTCATATCTCACTCGCCGGCGGTGGGACCAGTGCCATAAACATAAAAGAAAAAGCAATCTAGACACACGACTAACTCCGTGGTGCAGCCGAAATTTGTCGTTTTGATGGATGATATTAAGCTTTTTAGAGTTCCGTAAAAAACGGAACCCTTATAGATTCGTCATGTCCGTATGTCACAGGCATTTTACTCGAAAACTATAAGGTGTACTTGAATATAATTTTGAGGATAGGTGTATATTGTTAGCCGCTACATAGTTTTGTACTTAAAATGACAAAAAAAAGTTTTTTAGGGGTGCACTCCACAAAGATACGACTTTTTAATAGGCACGGAACCCTTCGTTTTGCGCTGTCCGACACGCACTTGTCCGGTTTTTTAGCATACTTTGCTAAAAAACCGGACAAGTGCGTGTCGGACACGAATACCGGTAAATACCTTACCTTACCCTAAGAAGGCGGGATCTCGGAATACCGGAATCCAGTGATCCCAGGATTGGAAACCCTAGTGACGATGTTGTTTCAATCAGAAACAAGCGCACAAGAAACTTTACGGGACAACATCACGTGATACTGGTTGATAACGTTTGTTGACAACACCACGAGTTTGACATTTTAATTATATGGTGATTCGGTTTTCTCTTTGGTATTTATTTTTCTATGCTTGTTTTAGAAAGAAAGAATGAAAGAAATTAATAATATTCATATTAGCTACATAAAATAAAAAAAGTTTCCAGGCTGATAAGTGTAGGAAAGTCCATCGCCACGAGGTGCGCCGACAAATTGTATGCATAACCAGTTAAGCAACTTTGTACCTACAGGAAGGGCGATTTCATTTGTGACACCATGACTCTAATGAATACGATGAAGTATGGGTGTAGATTTATCATTACTGAACCGTAGAAAAATATTAAATTTTAAAAAATTCACTGGTAATCGTGGGGCAAAATGAAACAGGCATTTCGCATTCCAATATGTTTCAAGTTGAAACAAATCTTCAACTCGCGCCGGGCGAAACACACATTTTCGTAGCGCTGCTACGCGCGTACGTAACCGATACCATGTGTTTTTGCTTTCGTAAAGAAAACCGCAGTTTTTTTACAAACTCCCTACCTATTTGAAAATATTTTTCAGTTTTTATATCCTCAAAACATAGAATTCGCCTAACGGGTTGCCGGCAGTGAACAAGTTAATAATACTTCACTGGCGTGCTATGGTTGCGAGTTAAATAAATATAACAACTAACATAGTAAAATAAATCCTAAAATTCACTACACATCCTATCTAAACTACGAAAACATTTAGGAGTTTATACCGCCGGCCGCCCATTTACTTTGTTACCCAATATTGGACTAAGAGACATTTGTACAGTCACGGACTTTAATCTTTGAGCCATTTGGATGTCAACTAATGTTGGTTTTTAATAGTTAAGCTATCCAGTAAAGCGTGAGCTCTAAATGGCTCAACGATTAAAGTCTGTGCCTGTACGATAGATGCACGTGTAAACGTTGCCGTTTACGAAATTCCTTAATTGGCGAGTTCATACCTCAGTACAAATTACAGAACGACACACGTAACTTTATTCTGTACGACCGGGTATAACTTCTCAATAATAGATTAGATTAAGTTATACAAATGTTTTATTTTTTATAGTCAATCGCAATACCCATGTACATACGTAAGTGCTTTACTATGTATATTAAATTCACTTTTTATACTCATAATAGATTTTATTCGATCATTCTCCCGAAGTCATTATTTCTTCGTAGTAAATTTTCCGTTCGCTTTTACCCAGAAAGTTCTTTTTACTGTTGTTTTTTTGTTTTATTTTTATTTTGACACGTTATTTCTTTAATCTCTCGCGTCTTGCACACATATTCTCATTATTGTAAACGACACTTCGAAACGTCAGAAATAAAGGTAAATAAATGGACCCGTGTAAAACAATAATTAAAATATGTTATTTCTTTTCCAAAAGCATTTTTTCAATGCAGCATATTTACCCACTCGGGATTGGTTATTTAGACGATTTTTCTCATTTTTAACCGACTCCAAAAAAAGGAGGAGGTTATCAATTTGATTGTATGTAAAAAAGACGAATGTATATATGTGCACAAATAAGTTTGAAAACCGCCGAAGAAACGGCTTACAAAAACCCACTCAAAGGGGTTTAATAATGACCGATCCTAGGAATTGTCTATTTGCTGCCTAATAGGTATTTACATAAAATATATCTAAGTTAGTGGCAAGAATCCTGTGACATTGCTATGCTGTATGTACTTGACACCGGCTTGCAATGGATAATTGTAGTCAGCGCAAAAAACAGATTAGATGTCACTGTAGAACCTTGTTACTATTTATTATGTTCTAATGGATTTGCACGAACTCGCGAACATTTGATAGACAAGTTACTGAGACAAGGTACTAAAATCCTTATCTAAGTAATGACGGGGCAGTGGTCCAGCTGCTATCTCCAACTGACCAAGATTAGTATCATAAATATGAGGTAGGTTTAGGTTATATTAGTTTTTCAGCAGGCAGCAGCAGGTTAAGGTGGAGGGCTTCGGGAGAATCCCCCGCTCCCGAAGAGGTGAGGGCCGCTCGCAGACAAACGGAGCGGCGACTGAGGGACAGGTGGAAGGCAGACCTGGAGGTGTCGCCCTATGGAGTCCGCACCATAGGGGCGCTCCTCGGGTCGTTCGACGCCTGGATAGAGAGGGCACATGGCAAGGTGGGGTTCCGATTGACGCAGGTGATGACCGGACATGGCTGTTTCGGTCATTACCTGCACAGAATTGGAAGAGAGGGAAGCCCCGCCTGCCATGAGTGCGGCGCTGAGGATGACTCGGCCCAGCATACGCTGGAGTGGTGCAGCAGGTGGGCTGAGGAGCGCCGCACTATGGTGACGGCCCTCGGGGTGGATGATCTCTCGCTGCGCAGTGTCGTGTCGGCCATGCTGGGCGGCGAGAGATCGTGGGAAGCGGTGGCCTCCTTTTGCGAAACAGTCATCACGCAGAAGGAGGCCGCGGAGAGGGAGCGCGAAGACAGTGCGGACGCGCTCCCGCTCCGGCGCAGACGGCGGGGTAGAAGGCGCGCGCGGTTCGCAGCCGCTCATCGCGTCCTCCCCCAGTAGGGCCAGTGGGCAGGGGACCCACATTGCACGGCTCTACATGACTGTCTGGGGGGAAGGTCAAGCGTCCTGACCTTCCCCTCCTTTGGTGCGGGTTCCTGGCAGGAGTATAAGCCAGGACTCCCGGGGGGCGTCGTGGTGGAATGTTCGCGATCCCATGGCGCCCCCTTAACGGTAATGCGGGTGACGCCGGTGTGTTTTTAGTGGGTATGCTATGCTCCTCGGATGGCGGTGGGAGGAGAGAGTCCCACATAACCCCCAAATGGGCCTTCCCCGGGTCGGGGGTATGCATAAAGCATTTTCACATCGTCAAAAAAAAAAAAAAAAAAAAAAGGCAGCAGCAGGTTAAACGGCCAAACCATCCAGAAATAGGAAATGCGCGATAGCGAAAGTCACGAAATAAAGCAAAGTGAAAAGTAAAAGAAAAGTCTAAATTACGTTTAAGAAAAGACGTGAATGGAAAAAACAACGAAAATTAAATTATGGCAATTGTGGATTTAATCGATCGGAGAAAAATGCGAACGGAAAATGTACTAAGTACTGACTAAAATAACGAAAAATAAATTATGGTAAATGTGGATTTTACCTATTGGGGAAAAATGTGAACGGAAAATTTACTCGAAGAAATAATGAGTTAGGGAGAGTGATCTAACAAATCTAGGCTAAATTGGTCGTCAAGTTTGCCTTTATGATGTATGTAGGCTGCATAAAACAGCTTTTTGATTCTTTGGTGCATAAAGTTAAATTCGCCCACCGCCCCGCCAGAACCATGTAAGTTTAAATATGATAAATAAATTAAATAAATATTTGGGGACAACCTTACACAAATCGACCTAGTCCCGAACTAAGCAAAGCTTGTACTATGGTTACTAGACGACGATATATATACTTATAAACATGAATAAATACTTACATACACATCGATGACTTAGGAACAAATATTCGTGCTCATCACACAAATAATGCCCTTACCGGGATTCGAGCCCGGGACCTCCGGCTTCGTCGGCAGGGTCACTACCAACTAGTCTACAGAGGTCGTCACAACCATAAGATAACGCAACCTTAATTGTGATTTTTGTTTAATTGATTTGAAATCGAAGTGACCACCTCGTGTATACAAAACCCATTTTATGCTCGACTTTATATCGACTTAACGACGAGTATATCACGTTTTAAATCTGAGATATCTGAGATGTAGGTCTTGTAAAAAATAAATTAATAAGTCAAGAGCATTTCATTTATTTTATTGAAATATTTGCCACTCAAAATAATATGCCACTTGCAAAAAGTATTGTACGAAGTATGAATACGTGTTCATTGAGCTGAGCTGGAATTAATAAACATGTGTTCAAACAGAATTGAAAATATTTAATCACCTCTCTTTCAATTTATAGGTACATCGCAAACACATGTTGCTACTCAACGAGTATGTGACGAGTTTGAATTAATAAAAACATCTATGCGCAACAAAATCTAACTGAACCAAAAGATGAACCCAAATTTACGATCTAACTATATCGAACATTCTTAAAATTGGTACGTGCATTAGTTATTAATTTTAAACACAATATTTATGCAGTCAATGATTTTCGGGCACCTGTAATTAAGGAAAACATGTCATATTTGTTTTTATGCCGCGTTTACGCACAGGCGTAATGTTGCGCTAAACACCGCGCGAGTCTGGCTATGGCGACAGGTTTCAGGTTCTTTCGATTACTTTGTAAGGCCGATTTGAGGCCACGCAACGCTACGTGTGCTACGACGTAGCAGCGTTTTTAACCCCCGATGCAAAGTTTAACGTGTCTGTGTATATGTCTGTGGTATCGTAGCTCCCAAACGGATGGACCGATTTGAATGCGGTTTTTTTGTGTCATAGATAATTTTAACCTGAGTGTTCTTAGTTATGTTTCATCAAAATTTGTTCAGCCGTTTTTGAGATATTGAACTTTGAAATGAAAAAATCGGGGGTTTTTCAACTTTTCTATCTAAATTCTAAATTTTAGGAGTTACAAACCTGTAATTTACTAATCTGAGGAGTTACAAATGATGGTAACGAAGATTAATGAATCTTTTGAATGGAAAGGGATGAAGATGAATGTAAGTAAGACGAAAGTGATGGTATTTGAAAAAGATGAAATTATGACAGACTGCGAAATAATGATTGGTGAAGAAAGACTGGAACAAGTAAAAGAGTTTGTGTATTTGGGGACATTATTTACCTACTGGAGACGGAAAGCATGAGAAAGATATTGAAAGGAGAGTGAATGCAGGGAATCGAGTGAATGGGGCACTGAACGCCTTTATGGGCAGCCAGAAAATATCACAAAAAGCGCGCGTGGCTGTGCATAGAGGAGTGTTGGTGCCCACACTTATGTATGGTAGTGAAAGTTGGGTGTGGCAGAAAAGACATCAAAGTCGAGTGAATGCAGTAGAAATGAGAGCGTTGAGAAGTATGTGTGGAGTGAAATTGAGTGATAGAGTCAGAAACAGTGTGATAAGAGATAAGTGTGGAATGGATGGAGATATAGTCACGAAAATTGAGAAGGGTATGTTAAGGTGGTTTGGGCATGTAGAGAGGATGGATGAGAGAAGATTAACGAAGAGAGTGTATATAAAAGGAGTGGAAGGGCAAGTTGGAAGGGGAAGACCTAGGCGAACTTTCTCTGATCAAATTGGAGAAATGTTACAAAAAGGCTAGGTCAAAAGTACCCTAAACCGACGAGCATGTATGAGAAATGTTATGAAGCTGAGTGAAGCGAAAGTGGTTTGTCAGGATCGCAGCAAATGGAGATCCGTGATCTCTGCCTACCCCTCTGGGAAAGGGGCGTGATTATATGTATGTATGTATGTATGTTCTAAATTTTAAGGTTAAAGCTGATAAACATTTTCATTCACGACATAAAAAAAAAAATTAATAATCAGAATGAAAAAATAATGGCATAAGGTGTAATAGTTATTTGTTCAACAAGAGAGCAAAGTAGATTTTTGCTGCGAGCGTTGATGTTGAGTCCCGAGGAAGCGGAAGATTCTATAGTTGAATCACGAGCGTAGCGAGTGATTCAAAATTAGAACCTTGAGCGTAGCGAGGGACTCAAAGGCACGAGATGCAAATATCTTTGCTCTCGTGTGATACATACAACTTTTCACCTCAGCGGCGAGAACATATAACGCAAAGGAATAAAACGCCACATAGAAGCAATTAAATCATTTTTATGTAACAAAACCGACTTGGCCGGTTTTGTACATTCGGTCGGACTCGCGCACCGAGGGTTCCGTACAAACCTGTAGGTATATAAATTATTTAAAATATTTTTATTATATGATGTAAGTAAAAATTTACGGTTTTCGCAATTTTTCTTCTTCGCAATTTCAAGATTCTGAATTAACGGAAAGTAGGTAGGTAGTACCCTGTAGGTTTTGATTCCTTTGCGGCATAAACGGCTGTATCTTTTGATTGCGTTGGCTTAGAAGTTTGGTTTTTTCACAGCTCCAAGGGACAGTAGACCTAAGTATTTGATATATAATTTTAGCTTGATACCTCCATGCATTCCTGAGACAAAGAGTATTGACAGACGGACGAACGGACGGACAACAAAGTGATCCTATAAGGGTTCCGTTTTTTCCTTTCGAGGTACGGAACCCTAAAAACAACAAATACATATGAAATAACAAACATTAACTACAATGACTCTTTCCCATAATCTCTCTTTGAATGACATTAAGAAAAACCTAAGTCCGTTTCCGTTTATTTTGCTGACTTAGAAAACACAATTCAGCCTCTTTGACGGTGTCTCTCAACTCTTGTGGAGTTAAAACATCGGCTTCGTCACTTGATTCACTCATATTTAGTACAGTTTTTAGTTACATAGTACATGTTTTATCTCCAAGAAAACGTAATAGAATTCAATCGCGCTAACTTTTTAAAGAATATAAAGTGCGTTCTGAAACTGTATATACAATACAATACAATACAAATACTCTTTATTGCACACCTCACACAGACAAAGCAGTTACAGAGAGAAACAATACAATAACATGTAGGTAGAGGTAGACAACAGGCGGTCTTATCGCTGAAGAGCGATCTCTTCCAGACAACCTTCGGGTATCGGAGAAAGAGAAAACTAGATTATGCAGTAGGTGGTGCAGAGATTATTATAAATCAAAAATCAAAAAATTATAAAAATAAACGTACATAAATACCTCTATATATAAACATACATACACAATCATACATATATACAAATAACACAAACACAAATATATGACACATAAACAGTCAGCCAAAAAATACAATCAGGGTTAGGGGAGAGACAAATAATGTTCTAAGGGATTTGAGGTTGCCGATAGATTTTGCTTGTCTGATGTCAAGAGGGAGAGAGTTCCATAGTCGGATAGAATTAAAGGTGAACAAACTATTGTAAAATTTGGTAGATGACGAAGGCACAGTTAATAGCAAATTGTTAGAACATCTAAAAAAAAATAAAAAACTAAAACTAACTAACATTTATATTCGTTCACCATATAAAAAAAGTAAAGACTTATAATAATAAATTTTCGCGATAAATATCGCATTTCTTCATTGTATTTTAAGTATAATGAAATACTAATATGATTAAAATAATATTAGAGTTAATATAGGTTTCATATTTATAGACGAGTTTAACACGTGTCGAATTTTATTTTGTTTCGGAACGAGTTTTTCGTTCCAGCTTTTTGGGGGCCTACTACGAATAGTTTCGAGGCCGAATGACGAATCGACATATTTTATCTCTCTTTTTTTGTAACGAAGTGAAAGTGACAGAGCGAATGAAATTTAAATGTTCATGTTTGTATTACACCCCGCAGTATGAAAATATGACCTGCGACTAACCTAAGATTATGAAAAATTAAAAAGTTAGTTTTCTTCACGCTCGTAGCAAAATTGCATATTCCTCACTGGTTTCAAGCAGCAAAACCGCCATGTTCGAGCCGCTGAGGTGAAATAGTTATTTGTTCAACAAGAGAGCAAAGTAGATTTTTGCTGCGAGTGTTGATGTTGAGTCCCGAGCAAGCGAAAGATTCTATAGTTGAATCACGAGCGTAGCGAGTGATTCAAAATTAGAATCTTGAGCGTAGCGAGGGACTCAAAGACACGAGATGCAAATATCTTTGCTCTCGTGTGATACATACAACTTTTCACCTCAGCGGCGAGAACATATAACGCAAAGGAATAAAACGCCACATAGAAGCAATTAAGTCATTTTTATGTAAAAAAACCGGCCAAGTGCAAGTCGGACTCGCGCACCGAGGGTTCCGTACAAACCTGTAGGTATATAAATTATTAAAAATATTTTAATTTTGTGATGTAACTAAAAATTTACGGTTTCCGCAATTTTTCCTTTATCTTTGCTAATATACGACGTTGCTCTTTACCAAATTTCAAGATTCTGAATTCACGGGAAGGACCCTGTAGGTTTTGATTCCCTTGCGAGTTTCGAAAATTTGCGGAAATTTGCGGCATAAACGGGGTATCTTTTGATTGCGTTGGCTTAGAAGTTTGATTTTTTCACAGCTCCAAGAGACAGTAGACCTGAGTATTTGATATACATTTTTGTTTGATACTTCCACGCATTCCTGAGAAAAAAGAATCTTGACAGACGGACGAACAGACGGACAACAAAGTGATCCTATAAGGGTTCCGTTTTTTTCCTTTCGAAGTACGGAACCCTAAAAACAAACAACAAATACATATGAAATAACAAACATTAACTACAATTACTCTCTCCCCATAACATTAACTTTACATGACATTAAGAAAAAACTAAGTCCGTTTCCGTTTGTTTATGCATTTTGCTGATACTTGTCCAATGTCCAAGACGAACTTACTTAGAAAACACACTTCAGCCCTCTTTGACGGTATCTCTCAACTCTTGAGGAGTTAAAACATCGGCTTCGTCATTTGATTCACTCATATTTAGTAGGTACAGTTTTTAGTGTTTGTTTAAGTTATGTTTTATCTCCAAGAACCAAGAAAACGTAATAAAGTACAATCGCGCTAACTTTTAAAGAATATAAAGTGCGTTCTGAAACTATATAAATTTATATTCATTCACCATATAAAAAAAAACTAAAGACTTATAATAATAAATGTTTGCGATAACTATCGCATTTCTTCATTGTATTTTAAGAATAATGAAATACTAATATGATTAAAATAAAATTAGATTTAATATAGGTTTCATATTTTTATACGAGTTTAACACGAGTCGAATTTTATTTTGTTTCGGAACGAGTTTTTCGTTCCCGCTTTTTGGGGCCTACTACGAAGGTTTCGAAGTCGAATGACGAATCGACATATTTTATCTCTCTCTTTTTTTTGTAACGGAGTGAAAGTGACAGAGATAATGAAGTTTAAATGTTCCAAGTTTGTATTACATCCCGCAGTATGAAAAGATGACCTGCGACTAACCTACGATATGAAAAATTAAAAAGTTAGTTTTCTTCACGCTCGCAGCAAAATTGCATTTTCCTCACTGGTTTCAAGCAGCAAAACCGCCATGTTCGAGCCGCTGAGGTGAAAAATAATTTCCCATGGAAAAGAAAATATTGATTAAACCGAAAGTCTTAGTAACCTGTCACGTCAATCAAACTGAATTTTCATAGATTATTTTCAGATGATAATAACTGTTTAACATTTATTTATTTATTTATTTACCAGCTTACTTAAACTAAACATTTTTTGCTTGATATCTTAGGTAATTTGTACCTATTACCCTAAAAAGGCTTGCAATCTCAAGAGATGAAAATCAAACCGCTTTTAGTACCTACTGGCGTCTTTTGTATCCAGCAAGACGGCCACCTTGAGCCGCTCCTCTAAAAGCCATAGTGGGGTTTCCATGGTAAGTCGGCCCTATATCAAATGAGCTCGGGTTTTTTTTTATGAGTACCTCTTATAGTGAAGAATATTTATGCTGAGTATGAACATCCTCACAATGGCCTTTGTTGAATAGTTTTGAAAATTTTAATTTAACTTTATTCACGTAACGTTTTGAACGCGCGTTAGGTAGATCCAACGGTCATTTTTCCATATAATAAGTGACATTTAGATCTACCTGACACGCGTACAATGTGTTACGTGATCGACACGCTTGTATTCTAAAATTTCAAAAGAAGCCTCTTTTTATTATTACTGTAAATAATCAAGCAGTATTTTATGGCTGTTGCCATTTACCTATCAGAGGAAATTAGTTAATAATGTGAATAACTTTCTGGGTAGTCTACTCTTTAGTTTTATGTTTTCAGGGTTGCGTTTCAATGATGTTTTTTTATGTTGTATCCAATTCCTTTTTTTTTTGGTTATACTACGGTTTTCAAATATTGCCAACCGTAGTAATATTATTTACAAGGGACCTTTTAATCCCCTTTCAGCTCTCGGGATATTTTTGTAACAGCCTGTATAAGCGTTTAATAGTTTTAGAGAAAAATCACATTCCATGAATTCGGATATTATATATCTTTCACCGGAACCACTGGGAAATATTATACAAAACTTTCCACAATTGCACTATTAAGATGTAAGTAACTTTAAAAAACGGCCAAGTACGTGTCGGACCACTCAAAAGGTCGTATAGTCACAAAAATCTTACGGCACTTACGTCCTTTTCTATAGGGAAGGCAGTTTTTCAGCAATATCTCGAAAACCTTTGAACCGATCTTGTTCAAAATAATTTTCGGTGAAAGAATTTAATAAGCCATTTTATGTTCATGATTTTTTCATATTTTTTAGATACACCGTTCAAAAATTAGAGGCGAGACAGAATTTAGTGATTTTCGGGGCGATTATCCCCGACTCTATTCACTTAATCAAAAAAATTGCTGAAAAACCTTATATTTATTTTGAAAGGCCTATCGCTTGATGTGCCCACACGTGAACTTACAATGATTTTTTTTTTTGACATGCAGTTTTATGTATCGAGAGCTCCCCTAAAATAAATTGTTTTGGTCATTTCATTACAGAATTATGTAGCGGCTAATAAAATACACCTATTCTCAAAATTTTATTCAAATACACCTTATAGTTTTCGAGTAAAATGCCTGTGACATACGGACAGACGGACAGACAGACAGACGGACAGACGGACAGACAGACAGACGGACAGACGGACATGACGAAACTATAAGGGTTCCGTTTTTGCCATTTTGGCTACGGAACCCTAAAAAGGTTATAATTATTAAAGAGCATTTTTTCTTCCCAAATGCTACGGCCTTTTAATCATATTTAGGTATTTAAACTAACTATGAATTAAATTATTATGAATTAAATTATAATTTATTTTATTTCATTGCTGTGCTCTTACAGGGTTCATGTTGAACTGTAATCTCTATTTGAAGAACTGTATACTAACATGAGTGCAATAAATGATATGATTTGATTTGATTTGAACTAGCACGTAAATAGCTATTAGTGCCTGATAATGGCGAATAGATTAAATTACTCAGGATCCACAGTAAACATTATTGATACATCCTGTTTCGATTCGATTGACACATTGTATTTCCAGGGCATAAAATATAGCAAAGCAAGAGATTTTATTATTATCAAAGAGTTGCAATTTCACTAGCCAGCGACGATATGCCTTTTGGGGTGTTTTCTGTACGGAAACGTAGCAGATTGTAGTGTTTAGACATATTTCCCCGGTGCCGGGCCGTAATATTGCGGAGTGAAGTAATCGGATTACACATTGGTCCGAGGAGCTAGTTGGATGCTGAGGTTACATGAGATCGACAGAGATCGTTTAAAGAGCTCTTAGTGCACTGAAACATCAGTTTTGTGGAAATAAACTTAAGCATTTCTCGCGTTGAAAGGATACTAGGTTAGGTGTTATTTTTTGAGGTGTGCAATAAAGTGTATTTTTTATTTAAAGTTCAAAATAATATGATTTACTTATCGCTGATTTTCATGACCTTACTGCTAAAGCCATTATAATGGCTTATTTACAGCTAGAGTTCGGACTAACTATTTACTATGTACTTACATTACATTCCCATTATTATTTACTAAACGAGGCTTAACCGCGTATAATTGGCAGTCGCGACAAGTTGTAAAACATTTAACCAATCAAGTCGTTAACCCGAGATTGTGTGACGTCATTGTATTTGTATACCTTGTTAATTGTAACCTACCGACCACGATATATCGCTACGAAATAAGGCTTTACAAACATCGCCAATGTTTCGTGTGGGTGTCTCATTCGAAGTGGGTGTAAATGAGATGAGGCTTAATTCCCGCTCGCCTGAAGGTGGTGGTAACAGGTAGGTAAATGTGTGTTTAACGTCATCAACTAGATTTTGAAGTCCTGTGTATTTGAGGTCTAGGATGGCTGATTATGCAACATTAGATTCTTCTTAAAAATACGCTACGAATGCGCCGTTAAGTTTATTCACGGTGAATGCTTTATGAAAAAAATTGATTAAATAAGACATTTTTGGAAAAATTACATTAATACGTACATAGGTAAAAAAAATACTTGCAGTTAAAAAATAATTAAACAAATAAATAATTGTAAAGTATAGCACTTTAAGTGCAGGGGTGAAGTGTTCAGGCATTGTCACGTTTAGTGTGTAAGTTAGTGTTAAGATTATATGTAGTTCACATAGCATACCTATAGTTTTAACATAGGTACTTAACACTAGTTAAAATGAGCGCGGTCTCGCCAACAAACCGTTACCGCAGTTTGGCGAGTAACATAACATTGTTAATTGTTTTGTACTTTTGATAAATAAATAAAAAAAAACCCTATGCAATGGGCGCAATTAAATGTGACAATGTATTTTTTGGTGTATGTTTCTACAGGTTGATTCTTAGACAATTTTAAATTTGCGTATGTAAAAAAAAACTACCTACTTACTATCATAGTGCCACTTAGGTACACGTGTGGCAGACTGCCCGTAGGTTTTTTTAATAATATTTAATTTGATTACGTGGACTAACAATTATACTCAAATCACGGACGAAATAAATCAACAAAGGCAACTAATATCGAGTTCTGTTAAAATAAAAAGCCTCTTGTAGGTACCTATAGTCTGTAGGTACGGTCAAGGACTTTAATTGTTGAGCCATTTAGGTGTCAACTGATTTTGGTTTTCTTTGAAGCTATGAAGAGTCCAGTATAAAGTTATCTCTAAATGGCTCAACAATTAAAGTCCGTGACTGTACCAAACATGCGTATGTAGTGTTATATATAACACTTGACCACTGCGTAGTACAAAAGCACCATCTATTATGAGCTTTATATTGGACCGATATAGCCCTCCGAATCGCTAAACTTAAGTGGCAGTGGGCGTCACATTGCACGTAGAACCGATGGCGCGGAAAAGTTTTCGAGTGGCGACCACGTACAGTCACGGACTTTAATCGTAGAGCCATTTAGAGCTCACTTTTTACTGGATACTCATAGCTTAACTATTAAAAACCAACATTAGTTGACACCTAAATGGCTCAACGATTAAAGTCCGAGACTGTACCGGAAGGCGCAACGTGGGTATAGGCTCCCCACAAGGAGGACTGATGACCAGTTGGTCGATCACGTAACGCATTGTACGCGCGTCAGGTAGATCTAAACGTCAATTTTTATATGAAAAAATGACAGTTGGATCTACCTAACGCGCGTTCAAAACGTTACGTGATTACCCCTCAGCGGGTCGATCACGTAACGAATTGTACGCGCGTTAGGTACATTTAAATGTCACTTTTTATATGGAAAAATGACAGTTGGATCTACCTAACGCGCGTTCAAAACGTTACGTGATTACCCCCCTGGTAAAGGTCGCGGGAGTCCGCTGGATGCGGGTGGCGCAGGACCGATCATTGTGACACTCTTTGGGGAAGGCCTATGTCCAGCAGTGGACGTCTTTCGGATGATGATGATTAAGTTAATTTATGTATATTGTATACAGTGTACAGACATTAGATGTTACACGTCAAACATCTTTCGGCGATGAAATAGTCTATTACCACTTGCTTTATCACCGGCGATGAGGTGAGTGCCTTAAGCCGTATGCACTAGACCAATCCTACAGGCGGTATTGTAGTGCTGATCATGGCGGAAGAGCCATTGTCCCACACATGTCCTAAACGCCCGGAGTTGTGTTTGCTGCGCCGAGACAACAACGGTCATTTATGCTAATAGCTATTATGACGCAAGGACAAGGGCTAAACAATTTGTATTTTTTTTTGCTTTCAATGTGTACAACATTTGCTTTGTTTCACCAGTAACAGCGGTAATACCACATTAATAGAAATAATTATAATGTACAATTTAAAATAAGTTAACGATGGCCAGCGACGGATTTTTGTGGGTATATAATTATACATCGCAACCAATCAACCGCTATTTTTGAACATATTTTTTTATCTTTTTGTACTTTTTTCTTGCAATAGTCAAAATTTCCGACATTTCTAAGAAACAAAAAAAAATGTTTCTGTATTGACAAACTATTACATTAGCTTTTTCTATGTGTAAGACATCTCTTAGTAGTCTTATCAACTAATAAGCTTAACTTTATGGACTCTCACGCCGCCGGTTAGCCATACCGGTACACCAAGAATTTAAAATATGTGAAAATATGACCTCCAACTTCGTTATTGATTACTACTATAACATTGCATTGTTAAAGTAGTGTGGTAGGCGACTGGTGATTGCGTAGTTAAATCGGGCCGAAATGCGAACTCAGAAGGTAAATCGTGATTTATATGAATAGGGAGTTTTTATCATTATAACGTTATTTAGCCTACTTTAAATATTTTTGCGCTTATAGCGATGGTTCTCTATTTGATTAATCGCTTTTGCATCTGTTCCACATTTCAAGCTGTTTCGCGCACTTGTTCTGACTCTTTAGTATGACACGAGTGGAAGTGAACTAATGGAACATAATTGAAAAGTGAATCACATCTTCTGCCACATTCAAGTATGAATTTATTCAAAGTGTATTACGCGCTTAGAATATAAATAAATTTACTAATACCTAATGGAATGCATAAATTAAAATTTATGTAGCATGTTTACAATAAAATGCATTCTGGAATTTGATACCGTAAACTTAATTTTTATTTGCTAAAAGAGTGGATTGCAAAAAAATTGTACATAGTTAAGAGCCTTAATCTAATTTATGATTTCACTTTTTACAATTTTTTTGCAATCCACTCAAAAATTAACTTACAACAATTTTATAATTGCGTTGAAATTATCGTATTAAATGAAATTAATTAGTAACCCAGTTACTCTTACTCAGTTAAACAAACTGAATGAAGCTTGAAATATCTCATAGACGAGTTTAATTTCTTCCGGCGCTGAAAGAAATGAACAGACACCTCTGCCAAAATGAAGAGAGGCCTGATTTACTACCTGCGTAAAAGCCGGGGCCAGATCTTATTAACATTACTTTTTATAACACGAAGGGCGCTAAATTGTAACAATGTAGACTGAAATTTAATTAAAACGTCTAGTCAGGAGGTGTTAACTAGTGCTATCAAAGTGCACGAATGTTTTTGTAGATAACGCTCGCCTGAGTTTGGCGTTTTTTTAACGTACGATCTAGGTATCATTATGTAGATTAATGAATGCATATTTTTCATCAAGTTAATCAACGCTGCAGTCTATTTCGTTTTGAGTGGAGCATTCAGGAAGCGGATGAGATGTTCAAATAAAGTTTTAGAAGTGAATTAAACTTTGGATTTACATTTTAGTTTGCGCATTTTGCATTAAAAATGTAATGAGTCTATTGAGTTTACTTATTAGGGAATATTATATCTTTATTTTTTATTGCGAAAATCAAAAGTATACCTAATCCAGAGGAATATCAATTGTAGCATTAAAACTTAATTACAAATTTTTTTCTGATGTTATAGGCATTTGAAATATGCACGCGCCGGCACCCATCGATAACGCTCTATACTAAAGGGGCATAGACTATGACGTCACAATCCATATTCTCGGCGCGTTTACTATGGAGTTAGTCATTCTTTTGTAATTATCTCCTTAAAATTTGCGTTTAAATCTATACTTGTCATACAAAATATCATTTCTAATTCAATATTCTGTCTTACTGTTATGTAACTTTATCAAAAAATTATAAAAAAAAATATCGAGTGATATTAACGTGAGATACAATACAATTCAATTCAATTTCTGTTGTATCATAGTTCTACGTATATCCGCATCGGTTGAGCGCAATTTATTCAAAATTGAAGTTCCATGCATATTCCCTATTATGAAATCATCATTAATCATTGTTAAATTCAAATTCAAGGGCACTACCTACCTTTTCTCGAAAAGCTTCGTCGTTTTTGTAAACCCTCATTTGGGTTTGGATTATACCAAATAAATAAAATTTTCAGGATATTATGTCAAAAGCGGACTTATTAAACAGGGTGGATTTTTTATGAGCATCCAAATTGAAGTACGTTAATCCTTAGGTATACAAAATTATAATTTACGTGTTATTTCTTTTAGTATCCCTCGGCCAAGCTTCCTACTCCACACGGCTTAACTCTACCAGCCACGCTCTACAAATTCTTTATCTTGGCTAAAAGGTATGCATACCATATGCACGCGCGAGTCTATGCGGCAACCGGGATGTGCCCAACCAAGCTATACTTTTTAGCCAAGATGTAGAATTTGTAGAGCGTCGCTGGTAGAGTTAAGCCGTGTGGAGTAGGAAGCTAGGCGCTACTTGCGATCTGATATCTTTTTAACTCGAAAAGGTATGTGAGCTAGGGAGTCTTGGCAATCACTTTACATGTATTTATAATGTTAGTGGTAGGTAATAGTTACCCACCAAAAACATAAATGTAAAAACGGAGAGTCAGGTTCAATACAAAAATTAAGCCTGGCTGTGGGCTTTGCCGCAAAAAGAATGGAAATTTAAATGAGTGCCAAGACTGCCAAGTTATGCAAAATCCAAATATGTATTTATAGGAACAAAATAACATTATGAACAAGTATTAAACTCTATTTTTTTGCTTTATTGGATACCTATAACAATTGCTGTTATTTAAAAATGTGAGATCTTAAAGTAGGTTAGATTTGACTAGTTAGATAAAAACTGGCAAAGTCAAATCTTATTATCTTACTCAGTTACTCGCCTTTCTTTGTTTGAAATATGCCAAATCCTATCATAAATAATATCATACTGAAAAGTAATTTCAGTTAAAACTGACATTCCAAGTTCGATGCTAAACGTGATCCACTGAACATTGAACAAGGTTTAAATAGTTTATTATCCGAACTCAACAGAGTATCTGTTTCACAACTGATAAATGCTGTTGTGCTGCTCCTAGGTAATTTTAGGGAAGTATATGAATGAATGAATGAACGTATTTATTCACACAGTTGTATTGCATCATATAAATAAATATACTTAGATTTATACTGACTTGATTGACAATGATAATCACAGCATACGAAAATAACCCTTTATCATTTACGATTGCCAATTATAAAATTTTATCGACTTAAGCTCACATAAATCGTAGAATTGATTTCCCAGTATCGTATTGAAAAATTGTTTAAGGTGTCAATTGATATAGAGAGAGAGAGAGCTGTATCACCTGCATATTGTATCTATATTCAAAAAGAACACTAGCAACAAACTATCATATGAAGATATTGACAGGCAATAGTGTCGGAAACTCAACGAGGGTACGAAAAGGGTCCGGATGCAGGACAGATGTCGGTAGAATAAAAGAGATTGGGAATAGGGAAGTTTGTTGTAAATATGCGTCGATTGGCCGATTGTATTCAATTGTCGTATCTCCATATTGAACTTGTGAGTTGGTACTCTTTGGGTTGGTAGTAAGATACGGAAAATGTGCCAATTTTTGATATTTTATGAAACATTTTGAACTTTGAGCTTACACAGAGGTAGATATTACCCTATTTTTAAGCTAGAGGTCCTTTAAGGTAATTTATTTGTGTGATGAGCACGAATATTTGTTCCTGAATCATGGATGTTTTCTATGTATTTAAGTATTTATTTATCTTTATAAATAAAAAAAAATAAAAAAATCTAAAATTGCCTTTATTCTAACACATGCATCAAATGACATACTTTCGTATTTTTAGGGTTCCGGACCAAAAAGGTAAAAACGGAACCCTTATGGTGCGACTCCGTCCGTCTGTCTGTCTGTCACAAAGTCAAATATCTCAGGAACTACTAATGCTATCGATTTGAAATTTAGAATAGTTGTATACAAAACTAATCTTCGTGTATGGAAAATGAAAATTTTTAATATATACTTTTAATCTGTATAAAAAAATTTAATTTGTATAAAAAAGGGCGGATAAGAGGGGGGGCAAAAATTCAAAGTCTAGTTAGTAGGCCAAGTGGGGTATCATATGAAAGGGCTTGAATTGTACATTCTAAAACAGTTTTTCTTTTTTTTTCTACAATGGTAAAATTTTGATTTATAAAGAAAAATGTTGAAAAAAATACCATTCCCCCCCCTTATCTCCGAAGTTACCCAAGCAAAAAATTTGAAAATAATATATATGATTAATATTAACGTGAATATTACCGGAAAAGTATAACGAGACCTCTATCTAGCGTAATTTTTTTTTATTCATCAAAAATCATATGTTAATTTTGTTTGTAATTTAATACTTCTGTGTTTAATGTTTTTCCTTCAAATTCATATGAAAGTGTTCTGAAAGTACCTTCTAGCAAATAAAAAAAGAATTATCGCTGAAAAACCAACATACAGTAAGGGAAATGTATTAACGTACCACCGTAGAACTCTATCGCAATAAGTACCGTAGAACTCGAGTTTGAGTGACGCCTGTCAATTGCGACAGGGTTCTACGATGGTACGTGCATACATTTCCCTTACTGTAAATACCGAGTTCCTTGGTCGTACGGAACCCTCGGTGCGCGAGTCAGACTCGCACTTGACCGGTTTTTTATTTTATACTTGAAAATTTTCTATTTTTATGTGTAAGTCGCCTCTGCGGCGTAGGCCTCCCCCAGTTTCCACCATCTTTCTCTGTCTTTAGCTTGTCTTCTCCAGTCTGGTCCACATTTTTCTTTAAATATATCTTCCCATCTTTTCCTTGGTCTACCTTTGCTTCTTTGTTCATCTCTAGGTAGCCACTCTACGAGTTTTTAAGTATGTTTATTGTCATCTAGTACCCATAGTAGGTACAAGGTTTGCTTAGTTTGGGACTAGGTCGATTTGTGTAAAATTGTCCACAAACATTAATATACAGCCCCTGCGATCTGTGTCCTCAATCCATCGAGTCGCATGGCGCCACGCTACGCTAGCCCGCTACGCAGAATTCGTCTGTTCCAACTATTTTCAGTTCTACGATAGATAAGCTCACTTAGATCAGTGTACCTACTAATTCTTCGTGCTATGTTGGCAACTTTCGTCCTTTGACGTATGTTACCTACTGCATATACACGACGACTCCCAACTGCTGATCTACCCAGCTGATTCCTGTATTGGCTTTTTTCTCGCAGTTGATTCAAGTTCCAAATAGACAAAAACTCCAACAACTCCGAGCTTCGATACCTGACAAACATGGGCTCCAAGACGACATGTGTATTGAGCACGACTTTTTCTTCATCATTCCAAGGCATGTACGTTTAGAGGCTTTATTAAGGCTCATAATGGTTGAAATTGAAAGACATTACATCAATGTTTACACAGTAGGGAGCAAAGGTAAAAGTAACTTTATTTGGTTTGAGTGTTTCATTGGATTCAGTGAATAAAAATAGTATATTAGGAAAGTACAGCATCGATGTATGGCGGGGTAGGGACCAGACAAGGGTGTGTGAACGAACAGATGTACGCCGAATAAAAAATACCTAAAAAATCTGTAGCTTTGCCTTTTGCTATTGTATTGCGAGCTTTCATCATAATAATACAATTTGAAACGGCCAGGAGAGGGAAATAAAAATAATAGAATTCTTTTATACTAGGTTTCAGTTTGTTGATACTGAATTACACTCCTTCAAATAAAAGGGTGTAATCGTTAAGTGTAGCCAGGCGATTATTCCGTAAATATAAGAGATATCAGAAAACTTTAAACTGATATCGAAAGTACGTTACCCAATGAGTAAAATCACATCAATAACTTCTCGAAAATAAAACTAGAAATATCCAAAATATTAAGCTTAAACGTTCCCATATACTTAGTAAGACGTTCGTTGAGAGGCTGTAATTTCCCTACTGTAAAAGATACACATATTTAAGATTCACTATTTACACGATTAAATTATAAAACAGGAATAAAACTATCCTTTCATGAAATAAAAATATCTAATGTTAATTTTTTAAGGAAGTTTTTAGTTTTTGTTTACAGTCGTTGCTCGAAGTGACGCCCTTGTAGTGCGATACATTGACGGGCCCTCTTCATTGATTCTTGAAATGCATTTTTCTTACAATTTACGGTGTAATTAAAGCAATGGCACGGCTTAAACGATTCTTTAGCTCTTCTAGGTTGTGTATTCGCTCATCGTACACGTTATCTTTTATGAATCCCCAAAAAAAATATCACAGGGAGTGAGATACCAAACTAGAAACAACAAAGTATTTGATTTCTTCGTGATGTCAATGAACATTTGTGAGAATTATTCTCTGTGAGGTTTCGTGAACAGCAAATCGATGAGCTCTTTCATCTGCGAGCGTGGCCTAGGCACGGACATGTGAATCAAATTTCAACCGAACACTATTTTTTTCGAGGCTTGGATTTAATCATCTACCTCTACGTACCAACGTGATATTTAAATAGGTGTATTTTGAACCTTGGGATTTGTTTGACCTGCATGAAAGTTGTATTCCGCTACTTTGAGCTTTTCAGTGGTGTATTTAAAACGAAGTTCGTGTTTATGTAAAAGTAAGGCTAGTCAATTTTTAAACATATTACACCACACTTGTGTCCTTTTCGCAGACGATATTTCTATAGTCTTTCCTTATTCTACTCGTAATAATAACCTAAATTCCCTATTATACAATATCCTATCCAAAGTTTTCGATTGACTACAGCTTCACAACCTTGAATTTAATTTAGATAAGACAAAAATTATGCAGTATAAGCCACACCAAAAAAACAACCTAAATATAGATTTTATTTACAATAATCAAACATTAGAATGCATCGATTCAACGAATCTTTTTGGACTCCAAATATACAAACATGAATTGGAAATCCCAAATCCAAAAAATAGCTCCAAAGCTATCAAGCCCTATGCCCAAATATAAATAATAAAAACATACCAATCTTAATACAGCTCTAAGTGCCTATCACGCATTTGCTCATTCTTGGCTATGGTATGAAATTATTATATGGGGCAACAGTACAAATGTGAACGGTCTCTTTGTGTTGCAAAAGAAATGTATAAGGATCTTAGTCAATATATGCCAATCAGATAGTTGCAGATCACATTTTCCTAAACTCAACATGATCTTGACCTCTTTATACATACTAGAGCTATGTAAGTTTTTAACCTCTCGTATGCTTACTAGCAGATCTGCACCGATCAGGGCTATCGAAAATTGAATCTGTGTCAGATACAAAAAAATCTAATTCCTTTAGCGCTGTAAGTGTCCCAGCATACAAGAGGTTAAGAAAACATAACCAATTCTTCCCAGCCTCATCGAAACCAGCCACCTCACACCTACGTCATAGAGATAAGATTCCAATTCCAGCATCTAAATGAAAAATGCACGCCTCTAGTCCCCTGTAATGCGTATAAAGGTGTACAATAAACTTCCGAAGACTATTAGAAGGGCGAAAAGAACAATAATTTATTAAATAGAATAATTACCAAATATTTAATTAACCGGACCTTTGGGAGGCGTGCGTGGGGCTACCTACAAAGTACCAACAGAGCCAACACGTAGAGGCCCTTTTGACAATTTAATGGGAGGCAAGGAGTACACCGAGCGGATGCTGTCCCTGCCCGTGTTATGGGTCGCACACAGACAGCACCCGCTGGGGTGTATAGGGACTATTACTGGTTGATGGAATCTAAATAAAACGGGTTATTGGATGAAAATGATGGACTAGTGGCTGAGCTATTGGATGAAACATCGGACGCCTGCCTAATAAAACTGTTTCATTTTTTATCTCTGGCAGACGATGACTCGCCAACGCCTAGATGGGCCCATATTAATAGCAACATTAAAAAATGGCCTAAGGGCAACACCGGTCAGAGAGCTGGAGGGGTAGAGAGGTGGCACTGGACTTAAAAAATATAGCCAATTCGCCACTTAGGTGTCCACATCTATCACTCTGGACGGCCGGTTAAGGCAAGCCAGAGGTGGGGGGGCCTGTCCAACCATCCACCCGGTCGGTTCAACCTGACCACAGGACACCCCCAGGAGCACTCAGGTACGTAGGGTCGCTACTCCCTAACAGCCCGCCACAATCTGCCTTACGTTGACTGATTGCACCATTTGCACCAGAAATCTTGTGGGCGATAGGGCCGTCACATCCCTACGCCTATTATTATTATTGGTTGAGGACGCGATACGCAAGTTAAAAAACAATGCTGTGGGTCCAGACGGGATATCAGCGGTAATGCTTCAGAATCTGGGTCCTGGTGGTATGGAGGTCATCCATAGCCTTTGCATGAAAATCTAGAAAACCGGACAGTTCAATCTGCAGTCATTCCATGCATAAGAAGGGATCTACAAGGAAATGCGAGAACTACAGGACCATTTCACTAATGTCGCATGCTAGTAAGATCCTGCTGCGTATCTTGAAGAACAGGCTGGGCCACTTTATTGATAGTCGGATACCAAACGAACAATCTGGATTTGTGCCTGGAAAAGGAACTCGAGAGCAAATTCTTAATGTTAGGTTAGGTACTTATCGAAAAGTGTAGAGAGCTCAACAAGCTTCTTGTGTTTCATTGATTACGCCAAAGCATTCGAATGCGTTCAATGGAACACAATGTTTGAAGTTCTATGTGAAATGAGTGTCCCTTCACACTTAATCTTCCTGATACCGGGCGGCGCTAGTTTTGTAAAACTAGAAGATGCTACATCTAAATCGTTTCACACAGAGAGAGGCGTACTTCAAGGATTTGTTTTATCCCCAAAATTATTGAACGTATAAACGTCCACCATAAGGTGAAGAGCGCTTGAGAACTGGCACGGCGGAATCACAGTAGGCGGCAAGAAGATCACGAATCTCAGGTATGCAGATGACACAACTATAGTAGCGTTCAGTCAAGAAGAGTTAGCATCGTTCCTCAGAAGACTTGAAGCGAAGAGTGTTAGACTCGGTCTAAAGACTAGGTAACCACTCCAAGACGAAAATCATGATAGTGAACCGAGGACAGCTGCTTCAAGATGCCGACACAACCCTACTATAAAAAAACAACCGGACAAGTGCGAGACGGACTCACCCACCGAGGGTTCCGTACAAAATTACAAATGTATAGTTTTCAGATTTTTCCCTGTAGGTACTTGTAGTTTGTAGTATAAGGCGTTACTTGGCAAATTTCATAGTTCTAGGTCAACGGAAAGTACCCTATACATTTTGATTTCCTTGAGAGTGTCGAAATATACGTTTTATGCGGCATAAACGACGGTATCTTTACGTTAACTTAGAAGTTTGATTTTTTCACAGCTTCAAGGGAAAGGGACTATAGACTTGAGTATATAGTTTTAATTTCAATGCGATAACTCCACGTGTTCCCGAGATAAAGGGTCTTGACAGACAGACAGACAGACGGACAATAAAGTGATCCTATAAGGGTTCAATTTTTTCCTTTTGAGGTACGGAACCCTAAAAAAGTGGATGACTTTGTGTACCTGGGCTCGTTGGTAACAAATGACGGCAACTGCTTGAGAGAGATCTGCCGTAGAGCTGGAATGGCTAAAAGCGCTATGGCGAATCTTGACAAAGTGTGGAAGAACAAACGCATTCATCGGAGAACAAAGGTGCGATTGGACCGGGCACTTGTGTTCTCCATCTTTTTATACGGCGAGGAAACTTGGTGCGTTAAGAGCCGTGGACATAGTAAAATCAATGTCTTTGAGATGTGGTGCTGGGGGAGACTACTGGGGATTCCGTGGACAGCCATGAGAACTAATAACTCCTTAGAGAAACTTGGCATCACCAGACGACTCTCGGACATATGCCAGGAAAGTTGGTTCTGTGGAAGGCAAACGGGCTGGAGGAAGGATTCCAGTACGCTGGACTGATGCAATTAAGAGGGCTGCAAAATGCAGTATTTCCCATGCAGTCCACTTGACGAGGAACCGAACTGCATGGATGGCTATAGTATGCGGTCACGATCCTCATGTCATGAGGGATCGACTAATAAGAAGAAGAAAGTTTGCTGCAATATTCAAAGAGTCACTAAATAAAATTGCAATCCGCGCTGCCATTTAATCCAGTCTATAGACGATAAATGCTAATTCCTGCCTAACTTTGAGAACAAAAGTAAAAATTCACCGCGCGGGCCAATGCGAAACCTTTTCCTGCAAATATTTAAGAAAAACTTCTACTCATAGTTTCCATCTTAAGCTGCTTTAAGTTTTAATATTCTGGCTTGTGTATTGGAAACTTGAGTCAGCTGACTAAGTATTAAGATTTGCTTATAATATAAGGGAAATTTAAACACAAAGGTACCGGGATAGTCAGGAAACTACGCTCCGATCAATTCACGTATGTGAATAACGTAGTATTAAAGCCCAATTATGTAGAACATAACATTAAGAAGTTCTCTGTCAAAGAAAACGCTTTTCCTATAAAAGCATGAGAAAATTATGTTTATCGAACCTCAAAGAAAGTTGAATGGTTTTAGCTTTCGAGCTTAGGTAAACAATATCCCAGTGCCCGTCACACGACACGTTCGATCTTAAGTCAAAATACTAAAGATTAGTAGGTAATATGTGTCAACTAGGCATTAAGGTGTCTCATTGGGACATTTGTTTACCTTAACTACAAATGTCTTAATGAAATATTAATAAATAAATGTGGTTACTGCTTCATTGATACATAAATTTAAGATAAGATTATTAAAAACGTTGAATGTCTGGGGCACTGGATGGCCGTAAAGTGGGTGCAATAATGCTGAGATTTTTAATATTACTTTATGCTCGCTCACGACATATTACAGAAGTTTTGCGATTTACTGGGTCGTGATGATAATAAATGTGTGGTATAGTAAAAAAAAAAAAAAACTGTGTTTTCCATTATACCAATAAAAAGGTAAATAAGATATATTAGGTACTACTTACCTAGAATAACCTACTATTTAACTATAATTTCCGCGCAAAATTGCAGTTTTTTTTCATTATTGTAACATGACTTTTAATATGCTGGGAAGTGTTAGTAGTCAATATTAGAAATTATAGCTAAATAAGTAGGTATTCTGTTAAAGCCAATGCTTTAACATGTTGAAAAAATGTGATAAAGTAATCACTGATATCATTTCAAGCGTTTTTGTCAGAAATCTATATATCTAAGAAATATACTACTACTACTACTATAGGTACTACTTACCTAGAATAACCTACTATTTAACTATAATTTCCGCGCAAAATTGCAGTTTTTTTTCATTATTGTAACATGACTTTTAATATGCTGGGAAGTGTTAGTAGTCAATATCAGAAATTATAGCTAAATAAGTAGGTATTCTGTTAAAGCCAATGCTTTAACATGTTGAAAAAATGTGATAAAGTAATCACTGATATCATTTCAAGCGTTTTTGTCAGAAATCTATATATCTAAGAAATATATGTATAGTTTATATTATCTCTCAAAACATTGAAAATACCCTTTTCAAGTGGGTAGCTATTTAGATTGTCAGCTTAAAAAAAAACGGAGCCTTAAAACGAAGATATTTAGCTAGGTATAGCTGTTTCAGTCACTGGAATAAAATTATAGTGCTCGTATTGGTGAATATGGTAAATAAGCAGGTAGGTATCACACGAAAGTATGACACTCACAAAATGCTAAATTTGCATATTAAATCAATTATGCGCGACGCATTAATGATGCAAATTGGCAAATAAGCTATCGTATCGTTTGCGACCCCGTGGCCCGCGGGGCTGTTAAATAAATACCCCTACACCGATCAACTTTGGGGTCAATAGCTACCGCATTTTTGGGGACTACAAGTTTTAGGCTGCTATCAATGTCATTAATAAAATGATATCTTTTTTGTGAAAGTGATTTAGTTTAAGGAAGCCGAGGTAGCCAAGATGATCATTTAATAATGAATCTTTAAATTATTTGCAGATCATAATGTTTACCCCTGTATTACTATCAGTAACATGACACTTGAGGTTATGTTAGTATTTCATGGGTGAAATAATTTAAGGATATTCATATTGTTAAGAGCGTAATATGGGATAGAGTTAATATACCTTTTTACCACGACAGTAGATTTACTTACAGAGGGCAAAGTCCACTGAGTCCACGCGTACTACGAGTACACTGACTCAATTAGCACACACAAGTTCTCTGAGTCCACGCCCTGCTAGTACTGACACAGCTAACATTTTACTATTCAGCTTGTTTCCATTGTTCTTCTTCTTCCAGTTCGCAGTCCGATACTAATCACTCTCACTCACTCAATCAGTACTTCATTCCGAAGACTTCACTCTCAAGACTCCACTCCGAATACTGACTTGTACCGCGAACTTGGTCTCTTTTATGTACCCCTTTCTGAAGGTTCTAGACCGTAATTTCGACCTTCATTCTGATCTTCTTTTCATCACTCATTTGTTTTGAGTAGCATGGGGCTTTTCCAGATATTCGTTCTACGTCCATATTTCTCGAATATGCCAAGCCCATACATACAGTCCATACATTCAAATCTGTCGTAAAACGGACACTCATTTCAAAAGCATATTATAAGATAAACGACTACATCATGGATAGGGATATTTGGCAGCGATAAAATCCTGCACTAGAAACCTGTCGTAAAATAAATAGGCTTTCTACTGTAGCAATGTAATTTTAAAATTTTATAATACTCTGATACTGATATGATATATTGTATACTGTTTTGAAAAAATGACACCTCGCCGAGTTTATTACGCCGGTTCTTCTCGAGGCAGAGGTTTACTTTCCGAACCGGTGGTAGTTTATCGACATTCATACATACTTTGCGTTTTGAAAATATACTCACTAAGAATTTAAAACATACGAAAAGTGCATGCCGGTTGCTGGTCTCGAACCCGGGTACCGATGTCGGCAGCAGTCTGTATGACGAGTCTACAGGCCCCTGATGACTTATGACATGACAACACGGCAAATTTTGAAATACCCTGACGGCGCACCATTGTAACGGAACTGTTATAACCCCCCCGTCGTAACAATATTTAAAAATGGACACTATACCGGGAATACTTGCCTTTACGTAAATCGTAAGTTTAGCACTTCAAACGGTCCACGAAGGTTAAAATAAATTTCGAATCACATTATTAAGACGGAACACTAAATACCTACTATAGAAGGGGTATCAAGCGCGGTTTCTATCGTGACCGGCGTCGCCACCTCATCCCCTCCCCTACCCTGTAGACAACTTTGTGCTCGCCTACACGTAACGTTCCGAACGCGCGTCGGGTAGATCCAACTGTCATTTTTCCATATAAAAATGGACATTTAGATCTACCCGACGCGCGTACATTGCGTTACGTGATCGGCCAGCACGTGACGTTAGCGCGAAAGCTTTGAGCGCATGCTCAAAGTAGTGGCGCGCGTGTCACGCCTAAATCGCCTTTTTTCGTATTTAGTGTTCTATGTTATTAAGGATCCGAAATTCGGATAGATATACCTACTTATTTACCTGAATTTTGGCAGCGACATTGTTGCTCAGTTGAATTTTTTTCCGGAATTTTTAATAAATAAATTGCGCCGGCATAAATGCATATTTAAGTATTTACATCAACTATTTGGAGTTATTTTTCATTGCCCCGATCTAGGAACTTAATGTGATTAAATTACCTGTAATTCATTCGAATAGCGAAGATTGAGCACTAAATTGATATTATTGTTATCCTAAATATAATCCAGCAACTATTTGTTTTTAGTTAAATAAAGGGTTGTCTAATGTTTGCCCGACGGTCATATTCTATAATACTCATTTGTCCGAACTTCGTCTGCCCGAATTTCATTTGCCTGAATATTTTGTTTTCCATAATATTCATTTGACATAATGTTATTTTCCATAATGTTGTATGCCAGAATCATTCATATGCCAGAAACTTTACTTGCCATAATCTTAAATGCAATAATTTTACTTGACAGAATATTCGTGTCCCATATTTCTGCGAGCCGTTAGAATGATGAGAATTATTAGTTCTTCCGCTCTTTTATAAAAAAAATAACCTCGAAGACGAAAGCGGGAGCAAAGCTCCCGCTTCCGTCTTCTAACTTATCCGCGATCCGAGTCGGTTTTGCCACTAAACCCCTGTTTCCTACTGCCTACGATACACCACTATCTTGGCATTGGTTAATCTCAGAGAAAAGTTCATTTGATGTCCATCCTTTGAATAGGGACGTAGTGGCAAAACCGACTCGGAATGCGGATACAACAACATATGGAAACACTCAAATGATGCACTACGATATTATTAGTTTTTCCGCTCTTTTATAAAAAAAATAACCTCGAAGACGAAAGCGGGAGCAAAGCTCCCGCTTCCGTCTTCTAACCTATCCGTGATCCGAGTCGGTTTTGCCACTAAACCCCTGTTCCCTACTGCCTACGATACATCACTATCTAGGCATTGGTTTATCTCAGAGAAAAGTTTATTTGATGCCCATCCTTTGAACAGGGATTTAGTGGCAAAACCGACTCGGATCGCGGTTAGGTTCGAGGTTATTTTATTTTGATTTTAGAGACTGCAATACGTACCTACTTTATTACATATGAATATTATAGATGTTGAGATGGATGGCAACTGACATTATGGCATGTGATAGTTATGGATTACAATAATTATGGTAACCGAGATTATTGTTATTGATATTATGGAAAACAAAGATTCTGGCATATAATTAATATGGTAAACAATAAGTATGGCATACGAAATTATAGAAAACAACATTATGGCAGGTGAATATTGTGGCAGATAAAATTCGGGCAAATGAAATTCTGGCAAGCTAGAGTATACCTAAATAAAGACAACAATACAAAACATATTTTTAAGAAATCGACTCCATAATATTTTTAACCTTTTCCGAACTTTTAGGTACCTATTATGTACGGCATTTCAAATAACGTGATATTTCCCAATGATGGCCGATTTGGATTAATTATCAGGCATCGTTAGTCTTGAATTTGAAATTGTTATATTGCGATATTCAGTGGTTTTTTTTTATTCGAGGAACGTTTTGTTGTTTATTAAATACTAGTTTCCCCCCGCGAATTCATCTGCGTGGACCCGGGATAAAAAGTATCCTATATTTTAATCTAGGCTATAAACTATCTTCGTGCAAAATTTCATCCAAATTGGTTGAGCTATATAAACATCCAAACATCTAAATATTCAAACTTTCCCGTACCCAGTTTCATCTCTTTGAGGAATGATTTCGGGGATTAAAAGTATTCCATCATTTAACCCAGGCTATAGACATTTTCTGTGCTAAATTTCATCTAAATCCGTTCTGCTGTTTTCCTATGATATAGTAATAAACATGCAATCTTGCGTATTTATTTTTTCCTTTTTATTAATGTAGTGATGAGACCGCCTGTTGTTTTACCTCTACTGTCTCCCTGTATCTCTGTGTTTTCTTTTGTACCTGCTTATTATCTGTGTGAGGTGTGCATTAAAGAGGATTTGTACTGTACGGTAGTAATTTATTGATTTCTGTAGTATTACAAGAATCAATAAATTAATTGATAATGCAAATTGATACAAAAGCCTTCGTTGGCCAGAACCCTTTTTCATCAGAAATTGTCTCATCCCACGGGATTGCAAAATAAATACCTGCGTTGTGTACAATATACCGATCGCTCACAACCCCGGTTTTAATCTCAACTACGCTTAATTCTCATTACTTACTCATTTAAGTCGTGGCAACGTCGTTGGTTTGTGATCTAAGTCAATACTATTTATTTTAGTAATATTGTCCCGTGTGATTCTAGTTACCCGACGGTTTATTGTAGGCAGCGTTGGCAACATTAGCTGGAACTATTCAGCGGTTTTTGACAACCCGACACTTGGAAGCTATATCGCTTATTTTGTGATATAGCGGTATCACCGACATCAAATTGTATAATATTGTTAGAGTATAATAGGTATGGCCCCAGAACATCTATTGGAAAGTATAGTAGGGTCGGTAACGCACATGTCAGTCCCCCAGAGTGGCAGGCGTCCATATATTACAGTAACCGCTATATTAGTGAAAGAATTTTTGAAATCGCCTGAGTTCCGGAGATTACCCAGTCTAGGTATCTATACATCTGCATAATATATCTGCATAGTATATAGTATATATCATCTGCATAATACATGGTTCAACATGATACCAACATGAGGCTCCGGTTGCCCGTCTCAATGTTCGAATGTTTGCAGGAACGTTATACTAATGGGTGGACAAATTTGTTGTGTTAACGCCAACCTACTTAAACGATAGGTCATCCTAATCCTGTAAACTACCAAGGAATTCACTTAACACCGACAGTTAACATTTATTTAGTTCCCAAATCCGCAAATCAACGACATACTTTTATTTTACTGGAGTACCTAATATACATAGTATCTACGTTCGCAAGAATTTAAAGCAAAATAAACAAATTAATTTATCGGCGAACATTAACAATGCAAATTGACGAATAAGCTATCATTGTAACCAAAACCAGGGATCGTCTCCGTAAAATAAATAAAGGCAGAGCCCTGCTTAAAATACGGTTACCTACTTTAATTCAGAAACGTTCGCATTGTAATGGCTAGGGATTTACGGGACCACTAATAAGTAGTGGATTTAAAAGTAATCTCACTCACGTATGAACGTTATTGCACAATAAAATATTAATAGAAGCAGTGGTGGCAATGAGCAACGAGCCAGAATACAAACTTAGGACCCGCGGAACAATTCTTGTGGTCCATGCGGGGCGCGTGCTCGAATATTGCTGCTATTAATCAGATTCCTTGGGTACGGCCCGAGAAGAATGGCCCCGCGAACAATAATACCCCTATAACTTTATGCCCCCAGTAATTACTATGTATTATTAGCAAAAGGTTAGGTAGTAATGAAAAACTTAAGCCAAGTTTTTCTAACCAATTCCCTTTAAATACGATATAGCCCTGGCTATACGACTAGTTGTCCCCGTGGCTTAGCCCTCAATTTATGAAGAACGTGGATGGTACCCGCAGGATAAAAACATAGCTTACGATAATCCGGAAATATAGTGAAATAAAATTTAAATATAATGAGTAGTTCCGGAGATTTCTCCCAACATTCAAACTCACAAATTACTTTTATATAATAAATATTAATAAACCGGGGGTGGGTACGTAAAGACTACATAACAATTCACAATAAATAAACAATTCACAATGAATCGCAAACTGCTAAGAATAACAATTTCAATTTTGCTTAAACAAGCACTTAACTTTCATTTGATTAATATCCAAGTCTTCGCTTCGCTTCTTATCTTACACACACATGTAAAACGCATATTTCAGTTTCGCTCCAAGTACGATGTCATTTTACGGGCACCATACATTGTCACCGGTTACTTCATTACTAAAGTTAAACAATCTTCCTTAACTCGTAGTCACATGAACTTTTCGATTGAACTATCAGAAACAGCCACATATTGGCTTTGAGGAACCAATTAAACTTTTCATCAGAATTCAGAAACTAATTTTCAGGAGTTTGACAGAGTCAGCGGTTTGGCCAGCAGGTAACTTCTAGCTCGGCGCAGTTGCAAGCTGGACGGTTCGGAGTTATTGACGAGCTTTCATTCCTCCAATAACAAATTAATTACGACGCTAAATTTTGCGGAATTATTTTGCAATTGCCAAATAAATCCGTTCACCCATTTTAATAACGCATTTACTTTTAATAGATTAGATTAGATTAGATTATTTATTTCATGATAGAAAATACATTACAAATTTGTATACATGTCAAAAAAATAAGATTTTTTATCACGATCGTCAAAATTAATTAAAAATAAATATACAATAATATGACGATGTCAATAAATGTGTACACTACACAATAATTTGGAAATTGTAAAATAAAAAATAAAACAAAACCACAAAGCAAAGCAAATATATCAACCATTAGGTATCGTCAATAATATCAACTCAAGT
This sequence comes from Epinotia nisella, assembly GCA_932294315.1. Lineage (NCBI taxonomy): Eukaryota > Metazoa > Arthropoda > Insecta > Lepidoptera > Tortricidae > Epinotia > Epinotia nisella. Next base: position 11,858,772 of record OW028680.1, read on the forward strand.
TTAAATAAATGATTTCAAATAAATAATTATAATAATAGTTTAACATGTCAATAACATACATTTGCCATCAGTTTTAATAGCTAATTTCGTTTTAATCTACATATTACAAAAGACATGTGTCATTTTTGATGGTAGCCTTTGTATATTTATGTTGAACAATTTGAAAACTATGAAACAAAATTCGGTACATAACACGTTCAGTTTTCTTATGGCACAAAATTGCCTTAAATTCAGAATCAGTTTACTCGACTAATCTCTATAAGACAACTTCAAAAGATGCTGATGCCGAAACTATTGTACAAAGTGAACGGCGAAAGTATGCTGTCCATCTCGAGAATTCCAGCAATGTTGAATCATGTAATGATTCCCTCGTGTTACACCAAATTGTAGGTTGAAAGTACTTCCCTCATGATACTTCCAACATATTATGCACGCACGACATAGCACAACATAGCATAGCATAGCATAACATAGCACTGGTATCTTCTGTGAAGGACTTAGGTATTATTTTAGACTCACAATTAAATTTTAATATACACATCGATAATTTACGTAAGCGAGCTTATAAAAAGTTAGGGATGCTCCTTCGGATTGGACAGCCTTTCAGGCGCCCAAATACTTATAAACTATTATTTTATTTTATTATTTAATATTATTTTATTCTTTCCTTAGGAGTATCCTTGTGTTTGGCTGTGTTGTTTGGACACAGTCAGTACCAAGTCCATATTATTAACCGTCTCCAGAGGATCCAAAATATTTTCTTAAAGGCACTGTGTTATAGAACAGGTAATTATTTCGAGCATTTCGCGTCAGCTGCGGTTAGGGGGTCTTAAAATACCTATTTCCGAGTGATAAAACAATTTGACTGCATATTTAGGGTACAGGGGAAGTGGTTCATTGATAATTTTAACATTTTAATTTAATTATATTTTTATAATTTACTTTAATAATAAAAATATTATTATCAGTATTATTACAATTTTTGGCGTACCTATAATGTACTTTATCGATTATAAATAAATGAGTATGAGTATTAGAACTTTTTTTACAAAAGCCAATTAATGTGGACTTATAATTTTTGTTGCATGAGACGTTTATGTAATACATGCGATACGATTAAATAAATAATAAAAACTTAGTTAGTAAGTAGGTAGTTAGTAAGTAGGTAGTTAGTAAGTAGGTTTAGTTTTAGTTTTTGTCTGTTTGATGCAAGTGACAAGAAAATTATTTCGGTTTAAAGAATCTTTATTCTCATAAAAATTACAATAAATTCACTTACATGAGAATATTTATATATTACTAATTAAGCGTGCGTAAATTATTTTTTCTACTCCAGCACTGTAATTTGACAATTAAAAGGCTAACGTCAATATTAAAAATATACACTTTTCGTGATTCCACTTAAATCTATGATCTATGAATTACATTATAATGCTCCGACGGATATTATAATAAATTATAAGCCAACTGGTATTTTTTTTAATTTGCGTTAAAGTGGCCAGCGCCTACAGACCATGTGCCAGCGCGAAAGTGTTTTATTTAAATTTATGTTTCCATGACCGCATCCATGACAAAAGTTCATGTAAATGAACTTATTATTACTGTAACTGCCATATTTACAATAAAGACTCGTTTATTATTACGTAAATTACAGATATGAAATAAGAATATTATTTTTCCAAAAGATTTTTATGTTTGAAAAATACATCTACTTAAACAGTATTGTTGTCTATGGTAATAAAAAAACATAAAGCGCGGGAATTTAATTATTTTCAATTGTCAGTTAGGTTCATTGGTAACGCAATTTATTTAACTTTTGAGGTTGTAGGTAACTGAATTTGATCCATCTCCAATGCCAACCGCTCCGGACTTTCTACAAAATTAAATAAATATGTCCCAGATCTTAAAACAAAACAACGCGCCAATAATCATAACAAAAAACACCATTCAAAGCCTTCATATTCATTACCATAAATAAAATGTTTGTTTTTACATGTCTCTATTTTTATTTATTTATAACTAAAAGTATAAGTTGGTTCTAGCTGTCGTAGAAAAAGTACTGTATGCAACGTTATATAATTAGGTCTTAAAATTCTCGAGTCTTTATTAACAAAACTCGCTAAAGCTCGTTTTGTTACAGCGACTCTCGAATTTTAAGAACCCATATTATATAACTGTTGCATAAAATACTATTATGTCAAATATAAGAGATACAATCGTATCGTAGCGTTTCTATTTAGTTTTCCTAAAATACAATTACATATTTCCTTTAAATGACTTAAGAAAATGTACGGATCCGTAACTACTTTTAAATGTCTAACCCTCGTTAATAGGTGCCTCATCCGCGGTATTAGGTTCCCACCCTTTTTGATCCCTAGGTAATAGGGGAATTCGACTTTTTTGTTTTAATAATAAAATTTTATTATAAAAACATTCAAATTCACTCTGAAAATATAATAAAAATAAAGTTCAATGTATAAACTGTCATAAAATATACACCTTGGTTTCTGGGGTAATTGGAAATGCATAATAACGGGCTCTTATTCAGAAAATTGTTTATGTACCTCGTTAATAGGTGCCATTACGAGTACCTTATACGTAACTACGACTACATAAACAAAACGAAGGGTTCTGTGCCTATTAAAAAGGTCGTATCGTCACAGAAATCTTAGGGCACTTACGTCCTTTTTTTAAGGAAGGCAGTTTTCAAGCAATATCTCGAAAACCTTTGAACCGATCCTGTTCAAAATAATTTTCGGTGAAAGAATTTAATAAGCTATGTCCATGACTTTTGTGATATTTTTAAAGTACACCGTTCAAAAATTAGAGGGGGGGGGGGGGGGGACAGAATTTTAGTGACTTTCGGGGTGATTATCTCCGACTCTATTCACTTAACCCTTTACAACCGACTCTATACGATAGTGCAGGATTGTTACACTGAATTGTCAATTTTTTGACAATTGTCATTCAAGTTCATTTTTGACTTGGCAAATCAAGATTTCTCGATTGTAAAGGGTTAATCGAAAAAAATGCTGAAAAACCTTATATTTATTTTGAAAGGCCTATCGGTTGATGTAACACGTGGGCTTACAATGAAAAAAAAAATGACTTTCAGTTTTATGTATGGAGTGCACCCCTAAAAAAAATTTTTTAGTCATTTTAATTACAAAACGATGTAGCGGCTAATAAAATACACCTATCTTCAAAATTGTATTCAAATACACCTTATAGTTTTCGAGTAAAATGCCTGTGACATATGGACGGACAGACAGACAGACAGACAGACATGACGAATCCATAAGGGTTCCGTTTTTTGCCATTCGGCTACGGAACCCTAAAAAGAAATCTATACTGACTCCTTAGTTAGACTGTCATTTGTACTTTACGAAATTAATTATTCAAAACCATGAAATGTCATTGATGTCAATGAGTTTACATAAAATTCTTAACGCTCTCAGTAGACCTTAAGTAGTTAAAGAAATATGTCCCATATTTTTTAATTTTCTTCTGTTGCTATGATACTTCCAGCATAACTAAACTTAAGTGGCAGTGGGCGGGGCACATTGCACGTAGAACCGATGGCCGTTGGGGCGGAAAGGTTTTCGAGTGGCGACCACGTACCGGAAGGCGCGGCGTGGGTCGGCCCCCCACAAGGTGGACTGATGACCTGGTAAAGGTCGCGGGAGTCCGCTGGATGCGGGTGGCGCAGGACCGGTCAATTTGGCACTCTTTAGGGGAGGCCCATGTCCAGCAGGGGATATAGGTATGTAGTACATAGGTATGTAGGCGTAAAGTAGTCCCCTTCCATGGTCCACTATTAGTGTACCTAGGGTGATATGTGCTTGCCACCTTGGACACCCAGTCAATGTAGGATGAAACACTTCCCCCTCAGGATTTCTTACTTAGTGTATTTTTCAGCCTAAAGCCGATTTCTAAACGACCCTCAGCTGTCAGTTTTGACAGCCACGTTTAGGGAAGTGGGGGGTTAGAAAGAGACAAAAAGTAGCCTATGTCACTCTCCATCCCTTCAACTATCTCCACTTAAAAAATCACGTCAATTCGTTGCCCCGTTTTGCCGTGAAAGACGGACAAACAAACAAACAAACACACACATACACTTTCCCATTTATAATATTATATTAAGATGGATACTCGTATGTATGGATTAACACTAATTTTAGATATGATGTCGCCCAAGGCGACCCCACTCCCCAAGTGATCCACAAGTAAAGTAAAATTAACCACAGATTAGGATCCACTTCCGTGCGAAGATAACTTTCGTTCAGAAACTTGACATTATATCGAAATGAAAGGATATTAGCCAGCTGATGTTGCCATAAATTGAATTTAATGAAATTGAATTCCCATTACAAAAACACACGTTGAATTTGCTTCAACACAAAGTGAGACGTTCAATTGCACGACAAGCATGTTTTTGTACCTAATTTTGTTTTGTTTCCATTAAACTTACATCGCAAACCGCGGTTGAACTAAGAAATAATTATGAACTTGTTGGCTTTGTGTGATGAGAAATTTTGAGTCTCCACAACACTCGGAAAGTATTTGTCAAATATAATAGTTTACATAAATACGGTCAAAAGAAATTATTTTCGAAATTAAACTAGTCCAGGCAATTCATCAGTGGTTTCTTTTGTTACGCAGCGTGGATGTTCTCGCTGATACCGATTCTGAACTAGTTATCACCTATTGAAAACGTCAACACGATACGATATCGCGGCAGAGGGAGGAAACCTTTACAAATCGCATCAAGGAGCATCAAGAAAGACTTGTAATGCGATAGTGGGCAAAACAGAATGTAGGGTAGCCTTTGTTAAGCATAACGGTCGACGCTCACGGAAGCACTTGTCACTGTCACAACGGCGTTCAGATAAATGTTGTTGTATTACCGCCGCGGGCATTACGCCCTGACAATGTGATGGCTTGTAGACACGAATGAATGTAAGCAGGTACCGCTTTGCCAACTCTAGGTTAGGCACAGTGATGCAGTTTGGAACTGATAGTCAATTATTTTAAACAGTTAAAGTGTATTATTATTATGTATGTCTTTCCCGCTCACGGGACATGATGTCCCGGACCTTTGGGAGGCGTTCGTGGGGCTAGGTACCTACAAAGTACCAACTGAGCCAACACGTAGAGGCCCTTTTGACAATTTAATAGAATGCAAGGAGTACACTGAGCGGATGCTGTCCCTGCCCGTATCATGGGATGCATTATTATTATTAAGAGCCTTAAGTGGCCCACTGCTGGGCAAAGGCCTCCCTCTTTTTCTTTTTTTTGTGGAAAGTTTGGTTGAGAAATAAATGTTTTTATGATTCTATACCATTGATACTTCTACCCGGAACCGAATTTTATTATTAATGTTGGAAATTGTTAACTTTATTTGAATATCCTACGCTGTATTTTTTCACATAGACAACACGCTACAAATTGTGCTAAAAGTACCTATACAGTAAATAGTGTGTATGCATGCCTATAGCCATGGTCATGCAGACCTGGTCGGAAAATATAACCTGGTGCAAACAATACACTGTTCTGTTATACTGTGTGTGTGTTCTGTGTGTGTGTTCTGTGTGTGTGTTCTGTGTGTGTGTGTGTGTTTTGTGTGTGTGTTTGTTCTGTTGTTGTTGTTGTGTAGGACAAACAAATCCAAATAAAAATCTAAAATTCAATCAAATAGCCACATTTGCCTGCTGGATTTAAAGCGTTATTACAGTCCATTGATACTTAAACGGTTCACTGAAAGGCTTAAGTAACAAATTAGTAATGCAAATTCTTTAAGCCCAGCTCATATTATTAACCGTATCCTTTCAAGGACCTGATAAATAAACATGAAGGTGGGGCGATCGGGCCCATGAGGGTCCAACTCGATCTGATACCTACTAAATGCTAATTTAATTTTGAATTCCGGCTAAGCGGACCAAGCAACAACTTTCTCTTTCATGTCGGAAGTGCTTGACGATTCAGATTTATTGTTTATTACCTACTTTTTGCGGGATAAAAACGCATTATCATTTTAAAGTGGAAAGAGTGGTGTAGCTATTTTGGTTGTAGCGTTATCTTAGCGTTACCTTATCTTTTTTTAGCCAATAAAAATAAATTAAACGGCGATTCCGTATTTTTTTATTTGCTATTAATATTTTATAGATCGTAAATGTTACTTTGCGCGTTTATCTAACAAAGACTCAAGGAAACAAGATTAAAATATTGAGAATTAAATAAAAATTATGGTATTCGAAACTTTTTACTTCCACTCACGCAATAACGTTGAGAAATTATGGAATTTATCCTGATTTTGATGGCAAGGATCTACTTAGTCGATAAAGATGATTAACCCTCGAAAATAACGAGTCAGCCGTCTTGATCGTGTTTCATGAGTTTCAGCGAAATTACTTTCGTTAAATCTGTATTCGATGAAGACGAACTGAAATTCAACGTTGTTTCAAATTTGTGGACTAATTTAGGGTAAGATATATATCTAAATTTTTACATTTCAATTTGCACGTTAACGAAATACAATTTAATTTATGGAAAACAAGTACAAAGAAATACCAACTGTGATCGAGTATTAGGTAGCCGAGCCCGGAATCGGACCTGCACATTAAGTAGGTAAAGACACATAACTAACAATACAGGCAATGCTAGAGCAACAACTACCGGCTAGTCTAAACTTGTACATTGCATCATAACTTACTCAGGTATTGAATGACCAAAGTTATTACTAACCGGAAGTCTTAACTCAATAACAATTCTAGATTCCTCAAACTGACTTGTTTAGATCTTAGATAGGGAATTAATTACTTTTCAACAGTTTGTTGCCAAAGAAGGCCGTAATTTCATACAGTATTTATGTTACTAATTGCCTGTAAACGGAGAGGGTAATTCTACAGTAACGAGTGCAAAACAAAGAACTGCTGCTCATTCCAAAGTCAACATTAAGTAACAAAGTATAAACGATTTTTCGCGAGTTAATAAGCAAATCTGTTCGCCACTAATTTCACATAAATCCCCGTCGGATATCTAAATAAAAAACTGAGTTGTCCAAGTGATTCGTTTATAAAACAATAAGTCATGATTTTCGTCTACTTAATAAAGAAATGCTTTGTGTTAAAGGCATCCGGTCGTGCATTCCCCACGGAGAGCGGGAATATTTATTCCAGTAGCGTAACTGAGGACTCGCAATTATTGGGCAAATGTTTACGGAGCCGAGTGGCCTCTTGCTCGCTGCTCTGTACATGTGCCAAGTGATTCCCCATTACAGCAACTTACTAGTTGCTTTCTCACGGTCTTCGCCTCTGCAGTGGAATGAGCCAATAAAGAGGATCTACATAGCGACTAGCACTGCACTAATGTTTTACCGAAAAGGAACATTTTCAACGTCGATCTGACCGTTGCGTCCATGAGTTCGTTTTTTAAACTGGCATAACGAGGTATTTTCGACTTGATTTTTTTAGCAGTATTTGAAGTAGTACCTCGATTTTGTGAGGTAATATAGACGTTATAAAAAAAGAAGGTGGAGCTAGGGTTATTTTCGAAAATGTTTGGAAATGGCGAGTTGCTATGAGCGTTAACGAACTGAAGTTTGCTTGATTTACCATATTTGTTCTACTAGTAGCTTTTACGTGAAAATTTAATGATGCCTTGAAAATATAGATCAAAATCAAATATTCGTAGCATCGAATGCCGCTAATGACATCAACCATCAAAAGAAATATCTAGAATCAAATTTAAACGCAAATGCAATAAAATACACCGAAAAGTCAATCAGACACCTACCGAGAAATGCGGAGGATTTTTATAAAGTTGAGTACCTACGTACCTAAATCTCGCAAGGATCTCTTGTAAGCATATAAATCCGGTCGTGAAAGATAATCGGGTTGGCGGAACTGATTCGCTCGCAAATTGAATAAGAGGTACGGAATATACCCCGCGGGGGACGGACGCGCCCTCACTTCATAACATACTGCACTTTAGGTACTAATACAATCTAAAAGTTGGAAGCTAGCGCTAGATTATTTGCGATGAGGATGTTATGAAATCGTCTGAAATAAGTCATATTATATAACGAAACTACTTTCAAATATTTGATTGGTACCACGAGTATGTTCTTTAGATATGTTAGTTAATTACTTTCTACCTACTGAAATGAGAGTGAGACCTTATGCTGAAATGAGAATGAGATTGTGAGAGAAGATTTATTTGATATTTTATCATTCACTATCAGCGCGGGAGTCCGCTTGATGCGGGTGGCGCAGGACCGGTCACTTTGGCACTGACCTAGGTAAAAATATTAAAATAAGTCGCCTTAATAGAAGGGCGGGAGGGGTAAGGGAGGAGGGGGGAGGGTGGGGGAAAAAAAACTTATCTCCGGCGGCTAAAATTGCTTTAAATAATTTAATAACAACCCAACAAAGCCCCCCACAGCGCCAGTTATCCTCAAACAAGGCGACTTATTTTAAGATCCAACCCGAGGCCTATGTCCAGCAGTGGACGTCTTCCGGCTGATATGATGATGATGATGGTGACTATCAGCGATAACGAATGAATACATATTTGTGTTAATCATATTAGGTTTTATAACCAAACTTCAATATGAATACAATGCAGCATACATGTTTTCATTATTGTGACATAACATAAGTCGTTAGGTTAAATCCGTGTCCCTCGTGAACATCCATTCGTCTTGTAGCTGACAAAATCTCGAGAGAGTATTTCATTACTTTTATCTAATTTGGCGGAAAATCAAATCTTTCAATGAGATTATCCCAAGCGTCCGCGGATGCTGCGCTCCGGCGAGCTCGCGCCTCGCGACCTCTCCGGAGGATTCGAGCTGTGTGATTTTTTATGACCGGTGGGCATATACCTTGTTACTCGTGCTTTATGGACTACAGAAAAAACATGATTGCAAGGTAATCTTGTAACTATAAGTACTTCCGCTGGCAAAAACCAGCTATAGTCGGGTTCTCAGTTCGTATATAGCTACTTTTCGCTACAATGTGCGCAGCGTTACAAAAAGGTTGGCAGTGGATGTGAGTGTACGCTTGTAGGCCAAATAAATACCTACCATTAAATCTGGGACGGCAACTTACTGGCAGCAGAGGTACTAAATAATGGTCATTAAATCGTTCAACTCGTATCATTACAGCCCGCCTAAATGAAACGGATAAGTAAGAAGCCGCGGAGTCGAAACGACTCGCCAACGGAAATTTCATTACTTCATTCCGATTTTTGCGGCGCCTTTGACTTTTCTCGCTAACAAAAAGGCAGCGGAACTGCCAGTGGGCGCTTTGACGGAATTAATTGAAGTTTTCGCGTGAAAATACCTAACTAATTAGCGGTAGTTTGGCGGTGGTTTCACTCGCAGGTAGCTGGACGGAAGGCTGCGAGGATTTGTCGCATTTTCCGGCGACCGATGCCCCACACCTCACACCTAATTCCGTTGGATATATAATAGGTATTTTAAACAAGCCAAGTACATGCAAATTTAAATATTTGAGTTTCTAACAACGGTATGTAATGCAATGCAAGTTATTTATTTTAAGTTAAATTTCGTTGCTCTTCCCTTACCTATAGATATATTTACTTGAGATGGTTTCCCAAACAAAAGGGATTAGTATGTATGTATTTATAACGCCCGACGCAAAAAGAGGGTGTTATAAGTTTGACGTGTCTGTGCATCTGTGTGTCTGTATATGGCACCGTAGCTCCTAAACGAATCATCATTATCATCATCATATCAGCCGAAAGACGTCCACTGCTGGACATAGGCCTCCCCTAGTGAGTGCCAAATTGACCGGTCCTGCGCCACCCGCGCATCCAGCGGACTCCCGCGACCTTTACCAGGTCAAAAGTCCACCTTGTGGGGGGCCTACCCAGGCCGCGCCTTCCGGTACGTGGTCGCCAATCGAATGGGCCAGTTTTAATGCTGTTTTTTATCCGAAATCTGACGTGATTCTTAGCTACGTTTCAACACAATCGGTTCAGCAGGTTTTGCAATATTGAACTATGAAATGAAAATGTCCTTATACTAAATTTAGCGGGGTGTTAAAGTAATTTAAGTCCGATAAGTGATTTAAAAATGCCTCTCGTAAACAGGTAGGCATATGGATGGATGTTATGGTCAATGCGAACTAATGTGTACAATATCTAAAACGAATAGATTTAGTAAGGCTTTAATTAAAAGTATTCCATGCAAGAATAAAAAAAATATCAAGCGGCGCTTTGCCGAGACATTTGATCCGCAGAGATGTACTGTACAATTAACTCATTAAGAAAGAAAATGAAATCCTTTGTTAAAAGTTAGTGTCAATAACTTGCTTTAACGGGAGCCGAAGAAAAACTACTTTGAATCAACTTGACTGAAGGTGCTTGCAGTTTGTTACATTTATTATTTCTCGGTATTAAGAAAAATTTAATCCGTGAATCTAATTCTATGTTACTTAAGTAGGCTTATTTGCCACTAATCGTTAATCACTGATCTACTACAATTAGTTTTAAATAGTTCAGTATCTATATACAACATGTAACTGAAATCATGCATACCTAACCTGAAACCTAAAACCTGTAAGTACCTAACACGAATACATTTTAAACCGTTAATTATTGTTGCTCTAATATTTCTACTCGATCCATTACACTGAATTCGTAACTTTTGCCTGCCATCTATACCACAGCTATGACGAAGTGTCCTATTTTAAAAGAAAAAAGTCAATGTTCATCAACGTACATTACTGACATGTTTACATCTATTTTACCGTTAAACATTGCTAGTAAGCTTTTCAGAAAACAGAACGGATATTATAGAAATATGGCGGTGATTATAAATGCTGGAGCCAAGGGAAATCTCGCTTAAGTTTCTAGTAACAATAACTATATGTCCATATGCTGGAATATAATGAAGCTCATATATGTATACAGTTTTTGCAATAAGCTTTCTTACTCAGCTCAAAATAAGGTTCACGATTCAGAAACAAAAAATAAACCCGACTATTTAGTCGTCTACTCCTTTCTCTCCGTATCCGGAAGTTCAACAACTATCACTTACTTTGTTAATCAGACGGTTGCAGGAATCTTAATTAAAATAAATTTAAGTTATATTGGTCTTTGGTTGTTTTTGAAATCGTAGTACTAAACGTTGCTGGGGAAATTGTTTTGAATCTAGTTTTTCAAGATAACATTTACACGTGAATGTGTGTTAGGATGGTATCATAATAGGAAAGACGCGAACTAAAAGGGCAAAGCTTTATTTGATTTTATTATATTTTCGATTCGATTTTGAATTTTGACTGTCGAATGTTGTTTAAATATGCTATACTAAACTGTATCAATCAATTGATGTAATATTTTAATTATTGTTGTCAATTATTAAATTTATTACCAAATCAAAACACATTGTAGCGTTTAAAATATATCAAAGTAACATGTTTCCGATTTTGTACACACCATAAACGCAAAACCAAACTGACGACTAATTAGGGTTTAAATATGTGTCAAAGGAGATTATTGCAGTAATTCCGGTCATGTATTTCAATTAAGTTGTACACATTCTGTTAACCCACATCGTTATTTTTATGCCAATTAAACAGCTAGCGGTCGCCTATTGGAAACGTGGAGAGGTGATTTTTTAACAAAATGTTTTTTTTTCGTTTTTTTGTTGCCTCTTGCTTTATTATTTTCATGTAGGTATATGCCGAATGACCGCTGACTCAATGCGAGCATTATTATTATACACATATACACTAAGGTTAAATTTATTCAACGTAAAAAATAGCTCAAAGAGCTAAAAGACAAACTTCCATAAATACTTGGTTATTAAAATAATTTCAATTTAATAGATTGGTTATTAAATTAATAGATACAGCCATTGCGCTGGTTAGCGACCACCTAATTTAGTACGCCGGTTTGCGATCACTTAGGTGAGTGGGTAGCTATCGAATGATTATACTAAATGTAAATATATTTATATTTATGTTTATGGCCGGGATTTCACGCATATTATATTGTGCAAATCATAAAAAAATACGATCAATGCGTGTACAATTCATAATTTAAATCAAATTCATATGTAGTAAAACCGATGCCCACAATCTTATTTGCTAACCTAGTTTGTTGTGTACATTATTTAGTGTTGGTAACTGGTAATTAAGTTGTTTTAGTGACAAAGTTATACAGAGGTAAAGTGGGTTTTAGTGTCGCCATGTGCATCCTTGCGGGTAAGTTTGACCATAGCAAACTTTGTACTTTGCTTTATGTGTACGCTGCACAAACTTATAAGGTAATGGTAGTTAGGTGCTAGGAACGTATTATCTAATTTTATAAAAGTTAAAGTAATTCCATTTAACGTTAAACATCTCAACTTTTGCTCATACTCATAACTATGATAAACCGTTTTGAACTGGCGTTAGGATCTTATATACCGTTTGCTTAACCTCTGAAGTCATTGTACTTAGATTTAATTAAAAATAATTATTTACGGATTAAAGAACTGCTGAAGGCAGAATATTAATTTACACGTTTAATTAATAAAAAATAATGGGATTTTCCATAACATTATTTATTGGGTCGTTCTTCTTTTTTACCGACAATGAACTGAGGTTTTTCTGTTTTTTTGGTTTTTGAACTATCGAAAATTGTGGTTTTGAAGTGCGATTTAAAAAAAAAATGCATAGGTTTCTTCATTAGAACTAATTAAAGTTTCCTTTCTGGCCAATATAAATATTTATTTACGGTTGGTTTTAAAAAAAAAACATGTGGCAAAGTGGACTCTTTCAGTCGGGACAACATTTTGGTTTACCACTCTGTCACGGCATTCTACGAAAAAAAATATATAAAAAAATGCTAGTTAGAGAAAGTGAAATATTAAATATCACTAATTAATAAAATAATATGGACGTTCATTCGAACATTATAAAACCGTAAACATCATTACTCAAATGAGATGCCGTAATAAGACGAAGGACAGGCTATTGTCGGTCGAAAAGAAGAACGACCCTATTATATTATTTTATCAAGAATATGGTACAACTTATACTTATGACTGTCGGGTAACCCGGCTTGACGGTGTACAAGTGAACTTCAAGGTCTGCTAAGTCCAATACTCGTATTATAACAAAAACAAACGCCCTTCATTATATTTTTAATGGTCCCACCTGAATGTTGCCAAGAGAATAAATCCATTAAGAGGACGGCTTGGAAATAAATAACAATCTTATATGTTCGAACAAGTTGCACGTAACCTTTGTTCGGGTACAATAACTTACAAATTCAAAGCAACGTTTGATTTCAGTCTGATCTCTCGTATTGCAACAAACAAACTATGCCTGGCTGCGCTTGGATTTAAAATAATTGATGTTCTCTGAAGTGAACCTGAATGAACCGGATACCAAACAATGTTAAGCATTTTTATTTTTTTAAACCGTGTATTGACTGTACGTGTATAATCCGAGTGTTGTGTTGGAAATTAATTATTCGTTATTTTTATAAGGTAAGGAAAGCTTTTCATCGAAATGTATCAATATGCTACCCAACTAGCACACTAGCGTTAAAATAACCCTTATATCATTCTTATATCGGTTCCAGCCAAGTGTTAAGGTGTTAAGAATGCCTGTAAAAAAGGTCTTATAGCGTGCTCTAACACCCTTATAACTACGAAAGAGGCCCACGAATTACAGGTTAAGGTGTTAGCCGAGAGTCTTATAAGAGTCTAGCTCTTACGCAGTATAAAGTGAGCATCTTACTCTTTTCTTTACCCATAAAATTATGAGACAAATATAGTCTTCCGACAAAATGGCGCAGATAGTTAGTATAGGTATTAATATTTGACAGCTATGGAGTCGTATTAATTGAAAGTGAATTAAATTGGAACTGTAAATAAATAAATAAATAATAAATAAATTTTAACGCGCCCAGGATTTATTAAAGATTTCTAATAAAACTTATGAACATTAAAATATACATCTAAAGTTTTTATCATTTTCTATTCTTGTTTCTTGGCCAGTGGCATGATAAATTAAGTGGCATCCATATAATGGCAAGAGTAACATAAATAATGAAGTATCTTGATGTCAAATATTGAATAACCTAATCAATTTGTAGGTTAGAGTCCACCAAAACAATGGTGAATTACCTTAAAGCTTTAGGCGTTAGTTAACTCAACTATAACGCTTATTGACTTACAACACTCTTACAGTGTCTTTAAAGTGTATCTGCCTAACACCTTAAGCGTTAGAAAAAGTTTCAATACTTACAAGAGACTTAATTCTGTTATAAAGTCTCTGCCTGTAGCTAGGACTCTTGTAAGTGTTTAAGTGTTAAAAACAGGTTAAAGCTTTAACATCTTAAGTGTAATTGCTTTGAGTAACACTCTTATAATGCTTTAGGACTTAATTATTTTTCTTAACTCCTTTATAAGAGTATTAGTTATAACTGAGAACATTATAACTCACTTATAAAGGTTAAGGTTATAATAATGTTAGTTGGGTATTACCGTTATGAAACACTTTCAGAATATTTTTGTTTTAGTGTTTTCTAAAGAAATAAAGCATGAGAAAGATATTGACAGGAGAGTGAATGCAGGGAATAGAGTGAATGGGGCACTGAACGCCTTTATGGGCAGCCAGAAAATATCACAAAAAGCACGCGTGGCTGCGTATGTTAAGGTGGTTTGGGCAATTAACGAAGAGAGTGTATGTAAAAAGAGTGGAAGGGCAAGTTGGAAGGTGAAGACCTAGGCGAACTTTCTCCGATCAAATTTGAGAAATCTTACAAAAAGGCCAGGTTAAAAGTACCCTAAACCGAGGAGCATGTATGAGAAATGTTATGAAGGTGAGTGAAGCGAAAGTGGTTTGTCAGGATCGTAGCAAATGGAGATCCGTGATCTCTGCCTACCCCTCTGGGAAAGAGGCGTGATTACATGTATGTATGTATGTATGTAGTAATTTCTGTTAAAACTACACTAGTGTTTCGTGTAAGATAACTAAGGGAATGTCATCATCATCATCATCATCACATATCAGCTAAAAAACGTCTACTGATGAATAAATAAATAAAAATAAATAAATATTAGGGGACATTCTTACACAATGGACTGATGGACACAGGCCTCCCCAAAGAGTGCCAAAATGACCGGTCCTTCGCCACCCGAATCCAGCGGACTGCCGCGACCTTACATCAGTGCACCTTGTGGGGGGCCTACCCACGCCGCGCCTTCCGGTACGTGGTCGCCACTCAAAAACCTTTCCGCTCCAACGGCCATCGGTTCTATGTGCAATGTACCCCGCCCACAGCCACTTAAGTTTAACGATTCGGAGGGCTATATCGATTACCTTGGTTATGCTGCGGATAGCCTCATTGCTGATGCCCTCTCTATTGCCCTTTAGATGACTTTGAGCCTTCTTATGAGGCCCATCGTAAGCGATCAAGTTTCAGTGCCATATGTCATCACTGGTAACACACACTGGAGCCGTAGCATGGTTGGCCTTATCACGCGACAAGTGACAAGATAAGAGCGTCGTCTCGTTCTATCGAACGGTGTCAGCCAGTGACGCACGCTCTATCCTATCTCCTATCGCGTGACAAGGCCAACCATGCTACGGCTCCTGGTCAAAGTCTTGAGACACTGCGGAATATTTGCCGTACGGTCGAAAAGATTTGCCGTAGCTTCCCGAACGCTGCTCAGCCGAGTCAGATTCGACGATTGACCTCTTTCTCGAAGTTGAACCTTTCTAACTGGAAAATCTGTGCTAGGTATACAAAATTGTCTACAACTTCGAGCACAAGATGTCCGATTGTAATGGGAGTTGGTACTACAAGGGCATTTGACATGATCTTCGTCTTATCCATGTTCACTCTTAGACCACCTCGCTCGGAAGCTTTACTCTCGTCATCGAGCATCGTACTTAAGTCCTCCATGGTTTCAGCCAAGACTACTATATCGTCAGCAAACCGAAGGTGAGTGATGTACTCGCCGATGATGTTGATGTCTAGCCTTCCAATCCAGAGTCTTGAAAATATCCTCCAGTTCAGCGGTGGACAGTTTTGGAGAAATAACATCTCCTTGCCTGACTCCCTGCTGCAGCAGAATAGGTTTCGAGTCCGGGTCCTGGAGTTAGACTGACATAGTGTTGTACTCGTTCAAACACTTCAGTACTTCGATATAGCTGTAGTCAACTTGGCACTGCTGGAGAGACAAGCCATCTCTCAGTACATGCCAGGTTTCGATCGAATCGAAGGCTTTCTCGTAGTTCACGAACGATAAGCAGAGAGGCAGGTTATAATCCCAAGTCTTCTGTATAACCTGACGAAGCGTGTGGAAGTGGTCTACGGTACTAAAGCCTCTTCGGAAACCGACTTGTTCGGGAGGCTGGAGTCATCTAGCCTGCGTACGAGACGATTTGTAATGACTCTCGAGAACAGCTTATAGACATGGCTCAGAAGTGAGACGGGTCGGTAGTTCTTCAGCATGGTGTTGTCATCCTTTTTGAAGAACAGCACCACCACCCCTCTGTTCCATGCCTTTGGCGTTCTTCCTACCAGTAAGACGGAATCGAACAACTACTGAAGGGCCGTAATGAATGTCCGGCTGTTATTCCGTCTTCACTGGGTGCCTTATTGTTCTTGAGGCTGATGTCCGGGATATCGTCGGTATAGTATTGAGTTAGTCTAGCTCTTGGGTCTTCCGCCAGACTAACTTCTAGGTCTGCGAGTTGACATGCATAGCTGTCCGTAAAAGCGCTCTGTCTTACCCAGAATCTCAATTATACAATTCTACCATATTCAGTTTTCAACTTTGCGAGCTGGCTCTGCCAAATAGACAGGACAGGACTAACCTTGGATTGCAGTCTCCTATGGTAAGAATTTGCTCGAGTTTTAACGACTTTGTCAACCAAAATAAATCCATTGACATCTTCCACGACCGTCTACCAAGTTTAAATTGACATTATTGCCAAAAATAAAATAATTCCGTCGCCGTTATTAGTTCTATAGATATTTACATATAAATAGTGTTAATATTAGGTTAGTAGTTGAGTTCATATTTTGTATTGTATAAGATATAACTTTTATTGATCTCACTGCAACATGCGTAGCCAATCTTATTTATTTATTTATTCAATTTACATAGAAGCTTACAGTGCAGTCACCAAATCGCGTACAATGTTATATTATTTCATTTATTTATGTACTTCCGTAATTGTTGTATATATCAGAAATAAATACCTCCTAATATACTTGCTTTAAGTGAAATGTAATATATTATATGATGTGGATGTACTTATAAATAAATAGACAGATCTCTCGAGAACACTTTAGAGCCCTTATAACGCTGGATAGCCTCTTCCTGATTTGCATTGAATTGGCGCAGATCACGGGTAAGGGACTAGGAGATCTGTTTATTGAGCTGCCCATATAAGGTCGCACCGGCTGAAGACTGTAGGATCATATCACTCCTTTCCTTCGTGAGCTTTTGAGTGAAGCTAGAGAGCCTTTTAGTTCTGTTGGCCCCTGGGGCCTTGAAAAACTTAGACCCAGTGGAACGGACAGCTTCCACAAAAGGGGAAAGTCATTCATGAAAAAATATTATACTAATTTTAATAACAGGAATATTTTATTTGCAAAGGTACTAATAAACACACAGCCACGAACTTTAATTTGGGACCCACTTAAGGTTGACAATCCTGTCAAATTGTAAAGGAATACTTACAAAGAATATTTTTGCGAAAAGGGTCCTTTTTTTTTTTTTTTTTATGAGAGGAAAAATGCTTTACGCATTCCACCCGGGTGTGGGGACGGACCCAGATGGATATGTGGGACTCCTCGTAGTGGGCTAATGAGGCCCCGAGTGTACCCACTAAAAAACCTCTCCGTCTGCCGTCTTTGTCATTAGTGGTGGGCTGGAGGAACGCTTGCGCTTTACTTCTTCAGCACCACCAGCACCTCTCCGATTTCCAGAGCTCCGCCTCCGGAGGTCCTTGTTGACCTTGTTCGTTTTATCGTGTGCCAGTGCGGGCACCCGCCCAGTGACCTCGTATGTGAGGGATGACAGGCGTCCCCATGCATGTCACCCCGCGGTCACTCTACGGAGGCAGGCGGCGATCCTGCGCTGCTCGCCTTCGTCCAGGACGCCTGCGGCGCCGTGGGTCGGCCAATGGGTCGACCTCCCTGGCCCGTTCCGCCATTTCCTTCTGCTGGACTATTGTTTCGCAGAAGGCCTTAACCGCTTGCCAAGACCTGTCGCTGTCAACCATGGACTTGACCACGGCTGGGAGCGACAGGTCTGGCCCTACTATGGCCATGAGGTCGCTGCGCTCTGGCCCCCACTTTGGACACGCCTCTAGGGTGTGCTGCGCCGTGTCGACAGCCGCTCCGCAGTCGTGACACTCTTCCGTCGGCTCTCTGCGGGCAACTTTGTGCAGGTATCTCCCGAAAAATCCGTGTCCCGAGAGAACCTGCACGAGCCGGAAGGTCAAAGCTCCGTGTGCTCGCTCCAGCCACTGTGACAAGACTGGCCGGATCGCCTCGATTGTCCGGGCGCCCGCACTCGGCCGCTCCAGCCGGACCACCCACTCGGCAACTGCCTCGCGGGAGAGCTCCGCTTGCTTGGCCTCAACCTCTCGCGGTGCTGGCCAGAAATCGCTAGCTCGCGCCTCTTCCCGCCAGAAGAACACTGACGCAAGAGTCCTCGCGTCCAAGTCCCATGGCAGGGATCCGGATAACACGCATGCCGCCTCTCCGGAGATTGTCCGATAGCCCCGTACTGACCTTATCGCCATCACCCGTTGCGCTTGACGCAGTTTTGTGACGTTCCTGGCGCTAAGGTCATTGGCCCATACTGGGGCTCCGTACATGGCTATGGAGCGTATGACACCCGAGTATAGGCGTCACCGAAGTACCCATACTATTTGATGGTTTAGTATGGTGGTGGTTGTTAAATGATGAATAAGGAACGATCGAAAGTGGTTTGAATTGTTTTAGAATAGCGAATGAGTTGACGGATGACGCAGTGTGAAAGTAGAGCTGAACGAAGTCAATGTAAATAAATAATATTTTACAAGAAGATTTATATGTAGCCCGCTCTGGCTGGACCCTCAGACCCCCTTTAATATCAAAAGAGTTATTTTTTTCAAAGACGGATCTTGCCTCTTCTCAGTTTTCACACATCACAAAGTTATTCAAACGACATCCGCACTTAAAAAATTGAGATTTTTTTCCCTAATGTAGTTTAAACCACAATATACCTATGTTAAATTACCCGCCAAACTGACAAAACAGTTTGTTGGCGAGACTGCGCTCATTTTATGTTAATATGTAGTAATATTTATCTATGCTATGCCTATATGTAATATGTATATATATTATTGATTATTCTAGACACATGCAAACAAGTGTTACTAATTGCTAAAATATAACTATTACCGAATATGCTATCTGAACTATATTCTAATAGATGCTGTGAGTGTGATGTGAAATAGGTTCCTCATTGTCTTGGTAATACAATTGAACGGACATGTAAAACTCTTGTTTAAGCAGATGCCATTCCTGGCCCTGTAGCATGGTTGGCCTTGTCACGCGATAGGTGATAGGATATAGCGTGCGTCACTGGCTGACACCGTTCGATAGAACGATACGACGCTCTTATCTTGTCACTTGTCCCGTGATAAGGCCAACCATGCTACGGCTCCTGGCTAAGATGGCAGTTGGTGGGGCCACAAGACATGTTTGATGTGTGATTCTCCTCCGTTATTGCGTGTAACGTCTCAAATAGACTAATATAGTGCTTACCTAATGGATGCTAAAAATTCAATGCTGCATTAATGCAATCTGAAACAAATAAATTAAGTATATTAAATGGCCTACGGGTAGGTTTTCTCAATGTTGTTCTAAAATCTGTTTAAATACAGATTTTAGAATAACAAGGCTACAATAATAATGTTATTTACCGCAGATCGTTTTGATAAACACCCAATCCAGGTAATCAAAACAAACGGATATTTAACAAACACAGCACAAAATCGTCGAGGCAAAATCCTGCTCGATTTTCAACCCGATATTAAAATTTGTTGAAATGTCAGTAATTTATGGAATTTTTATTAAACGTTCATCAACGAGAAAAAAGTAGGAACAAATCCACGCCTGCAATGTAATGGCACGAGAATAATGTAATGTCTATTGGTTTCCCGATTGGCGCTCCCGCCTAATGCCCCGATGCCTTTACTATGGTTCCACTAAGCAAACAACTAGTCGGCGGAGTGTTTGTGCTAAACCCAATAAAGCTCCGCTATTTCGCTCCTAAATTAGGTTGCTTTTGGAAACATTACACATGATTTTCTCGACAAGGCACTTTTATCGTTACTTAGATGTTACGAAATACGCTTCCAAATTACGATACATTATTAAAGTATACATTTATAAATTCTTATTAATGAGTATTTTGTGAGAATTTATTGCATTTGAGTTTTTAAAAAGGCAATCTCGATTTGGATAAAAAAATGTGTGCCATGTTCGTTTTCATTCGAATTTTCCCTTGCCTCTAAAATTGGAGGTGGTTGTCCTCAGATTTTTAATGCTCTTCTATTGTAGGATTTAGGTCAAAATTCAAATATTTTAGCCCTTTTTATGTCATACCCCACTTGACCTGATAAAGAAACTTTGATTTTATTCCCTCCTACCCCTTGTACGTCGTTTTTGATCATAGAAAAAAATTAAATAGGTAATTCGGTATGTTAAAAATTTCATTTCCATACAGTATATGAGTCAGTTTTTTGTGTTTACAGCTATTTCTAATTTTAAATTGATAACATAAGTAGTTACCTACTTAGTTCCCGAGTTAGTTTTTGGTCGGAAACCTAAAAAGGTAATAAAAAAACCACACGAGATGATAAAAAATACATACCTACCTACTTACTACTTACCTACGCAGTCACATAATGTTTAAAACTAAAAAACCGGCCAAGTGTGAGTCGGACTCACATACGAAGGGTTCTATAAAAATGAGCAAAAAAAATCACGTTTGTTGTATGGGCCCTTAAATATTTATTTTATTCTGTTTTTTAGTATTTGTTGTTATAGCGGCAACAGAAATACGAGTTATCTGTACCTACATTATCTGTAAAAATTTCAACTGTCTAACTATCACGATTCATGAGATACAGCCTAGTGACAGACAAACAGACAGACAGACGGACGGACAGCGAAGTCTTAGTAATAGGGTCCCGTTTTTACCCTTTGGGTACGGAGCCCTAAAAATTTTGACTCTTGTAAAAATAATAATTAACCGTTGAACACGGAGATTTTTGTGTATATTTTAACTGCTTATGATTATTTTATTCTCTTTTAAAAATCATATATTGGTTATAATAATATTAAAACAAACTGGACACAAATAAAATTAAGTCATTTTTGTTCCGAATGTTAACCTTCATTAGCCCTTCGTAAACGATCTCAATCTCAAGGTTTTAAAAGGAAAATGGTTGGATAGTGAAGATAAGACTCTTAGACAAGGGAGTTTATTTAGTCCCAAGTCCGAGAAGAATAGCAGCTACGCAATACAAGAAAGTCGGTATTGTACTGTAGGTTTGTTCTAATAATTAGCAGTAGTTTCTACTTTTACAAAAAATGTTTCATATTTTTGCATTGAAATTTTAATTAAACCGCGTATGAAATTGGTCTTCTTATTTATTAATCCTCTAGAACCATTTACTTTGTATGTTTCATCTTATTTTGGCCTTAGGCAGTTAGTTTATACTTGAGTCGTTACCGCAAGACAAATGGAGTGGAGAGCAAAGAGTTGGCGCGTTTAGCGCGTCGTTTGTTAGTATTAGCGAACTTTCTTACCGGGATCATTTATACGAATGGAAAAATAAACCGTTGACTACCCGGAGGAAATGTATTTTAATTGAGAACCGCCGCCTTTATACACACGATTCATCTTTGTTTAAGTTTAAGCTACTTAATTTAACGACGGGTTCTGAACTTCTAATAATGAACCATTTAATCTCAACTTCCATCTACTCTTGCTTCGACAGAATATATCCTGAAAATATCTAATAATTAAAATTGAGCACGTGACATAAATTCACTCCAAACAATATTTTATGGTAGAGTAATTAAAATCGAGTCATTTAATTTAATCGAGGTTTGATGTAAGCGACACTGCCGGGGTGTGATATCGGGATATTGATATTAAAACACATTCACACGGCGTATTAATTCGCGTGGCGGCTCCTCCGTTCGTCGCTGACAGGTATTTCCAATTTTAATTGAAGTTTTGATTACCACTATCACTCTAGCCACGCACTGGTAACACTAATGTACTATTCATTATTTACCCTCATCGATCCTGAAACAACCTACATAAATAATTACTTTACGCTGCGAACCAAACAAAGTAAAACAAATCATCCGCTCGAATCTTTAGCAAATCGAAGGTCTTCTCGTGAATTTGCAATAGCATTTCAGCTATCCGAAATCAATTGTGACGTCATGTTGTTTCGGGGAGAATCTAAAATTGGATCTTAAGAATAACAAACTTACGATTTAGATCGTGTCGTAGGCAAAAGTTCGTAGTGTCGTTTCGATTGTTGCAAAGCAAACAAATAATGGGAGTAAGGGATTGATAGAAGTGAATGAGTTCACGTCCTAAGCAAACTTTTGCAGTGATACCCAAACTACGATTGTGTCGAATTCAAAACGCCCGACCCACCCAACCATTGTTAAAATATTGATCTTCTATAGTTCACTCACGCGTAACACCTGGACAGAATTTTAAGCGAGTTTCCGATTTTTAAATATTAAAATTAACTATTATTATGTCTCAATTAGGTACTTATTTTCAATTTTTTAATACGAAGCCGAAAATATGAAATCATAAATCAAGTATCAAGTCGCAAAAGCGTAACAGGTTCATAAAGATCAGACTGGGATGGAAGCTGTCAAAATAGCATTATTACAATTAGTCGATACACAAAATGGGTACTGTAATAAAATAACGCGCACCATTGTGACACAAAGATGAGTTGACACCAGATTAAATATATCCAGCCCGTGCTCGCGTCGACACAACTTTAATAAAAGTTAATCTGATTAACACCCAAGTTACTAAGCTCTTTTATTGTCGCTCTGAGTAATGTACACTGGGAAGAAAATATTTTAACACCACTGAAATTAACAGTTACGTAGAACGAGCGCGTTAAGGAGTTTTATTAGAAGCGCCAGGATTGTTGGCTTGGTTTAGTTTTCATCATCTTTAAGATTACTCTATTTAGAGGTAAATAATGTTGTCAGTAACAGTAACTAGTTTTGCAAGTGTTTGTTTCTTACCTTCTAAGTACCTACAACCTGTATTCATAATAGTTACTCTTAATAATAGGAAAGCACTTCCGGTTAAATACTAACTTCATCATTATTATAATATTAATTGTGTGGTTGTGAAACTTTGCCTAATCTAACAGAAAAAATAGGTGGGTATTAAAAGCCAACAATTCGGTCTTAATTTTGTATTGCTACATGCAAAGTACAAGCTGTTACTTATTATAATGTATTCCGCGGTAAGCGTATGGCGTCCTTATATGTAAATGATCGTAACATGCCTAATTTTCTAAAGTCGATTTATGTTAAGCAGCTGTCAATTTTATGTAATTTCCTCCATTGGAGCAGATTCTTCTTACGAAATGGCAAGTAAACTTACTTAGACGGGCTCAAGATGCTCAAGTTTAACATAAATAGAAACTTGGGGGTTAATGGAGTGTGAAGTGAGGAGGGAAGGGATCTGTGGGCGGATGGTAAACTAAAATTGTTAAGATCGGTATCGCGATACGAAGTACGTATTTTGTTGTTCAACAGAAGCTTAAAGCAACATTAGGGATTAAACTAGATTTTACAATGGGGATTTATCTTACCGAGTTCGTTACGCGGTGAGTAAAGCTCGGCCGGAGGCAGAAATGTTCAAAAACAGCCCAGTATGAATTAGACTTCCACTGGTGTATGTATAATTATTAATTACTATGGACTAGCTACTTCTACGAGTATTATATCAATAATTTAAATTTGATTGATGATTGCATATTTCTTTTACGTTTCATTTGGGAATATTGTTCAGGAAATACGAATATTTTTGCCAATTAGGTACGATGCAGTTGCAAAATTCTATATCAACAGCGTCCTATATTCACTTACATTACATGCATCGTACTCGTAATAAATAGGACAGCAATGTAGGCAAGCATTCTTTGAGAAAGATTGATTCCATGTAAATACTTGTCTCTGTCACGAATTCCTATAAATCAACGAGTATTTGTAATAGTTTATACTTTGGTACGAGTATGACAGCAGTATAATTAAGTAGCAATCGACAATGACTCTAAAAATATCTAGACACGCGGCAGCATGTCAAGCCAAGTTCAAGGAAAGGAACTGGCTAGCCAGCGCCGAGTGTAATATTACACGAACCACTTGGTGCCACTTTTGACCCATCTATAACTCAAAACCTCTTTAACGTAAACACATAAAACTACGTGTGTTTAATTATATCCATAAGGACATCTAGAAGCCCAAATTTCATGAAGCTAGCTCAAACGGTTATAAAGATATGAAGGTCAAAAAGTCGTAAATTTTAGTATTGACTGATATATAGTCATCATCATCATCATCATATCAGCACAAAGACGTCCACTGCTGGACATAGGCCTCCCCCAAAGAGTGCCACACTGACCGGTCCTGCGCCACCCGCATCCAGCGGACTCCAGCCACATATAGTACCTAAACCTAACCTACTTCCAGATGACCTAGAAGGATGAAATTTGGAATCCAGCTCGGTAATTGTGTGTAAGCGTAGGAAAAAATCTAAAAAAAAAAATGTTAAAAAATAGGGGGAGTCCCCATACAATTTTTTTTTAAATTGTCGCGTCGGAACCGTTACAAGCAGATATTTGAAAGTATCCAAATATATGTATTATTATATTTGCTATATATATAACAGAATAATAAAAATAAAGTTAAGTCAAAAAACAAGTGGTGTCCTCATACAAAAAACTTGTAATATCTACGCGCTAAACAACCGGCCAACGGTGTGTCGTCGGCGGCGCGCGGCACCACATAATTATACACAGAACAGAAGTAAATCTACATAAAAGCGCTCCCGAGCATCCGATCCAAATATGTATTTATAGGAACAAAATAACGTTATGAACAAGTATTAAACTCTATTTTCTTTGCTTTATTGGATACCTATAACAATTGCTGTTATTTAAAAATGTGAGATCTTAAAGTAGGTTAGATTTGACTTGGCTAGTTTTTATCAGAATTAAAAAATATATATATATATATGTTGAATAACGTTATAAAATGACTGATGTAATGAAAACTGGTCAAGTCAAATCTAACCTACTTTAAGATCTCACATTTTTAAATAACAGCAATTGTTATAGGTATCCAATAAAGCAAAGAAATAGAGTTTAATACTTGTTCATAATGTTATTTTGTTCCTATAAATACATATTTGGATTTTGCATAACTTGGCACTCATTTAGATCTCCATTCTTTTTGCGGCGAAGCCCACAACCCAGCATAATTTTTGTATTGAACTTGGCTCTCCTTTTTTATTTACATTTATGTTTTTGATGGGATAAATGAATACCTCAAACAACTGTACTTTGTTTCGACCAGCTGTGCTTAAACGAAAGATCCACAACGGTCCAACGATATTTGCTTCTGAGAATCACACGGCTGTGATTACTTCTCGCGGTTGCTCAAACAGGGACACTTCAGGAGTTAACCAACACCGGCAACCATGAACTTGCACTTGCGTGCAAACTTAAATCTATCCACCAGACAACGCTATGAAATTAACGCTTCAGTTTATTTTCCAACTGTGACTGTGTCTGGGAAAATGGACCACTTTAGCGGTATGGGGTTATTAATATCTCCTAAAACTAGGGAAAATTAGCTATTCAGTGAAAAAAGAATCATTTTCCTAGGTGCAATCATTATTTTTTTATACATTCTTAAACATGCAGTAGGCAAAATGTACGAGTTGAAAAAAAAATGATTATAAAGTTTATGCTTGTAAAAAATACACTTCTTTTTTTTATTTAAAGTTCCAAATAATTCTATTTCGCAGAGTTTCATGGTATTACTTGCTAAAGCCATTAATGGCTTATTTACAGCTAGAGTTCGGACTAACTATTTACTAGGTATGTAGTTTACATTCAAATATTTTTAACTAAACGAGACTTAATCACATATGTAATCTACTAGGACGTTATGGAATGATTGATACCAAGTTAATCTTCTGTCATCAAAAACGTATGATATTTAAGGTATTAATAACCGATTAGTATTAAAAAACTAATCTACGTAATTTTCGACTAATTTTTAAACATGCATATACCTCGGAAACTAAAATCCTCAAAGTGGTGTCTTTTACTAGACACAGTCACAACTAGTGCTCGTTGGCTTCGCAAGTGCGAAAGACTAGTGACTAAACGAGTTATATCATTGTGAAAGCAACTTAGCCTTTTGCAACATAAAGTTCATGATTTAAAACAACGCGATAGGGAGTTAGGAGGTTGTGAAAGTGAATAGTAGTTTGAGTAAAAATTCGTAATTAACGTGGCTTTCATGGCGAGTCTGAGTGCAGCCGCTCTCAATGGGATTGTTGCGCCAGATGAAACTAGCCCGTTGTACCTAGATTTTTTAACAAGATAGTTGAATGTGCGACTTCGACTAAGTATACTCCGGAAAATAATACCCAAAAAAATGTGGGCGAATAATAGCAGTAGCATGTTGGATAATATACAATTGTCAATGGGAAAATGACAGACTAAAATCGTTGCAAATCTTACTAGTGGACATTGGACAGTACAGAATAGATTTGAACTGATAAAAACCTGTTGATCTATTAGAATTAATATAGTTCATAGTATGCTTATGATTGGCCATTTCGTATCAATCTATTTCATTAACATTTCGAAGACGATGTTCGATGTCTGGTTATGAGATACTAGTTTAGGTTATGATTCACACGGGTAGTCCAGTTTAAATTTTTATGATATAGTAGGCCCAAAATCTTCAATAACGACACTTCAAAACACTTTTTCTCCAAAATGGCCCGCAAAGTGTACATTAGTCGCTACATATTGGAAGGTAAAGTGTATAGTTTCAGGACAGATCAAAATTAAAAAACATTGCAGGCCGCCTGGAATGTTACATATAAATTCCTTTATTTGTCGAGTACCAAACTTTTTAAAAGGTTGAAACCGGCATATAAAAGACGGCACAGGTCGTATTCAGCCAATTCAACTCGTATTTTTCTGTTGCAAACGCGACGTTTTTCTATGTGTCTCAAATAGTTTGCGTTTTTCGGTGGCAAAATACACTTGCGATTCGGTTTAAAAAGAAAAACGGCGGAAAATCATTAATATTTTCACGTTGTGCAACGATATTTAAAGTTTATTATTCCCCCATTTTTGAGAAAAGCACTATATTAGCCTTAGCCGGAATGGCAATTGCAGGCTTCGTATTATAATTAAACGGACTCGCGAGCTCGTCCGTTTAAACAAATACTCAGCCTGCAATTGCCTCCTTCCCGGCCACGGCAATAATGTACTATTTTCGGTTTTAAATACCTGGGTTCCCGGCGACGTGTTCTTTCGACCTGTTCTTCCGAATTGTACGCAAAAAGTACCTACTAAATACTTCGAGAATCATAAGAGGCACGGATGTCACTGCTTGTTAGATAAAAATGATAATTTATTCGGTAACACTTGGATGTAATTTCATCAGACCGGATTTCCATCAGATTACTGGTAATGTGACCAGAAAGCCAGTTAATCCCACTAGGTCAAATGTGTTTAAATTTTATCCTCAACTGTTAATCACTGAGTTTAGTCTATCCATCTATCCTCTATTTACTGACTTGAAAAACGCAAGTTGTCCAAATAACATTTCAACCCCTGTTTCACCAAACTTAGGAAAGGAATATCTTAATAAATTGTAGTCTAGTCCTATTTTGATACTCTAGTCTAGGTATGTCCTATTTTTTATGTTAGCTAAATTACTCGAAAATTTTGTAAAAATCCGTTTAGTAGTTTTTGCGATTAAGAAGATCAAATGCGAAAGTTTGGATGTTTAGATGTTTGTTACTCAATAACGCTTAACGATTTGGATGAAATTTTGCACGAAGATAGTTTGTAGCATGGACTAAAATAAAGGAAGCTAGTATAAAATAATTTTAAAACTAGACCCCCGAACCGGTTGACATTCCAAAAGAATATTAGTATGATCCCCCACACATTTTAACGCCGTTCTGAGTATAGAACAACTATGTAATGTTGGATATCTAGGACTTATTTCATGAATTTTAGCGTAAAACGCCGCAGGTGGAGCTTAACGCTCTAATGAGACCACGGATGCTCCCCGCACGTTATGAAGGGATTATTATCCCCATTTATACGCCACGAATAGTGTGTTTTATTAACTTTTTCTAATACTCGCACGATTTTCATACCTAGTGTATGTATCACTTTTCGAACTCAAGTGTCCGTTTCTATCATTTTTAGTACAGCGTGACATAGTTTCACATGTATGTTAGTTTTATTTTAACTAAAAACTGTAATAAATTATTCTAAAAGTCGCTACACGATAATTAGAGACTCACGACTCACGGTCAGAAAAAGAAGACGGTTTTTAAGAAAACAAGATTCTAGTCATAATTGTAACTTACGCCCGTAATAGCTATCACTGCAGAAGGGTTCCATTTTATTTATAAAACTGACGTGAATGTAACTCATGTAATAATGTTGTAGGTAGGTGCTACCAAGTTATGGAGCTATCGTATTCGTCGTAGCAAATGTAGCAATCTCGCTCGTAGTAGTTAACTACACCGTTCTCTGGTTGCTACGCCGTAGAACCTTTGTTTGCTCGGTAAAAGGCAGCCGGACGAAAACGCTAACGGTATTTTAACCCGTTTCTGTCAATACAAAAGTCTCAAAAACAAAATTCGAATCTAACTTGGTATTTTCAAAATGTTAAAGTAAAACAAAGACCAAAATGGCCACAGACGAACTCGTAAGTAAAATTTCCATACAGAACCTCATTTAAGCGTTCACAGGTGTACATTAAGCCAGTCGGATAGAGGACTGTGGCTTCACCGAAATTGAATTTAAAAAATATTACCGCCCGCGAACTGTTGGCCTCTCTCCAAAAGACAATACGTAGCGCCCGTCTTGTATATTATATATTCATTTAAAAGAAATATGTACTTACTCTTGTGTAAGCACGGCTGTGAGCACCGCTGCCGCTTGTTAGCAACTGAACGCTCTGAGCTTCTGAATAATGACCTACAGTTTTATAATACCTATAATATAATGTATTCCCTGTGCCTCGCCGAGTTACCACCCATTTTAGATCGTCTGAAAAATTCGAATCGCTAACGTTTGAACTCGTGCCATATTCAAAATTCAAAGGGACTCTCAATGGACTTACTCATATTGGTTGGTCTGTAGTTTACTTACTTTTCTTGAAAGTATGTTTTTCATACGTGCAGGTTGACATCGGAGACGTGATCAGAGATGACTGCCGGGCATACCTCCCGACGTTGTGTCATCCCCCAAACTGCGCGTGTCAAATGTGACAGCATGAACATGATTGAAGTATTCTGTTATTTTTTTTATATAAAATGAGAATAAAAACTTCCCTTAAGTATTTGATGTAGCAAATACTAGTATTATATAATATAGGTATAGAAATATTTCATCATGTATATAATGCATAGGGCGCATTTGGACAATATTAAGACTTCACAGGAAAAGTTTTTTGTGCATTCAGAAACAAAAATACAGAAATATATAAGGATGTAAATGAAACAAGTGAGATCAAAAGATTTTTCAAAACCCAATTGCTCTTTTGCAAATACGAGTATACCTATGTCACTCCCACGATTAAGAGGAATCCAACAACAACTCATATGTCCAAATCCGTCAAACGGTTTAGGCTGCAGGGCGTGCCAAAGAATAAGACATACACACATAAATACGCTCGGAGAACACAACCCTCCTCTCTTTCGGCAGTCGAGTAAAAAGTAATAACATAAATTATACTTAACTTGCAAAATTGTAAATAAAATCACTCAAAGTTAAACAATGAAACTTGTAACGTTCGTTAGGCGAGTCACGGTGCACTTACACGCGAATGTTTTGGAAGTGAACAAAACAGCGCTTCCGGTACGTGGAAGTTTTTGCATTAGCCCCTGGCCAGTCTGTTTGTTTCGTACCTTCGAACCTGCTGCAACGCGCAAGTTTGGGGTCTCATTTAAAAACTCTCGCCCTACAGAAATTTTAATCATAAAGAGACAATGGAGAGATCCTATTCACTAAACTTTCGGCCAGACTGATTTATGCAACTTTTTCACCAGAACAGCGTTTAACTGACTGTGGTTAATATGATAAACATGTTTGGGGGTGTTTAGAACGAACGAGTTTGGTGGCTGCGTGCGCAATGTTTTAACTCGACAGATAAATCTTATTACGGTAAACGGGAGCTCTGGAACAATGCCGCCAAATAACACCCCGAAAAGTTTAATAGACCCAAAACTCCTTGCGCGTCCAACATCGGTGGGCTGTAAGCCAAACGAAAATTCGGTCATTTTGTACCTGTGCCTGCTTAACTTACCTCACTAGAGATAAACTATACAAACTACGCAATAACATCGTATGCAAACAACGCAATCTTGGAATCTTATAACGTAAGTGAGGCGCAGAATAAGTTAAGACAGACGCCCACAAACTTGAAGATAAAAATTGGGGACTGGAAAGTGTCCAACGGGCGGCGCATTGGGTGGGCGATATATTTCACATTCAATTTGAGGGAAAGAGCGCCGTAGGCTACTTTGTTTAATGCACAGTCGTAGTCGTTGCTTATTTACGGGAACTAAATTATAAACGTAACGAGTCAAGGTGGCTCCGTCGCTGTCGCATTTTATCTCTTCATTTTTGACTTTGAATGTTTTTTTAATATTATGATTTGTAAAGGTTTTAGGTAAGTATAGGTATCCTATTTGATATTTTTTTATAACTAGAACCATGGTTCTAGTCAGTTGCATATTTGAAAAGGAAATTCCATTAGTACCTTATCTACCTAGCAGTGGCAGAGCGTCCATACAAGCCGATTCCCACCGGCTTTTTTTAGGCACGTTTATAGTTATATTTATACACTAAACACTTTTTTTTTGATCCGGGTTGCCAATCGAAATTTTTCACTCGCCGAAAATACGATACGTTATCCCTTTTTAACGCCATTAACGTATTATTTTTGCACTTTTTCACCGAACATTTAGGCATGTTGCCTTGACAACGGAACTCGCGCGACTATGAGAGCAACTGTGCTTAGAACGATTTTAAGCACTGTTGTATCGAGCCACATTTCAAGCGTTGACGGTATATCTAGGGTATTTTAAATCGATGGTACT
The DNA here is from genome assembly GCA_932294315.1 of Epinotia nisella. NCBI lineage: Eukaryota > Metazoa > Arthropoda > Insecta > Lepidoptera > Tortricidae > Epinotia > Epinotia nisella. The sequence continues at coordinate 11,890,246 of OW028680.1, forward strand.
AGACGACGGTATATTTAATAGATACAAATACTTAAATAGATAGATAACATCCAAGACTCAGAAACAAATGTTCATGCTCATCACACAAATATTTGCCCTTACCGGGATTCGAACTCAGGTCCTTATGGGATATGGGTATTTTTTTATGTCTATGTTAACCTGATTTTAGATATGTGCAGGCGACACGTCACATTGTGTGTTGTATACTAGCCATGAGTGGCGTTCTCGAAGATTTGAGAAGCCTCATCATCGAGCGATTCATCATCATCATCATCATCATATCAGCCGAAAGACGTCCACTGCTGGACATAGGCCTCCCCCAAAGAGTAGCGATTACAGACTGAAAATTTGATAATACAACTGCAGGTCGATCACGTAACGCAGTGTACGTACGTTAGGTAGATCCAAACGTAAATTTTTATGGATAAATGACAGTTAAATTGTCCTAGCGCGCGTTCGAAACGATACATGGTTAACCTCTAATCGAAGCTTGGCCTCAATATTTGCAATTTATTTGGTTTAAAAAATAATGATTATGTTTGTGGTTGATAAAAATATTTGAGAGTTCATTTAGAAATGCGTAATTATTTTAAATTTTCAATTTCCAAGCGGAGGATTATATGATTTCTCGGTCGGTTCAGACGATAATGAGTTTCCGGAATAACAGTTTACCGCGGCGAGCTCTTTAGTAGCCGCTTCATTTTGGTATAGCATCTATAAACGGAATCTTGATTGAATAATAACCGTTTTTAATCGTCAGTAAGACCCTAACTAGTGAGTTTCAAAGTGCCATTTAACTCTTTAGATCAGACCTAACAGAATACAATGTACCTACATGTCACATCAGCATTGCTTTGTAAATGAGTGGATTGCAAAAAAATTGTACATAGTTAAGAGCTTTAATCTAATCTATGATTAATTTTTTTACAGTTTCATAACGGCAATTACCCATATATTTTATATGGGTTATTGCCGTCACGAAACTGTAAAAAGTTAAATCGTAAATTAGATTAAGGCTCTTAACTATGTACAATTTTTTTGCAATCCACTCAAATAACCTCTAGTTTTCTGATATTTGATTAGAAGTTACAAAACTAGTTCAAACTTGAAAGGAGTTTTGTTTTTATAAATTAAAGGAAAAATTTAATGCTCCGAGCCGGATTCGAACCGGTAACCACAGGAATACATGGCCCGTTGCTACTAAGCAACTGAGCTATCGGAACCATCTGACTCGGCCACCAAATCTCTCAATCAGTTTCAGTAGATCCGTTATAAAAGAACGCGATATAAGTTCTTGTCTTGCACTTTCAGTAGCTTGTAAAAATTACTATATCAGTATTATTTTTTGTGTATTCAGGGGCATGATTCGAGATTAAAATTGTGACATCCCAGGGATATCCCCACGTTCATGTTTCTGTCTTTCAAAATTACAGAGACATAAAACAGAAGCGATCCGAAGAACGTCCGCTTCAGTCAACAAAGACGATTAATTAACAAAGGAATTAAAGCCTGTATTAAAAAACTGAAACGTTTTGATATTACGTTGTACCTACACATTTTAAATTGAATGGGATGAGCACAAATCACTCAGCGCTCATCGATTTATCTCGCGTCCAATTTAATACACATAATTAGTTAATAACGCCCAATTTTTGGCTAATTAATCCATACGACTTGTGCCCAAGGCTTTTGAAGTATCTAAGCATTGGAGGAAGTCATTATAGTGACATCTGGTGCAAATGTGGCTTTTTTAGTGAAGGTTTTATTTATATTTGATATCGGACGTACTTTAATAACTGTGACCTATTTCACACGATAAAGTGTAGTCCGGGAGAGATGAACCCCGTTTTACTTATAGTCACTTAAAATTTCAGGTGTTAGTCGTAGCGATTTTGCACCCATGTTGTGTCAATAATTAGGTATCATTTGGTATCATTAGATTAAGTTAATATTTTATTCTAATAATTTTATTTTCAAAAATAGAAAAAAAATCTTTCAACCTTATGTGAGAGATGACCAATGCACTGCACTGGGAAGACTTGGCCATATAGTATATACTATATATCTCTCTAGTCGAAACAAATAAAAAAGGAGTTGTTTAATGGATAGATAATACACAAGTACTTTAAAACAAAACCATAATTATGAAACAGTCTTTCATCAATCAAAATTAAACAATATTAGGTCGATTTTAAGCATTTAAGATTGTTTCACCGTCTTTCATTATTAATGATTCATTTGAGATCACTTGTTCTCTCTTGCCTTGACAATTCAACCCATTTTTCTGTCGGTAAATATAATACGCTTCTTGATTTCGCGATACTGCACACTGCCAAAAGATTAAGAAGTTTAATGTTAGGTAAGTACTTATATTTATAAAATATACCACAATAGATCAACCTGTACTGCGGCTTGTTTACTCATATTTACCAACGCAAACATTTTTCAGGAAACTTTTCTTATTCATTTAATTGGGGGCGAGAGCGGCACGGAGGGTAATTTATCACAAAATGAGATTATGCTAACTTATATTTTGGATAATTGTCTGAAGCCGAAAAAGTTAAATGTTGGCATTATTTATTTTTAGTATCCTCAATGGCAACATCTTGGTTTATTTTATTACCCAGATTAATATTAATTGTATATACATACCTACAAGCGTTGTTATTAAAATGTTTTATAATTCGAAGTGTAAAATATATGATATAGTTTACTTACTGAGTATGAGGGCTTTATCAGTTTTTGAAATTTAATGTTGTAATTTAAGTTTGTAAGTCAAAAAAGCTTTTTTGTAGTTAAATCGAATCCAATAAAATCTAGTACATTTTCTTAAAATGAAAACGATGACGTTACAATGCACCGACAACGCATCGGGGGGAGGAGGTAAATTTGGAATGGAATGGTTCCAAGCAGCTCACCTCTTGGTGATATTTTTTAAATTCAATTTCCACGCGACCCGCTTCGGTACTTTGTCTAATGTACTTGCGGCGCACGTTTGCTTGGGTTCTCTTACTCGTGTAATAGCTAATACATAATATTTTTTAGAAATTAGTTTAGAAATTGATTACATTTATTATGTGCATTCTTAACTATAGTTTCCGTCCGTCTGTCGTCTGTCCGCGGCTTAACTCAGTAACTCTTACTGGTAGAAAGCTGTGATTTGGCGTGACTATACACTTTACTATCACCAACGCCTACTAAGTGGTAAAACATATATTTTTAGGGTCACCTATTTCGTCTACACGTAAAGTGGGGATATAGTATTTTTCTCACGTTAATCCTATGGAAGAGAGTCATTGAATAGCTCGTTTAAAAACTATCAGAGCGAAGTAAACAGATTAAATAAGTCGACCAACTTTAAAAAATAATCAGAAAAGCAAACTTTGAAGGACCGGCCTTTACGGAACCCTACCCTGCAGGCATTTGCCCGTTTTTTAGGGTTCCGTACTCAAAGGGTAAAAACGGGACCCTATTACTAAGACTTCGCTGTCCGTCCGTCTGTCCGTCAGTCCATCTGTCACCAGGCTGTATCTTATGAACCGTGATAGTAAGATAGTTTTCACAGATGATGTATCTCTGTTGCCACTATAACAACAAATACTAATAAAGCCGGCCAACTGCGAGTCGGACTGGGGCTCCCATACATAAGACATTTTTTTTTTTACCGTTTTTATAGACAATGGTACGGAACCCTTCGTGCGCGAGTCTGACTCCCACTTGGCCGGTTTTTTTAAATTACACCCATAAGGACAATTGGACTTTGGTTATTTTTACGGGTTCAGTATATTGGATAGTTCTACAAATTCAACGATCCTTTTGTCGTCATAATAGTTATCTACTCACTAACTCAAATATTTTTGAGCAATAATTTTCCCTTTTTGGGGCATAATCAAACTTATCGATCTTACTATTACATATGAATATATTCATTCATTATATACAAACACGATTAGTGATAAGCAATCGTATCTGAAACATTTTACAATTATCTTAAACGGTGAAATATTTCAGGTGTAGAAACATTTAGTAATGTTTCGGCAGGAAATATTTTCGTCATAATGATTTTAAGTGGTCTAATGACAAGTAAGTAATGAGATAGCATAATGCAGTAGTTTCATGCCAGTAAGCAAATTACAAATAAGGGTTAATATAAAAGAGTACTATAAGGCTTAGAAACACATCAGAAAATAGCATTCTCCAATTTATATGACATTTTAATAAAACTTTTACTTTGGAAAATTACAAGCGGCCCATCGCTAAACAAGACTTCAGTTCATAATAGTATTGAATAAACTCACTATAATGGTAGCTAGTAATGGAAATGTGATATTTTTCAAATCATGTTTGAAGCTAAACTGAGCTCCAATTTCATTACAGTTTGATAATTCCCGGTGAGATCAGTTGAGATTCAATGCAATATTGGCTTTAGAATTCATATCAAACTCAATTTATAAACCCTGGCGTGTTAACGCAATGAGTTTAATTTGAATTGTATAAACGATTGGCTAAATTACGAGTAACTAGCACAGGAAATAATGTACTCTCAACAACGATGAAAACGTGTAGATTTTGTATAAAATTCGATTAAAATGCATTCTAAAATAGTTAGTTTCGGTTGGAATGCATTCTAAAATAGTTATTTGTGCAACAAGAGAGCAAAGTCTTTTTTTGCTGCGAGTGCTGATTTTGAGTCCCGAGGAAGCTTAGGATTCAAAGTTAGTATCTTGAGCGCAGCGAGGGACTTAAAAGCACGAGATGCAAATACTTTGCTCTCGAGTAACACGTACAATTTTTCACCTCAGCAGTGAGGGCATATTCACATTAATAAATATATCCATAGGTTTTTACGTACCTATTCGTCTCGTGATTATTCAGGAAGAAAACTTGATTCGGCGTTCGTTACCTACTGCTTGTTTTACCTCCTCAGCTAGTAGGAGCTAGAAGCACGCGACAGCACGGGGCGAGACAAGGTGCTACAGACGCGGAGACAGTACATTTTAGTAATCTATACGAGTCTCGCGTGACACTAACACAATACTTAAGACTAACCGTATTATTGATTCAAAGATTCAAAGAAAATATTTGCTCAGAATGCAGTTACATAAATGGTAAAAATAAAATAAAACATGTCCAGTGCATTCGGCCTGCATACAGGCGTGCAAAATATTATAGAGGAGCTTCTTCTTCTTAAATTTAAGAGCTAGGCTCTTGTCGGTGGAGCAATTTCCATGAATCTCTTTCTAGAGCCTTTTCTTTTAGGGCCTGATACGACTCGACGTCTACTTTTTCTTTTTTCCGATCCATGAACGTTCTCCTTGGCCTTCTTCTCTTCCGCATTCCTTCAACTTTCCCCTCCACTATGGTCTTAATGTATTTTTCGTGTCATAAAAGATGTCCCAGCATCTTTCCTCTTCTATTTCCAACGGTCTCCAATAAGCACCTCTTCTCTTTAACTATATAAAGAGGAGCGTTTAGTAAAAATAATATAAAATTTTAACATAAAATAAAATAAACATTTACAAAGCATTGGCATATAAAGCCAAAATTATAAGAGGAATAAGGAGGAACAAGGAGGAACAAGATCAAATAATAACAGAGAAAGAGAAAAATAATAATAATGATACTGGGTCGTTCTTCTTTTTTACCGACAATGATCCGAGGTTTTTCTGTTTTATTGGTTTTTGAACTATCAAAAATTGTGGTTTTGAAGTGCGATTTAAAAAAAAAATGCATAGGTTTCTTCATTAGAACTAATTAAAGTTTCCTTTCTGGCCAATATAAATATTTATTTACGGTTGGTTTCTAAAAAAAAACATGTGACAAAGTGGACTCTTTCAGTGGGGACAACATTTTGGTTTACCACTCTGTCACGGCATTCTACGAAAAAAAAAACATTAAAAAAAATGCTAGTTAGAGAAAGTGAAATATTAAATATCACTAATTAATAAAATAATATGGACGTTCATTCGAACATTATAAAACCATAAACATCATTACTCAAATGAGATGCCGTAATAAGACGAAGGACAGGCTATTGTCGGTCGAAAAGAACAACGACCCTACTATAGGAATTAATGCGATGGGTCTATAATTATCTAGGTCCTGTCTGTTATCTTTTTAGGGTTCCATACCTCAAAAGGAAAAAAAACGGAACCCTTATAGGATCAGTCGTGCGTCTGTCTGTCCGTCTGTCACAGCCGATTTGCTCCGAAACTACTGGACCGATTGAGTTGAAATTTGGTATACACATGTAAATTGGTGACCCAAAGATGGATGCGTAAAGTAAATTAATGAATTCTGAACAAAGGGGCCACTTATGGGGGGTAAACTGGAAGAATAAAAAAAAAGTTTCGCAAACCGTATTGTGTGACATATCAAATGAAAGAGGTTGTTGTAAGCATCTCAGATATTTTTTTTTATAATTTTGGCAAAAACAGATTTGAAGTAATTTAAGAAAAAAGACGAAAATTGACCATTCCCCCTTTTTATCTCCGACACTACTAAGCTTAAGATTCTGAAAAAAATATGGAAAATAGTTCCTTGCCTAAAGATTACAGGAAAACCTATAAGAAGTTTGAGTATTCAAAGTAACGAGAAAATTCTCAATATTTTTGGAGATTTTACGGAACCCTCTCACCACGCGAGTTGAACTCGCACTTTAATTAAATCATATTTCAATAAATTAAATTATATCTTAGGTTACATTTTGTGAACAATACAATGATTAAAGAAGAAGAAGAAAAAAAAAAAACGAAATTAACCTAGAATGAAGATAATAAAAATTAAATCAAAAAAGGTCCCCAAGGTCGGATCCCTGCGGAAGGGTTCCCATAAGACTGGCTGCGTTCCCCCTTTGGATAGCTATGCCGATCCGTTGGGCAAGGAACGAGCCAGCCCTGTGGTCTCCGGATACTTTGAACAATTTTCTTGACAATTGGCCAAATAATTGGTGAGCGCCTGGGCTCCACGGTCCGAGTGTTTCGACAGCAAAAGCCGCAAAAACATGTCGGTCCGTGAGGCCGATGTATTTGCGGCACTTTGCTGCCTCGGCCGCTGCGGCTGCCCCGCCTGCTGTCAAAGATGTAGTGCCAAGGTGGGACGGTGCCAGGGTGTCAACGCATGTGGCGTCCCAAATAAGGGGCCGTCCCAGTTTCCAAGGCACTAAGGTCATACCGTCTGGCCTCTTGCCGTCGTCCCGCGCCAAACCCGGCGGTTCCAATATGGCCGGCACGTTGGCGCTGACGAAGGCCCGACGGATGATATCATTGAGGCAGGCGTGGCGAGAAAGGCGACCAGCACTCTTCGTGCAAGATAGACCATGGTGTCCCAGGCTACCCACCAGGATTCCGCAGGGGCAACGATGTGGAGAAACAATGTCGGCCCCCAGGCGTAGACCGACAGCCAATCTGAGGGTGTTGCAGTCTAAAAGTGTCCCGTAATTTGATGAGGGAAGAGCATGGAGCCATGAGCCAGACTCCCTTTCCGACACAGCCAGTAGTCTTGCTTTTTCCTGGCTGGTGGAGCAAGAGTCCAACAAATGGGTATGGACTTGCTTACAAATAAGTTGGTCCCAGATTTTTTGACTACTTTTGTTGTTTGGCAAGTCTACTCCCGGGCAGGCCATCTTCCACGCGTCCTCTGCCTCGGACAAGTACGTCACCTCGAAATCACGTAGTGATGGACTAAGAATTTTGCCTACGAGGGTGAGCGTACTATGTGCCGAGGAGAGGAAAGCGGGCAGGGCAACGCCGGAAATTTGACGGATACCAAGACCACCAAATCTGATTGGTAAAGTGGCGTGTAAAAATTGTCTATTGTTAATTTTGACGTTTATAATATTTTGGAGCTGATGGTGAAGCATGGAGTCTATGGATTCAGAGTAATTTGGGAATTTCCAAAGGGGGCTGCAGCGCATTGCATAAGTAAATTTTGGAACAAACATGCAAAATCGGAGGATGCTAATGGCCATATGTGCATTGATTTCGAGTAAACGGTCCGAAAATTCAGAGAAACAATTAATTTTGGAGTTGATGAAATCCGGTATTGATTCCTCGAATACCGGTGCGCCTAGGAGGTGAAGCGAGTTTTTTTGCAGAATATTGATGCCGGGGCAGATGTTCTCGAAATTTTGCTGTATTTGTGATTGGTTTGGTGTGTCAGTATTGATGAAGAGTTCACACTTGTTTGTATTTAATTCCAATCCTATTGATTTAAACTTATTTACTATGGTTGAGAGATCATTCATGACTGAATTAGCATCACCGCCCAGACTGCCGTCATCGAGGTACCAAACGTTAAATTTTGAATTTAGAGCCGAAATAATTGGATGGATAGCGGATAGATCACTTGTTCTCGGACAAGTGCGAGTTCAAAATATAGCAAATTATGACTCATTTGGAACACCTTTGTTAAAATACTGTCACTCATATTTATTCCCACGTTTCACTCATACTTTCGAGTTATTTCTGAAATATTCAACACTCTGTTACGCTTAGCTTACGCATGTCGTGCGCACCTAAAACTAGCCGTATTGTTGTTAAAATACTGCCTTCTTCACTGCTTTCAGTATATTTCCTAGTTAGATAGATAATTAATTTATTCTTGTTGTATTTATATTTAAAACTATTTGTTTTTATCAATAGCGCAAGAATAAAGATTAATATACCTAATAAAATCTTAAACAATTTAACAGCGCGCATTTTTTTTAAGGGGCGGGTTGCCGGGCTTGCGTTCTGAAACTGCATCGGTGGTATACTGGTAAATGAAGATTGTTAAAACTTGAATCATTCATTAATTAGTCAGCGTATGAAAATTCATGTTTACCTATAAGCAAAATGGACTTTATTCTGAGATGTTTCATGTTTTTTTTCTTCAATTTATAACATTCCGTTGTACTTATCAATTATTTTAATTTAAACTTAAGTTTAGGTATGTTAGTGTTCGTGTCTGCGAACGTGTTACTTCCTTTGCGCTGTTTTGGGGGTCTACTTTGAAATTCGAATGTCGAACTATGAATCGACCTATTCCTGTCATATTCCTTTTTCGTAATGAAATAAAAGGGACAGAGCTCATACAATTTAAGTACTCTGAATTTGTAATAGACTCCACACTATTATATGTCAGTGCTCGACATCAAAATTAAAAAGCTACTTTGACTCGTGAGCAAAATTGTATTTTGCTCACTGATTTCACGCAGCAAAATATGCTTGTTCGAACTGCTAAAGAGAATATAATAATATAATATACTGCGGGCGTAGCATGGTTGCCATTTTATCACTTATCGCAGTGGATAAGAAATTGGTTACGTTCTGACAAGTATGCGAGTGAGAGAGTGATGGATGTTTTGAAGTTGCATACTTGAAGTTTTGACTTGTTAACTTTTCATTATTGTAAGTAATCGTATTTCATATGTGCATGATTAAAATGAGAGAAAATTATTATGTATCATGACTTGCTAGATGTAACGTTATTTTGTTACTGGGCCAAATAAATAAACTTGAACTTGAACTTGAACTGGATGTCTTATCCACAACGATAAGTGATTGAAATGGCAGTCCGCAGGTCTCTATATATATTACACTTTTTTGTCATAAAACTGGCGCACCACGTTTAATTTATTTCATTTGACGTTTTGTGTGATGCTTCTTAATTTTTTTTCCTTTGTACAGTAATTAAAATAGAAAATATTTATGTGTAATTTTAATTGGCCTTGTACCTACCGATAATACAAGCATTACTTAGTTTGGGACTAGGTAGATCGATTTGTGTAAGAATGTCCCAAAATAATTATTTATTTATCCGGAAAAATCATAATAACACGATTTTATTTCAATATCATGATAGTGAATTATTATTTCACAGATGTAAAAATCGACAACCAACCAATTTATTAGCAACACTGCATTAAATATAAATATTCATCATATATTATATTATGAATCTCAGTTATTTATTCGTATACAAATATATGGTGTTGTATTGTGACGCAACCTTTGTATACGCACGTGTAACGGGTCAATAAAATGAAAAATCCCCCTCAAGTCCCTTGACACAAGCGAGACATATTAAAAGCACATTGACATAAAAACAGTCTCCCCTGTAACCAAAAGCCCATCTAGTGAAATTGCCATCCACGCTCATTACGGACTGAACCAACCGCGGGATCCGATATCCCGGCACGTGACTAAGGGAAATTGAAATCTCTATCGGTTAATCGAAATATTGAATTGAATTTTTAGAAATAGAATTTAAATTTTTGAGTGGTACCTAGTGCATGTTTTGTCGTAAACGGAAGCTGTAACGGATATCCTCTGTGTGTCGTTTGCTATTTCATGTTTTAGTCGAGTTGATACCTACCCGTTCAAAATAATGTTCAGTTATTTTCCAATATATACTTTCAACATTCAAGGATTAGCTTTGTTCGATATGTTTCTTTCTGAAACATGCTGTTGCAATAAAAAAGTTAGGTGGTCAACATGAAATTACTAGTCAACACTGACAGTGTATAAGTGAAAAATCAATGATCGGCAGCGAATATTATCTATAACCTATGAGGGCTATACTTAAGTAAACAGTAGTACGGCCAGGTAGCACCACTAGAGTATCTATTGTGAATGTGTTGGAGTAACGATTTAACAAGAGACTAAGTTTCTGTCAAAAATCAAATTTTTGGTAGGAGCATTTTTGTCTTCTGTAGGTAGGGCAAACCTTGGCTAATCGGTGATATGAAGTAATTCGGTGATAGTTACTTATGGCCTAATAGCGGAATTACTCGATATGTTTACGGCTTGTAATAATCTCCAGTAGGTGGCGGCACTGTCATTCAACATGCCAACGTGCAGCAAATATCCGAACGCATCCGTCAAAAATAAGAAAAAAAAATATGTCAAACAAATCAATAAGTTTAAGTGTAACGTCTAACGATTTTAGTTTGATCGGTGCAAAGTGTAAAAAAAAATTGAAGAAAAACAAATTAAAATATGGCAAAAACTAAAGAAAACCCTTTAGGGTAATAGTTTTTAAACACATCAATTATTTTTAGAATTGTAAAAGTAACAATTTTCTATTTTTTAATCCTGCACCAAGCACATGTCACATATTAACCTGAATATCACCGAATTATCTACTTTTTCATGTGTAAATAAAAATGTTTATTAAATTAATATGGTACATCATACATATAATCAGAAGTTCAGATATGCATGAAATTTTACTAAGGAATACTTCAGAAATAATTGAATTGATAGTTAATATTATATTGTCAAAAAACCTAACTATGACCGATTGGCCAGGGTTTGCCCTACTTTTTTGAAACGACTAATTAAGAGGATTCTAATAAGCCCGAACACGGGGTTTATCTTGCGTAATTGAAGAGTTCCTCTCATAATCAGACCAGTTTTATGGTACCACAATACTGCATTGTCATATGACTTATACTATCGTACAATATTTCAACTCGATTGGAAGGAAAGTAGGTTAAAATTAACTTGTAAGATTTGACCTAAACAAGCATCCCAAGCAACAAAATTATTCCAGAGTGCGTATTTTATAGACCTACAGCATTAATAAATCTCTCTTAATAGTTCTTGCATGTGTTACCATGCTTATAATAGCTTCTAGTACATCTGTTCCTATAAACGTCAAAATTAACAATAGACAATTTTTACACGCCACTTTACCAATCAGATTTGGTGGCCTTGGTATCCGTCAAATTTCCGGCGTTGCCCTGCTCGCTTTCCTCTCCTCGGCACATAGTACGCTCACCCTCGTAGGCAAAATTCTTAGTCCATCACTACGTGATTTCGAGGTGACGTACTTGTCCGAGGCAGAGGACGCGTGGAAGATGGCCTGCCCGGGAGTAGACTTGCCAAACAACAAAAGTAGCCAAAAAATCTGGGACCAACCTATTTGTAAGCAAGTCCATTCCCATTTGTTGGACTCTTGCTCCACCAGCCAGGAAAAAGCAAGACTACTGGCTGTGTCGGAAAGGGAGTCTGGCTCATGGCTCCATGCTCTTCCCTCATCAAATTACGGGACACTTTTAGACTGCAACACCCTCAGATTGGCTGTCGGTCTACGCCTGGGGGCCGACATTGTTTCTCCACATCGTTGCCCCTGCGGAATCCTGGTGGGTAGCCTGGGACACCATGGTCTATCTTGCGCTAAGAGTGCTGGTCGCCTTTCTCGCCACGCCTGCCTCAATGATATCATCCGTCGGGCCTTCGTTAGCGCCAACGTGCCGGCCATATTGGAACCGCCGGGTTTGGCGCGGGACGACGGCAAGAGGCCAGACGGTATGACCTTAGTGCCTTGGAAACTGGGACGGCCCCTTATTTGGGACGCCACATGCGTTGACACCCTGGCACCGTCCCACCTTGGCACTACATCTTTGACAGCAGGCGGGGCAGCTGCAGCGGCCGAGGCAGCAAAGTGCCGCAAATACATCGGCCTCACGGACCGACATGTTTTTGCGGCTTTTGCTGTCGAAACACTCGGACCGTGGAGCCCAGGCGCTCACCAATTATTTGGCCAATTGTCAAGAAAATTGTTCCAAGTATCCGGAGACCACAGGGCTGGCTCGTTCCTTGCCCAACGGATCGGCATAGCTATCCAAAGGGGGAACGCAGCCAGTCTTATGGGAACCCTTCCGCAGGGATCCGACCTTGGGGACCTTTTTTGAGTTAATTTTTATTATCTATATTTTAGGTTAATTTAGTTTATTTAAGTTTTTTCTTCTTCAATCATAATATTGTTTTAATCCTATAGGTTAACTTACTTATAATCAATTTATTGAATCAGGCGTTACTTTGCGGAAATTCATGATATATTACGATAACAATATTCCTTTGCTATTCCGCTAAAAAACGTGCAGGTCGATCAGCGGAGATCAAATGCAACTATTTGCGTATAAACATGCAAATAATTACAGCAAACCACCACCAATAATGAAAAAACCTCGACACGTGTTTCGCCTCTCTACGAGGCATCATCAGGAGATGCTGGCAGGAGATGTTGCTTGCGCCACGTCCACTGAGCACGCTCAGTGGACGTGGCGCGTGGGTACTATCTATGTACTTATCATTTATCCACTGTAAACATTTTATAATGACATACTTTACTTCGGTTCGCATTAAACTTGTCTAATTTTAACCACTATATAAACTATAACCTCTTTATTAATGCCATTATTTATCACACAGCCAACGACGGTATTTTATGACTAGGCTAAGTTCTTGTGTTGTTCCTTTAGTATTGTGTTCACATAAATAATACTTTATATTTCCAGTAAATTTGTTCTTAGTCTTGTGTTCAGCTGGTAACATTTATAATTAGGATATGGTCGGTGTAACTGGTGACCGAAGAGCTGGCGGCTTTCTCGCGCAACGCATCAGCATTGCAATTCAGCGAGGAAATGCCGCCGGCATCCTCGGTACAATGCCTCGAGGGCCTTTTTTAGATTTAACTTAGTTTTAATTTAATTTAGTTAATGTTAATCATCATCTTATATTTACATTAGGATATTGTAGGGCGATATTACATTTAGTCTAGGTAATTTTATGTTCATAAATTATTTAGTTTAAATTGCAATGCTTGTTTGGACATAGTCTGAGAGAATCCTGGTTACTGCATTTTACAACTAGGTCTTAGTCCTGACATTAGATGATCGTGCCTTGAATTGGTTAATTTATCTAGTATTTTATAATGCTACTCGTAGATTAAATAAATTGTACTAGGATAAGTTTGGCAACAAGGGTTTTTGTTGAGTCCGCATTGTTTTTTCCCTTGTTTAGGTATTGGCCTAGGAATCAACGCGGATGTTTACGGCTTTGTTAGATAAAATATTCAAAGTTTCTAGTAAAATCACTTTTCTGAATATATGTATTGTTATTTATTTTCTCTCTCTCATTCTTGGTTTGATTTATTTTCTTTCCCTTCAATTAGAACCCTATCACATCGATTTCAGTAGATTAAAGCTTTATTCTTCAGAACTTCACAACTTCAAGTTTCCAGAGCTACGGGTCTTCAGGTTTTCATGTAAAGTAAGTATTTTAGGTAGGCTATAGGTAGCATTAGGTAGGCTTAGGTAAGCTAGGTAGAGTAAGTAGTAGGGCTTTCAAAGTTTCTAGATAGGGTGAACGCTACACTATCCCGTTACAATCCTGATAATATGGTGGTTCTAGGACAATTACCACACCACTGTTTGCTACTTGGGATAGGTACAGTCGAGTTCTCCAATATCTATACAGACAACCTTTCAAAAATATCTGTACACAGGCTTTATTATTACTGACATAAGACACATGTATAGATATTTTTGAAAGGTTGTCTGTATAGATATTGGAGAACTCGACTGTACAAGTACATACATGTATGTATATCATACATTGCAAGTCAAATAAAGGCGTGTAGAATACACATATTATCTAGTTTATACATTAACTTACAACAAGGAATAACATAGTACTTCATTTGAAACGGGAGCGAATTGTGTTCCCCAAGTCTGCCTTGTCGTTCGCTGTTTAATCTGTGAAGGATTTATGAAGTCTCAGTTACCGGGCAATGGAGCGGTGCGCTATCGCTCGAAGGTCACCAGTCACCTGCAGGAAAGTGAAAACAGAAAATAAAGGTGCCTACAGATCCGTGATAAGATAAGGGATGAAGTTCGCAGGCGTAGTCTACCCTGATGGAACCCCTTATTATGAGCCAGCACGACTTGGCCCTTGAACACGTTTGCTTGCCACAGTTAAGATTATTTCGCTCGTCGTTCAATTCCCCCTTTTCCGTAAAAGAAATTTATGAATTTCGGCGGATCCTGTGAAAAATTGGTTTCAAAGAACGCCGGGCTTATTAATCTGTCTCGGTAATGTAACAGATGTTGTCTTTCTTTTGCCTTTTACTGTTTTTCATGTACCAGGAATCTGTTGTCTTTGAATAGAAACAGGATATCAATACAAAGTGGAGGTATGAATTCTAAACTTCATAATTTAAGCTATATTTGTAGCCCGTAACAGCTTAATTTATATATGTAGCGAAAATCGTCCGTAGCTCTCTTGACGCATTTGCGCTAATTGGATTAAATAGGTAATTAACTGTGTCTTCGAAAATTAACGGCAATTCACTGCGTGAAGCATGGAAGCATTAAGGTGTATAAACTGAGGCGATTATATACCTCTAACGACTATTAGCAGCGTCGAGCCGGCTTGCATGACAGAAAGGTGTAAATGGAGGCAAATTCGTCAATTTATATGCGAGACAGGCCGCCTTTGAGATGGCATTATTGCTTTGAACCTAGGCTCGCGTTGGTTTAAAAACTTTATTTAGATGATGCGCGAATTTTAGTTTCGTCTACGAGTTTAAGAATAAAGTTTTAGTAGTTTACGTTATATAAAACTTTGTTTAAACATATCATGACGCAATTTTATTTAAACATATCGACACCCTAATGGTTCTTTACTTAAGGAGATGAAGATTGAACTCGATCTACCCGAGCAAAATCTCCCTCGTTCATATCAATTAACTATGTGATTTTTATGGTTATAATAAAGCCTTATTACGTGGCAAGCGGCGGGGCTCGTTAAAAATCTCTTTTCACGTTGCTTGACTTTAATTATCCGTTTTCTTTGTTCACGAGCGTTGGGTCTCGGAACACCTGGCAAATAGTTCCTTGTATTTTGCTACCAATTTATACTTTAAAAATTTCGTTTCGGCGTTTTCCCAAAAAACAAGTTTTTATTTATTATCATAGTTTACAAACTTATACTCGTATCGTCTGCTATGGTGTCTTAGTTATTTAGGTTTGATCTGATGTGTGTATTTATAAAGAAAAGCGTTTAAATTGACTCACAAATAATGTAAAAATATCTCATAAAGCATGACGCATTGAATTATATGCCCTATTGGGTATTGTACTTGAGTCAATCAACTATTTTTTTTGTTATTCTGCCCCGTTAGCTAAGAGACAACATGGCAGAGTTTGTTAGGGACCTAAGTTGATTCACCGACTTTCTGAAGAACCACATAGTACAAGCTTGCATTTTTTATGTTTTGCCACTTTGTTAAACACTGTTATACACGGAGTAAGTTTTATGTTATATATAAGATGCTGTCTGTTCTTGCTGAACAGCTGACGGGGAATTCAAATTAAATAAAAAACGGCGATGTTGTTAAATACAAGGCCTTAAATATATATTTTTTTGTATTATACTTACTTACGTGTATATTAGAAAACCACAGAGAGACCCAGGAAAGCTAAGGATGCAATTCACGTTGAGTAGGTAACAATCCGAAATTGTCTCACTTTTTTTTATAAATTGGTGAACTAACTAAGTGTTTCGTATTTCGATATAATTTAACGCTACGTGAACATGTTCTTTATTTACAGAGGGTACTAGTATAATACCATCTTTAACATAATTGATTTATGTAATTAATTCTATGATGTCCCTGGTAATTGTTACTTATATTGGTTTAACTAATTATTGAAGTAGCAGATTTTACCTACACATATTATAATTGGTACCTACCCAATTATAATATGTGTAGGTAAAATGTGTACTTTTACGGTACCTACTGATGAATCGTACGTTGATGAATTGATCCACGAGCCGTGTAATTAGATACTTAAAAGTATATAGGTAACAGTAATAATTTTATCCAAAAGACATACCTATTTAACTGTGGACAGTGTTGGTGGCACGTAAACTATTTCCGCCTCTGCCCCTAACCACGGACTTACCGAGGGTTCCAAAGTCACTCATGTGCCTCAAACAAGAAACTATCACTTAGTGATTGACCACTACACAGCAAATCACTTAAATCCACTATATACCTACTACGTATTTTAGATGACCGTAACTTTTCCACAACATTCTTTTTTCTCTTACTTTCAATCACTTTTTATTACAGTGTTAGAAGATAAAGCACTTAGTGTTTGCGGCTTTGTAAGGTCTTTGCGGTACTGACATTCCGTGGAACAGTTGTGGTTTTAGCGAATAAAGGCAATGGTGCAGCTTGTCGTTGTTTAAATGAGAAGTTTTGACTTGCTAGCTTAAGGAATATACAGAACTGGTATTAGTTACAACTTAACAAGTACATGCATGGAAATAACAGTCACAGTCAGTGTCGTAGCGTACGTACACCACTAGATTTAAATGTGATTTTTTGTATGGGAAAATGACAGTTTTATCGTTACGTTTGTTTGAAAAGTTACGTAATTACCATTCTGGCCCCTATTTCGCCAGCTTGACTATTGCCAAACCTGACAATGACAATGGTCGATAAGTACCACGCTGTCCAGCTCGGCTGCTCAAAGTCAAAAACAAGGGGGTAACTAGGTTTTTGCAAATTTTGTGGATACGAAACAATCTATTTGCTTGATTTTAGCTTATTAATTTTAATCGTTTTTCGACATAGTAGGTAATGAAACGACTTTTGAGCGAGTGACATATATTTATTTTCATTATAAACTTCAAATACGAATTACAGTACGGAGGTCTTATATTTAACAGGTAAACCGTAATACCCACATATTAAACAAGTAATTAATTTCAATAGCTTGTTTTTAGTACGTCTTTGATTGAGATAGGTACCTACTTGTATTTAATAAAGGTTACATAGTTATTTTGAAATCGATTTTAACAAATAACTGAAAAACGAATCACAATTTGGAAAAAAATAAAAATGAGCAAAAACAGATTGTCGAGAAAAATTTACTTACTTGTTTTTAATTTCGAGCAGCCGAGCTACTACAGCAACAGCAACGTAGGTGCGTCGAATATCAAGTTGGTAAAATTGGTGAAATAAGGGGCTGGCATACATAATTAAATAATGTTAAAATTCATTAAATGTATTATCTGCTCAAATATTATTTGGATACTTATTTGTTTTTATTTATATGCCTTTGCTATTATAGGCCTGCCCAAATTTTTTATGACACAATATTTCTCATAAAGCCGTAGAATTCTACTGACATTAATTCAGCTGTGAGAAAATGTTGGTAGTTAAGAGAAAAATATCCAGTTACACTCCAAAATTAGAGAGTCCTGGTAAGAGGAGGGTAATTTTAGGCTCCATTTACCTTATTACATCGCGGCAGGGTAAGGGGCACATACGAAAACCTGCTAGTATGCCCTTTATTTATTACCTATTCTATACTATACGTGATGGACTTGTCTTAATATTATCCAGTGCTTGCCCTTTGACTTATTGAATTGATTTCAGTATTAGGTACCTGCCCTTATTATGCTACTTAAGTTAGCAGCTACACGTAGTTTGTATTGATTTTTAGGGTTCCGTACCAAAAAGGTAAAAAAGGAATGAGAGGGGCCAAAATTTCAAAGCATAGTAATTAGGTCAAGTGGGGTATCAAATGAAAGAACTTTATATAGATGCATATTCTGAAACAGTTTTTATTATTTTTATATTATACATTATTACAGGAAAAATATAACAGTATCTCTACATAGGTTATTTTTCTTAAAATCATCTAAAATAATTTCTGGACTAAGTTTGTAATTTAATCACCTTTATATGTATTTTTTTGTCTTCAAATTCCTATTATATTATTCCGAGAGCACTTTCTTTCAAATTTAATGAAAATATATTGAAATCGGTTCACGTGATCAAAAATATCGCTGAAAAACAAACATAGTTACATATCGGGTTCTTTGTTCGCGCAAGTTAGTAACAAATTGCAGCGTAAATGGCGCTGTACTCATGACGGTCACTTCTGCTATGAGTTGTTAAGATTTTTCCAGAATTAAGGGGCGGGGAAAGACGAGTATGTTGTGTGAAAGTTTGTACGGAACCCTTGGTGCGCGAGTTTGATTCGCACTTGTACGGTTTTTTATTCATATACGGAATGCAATTACAGTAAATTAAACAACAGTTAAATAAATACATAATACAATATTTCTATTGAAATAAAAGTAAGGGCGCAAATCAGTATTTTATGTAAACTTTGTAATCATGTATCCAAGTGTTAATAAAACTAGAAACTTAATTATGTAATTTAAACATTTGGCAGATAGACACTGTATCTCGACATTTAGCGATAGCTTTTGAGAGAAAAGTGTAAGCAGTCCAATATATCAAAGTGTCCCGTGTCTCAGTCTCCACTTACTGTCACGGTGGAAATGAGCTGCGCAGTATTATAAATAGACGAAACGAAAAGGACGCATAAAACTCAGGTTACGCGCTTCGCCTTACGTGAAGAAAAATTTGTCAGAAATGCGATTCCTTGAGTGACAGTACAATAGGTTTAATCTTCGCGTAGAAGAAAATATAACGTTGGAATATGGTAGGCGCGGGTAATAGAAAAAAAGTCAGTTGTTTTTTTACACTCATACAATTTCGCATTATTTTTACGAGACTTGTTACAGTTACTCGTTGAGTATGAAGAGTTTGAATCGACTTTGATGGGCATTTCTGAATAGATATCCATTCACCATTATTATAAGGGTGGATTGCAAAATAATTGTATATAGTTAAGGCCCTTAATCTAATCTATTCTTCAACTTTTTGCCATTGTGTAACGACAGCTACCCATATAAAACGTATGTATTTTCTCTATGATATTGCTAATTGCCGTTACACAATAGAAAAAAGTTAAAGCGTAGATTAGATTAAGGCTCTTAACTACTGTACATTTTTTTTGCAATCCACCCATGAGTTCATTACCTACCTAATTACAATTTATTTGCTTCAACACGTTTTCATTGTTACAAATTTTTAAATAATATATAATACAATAATTTTTGCTATAACTTGTCATAAAAGTATTGATATGATACTGACGTGTATTAAAAGTATAAGTTAATTTCTCGTCTACATTGTTTGTTAATACAACATTTAATAAAATTAGTTAGTTAACTCTAATAACATCGAGTAGATATACAAACAATACAAAGAAATAAAGTTATATAACCTCCAGGTTTTTATACGGTACTGTACAAGGTATACATAATTTACCGAAGCGTAGCTATGAAATAACGTGAACGATAATTTTATTGTTAGTGAGGTGCATAGTTGTTTGAATGGAGCGTTTTGAATTTTTGCTGACAAGGTGCCTTAACCTGTTGGTTCGTCTCTTTCAATCTCAATCGCATTTAAATATGTTTCGGGTGCGTGTTGTCATGTTAGCTGGGCGCGCGGAGTGATAGGATCGGAAGTGATGATCAATATCACTTTGAACGTCAAGGAATATACTAGTATTTCATACTATGGCGTAGGAATTCCAAGGAACGAGCGCTAAGCCAGAATTTTGAACTAAAATTATAAATATAAGTTTCAATTTCCTTTCACTAAGTTTAATTCGGCACGCTCCAAACGTTCGTACGAGCGCCCCTCTCCCCGCATATCCCTCTTAAATACTCCAAATTTTTCCACAAATTCCATAATTTACTTTGAACTCGTATTGAACAACAAAGGTTTAGGTATTCAAAAATACATAAAAAATTGTCAGTTGAATATCAAAGTCATGCTCTTTCTGGCGCTTTAACTTGGCTCGCAGCGAGCCGTCGAAACAAACTCTATGATACATACCTATATCCAAATGTTTAGCAAAAGTCTCTTTGGCTAGCAAATGCAAATTCATTTAGGCATATTTCTGTCTACTTTTAGGCTACCAAGTAGTAGAATAAACTATGCTTCAGCCTTTTATGTTAGTCTCATACTTTGTAAAAAAATCTATGGAGTGTTATATTAGACTAAAATTTAATGAACAACGGAGGTACTCGGGTAGCATTCAACCTGTCCTTACCTTGTTTCACTTTTCCGAACTCTGCCTCTCGCTATAAATTCAAACAAGAACCTAATCAAAAAGTAATACTCCCTCTTTATACCATCACGTAGCTAGCGTAGTTAATGTAGGAAAGTAATTCGAGGTTCTGATTGGCTATCAATCATTTGTTGATGAATCAGGGCCGCGATTTCATAAACGATAATCGTCAGGAGAACATCCTAGAATATCGCTTTTGTATTATGTCTCTGTCATTCTGATTTTAAAAGAGGGAGTCATGACAAGAAGGTTGGAATATTCTTGTGATACATCGGTGTCATGTTCACTTTAGTTCCCGGTTTAGGCCCCAGCACTCAAATTATTTTTCATCACACTTGAGGGCTTCATAACGCGCAGGCATACAAAGCTACAATAGCCTTTATTACGCCCATGGGCGTAGTGGTTTTTTTCTTAAATGTATCTGTCACTCTTAAGTCAGTTATAAAGCAAGGAGGTTTTAACTGAAACACGATGTTTGAAAACGTATTTACAAATAAATTTAAACGTAAAAATACGAATAATAGTACATTGTGTTAAAAGTACGGTAAGATACAAATTACGAACGTCTATTTGAAGCCCGACGCCGAAGGCGATTATGATTAACAGAATGATTTAAAGATTTAAAAACTTAAATGTAGCAATTTATTGTCCGTGTAAAATATTTTTAACTGTGATTTTAAATCGTGGTTGTATGCCGAAGGGTCTTTGCTCTAAGCGCCTCACGTCAAATTCAACAAAATGGACGACTGACTTTTTGTAGAACTACAAAATGTCAGTCGTCCATTTATTGTTACGATTATGTATTGGTTTCCTTGCAAATGTGATGAAAAAAATTGTATGCGACACGTACGGTAAGATTGTTACAAACTCGAGTCATCAAAGCCCTCCGCCTTCGGCGTCGGGTTTCTAATAGACTCTCGTTTGTAATTCATATCTTACCGTACTTGTAACACAATGTACTAAAATGTTAGAAAAGTTGTCAGTTGTAAAAGTCTCAATATCTCCATTGCCTGCATCGTCAACTTAAGACGTGTAAAGTAAGCGTACACTGTGTACACACTAACACGCTAACACGTTTAAATAGAATATAATATGTAGGTTTGAGTTACCACAATCCGACTACTTATTTGTACCAGTGTTTGTTAAGAATTATATGTAGGTATATTTGTATGTATACTATTTACCGATGAGTCACTGGGTGTTATAGGTATCTGCCTTGTTATGTAAATAGGTTATTACATACGTGTCTTTGCTGATGTTTTATTGTTCTCAAATGTCGTAATCAATGAAAATTGGGATTATAGAGTATATTAGACGATTCGGCACAACTGCGGTGTTACAGAAGGTGTTTTAATGGTAGGTTTAGATTGGGACGTCAAACGTTTTAATAAAAAGCTGGACAGCATTATGTTTCCCACCTCACGACCCATAGTAACCCAACTAGCACACTAGCGTTAATATAACCCTTATATCATTCTTATATCGGTTCCAACCAAGTGTTAAGGTGTTAAGAATGCCTGTAAAAACGTGTTATAGCGTGCTCTAACACCCTTATAACCACGAAAGAGACCCACATATTACAGGCAAAGGTGTTAGAAAGCTGTAGAGCAGTGTTATCTGACACCCGTAGTGTTGACCAACGCTCTACAAACACAGTAGTAACGGTTAAGGTGTTAGCTGAGAGTGTTTTAACACTGCTGTAAATGTGTACCATGTTTCCCATCTCAATTTTAACGCGCCCAGGATTTATGAAAGATTTCCAATAAAACTTATGAAGAATAAAATAGACATCTAAAGTCTTTATCATTTTCTATCCTTGTTTCTTAACCAGTGGCATGTTAAATTAAATTACATCCATAGGATGGTAACATAAATAATGAATTATTTTGATGTCAAATATTGAATAGGTAACCTAATCAATTTGTAGGTTAGAGTTCACCAAAACAATGGCAAATTTACATTAAAGCTTTAGGCGTCAGTTAAGGCAACTATAACGCTTATTAGTTACAACACCTTTGGTCAAGAATATTGTGCAGGCTTTGCCTTCATAACGGTGTTATAATACACTCAAATAACACCATAAGCGTTAGAAAAAGTTTCAATACTTACAAATAAGTTGTTCAACACTTCTAGTATCTGGTGTTACAACACTCTTGACCAACTCTGTTATAAAGTCTCTGCCTGCACCTTTTAGTAGATATAACAACTTAAGCTTTACAATACACTCCACGTCAACAACTAAACAGCAATAATAATTAACGAGCGTCAGCGAGCACTCTTGTAAAGGTTTAAGTGTTACAAACAAGTTAAAGCTTTAACATTTATACTTGCTTTGAATAATACTCGTATAACTCTAATACCTGTTTAACAGCGTTCAATAAAGTTCTGGTAACACTTTTGGAGTAAATTTTTTTTTCTTAACTCCTTTATAACACTATTAGTTCCACCTGAGATAATTGTAACTCACTGATAAAGGTTAAGGTTACAATAAAACCCTTTGCTGACACCAACATGTTAGTTGGGAACCTCTTGGCTCTAGTTTGTGACTATTAAAACGGCCAGATTGCGTGCTTATTTAATTGGCATATACATACGAACTTCTTATTTTAGTATATCTTGTACACATACGCGCTGGGATTGTAAGCGAGAAGATAGATATGTCGGTTCTTTTATTTCATTACAATAGGTGTAGGTAAATTAAGTAAGGATAACACAAAGTAGTGCGTTGATAACGGCAGCCGACCGTGGAACACAAACACGGCGAGGCGCTTGACGGAACAATTTGTTAGGACTGTTCTTTGTAAACGTCTCGCTTCGTGATTCCCGTGAATATAGCGTGAACATTTTGACAAGTGAAATTTGTTTTGTCAGGGAGGCAGAAATATACATCCTGACATTGATAAGTTTGCGGTCGCGCGAATAAGCTACCGTTCAAGTTTGTTTACTACCCATTTGTAATACGGCTCAATGTTACAACTTCAGAGCCTTGAACCCGCGACCCCAACTTGACAATTCACTTCGGTGAGCAATAAAGTTGAATATGTGGATGGGAAACCACATTTGGGGCGAATTATTTTTAATGTGCCTCCGTTGTGAAGTTGAAAAGTGCGTATTATTCTTTTCCCGGGTTTTGGATATGTTTTCTAATCAAATCAAGTGCTTGAAGGCTTGTGTGGTAAGCCAATAAGCCGTATAAAAGGTTTCACGTACTGAACACGGGTTTCATGCGTTATTGCTCCTTACTTTTACCTTTAAAATGACGCCAATAGCCCATACCCTCATATTTTTCTTTATTATTAAGTTTCTTTGTCGACTGATTTTTATGTGTTTTAACTTCGTAAAAATAAGCTTTTGTAACGTGACGTAGTTTATTTCTTTAAAGCATGAATGTATATTTAAGGATTGGTATTCTATCATTTGACGTAAAACGTTCGACAAAATGATCATTTGAAAAACAACATTTGAAAAAATAACGTTTCAGTCATTTCATAAAACATTCATTCGACACATTGGTCATTTGACAAACTTTTATTCGATACATTTTCATATGATTAAACCTTTTCTTGAAAAACTCTTAATTTACTTAAAACATTATTTGACAAGAGATGATAATCAAAAAATTGATAAAATGCATTCACTTGTGAACAAGATGGTAAAATCATTATAATAACTTACCGGTTTTTTTAGGTTTTCATAAAGAGGTAGGTAACGAAATATTTTAGGTAGATATTTTAATAGGCATCCCTTTACAAAAAAGAGATTTAATTCAGTTCAATTCAATTTCTTTATTTCGGACATATAAAGTATCCATAGAGTTTTAGTAAAACATAACAACTTAAACTAGTGTTAGTTGGAATAGGTACACAATTCACAATACACATAGGCAACTATATAAAAAATTACTAAAAATATCCAAACAAACCAAATAATAACTAATTTAAAAAAAGGTTAGGTTAGGTTAGTATCCCCCGGGGTGCGTGGACTGGTAGACCTCCCCGTGGTGCACCCTGGGAGGGGGGAGATAGCCGCTCAGTTGCGCGTTCTGCTGTCTTCCCTCTGCTAACTACTAGTCACAGTCGTGGCAATGCAGTCGAAGTAATTCCTGCGTGGGCTTTAGTGCCGTGTTCTGTGGTTGGCCGCTCCCAGCATGCCTCAGCTCATCTGAGGTGGCAAGGGATGCGGCCGTCTTAGCCCGGTAGCCTGCCTGGCAGCCACTGGGCGTGGCGGCGGTGCAGTCGCACCATTATGATATTGGGGCTCCTCGTTGTAGTCAATAGCCGTCCTCGGGCGGCGTGGGATGGCGGGCCTTCAAGGCTTACGGCGCGGCGGGTCCGGCGGTCGCCTTCGTGTGGCTGCTGGTTGAGTTTCGGCTCCCCGTCGGGCAACCCGTAATCCGCATTGAGCAGAACGGGGGCGCTGCTCATTGAGAGTAGCGCCGCGTGGAAGAAAACCACTATAATAAATTACCCCAATCCCAAGGTGAGCGGATCGTGCCGATGGGATGCATGGCTGGTGGGAGTCCAGTCCCTAGCGTGCAGGGGAGCTCACCCCTGAAAAAAGAGACGACGATGTGGAGTCATCGAGGCTTAGAATGAGTAATAGCAGTTTCAATTCTCTCCGGGCGGGTAACCTATCCCGTCCATCCGCTTCGGCGGGTGGCTGCCCCACCGTATACGGAGGGGGCAAAAACTGCTCCGTAGGCCGGCCAGATGCCGGCTTTCGTGAACACGACCTTAGCTTTTGCATACCGGACTATGATGAAAGAGGAACGTTGAGGCTGAGGGGCGGCGGTGGGGCTGATGGAGGCAGTCCCAACCCAGCCAAAACAAATACAACAAAGGACGGAGATGGGTGCCCCTACGGAAAAGAGGCTTTCCACCCCCGCCTCACCCTTCCACGTTCGCCAGTACAGGGGGAGGGCGGTAGCCCACGCATCGACGTGAATGCGGCCGCCATACAGATCGTGCCGAAAACGGACGGCCCAGCGCGCGACAGCCCTGGCCGCTTCCTACCGCGGGAGCGGGGCAAGGAGCGCTCTGCGGAGGAGGGTTTTAGTCGGTAGTCCGGGCGGTTCCCGGGAGTCCGACATACCCGCCCTGTCTTCCCCGGCCGGGCGAGATGCGCAAAAGCATTTCCCCACGTAAAAAAAAAAAAAAAAAAACCCACCCACGGCGAAGCTAAGAGGCACCCAGGGGAGGGACCGCAGAAGAACAGGAGTGCCTCCTTATCTTCTGCGGCCGAGGCGGGATCGCAGGGGAAGAGGCGTGTTGGTATAACGGTGCGCCACTCTCCCTACCCCCTGTGAACTTGGCGGGGCCGTTCCGCGGAAGCGGCATTGGTGGGGCCGCAGAGGAAGAGGAATGCCGGTATCACGGTGCGCCGCTTTCCCTATCCTCTGCGGCCGAGGCGTGGTCGGTGGCGGAACCACAGACCTGATCCGCCACCGGGATTTTCGCACCCATGATCTCCTCGTAGCGGACTCAGGGGGGTCCGCTACTGAACGGGTAGAGATCGAGGAGGCAGGCGCGCCAAAACATCTGGCGTGCCTCTCGTGGAGGGCCCTCGGGCATCCGCGAGGGAGCCGCTTGTGGGCGGCTGCCGCCGGCGGGGTCGCGGATGTGTGCGCAAGCGTTCCCGTGACTTCGCCACATGGCGGCGAGGCGGCAAGTGGGGGGGTTTTTAGTGGGTATACCGTGAGTCTCATCAGCTTATACGGGAGTCCCACATAACCACTCGGGTCACCCCCTGCGCCCGGGTGGTATGCGTAACGCATTCCCCCCCCCCCCCTAAATAAAAAAAAAGGTTAGGTTAGTATGATGCCAAATAAGTTCCGACCAAGACTGCTTTTTCAGAATGGTATTTATTCTCGTCCAAGACCGAGACCGAGATTTGATTAAAACCGGCCAAGTGTGTGTCAAACCATCGTTAGTGTTAGTTACCGGCCACAGAGTGCTAGAGACGTTTTACCCATGAATGAAAATATTCGATGAAATGTCTGTCGGCAAGACAGACATTTCATCGAATATTATTTCATCGACAACGTTTCAAGTATTTTAAGAAATGTCTGTCGGCAATTCAAGGGTACACTTTATCAATTGATCATTTTATCTACAGACGCGACGTTTTGTCAAATTTATCAAATACTTAATCCGTTTGTGAAATACATATTTTTTCTACTGATAATAATTTGTCATTTTACGCATTTGCAAAGTAACACATTTACGAAACGTGCATTAAATTTTCTCTAATGATCATATAATCATTTGAAAAATATTTAATTTGATAAACATATCATTTTAGTTATACCTATACTAGCGGACCCGGCAGACGTCGTCCTGCCCGGAAAAGCAGCGCCACATTATACTCGTAACAATAATTTCGTCATAAACGGTCCGTCAAAAAAAAAATGTTTTGTTTGTATCAAAAAAACGTTATAATGTTGAGACATCAGAACGTCTGGTGGGTTCTGGAAACCGACTGCTGCGCCACCGGTGTTGTTGTTCTTACTAGCGGACCCAACAGACGTTGTACTGTACTGTCCAAGACTGCAATAATAAATTTGTATATAAGACGACGAGGTATTTGACGACTGGTCTAGTGGGTAGTAATGCTGCCTACGAACCTGAAGGTCTTGGGTTCGAATCCAGGTAAGGACAAATATTTGTGTGGTGAACATGAATATTTACTCCTGAGTATTGGATGGGTACTAGACGACGATATATTTATTAGATATAATAAATATATCGTCGTCTAGTAGCCATAACACAAGCCTTATTGAGCTTACTATGGGACTAGTTCAATTTGTGTAAGAGTGTCCCCTAATATATATATATATATATATATATATTAAGTATAGCAAGCTAAGGTGTCATTAGGATGTGGCGTTTTTTTTTTTAATTTTGCGTTTTTTTTATAACTTCTGACAAATCTACGGTTGAATCATCATTTTTGGATATCTCAATATATCTATTATTAGTATTATACTTAACTTGTTAAATTTGAAGATTTTGAAGTTTATGTATGTTTTAAGTTTATGTTGTTAAATAATGCCTAAAACCAATGCATTTATCATTGTAAAATAATAGAATAAATATATTAACTCAATTTACTCTAAAAATGTCAACGGGCCAAGCTACTTGCATGTATTGCATACCGTACGGAAATTGAAGGCATCCATGATAATCAAAATAATGGCTAATTTATAATTTTCTATTCTAAAAAGAATAAAAAGTACCGCTCAAAATTATGAAATGTTGTCAACTATTCAGCAAATCAAATTAAGCGACACACCGACTGCAGCGCCACCTACCCGGTCCATTTGTGAATTTAAACATACTCTGCTCCTGCACTTATGCACAAAAGAAGTACCTACCTAGGGCGGCACATCGTGCACCCAGAAGAGGTAGGTACAACATATCACCGCCCAAAGAATCTGGAATTTCTTGGAGGCAACGGGCCTTAACGGTGAACTAAATAAAGAGCTGTCACAATAGATCACTTGCTGGTCAGCGGCATACTAAGGCCCACAATCAACAATAATAATAAATATACCCACTGTAGGACCCACTCGAACGTAGCCAAAAATATTCAAATCGTCCCTTTTTTGTCAAATGATCATTTGTGAAATGTATTTTGGCATACGATTGAGAACCTTAAGGGGGTGAATTGGAAATTTTCGCGTTCTTCGAAACACCGTTCTGACTAGATAAGAAAACAATATTTTTATTGACTAAATGATTGTTTATCTGGTTTAATCGATACATGGTTGCCTAAAATTTCCTCGATAGACAAAAATTCCAAAGTTGGGTCTTTAGTTCCTTTTTTTACTCAGTCTACTCAATCAATACATTATTTTACGACACAATCAAATTTATACTATAGTATTTTATCTCATCTAAAATCTCACTTAATGAAAATAAAACTTGACCAAGTTAGGTATTTATCGAGAGTTGTCCAAAAAAGCCATTCCCAAAGAGTTTTGCATCTCTTTTTCTCGTGCACGGAAGGCATAAGCGTGTCTCTGTCAAGGAAGCGTGGTTTTCATGAATTGACTCGAATCAAGGCATCGCCTTAAGGACTACCTATAGTAGGCATGAAATCGTCGCAGAGATCTTCTCGTTTTACGTAAGGCATGCATAAAACAGATCCGATAGTTAAATTCTCATTCTTAAGATTTACTATAGGTAGGTACCTAAATACATAAAAGAAGCGAACATCATCGCAAAACAACTACGACGTATGTTGCGTGTGTTTTTTGCATCGGTTAATTTCCTTCTGTAAAGTTTTAATTCCAGACGTAAAGCGAGCTTAAAAGCGGTGTCTGGCAAGTTTCATCATCGCACAGATGCGTCGGTAGGAAGCTTACTTTGCACACAAAGCCTACAAGTACAAAAGGCTCTGCCTTCGCTCCATTTTGTGTCTGACAAGCCGGGAAGTCGCGGAATGAGGCGCGTCAACTCTGGCTTGACGTCAACAGTTAAAATGTTCTAAGTTACCATGTGTTACACAGGTTACACTACTTACACTCGAAGCATGGCTAGGAAAATGTTAGTAAATAGCTTAAGTTTTATGGTTAACTTGCCGTCTTATAAACTTTATAAACTTACATACATACATACATACGCTAATGCCGGTTTTCACAAAAAAGGGTAGGCGGAGCACATAAACAGACATATTATTTTTGTGCAACTTATAGCGATTGTAGGGTTAAATTTTTAGATCATACTTGATATTGCAGTGGTAAGTTGCTAGCTCGTCGCCTATAACATACTTAAACCCTATTCCTTTGGGATCTTTGAAGGCTTACTTATCACAACCTCGAAACATGTAGGTAGGGCCAAATATCAAAATTCCCATTTTTGTTTGTCCGAAACATCGTTTTATATATTTTCTGTGGTCCGATTTTTTAACCATTGCTATTTTATTTCCCGGTTGATTTCAAATCCCAATGATTATAATTCCATATTGGCATTATAATGGCATTCAATATCCAAATATTTGTAAAGACAATGTTTGTTTAATTAATCAATTATGCCCCGCCAGCGAGTCAATGGAGCAACTTTCTGCTCTGAGGCACACAACACAAGGTAACGAACGAACCTACCTGGGAGAAATACGAGACTTAATTAGACTCCAGTATATTTAGCGGTATAATAAAATTACGGAAAACGTTACTTCGACTTTTCGTAACATCGACATTATGAAAATGTGGTTCACGAACGGGTTGTCAAATGAGAAAATTGGGAAGTGTAAGAAAGACTATTTATATTATACGATATAAGACTATAGAATTTCTGGCAAATGAAATTATGGTAATATCAGTGGTACAAACGTATGCAAAACAAAATAAGTGGATTGGAAAAATTCGGTGAACCGATTTCGGAGAAAGTATAGTCACGATTTTTTTTTTGAAAAATCGCTATTAGGTTAGGTACCGCTCTTAGGACGTTCACGGGAAGAAAGGGGCTGGTGTAATTCTAATCAGACACCACCACACACACAGTGATTGATAACTTTGATGTTTTAAAAGGTAACAATGTTTCGAAATATTTTCTCTCCAATAACGGTTCACCGATTATTAAACTCCCAAAATTTTGTTCCTAAAAGTTTTGTATGGAAAGCGACACGAAATGTCTCCCATTAAAACTGTTTTTTTTTCAATTTAGTGCGCTGAGAGGATGTGAACCCATTCCCGGCCCGTGACGACACTATGCGTCCCTACGCCGTAGTCGCTTTCCGGTACATACGAGGACAACCAGAGGATCGGCTACGAGCGTAATAGCGCGTAGTGATTCTGGGCATTGAATGTGTTAAGTACTTTTTTTTTATTTGTTCATTTTCAATTTATATGGTTGAATGCCGAATATAATGTAGATAATTTGAACCTGAAGGCAATTTATATGTCAACAAAATTATACACTATAATCATTAATTATCGAAATAAAATTATTAAAGATATGTATTAAGATAAGATTGTTAAAATAAAAAAAATCTCATATAAGTCATAACCAAATTAATCAATGTCAATACTTTCTAGATTCACTATATAAAGTACCTCACTAATCAAAGATGTTCAGAATGAAATCTCTACGTTGCAGAAAACCCGTGAATAAGAAACATATCGATATGTAGCTGGTTAGTAGTTACTTTACCAACGCACCATCTCCTTATAAATTTCACTACACACTCTCGTCTAATATCAGCAATCTTTTATGATAATTCAAGAATATTTAATTTTTCTCATTACCAAATACCTACTCTTTAATTATGTGTATAGTAATATGGACCATGGATTCCTACAAGGTCATCAGGATGTAAGCAGTAAGTCAGATAACGTTAAAATGAGGAGGCGCGTCGCGTCCTCTTTGTAGCTGACACTCATATATTAGATCATAATAAAAATTTGCACTGTCTCGCGCGAGCGTAGTTTATTTAATACTTAACGGTTTTGATGCAGCTCAACGTAAGTTCCTTCTACGTCAAACATATATGTCACTGCGTAAACGCGGCGTCAGCGTATTTCATCCGTTCAGGGGCACACACGTCTATAGAAGTCTTAACTGACAAACTCACCTCACATTAATTTGTTAGACAACGGTGTTGTCGATCCTAAAATTGATATTTTTAGTTATTGTACAATTTATCGGTGGTTGTAAAGGCAGCGCGACATGTAACCGCTAAGGTAAGCACAATAAATAGAATGCGATCCGAGGGACGCGGCGTACGTCACCCGCACCTGTCCAGCGATTAAACTTTGGACGAACGCAGCGTTTAATTTGGATGCCGATCGCCAGGGCTGCCTCTCAACCTTTATGGCATATCGTTTCGTTGGGAATAATTTCGCTCCGATCAAACACTTGAGGTGAAGTTATTACGGCCGGTCTTTGAATTTGATCTCCGAAATTAATTATGGATGTGTAATAACCAAACTGAATAGATTATTGATTCTACGCTAAAGGTAGGTATGATGGATGGAAAACGGTATGGCATCGTACAAAACGTAACATTAATAAAATTGTTAGTAAGTCTAAATCGAACATTACACATTTGTCTGAATCTAACCGTATACGAACGAATACCTACTTAAAATAAACTTAGATCTGAATCATCTTCGACCTTAGATAGGTACAGTGACTGAATGATAGTTTATTTGATCAATGTCGTTGTCATAGTTGCACAAACCGAAAATTTCGTAGTAAGTGGGAAGTCGGTGGATAATTTTCGGCTGTAACATCCCGTATAAAACAGGAACCCTAACCGGGTAAGACAGCGTTGTCTACTCAACGTTATTATTTTGGCAATAATATCATACGCTCTGAGACGCCACGCTGGCACAAGCGAGTTACCGAAATAGTAGTAGAAATTCGTAGTCTATTATTGAGCGTGTACTTTCGTATTTAGGACGTCGAGCGTTTGTTTGGAAGTGTTGCGGTTTACCCGCGATTATGGGATGACACTTTTTCGTGTTATTGGCTCTGTGCCAAACCGTGTTCGTTTTGGTGCTTTTTAACACTTGTACTTTTATGAAATCTATCACTGGATTTGCTTATATATGCTAACATAATTGAAACAAAAAAGACATTGAGTTTGTTTTACCATCATACCAAATTAAAATAACATCACAGAAAACAAACCTCAATAACATTTTGATTCAGCTACGCAGCAAATCTTCTAGTAAAGTTAGCGAGAAACTTAACATATTTAAGTGTATAATATAAATTCCATCGACGCATACAAGTTGTTTATGACAGATAAGAGAAGAGCGAGACTCACTTATGTTGAACAATACGCTTCCGCCTATGGCGCCGGCGTCGGTCGTTGCCTCCACAGCCTCTCCTGATGCAGTAATACCGCATCCAAACTACGCTATGTTGTTTGTTTTCAATGATCATCATGTAAAAAAAACTACTGAATTGACACGGTGGTGATAGAGTGACAGGGTTTAGAACGGGTAAGGAATACGATGAGACGCAATGTCATATTTCACTATTTACTGTCCTGAACGTAATAAAAAAAATTGCAACTATGTATCCTACCACTTAAACTAAAAAATATATTAATGCACACATTTATCAGTTAGAAAGTACGTTTTTTTAGACTTATTGTTTTTTTGTGTGAATGTCATTCTCTTTAAATTCCAATAATTAAAGTTTGTCTTCACCAAAAACTGTAACTTTGAATTTGCCAAGTTTTGTTTTAGTTACCGTCAAAATAGGATGTTTTAATCAAAACATCCGTTGCTTTGGGTTAAGAAAATGGTTCGTTACCAAATCTGTCCAACATCAAGAGATAATCGATTATACGTCAAAAACACCGTTAAAGGAGTTATCTTAAAAGACTTACACGAATCACTGAGCCAGCTCTTTACAGAATCGATTTAAAGTATTTGTGATGACTCAGCCATGCGTTATACGTTTATACTTATTGTTAGTTAAATATTTTGCATGTTTACGTACCTTATAAATAATATGAACTGTGTTTTCGGCTAAGTATGATTCCTTGTTATGACAAAACCAAGTAGATACATCTTTCTGAAAGCGAGCACTCGAGAGTTGACGGGCACAGTAACTCTTTTTTGAACGGTTCTGACGGTAATATCCGTTTGTTTGAAAATGCTTTAGGCTTTGAAAGGGGCCTGTCATTTCAGTAAGCCGAGCGGAGATAACTCGATGACAGAAATTACTTGCTTCACAAAATTTGAAAAGTTTGTAGCTTTTAAACGCTTCACCCTATTAAAATATACGCTGTGATTTTGTCAAGTCATTTTTGTTGCAGTATCAACGTAGGTTGTGACTTCATTGATTTTTAATAAAAAACCTATTGTTTCAATTCAGTTTTTTAATTGTGGTCACAATTCACATACAACTTTTTAATCAAATAATTGTGATGTTGATGTAATCTTTAACTTTTCTACTACTCATAACCTTAACCATTTTACTACCTACCCTAGTGTATACCCAGTAGACCTTTAGTTCAGTGACCAACTTTATGCAACGGTTCTGTTTATAATCTGTTTTTAGAGCGACATTCTTTAATATTTATGAAATTGCGTAAATGCAACATTCGGTGACAATGCTACAAGTATTGTCAAAATGTTTCCTTAGAATAATGCGTAACCTACAGGGGTCGATGTCAACTTTTGACGCGGTGTCAAGTGCTGCTATGAATGTAGGTGAAAGGCTAAGAGGGTTCTGTACAAATCTTCAGAGTCGTCGCTCCGGGCGCACTCCGCGAAACTTTCTTTCTGTTGGACGAACCAACATAAATATAATTGACGTGTGACAGTTTTCGTCGTGCAAAGAAACAAAAATATTTAAGCATATTGGGGAAATATGATTCAGAATGGCTGAGAGGAAAAAAACTTTTAGTACCTATTTTAAAATAGTTATTTTTTTCTATGAAATGATTTATAGCTACAGACATAAAAGCAGGCTTGTATTTGTTTATTTTTATCAAAGCCGTAACTCTACTGTCACGTATGTATCTATCATTCAAAATCATGAAACTAAATATATTCATGTTCCATTTGCTAATTATCACGGATGGAATTGCAAGTGAGTTAATTATTAGCACCGTGTCACAACTTTATCATATTCGCCGCGAAATAATTTTATTCAGTTATAACTTCTTATACCTGGTTATTTAAGTATTCAGCAGTCATTTATTAATGGAAATATACATACTCGCAGCGTGAACTCCAAGTATTCACGTCGGAACGGAAAGTAAAATTCCTTCATTTCTGTGAACTCGCGTCACTCCAGCAATGCACTCGTGTAACAACGTCGTTTGAAAAACATATCATACCGGAGCGTACGACTATGAAAACTTTCTGTTTGCCGGTGAATTTTATTTGAAGGCAAATATTTTACATACCGGAAAGCGCTTTCTTTCCTCGTCGTTATAACATAATTTTCATTGTTTATTTATGTGGTTCAATATCGTAGTCGCATTTCCTAATGTAGTTATCAGCGTAGCGTATTCCAATTATTAACGGTTGAACGGATTTCTTATTCTTTTGTTACGTTGCCTATGAATAACCCTTCGTCGTCATACACAAACTTTCAAATTTCTAAGTCTTTAAATGAACTTCTTCTCGGTACAACTCCTATTTCACCCAAAGGGGTATATATTTTTAAACTTGCCCCTTAAAGAAGGGGCAAGTTTAAAAATATATATTTCTGGATAGATCTACATATTATAAAAGAAACCTGCTGTCCTTTCATGTTAATAGCCACAGTTTATCATTAAAAACCACACATTACTTATGTGAACTTTCAACACCCCACCTTAGCTCCTTCAAGGGATGAATTAGAAAAAGTGCCCTAATCAATGTTTTGAAGTGAAAACGGTCTGTAGGCTAAATTACTAATTTGCAGGGTGTATCAAACTGTTTGTGAACCAGTGAGAAAATATTTAAATTAGTGAGGATAATGAGAAGTTTATAGATATAATTATTTAATATTATTTCTGTTCAGGTCCTGTATGTATTTAGTTATACATTTCCCAAAAAAACATGCTATCTAGGAAGATGTATTGTCTTTCACAGTAACGTCGCTTGAAGGCAATATTTTCCGCGAATACCTACCGTCAGATTTTAAGCACTTTAGTAATAGCATTATCGTAAAGTACTACGGGATGTTAAGGGGTACTCGCATAGTGCATCGATTTTTAATGTGCTCCATTAAAGTGAGAGAGAGGCTTGATTGCTCTATCAGGCCGCTTAATGCGTCTGTCAGCTTCGCCGTTAGGAGTTGCGGCTCATTCCTGAAAGCAATTCGACCTGAAATGTTATACAGAATACTCTAAGCATCAAAGAAATTAATTCGAGATGACAAATAATATAGTATTAACAATATTCTAAAGTGTCGGAAAGGTATAATATGATATTCAATTTGAAAAGGGGTCCACCAATCGGCTCCAAAAAATAAAAAAATCAATCACGGGTAATTGTGTAAGGTTTTATAACAAACTTCCAGGAAACTTAACTGAGTTCTCTATTAATAAATTCAAGAACTATGTGAAGCGTAAACTTATCTCGGAAGCTTATTATAGCACACAAGATTACATGAATGATAAAACTCCATGGAACTAATTTTGACTGAAATTTTAATCTATTATTTTCGTAATATTTTGTTTTTTGGCATTAGATTGTTTTTCTAGAAATATTCTACTAGTATTTTTTATACAATTTTTATATCATATATATTTTATTCTTTATGTTTAAAAATTACTCTAAAAAAATTACTGACGATTTGAAAGTGCTTGTTACTAGGCCTACTTGAATAAAGATCATTTTGAGTTTGAGTTTGAGTTTGGGTTATCCAATATTCAGCAAATAGACGATAATATAACCAATGAGCAATTTTAGAAAATTTTGTTGAAGCAAATATACTTTTTTGTATGCTTCATATTGTCAACGGATATTAGAGGTAATATAAAACTAACAAATATTAGAGGTAATATAAAATTAACAAATATTAGACGTAATATAAAATTAACAAATATTAGAAATAATATATAATTAACAAATATTAGGGGTACTGCAATGATTTATGTAAGCATAAATCATTGCAGTAACACAATAAGCCCATTATTTATTTCAATTATTAATGTACTAAATAACTAGACTATTAAAATGTTACAGAAACGAATAGCATTCTTAACGTACCTTTGCGCAATTAATATTTTACGTTCAGATATAGCATATTGTTGAAGTAATCTGGCATATCCTAATCTTAACTCCTAAAACAGTATTAATTGTTAATGTAACATTTTTTTTTTTTTATTTGCTTAGATTTTTTGAGATATTAATATGTATGCATAAAGAATCTTTGCACTATCATATTAAAGCACCCGCCGCCTGTTAAACACGAAACAAGGAAGAAACTCCACACTTCTTGAAGTATGCGCAAAATAGTTTCCCGATTACCATATTTGCTGTTACTCTACACGAAGGCAATGAGAACTTTCCAGACTTACGTGGCACGTAAGATGGATAAATAATTTAAAACGAATTGTATAATCATATTGTAACAAGATATAGCTGTAAACTTTAAATCACTTTACCGCGCGGTGATTAAGCCTTTTCGCTTCAACTCAAAATGTTCAGTTTGCTAACAACTTTGAGTTTTACTTTTAATAAAACATTTCTACATGGGCAGATGTTTTACCCGGATAAAATGGATTTCACGAAAAGCGGAATTGCTTTATCAGAATACGTGTTTGTTAAGATTATCATGGATCTTATACAAAACGAGCTTCATACGCTTTATTGCCATTTATTCACATTATTACGATCTGACTACTAGTTTATTACTTTGGACACCGGTAAATATAACTGTAGTCGCCAACTCGTCTGCCAAAATAATTATGTCCAATGCATAAAATTATACTAATGCTAACATTGTCAGCGGTCTAACTGACACTAATAAACCACAAAATAAATATTTATTTCAAAACAGACTATTCGTATACCAAAATAAGAATGTCAAACCTGGTTTAAGCTTTGCGGTTTCGAGTAGAAAAAAATCTCATTACACATATCTTTCATTCTTTTCGAATAACAAGTTTTGCCTGATTTGCTTTGTATCTGGTGCTTTATAATTGAAACTCGCAAAATATTAACTGCAGTTACGTGAATAAGTATTAAATATTTAATAAAATGGCTGTTTTACAGCTTTGCAATGAAATTGATAAAGCTTTCGAGTTATTAAATTTGGAACTTAATTTTCTTGAGAAACTTGTTGGTTTAATTTACTCTTTTGTAAAGTTTTTAATTAAACTAAACCTTTTATTACGCGTCGAAAACGAAGGTAACTAAAGACCGCAAAATTATTGAAAAATTGTGAATGACACACGGCCTTAGTTTCATTCTTCACATTTTGAGTTTTTTTTTACCATACCTACTAACGCATTTAGTTCAATTACAAATTTTAAGACAGATTCCTACAATAAATTTTCCGGTACCTCCGAACTTCAGATGCCTACGTAAATATATGACAAAATGTAAACTCTCTGCGTAGGTATAACAGTACACGAAAAGCAATTTTCAATTATCTTGCATTTGTTTTATTAAGGTTAGGAATCAAATCGAATATAAGAACGTCGCCAAAACGCTATTACAGCGCTGCTGTGCTCAGCGGAATGTCCAGTGTTAGTAGGTCCATAAATATTTCATAAAAAGCACTCGTCATCAAGCGGCGACCACTCGAGCGGCGGGTGGGGAAGGTCAACCATCGCCGGTGAGGGCGTATACGTGCAAATGTTTCAAAGAGACTCCTCTAAAGCGATCTTTTGATCTTTCCCTCCTTGTGCTTCACAGGATAACGACGAGTGATAATTTATTTTTTCTCATTCTGTTTGTGTAAATTTATGTTTACGTTCAATTCATAGCTTAATTACTTCAGCCCGGCCCGGGGTTGTGGTCTTGCAAAACACGAGGATGATACATCATACACGGGATTTTAAGTATTCTGACTCGGGATTTGAAGTTTACTCTGTCCATGACTTTGGTTGCAGTGTACTGAATAGGTTTACTTATGTAGTCCTTATTGATGGTGTATTCTAGAAAAACAAACCAAAGGATTAATCAAAAACATTTTCTTCAGAGTACAATTGTAAAAAAAAAAATAACTATGCTGTCCCGAAATTCGGTTTTATTGAATATGCAATATTATGGCTCTTGTTTAATTTTTAATGTCTGCCCTTGAATTGAACAACATTATACTAATCTATATATAAAACTCTTGGACGTTTACTAAGAAAAGATTTTTCAAAATTCAACCTCTAAGGGGGTGAAATGGGGTTCAAAGTTTGTATGGGAAACAAGAATAGTTAGACTATTTCATTTGAAACTTCACAGCAGGATTCCTAACGATAAATGAGTAAACACGTGTTTTAGGTTTTTTGAGAATTCAACCCCTAAAAGGCAGGTATGTGGTGACAAAGTCTGAAAATCAACATGGGTATCGTTTCTATGGTTTATTTTTCTAATCCAACGTGGCGGACGTGAAATACCATCTCCCCTGTTGGGGTGCGATGGGGTTGAAAAGTCTAAATATCAATACGGGTGTCGTTTTTATGGTTTTTTGGGACGTTATTACGAAAATGGCATCGATTTTGAAATTTAATGTTGTTGAATTATATCTAAATATGTAGTCGAGATATAGAGTCGATATGTAGAGTCGACATGTAGTGTCGATATGTAGAGTCGATATGTAGAGTCGATATGTGGAGTCGATATGTAGTCGATATGTAGAGTCAATATGTAGTAGATACGTAGAGTCGATATGTCGAGTCGATATGTAGAGTCGATATGTAGAGTCGATATGTAGAGTCGACATGTATATCGATAAGTAGAGTCGATATGTAGAGTCGAAATTTTGTGGTTTTACACATGTCAGTTTCACATATCCGGCCGACATCGGCTTAGAAATATTATTGAATTTAAGTAGATCATAAACATTAAAATTATCAAGACGTAACAATTAATTATATATAACATACAATACGAGAAACTAATGAGAAAAGTAATAAGATAACGGACAATTAATAACCTAAGAATTCGTTTATAGAATAGAAACAAATGTCAAGCAGCCAATTAAATAATTTCCTGTCAAATTGAATATTTGGTAAACATTTCATGTCATTTGGAACATTATTGTACACTTTTATTGCCATAATATAAGCATTCTTACTAAACATTTTAAGTTTCTGTCTAGGGTCATAAAGCTTGTGCGGATATCTACCATTGGTTTTTTTTAGTACAACGTCATGAAGAGGAAACATGTGTGGATGTTTGGGTTAGCCTGCTGTCTTTGCATTAGGTACTCGGGCGAACCCACGCGAGCAGTTGGTATTTGTATGAAGTTCTACAAGTAGATAGATAATAAAGCACATTTTTATACATATCATTTTATTACAAATATTCTATTCTTACTTACAGCATCCTAGTTTTAATTTATTTTAGTTAATGATAATCATAATCTTGTATTTACATTCTTACTCAACATTGTTAGGTATCTTTCAAATCTGTTATTTTTAATGTTGTTTTATGATTGCTAATATGATTAATTACTTTTTATTTTATGAATTCTACAGCGCTTTAGTGCGAATAATATAGAAGACAAGTGATTATAAAAATAAATAAACGAAAATAAAAATAAATAATAAATACGTTTCAAAGTTGTAAGGGGTTGAATTTTTACTCCAAGCACAAACGATATCAATATCGCATAATTCATTAACAATAATTTTGCCCAGAGTTTTGGGACGCTATTGATTTTTAATTTGCACCCTTAAATCAAGATTGCGCAAACTGTTTATAAATGGCGCTAGGGCGAGGGGTCGAACAGCACTACATTAAACATTAGACTACGGGTTCGATTTTCACATCACTAAATCGAATTGAAATTGAATAACAATTGGAATGGATTGGATACTCTTGCTCATGTGCACGCGTGACAACAAGTATAGGAGCAGG
This sequence comes from Epinotia nisella, assembly GCA_932294315.1. Classification (NCBI taxonomy): domain Eukaryota; kingdom Metazoa; phylum Arthropoda; class Insecta; order Lepidoptera; family Tortricidae; genus Epinotia; species Epinotia nisella. Next base: position 11,930,502 of record OW028680.1, read on the forward strand.
ACAGAGGGGTTCAATCCGATTTTATATCATTTTAGCATAACGAAATATAGTCTTAGTCAAGTGTTAATGTCTGTTATGTGTGAAAAACCGATACTTAGCGGAGGAAATGGCCCTAAGGCAACGTACGTTACGCGTACGTTTTACCTTAATGGTGTTAACACCCAGCCAGTTTGCATTCTGCCAGATTTGATATTAGTGTTGAATGTTGCTTGAAGATTATTTTTGTCCCGGATGAAGGTAAATAACTACGTAAATAAAAAATGTACCTACCTATAAAACTCCCTCGACACATTAGATCTAGTTAAGAACCATCTCAACTGATGAGAAGTTCGATTTAAAAGAAAACGCACCGAACTCGGTTTATCCGTTTAGAATCTACGATGCCACAGATTCAAATATCTGCCCTCGTAAGCATCGTGGGTTGAAAAGGCCTACCTAACACTGGTGAACGTTGGAATTAAAATGGAAATGCTTTTCACATGACTAGAGGTCTAAGGTTTTTTTTGTATTAAAATTGTATGAGATATGTGCAATTTTGTTATTTTTAATAGCTGTAAGTACTCATTCTTCAAAATCGCCTGCGTGGGTGTTGTGTGAACGCAAGTAAAGAATATATGTCAAATCATGAGATATTTTTAAAAATATACTTACACGTACATGAGAAAACCTACTCTGAAAATCTCTAGAAAGTGAGTTTTTTACGAGTATGTTTAAAAAATAAACACATTCAAGTGAATCTCTAACATTGTCAACTTATGGATTAGGTGTCTACGTCAAGAGACTAGTTGGGGGCGCGATTTTCAAAGTGTGACAATATGTATTTTGCATGTCGGATGATATCCTCACCTATATCATCACTATTGATGGATGAGAATGTCAGAGACATGAAAGAACATGAAGTGGACATTTTTTAAGTCGAAAAGGTCCTGAAATTACTCTTATTAAAAAAATCAGTATCATAAATGCTACAATGTCAAATTATTTTTCTAATTATAATTATTACATTAAATACAAGGGTCTCGTGCCCGCGGACATATTTCGAGTTCCCGAACATCTTACTAATTGCTTCTATTGTCCCAGAAACTAACTTAATGAACGAAATAATCACAGCCATTGGTCCATTGTATTTGGCTAAATATATAAAGTGTACGTATTCACGACCGGTGATTTGAATAAATAAGGTTATCCAATTAGTCGAATGATTTAATTGCCTTATGGGGATACCAGGCCGTAATGTTTAAGGCATTATTCTGATATCACTACAATCAACTTAAAACCTACAGAATATATATGTATGTCCCTATCTCATCTTAGTATTATATTGGTTCCATCCTCAGCTATTGCTTCGGATCTCAGTTTCAGCTTTCAGGCATGCATTGTTTCCTTGGACATCATCTGTTGTGAGAATAGTCTCAGCTAGCCTTGACGTAAGTAGTCACTGCTTACGTCAAGGCAACTTTATCTAAGCCTGACCAGATAATTGTTCCGTAAAATGTCACCACGTACCCACAAGACCTTAGAGCCTTAGAGGCCTTATTTGATGGGATGGATTAGGTATGCTGTATTTTGTACTGTCAAATATTAAGATTACTTAGTTCGTGTCGGTCTACTTAGCTTTATGTCTCGATATCAATATTATGTGTATATTTCATGTCAGTGTAGTACAATTCGTCTGAAACGCCCAGCAGGTCGAATAGTAAGGACCTATATAAAAAAGACAAAATTGAGAACAATGTATGGTTCGGCTTTAATATATAAGTAGGTACCTATACAATTTAAACGCAGATAGAGCTGGAAGTGTAAAGTTCGAGGAGGGACAAACAAAGAGGGGCATCTAAGTTACACTCTTGACAAGGAAACTTTAATTAATTGAAATGTTTATGATGTTAACCGTTGGGGAATATTACGAGTATTTTGATAATATTACACAGCCAGGCGATGCTATAATGGAATATAAATTGAAATTACCGTTTTACTCGTTGCCTTTGAATCTTCCCATTAAACCATTAAAGGAGATAAACTTCGGTCGTATTTAAAGGCGTCAATCCAAGAGCTAATTTAAACTTAACTAAACTATACTTACATTAGGATCGTGCAGAATGAACGTACTTAAATATAGGCGATTCAAACTTCTTCAAAAGTTTGAATCCTAATAAATGACTATTTCAGTATTTCACGAATTTTGACTATTGTTAGACATAAGGTAGTTTTAGCATTTTAGCCAATGTGCCAGCATATTGTATGACAAATTAAACCTCCATGGAGTGTAAATACAGACCGGTGTTATACTAACTGTTATTTGAAAGAGATTTTAGCTATCATTATATTGCAAGAGTACGGCTACGGTAGCGGCTGTAAAGCGGCGGTCGTGGGTTCGAAATGTTCGAATCCCGGCTCGTACCTACGTACGAGGGGCGATCAATAAGTTTTGAGAATCGGCACGATTACGTCGCATTATGATAATTTCTGATTGTTGGTCATACTGTGTAACTATTCATTAATACAATTAATAAATAAAAAAAGGTTAGTATTCATTTGCTTTCCTTTAATAGCTAAACAAAGATGATGGTATAGAACAAATTCTGAGGTCACTTAAATGGGAGGATATTTTGTTACATGTTAGGGGGAGTGTTGGCAAAATTCTGGTGTGATAATCAAAAAAATGTATTTTAAAATTAGAAGTTCATCTATTTTGATGCCACGAAATTAAAAAATTAAACTCGTGTGATTATTTCTTTAAGGCACAGCTCACCTAACAATGTTCAAGGTAGGTTTTTCTAGCCATCTTTTTTTTAAATGGCTTTTTAGTAGGTAGTTTTTTTTTGTAGGTCACAAATATATGAAAATAAATACGAAAAGAGAGTGAATTGTAGAGCAGTTAAACAAGTTCGTCTAAGAAAAGAACAAAGAAAAAAAATACCACTTCTATGAGTTTTTTTTTGGCTGTGCTTGCCGATTACCAGGTCTGCTGTTCGGGCTTGTGAAGTCTATACAACTAGTTATCTACCGTTTAATCTAGACCAACTCTTTAACTATTACTTATAATTCTTTGATATTGAAAACTCTTCAATGAAATCGCAGCTCTATAAGTGGGCCCCACAAAACAGCGCACGCACAGTGCAAAAATGGAGCAACACCTCAGAGCGGCTGTGAGGTTGTCGAGAGGTGAGTCTGCGGAAGCCAGATCCCGGCAATCCGTTCAGCAGGCCGCTGGCGTTAGGACATTTTACATTTCCAACCTGGAGCATAGGTTCCGCTCTTGCGACTCCACTCTGGCCAGCCGGTTAAGGCAAGCACAAAGACGAGGGCCAGATCAATCAGGCCCTCTGGAAGTTAGGGGTCCACGGTGTCGCCACTCACCGTCAACTCGCCACAAGCTGCCCCCGCGGGTTTATTATTATTATTATTAAAATCATGGCATTCCGCTCGCAGGCGTTCGTCGCATGTGCTTCGGAGGTGAGTTTAGCTACAGTAGCAAGAGATACAGGCTTTATATAGGTAGGTCTAACGTTACGTCAGATATTTTGCATACTATATTATTATAGGTTTTTATTCCACGACGGTGGCAAACAAGCAGATAGCTGTCTGAGACAAAACGGACAAGCATAGCCTATGGACGCTTGGGACTTCACTTGACTCTAATTAAATAATGCAGTTTAGATGAGATTACATCATGATACATTTAATCAACATCATAATCAGCTTAACCTCGGAGCACTATCAAGTAGCTTAAATGGCAAAATGTTTTTCATCTAAACATTTGAACAATTTGTTGATTTTGACACAGATTCTATAAGTACTAACCGTCCACATCCGTTTCATGTTTGTTTCTCTGAATGTTTGACTAACTTGCAATCGAAGATCAATTTAAAAACTAAATGTGGACCGGCGCAAGACATTTGATCCGCCGGTACAAGGGAGTTCCATTTGTCTAGCGACACTATCAGAAAGCGACTCGATCGGCGCGCTAAATGAGGATTGACGTCGACAGGTTTTGTAAAAGCATTGCAATGTTGAATTATTAAGGCTGCTCCGGCTGGCTCTATATTCGTACTGCGGGCAGACCGTCAGTAGGAACAGATCTATACCTACGTAATAGTCCGTTTACAGAAACGCTCATTTAGAATTCTGACACCCGGATAAAGTGGTCAGAATATAACAGAACCCGGCGAATTAAAAAAATCTCTGTTAACCTTTTAGCTAACTCAGCGATTGCATTTATTTATTCAATAAATATTTAAGCACTAGGTTTTCGCGCCGCCGCTTCGCAGGAGTCTGGCTGCTATGCTCATTTAACATTTCGTCTAGAACGGTACGCCGCGCTCTTTTATTTACGTTTGTCACGGTGGCTTTTATGTTTTATTTAGTATAGTTTAATGCCAATGTGAGTATTCACGCAACGTGATAAGATTAACAGGTAAATGTTAACAGTGTAATGTTATTAATAATGCAGAAACTAACACCGTATCGGGTCTCAAACTAAGTATTCCTTCGAATATCGAGATTGGAGCTTATTAAGAGAGCAAAAGTTCGAAAGCAATTTCGTGAAAATTTTATGCTCTCGAAAACTTAGTATGAGAAGGTTGCGAAATGAAGCGAACACTGCGCATAGCTAATTTGTTACGAATTTTGAATGAGGTCCACCAAAGCGGCTGTAAAGGTTTTTTGTATTCAAATCTTTAAGAACTTTTGTAATTGCTTCTTAAGCCTGCCTTCCATTACAGTCAGAATGAAGGTGACATGCGAGGAAATTACTGTTTTAAGGTAAGTACCTACTATACAGGGTGGAGAGATATGTCGGGCCCTGGAGGGAAACTACCTTAAATCCTTAAGCTGGCTCATTTTACTTAAAGTAGACATTCCTTTATTTTTAAAAAAGAAACAAAACTGCATTCAAAGATTTTCTAAAACTCGCTCGCCTCGCCCGGGACTCGAACCAACTAAAATTAAAAAAAGAAACAAACACTCCCTATTTTATTATACTAATCGATAGTATTATTATTCAGAATAAAAAAATTCTAACAAACATTTGGTCTTAAAAATAAAAATGATCGCTGAATCTAACATTAACTTTATTTTACTATCAATTTGTTACACTTTTAATTATTTAACTGATAAATTGTTCGAAATGAGCCCCCTCGTTCCGGCTACACAAAATTAGTCCTTCCCAAAGTGTTGTGGTGTGTGCCCCTAATAACATTTTCTACCGGCTCTTGAACGCTTTCATAGCAAGTTTCATAAATAACATCTTTTATATGACCTCATCAAAAGAAGTCCATGGGCGTCAGGTCTGGACTTCTTGCAGGCCATCTAATCGTCTCGTTTGCACCTATCCAGGCATTATAATTTTATCCTGAAGAATAATACTATCATGCAATGTGCCCCGCCCACTGCCACATAAGTTTAGCAATTCGGAGGGCTATATCGGTTACCTGGGTTCTGCTGCGGATAGCCTCATTTCTGATGCGATCACGCAGAGAAACTCCTAACATAGCCCTCTCCATCGGGCGGGGGGGGGGGAAGTCGCGGGAGTCCGCTGTATGCGGGTTGCGCAGGACCGGTTGTAATAGGGAGTGCTTGTTTTTTTTTAATTTTAGTTGGTTCGAGTCCCGGGCGAGGCAAGCGACTTTTTGAAAATCTTTGAATGCAGTTTTGTTTCTTTTTAAAAATAAAGAAATGTGTCCTTTAAGTAAAATGAGCCAGCTTAAGGATTTAAGGTAGTTTCCCTCCAGGGCCCGACTTATTTTTCCACCCTGTATAAATCCCGTAAAAGACATTTCTTTTAGCAGGGAAAGGCCAAGTTTTGTGTAATTGATGTAGGTACAACAACTTTAAGTTGCTACGTACATTTGTTGGTCAATATTCGGTCTAAACGGAACCAAAAGGTTTACGTAATATACTGGTAATGGCATTTTACGTCTCCATTGTTAACTTTAAAATTATCTATGTATATGATCGATGACTTGGGTTACACATCAACTGTTAGTAAATGATGTGTATGTTACTCAGTCAGATGCTGTTGAAATAAGTGGATTTTAATTATAGTAATGGAAAATTGAACGCGTGATAATATACCAAATTAGTTCTAAATTCCCTGTACGGTTTATTAGGACTGATGATACCTATTTGGTGTAATTTTCGTAAAACTTTGCGCCAAGCTTTTAAATAAATATTATGGGACAGTCTTACACAAATCGAACTAGTCCCATAGTAAGCTCAATGAGGCTTGTGTTATGGGTACTAGACAACGATATATTTAATATATATAAATACTTAAATTTATATAAAAACTTAAATACATAGAAAACATCCAAGACTCAGACACAAATATTTGCCCTTATCGGGATTCGAACCCAGGACCTTCAGCTTCGTAGGCAGGTAACTGCTAGCATAACTTGATTCTTGACTCTACTCGCGCGCGAGATAGACTGTCCGTCACTTTCTGATTAATGCTGTCAAAAAGTGACATATCTCACGCGCGTGAGTAGAGTAGAGAGTCAAGTTATGCTAGCAGGGCAGAAGTGGATTCGCGACAGCCGTATTAAATCGACCAATCACAACTCTTTCAAAAAAAACATTTGTATTTGCTATCCACTAACCAGATTACAGCTAATATTAAAATCGACCAGTCAGAAAACAGAATTCATTTCAAATATCAGGTTTTTTTGGTCCCTTATTCACAATCATTAAAAAAAGCCTCTGACCGTCAATAGCCATGTTCAATTCAAACGTTCAATCGTGGTTGACTGCATACATGGCATAAGCTATGAGATTGAGCGGGATAGACTGCTGTCCGCCGCGCTCGGCCGTTTGGACGCGGCTATCGACGGCGTTTATTCGTACTGTCGATATTTCGTATCTAGGTATGTCCAAGCAGTATTAAAAAAACATGCCGCCAAATTGAACAATCTTTTCGCTATGGAATTTATAATTGATTGTGGTTGGATGATTGAAAAGTAGAGTGTATAACTCTGGTCTAAAAACCATATTACCCCTCGAACAATTTTCCCTCACTTCGCTCGGAAAAATAATCATCTCGTGGTAATATGGCTTATTTTAGCCCCTTGCCATACAATCTACTATACAATAATGCACAAATACATTAAACCTGAACATGTGCACATAAGTAGATAATAAATTAAAAACTACATACCTACCTTATCGTACTGAGAATTTTTAAAAAGAACGCAAGCAGATTGAGCAGATTGAGCCTTGTCCTTACTCCGAACAAGTCGAAATATGTTGTTTTTGGATCAGAGCATCAAATCCGTAGTACCATCAGTAACCTCGAGACTTTGACTACCAGTAATGTTGCCATCATGGGCGAACCAATAGAGAGGGTGGTAGAAGCAAATAACCTTGGCCTCCTCATGGATGGCAAGCTGCGCTTTGAGAACCACATACTAAAAGTTGTGAGTAACTGTTTCTACCGCCTTAAAGTTCTTTACAATGTTCACGATTACTTAAGTGTTGATTTGCGTGTTAACCTTTGTGAATCGCTGATATTGTCAAGATTAAACTATTGTGATGTTGTCTATGCTGACTGCATTACTGGTCGTACAAAAAAACTCATTCAACGAGTGCAAAACGTATGCATTCGTTTCTGTTTCCGAGTCCCACCTCGCTCCCATATCACTCCCTACTTGAACGCCGCTGGTCTGCTGAACATGCCTGCACGCAGACGGCTTCACCTCGCCACTCTTCTCTTTGGCATAGTACGATCTGGGGTCCCAGCATATTTGCTGAGTAGACTTGCATGGCCCAAGAGTGCGCGTAGATGTAATGTAAGGCGATGATTCTGGTGCCAGAGCATCGGACCGCGGCGTTTCGAGGTAGCTTTAGGTTCGCGGCGTCCAAGTGTTGAATGATCTCCCTCCACCTATCCAAGGAGCGTCTAGCAAGTATACCTTTTAGCGCCAGAGGCTATTTGTTGACGCTCCATAAATCCCAACCCTAACCCATCCAGCACTTTTAACATCCCAACCGTGTCGCGTTTTATGCTTTGTGTTTTTCATTCCGTTGTACTACTGTTTTATACTTAAAAAATCAGATTTATTGCATTAATAATTTATTTATTATGTATCTACTTACTTTTTATCTAATAGTATGCTGTGTTGCGTTCCGTGGGTCACTTACGGTGCTGTCTGAAAACCAGCGCTGTAGATGTCTGTCTGACACCTCGGCACAATGCTGAGACAGCAACCGTTTCACTGCTGCGAAGACACACACAATGTGTCAATTGTATTGTATGTCTACTTCCTTTATCTTTGTGTGTCTTTTGTGTAGTGAATAAATATCTTATTTCTTTCTAGATTGCGTGCTAACTAAAACTTACATATTTACGCTTCGACCATAGAAAGTAAAATAGGGATTCCTGAATGTTTTAAGATTTCAAGAACTGGCGAATTCACCTTGACGAACAATCCAATAATTTTACGAGTTCAGTCGTAGTTTCAATATCCGGCCTTAGAGATGTGATTACGACCGACGATGAAGGGGTAAGGTCACCCTCAAAAGGTAAAACAAACTAATTACTCGTTTAGATTATTTGCACAGGCACCGCGATTGTTTCGTCGCCGCGGGGAAAGCGCGTACACCGAACAGGTTGAACCGTACACTGCCATTCCGTTCCTAAACGTACCAAGGAAATGTAAATTAATATTCGCTACCGAATGTTTTAATACAAATTGAAACAGATATTATACGAATTTAATAACAGACTGCAAAACGTCGTTCATGAAAGCTAAACATGATTGTGTCCCGTTTGTGTAAAAGGCTTACATTTTGTGATAATGTATATGTTACGTAGATCCCTTTTTTTTTAAGAAAACTGTTTATTGGTACGTTATGATAATAATTCAAGAACAAAAACACGAGATCGTAGAACAAACTCATTATATTAACTAAAAACAGTTTTCTTATGATATAACTGAGATCAGATAACATTTTGGTCTATCCCCACTACATGGTTGTATTAATCTGTTCTACTGATGAAACTAGTTATTGGAATTTTTCTTTACAGTAGTTACATTCAACGACGGGGTTTTCCGCAATGGAACTACCTGGACTTTTATTTCCAAGGATAGTGAAATTAAAAATCATTATAATTATTTGAAATTTAATTATTTTTAATAGTCTTCTATATTGAATATAACTAATGGGAAAAATAGTCCATTCAGTTCCATTTTTAATGTAACTACTTAACCTAACCTAACCTAACCTAACCTAGAACACCCGTCGTTGAATGTAACTACTTGGAAGAAAAATTCCAACTACAAGTTCCGTCCATAGAACAGATAATAGAACAAGTGGGAATAGACCAAAAGTTTTACACAAGGACAACTGAAAATATCTGCGTTTATAAACGGAATTTTTTGTGAGCGCCAGTACCTTGCGAGTTTGACTTATCTATTCGAGCCCGGCGCACACATATAGAAACCACTTTGCTAAATGGGCCGTCAAAACGAAGTTACAGGCTGATTGTTTTGACATGACAGTTCGCATAACTCATAAGAGCACAAGTTTTCCTTTACCCGCGAATAATTATTGTTACGCCGGCTTTATGGAAATTTATAACCGACATTTATTTCTTGGGCGCTTTAATAATGCTTGATGTTTGGCCATGCAATATAACAGGATAACTTCCGTCTGCGGAGGTATTTCAGCCACGTGGGTAGTTTGCCGGCAGGTAGGTTCTGTCCCTCTTGCTCTGACGTAGTTTTGATTACGAGCAAGAGGGCAGGCATAAATCCACCTCCATGAATCAATAAGCTGGTTCACTCACACAGGGGAGGCAAAGTGTTGTTACGTCACACAGCCTAGGTATCCGCAGACGATATTTTGACGGGAGGCTGTTTAGAAATTACACGGCGCGGCGCGGCGTGCCGAGCGAGCGCCCCAACGAGGAACTGCCTATTAATTGTATGGATTTTCTGTTTCAAATAAATTGCTCTCTAATTTATTGCCATTCGTTTACGTGGAAATGACAATATGCATAAATATATTAATTCCGGTCGCGCTGTTAGCTTAAAATGTAATCCTATTAATATTTGAGCATGGTATTAAAATAATATGTTATACTAGCTGTTGCCCGCGACTTCGTCCACGTAGAACTTATTATCGTCTTAGAAAAATTATTGCTATTAAATTATTTTAGGCGCAAGCTATTAAGCTTCGTTTTAGGAAGGCGATAATTATATCGCCGTCCTAAATAAACTATGATTTCCGAGATAAAAACTATCCTATATCCTTCCAAGGGTCTTAAATTATCTCTATGCCACATCTTTTTTATTTAAAAGGTAACAGTGCGATAAATATTTCAAGTATCATCAACAGACGTTTCTGCTTAAATTGTTTTTTTTTTTGTATTTAATGTATTAAAGGATAATAAAAAATATTGATGTGGAATCTTGGGATTAGGTGTTAAAGCGGACCCCGGGCTCCTTTAGGGCACAACCGAGAGTAACGCTAGGAGGATGATGATGATGACATTTTTTTTTCATGTCGATTATAAGCAAATTACCTACCTACAGGATTTTTTTGCCTAAATCCTTCCAGTAGGTTTACTCATGTTAGTCCGGGCTACCTGTATTGTTTTAAAAAGCAAAACTTTCTTATGCCAAAAGACGTAAAATTTTCCATCTCCATCCCCAGTCCCCATTTCTCGGTGTTATAGGATAAATCATTTTGATTAGCCAAAATAAACTTATTAAATAAAAAAAATAAAAACTGTAGTTTAAATCTAACATTACCTTCTTTTCGGTTCTGTGAGCATCGCAGTTCTGACCTAACCTAACCTACTTTTCTGCTAGCAGTTGGATTATGTATTTTGACTAATTAATAGCTTACCAAATAGTATAATATGACCGAAGAATTCCATTACTTTAAAATTGTCTTGTTCCCCGTACAAACTTCCTACTCCTTTTAGCCCCTTATGGAATCAATTTCTAAAACGCGAAATTGAATTTTCTTGTCTCCAAAACAGTCTAAAACCGAAGTTCCAAATCTTTACATTTAAAAATTCCTTGCTCTCCATACAAATTTTAAACCCCCTTTAAACTCCCTTAAGGGGTGAATTTCAAAAAACGCTGTAATTTCTTTTTCTAGATTTTATCAAACTGTCTATGGCCGGAGTTACATCTCTCACTCTAATATCTTACTCTCCATATAAATTTTGAGCCCCCTTTATCCCCCTTAATGGATGAATTTCAAAAAAACACTAAATCTGTTTTACCAAGCAGTATAAAACCGAAGTTACAAATCTCTTACTTTAAAAATGTCTTGCTCTCTATACAAAATTCGAACCCCACTTTGAACCCTCTTAGTAAACAGTATAAAACCGTAGTTACAAATCTCTTACTTTAAAAATGACTTGCTCCCTTTACAAACTTCGAACCCCCTTTTAACCCTCATAAGGAATGAGTCTCAAAAAACGCTGAAATCAGTTTTATGATTTTTTAACAAACCATCTATATGACCTGAGTTAGTATCTCTCACTTTAAAAATATCTTGCTATCTATCTAAATATACAGGTAAAAGAAGAAACTGACTGACTGACTGACTGATCTATCAACGCACAGCCCAAACCGCTGGTTCTAGAGATTCCAAATTTGGCTCGTAGGTTCCGTATAAGGTCTAGTGGTGCATTAAGAAGGGATTTTTCAAAATTCATCCACTAAGAGGTGTAATTTTATGTGTCGATGTAAGTATTAAAATAGATATCTTTTTTATAAAAAATATGTTGTTACCTAATGTGCAGAATTTATATATTTTATTTTATTTTTTATCCTTAGGTTTAGTTTAAACATGTTGCTACACCCTAGTAGGGTCCATGCTTGTACTGGTTAGATTTTAAGAACACCTTTGTAAATACCATGGTTGCAACGAATAAATATGAATAATGGGGGTCCAAAGTTTGTATGGGGAAACAAGATTAGTTAGACTATTTCACTTGAAACTTTGCAGCAGTATTTCTAACGATAAATAAGTAAACACGTGTTTTAGGTTTTTTAAGAATTCAACTCCTAAAAGGGGGGAATGTGGTAACAAACGTTTCTATGGTTTACTTTTCAAATTCAACGTGGCGGAAGTGAAATACCATCTCCCCTGTTGGGGTGAGCTGGGATTGAAATGTCTAAATATCAATATGGGTGTCGTTTTTATAGTTTTTATGGACGTTATTACGAAAATAGCATCGATTTTAAAATTTAATATTGTGGACGTCTATCTTAATATGTAGTCGATATGTATAGTTGATAATATGTAGAGTTGTTATGTAGAGTCGTTATGTAGAGTCGATATGTAGAGTCGATATGTCGAGTCAATATGTAGAGTCGATATGTAGAGTTGATATGTAGAATCGATATGTAAAATCGATATGTAGAGTCGATATGTAGAATCGATATGTATAGTCGATATGTACCTAGTCGATATGTAGTCGATATGTAAAGTCGACATGTAGAGTCTATGTAGAGCCGATAATTATATAAAAGAAGAAACTGGCTGACTGACTGACTGACATATCACCGCACAGCCCAAACCGCTGGATCTAGAGATTCCAAATTTGACAAGTAGGTTTTCTATAAGGTCTAGGGGTGCATTAAGAAAGGATTGTTCAAAATTCATCCCCTAATCGGGTGAAATGGGGGTCCAAAGTTTGTATGGGGAAACAAATTAAGTAAGAGTATTTCATTCGAAACTTCACAGGAGTATTCCTAGCGTTAAATGAGTAAACATATGTTTCAGATTTTTTGAGAATTCAACCCCTAAAAGGGGGAAATGTGGTGAAAATATCTGAAAATCAACATGGGTATTGTTTCTATGGTTTATCGGGTCGCTGGTCGCTGATTACGAAAACAACAGGGCAAATATTCAGCGTTTTTAAGGAGTTTTTTCCTTATTGTCGTCGCCAGCAAATACTATTAAAAGAGAATATCGAAGTCTTCTTCTGATGAAGACGTAAGCCAATACCAGTAGGTACTTAGTCTCTTTTGATTAAAGTTTCCATGGTATGTTTTACCTCTGCTGAAATAATCTTGAGCCGACAATGACGTTAGAACCGAGCGGTTCAAACGCTCGGAGGATCGCCCAACAACGATTTTAAAATCCAACGTGGCGGACGTGAAATACCATCTCCCCTGTTGGGGTGCAATGGGGTTGAAATGTTGAAATATCAATATGGGTGTCGTTTTTATGGTTTTTTTTGGACGTTAATTACGAAAATGGCGTCGATTTTGAAATTTAACATTGTGGATTGAATTGCAATTTGGCACAAATACTTTCAAGAATTTTCATTTCTTGAAAGTATTTGTGCCAAATTACAATTCAATTGGAACATACGGATCAAACTGAGATGCACCTTTTTTGTAGACGGTTAAAATTACTTTTATTACGCGGGCAAAGCCGCGGGAAAAAGCTAGTTGATAAATATATTGCTTTGAGCACCCTTTTAACCCTTAAAGGATGAATTTAAAACGCTTTTCCAGCACAAAAAAAAATTCTTCATACAAACTTTGCAATCACATTTAACCCGGCGGTGAAATTTCCAAAAATCACTTTAACTTTCCAACAATCAGTTTCTAGTCCCAGTAGTTTCGGCTGTGCGTTGATGAGTCAGTCAGTCAGTCAGGACCTCTTCTTTTTTAGATATAGAAGAAGATGTATTTTTTTGTAGATTACTGCTTCATTATATACTTACCTAAATACATGATGTAAATACTTAATGGCTTAGTTCATGGTACGCTGTAAAGGCTTGTCGATACCACAAGTGACCAAAGAGCTTGCAGCTTCTACGCACAGCGGATTAGTATTACTATTTAGAGAGGAAATGATGCCAGCATCTTTGATACGATGCTACGGGATCCCTTTTTAAACAAAGTAGAAATTTTAAAATTAGCTTAACTTATTACTAAGTTATTTGTTATTGTAAATTCTCTATGTATATGCATATTTTAACGATCATAATAATTTTATTTATTTGGTCGCGGAAGATGTGAACAATAGTTATTTCGGAGGTAATCCTTTTACGATTCATTTTACATCTCTCGTGTTCTGAAAGATGATTTTCATGATTCATTTCAGCGGGGTGGAAAATAGCGTCTTCTACCCTAAGGTGGCAATTTTTTTTTAATTGTTACTATAAGCCACGGAGTCGAAGATTTTGGAGTTTTATTTACATGTATCTAAACTCAGCTATACATAACGATCTGGTCTATTTTTTTTCGTAATTACAGAAAATCAACATTCAAAATAATTCTTGTAAATTTCGGCTGCCCGCCATAATGCCATGACACTTTCCTTTTTCACGTTTCGGCATGGTCCTCTAGATTAGTCGCGTCGCGTCGCGGCCTACTCGATTACAATCCAGTAGGCCGCGGCAAGTGGTCAGTGAGAAAAGGTTGGAAGGTTGGATGTTGGTATAATTATTTTATTTAGGTAGATCTAATAATTTATTTATTTCATTTTTATAATATAGAATTCTGTACATTTATTTATAGAATCATACATATACAAAAATATAACTGAAACTATTAGATTCACTTTATAAACTTTTCTAAAGTTGGCAGTCTGTGTATTTTAACTGATTACTCTTAATATACCTGTTTTATAAAATGTACGTGTAGTATTTTACTATTGGTAAATAAATATCTCGGGTGCTGGAATGGATCATATTTAACCCTTCGTTAACAATCTACTATATCGTGTAAATATGTATACGTACCTAAATGGTCAAATAGTATTGATGATGTTGGTGTCCTCTTATCCCTCATCAAGGACACAGGGCTCTTAGATGAGTTTTCCATCTGTTTCTGTCCTGTGGGCGGCAACCTCAATCTCCTTCTAGCCAAGATCCGTTGGGGCAGACTTTTTGTCTTCTGTGCGTCTCCAAGTGGTGCGAGGGCGACCTGGTTTTCTATTCCCGAAAACTTGCCATCTTAAGCTTTGCCTGGACAGGGTGTTTGTCTGGTCTACGCAGCACATCCAGCGCCACGTCCTCAGCCTATCTTCTTGGCCATAGGATTTTGGTCAACTCCCATAGCCTGGCATTGGAAACTCGGTATATATGGTGTTAACATTGATGTTGCATGGAGTTACCCACACGTATGTTGTAACACCTGATAATATTGAAGCTTCCTAAATGCCGCATCTAAGCGGGAAATCCACTTCTGTACCTGGTTTCCTTTATTGGGCAGAATGCTTCGGTACCTTGGCTTTTAGTTAATTTGAAAATCGTCTCTACTCGCTTTGTTAGTGAATGATGTAAGCTTTCGCTTGGACGCTTAAATGAGAGGAGGCCTGTGCCCAGCAGTGGGACGTATATAGGCTGATGATGATGATGATGAAGCGTCCTAGTCCTCAACGTTGCACTAGTGTATGACATGGGCACTTTATGTCAAAGTAATATAGGTAAAATTCTAACTAAGAGGAATTTTTTTGGTACTTAATATAATTGAAATTCGAATGAAGAAAATAATACCATTTTCTTCATTCGAATTCAAGCCACTTTGACATAAAGTGCCCATGTCATACACTAGTGCAATGTCGAGGACTAGGACGTTTACCTTCCTTCAGCTAAATTCTTACACGATTAGATAAAAAAAATCTGTTTGTATAAAGACGCAACTGACATACATAAATATAAAGTTCTGAAATAGAATTAAAGCTTAATGCAAAATAAAAGAGCTGAATAAAATATCTATTAGGAAAACCTCTCAGATTGTTTCCAAAACAAACTTGAAACCGGGTTTAAAATGTATGGCAAAAGCAGCGCGGAACCGCGGGCAATGTATTTTCATCACGTTTCGCCTGTTTGAAATATTCAACAGCATCGATTATCGGTCCACTTTGTACACAAATGCTTTTTTATTCAATTTCCAATATACACTTCCAAGTTCAGAAATTTTGTGCAACGACTAAACTTCCCACAATTCAATCTAACATTATAAAGTGACGAAACAACCACGTGCTTTTATTTTTTTCTCGGGCGGTCTTACTTAATCTGAGGTATGAAATGAATCTAGTTACTGGAAGTTTTACGGCTGACTAGGCCTAGCTTAGAAACCTAAAAAACACGAAAAGAGCAATTAGTGTTACATTACTCTTTTCGTGCTTAACTCGCATAAGAAGTTATTACGAGTATGTGCGTAGCA
Source organism: Epinotia nisella (assembly GCA_932294315.1). Lineage (NCBI taxonomy): Eukaryota > Metazoa > Arthropoda > Insecta > Lepidoptera > Tortricidae > Epinotia > Epinotia nisella. The sequence continues at coordinate 11,946,650 of OW028680.1, forward strand.
TGCGCGGAATTTTGCTCCGTACCTATTTCTAGTTCCCTTCTTGTTTTCTTCTTTTACCTAAACTATTTGCAAAAGAGTTTCTTTTAATATTTTTTAATATTGAATACATATTTATAGACTGATTTAAAATTGTTAAAATATATAAAAAATGGAAGTAATATTCGTAACTTCGACAAGGCATAAAGAGGTAAAAAGACGGCATGATTATATAAAACGCTGTATCTTCGGTAATTATATGTACTAGCTTTTGCCCGCGGCTTCGCCCGCGTACTAAAAGTAATTTTAACCGTCTACAAAAAAGGTGCATCCCAGTTTGACCCGTATGTTCCAATTGAATTGCAATTTGGCACAAATACTTTCAAGAATTAATGTTAAATTTCATAATCGATGCCATTTTCGTAATTAACGTCCCAAAAAAACCATAAAAACGACACCCATATTGATATTTAGACTTTTCAACCTCATCGCACCCCAACATGGGAGATGGTATTTCACGTCCGCCACGTTAGATTTTAAAATCATTGTTGTTTTCATAATCAGCGACCAGCTACCCGATAAACCATAGAAACAATACCCATGTTGATTTTTAGACATTGTCACCCCATTTCCCCCTTTTAGGGGTTGAATTCTCAAAAAACCTGAAACACGTGTTTACGCATTTATCGTTAGGAATACTGCTGTGAAGTTTCGAAAGAAATAATCTAACTAATCTTCTTTCCCCATACAAACTTTGGTTGGACCACCATTTCAACCCCTTAAGGGTTGAATTTTGAAAAATCCTTTCTTAGTGCACCCCTAGAACTTATAAAGAACCTACTTGCCAAATTTTGGAGTCTCTAGAGTTTGCGGCGGTTTGGGCTGTGCGTTGATAGATCAGTCAGTGAGACAATTTCTTCTTTTAAATATTTAGATAAAAATTACAAATGATGATCCTTTTGGGAGATAGAATAATATTTTATTTTTACTTTTCAATTATGTTGACGATCATGGTAGGAATTATTGTAATTTTGACATTTATGCAAATTATATTGTATTTTTTATCGTGAAAAAAATTAATGTAATCTAATCTATTAAGACACTTATCATCAAATCAGAAACCTTTCCCATTTTAATTAAAAATAATTTTCATTAGCACGCTTCTTAATGGATTTCAATCTCTTTGCAGTTAATCAATTCAATCAATCAATGAAATAGAATCTCCTTGAATCCATATTAAGTACTGAGAAAATCGGAAAAGTACGTTGGCGCCCGAATTGAATCCATAAGTATACTATATTTAGTACGTTTAACATACAAGGTGACACATCACACGTAATAAAAACTATTTTTATATACATTTGCCTAATATTTAATTATCCTGCTAGGTCTCTTGTCGTTGAGACATTAGGTGTAGGGTGTCCACAATTTTATTTACGATCCTAATTTTTTTGTTGTTAGAAAATTGCCGAAAGTTAAACAAGACGAATTTGAACAATTGGGTTACTGCATTGTATTATTCGTCATCACCTGAACTGAAAACAATAATTGTGTAGAATGTTTTAGGGGTCATTGTGTATTTTGATCGTATTTTGTCATATTCGTTCCTAAAAATTGATAAAGGAACCAATTTTTTTATATATCTTTATATTATGTTTTTCATGTATTCATAAGTAAAATATGTATTGTGCCCACATCAAAATATGCCCTAGATAGGTATATACAAGTACAAGTGTGTAACGTTAACCTAGTTACTCGGTAACGGAATGGCTACATCATGCTGATTTGAGACTTGTTTGTACAAATCTTGTTAGCAAGGGACATGTCGCCGTGGGCCAAATGAGCTCGTTACGGCCTAACAAAGGTGGACAGATGAAAAACGAGCCCGGGCCTATCGGGGTACATGTTTCTATCGATATTGAAGTAAATTAGACCGCTGTAGTTTGGAACTCGGATAGCAAACAGCGGTAGCCGAGTAGTTGATCTCAGCTGTTGATGAAAGAAGTCGTATCACAGCTCTGGATAGCTTGAGTAGGTCGAGCAGTCAAGTTGGCAACTCACTTGACCGATCCTAATCCCAATAAGGTTTAGCTAGACTTTGGGTTAGAAGGTCAGATGACAGTCGCTTCCGCAAAAACGTGTGCCTATGCCAATACTTGGGATTCGGTAGAATGAAGATGACAGGCTTTTTTAGGATGAAACTGAGAAAACGTTCAGATGAGAAGGAGGAGTTTGATACTCAAATTATGCGCACTACTAACAACGATTGACATTTGACGCGCTGAATCTAAGCAACTTGGTTATTGTGAACTTGTGTCTCTGTTACCGCCTGCTGCTTGCACGTGACTAACTATGTGGCCAATATTATGAGATGTTAGTTTCAGATTTATACATATAGTTAAATATTATGGAATTCAGTGTAAATTTCAAAAGGGAATATATAATAATTTAGGAAGGCAACAATTACTTTAACTATCTTAGTCTGGTATCCACGCTATTTGTTAATTAACTGCAGTTATCAGTGTTTTATTTGACTAGCATGTTTCAGCGAATATTCACGTAGTTAATTATTTCGGTAAGTGAATAAGGCAAACATTTGGTCAAATGTGCCAGGCGTGGAGGCACCGCCTAACAAACCCTATTGTTCAAGTTTTTGCTTGTGCTAGTAAGCCGCCCAATGTGATGCTGAAGGGTGGTTAGCAGCATTTTGTTTCAACTGTGTTTGGTTGTCATATTTAGAAAATAGAATTATAAGCATTCTAGTCTAGACTTGATTACATAGAGTCAACCTGAAATTTATTATTATATTTGACTTTTCAACATGATTTTAGTTGATTTTTATTTATTTGCACGCCTTTTGAGCAAATGTTTAATCTCTTTTCTATTTTTTATTAGTCACAGAAATAATAATAACTTTCGTTTTTAATTATTATTCAATAATCCCCCCTCCCATAGTTATTTATAAAATTATACCTGCAAGTCGATTACTTTGCCCATAGAAAAGTTAGTAAATTTATTCTAAGAGATGATTAATTTTCACGTTGGTACAAGAGCGTAGGTATTTTCATATGTCGCTTGATTGCAATTTGATTATATTTAAAGCCCTTGTTTCATTCATACACACGTTCAATACAAGTAAAAGTAAAATTCGATTACAAAACAGTGACGCTTGCATTCCGGGTTTCTCTTTGAACTGCGACAGTGGTGCCCATGTTCAATTTGCCCTGATTGACTTGACGGTGACGTTTCAACACTCGATACTTGCTGATTGAAATCCCGATTTTGACGATAAACCCAATTTCGGTATTTGAATGGATCCGATGATTCGAGCGGCGCCTACGTAACCGTTTTATACGAGCATTTGTCACTCCTTATTTATTAATAAAATCTAATATCTTATCGATCATGATACGTGATACATATTTTTCACCTCACTAGCTCGGAAAGACCTTTTTTATTCTTTAAAAACAGATAGCAAAACTGCATTTTATCCACATGTGTGCAAAGAATATTTGAAATCCGAACGTGTTATTAGTTACTTTTGTTGTCCGTCTTTCACGGCAAAACGGGGCGACGAATTGACGTGATTTTTTAAGTGGAGATAGTTGAAGGAATGAAGAGTGACATAGGCTACTTTTTATCTCTTTCTAACCCCCCACTTCCCTAAAATGGCGGTTGGAAGTTTGTATGATTCCGCAATTTTCAAGGTAGAAAGCTAAAAATTGGTATGTGGACTATTTATGACTAACAAAAAAAATCGTGCATCATTTTTTTTGGAAGACTGCACCTAACCCCTTAAAAGAGGGGGTGAAGTTTTATATGGGAGTCCAGATAGGTAGAGTCAATATGTAGAATCGATATGTAGAGTCCATATGTAGAGTCCATATGTAGAGTCGATATGTAGAGTCGATATGTAGAGTTGATATGTAGAGTCGATATGTAGAGTCGATATGTAGAGTCGATATGTAGAGTCTATGTAGAGTCGATATGTAGAGTCTATGTAGAGTCGATATGTAGAGTCGATATGTAGAGTCGATTTGTAGAGTCGATATGTAGAGTCCATTTGTAGAGTCATTATGTAGAGTCGATATGTAGTCAATATGTAGAGTTGATATGTATAGTTGATATGTAGAGTCGATATGTAGAGTCTATGTAGAGTCGATATGTAGAGCCGATGTGTAGAGTCGATATGTAGAGTCGATATGTAGAGTCCATTTGTAGAGTCGATATGTAGAGTCAATATGAAGAGTCAATATGTAGAGTCGATATGTATAGTCGATATGTAGAGTCGATATGTAGAGTCGATATGTAGAGTCTATGTAATATTTACTAGTTAAAATAAAGGCTGATTATACATATTTCAGTTGTTTTTCTTATGTAGTACTTTCCTCAGTTTAGTGAGGTGAAAAGATTTGTGTTACACACGGGTGCAAGTTATTTTGACGTCTCGTGTGTTGCAACACTCGCTTTGCTCAGGATTCTATTTTTGAACCACTCGCTACGCTCAGGATTCTATTTTCGAACCACTCGCTTCGCTCGTGGTTCAACCATAGAATCCATTCGCTAGCTCGTGGTTCAACCCTAGAATCCATTCGCTGGCTCATGTTTCAATTCCACACTCGCGGTTAAAATATAACTTTGCACCCTTGTATAACAAATAACTATTATTTTGTATAGTAAAAATAAATAAATATTTACAATACAGACTAATCGACGTAGTTTCAAACTAAACAAAGCTTGGAGAATGGGTACTACGCGACTTAGGTAGGTATATTATTATGATTTTGTATTTAAATACTTAAACACATGTATAATAAAATGTTAGTATGGGTAAAAAAAAACTCTTTATTATGGTACAAACAGTCCTTACAAAGAATGACATTTTGTGAATAGTTTAATGTCGACAAAAAAGTACCGAAAAAGTGTTTACATTATAAGTACCTACGTTGCAACGGACCTGAGATATATAACTAAAACAATATAGAAACACATTCCGGGCAACTAACTAAAACAAGATATCTAATAAGAGCAACGCATTTTATAGGTAGGTATACAAATAGTTCACCAAAACATAAAAGGGCCCTATGTTTGATTATTTCGGAGTATTGCAATTCGGACCATAACCTTAGAACCATTAATTTTCGTCGAAACCGTGAGGTAAAGTGGCAGTTGCGGCCGGGACCCTACTCCGGGATATTAGCGAAATCACTATTGACTTGATACATTACCTACTGTCGTTTGATGAGTATTGCCTTTTGAACAAACTTTGCTTTAAGTACACACTGTTTACAGACTAGGGTTGATGAGTGGTCAGGTAAATTTTAAATGAAGTATTAGCTACCTTTACTTACCTGCTAAGTAAACGTAATAAGGACATTTATTTATTTATTTAAACTTTAATGCACAAAAGGAAAACTTATCATACAAAAGGAGGACTTAATGCCGTACAACTACATACCAGCCATATATATGACTTAATGACATTATTTTAAACGTAATATTATGTACGATTTTGCAATTACTATTGATTGAAGACATTGTGTCATAATTTATTATTTTATAATTTAAATATTTGATGGAAATGTCGGCAACATCACGAAATAAGCACGCCTGTCAACGTCATTCATTCCTAAACTCTAACTGTGGCTCCATTTAATTATAAATTTACGAGGTAACATTCAACCCCAGACACAAATGAAATGTACATTTTGATCACTTTAATATGTACAACGAATAATCCTTTCTAAATATTCAATCAGCAGATGTAACTGTATAAAGTATTAAATTATGAATTCTTTATGTATTGGCCTCCACTCCGTAGATTGCTAAGGGTCGATTTCTCCCTGGGCTCCTACTTGTGCCTATAAACTATGGCCGATTTCACGAAGCTACAAATTACAATTTTACAAGTCCAAACTGGCAACCTCAGTTTTGCTGCTTGACCAATAACGACTGGCCATTTGGACAGTGTTGCCGGTTTAGACTTGTAAAATTGTAACTTGTGGCTTCGTGAAATGGACCCAGGTGATGATAGAAAAAAGTAGACATCGCTACATAATTTCAACTGTATTACAAAACAAATGCATGAGTTAAATTAAATATTCGAAAAGCTTGAAGTATGGATGGCTGCTTGAAGAAAACTCATACTAGTGAAATAGTGTACGTAATAATAATGTGACGTTTTTATTGTCGTTATAAGTTGTTTCTTAATACAATACATAATGAACTCTAGGATAATTTTCTACCTCAGAAAACTGCGAAACTTGAAAAATTGCTTTTCCCAAGAATCTAACGTCTAACATGAAATGGAGCGTGGTCGGAGTCGCTCGCTGCCACAATACAATCTTAACTTGCGTCTTTTTGAGACACAGCGAAGATGTTCGACGGTTGTTCACTGATTCACGTCTAGTTCTTGCTTTATGTGGTTTGAGATTTCCTTCACTCATACTCTATTGTAATTAATGTACTCTGGGTGTGACCTGTAACAGGGATACAACACAGAGTTGAAAAAAATGACCACCCATCACCACGCAGGTTTTTAATACATGTTCATTTTAATGTGTTAATTGTATTGTATGTCTACTCTATCTCTGTGTGTTTTTTGTGTAATGAATAAATATCTTTTCTTTCTTTAATTGCCCCAGATGGTTATAAAACCAAGCACCATTACTTCAATGAAAAAGAGGTCCCCTGTTGAGGCTGCGGTGTGGATCATTTGTTTTCATATTCCGCTCCAACAAAACTCGCTTCACGTTTTGGGCCCTCATTTACAATTTTACTTTTCTTAAGATAGGTAGCTAAGTGGTACCTCATCATCATCATTATCAACCTGTAATCACCTACTGCTGAGCATAAGCCTCTCTTCGAGTGCTCCACTTATCCCGGACCGGTGCTAGTCTCATCCAGAAATGACCCACGGCTAGTACCTACTTCATATCATTCATCTTGATGGTGGGAACCTGTAATTGGCTTTTTGTATTCTATCTATAATGACAATGTGTTTATGTAGCTGTTGGTTCTCCAAATATAAATAAATAAATAAATATCAAATGATTTAAACGGATTAGTCATATCACGGAGGGACAATGTATTAATGACCTATATGCTATATACTATGCGCAATATAATTTGTGTTAAATTATCACTTACCTACGTTAACTAGGGGGAAGGGAGATCATTGATACAAAGGGCACATAGATTCAATGGACTTTAAAATTGAACGAAACACTTTTGAAGGTACATTCATTCACACAAAGAATGTGCATGAGGTCAATATGACCGTAGCTTTACCTCCTAACATTCTGTTCATGATTGGCGAGGCCGGACTACTTAATTAAAATTTTAATTACCACACGCATCTGTTTCTGATACTTACATTTTTCACGTGGGCGGAAAACAAAATACCAACCGCACCGTTGTTTGTGTGTTTTAAAAGTATATAATCATTTATTGCATATTACTTGCATTTTGCTGTTTTATTTTTATTTAATTAACATCCGTATTTGGAACAGGCTAATATGATTGTTGGTTAAATTTGAGAAGATGTGACATTGCAGTGAAATGATTCTAACCCATCAATGACGTCAACCTTTAAAACCCCAAACTGCAAACGAAAAAAAAATATAGGAATTACATTTTATTATCAGGCATCTACAGCTTTAGGTTCTCAATTCTAAGGTACCGTGAACACGAGCAAGCAAACATTAAGAGTATTATTTTTATGTCTAGCCAATCGCTAAAGGAATAAAACTTAAAACGGACTAAAAAGAAAAAGCCATTAGCGCAGAGCCGATTAGTACTAGGTAGTATTTCTCTGTACCACGGCTCGTTTGAAGCGTTCCAGTTGGTTACTTTATACTTATTTTTATAGTTTCACCGATTGGATGAATGGAGCGACGCTAAAAAGAACAATAATCCGGCACTATAATGTACACGCACCCTGTATTTTTGTTTTTTTTTTTCTCCGGGCAGCCCACTCAGTACTTTTTATTGGGTCTTATCTTATAGCGGGTATCAAGTGTTTACACGTGCATTTTAAAAAGTAAACTCAAATCTAGAATCATAAATAAAGTGTAAGAGTATCGGACTCAGGGCCATCATTAACAGGATCATTGACTTACAAGCGCATCATCTAAGTATGTCAACTTATAGTACATTTAATAATCAAAATGGTGTTCACATAGATGGAAGGTGTAATTCCCATTTTTAACCGACTCCAAGAGGAGGACGAGGAGGTTCTATGTTCCACGGTATGTATCTTTTTTATGTATATTCACCGAATAATCCAAAAATACAGAAAAGGAGGAGGTTCATGTTCCACGGTAGGTTTTTTTTTGTATATTTACCGATTAACCTGTCAATTTTTATCCGAACGAGTATACTTCTAGGGTGGTCCCATTGTCACCAAGTCAGGATCTGAAGATGGGATGCTAGGGCAACCCTCAAATTTTATAGGCACGCGTCGCGTCGCTTTCGGTATTTTCTATTATAACTCGTGTATTTTACCTTCGGAAATCGCAAGTTTGGTGAAGTGGATCTGATGACGACTTATGGAATTCATCAATGATGTAAAGAATGTCAAAGATTCTGATATGATTCCGTTGAAGTAGCAACTAATGAAGTGCCAAAGGTAGTTCTGAGATCCTTGAGGAATCGACGGAACTCGGAATCGCAGTAAAACGGAAAGGAAATATACAGGGTGAATTCTAAGTCGTGAATCGTTGAAGCAAAATGTGAATCTATCCATGATTCTGTGAAACTTTTACTATGGGACCAACTTTGTAATATGCAAAAAAAAAACCAGCTGTTCATACATTTTTAATTCGTGAATCGAAATAGCTGTTCATGCATGAAGCATTTTTTTTTCATATTACAAAGTTGGCCCCATAGTAATAGTTTCACAGAATCATGGATAGATTCACATTTTGCTTCAACGATTCACGACTTAGAATTCACCCTGTAGAAATGGCGAAGTATTGGATTTAAATCTGTTTAAACTTTGTTTTTAATTATATGAAACAGTTATAAATAATAATGGTTAAATACTCAGTTTACAGTCAATATTATTTTGTCTATTATAATAAAACCTTGCTGTGATTATGATTATATTAAATAATACAAATATGATACAATATTAGTATCACATATAAAGTTAAACGCTAAACGGGATGGATAAGGCAAAGTTACAAGTGTATATATAAACCAGCCAATTAATAAGGAAGTTTTATTACAGAAGACATTTATTATTTTGCAGACGAATCTCTGAAATTTGGAAGAATCTGTCACAGCCCGGGTGAATTTTTGCTAACTAGATTCTAGACATACAATTGGCTTAAAAGCTTAACATGTAAAAACACTAGATGTATATTGGACTGATTTGCTCATTAATAGTTCGATTTTTTGATTCGCCTGGTGACTCCGCCGTCGTGAACGCCGTACGAGAGATATTGTTGCGTTCTACCGTGATCGAAATTCGAGTGTGGTGTTAGATTCCACATAACGGCAGTAAGTAGCTTAATGACCCGGGGCACATTGCCAATTTGCACTTTCCTGCTCGTAAAATTGGCGCATCCTGAGTTTTAGCGAATTTTGTGTTTCTTTTTAGGGTTCCGTAGCCAAAATGGCAAAAACGGAACCCTTATAGTTTTGTTATGTCCGTCTGTCCATCTGTCACAGGCATTTTACTCAAAAACTATAATGTGTATTTGAATAAAATTATGAGAATAGGTGTATTTTGTTAGCCACTACATAATTCTGAAATCAAATGAATAAAAAAATTCTTTAAGGGTGCACTCCATACATGTAATTGCAATTTAAAAAAAAAACATTTTAAGTCCACGTGTTTCATAATAAATATAAGGTTTCTCAGCAATTTTTTTGATTAAGTGAATAGAGTCAGAGATAATCGCCCCGAAAGTTAAAAAAATTGTGCCCCCTAATCCCCCTCTAATTTTTGAACGGTGTATTTAAAAATATCCAATAATCGACGTTCTTAAGATTAAGCTCAGTAGTTCAGTCATAGCAATCGCTTAGTGCCCTCAAAGTCCAATATAACAACGGATTTAGGGCGCTGTTGGGGCTGCCCTGCTTCTGTAGCGCATCACTAATGTTTGCCGAAGCTCACACGGATGGGTTTGACGCCATTTTACGGAAGAGAACAGCATCGCTGGTGCGTAGAATGCGGAGCAGCTCCAATAAAATTCTGGGAATGTTTGCCTCAAAACCTGATTCCCCCATATATCTTCGTGTCAGCAATTTGATGATTGCCAATCGAAAATAGATTGGCACTCATCAAGTTGGTGACAGGCATTGTGCATTGTAAATAATTTTATGTTTAAGCTCTTTATAATGTAGTGTTTAGTTTTAACAATAGTTTTGTAAGATTTTGTATTTACTAACCAATGGATCTAAGTTATCTGAATAAATAAATAATAATAATAATAATAAAATAGCCCTATTCACTCTTGTTTTGAAGGCACCTAGATTGTAGTTCTCAGGAAATACAGACGAAGGGAGCGAATTCCATTCCTTAGCCTCGCATTAGGAAAGACGAGGCAAATCGCTTCGTGCGAATATAAGTATTGTACGTTGTAAGCATGCATTCGCTGCCCACGCCTGGACTGTTGTGTCCGCTTATATTGGCGACCGTTGGAAGAAATTGCAAGATAACGTTCAAAGTTCAAGCTGCATTTTAACCGTTAAGATTACGGGATTTTACCGGCTCGCCGACTCGCCGACTCAGGAGGACAAAGGAGTTGCGCCTGTGTTTTTTGGAATACTGGGGAAGGATCTACGTGGTTGCTTGCAGGTCTAACCCGAGGGATGTACGCCTATGTTTACCATTCCTTTGTTCCACTTTGTGTGACGGCTTTCTTGCATCTTAAGCCTTAGGTTCAATTCCTAATCTAGTTTGCCTACAAGACAAGACTAAATATTAGCTTCACGCAATGGCCTGTGCTTATTTCTATTTGGTAATAAATTCTTCCTTTTTAAAGCGTCAGGCTAGTACCTGATCTAGCTTGTAAAAGCATCAAGCGCATGTCGCGCTGAGCTATTTTCTCATTCTATTTTCAGTTACGTGTTAGTTTTCAATAAATTTGTATTTTGATGAAAACTGCATTCTCATTGTCCGCCTTGACAATATTGGCGTACCTATAGAACATACAAACAACAATATAACGTTATAGTCAACCTGCAGACGCATCCTAAGGTTCCTTCCCCGGAGCCATCTATCAAGGAGGCTTTACCTGGTGATCTCAATCACGAGGCAATCTGGATGCATAATATGGGCTCCGTACTCGCATACAATTTAATGGCGAAGAGCCAAAGGGTAGCCTTGCTTGACCTTCCGAGTTGAGGGCCGCACGTGACTGGAATGGCTGTGTTTACCTCCGCCAAACAGGACGGCAACTGAGTGTTGCATTTTTAACATGTTATAGTTTGTCCATTGTACTGGTTCACACTCGTATGTTTACACAGGGCTGTCGAGATATTCTCTAAGTTGCATACAACTCTGTTCGTGTGACATGAAATGTTTCTTGCCATCTTTATTATCTATCTGCATTTAAGTTCGTAAAATGTTAGGTCTTTTTTGAAGCAGCCTCGTGAACTTGATATATACAAATCATCGCTACTCGTCATAATATAACTTACTTTGAAAACAAAGTTTTAACCGACTTCAAATCAGTAGCTAAATTGCTTCAAGTTTGCCTATAAAATTTGAAGAGTTCCCTCGATTTCTCCAGGATCCCATCATCAGAACTTGATTTGGTGACAACGGCACTAATCTGGAAGTATATGCTTTCAAACAAAGAAATATCTTTTCAAATCGGTTCATAAATTACCGAGTTATAGCGTAATAACACACAAAACAAAAACAAAAATACAGACGAATTGAGAACTTCCTCCTTTTTTGAAGTCGGTTACAAACATTCGTCACAGTGCTATGGGCGATTTTGCTATACATCGAGATTAAGCTGCTACGGAGTAGGGCGTAGCACTACGCGCGTAGCTTAGCAGTGAACGAGTAAATTATTATTAATTTTAGTTCATCATTATCGTTGTCATTTTTTGCAACATTATCATAAACACGACTAAGCTTGAACGAAAATGACACAACATATATGATGATAATGACTGATTATAAACCAATTCAAAACTCGTAAGATAAAACTTTAATGAAAAATAATTATATCAAAGTAGATAATACAGACAAGGAAATAAAATACTCAGCTTGGTCTCTCTCATCACAGCGATATTAAGGCCAGGGATACAAAATCCGTGTTTTAGATTCCATTACCGTGCATTTAATAATACCTAGCTAAAATTTACATTAGATACATCTATGTCAAGCATACATTTGTACTGCACAGACACATAATTATGTAATAATAATTGCCGTAGCTCTCTACATCATACCGACATAAAGCTAACGTAAGTAACATTATCAACAGCAAATTAGTAGCGCAGCTACGAGCGGCAGCTACGAACGTAGCGTCGCTACGGCAAGCTTGCGATAATAATTAAGTTTTACTAGCGTCTTTAATAAATAGTAGAATGAAAAATAATGTGTCATACGTCCAAGTAAGTAATCCCAAAAACTGTGAATTCGTGTATGGCACCTTTCCAAATATAAAGCATAAACGGCAAGATTGTGTTAATTTAGAAAATTAGACTTTTTCACAGCTCCAAGAATCGGTAGACTGATTTTTGGATATTAATTTAAACTTGATACTTTCACGCGTTCTCGACAAAAAGGATCTTGACAGACTCATGCATGGATAACGAAATTATACTCTATGGATTTCTTTTTTCCGTTTGTGGTATGGGGGGAACCCTAAAAACACTTTCCTCTTTAGTTTACCGGGCAGAAAGTGAGGAATTAATAAGAAACAAAGTACTTCCAACTCGTTCAAATATTCAGAGAGCGGATTCCCTTTAGATTACTGTTGCAACCTATCTGAAAGGAACCAAACTAATCTTGACGCAACAAAGTGCCAGTTTCGCGGGAAATATTGCTTTCATAGAGTCGGTTGCAGTTCCAGAAATTAAATCTGCTACGCAAATGAAGGTATCTTCTTCATTGCAAATTTACTTTTATGTTTTGGCCCGAACGATTTCCGAACGATCCCCCACTGTTGTTTGACAGCCGCGTTTTACTTTTTGTCATTGAGCATTCACTTGAGAGGTTAACCCATGGTTAACCTACGTGCTTTTCGGGAACAGCATATGTAATTTGTAAGGTCCTAGTTTTTTTTATACCGAATCGGGGTAAAATAAGTTATATGGTATAGTTTTGAGTTTTGAGGCCTACAAGGCCCTATTTTAGCTGTTGTAAAGTAAAGTGAACTGAAGTTGGACACGCGTGGTGTGACGTGATTTTCTGGACTGAGGATCTTCGGCAGGGAAGAATCCGTTTGTTTCAAATTCAAAGCCTCGCCTGGGTACTGTTGAGGTTCTATGCGTTGGCGGGCTGGCCATACAAAAAGAACAGCTTCTATATTTGAATTTAAATAGCTTTTTGAGGTAGCTTTCAGGCAAACATATTGTAGTGGTATTCGGCTGCAGACCTTGCATGGGTGCAGACGCTGTGTTAGAATATTTTAATAAAATATAAATTAAATAAACTATGTTTATTATTCCTGACCAGCATCACCTTCCTATATATCTCCAAAGAAAGGATCCGTCGAATCACGTGAATTTAGAACTGTACATTTTAGGTTAAGATTTCGTAGTGAAACGTATAGTTTATAAGATTGAATAGTCCGCGCATCGCGTGACATACCTACCGTTCCCGGCATATCCGGGAATCGAACATTTAGCAAATGTTAACTTTAACACTATTACGTAAGTAAGAACGCTGAATTTAAACATTAATATAATTAATGGGTAGAAGCGTAGATAATCTCTACTGACTGTACTATTCATGTGTCTTAGTGAACTATTGTTAAAGGATTAGTTATGCTGAAGGTAACTGTAATACTTCTCGTCAATAGGTACACATCCCCTTAATGATTTCCGGATGTTTTGTCCATACGGTCTGCCTAATGGTAAGCAAAAATTTAAATTAAAGCTTATCTCTTAAAAAATTAAATTAAATTAAAAAATATATATATTTTTTAATTAGCTAATTAATTTAAAATAATAATTTAATATAATAATTTAATTTACGAATCTAGAAAACTCACATGCATGTTGGCGACTCTTCATTGATTTGAGGATTCGCTGTGTTGACAACAAGAGACAAATGGAAGGGACCTGCTCTCGTTCACAAAAAAGCGTTACCTACAACAAAAGTTATTATTTGTTACTAATTATCAGACTTGATAAAACTTCTCATTTAAAAACATACCTGCTATAACTGTGGAATATGTGCTATGAAAATAAATGTGAGATGATCTTAAGGAATGAAAGTTTTAAATCTATATTATATATATATTTATTTTTTAATTTAAAGTTCCAAATATTCTAGTTCGCAGAGTTTCATGGTATTACTTGCTAAAGCCATTAATGGCTTATTTACAGCTAGAGTTCGGACTAACTATTTACTAGGTATGTAGTTATAATTAAACAACAATTTATGTTTATATTCTCTATATTCTTTGAGTGGTAACTATAAACAATATAAACATGCCTCTGCAACAAAGGCACTACTCGCGAAAAATATTGTCGACTCTGCAGAATGAGCCGGAAAGTCAGGTCAGGACCAATAAATTTTTGATTACGGCAGACGACGGGTCTAAAGATTTTTTGCTGAAGAGGAAAATTAATTAAGAACGGCTAGTAAAAACCAAACCGTGCCGCTTAGCAGGCTTTTGTTTCATTTTATCTTGATAATAATAATTTATATTTAATAATTACGTGGAAAAAGCCTCTAAGTATAAAAAAGAAACTTTAACACCGCTGGTGTAAACGCAATCAGGGTTAGTTTCACCTTTCGTACGCACGGCTTTATGACATCGATAAAGAAAGCAGGGCTAGGATTATCTCGACAGTTGGAGGGTTGGTCGGTCGGCCGTCGCACGCTAACGAGGTTGGCTCAAACAATCAGAAGTCAAGCAGAAATTGATGGGGTGCCCCTCACGCCCACATAGACGCGATCGCGTACAACCCAGCTTAATTAAAAGACTTCACTCAAGCGTTATTCGCAATATTGAAAGGTTTGTCCCTGTGATGTTCGCAACTTTATAGAATTATACAAGATTTGGAAATGTGCAAACAATTAACAGTAAAAATCTCTGGGTTCTGTACCAGAGCAACACGATCCATAAATAATAGGAATAGTAAGTTCAAGCTCGAGCACGAGTCAAGTCACTCATTGTTATAAAGGTTTATTAATACTTGAGACTGGTTCTACTTTGTAGTAAGGAGTACTCATTATTTCATGAATGCTGTTAGCAGTGACTTTATTGCAATGCTTAAGGTGATTTATTTAACAGATATAATAAAGTCAACTAAGTTGTTGTTACCTGTTTCAATTATTGCACTGTTTAAGTAGGTATTCAGACAGCGGACGTTTTTTTATCGGACTACAACTTGCTAATTTGTAATGATATTTTCTTATAGGTACTCTTCTTATGCTTGATTAGTACCTAAGTTAAAAAAAAACACTATTATAACTAACAGAAAAAGTCGGTTTACGGACGATAATTTTACATGATAACGTCATAATAGTCGATCTAATCTGGTTTCCCCATACAAACTTTGGATCCCCATTTCACTCCATTAGAGAGTGAATTTTGAAAAATCCTTTCTTAGTGCATCCCTAGACCTTATAAGGAACCTACGTGCCAAATTTGGAATCTCTAGAACCAGCGGTTTGGGCTGTGCGTTGATATTTCGTGCGCACAGCCGGCGTTTGGAACGGGACAATGAGTACACTTTTTCGTGGGTGCAGCCGGCGTTCATCGATTTATAAGACGTTATCACGTCAAAAAACCATTTGTATATTTTGAAACATTTGAAAATCTTTATTACATTTGAAACATTTTCGCCGTAGGTAATAAAAGATCCAATGTTATCTGAAATCGTCAGATAACATTGTAAAAACAGGAGTGACACCTTGCCCTTGAAAAGAGAACTTTAATACTTAATCCTGTGCGTTTTAATTACAAGAAGTGTAGTTGATATGTGATAGCGCAACTTTTCTCTACTTTAACATATTTAACCATGCACGAATAATCACAGAAAGCGCGACAAATTACACAAATTTGGTAGGAAAATACCCAATTTTCCTGGCATATAACAAGTTAATTAAATGTGAAACTGGGCAGAACGCTCAGGCGTGTCAGTGTTTGTTCATCAGGCAATTCAACACCATATTGAACCCATTCAAATGTGTACCTGTATGTACAGGTCGAGCAGTCAACAAAGTAGTTAGCTGCGCACACTTGCATACAAGGGCCTTGGCAGGAGTGCGCAGCCAAATACTTTGCGGAGTGTACATATACGGGGCAGCGTGTACTAAATACAATGGTTCTCCCAAAGTAACGCATCGTTTGACGTCAAGGGCTCATTTAAGGCTAGATTACACTCAAGTGTTCTGGAAGAAAATGGTCTTGTGTGTGATCCAGAGAGCACTTGTTTAATTCGGAGATAAAATTATCGATATGGTAACCCTAAACCCTAAACGTTGCGCGTTTAATGACATATTTTATAAATATCTAATAAACGATAATACTAGCTCTGTTCACGAGGGTATTAAACAATAACTATAATTAATTTATTTTTTTGTACACCAAACAGGATCAAATAATCCTTTAGGGATTAACAGTAACTTAGATAAAATTCATTTTCACCCATTTGTTTTTTAGGGATTTAGTAGGATTTTTAATCATACTATTTATTTTAATTATATTAACTATAGTTAACCCCTTATAGAAAGTATAAGAAGGCAAAGTATAAACCGCAGTTAATACAATCTTAACGCCTTGGTCGTAACAGTGCATGCCATTAGGAAGACTGCGAAATTACACTTAAAGCGAATGAAGTCTGAAACTAAATTACTCACACATAAACATTTTCATGATTCAGCGAATACACTATTTTTAATAGCGTCATAGTTATATATGCACATATCTAATAACTTAAAATTTACTACAAAATTTAACGACTAATATTTATACTCGCAACTACAGTAAAAAATAAACATCAGTTACACATAGGTACTTCGGCCTTTAAATGTCTCTTCTGAGAGTGAATAATACGTATTTTTATTGCATTCTTTTGTGACATATCTGTAGGTATGATTGTTTTTACAGACTCTTCCATATTTAATGTCGATCCTTATTGGGTTATACAATACGCTTTTCTATGTTATAAAGTGTATGTTTCTATTACATATTTTGGCGCTCATTATGTAATTTCTTAATTAAGTTTTATAAAAAGGTAATTTTGACATTATAGCTTAATAATGTAATTTAACATGAATTTTATGAATCCAAAAATCCAAAAAAAAATGCGACCGCGATTTGTATTTGCGTAAGTCGTCTCCTCGCACACTAGCACGCACTTGTACTTATTCAAAAGTAAACATAATACGTAACGGTGTGTGCTATCGTAACTATAAGCTGGCATTAAGCTCGCCATTTGTACATATTTTTTTTTGTATTTTGTGCAATAAAGTTTAAATAAATAAATAAATAAATATAACTTTACACTCGGATATAAACATTTGTTTCATGTCAGTTTACTATACTTCTTGGGAAGCATGAGGCGCGCGGGCTCTTATCAACGAACAAAAATTATGAAATCATAAATCGTTAAATTAACGTAGTTCCAACTAATGCAAACGTAAACAAGTAAAAGGTGTCCCGTCCCATTGTGCATTAAGGTATAATTATTGTGAGTCGCTCTGTCTTACTGCGAAGTCAAGCTTTTATACTTCTCCTGCTCTACGCTCGTTTGTCTTCTGCTTTTGTTTTACGATACCGGGTGCATTTATATGTCATTTGCTGCATTATAAAGTGAACTGATATTTTTTATTTCCTATTTGTTAAGGGACTCCCCGCGCTTTTTGTCGAGTTTTGACGAGTTTTGAGTTGAAACTCCTCCGTAAAAACTATACATGTATTTATGGCTCAAACGCTTATCGGTTTTTCAATCCTTTATCTACATTTGCATCAGAGTTTTTTTTTGAAAATAATGAATATTGAGTTTTTTATGATTTATTCAAAATGGTCCAAAAAAAGCTCTGCTTTCGATATAAGTATGTTGTTTATACACTTTTATATGTGAAATCTACATGTTACTGTTCCTTATTGACGTCTCTAACAACCCATCAGAGATTTTTTATTTTTAATCAATTTTCACAAAAGTTACGTCTAAAAAACCGGACAAGTGCGAGTTCAACTCGCGTGGTAAGGGTTCCGTATATAATCTAAATTTCATAAGTGTTTTTGAATACTCGTACTTCTCATAGGTTTTCCTGTAATCTTTATGCAAGGAACTATTTTCCATATTTTTTTCAGAATTTTAATCCTAGTAGTTTCGGAGATAAGGCGGGGGGAATGGTCAAAATTCGTCTTTTTTCCTAAATTACTTCAAATCTGTTTTTGCTAAAATTATAAAAAAAAAATCCGATATGCTTACAACAACCGCTTTCATTTGATATGTCACACAATACAGTTTGCGAAACTATTTTTTTTTAATTTTCCAGTTTACCCCCCAGGAGTGGCCCCCTTCTTCAGAATTCATTAATTTACTTTACGCGTCCATCTTTGGGTCACCAATTTACATATGTGTACTAAATTTCAACTCAATCGGTCCAGTAGTTTCGGAGCAAATCGACTGTGACAGACGGACAGACAGACAACCGAGTGATCCTATAAGGGTTCCGTTTTTTCCTTTTGAGGTATCGGAACCCTAAAAACTGGTTCTTTGGCCTAAATTTGCCAAGGTTCGGTGCCATATATATCGGAAACTGTGCGGTTTGAAGTAAATATGGGATATTATTTCGGTAAACAACGTGGTTGTTAATGCGATAAGCCATAAAAACATGAAACGGACAGTTACAGATCGTAGGTCATTGGGAGCTGGAAGCCCCTTAATTTAAAATGCTTCGTATAAAACCAATCTTGCCTTTATATCAATTCATTGTATAGAAAAAATCAGTGGAGATCCTTGAAGCGTTAAAAGGCTTGGGCCCAAATGTCAAGCCTTTTGGGTCAGCAGTTTTCAGCTCGCTATGTTCGGGCGGGTATCGATCGCGAATTATTAACGAAAAGTTATACCGCGAACACTAATATTCATTTAGTCACATCGATATTTTATGTGGTTATTTTGTTTTATTTCGGTAAACCTGATTTGGACTCTAGTGATAAATATAAACGGAAATGTTGGCCAATGAAGTGTTAATTCCTATCCGGATTCTGGTAGTAAAGAAATAGGAGCCTGAATACAAATTATTTATGTAGATAAAGGGAAAAACAATACGGCTTTCTAAATTAGGTATACGAATGTTATGATGGGCACAATAGGTATACTTTCTGTACTGTTATAAAATCAAGTATCATACATGAATATTTTACTTGAAATTTTGTATTTCCAAACACATCTATCAGAAGCAGTATTGATGATGTTTATCAATCTATTTTTATACTGCTGTCAATCACATGCATATCACATAAATCATCAAATAACCGATGGAATCAGTAATGAAACATGAATAGAACAATTACCATCGATGGAAGGTTTTCCATAGGGTAATGATTATTTAATCTGAGCTACCCGTTAACACTAATATCTCGGGTTGAATGTATACAACAACATTCATATTAAAATGATATCATATTTGTGGCACTAGACATATTAAAGTTGTTAACATGAACTTGAACCCTTTGTTCATTTCATATCTACAAAAACCTTTTCGGACCCTCGTCTGCGGTGGACCTCTTCGGTCATGGGCTTGTATAGTTTTGGTTTTTTCACGTGGTGGTATGAATACCAGGAGCTATTGGTAGTGAAGTGTTCCAATTTATTATATTAGTTTTAATTTATCTTAATGGTGAAATATCATTCATATTAAAGGTAAAGTCTACACGACGGCAGTGCGCCCAGCGATGACCTACACCCAAGTGTTGGCCACTCAAGAAACAACACAATAAGTTGCATGCTGCGGAAATGAGAATACTCAGATGGGCTGTTGGTGGAGAAACCATATTAGAAATGGTCACGTCAGAGATAGTTTCAAGGTCAGGCCAATACAGGAAAAACTCACTGAGAACCGTCTCCTATGGTATGGCTATGTCATGAGGCGACCACCTGACCACATGACGAGGAGAGATGATGAGTGAAAGACCTAGGAAATGCGGAAGGCCCAAACTAACATGAATAGGTAGGACTTGTACATGCTCAACCGCCACCCGAGAGAATGAGGACTGACGTTCCTGGCGACGCCATACTAGGAGAGTCAACCCCAAGTAGATGGGAAAAGACTAGGAAGAAGAAGAATAGCGAAATATCAGACGTGGTCGCCACTCAAGAACCTTTCCGCCCCAACTGCCATCGGTTCTACGTGCAATGTGCCTCACCCACTGCCACTTCAGTTTAGCGATTTGGAGGGTATGTACAATCGCTGCTATCAGCCACCAATGCCTTCGTATTCTAGACCACATGTCCCTATATTAAGCTATAATTATGCCCTAATTATAGTCTTATCAGTACAAAGCAATGTCAACTGCATTCACAAGGCTTCCATTCCATCGTATGACAATATAATGTAATTTATGTTGTTATAACAGAAACAGTTTAAGGCGATTTTGAAATTAATTGTTCTATGATAATGATGTTAAGATAGTCAACAATGTAATTAAATGTGGCACATTATTTCTTTACTTAAGGATATATAAGCATTCATTTGTAAACTACATACTTAAACATAAACGTAGCTCATAGTGGGTGGATTGATTACCTACATTGCTCAGGGGTGGTTAAGTAACAGGGCTCCCTAAAATGTACAGCACAATAAACTGCAATGAGTCCCGAGAACTCCCTCTCCCTCTCTTTCTTTATTTGTATGGGTTAAAAAGAGAGAGTTATTGCCTGTACAAGAGACCCAATTACAGCATAGCGTCTTTAAATTGATCTCTAATAGCTTTATGGATACAAGTGAAAGTCCTCTAAATACATGTTAATACTATCTCCACCTTATAAAGCCAAATCTAGCGACTCAAGCCCACAGTCACTAAAGCCAAGAAAACAGTCATGTATCCAAGGATACATAGTCTCTAGAGCCATTTCCAGTTAAAAATATTATGCTGCATAAGACCATCCACCATTCGTTTGCTTATCGACAAAAGAACTTTGCAAGTATGAAATGGAAAATTATACCAGCAGGGCTAGCGCAACTGACGCCGCACCGCGACGCGAGTCGAGAAAGCTCTACCCCCCTTTTTCTAATTTGTACGGTGCGAGTGAGATAGGGGACGCTTAGTCGCGCGAGAAGCGACTGAGCAGCAAGTTGTGCTAGACGTGCAGATTGTGTTAGAGTACATACCGAGCGACAATACGGTGTTGCGATGTATTAACAATCTGAAAAAAAAAGAAAATTGTAAACATACAAAATTACAGCGCGACCTAAAAAGCCATATGGCGTACGGGAAAAGACATAAGACGGGCAATGCGACTTATCATGTCGTAAAAGAGAGTATAGGTAACAGTTTATTGACCCTAAAGGCATGTTATCGTTACATTTGCATAAGGACGGTTATACACGATCCTTTGCTGGTATCTGCTAACCCTCGCTTTTTATGACCACGAGTTTCAACGTCGATCTGCATGCCTACTTCAGATGAGATATAAGAAATATTTTAATCGGTACAAACACGTTTTGTGTAATGGGGTTGTAATTTTACAACTTGAAGCCACCTTTGCATTTGTCGGTGCGGAATCGGTATGATGTATTTTGTACTTTAACGACAGCTTATCTAATGATGTCACTCAGACTTCCTTAATTGTCGATAAACTGTCAGTAGGTATTACATTTCGCGCACTCAGCGTGGTACACACGCAGTACTGCATTCGTACCGCCGCCCCACGCCAATCAAAAAGCACTCATTTGAATATAGGCGCTAGGCACGCAGTAAATAATCTGTACTGACTTGACTGGCGGTTGACACTGGCAACTTACTGACACCGCGCCGAGTCCCCACCGATAAATGCGCAAGTGGCCTAACTCGCGAAACGTGATAGAGTGTGATCTTTGTGATACTGGCTTGAGACAAACTTTATACCATTTCAGTCTGGAACTGGGGACCCAATTTTTAAATGCGCTTGACGTTGTGGTATTATACGGCGCGCATTCAAGTGTATTATTTGATTGGGGGTTAAAGCAATTCAAGCAAGATTTCAATATTTATAAACACCTCAGTAATTCAATGCCAGAACGCATAGTGCATTCAATATTACTTGGCGTGATTGACACTTGAAACCGTTATTAGCAGTAACAATAGGCTTAAGTCCCGGCAAGTGTATTTTTTGTAAACACTTGCTAAACATGTGCGGCCGGCGGTGCTTCAAATGATCTTGATACTTTTTCTATGTTACCTTTCCGTCTCACAATATTAGCAAATTTAACTCAGCTCAGCTTTTTTTAATGAATGAAGAAGGATTTTTAAATTAACCATGTTCCAACTTTATAATAACTGTCGGAAGTGACTCTGGCACTGAAAATACCGAAGATAATGCAGAAAAAGAAGAAATGTCATCATAACTTAAAAACTACGTACTTATTTTAATTTCTTACTTAATAAATAAATAATTAATGTAACTTGTTTTTGCATTTTATTTAAAATATTAACCTGAAAGTAGCTGTGTTTCAATTATTCTATTAATAATATTGAAAAGTATCAAGACTTGTTGGTTTGCACCAAAACAGGTAAAGCCAAACCGGCTCCTTTAAAATGTTTATGGCTTCTAAGAGCGTTGTGTTTATTGCTGCGTATGTTTGTGTTCAAGTGGAATCACGCCAAGTAATATTGAATGCACTATACCTACTACAATCATATTCCGATTTGATAATATTAGTTGGTGATTGGTCGATTGATTTAATCCCTTAAAAATAGAAAGTTTTAGTTTTATACAGTTTACTATTTCTTCCCAATTATGTAAGTATATAAGTTTTCTACTCCAATTTCGTTAATGTGACTCTTTACATAATAATAAAACGCTTTGAAAATGATCATTAAATCTACCTATGCAATTTTTTCGCCTTCTATTACAATACGAGTACAATGATATCGGGCATAACACTACTGATGATATTGAACTCATAAGGCACACAATTTTGGAAATTACCACATCGAAACAAGTAAGTAAGGAAAACTAGGAAGCAATCTTTTGGAATCCAGCAATGTATCTTAAAACTTTGAACATCTATCGCAAGTTGAATCGCAAAGTACACACAATAGATTTGTATTCTACAACTTCTCTAACTTAATAAAGAAGTTAAAATGGTGTTCGAATTTAATTTTTAACGAATTCCGCTCGTGCTTTGTTAACAATATTTCTTGTTTGAATGATACCTTAATTGGAATTAATTTTGCACTTTGATTAAAAGAAGCTCTAACAAGATTTTTTTTAGAGTGATCACTTACAAACTTTATCACAATGATCATAATTAGCTTTAATATTTTTTCACCACCACAATAAAACAAACGACTCGTAAATGGACAAACGAGGAGACTGTAGATTAAATTTCAATACTGATACTGGTGAGTATTGAAAAATCTAGTATCTCTTTATTAGTAACTAAGTGTAGTTAAATAGCAACGACAACAAAGAGCAAGAATCGCAAATCACTAAGCATGGCGCGGCTCAACTTCGGTCTCGCGAGGTCGCATCACAACTCCCTCCTTAATCGCCCCAGAGACGCTTACTTATCGCCAACTAACTTATGCTGTTATGCTTAGTTCACACAAATTGTGGATGTTGATTTATTAAGCTCAGTCTGAAATAACTGTCAGAATTCTCTTAGTATGCGCAGAATGTAAATAGAGCACTTGTGAATTCTCTGCACCTAAGCTCGATTTTCAGTAGTTACAGGCAGAGCGATGTATTTATATTATATAACTAATTCAACAAAATGTTAAAATTAATGGAAGTAAATAAGCGCTCCCAATTTAATGTTATGATTCCTCGTATATATTTTTGCCAATATCAACAGAATCAGAGAAACAAAGTCAATTAATAAAGTGAATTTTCAATATGGTATTGCACATTATTTTTGAATTTCTGAGCGTCTCCTCCGGCAATTTGTTCCAATGAGTAATCTCATCAATATGTCCTTTATCGTTCCTTTCCGGTGATAAGCTGCTTCGGCGCAATTAACAATTGCAATTGATGCTCAACTTTAAAACAAAATGCCGATTTATTAACGTAAATATAATACTGAACCGTGTTGAACAATTTTATATAGCCGTGCTAAAAGTAAATAGATGAAATGAAGAGAGGCAACATTCATCAAGACTTTTATAAATGATTTTTAAGGCAGGCACAACGAGTGAATAGCTAATGAGGGGCCGTATTCGGCGCTTTGTTCCAGCATATTCATTACCTGCTACCATTGCCGTCTGTTTACAAAAAGTGCTTATTGTTCTCCAACATACCCTCTTGAGAGTAAACAAACAATATCTCTAACAATTTTGAGGTCAAGCGCGTTTGCCGGCAAATGTTCTTGAGCATCATTTGCAATGCAAAAGGCTTAATTGATACAAAAAAAATCACAATCGCAAGTAAATAAACCTCATAATTAGTGTACTTAAGGCGAAGTTTCACGAGAAATACGAGCTTCAGTCTGTTTCAGTATAAAAAGTTTATAAATTTTTACATAAAACGGTACCTAGTACTAGTAGTTAGTATAATTCAATATTTTTTTGTGCTACTAACAGGTAGACACCTGTTTCTTTCGCACCATTTTTACAAAAGTTACCTATGCTTTGAATAAAATATTAAATAATGTAGTTATTACTTTTGCGATTAATAATGTGAACATTAACAAATACATAATGACAAGTACTACTAAATCGTGTATCTCACAGCGAAATTCAGTCACAATGAAGTGTATAATATGGTGTTTGGGCGAAACTAGCTAACTCGGTATAAGTCGCAACTTGGGAGTTAGGACGAATCAAGTTTTGGGAAGTTACTGCTAGTTTATACATGGGCTTAATGCTCCGATAAACTGATTTAACCACTTACAAATCGTCACTTATTTACACCTATTATGAATTTACCAAGGAAAACAAAGGCATATAATTAGTATTAAAAATATATCTTTAAGCTAATTGTATCCTGGTTTAGATGATTGGTATGAATATTTTGGTTGAGCTCTTCATGACCTTCATGTAACATATTTAAAATTTACTATTGAATTGCCCGTAGCTACAAACTCTACCAGGTGCGAATCACAAAATGGCTAAAGGCTTCATCTCTTTTACGGCATATTCTCGGGTTGGCGCCTCGATATTCAAGAGTGCAATAGGTACACTACATTGGCGGAAGCCAGAATCTCTGTATCCATATTTGAACGGATTTAGCCAACAACACTTGCATCACCAACGCGCAAACTTGCGCCAAGGTGCTTTGCGTAGGTATCGAACATTTTCTCTTTAAACCTCCATTCAGGGGTTAGCCCGAGTGGGAACAGATTTACATTTTCGAGTACGAATCGTAAATAAATTGACAGCAGATAAGTACAGCCGAGTGACTTCACAGACATATTCGTAGTATTCATTCACAAATAACTTGTTATCCTATTAATTGTCCGCCAACAACTTGGTATACATAGTCTTAGAAATTCAGAAGCGCCGTAAGTAATAATTATCGACTACAGTTCATTCCTAATTTTTTATAGGCACAATTTTTAAAAAAATCCTATAGGTACTTATTTTAAGTGGTTATTGGTTACTAAAATGAAAAACAAGAATGTGAGAAGAATGCTACTGAAATGATTACATAGATAGGTTACGGGAGAAGACATGCTTTCTTAATATAAAATATTAAGGAGCAGATACTAGCGCAATTATAGAGGTATTAAAAAATACCAAGTCGCCTTATGATACAAACCTCACTGCTTTTTTCGAATATTGTCTGCCTATGTCACTCACATCGTAATAAGCAATCCAACAACACCTCATGTCAAAATCCATCTAGCCGTTTAGACTGAAGCCCTTGAAATATAATTTTCTTGCCCACATACCTACATAACACAATACGCTAGAGAGGTAGTTGGATGAGGCAACCAATTTGTAGAAATATATACTTAATTTAAGAAGCAATCTGCACTGAAGACTGCACTTCGCAATGCACTCAAACCAAGTGGCAAGGGATCGCTATTCAAGTAATATTAATGCGTATTTAGTCAAGCTCCTCGTGCTTTGCTTCAAGCAAACTAATGCATGTTGTATTAGACAACGCACAAGCAAATGAACAGCTCCGCTTGATTGGGATGTGAGCCACGTCCTACATACAGGTCGGGTCATCTAAAATTGATGGCATACGTTAGGACCGCGGCATTACGTGTCGTGCCCTCTTGACCGTAAACCATGCCGATGCATGTGAAGTCACTTGAGACGGAATTTGAAGTCGCATTGCAGTTTAAAGGGCACACACATTCGAATGAGGTCTCCACATTATTCGCGAGACTCTTTGCACAGACCTAAATGGAGTCGTTACGGTTATATAATGGTAAGATTTCTAGCATATGCAGATTTTAAAGGTATGACAGGTTAGTTTGGCATTATTCCATTTCATTCGATTTGGCGTAAGCTTATTTCAATGACTGCACGTCGCTTAAGACAATACTTGTACAATTATTAAACATTCTTATATATTTAAATATACCGAAACGTAATTGATCCTTAAATTGTATTACGGCTGCAAGTTCAGACGTATATCCACACTAATTTCGTATAAATGGATGTTTGCATATCTACGATAGCACTACATTTGAATATGTTAATTTCTAAATTAGGTCAATAATCCTGGGCAGCAAATAGAATTGAGATAACTCGCCTAAGGCTTCAATTAGTTTCATCGTGCGGACTTTGTATAATCTCGCATTGAGATTTTGCAAAAAAACATGTACTTTAGTTAAGTACGGTAACAATATCTGAAATGAATAGTTTTTTTTTATATCTATTTCTATATTATAGACTAGCAGCCCTCGCGGCTCCGCTTGAGAATTACTGAGAACCTAGGCTGAGCCATGTGATAAAATATAGCCATGTCTGTCCTGCGCAGTTAGTACAAGACGGCGCGCGAGCTGTCTCGTGACTATCCGTCTCTTTCTAAGTGTTCTAATTAGAAAGAGACGGATAGTCAATCTCGCTGCGACACAGGTCGCGCGCCGTCTTGTGCTAACTGTGCTGAAAGTCTATTTTATATACTGGTGAAACAACTTATGAAATTACACAAGTATAGTTCCGAAAATTACCACGTACGTACAAGATTACAACCTCAAAGACTTTCCTGTTTATAATATTATTTAGTCATCATGATCATCATCATCATATCAGCCGAAAGACGTCCACTGCTGGACATAGGCCTCCCCCAAAGAGTGCTAAAGTGACCGGTCCGTCCTGACCTTTACCAGGTCATTATGCAGTCCATCTTGTGGAGGGGGGCCTACCGGTCCGTGGTCGCCACTCGAGAACCTTTCCGCCCCATAGTCAACAGCGGATAATATATTATTAAGTACATAACAAAAATACAAATACATTGACTAGCTGCCAGCGCGACTCCGCTCGCGTATTACAAAGAACCCGAGCAGAGCCACGGGATATATCCCCCGAGTCCATTCCGAAGTTCCATTCTATAGGTACATCGTGAAAGAATTTTTGAAATCGAATTTATTTATTTATTTATTTATTTATTTATTGAAGACACATATAAGCTTACAGTATTGCACCAAAACGCTTACACGGTAGCATTCAAATGAAAAAATATAAAACATAAAACATTCACATAGTTATCTTGGAGCAACAAATATTCAAATTAATAATATCTATAGTAACACAGTTAAGTCTACATATTATTTAGTTAGAGTTTAAGGCGGACAAAGTGGTTTGCAAGAACTTGCTCAATCTGTCGGCGAAAATGTCGGCATCCGGGACCCGAATCAGCACATTATTCACGAGTGAGATGGCCCGGGAGGTGGGCGCGTTCGCGGCGTGCACCGTGCGCGTCACGGGACTCGCCAGCAAGCGCCGGCATCGCCGCGCAGGCCGCGCGCCGCCCAAGCTCGCACCCGGCGGACCGTAGGTTGGTGGCGGAACCGATAGCCCCACTCTGCTGAGTACACCTGGGTTATCAATGACTCCGTGGAGTAGGGAGTGGTAGTGGACTATAAGAAGTAGCTTACGCCTAAGCTCCAAGGTGTCGAGGCCTACCATTCCTAACACAAAGCTGGAAGGGTAGAGGTAAGGATAATATCCATACCTCCTTTTATACACAAATCTGGCAAATTTGCGTTGCACCCTCTCGAGCATTAACTTGTATTTTTCTTCGTGTGGATCCCACACGACAGCTCCATATTCCAACCGACTCCGAACATACGCAAAGTAGAGCGTAGACGCTACTCTGGGGCTTGGGAATTGGGATGCCATCCTCATAATGAAACCCAGAGTTTTGCACGCATTTTTACACGTTACGGTCATGTGTTTTCGGAAGTCGAGTTGTGAGTCTACCGTTAGCCCAAGGTCGCGTATTTCATTAACCCTCTCGAGCTCGGTGCCATTACAATAGTAAGTGGCCAAGGTGGGATGCTTTGCCCTTGTGAGTGTTATTACCTTACATTTTGAGATGTTAAAGGGCAACCGATTTATTTTACTCCAATCTGCTACCGCATCTATATCACGCTGCAATAGTTCGCAGTCGGAATCGGCTTTGATGTCCAGACAGAGTTTTAAATCGTCTGCGAACATTAGACATTTCCCAGTGGTGACAATCCTCGGCAAGTCATTTATCATAATTAAAAACTGAGTTGGACCTAACGTACTTCCCTGACTTACTCCTGAGCGGGTATAATAACACCGTGAGTCATAACCAGCTAGGCGAACAAACTGACTACGATTACGCAGGTAGCTTGCAAAGAAACGAATTAAGTTGGTTGAAAATCCTACCGCTGCAAATTTTTGTAGTAAAATATCATTGTCTACTATATCAAAGGCCTTTCTAAAATCAAAATACGCCGCGTCGACCTGGCGTCGTCCGTCCATTGCTGTTGAGGCATAATCTACAAAGTCGGTAAGGTTAGTAGCGGTAGAGCGGCCCTTTCGAAATCCGTGCTGACTGTCGTCAAGTTGGATTGAAATTTGTTGACTTATTTGGTGATCAATGATTGTTTCGAATATCTTGCCGAAGACTGACAACACCGCAATTGGTCTAAAACCCGTTACATCCGACCCACATCCGCTTTTAGGCACTGGAGTGACTCTTGATATTTTCCAACATGCCGGGTACGTCACATGTTTCAATGAGAGGTTATATATGTATAAAAGTGGAAGCTCTAATATAGACATACAATCCTTAACCAAGAATGGAGGAACCGCGTCAGGGCCAGCGGAGGAGCGCGGCTTCAGTCTGCGAGCTGCTCGACGAAGCTCTGAAATATCTACGCTTTCGACCGTGACGCGCGTCGCATCTCCCGCACTCATTCGTGAAGCCTCGTTAGGATCCAGTCGAAGAAGAAAGAATAAGTGGTTTCGGAAATTACCCCCTACATACAAACTTATTCAGACATAGGAATCCAGGGAGCAAAATTTTATGACAGGTAGGGAGTTCCTATATCGATAAACTCAATTATCGATCCTTTTTCCATATACTAGTGATCGCCCCCAGCATTGTGTGTTTTTTTTGTAAGTATTATTCTGAAGACGAGTATGAAGTTCAAACATAGCATATTCTAAAATATTTTAAATGATTGGTAGGTTATAGCTAGGGTGTGTATATAAGCTTGTTTAGTATAACGTTCACTACATATAATGAACGAAAGTTATAATTTCAAAATATCAATTTTCGTAAAGTATATCGTTATTTAGATATAATATCAATTATATCTTAGATATAATATAATTATAATATCAACATAACACCTAACATTTACAACATCAATTAATCTAACATCAAAAAAAGTACAATGCTTGTGTACTATAATCGCCTACTATTATTTTAATAGCAATGCCTAAAAACATTGCCTAAACGTTTGTAATATTGTAAATTATTTGAATTAAATATTTTATTTAAGAAAAGGGCACATTATATATAGAATTTGAGTACGTCAAAAAATCAGATAGTGTCTGCGAAGATTTAACGGCGTTCTTGGTAATTTAGGAAAAAAAATTGTTTTTTTGAAAAAACAACATTACTCGTTAGTCTTTACCCCGAACAAACTCAAAATCATTTTCTATAGTCAAAAAGATGAGTAAAGGGTAAATCAAACAAAAAGTTATAAAACATACTTAAAATAACATTGATTAAAAAAAAGTGCAACCATTCTTAAAAAACTGAGTAAGTCAAAAAAATCAGAAATAATTAGTATTATAACCGTCCGCGAGGATATTCGTCGTTTTACTTTCAGAGAAAGTCCGAATTTTCACTAACAATTTTTTTTTGGAAAATTATAAGACTTATTAGCGGGCCAAATTATCCCAAAATCATGTTGTGGTATGATAATGACTAGAAGAAGCCAATTTCCGAAAAAAAAATCCTAAAATTTATATTGTCTATTTCTATGGAGAGCCGATTCCGACTCCTTCGTGCGGTGCCTATTTCCGCTCTAAGGGGCACAGGCTAACCCTAAGCTAACCTACAAATAATACCATTGTTAAGAGTACTTGTTGTTTTTTTTACTGCGAGGGGCTTCGCCCCCCTGTCCCCCCTTTCTCTAGCTGTCCTAACCTTTTTATATACTTATTTTATATACTTATTTGAAAACAAATACGCCAATTATTTTAACATAACCTTTTTAAGGGGTGAATTATGCGTTACGCATACCACCCGGGTGACCCAAGTGGTTATGTAGATCTCCTGTATGAGCTGATGAGACTCACGATGTACCCACTAAAAACTCCCCCACTTGCCGCCTAGCCGCCATGTGGCGAGGTTACGGGAAAGTTTGCGCACACATTGGCGACCCCGCCGGCAGCAACCGCCTCGTTCGCGGATGCCCTCCACGTGAGGCACGCCAGATGTTTTGAATTTGCCTTCTCAATCTCCACCTGTTCAGTAGTGGACCCCCTGAGTCCACTACGATGAGATCATGGGTGCGGAAAATCCGGCACCCCACCACAGACGTGATCCGCCACCAACCACGTCTCAGCCGCAGAGGATAGGGAAAGCGGCGCACCGTAATACCGGCATTCCTCTTCCTCTGCGGTCCCACCAATGCCGTTTGAGCTGAATGGCCTCGCCAAGTTCGCAGGGGGTATAGAGAGTGGCGCACTGTTATACCAACACGCCTCTCCCCCTGCGATACTTATAATATGTTGTATGTTTATACTTCATCGCGACTCGTAAAATTTGGTGTTCAAATTAAACACATGCCATCATAAGACGAAGGTAATTAGAGCATACTGACAGACATCGAGTCACATAACGGCACTGATCAAAATCAATATTAATTCGAGCCTCAAATTAGTTGATGTAATTCCACCCGACGTGGCGCTCCGTTTGTAACGTTAAGCAAACACCAATTACCTACGCATGTAACAGCCCTTAAAAAAAAATGTTTGTCAAAAAATACACTACAAATGGCAAGTTAGGCACATTTGAGTTAATTTTAAGCGAATCGCGTTTAAATACATAATTATAAGTGATGTAACTAGATTCAATAGTAACAAAATTATTTGATTTACTGGCAAATCAAATCTGAAGATGAGATAACTATAATTTATACCTACTGAGACAGACCTAATAAAATAGCTTAATTGGGTATTATCACAGAATCAGTCTAGGCCGAGTCATCATTTAACACGCATGATCATAGGTCAGCAGCGAACCCGATCGGGTCGTCACTTTACCGCATCTGTACAACATTCCTCTAATTAAAATAAGCAAAAATATCCTAAAACATTTAATACTTTTTTATCGTAACCTACAGTGTGTGTAAAATTATAATTGGGTTGGGAAATTCAAGTTTACAGCGAAATATTTACGTCAAAACCGAGATACGGGTCGTGCGCCACGTCCCTGTGAATTAGTGAGCTACAAACTGGATTATCTCCATATAAAAGGGTTTTATTGTGAGCTAAGAAGATCGTGTGCGCAAATTGATAGGGATTCCGACTAATCCCTCCATATGTGTCTAAATGGCACAGCTTTTGACGCTGTCATGATTTAACTGTTTTGGAGTTATTACTTTATACAACACAATTGAATCATTAACAACGAGAACAAAGAAGTTAAGTATGCATAATATCAGCTAGAAAATTTTAAAAGAACAATCGTGATGCAATTTTTTTTCAAGAAATTCGACTGATTGTCACGAAAAACAAACACCACAAATTTATTTATCCACTCACATACTATAAACCCGCTAAAATGCATTCAGGAACTGGCAGTTATGACCAGCAGTATATCAAAAAGATTTATAAAAATAAATTACTTGTTTTCATTAAGATATCGATATTTGATAAAGTAATGACTTTCAAATTTCGAAGCGTGGCCCAGAGATCAACTACATTTTGTTATGGACATCTAGTTGGTCACGATTTGAAATCTAGTCGGCCATGGCGGTGCAATGGCAGTTATTCTAATGGTTCCCGAACACATAATTGAGGATTTATTATATGTGTGTATACAAAGTAGTGTATGCAACTGTACATAATTAGGCCTTAAACCACTCGTGTGGATATTATGAAGGTTTAAGGCCTCTCATTATGTACAGTCACATAAATTACTATTATTTTCTGAAATGTAATTACATGGTCTGAATTGACGAGAATAAGTTTAATAAAGTCACATCTGAGATCGACAAAGGGATGAGAATTAAAAAGAGCCTCCTACTACTGTCCCAAACAAAAAATAAAATTCTGTGTAGACAAGCTTTTGATATCAACAAAATGGCATTGGTTTCATGGTAATTTTACATATTTATTGTCAATTTTGTTATAATAGCAATGTAAGAAAGATTGAGGTCATTTTCAATAAAAAAAATCTTATATGGGTAATTGCCGTCACGAAACTGTAAAAAATTAAAGGATTAGATTAAAGCTCTTAACTATGTACAATTTTTTTGCAATCCACTCCTATAATAATAGGTTGTATTAATATCATATTATTTCATCACCATAACAGTTTTTTTTTAAATTAATGTCAAATAAGCAATATAGAACGAATAATATAATCATGGAAAGTTAGTACAACCACCGTGATTTCAAATAAATGAATTTTACTTTGCAAGTAGGCTGCAATGGCACTTTTACAAGTTAAAATTCTACTAAGTTTCTGAAAAAGAAGACCACTGTTAAGAGTGCTATCGTAAAATGCGCTCGCTCAGAATTCGGCAGTTTGAAGCGCGTGGTGCGTTTGTGTGTGTAGATACTACACTATCACGCACACATACTTACCTCCCCCCACACTCACAGCGAGATCGCCCCAGTCACGCGTGCCGTCCCTTTCTAGCTATGAAAGTGCGACCGGGGTAGAACTAACGGCTCGGCAATGTTCGGAGCTATTCGATGCGAATAGCAGTATAGTGCACCTTTGGAGCGTTAGCGTGACCGATATTGATACTTGCACTAAAAAATTGTAAGTATTACTTCGTTAACATGTTGCGCTAACTTAAACAAAGAACTATTTGCTTTTTGTGCACATGTTTTCTATTTATATTAAAATACTATTACAAAGTATATATAAAGTTGTTTTATTTTAAAGCTTTATGTTAACTTGACCGGTTCGTATGTAAGTATATAAGTATGTAGTTAAGAAGTAAGTTGTCTGTCAAAATTTGCAATCCAATTTCAGTAACTTGCCGTTATCCGATTGAGCTGAAATTTTGGGTATTAGTATACCTAGTTTGGATGACAATTCAATATTATGGTACCATCGAGCTGTCCTATATAACTATATATATATTATATGTAGTTGTTCCACACGCAAAATAGGCGCATTCATGACGTCGAGTTACGGAAACCCAGCCCGCGTACACCTATATGTAGTTGTTATGGAACGAAATTATACCAGTAGGGTACCTAAGTACATATTCATTTATTGAAGAAAATATAATTGTTATGGGCAGTAAAACAATGTAAAATGCACTTCATAGAAATTGCCGTGTCTGTTTCTTACCATAGGGTCTGATAATTGTTGTGTAACTAAAATTTTCAACTATACCAATACAACACAGCTTTTTATCAAAAAAACAATTTAATAATGCCTGACGTTATTCAAAAGCCTAGGGCCACTCACAGACTGGCGCGGCCTGGCCGCGGCGGTCAATAGTAAACTTGTCATTGGCTGTCAAATTTACTATTGACCGCCACCGCAGGCTGCGCCAGTGTGATTCAGACCTAACACGTCACTTTTTGTGGTTATCGAGCCATAGACACCACCGAAATAGCGCCGCTATAATTACTATAGTTTGTTTTAGTTTATTAAATACTGTAGGCAGTTGGAGCATAACATGTGAAAAGCAAATTAAAATTATTTCTTGGCGTGATTCCAAGATAAAAGGTACCTAAACTAAACCAAGCGTAATATTAAAAATACAATACATGATAAAAATGTGTTCTCTTTATGTTTTATACTTCTAGGTCTTGTAATATCGAATTCATTAGGTACTAAGTCTTAATAAATAAATAAATATTAGGGGACATTCTTACACAAATCGAACTAGGCCTATAGTAAGCTCAATAAGGCTTGTATTATAGGTACTAGACGATGTAGTAATAAACCTAAAATTACTTTAACAAGGTTAAACGCACTATAGTAAGTATAATGTAAAAACGAACGGGACGAAAACTTCTTGCACGACATAAACACGATAATGCTAGGCAGTAGGTAAATGTTGTAAAATGTCTAGAAAGAACAATTTCATATAAATACTCGAAGTGATTTACATACTTTTTATGTTAAGTGGTGATCAAAATAGTCAATGAATGATACATGATAATAATATAACAGTGAAACAGCCGTTCAAAAATTTAAACCATGTTAACAGGTACGGTCAAGGATTTTTATTATTGAACGATTTAGGTGTCAACTAATGTTGGTTTTCTATGCATCTATGAAGTGTCCAGTATAAAGTGAGCTGTAAATGGCTTACCAATTATAATATATAATAAAAAAAAACCGTTGTTTCTTACAGACAACGAAATACAACGTCAAAAATTATTTTTGTCGCTTATTACGAAATAAAGAGCGAGACTCAGAAACGTGGTAAAACCTCGTAAAACCCTTTCTTTTCTTTCCAGTGTAAACCCCTACTATAGCCAAGAGCAAAAAAAAAAACGTGCCCGTACATTTTGTATTGAAATTCTTTTCAATACACCTTCCAGCTCCATCATCCGACTGAAAATCATCCAGAACCCGAGTGTTTGAAAGGGCAAATCAAATGAGCCCAAACTCGATGTGTTTGTCTTGTTAACTTTAGTAGTTACCATGGCCACCTTCCAGCTCCGTCATCAGACTCTGGAAATCATCCAGCACTAGAGTGTTTGCCCGGACCAAATAAATGAGCCCAAACTCGATAGCTTTACCTTGTTTTGTTTAGGAGTTCCTATGGCCACCTTCCAATTTCATCATCAGACCAGCTCTATGATATTATTGCATTGTCACCGAAGATACGCAAGTGTACCTTATTTGAAGATTTGGTCCAAACTACCATACATACATACTAACTAATCATGATGGCCGTTGGGGCGGGAAGGTTCTCGAGAGGCGACCACGTTCCGGAAGGCGCAGCGGACACCCCACAAGATAGACTGATACTAACTAATAAATAAATTAAATCAACCAAGTATCATGATCACTCGTAAAATAATTGACTATTTCATGGCAGCGCTATGCGATTCATAACTTGTCTCGACTCGCCTCACGAATGTATCCCCAGTATAGCTTGACCCCGAAGTTGGTATCAACTATACCCAGTCGGAGATCAAAATTATATTTGTTTTGCTGACACGTTGTCGGTTAGCTTCGTGAATAGCCTCAAATAAATACGGTACACGACTGGCTCGGAGGCCGGCTCAGCCGGTACTGAGAAGTGTTCCCGCGCGGAGGTGAATTTATACTAATTATGAATAATTATTTAAAGATATTATTTTTAAGGAAAGTTTTTATTTTTTTACTGGATTGTGTTGGTCGAAGTATGAACTTTAATGTTATGTAAGATTCAATATACTAATAATTCAACAATAATGAGAAAATCCTCGTGTTTTCAGTGCGATTTTGTTGAAAAATATGGTGTAATTGAGTACGATTTACGTATACATACATGCAAAATAAGAAAAAATAGAGGCGGGTAGTGTCAATAAGGACATATGACAATTGTGAAAAGTAAAAAAAACAATTGGGTTTTCTTTTGACATCATTGAGTATTGAGGGATAAAACTTATGACTCTGCGCTCTCTTCTGAAAACGACTGTCGGTAATCAGGTATATTAGGTTTAAACATTCAGTTTTTCTTAAATTCCTGGCGGGTAGTGTCAATATGAGGAATTGAACTATGCAAAATAAGTAATCAGAATCTAGAAAAACCTTTCTGTTTCTTAGAAATACAACGTCAAAAATCCGGTTTTTCGCTTATTCCTGACGAATTTCAGTAACGCCCTCTTAAGAAGAAACGCGGAAACTAACTCAACAGTCAGTCATGTTTTGCCAAAATACTTATTATAATGACAGAATGATTTGTTTTCCTTTAACAGCGCGGTTATTCATTGAGATGATAAAATAAACAGGAAGTGGCTTCAAGCCGCAAGGGCTGCGGACATCTAGTAATCGCATTCGAAATGTGCCTGACGTGGGCTCCGGTGGACTGTAACTCCGATAAGTCGCACTAAGACGCTGGCTCTCCGTTAGACGACTATGATATTTGCTCTCTTCAATTGAAATTATCTACGTCTTTGTTTAAATCTATACTGAGCCTTAAGTTTATACATTGCATTACATTGTTTTACCGTAACTCATTCAAAACATTAATGCGACGGACAGACACCGAGTGCTTGGGAATTGATATATGTGGTATAAAATTATGCGCGTCAAACGCAATGCGTTTAGCGCTACGATTATCGCATAAAATTCGGAAATTAGTAAAACTAGTACTACTAATTTTACTAATTAAATTAAATTAAATTTAAACGACGTCAATTAGTACTACTAATTGACGTCGTTTAAATTTTCCCGTAAATGACCTGGTAAAGGTCGTGGGAGTCCGCTGGATGCGAGTGGCGCAGGACCGTTCAATTTGGCACTCTCTAGGGGAGGCCTATGTCCAGCAGTCGACGTCTTTCGGCGGATGTAATTTTCCCGGTACCCAGTAAGAAAAGACACCCACTCGGCTTTTTAAAACATAACCCTGTTCCGTACAGCAGAGACTTCCTTATGATGTTACGATATTATATTTTATATTACTTATTTATTAACACGTTTACACAAAATATCTAGTAAGTGTAGTTTCCCATTTATCGATACATTATACCTACTCTTATACCAAACATAATCACATCAGATAAATACATACTTTTTTATAGGCGAAAGTGATTTTTTCTCGAACACAGACACCATAAGGTCAATCCTACTTAATATTATATATGCAAAAGTTTGGATGTTTAGATTTTTCGATGTTTGTTACTCAATCACGCTTAAACGTCGGAACTGATTTGGATGAAGACTTGCACGAAGATAGTTAATTGTGAAAATATAGGATAGTTTTTATCCCGGGTCCACGCAGACGAAGTCTCGGGTAAAAGTTAGTCAACATTGTCGCTTAATACATATAAATCTATAAAATATTTAATAATATTTTTTATTAACAATATACCTAAGGAAGTCTCTGCTGTACAGAACAGGGTTATGTTTCGAAAATGACGGGCGTTTGTCCTATCCTTGCTATTAACCTAACCTATCCTTTAGTTAATCTGATCCGAACTCAATGTAGCCATGTAGTATGCACGGTAATCTCTTGTAGCTTAAAAGGAACTATGTGTTAGTATGAAAAAGATTTCGAAAAGTTCGAAATAAATTAATGATCGTAATATCTTCAAATATCGCACGTGCTCTCTTTCACGCGTGCCAATCCAAAAGTAGATCATACCCAATTACCTGTGATTATAATTTTAAAGTCTGATTTATTGCAAACGAGTGGTTCTTTTCTAACTTACTGAAAAATCTTATGTAGGTACATATACTTAGATAATAAAAAATAAATAAAATAAAATTTGTTTATTTCCTTAATGTTAAAATTGTTAGTTTTATTTCAAAACCCAGAGACGCGAACATATCGGAGAGCACTCAGCTCCCTTTGCGAATAGCTGGTCCATAGGGCACATGTATGAAATGTTTTGCGAAAAGCTCGAAATAAAGTAAATTAACAGGCAGTGTACACCACCGAAAGCCATGTTATCAGATTATTGAAATTAGACTTGCACTTAACGAAGATTCATTGTAATAGGTATATCTGTTAGAAAATGATAACAAGGTAGCGTTTTGTGCTAATTGTATGGCAGAGCTTGCATCTTGCAATCGTTTTAGATGCCTGACTGGAAATTCACATCTCGCAGCACACTTATTCAATACTTAATAATATATAATTTAATAAAATTGTGAGTGTAGATGCCATGTCACGTGTCTGTAGACTCTGAAGTCTTATTTAATATTCCGTTTCCTGTTCAGCCAGTCCTAAATTTGCATTTTAGGTGAGTTCAAAATCAAATTTTATGCTCGACTTTGTAATGAATTAACTCGTATTTTGTTACGTTCAGATTTTCCTTACAGGATATCCTACTCCTACTAATATGCTACTAATGCGAAAGTTAGGATGTTTGGATGTTTATATGTTTGTTACTCAATCACACAAAAACGTCTGAACGGATTAAGAAAAATGTTGGTATTCATTATAGTGTATATAGCCTGGATTAACATATAGAAAACTTTTAATCCCGGGAATCATCCTCTAAGGGGGCGAAGTGGGGGGCGAAAGTTTGTATGGAGCTATGATATAAACGAGTTCCACACGGACGAAGTCGCGGGCAGAAGCTAATATGATTATATATGCATCATTATTTAAATGTATTTTTAATAAACATTAAATTGAGTTATCGTTTAGGACTTGATACTAAACAATTAACTAGGCTGTAGGTACATTATTAAACTATATATCAATTTTAATTATAAATGACATACTCGTAACAACAACATGGTTGTAGTCTCTGTGTCTTGTCAAACTAAATGCTAGTATGTTTTCCGACAAAATGTTAATATACCTACTTATTTAGGTACGAGTATACCTAAAACTAAAAATGTTACAGCAAACCCTCAAATAAAATAATTGCATTGCCCCTCACCGCTGCCGCTGCGGTGACCCAGTCGACCAGCTGGGACACCACGGATTATCTTGCAGCAGAAGCGCAGGGCGTGCCCCCCGTCATGCCAGCCTAAACGACGTCATCCGTCGGGCCCTAGCCAGTGCCGGAACGCCGGCTATCTTAGAACCGACTGGCCTTACCCGCGATGACGGAAAAAGACCCGACGGCATGACCCTTGTGCCGTGGAAGATGGGACGGCCGCTGGTTTGGGACGCAACATGTGCCGATACCCTGGCACTGTCCCATCTCCACGGTACCGCCGTAAAGGCTGGCTCTGCGGCAAATGCGATTGAACACCTCAAGCGGCGCAAATACTCAGCCATCAATAGTGGCTACCTTTTTGCGCCGTTTGGGGTCGAAACCCTAGGGCCGTGGGATGAAAGCGCTCATAGCGTTTTTAAAGAGTGCTCCAAACGCCTGGTAGAGGTGACGCGTGACCAGAGGGCTGGATCATATCTGGCACAGCGGATCGGCATTGCCATTCAACGTGGCAATGCTGCCAGCCTTCTGGGCACGCTGCCCTGTGAAGGCGATTTGGGGCAAATATTTTATTTATAATATTCTAGCCTAGTTTAGTTTTAATTTTTTTTTATTTATTTATTGTTTCTATAAATAATTACATCACATAAAATATTACATTGGATCGTAATTTTACATGTTGATTACGTGATTTTCCTATAGTAAAGCGAGGTATTGGCCCTCATAAAACTGTAACGCTTGAGTTCAACTTCAGTCACCACAGAATGCGACCCAATACCCCTAACCCCTATATGCCCTTAGCATATACATTACCTTAGCTAATATCACTCTAAATCTAAATGTCGTATTTGCCTTTGAAGTTCATACTAGATAAGTCCCTTTGGGCAAGTAAGTAATAGTCGAACGTTATCAGGACCCTTTACGTTTCACTCTAGCGTCGAGGTGTGTAATGTTAATTAATATACGCCGGTATTGTCATTCACTGGGGTAAATGGGTAGGCAGGTACCTGCCAAGTAATCCAAAGCACCGGAGGCTATTGCGGTGATAATTTTCCTAATTGTGGAATAAGATGAATATGATCCAACTGACCCTAAGGTTTATTTTAATTGCTATTACCAACTAGACTTAAATAATTTTAAAGCCGGTACTTATTCATTTAAAACGCGTACTTATTCTGTGAGTACTGGGCCGGGGTAAACAACAGCCCATCATGTCATCGCTCGCTGTCCCTGGGGCGCATTTTCCGTTTTAATTAACTCTGTTGTATTTTAAAGCCTGATTACTCATTGGTCAAAATGGATATCAACGATACCAATATTAAACACAAGTTTTTGCGCGCGATAAAAACGAACCGAATAAATTTATTGAGAAGGCGACCCTGCTTATTTCGCTTAAGCTTAAGTTTCCAATAGGTAACACACATCTCTAAAATGATTATGGGGAGAATCAGACTGATGATAAAAAACATATATTTTTAGTAGGTACTTATTAAGTAGGTTTAATGGACAAGAAGTATATGAGTATGTAAATACCCCATGACTTTCCTGCTAATTTCAGTCACCTGTGTTTTCCAGCTCAGAATAATTATATGTATACTTGTAAGGTATTATTATGTTTCTGTCATTTACTTCTAATTTTCCCGTACTGTGTCAAAAATTGGGAGTATCACGTTTCTTTTCTGAAAACAGGTCCTTTAAAAGGGCTGACTTTACAATCTCTCGCGAAATAACGATTTTAGTCGTTTGAAGTCGGCCCATTATTGTACTCCATTCATAAAAGCCTTGTAAAGTGGGCCTCAGTACGAATATATACACGCTAATCCGTACATAGTAGACCCGGTCGAGGGGTACCATGTATCTACATTGTGTATTGCTTGCCAACTTGCCATGACAATAATAATAAAAATATACGTATATCACTTGAAACAGAATTTTGTAATGCGTAAGATTTCATATAAGTACATATATTCAACAAAGTTTTTTTTTAAACGTTTTTTTTGTCATAGCTTTGGTTTTTAGATTTCAGATGGGAAATATTTGGTAATCAACTGAATTTTGGCATACTCACTCTGTGTTTAGTACCTACTGAACCACTACCTTGATCGACTTACCATTGATCTAAAAATCCTGAGCTAAATACTGAGCTGGCTACAATCATAATTTTATCAAAAAAAATTGACTACAAATGAGAACCCAAATATATAATCATTATTAACATTGAATGCCAAGAAATCGAATAAAAAGAGAGTAAGTCATTAGTTTCAGATGGATCCGTATTGGCTTGTTGAAAACCCATCAGGATCTAATTGTTAAGAGTGCTATCGTAAAATGCGCTCGCTCAGAATTCGGCAGTTTGAAGCGCGTGGTGCGTTTGTGTGTGTAGATACTACACTATCACGCACACATACTTACCTCCCCCCACACTCACAGCGAGATCGCCCCAGTCACGCGTGCCGTCCCTTTCTAGCTATGAAAGTGCGACCGGGGTAGAACTAACGGCTCGGCAATGTTCGGAGCTATTCGATGCGAATAGCAGTATAGTGCACCTTTGGAGCGTTAGCGTGACCGATATTGATACTTGCACTAAAAAATTGTAAGTATTACTTCGTTAACATGTTGCGCTAACTTAAACAAAGAACTATTTGCTTTTTGTGCACATGTTTTCTATTTATATTAAAATACTATTACAAAGTATATATAAAGTTGTTTTATTTTAAAGCTTTATGTTAACTTGACCGGTTCGTATGTAAGTATATAAGTATGTAGTTAAGAAGTAAGTTGTCTGTCAAAATTTGCAATCCAATTTCAGTAACTTGCCGTTATCCGATTGAGCTGAAATTTTGGGTATTAGTATACCTAGTTTGGATGACAATTCAATATTATGGTACCATCGAGCTGTCCTATATAACTATATATATATTATATGTAGTTGTTCCACACGCAAAATAGGCGCATTCATGACGTCGAGTTACGGAAACCCAGCCCGCGTACACCTATATGTAGTTGTTATGGAACGAAATTATACCAGTAGGGTACCTAAGTACATATTCATTTATTGAAGAAAATATAATTGTTATGGGCAGTAAAACAATGTAAAATGCACTTCATAGAAATTGCCGTGTCTGTTTCTTACCATAGGGTCTGATAATTGTTGTGTAACTAAAATTTTCAACTATACCAATACAACACAGCTTTTTATCAAAAAAACAATTTAATAATGCCTGACGTTATTCAAAAGCCTAGGGCCACTCACAGACTGGCGCGGCCTGGCCGCGGCGGTCAATAGTAAACTTGTCATTGGCTGTCAAATTTACTATTGACCGCCACCGCAGGCTGCGCCAGTGTGATTCAGACCTAACACGTCACTTTTTGTGGTTATCGAGCCATAGACACCACCGAAATAGCGCCGCTATAATTACTATAGTTTGTTTTAGTTTATTAAATACTGTAGGCAGTTGGAGCATAACATGTGAAAAGCAAATTAAAATTATTTCTTGGCGTGATTCCAAGATAAAAGGTACCTAAACTAAACCAAGCGTAATATTAAAAATACAATACATGATAAAAATGTGTTCTCTTTATGTTTTATACTTCTAGGTCTTGTAATATCGAATTCATTAGGTACTAAGTCTTAATAAATAAATAAATATTAGGGGACATTCTTACACAAATCGAACTAGGCCTATAGTAAGCTCAATAAGGCTTGTATTATAGGTACTAGACGATGTAGTAATAAACCTAAAATTACTTTAACAAGGTTAAACGCACTATAGTAAGTATAATGTAAAAACGAACGGGACGAAAACTTCTTGCACGACATAAACACGATAATGCTAGGCAGTAGGTAAATGTTGTAAAATGTCTAGAAAGAACAATTTCATATAAATACTCGAAGTGATTTACATACTTTTTATGTTAAGTGGTGATCAAAATAGTCAATGAATGATACATGATAATAATATAACAGTGAAACAGCCGTTCAAAAATTTAAACCATGTTAACAGGTACGGTCAAGGATTTTTATTATTGAACGATTTAGGTGTCAACTAATGTTGGTTTTCTATGCATCTATGAAGTGTCCAGTATAAAGTGAGCTGTAAATGGCTTACCAATTATAATATATAATAAAAAAAAACCGTTGTTTCTTACAGACAACGAAATACAACGTCAAAAATTATTTCTGTCGCTTATTACGAAATAAAGAGCGAGACTCAGAAACGTGGTAAAACCTCGTAAAACCCTTTCTTTTCTTTCCAGTGTAAACCCCTACTATAGCCAAGAGCAAAAAAAAAAACGTGCCCGTACATTTTGTATTGAAATTCTTTTCAATACACCTTCCAGCTCCATCATCCGACTGAAAATCATCCAGAACCCGAGTGTTTGAAAGGGCAAATCAAATGAGCCCAAACTCGATGTGTTTGTCTTGTTAACTTTAGTAGTTACCATGGCCACCTTCCAGCTCCGTCATCAGACTCTGGAAATCATCCAGCACTAGAGTGTTTGCCCGGACCAAATAAATGAGCCCAAACTCGATAGCTTTACCTTGTTTTGTTTAGGAGTTCCTATGGCCACCTTCCAATTTCATCATCAGACCAGCTCTATGATATTATTGCATTGTCACCGAAGATACGCAAGTGTACCTTATTTGAAGATTTGGTCCAAACTACCTACCATACATACATACTAACTAATCATGATGGCCGTTGGGGCGGGAAGGTTCTCGAGAGGCGACCACGTTCCGGAAGGCGCAGCGGACACCCCACAAGATAGACTGATACTAACTAATAAATAAATTAAATCAACCAAGTATCATGATCACTCGTAAAATAATTGACTATTTCATGGCAGCGCTATGCGATTCATAACTTGTCTCGACTCGCCTCACGAATGTATCCCCAGTATAGCTTGACCCCGAAGTTGGTATCAACTATACCCAGTCGGAGATCAAAATTATATTTGTTTTGCTGACACGTTGTCGGTTAGCTTCGTGAATAGCCTCAAATAAATACGGTACACGACTGGCTCGGAGGCCGGCTCAGCCGGTACTGAGAAGTGTTCCCGCGCGGAGGTGAATTTATACTAATTATGAATAATTATTTAAAGATATTATTTTTAAGGAAAGTTTTTATTTTTTTACTGGATTGTGTTGTTCGAAGTATGAACTTTAATGTTATGTAAGATTCAATATACTAATAATTCAACAATAATGAGAAAATCCTCGTGTTTTCAGTACGATTTTGTTGAAAAATATGGTGTAATTGAGTACGATTTACGTATACATACATGCAAAATAAGAAAAAATAGAGGCGGGTAGTGTCAATAAGGACATATGACAATTGTGAAAAGTAAAAAAAACAATTGGGTTTTCTTTTGACATCATTGAGTATTGAGGGATAAAACTTATGACTCTGCGCTCTCTTCTGAAAACGACTGTCGGTAA
This sequence comes from Epinotia nisella, assembly GCA_932294315.1. Classification (NCBI taxonomy): domain Eukaryota; kingdom Metazoa; phylum Arthropoda; class Insecta; order Lepidoptera; family Tortricidae; genus Epinotia; species Epinotia nisella. The sequence continues at coordinate 11,991,563 of OW028680.1, forward strand.
TCAGGTATATTAGGTTTAAACATTCAGTTTTTCTTAAATTCCTGGCGGGTAGTGTCAATATGAGGAATTGAACTATGCAAAATAAGTAATCAGAATCTAGAAAAACCTTTCTGTTTCTTAGAAATACAACGTCAAAAATCCGGTTTTTCGCTTATTCCTGACGAATTTCAGTAACGCCCTCTTAAGTATACACGTACTTATTAAAATTAACTCAATATTTTTTACAAAACCATTGTGTTCAAAATCATATAACTGTAAAGGCAACGGAGCCCTAGCAAATTTGAACGTCTACCCCAGAAGCTATCTAGTGCAGCGCACTTCATTTTGCATTTTAGAGTGTCAGCAACGTATAAAAGTATACGTAAGTATTGCATTTCAGTCTGAAGTTTAGCAGAGTAAGTCGCAATCAAAAATATCCACGTAGCCATACACGAATTCTTTTGTATTCACCTCGGCTAACCATGACTGCTTACGCACATTTAATCAAGTGGACGGTAAACCTACTTCACCAGAAGTACAAATATTATAGAAATAATCTTACGAGATCACGATAAGTAATTTCGCGTATTTTATACGCTTTCTTATCCATCATGAGTGAGGACATAGGGCAAATCCTATGCCAATTTATTCGTTATCCATATCAGTTTGTGTGTCATTTACAAGTTTGTATTAAGTAGGCAGGATTATTTAAGCTAACCCATTCGCGAAATATTTTTTTAATTTACCAAATTTGTCATAAGGGTCGTTCTTCTTTTTTACCGACAATGAATCGAGGTTTTTCTGTTTTTTTGGTTTTTGAACTATCGAAAATTGTGGTTTTGAAGTGCGATTTTTAAAAAAATGCATAGGTTTCTTCATTAGAACTAATTAAAGTTTTCTTTCTGGCCAATATAAATATTTATTTACGGTTGGTTTCTAAAAAAAAACATGTGACAAAGTGGACTCTTTCAGTGGGGACAACATTTTGGTTTACCACTCTGTCACGGCATTCTACGAAAAAAAAAACATTAAAAAAAATGCTAGATAGAGAAAATTAAATATTAAATATCACTAATTAATAAAATAATATGGAGGTTCATTCGAACATTATAAAACCGTAAACATCATTACTCAAATGAGATGCCGTAATAAGACGAAGGACAGGCTATTGTCGGTCGAAAAGAAGAACGACCCATAAAATATTTTTCATCCAGATGCGGTCGTGCCTGATATATTCGTATGTTCTGATATGTGTAATTTTATTTTTAATTTATTTGTGTATATATAATAAAAACAAACAATAAAACAAAAACTTAACCTCCAAAGACAAAAATACTATAAATTAAAACTTAAAGATAAAAAAATTGGCCCATATCGCTGTCAGAGGGTAGTGTGTCCAGAAGGCTGGCAGCATTGCCACGCTGGATGGCAATGCTCACTCTTTGAGCAAAATATAGGCCAGCCCTCTATTCACCGCTGGTGTCTATTAGGCGCACCGACAAATCCTTATATAGTCGGCGCGCGCTTGGACCCCATGGTCCCAGTGTTTCGACCCCAAGCGCCTCAAATAAGTAACCAGGTCTTCGACGGAGGATGCAGCCGAGCCAGCATTGGCAGGCCGGAAGATGGGTCGGCGCCGAGCCAGCATTGGCAGCCCGGAAGATGGGTCGGCGCCAAAGTGTCTACACACGTAGCGTCCCATACCAAGGGACGACCCATCTTCCAGGGCACCAGCGTCATGCCGTCAGGCCTCTTGCCGTCGTCCCTCGCGAGCCCAACAGGTTCGAGGACAACTGGGACTTTGGCAGTACTAGGGCCCTTCGAATGATGTCGTTGATGGCCACATGCCGGGGTATGCGGCCAGCACTGTGTGTAATGACTATAACATTTGTCTAATTTTATCAGAGTTTTAATCTGAGTAAAGAGTGTTGTTTTCGTTAACTATGCGACCTTTTAAAGGTAAATTAAGTTATAAAATAGAAACATGTGAGGCACGAAAAGAATGCGGGCAGTCGAGAGGACGTGTCGGGCCTTTTCACGCAAGACAAACGCGCGAACGGTATTTAAAGTAATTCTCGTTTTATTTGTTTCCGCTAAATAAGTACTTTATAAAATCCTAATAAGTAAGTTCTGAAAAATTTAAAACAAAAACATTCGTTGGATTTGACCCTTACATGGAAGAGTGGCCTTTATAAATTGCATACAAATCTTCCGTTTTAAAGTTTCAGGATCCAAAACAGAGATCAGTAGTTAAGGGGTGCTTTGAGCTCTTGTTGCACTTGTACTGGAAAATCTGTCAATGGATAGAGACGTGGAGCGGACCTTAACAGGTCAGCGTGATAAGTAAAGTTTAACGCTCGTAACTTTCTGATTAAGTATATTTCACAAAAGTGTCGGGTGCTATTTTTTTATTGTATTAAGCCCAAACACGTACGGTTTATCTTGTGTGATTTAGGAGTTCCTATGTCCACCTTCCGGCTCCATAATTAGATCAGCTTTATGGTTTTGTCATCCGATTTAAACAAGTGTACAAGATTTCAATTCTATTCAATCAATGAATCAATCAATTTCATTTATTTCAGGCTTTTGGACCCATATGTGTTAGTTACAATAAAATTAAATTACGGGTTAGTAACAAAATAAATAAATACTACTCTATTGGACTTTTAAAAGTTAGTCAAATTTGACTTGCAAGATTTGACCCGATATTTGGTTTTTGTGGAAAGTTATACTAAGCCAATAGACCTGTGTCTTATTTTTTTTTACGATGCCATTCAGTCCAGTTTTTGGAGAGGAACAAATGTTTATATAAGCAACTACAATTAAAGAACATAAATACCCAAAAAAATTAGTTAAAGACGGACCTCGCTGGCGCAGCCGAAACGTTTCATACTAATTGACATTGAATTATGACGTCACAGTTTGATATTTGTACTAATCGTTGTATGGAAAATCAAGTAATTTGCTGTTTCGGTCGCGAAATACTGCGTTTAGGTCCATAGTTGTCATACAATTTTGCTTCTATAAAAAAGCGTAAGGATTCTATTGGTAGCATTAAATTTACTTTGGGACATTAAAAAGCCGTTTATGTCGTGTAATTTAGTCGTTTTTGCGTGATTGAGTAACAAACATTCAAACATCTAAACATCCAAACATCCAAACATCCGAACATCCGAACCTCCGAACATCCGAACATCCAAACATCCAAACATCCAAACATCCAATGATCCAAACATCCAAACATCTAAACATCCAAACATCTAAACATCCAAACATCTAAACATCCAAACATCTAAACATCCAAACATCTAAACATCCAAACTTTCGCATTTATGATATTAGTAGGATATAAGTTTGTGCCCATATAATATTCACTCACGATTTTTGTTAATCTCAATTCCATAAAAAGTTCCGAGTTATGAGTTTCTCGATCGGTATTCACTCAACTTTTATTAAAACCTGGAGAAAGGCTTTCAAAAGGCACGCAGGAATGCCTTGTGAACGCAGGCCTCTTTGAGTGTAACTCGTATATGGTTGTGTGTTGTGTGATCACTATAGGTAGTATAGTACGAGTAGGTATGTGTAGCTTACACATTGTGACCTCAAACTGCAGCAACAATAGGGTAGTTTCCTCGTGTTAAAATTGATAACGTAGTATTGCTAAATGGATATAAACCATCAAATAATTTTACTGGAATAAAGTATAAATTACGAAATATAATTAAAATCATAAAAAGACCTTGAAAGTTTAGAAAAAATATGCATTTTTTTTTATTGTCCAAAAGTAAATTTAAAGCTACCAATATAATCTTACGCTTTTTTATAGAAACAAAATTGTATGACAACTATGGACCTAACCGCAGTATTTCGCGACCGAAACAGCAAATTACTTGATTTTCCATACAACCATAGTACAAATATCAAAATGTGACATCATACCTACTTATATCATACATATGTCAATTAGTATGAAACGTTTCGGTTGCCGCCAGCGAGGTCCGTCTTTAACTATTTTTTTTGGGTACCTATTTATGTTCTTTAGTTGTAGTTGCTTACATAAATACATTTGTTTCTCTCCAAAAACTGGTTCGAATGGCATCGTAAAACAATCTAAGTTCACAAGCCTATTATATGAACTTGTGGGGTAACTTTTTGAGCACTGCGCGTCATAACGCTACCTTTAAGGCGGCCTTTACACCTAAGTTGCTTACGTAAGTTCAGTACAAATATTGCTTTCGTCAGTAGAAGTATTTGTACTGAACTTACGTAAGAACTTACAAGTGTACATGCCGCCTAACGATTGGTTGGAGTGGGCCGTGGCATCAAGAAACTACCCTCGTTTTCATCAACACTGTTTTGTTGAACGTACTTAGGTGACGCATAAATCTGGGCACCTATGTGTGGCCCAAAACCGTTTAACAACTAAAGGGTTCCAACTAACAACAATCACCATTAGTAAAATTCGGATGACTTGAAATACTTGTATTTCAAGAACTGTTTGATAGTCCTGACACAGTAAAAATAATTCTTAGGTGGACGAAACCATAAAACGATCGTTTTCATAACGTCAATTCGTTTTGTAGGTACTTTCATTAAAATTTCCATTCCGTATAAATAGCACAACAATGAATAATTCGAGTGTGCTATTTAAAAACAAGCTGCACTGCACCGTGGTCCAGCCGTAGATATATAAATATTAAATGGGCATCAGCCGGGTATTAAAACTGTCAGAGGAGATTTCAGCAATTGTGAATGAAATAACGCCGACTGTACAAGACGGGCGAAGTGCACGTCATGAAATAGGAAACAAAGGGAAACAATGACCATCGGAATCCTATGTGGATAGTCTTGTTTCTGTTCAAATTAATGCAAGAGCTTGTAATATGAGGAGTAATACCATTCATTATAACATCACTAAGGGGTTTTCATGACAATGAATAATTAATTTAATGACAATGCATACCGTAAATAGAAAATGTAATATTTGATAACGTTCTGACCAATTTTGGCCACAGTGGTTGCTTACAGCAAAATTACGTACAATAGGTATGTAGATCTAAATGTCATTTTTTGTATAGTAAAATGGCAGTTGATTTGTCCCAATGGTCGTTCGAAAAGTTACGTAATTACCGCTCAGGCATTATGATGCACTCGTATTATTTGATTGTTACTAGGGTGTATCACAAAGTTGAGATATAAATCATGGATATAAAACATGGATCATTCTAAAATAAATCTTAATAATTAACACAACTCTTGTCCATTTTACTCTCACAAAATATCTCCGCAGATGTAAATCTTCAAGATTCAAGATGCCGAGTTTTATTGTTAATGTTTATTTTTTCATACTAAATTTAACAAAAAGCTCGCTACGCTAAGTTAGAACAAAATTAAATAGGTTTTTTTTTAAACTATTCCTTATCATTACCCAATCAGCCAACTAATTAGTGCACTTTATTAAAATCTTTCGTCAACTACCAATTGGGGAATTAATTTCGACAACGCTGAGCGTTAGCCTTGTAAATTTAATCATCCTCGGAACAAATGACGAAGGACCCTCGCATTATCATGAAGCCCGGACCATGGTTAATATGAAAACGCGGGTAACCAACGTGAAAATATGACGGTATTAATATAAATTGCACTTAGCGAGGGGCGCTGGGGAAAAACAACTATTAGCGAAGCTAAAAAGGAATATAGAGAATGGGAGCATATTATGAACTCTTCGCCATTAGTGGCTGTTAATTAGCGGTTACAGTAACGTTCTGTTATAAGGGTTTGAATTTTGTTTGCCTTGTATTTTATGATTTTGTAGGTATATCACTGACCAATTTTAGTAAAAAAGTGTCTGTTGCAGAGTGTGCTTTAAGCAGTGTTTTTCGTCCTTTTTCACGTCGCGGCCCCCGTACAGTAAGAAAATATTTCGCAATTCCCACTCTGCGCTGTTCTTAGATTATATTTTCTATTTTACAAATATGAACTCCCTACATGTTTTAACTTACAAAATTCCAGTAGCCGTGGCCCCTTTCAAGACGGTTGAATATCATTGCACTTCGTTACAGTATAAGTACCTAAAGAAATACCTATTTTCTAAAAAAAGTTTTCCAGCACTGTTGAAGCTATCCACTAATCCCTCGTGCACTAACCAAAATATCAGTAACGTTCAAAGGAGATAATTTACATTAGCCAGATGAAAACCGCCCCTTTCGCTTCGGCGAGCTAACTTAACCGGGGAGCCCGTGTCGTTTAAATAAAAACACCAAAATTCAGATCTCTTGTGAAAACCAGCCTTCAAGCATTGTGTACACTGGCGAAAGTGACCATTGTTTTTTGTTCACAGTGCAATGTATGGACGTGGGCTAGCGCAGCTCGCTGCCAAGTCGCTTCGCGCGCGACTCAGCGGGTCCTCTTTCGCTCGCGCTGGGCAAATTAGATAGAGGGCAGATTTAATCATCTCACGTTGCGATGCCACGTCAGTTGTGCTGTACATACCGATGTCTGAAATATTGTGACATTTTATTGGAATTAAAATGGGAGACAAATACGTTTAGTATAGTAGTATTAGGTAGGTACGCTAGTTACAGTCATCATAATAAATTTGTATACATTATAGGTGGTTCTAGGACCTTCTCGCTTAGAGAAAAGGTCTAAAAGTGTATACATGCTTATGATGCTGACTGTACCTACATCTACCGAGGATTCTGTAATCGTACATTTTATCCCACTTGACTACTGGACACCACGGTTAATAAGATATGGTAGCGACAGCATTCGGAACGCCTTTATTTACAGATTTCATCATTCGGAACCCCTTTACATTATCCTGATAACCCGAGTGTGGAAAAACTTGACATTTTAGCTATAACAGGATACCTAGACAAATATACCTCTGCGATTATCAGGGTTTTCATGAACCAAATTCTATAGTATACCTCTATAATAACACGGCCTGAAACCATTCTACAGTGAACTGAGCCCGTCTGTTCTAACCTTAAAAAGCCTTCCCTGCGGAGGAGATAAACGGAGATCGGCAAAGGGTGTTTTCTTTGAAAACTGATCCAGCCAACCACACTCGGACGGTTTTACTCTGATTCCGGTGACTTTTTGACATCAAATTTCGGGGGGTTTTGTTTTGAGCTAATATTTTCGTGTAGGAGGTACAGTCACGTATTTTAATTTGGGACCCATTTCCTTCAAATCTTGTTAGAACATTCACAATGCAATATGGTCGAAATCTTCAGTTCAATAATAGTGGTGAAGTGTCAAGATATGACAATTAAATGTATTATCGAATGGGCCGTTGAATTGACAACCTCTTTGCCAAAAGCTACGGGTTTCTAATTATGAACATTGTGTCAGACAAGAAAATTGATTGAAAACTGTCATTTTCACGAAATATTATTTGCAAATAACAAATATGGCCGGAGAGAAGACAGGCCCTTTTTTGCAAATAATATTTCGTGAAGTGAAAGGCCTTAGTCGGAAAAAATCGGAAATGATCGTTTGACTCGTTCCGTCAGGTTGACGATACTGAGCGGTTGCCCCTAGACACGTATAAACCTAAGTTGTCTATGGCAAAAATATTTAAAATATTAGCTCTAAATGTCTTCAGTTTGCTAAACGAGGTCCCAAATTAAAGTTCGTGACTACTTATGCCGATGCTAATATTCCTATATAGGCATTTTTATTGGGAATCTTTTGAAATTCCTGATTAAATGTCCTTCGATCAAATAAAATTACTACTGATGAAAATGTTTGTTATCGTAATATTTGAACTACTTGCCGCGTGCAATTATGAGCAGGTAGGTACTTTTTTATTCCATTGTCAATTTTTAGTGTTCCGTACCTCAAAAGGAAAAAAAACGGAACCTTTATAGGATCACTCGTGCGTCTGTCTGTCCTTCTGTCACAGCCGATTTTCTCCGAAACTACTGGACCGATTGAGTTCAAATTTGGTATACATATGTACATTGGTGACCTAAAGATGGACGCGTAAAGTAAATTAATGAATTCTGAACAAGGGGGCCACTTTTGGGGGGTAAAGTGGACAATTTAAAAAAAGTTTCGAAAACTGTATTGTGTGACATATCAAATGAAAGGGGTTGTTGTAAGCATCTCAGATGTATTTGATTTATAATTTTAACAAAAACAGATTTGAAGTAATTTAGGAAAAAGACGGATTTTGACCATTATCTCCGAATCTACTAGGCTTTAAATTCTGAAAAAAATATGGAAAATAGTTACTTTTAGGCAAGTAACTATTTTCCATATTTTTCAGGAAAACCTATAAGAAGTTTGAGTATTCAATGTAACGGGAGAATTCTCAATATTTTACGGAACCCTCACCACGCGAGTTGAACTCGCACTTGTCCGGTTTTTTTTCATCTACTATGCGTATACAATCATTATGCTGTCCTAGGCAGTATCGACTGGTAATATGATAAGCATGAAGTCGCTAGTTTTGTGTTACAGGCTTGTTTTCTCTGTACATAAACACAGCAGGGCGTCGTATATCCCCCGATAGCCTGCGGTCCCACCGCAAACCGCAAGCACAGTCACAAGCCAACGTCCATAATACGTGCGCAGCACCGCACACTACGTAACCTATACACGCACAAACAAAAATCACCCCTATTACTATGTCACGAAGATTAACTATATGACATAATCCATTGGCGTATTAGCACGTACTTTGCCTATCAATCAATAGGTATTGACAGGACAGTGTTTGGATTAACGGAAAGTCTTATCAAAGTTCAAATCTATAAAGTGCTGACGTAAACTGAACTGAACGTCTGAATCACTGTAATTTAATCTAGCTCAATATAGAAGTAATTAACTTAATAATTCAGAAAAGGCTGATTTACTTATTCTTCGTTAGTAATGCAAAGTAACATTGAAAAGAGTAAAGTCAATTAATATCACAATCTTCAACCTTAATAATATGCCCTAGTACTGCTGAGACTGCTTGTCACACAGACCTCCCCCGATGATTCACAGATTCTGATATTTATTTATAAAATTACTTATAAAAGTCAGTATTTTACATGGCATTCCCGCTCACGGGACAATGGTGTCCCGGACCTTTGGGAGGCGTGCGTGGAGCTACGTACCAACTGAACCAACACGTAGAGGCCCTTTTGTCAATTTAATGAAATGCAAGGAGTACACCGAGCGGATGATCACAGAGACAGCACCCGCTGCGGTGTATAGGGACTATTGCTGATTGATGGAATTTAAATGTATCGGGTTATTGGGTTAAAATTATGGACTAGTGGTTGGGCTATTGGCTGAAACATCGGACGCCTGCCTAATAAAATTGTGTAACTTTTTATCTCTGGCAGACGGTGACTCGCCCACTGCTAGATGGGACCCTATTAATAGCGACATTATTGAATGGCCTAAGAGCAACACTGGTCATTATTATAATAAGTTTATAGTTATATGAAAATATAATTTATAATGAGACGGAATAGGCTGGAAATCCAACGGTGGCCCTGCAGTGCGGGTGGGGACTATCATCTCCGTATTTTCTCTATTTTCAACCGAGTAGAGCTCGGTCGCCCAGGGACTTAATTTAAAACCTGCCTGTTCAACCTTACCCGAATTAAATTATAAAGGTGCTCTTAACGTTATCTTAGCTGGAGTCCGTGGCTCTTGAAAAGTTAAACCCTCTTCAAGCCTTTGTGCTGGCGCTCATGTATATCCATATGTCCGTCCCTTTGTCACGAAACTATTCCCAAGTAATTTACAAATTAGATTGACAGCAGCTTTGGCCTGCAATTCTCTGGTCTTATTTTTTTTTTAAAATTTAAGTATAATTTTATTATCGGTATACAGATACAGATATATTAATAGTTTTTGAACCTATATCTATTTGAATAAAATATTACCTAATGAAAGTTCTGTATATTATGTAGATACTGAGCCCATGTTTTCGGGTTGTTACAGCCTGTTTAGTCCCAAACAGGCTTTCAGTATAATGTAAAAGCCGTTAGGCAGGCCGCGGACAGTTTTTGGTGCTTATTAATAAGTCGTAAACAAAAATAGTTTTGGTTTAATATTCTTAAGTGCCTATTTACCGGCTCTCGATCCAATCTCATTCTGACCCAAATTAAGCTTCGGCTGAATAATTTCGCATGTGCCGTCCCACACAGGACATGCAATAACGTTGAACGAAGGTCGCACATTATTAAAACAACTTTCTCGGAAAAGGCGACATATTTAGGTACCTACACAAAATCGCAAACAGACGCTTTGACACCTGAACTCTCACTCCTAGTGAGTTTTTGATAACAAAATAAATGTTGGCACATATATTATCAAGCTCGTTATCGAAAATTGTAATTGTATTGTACATAAAATAAGGACATAAATATATGTACCTACACGCCTTTATGACATTGACAACAGAGTACTGTACAGATGTTTACGTTCTTCTTTGTGTACGTATATATATACCCGTGACTATACACTGTGAAATAGTTCATTTCAAGACACGATCATATCGGTTTGGTATAATATAGCAAAATTCGCTAAGTTGTCCTTCTATTAGTGACTTTACCCTTTCTAATATCTTACAATTTTAACGGTTAATTCACAGTGTAATACACATTTATTAAATAATTGCCCTTGTTGGGTATTTGCTCGCAGGTGAACTATCTGTCGGAGTATTTTACGGTATTATGATATTCTAAATAAAACTTTATTTTCACTTACTATCAATAATAATAAAAAATATGTTGACTAAGTGAATTGCCCCTTCTATACTTCTCACAAAACTCTATAATATAAAAAGAAGACATCGATGGCTTTAGATTTATCGATAACTTTTCACATCGTTGGGACATCGACCTTTAGGTGTCGACAATTGTGTATATATTTACTACATCGTTACCGCCCCAAAAATCAGTGCGATAGTCAACTGCAGCTGCGACAAAAAGTTCTAAGAAAAAAATCATAAGGATCGAGGTTTCGTTCTCGACTGTTTCTTCCTCCGAATCTTCATCAATCGTAACATAATTTTGGAAAATGAATAAGAAGGACATATTGAATGACGGGCCGTTTTGATTTTACGCTCATTGATAAAAAAATGTGTAATAAGCGTTTGCCGTCTATGTAATTGGGCCGCCTATTGAAGTAATCTGGAACTTATAAAAATACCTATCAATAAAATCAAAACATACCGACACGGATGACGATGATATTGACCATATAAAAAAAAACTACGGTCAAAAACCTTGAAGAAACAGTCGCGAACGTTTGTATGGAAAATTTACCAGTGATCTTTCCTCTTAAAGAAACAAAGAGAGTAGTACTAATATGAATAATAAAATATTTGGCATTATAACCGTCATGATTGCGGGCTTCCATAATCTCCTCAGTCAATACACGAGCCCCTTCGTTAAAACATAAACGTAAAAAAGCCCCGTACCTTTCCTGCCCAGTTCCACGTGACTACTGAGGATAAAGCGATGTAAAGGTTATAAAGGAAAATGTGATCATAATACGTTGCTCCTATTCTCGTATTTGTTTGGGATAAACCCCCAATGCCGAGGTCAAATCTTTTAGGGATGTTACTTCGCTAAAAGAGGAGTTGTTTAATATGATGTGGTCTGTTATTTTTTAAAACAAAATGCGAGTATTTTGAGCAGTGGTGAAGGATTTGGAAGGAAACGTACCATTTTATATATAAAAAAAAATCGATGTACCTATTAGGTACAGTCAAGAGCAAAAGTAAGTTAGCACTTTTGTACCTTATTCCATTGCGATAAGGTGCAAAAATGATAACCTACTTTTGCTGTTGACTATACAATGTTTACCTTTTCATTATATCTATTCGTATTCTGATGCGGGTGGCGCAGGACCGGACACTTTGGCACTCTTTGGTGGAGGCCTATGTCCAGCAGTGGACGTCTTTTGGCTGATATGATGATGATGATGATGATGATACGTAAGCGTCTTAATCCAAATATGATACGTTTTACAAACAGTAATTTAATATTAGGCCCTTACAAATGAATTATCATCGTCCTCATTTTAACTTTAGAAATACGATTTTTAATATAAAGGTACCTGAAGACTGTACCTACGCGATAAAATATGGGCATACTTGATCTAGTATATTTTTCTACCAACTGCTTATTAAAAACAGCTCTTAATTTAAATAACCCATAGATAAAATAATATAAAATAAAAATACAATCATATCAAAATGTATGAGTATGTATACTGCGTTATACATTCCAACATACTTATTATTTTTGTACAGCAAATTTTAAAATTATATCTATGGATTATTTAAAAAAGTGCTGTCTCTTAATAAGCAGTTGGGGTTGGGGGAAGAATATACTAGATCAGGTATGCCTCGATTTTATCGCGTACAGTCTTTATTTTCATTATTATCATTTAAATGTAAATAGCCATCGTAAAAAAGAGTAAATTTACTCATGAAAGTAATTAAAACTAGCATGTTCGTTAAATATTCAGAGCCCGGGTCTCTTGAAACTCTTATTTTATAAAATGAGCTTCATAGATAAAACATTCTATTTGCTGTAAATACTAGACGTTGTATAAAAAGAAAGGACTAACAGTATACAATCTACTAGCTTTCCGGCCGCGACTTCGTCCGCGTATAATACGGTTCCTCATACAGACTTTCATTCCCTATTGCATATCCTTAAAATGTCATTTTTGGTATTAGAACTATTTACCCGTCACACTGGCACCGTCTCACCTCCAACGGACTACTTCTAAAGCGGGTGCAGCGGCGGAAAACGCCGAAAATCTGAAATGTAATAAATATTAGGCCCGAGGCCTCTGGCAGAGAGTACGACTTTGTACCCTTTTGCGTCGAGACCCTCGGTCCGTGGGGTCCCAGTGCGCATAAGTTATTTGCAGAAATCGCGAAACGTCTGGTCGATGTAACTGGTGACCGAAGAGCTGGCGGCTTTCTCGCGCAACGCATCAGCATTGCAATTCAGCGAGGAAATGCCACCAGCATCCTCGGTACAATGCCTCGAGGGCCTTTTTTAGATTTAACTTAGTTTTAATTTATCTTAGTTAATGTTAATTGTAATCTAGTATTCACTTTTAATAAATACATGATTAAAAAAAAAATGGACTTTACCCCTTAGGGGTGGAATTTTCCAAAACGCTAGAAGTACTTTTCTTGTATTCTAATAAGTAATCTTTCGACAAGTTTCAAGTCACAAGCTAAAAAAAAAGTTTCCCATTTTTGAACCCGTTGTGATAAAACACACAATATAGTTATGAGTTCCTAAAACCCATCATTACAAAGTAACAAATTAGTATAAGGCTCCTAAGTAGCAGGAAGAGCATTCCAGATTTCTACCCTAATTATTGAAATATCTTTCATACTAAATATACTTACAGCGAATTTGTCACTGCCACTGAAGTATAAATAGCTTAAAGATATTTTAGCACCGTCGTAATGGCAGCTAATATTGTGCTTAGAATATTAACGTTCTAGTATGAAATCAAATGTCTTCGATGGTCTTTCAACTAAATACTTAGGTAAGTAAGTACTATAATTATTTTTATTGAATGAAGTCACGCAATTGGAAGTCCATGTCAGTGTTTTCAGCCGACTTGCAAAAGGAAGAGGTTCTGGGTGAATATCATATTTCATATTTTGCACTTGTCCACCCATGTTAACTTCTAATAACTGTCACTACCTGGTTAAAGTGGTAGTCGAATCGATTAATTAATTGGTTTTTCGCACTGTGAGCAATATTCGTTAGCTGAAAAGTAGTTTACAGTTATGACTTCATTTGAAGTTTTTGTTACACTGCACTAGGCATGACAGCATTCAACAAGCCGAAACAAAAACAAGCGGCGGATTGGTATCGAAACTAATCAAAACTTTCATTCAAAGGAGTTGAATGCAGTTGAAACATTGGTGTTTTATTGAACGAGCACCGATACTGGCTGGATAACTCCAACTTGAAAAAGCAAGTTTCATGTTTAAAGCTGTTTCAGATTAAATATCGGGAAAGGCGCTCGGCGTAACGCGCTCGCTAGACGGAGACCGAATTCGTCGGCAACTTCCAAACCTGAATAATTACTGCTTTGTTAGAGTTTAGGGGCGACAATGCAATTACGATGCGTAGGTTAGCACAGTCAGTCAGGATACCTTGATGAACTAAAGCTAAAGTTGTCCCGGAACAACTAAGACATATTACCTACGATCATTTAATTTACTACGATAAATATTTCTGTAGGTATTTTACGTGATAATTAGGTAATAATTAATCAATATTGCATTGTATACAAGTTTTATTACTTGTCCCGGAAAAACTGTAAAGTGCGATTGGTACGCGAAAGACATAGACCGAATGAAGCCCTAAATGAATTACGTGGTCTGCTCTTGTGATGTCTGTCCTTGGGAAATACATAAATCCGAACCCGAAATGAATATACAGTAGTTTATAAAATTGCAATAAAATTTACCCACCAGAATTAAAATGTTGTTAGTTTTGCAACTGGCAAGCAATTGTCTTCTCACTTTATCAAGCCAGTCGTGGCATCAAGTTTACGAGTGGATTGCAAAAAAATTGTACATAGTTAAGAGCTTTAATCTAATCTATGCTTTATTTTTTTACAGTTTCGTGACGGCAATTACCCATATAAAATATATGGGTAATTGCCGTCACTCTTACCTGTTTGTTAAACTTGCGTGCTAATGCAATTACATTAGAACTTTAAGGAAAATACAGCTTTATTTTAGTAAGACATAAGGTTCTTATAGTTTATACTGACGTGGCCCATTATTATTTTGAATACATTTACGCCACCCACGCATGTCCAAAATGTGTGTAAGTTGCACTCTGCTTGTCGGTTGATATAAAAATTTTGATAAAGAAAACATTTTGTTGATTATAATAGTTTTAGTTCTTTAAATTCTATTTTGAATTTCATATTCCCTAACAGATACAACATGACCTTAATTAGAGTACAAACAATGTGACTTTAATGTTCTCAGAAAAAAATACGAACGTGAAGTTGTGATTCACAAATCGTAATTTGCACCGATTTTCCATATTGATCCACTGTAAAATCAAGCATATTCCTATTCGATAATGCGCAAACGTTTTCCGTAATAATAGTTTCGACCAATACAAACTTAATGGCATAGCCGAGCGTCAAGTCAAATACGGCTTCACAAGGAAATCGCACCGTGCGGGCAATCAAAACGGATTAGCAGTTAATTGTAAGGTCGGCAATGCTTGCTGGGTTCCTAATTAACCTTTGTGGTCCTTTTGGCAGGGCCGTCGCACGACACACCCCTAACACATTTGCAATATAGCAAATAATTACGAGTAGACCCGAAGAATTATGTTAAGCGGTTTAAGTAGACTAGAAATAACTTGCGGAAGTTATCATGCACAAGTTTTATTTTGGAAAAAATGCAGGTGTCTTGCTGCAGCTTTTTTACACCAGGCAAGTTGCGCAAATTGACATTCGCTGGCTTAATTGTTAGTCAAAAACCCGAATTAGCCGAAAAGCGTACGTATGTCCGGTGTCCGGTGTCTGTCACGCTGTCCGCCTGTCACGCTGTCTGTCTGTTCTCATCTACAGGTCGCATTTCTCAACCGATTCTCGTGAAATGTTGTATGCAGGCAGGTTCCTTAATTATACATAGTTTTTTTTTTCGATTCACTTCCAGAATTAAAAATAATAATTTGAAAACAGACAGGCTCGCGAGTTTTAGACCCAATTAGTAATAATTGAACGATTGAGCGAAGCGAACGAAGTTCTATGCTTCAGCTTGGGCCGAATATCATTTTCCCGGTGTCCGGTGTCTGTCCCGCTGTCATGCTGTCCCGCTGTCACGCTGTCACGCTGTCACGCTGTCACGCTGTCACGCTGTCACGCTGTCACGCTGTCACGCTGTCACGCTGTCACGCTGTCACGCTGTCACGCTGTCCAGCTGTTCTCCTCTACAGGTTGCATTTCTTAGCCGATTCTGGTGAAATTTCGTGAACTGGTTCGTTAACTGTATATTTATAGTCTCTGTGAGCTGTATAACGAAATTTCTCAAATGGTTTTGTCTAATGGCTATTAGTAAGTAAAATCAAATATAAGCGTGCAATAAATGATATTTTTTTTAAGTTTACAAAATGTTCACCTATTTAAAAGATACAATACGAACAACAAAATAAAATTGAGCCTAATTAGAAGAAAATAGCTTTTTCCCAGAACAAAGTCATGAAACAATAGAGGAGCGTGCGTCTACGGGAATAATTGGCTGCAATCGTCTATAGCGTCCGAAGCACAGATAAAAATGTTTAAAAGCCAACTTGTCTGCTTGAAGCACGCTTTTGCCTCGTTATATTATTCTCAATGCATTCTTTTCTTCGCTTGAGTAGGCATCAAATTCAGCACTCATTTTATTTATTAAATGTATCGACGAGCATTAAAAAACCAATTATAACATGAAAAATTGAAATTAACGATGCATGCAAAGTCGTTGATAGAGATAACTTGGCTGAAAATCATACGTATACACATAGGTACGAGTAGGTACATACTTACACGATTTCTATTCAGACCAGCTTAAACGCTGACTTGCAAACAAATTACATGTGGGTTGTATAATTTGTAGTTTAGAACTCAACATTGAGCTCAAGTAACTCGGCACACAATTATGGTGCCGCTTGCATAGCTCTTAAACAATGGTCGAAACTGCTGAAAGACCTTTACTCAACGTTTATGTTTCACATTAGGTAATAAAGGTACATTAGGTACCACACACACAAAGTTGGTTCTGTGATCTTTCGTTTTGATTTGAATTGGAATAAAATACTCTCATTTTGCGATGTTAAATAGCAGATAGCAGTGACAAGTAGGTACGTAAAAAGGGTTATTTAAATAACCAGCATGGCTATCATAGGACGACCCGCGAGCTGTCTCGCGGCGAGATAGACTATCCGTCTCTCTCTAACTAGAACGCTTAGAAAGAGATAGATAGTCTATCTCGCCGGGACACAGTTCGCGGGCCGTCCTGTGATAGCCGTGTTGAGCTCCCGTGAAAATCCGTGCAATGTTCATAGAAATACTTCCAGTTACTGTGAATATGTCATCCTGTTTCCATCAGCTGAAGCTATCAATTCTTTCAAAACGAATTTGTTATTTTAAATCGCCCGATACACAAAATGGATGACAATGTTGCAAAGCCATAAAGCAGGTTGTATTTTTATATTTGTGCACTTTCGTGTCCATTGCGACGACGAGTGCACCCTATTGTTTTCCGATCGCAGGCGACAGGAGATGGATTCCTGCTTCCGATCCACATACAATAATTTGCAACCGGCACATTGTGGCTTGATATTTTATATTACTTCTCTTAAAAGGAGGTGAAATTCCGATTTATAATTCGTAATTCGAATATTATTATATCTGCATACAGAAGATTATCTTCTGTGTAGGACAATAGATATGTAAGACCAAAGAAGATTAGGCCAGATATTCTTAAAATTATACATAGTGGCCATTTAGGGGTAGAACATTCCAAGTAATTTGCCCGAGGGAATGTGTTTTGGCCTTTCATGTCAAGCGGCATTAAAAACCTGGTAGAGTCTTGCCATATATGCATAAGGCATAGAAATCCAAATCTTCCTCAGCCATTAATGTCACATAGTCTGCCTAACATAAAAGCATAATTGAGCATTTGCGTGTTGTAAATAGGTAGGTACCTACTCATGGTATTCATAGCTACACGTTACTGTATGTGTTTTATATGCGATTTCCTAAAACAAACTCTCTCTAAGCGAGAGACATACGCCTCCCAAATTTTATACGATATTCCACAAATATTATAACAGAAGAGGTGTGCGAAAATGTCAGGTTGCTTTCTATTACGAGGTAAGGGTAACATATTTTTGTCGAATGTTTTGATACGATTGTGTTTTTTTCATAGAGGCTCCACTAGGCAGGATTTGTACGGATTTAAGCTGCCAATCTCTACGCCGCAACCGCCGGAGGCAACTGAATACTTTGACCGGATAAAAAGGTTCTATTTATTCCTTGTTAACAGATTTCTAAAGAAATCTCCAAAAGGAAAAAAGCGAACATATTATTTCTCTCATTACTGTTGTTAGGCTTGCGTATATAAAAGGACGAAGCGTTCCTCAGATGACCTGCCTGTATGTTCCTTTGAAATGTTCATAATAATTTCTTCTGCGGATTGTTTAATTACGTTAAGGAGTACTTTGTTTGATGAGCAATCGTTTATTATGAGATCATCGGAGCTTAAATATTGCAAAAAGTAATTTAATTATGAGGGCAAACTGTAACAAACAAGGCACAGGTGGTGCTTATCATTTAACAAATTATGCAGGACCATATGGAAGGCTAATCCATCAACGATCAGGATCGTGGGCTGGCTTCCATTAATCATCCGCTATTGATTAATGTGTCTCCACACAAAGTAAATTACTCTACATCCACTCTAAATTGATGAACTGTGCCTTGCTTTTTCGTCACATAGGTAACCTATGCACGTATAGTCTAATCAATTATCTACCGTAAATCCTTCAGTCTTCACCTTCAGTGTCGTCCATTGGAAGTAAAAGCATTTTTATCAAGCAAAATCCGGAGTTGAAAAACTGCTAAAAGATTGACAGTTCCAATACGTGATTCAATGTGTTCGCTGTAGAAACTTTACACAATTCACTTCCGTTCACATTTGCGCATTTGAACAAAACAAAAAATTGTTGTTACGCTCACATTCGATGTGTAAGTTTGTGAATGCGACTGATTTTTACGCGGCAATATAAATCCTAAGTTCCTAACCGTATCTACGATTTCTGGAGTGGAGTGTTATTGAAGTGCACTCAATAATATTAACTTTCATTAGACTATTTTTGTAAGGTCTATCATGAGATCAAAAAAAATAGTTTCTGTCAAAAAAATATTTTTTGGTAAGTACTTACAAGCTTTTATTGCCGAAAAGTACATTTTCTGTACACCGTCAAAGTATTTGTAACTACTCATTGAGACGATTCTAACGAGCCCAAACTCGACTATCATAGCACTTTCCGCCATAGAGTTCCAGTGGCCATCTTCTTGCTCCATCATGAAACCCTCGCCATCATGTGCAATGGTAAGTACTGAAGATAACAAAACAAATGAGCCCAACTTGACTATCATAGCACTTTCCATCATAGAGTTCCAGTGGCGATCCAGCATCATATTAACTAAATGGTTACAAAATATTACATTGTCATCAAATATACATAAGTATACACTAACCTGCCTGTATATTTACGAGATTGCAGTATTTGTTAAATCAAACTCTTTACTGTTCCCCTTAAGGCTGAACATGAATTCGAGAAGCGTCCGTTACAAACATGCAATACCAAGCGTGAGTGGCAAGACAGCTTTGTTGAGAAAGAGTGTACTAGGCATGGCTTCCAAAATATATCATTTCTTACCAGAAAGCCTAAAGAAATTAAATATGTCAATGTTTAAAAACAAATTAAAATTAAAACTTATAGAGAAAGCATATTACATCATTGATGAGTCTTTTTTAGATAGAAGTTTCATAAATATGTAAAACATGTTATAAAATATAAATATAATTACAGAATGTTCTTCTACAGATATGTATTTTAGCAATGTTTAAGTAAATTGAATGCTCATAAAAATTAGAATAAGAATTAGTTGTTTCTGTAGTTCTTGTACATTTGTACACCTTTTTGGTAGGTCACAGCGTACTGTATTTTTTATTCTATGGTCATCTATTATGTAACCTGTGTATCACAAATAAATATTTACTTACTTACTATTCCAAATTTCAGCTCAATTGGACAGCAGCAAGTGACTGAAAAATGGATAGTTTATTTTTTTCATCACACTTGCTCGTAAAGGGTTTAATAACGCGCAGGCATACAGAGCTGCAATAGCCTTTATTACGCCCATATGCGTCATTGTTTTTTTCTTAAATTGTATCTGTCACCCTTACGTCAGTTATAAAGCAAAGAGGTTTTAACTCAAACACGATGTTTGAAAACGTATTTATAAATAAATTTAAACGTAAAAACACGAATAAAATATAATTAACAGAATGATTTAAAGATTTAAAAACTTAAATGTAGCAATTTAGTGTCCGTGTAAAATATTTTTAACTGTGATTTTAAATCGTGGCTAATCGTGGTGGTTTTAGAAGGGTACAATTTAAGAAAAAAACCATTACGCCCGTGGGCGTTATTGAGGCCATTGTAGCTCTACGTTATGAAGCCCTTTACGAGCAAGTGTGATGAAAAATTCAATACTGTACAGTTTCAGCGGCCAGGAAAGTGTACATGAAAATCCAATAAGCCTCTCACAGACTGATGACAGATTTTCAACGCAAGTGGACTAAGTGTACTAAATTGATAACGAATGTCTCTGTGCAAAACTCTATGAGCCGCATTAAAAGTAAAGTCCGGGCATTATCACGTCGTTCACTGGAAATGTCATAAATAGTTTTCAAACATATAATGTAATACATAGCTTTTGTGTGAATTTTGAGGTTCCTTGATTTGGTCCCTCTTACTTTTTTTTGCGAATGGTAATTCAAAACAGCGACAATTTAATAGTACTCACACTTTAGATACACGATTAAGGTATTATAAACATTGATTGATTTAAAGCTCTTCCCGATGGCCACACGACACGGCATATAAGAAACCAAGCCAACATTTCTCTATTTGTTTCGAATTCAGCCCATTTACTTCAGTTGGACTTTGCTACCCGCAAGTTTCTAAGCAAATTCATTGCGTTTGCTTTATCAAACCGTCAGCAAATCCCTAGAATTCTGGACCCCGACAGCGATGATTCTGTGAAGGTCTCATCAAATAGTTATGCTCGGCATATTGCCGTTTGTAAATTCTACGGACAGCGACCGTTATTAACCCAGGACATTAAGCTGCCGCGGTCGCATAATTAATATTGCAAATGTTGTTAGCAGTTACAGGTATTAGCAAAGATTGCCCATCGTTTTGCACCATTTTGTTGCTACATTTGATTGCTGAAAAACACATCGAACAAATCGAACTAGCCACATAGTAAGCTCAGTAAGGCCTGTGTTATGGGTACTAGACGTCGATATATTTATTGGATATAAATAAGTACATAAAAAAACCGGCCAAGTGCGTGTCAGACCACGCAAAACGAAGGGTTCCGTGCCTATTAAAAAGGTCGTATCGTCACAGAAATCTTACGGCACTTAACGTCCTTTTCTTTAAGAAAGGCAGTTTTTCAGCAATATCTCGAAAACCTTTGCACCGTCCTTATTCAAAATAATTTTCGGTGAAATAATTTAATAAGCCCTATGTCCATGTTTTTTTTCATATTTTTAAAATACACCGTTCAAAAATTTGAGGGGGGACAGAATTTTAGTGACTTTCGGGGCGATTATCTCCGACTCTATTCACTTAATCAAAAAAATGCTGAGAAACCTTATATTTATTTTAAGTTGCCTATCGATTGGTGTGCCATACGTGGGCTTACAATGTTTTTTTTTTGACTCACTTTTTTTTATGGAGTGTACCCCTAAAAAAAATTTTTTAGTCATTTTTAATTACAAAACTATGTACCTAGCGGCTAACAAAACACACCTAACCTCACAATTTTATTCAAATACACCTTATAGTTTTCGAGTAAAATGCCTGTGACATACGGACAGACGGACATAACGAAACTATAAGGGTTCCGTTTTTACCATTTTGGCTACGGAACCCTAAAACATTCAAGACTTAAGAACAAATATTCATGTTCATCACACAAATATTTGCCCTTACCGGGAGTCGGGCCCAGGACTGTCAGCTTCGTAGGCTATCCACTAGAATAAAAACTTGACAGGAGTATTCCTAACGATAAATTAGTAAATACGTGTTAAGCAATTTTTCATCAATGTTTTCTTATGACGTTATCACGTAAAATTATCGTCCGTAAATCGACTTTACAGACAACCATATTTGGAAAAATGACAGTTAAAATGTCCTAACGCGCGTTCGAAACGTTACGTGATTACCTCTGATAGTCTTGCTAAAACTATGTATTCATTACTGGCGTATAGGTATGTATTATAATTAGATTTTTTTTTTACCAGCCGATATGGTTGTGGCACTCTTTGGAGGAGGCCTATGTCCAGCAGTGGACGTCTTTCGGCTGATATGATGATGATGAACAGCCGATATTTGACAGCCGTCATCCCGGTAGAATAAACGTTAATGATGACATATGATGACATAAATTGTGCTGGGATGACAGCTGTCAAATATTGGATGTAAGGGCATTTTCACTATAGAGTTGAGGTCACGCACACGGAAACATGTCATATATAATCTAGAAACGGAACAGGAAACTGCAAGATTGACTAAAGTTTACTGCGAAGTATACCACCTTTATATTATTATTTTGGAAAAATATCCTAAATAGATAGATACGCAACATTATCCGTTTAAATAACTTAATTAAATTAAATTACCTATACGTATGCATCAGTAAAGGGTGAATACGGGTAGAATCTTCGACCGTAAAGATCAAAGAGAATAATAAACATTATATATGTACCTATATGCAATCGTGCACTTAAATCACATTCACTCATTCGATGATTCACTTCCTTTGTTGCGATTAGTACTCTGTGTAGCTGTGTTTGTAATCATTCACCTCAACTCACCTGCCATTACCTATACTGCCGTACTTTTTTAAAAGGCAGTCTTCTGCATACAATTTACTCGTAGATGACTGCCTTTTTAAGAATCACGGCAGTATACAAAAGTGCACCTGCCATGTATTGTTATTTATTGTTTAAAAATCTATGTATATACGAGAGACAAATGGATAAACGACCAAATGGACTTCAAGGAGGGAAGCCACATTTGGTATACAGATGGCTCAATGCGGTATTTCTGGTGAGAGGCCAAAGCTCAAAGCTAGCGTCAGCATGGGGAAAGAGGCCTCAATCTTTCAGGCTGAAGTCTTCACAATAAATAAATGCGTGGAAATCAACCTTGAAGGAAACCAAAAGAACCAACACATCTACATCAACTCAGACAGTCAAGCTGCTCTGCTGGCACTAGAATCCTTAGAGTCCTACTGTAAACTAGTCCAAAATTGTAAAAACATATTAAACACCCTGGCTAACTCCAACAAAGTCATACTTAGATGGGTACCAGGGCATTCCGATACTGTAGGGAATGAAAAAGCAGATGAACTTGCAAGGAAGGGCGCAGAAACAACCCTGGTCGGCCCAGAACCGTTCTGTGGTATCACAAAACGGAAAGCATATTCTCTGCTAGGTAACACAGAAAAATCAGAGGCAATCAAGCTGTGGATGTCCGCCAAAGGACAAAAACAGGCTAAAGCCTTAATTAAAGGGTTCAATAGTAAACTGTCTAAAGAGCTATTACAACTCAAAAGGCACAAAACCTGCGCAGTGACGAGAATCCTGACAGGACATTGCAAATTGAACAAACACCTGTAACCTGTTTCAAATAGGTATGAAACAAGACGCAACTTGCAGGTTCTGCCAGGAGACAGAGGAGACAGCAATGCACATTCTCTGCTCCTGCGGACCAGAGAATGTGCATTGCTGTGAATGAGATGCAAAAGTGTAAACGTATTTTTGGCGTCGACTGTACCAATGCTGTACCAGTACCAGCAACAACTAAAAGGAAAATTTACCAGATGAAAATAACAACTTTCTTTTTCGCGCGGAACGGGTAAGTAATGGGGTGCTACGCGACCAGTATACGTGGTCACACTACCCTATATGCCAACAGTAGAACACTTCTGAAGGACCATAGCCTTGTTTATGTACAGACGACACACGCGTGCTGTCAGGTGACTATCAAAACTCCATAGCCGACTGCCAGCAATTTGAGCCGACACAGTTGGCCAGAACGCCAAAAAAAAAGAAGAAGAAGAAGAAGTGTCTCGTGTTGCCGAACTTATCACTTTTACATAAAAAAGGCCTAAAACAAGTGAAATCAAAAGATTTTTCGAAAACCCAACTGCTTTTATGCAAATATTAGCCTATGTCACTCCCATGATTAAGAAGAATCCAAAAACACCTCATACGTCGAAATCCGTCAAAATGTTTAAATAGGCTGCAGGGCGTGCCAAAGAATAACACGTACACACATACGCTCGAAAAACTTAACCCTGCTCTCCTTCGGCAGTCGGGTAACATCATACCACCTTGAGCTTATTTGCTACCGAGTGTACTCGTGAATTTTTCTGTTGCTCTCTTCTAACTCTGAAATGCTATTCAAAACTCCCTCCAACCCACGTACCCGATATTTGTATCAACCATTTTACACGGAGATCATTGAGACAGACTTAGACGTGTTTCCCATAGTCGAGTGTCAGTAAGTATTATGTTATGAATGTTTATCGCATAAGCGTCACGTCTTCGGAACTAAGTATGTATTCGGGCAGTTTTCCTAGCCTACTTGCAATGCAATCATAAATATATTATAATTAAAACAAAGCATGTAAAACGCCGATGAATCTAGTGTTGAACTCAACTAGGGTGGCACTATAAATTTGTGTCAAACCGTATAGGTACCAATTTTATATCCATACTAATATTATAAATGGGAAAGTGTATGTGTTTGTTTGTTTGTTTGTTTGTTTGTTTGTTTGTTTGTTTGTTTGTTTGTCCGTCTTTCACGGCAAAACGGGGCGTCGAATTGACGTGATTTTTTAAGTGGAGATAGTTGAAGGGATGGAGAGTGACATAGGCTACTTTTTGTCTCTTTCTAACCCCCCACTTCCCCAAAATGGGGGGTGGAAGTTTGTATGGAGCATTCCGCAATTTTCAAGGTAGAAAGCTAAAAATTGGTATGCGGACTATTTGTGACTAACAAAAAAATCGTGCATCATTTTTTTTTGGAAATCTGCACCCAACCCCTTAGAAGAGGAGGTGAAATTTTATATGGGGGTCCAGATATGTAGAGTCGATATGTAGAGCCGATATGTAGAGTCGATATGTAGTCGATATGTAGAGTCGATATGTAGAGTCGATATGTAGAGTCGATATGTAGATTCGATATGTAGAGTATGTTCGATATGCAGAGTCTATGTAGAGTCGATTTAAATATATAAAAGACTGAAACTGAGATGCACCTTTTTTGTAGACGGTTAACATTACTCTTAGTACGCGGGCGAAGCCGCGGGCAAAAGCTAGTATATTATAATAGGTATAGCTAAATTAACTCAAGATAATTTTGTTACTAGCTATAGAGAAATATATTCTAAGCAATCTTATTATGAATAGTAGAGATAGGTACAAGAGCACAGATCATAAAACACGTCTGTGTTCAATACCACACTAGCAGATTTTGACTATGTATAGAGTCAACATCTGCTGCGTGGGCTTCAATAGGTTCTTTATACTGTAAAGTAAGCGTTCAGGGAAATAACGAGCACCCTTCTCCTTGAATGGACGTTATTAATTATTGTGTATATATCAATGTATAAGTTTTAGACTTGACTGTATTCAACATTCAGTTATTCATACATGAAAGAATCGAAATTCTTCTGTAGTTAACTTTATTGCATTGACTGCTTTTCTAAGCATGTTTACTGTGCGGCGCCATAACATACCGCGCGATTCCTATTGCCCACGTTGATATATAGTAGATGGATGCGATCCTCCTCTAATTGGTAACTTGCATGCCAGCCAGAAGAAGTTAATTTGCTGCTCCTACAGATCTCAAGAGAATAACATATAAATATTTTCCTATAAATGTTTCCTAAAAATTTTTATTCTATCCTATAGTTTTAAACGAGCAATATTTGTATAATATATAATATATTTGTATAGCTATCCACGCCGTGACCGGCGATGGCGACCCTAGCTAGTTACGGGCGGGCGTGAGCCCTGATATGGCTTGCGAAGCCGAACTTACTCTTGAACACTCGGTCGCAGGAAGCACAGTAAAGCTGACCAGAGGTATTGTAAGTGTAATTGTAGTTGGGCTTTGGGCCCGATTTTCGTGCCTGACGTCTCTCATCAAGTTCGACGAGACGAGCAGCTTCAAAATGCTTGATGCTCGTTTTGATGCGAGAGCGCCATTCTGGGCGCAACGAGGCAAGCTCCTCCCACTTATGCGTTGGAATTTTACAGGCAGTTAGGTGACGCTTTAGCACATCCTTATAACGTAGATGCTGCCTACCTCGATTCCGTTTGCCGGCTGATAGCTCGGAGTATAGAGCGGCTTTCGGTAGTCTACAGTCATCCATACGCCAAACATGCCCACACCACCTTAGCTGACCTTTCATCAGCAAAGCTTCCATGCCTGACATCTTACAACGACGTAGTACTTCCGTGTTGGGGACGCGATCCTGCCACTTTATTCTTAGAATAGAGCGCGAATGTCGCCTTTGTACAGACACCAGGTTTCCAAAGCATACAAGAGTATCGGAAGTACCATGGCTTTGTACACTGACAACTTTGTCTGTAATTTAAGATCATGTGATCCTCCCCACACACGATGTGTCAATTGTAATAACGTTCTCGAAAACGGTTCTATCGATTTCGATGAAATTTGCAGTATAGGCTACGAAAAATCGATCTAGCTAGGTCTCATATGTGGGAAAATCTTTTTCTCCATTTTCACTTGAGCAGAGTGGGGTTACCAAAAAAAACAACGGCAACGCAGAAAACTGTTTCACTATTAAAGTTTATTGTAGTTTTATCTTTTCTTCTTTTTGCTTTTTGATACAGTCGAGTTCTCCAATATTTATACAGACATCCTTTCAAAAATATCTACACATGCGTCTTATGTCAGTAACAATAAAGACTGTGTATAGATATTTTTGAGGTTGTCTGTATAGATATTGGAGAACTCGACTGTACATTCGGAAAAACTTAAATTTAACATGATATGTGCTTTCAAAGAATTCAGGATAAAATTGTGTACGTTTCTTAAAATTGTCTATTTCCAAATACCTGTAATAACTTTTTAAAGACAAGTTTTTGATGAAATAGTACGCAATTTGTGTATAATTATGTTCAAAATATTAGGTAGGCAATTATACTGTAGGTAGGTATATCATCACTATCATCGGCAAAGCCTCATCCAGTAAATCAATTGCGGTTCCAGGGCCCAGGTTGATGACCTATAAAAAGGCTTCATGTGTATGCGGTGCGGCGGGGACCCTCGGCAGGCCTAGAGTGTCGTTAGCCAATGCGGGCAACCGGATACCTGTACCTAGCTGCTTACTTTATCTAGATCCACTGATACAACCTAGACTCGAAAGAACAATATTTATGAGTTAGCTTTTGTCTATTCGCAACGCTTTTCTTTAACATACCGAGCTATTTAAAAAAAGACCAAATTAATGTTGGTTAATTCGGTTACTCGATTGCATAACGTTTCTAGCGTAAGAAGATATAAGTTATGTTGATCTAAATGTCATTATTGACAGTTGAGTTGTCCTAACGCTCGTTCGAAAAGTTACACAATTATCTCTTAGAAAACTATTTGGAGACTCGGAGAGGTCTGTGTTCTAATCTAATATTATTTCCATAAATTTTCATACAATTATTTAATTGTTTTAACAGCTATATGAAAACTGAGGCTTTTCAATAAGTAGGTACCTATAAAAAATGGTCTAAATTTGGCATTTTTTAGGGTTCCGTACCTCAAAAGAAAAAAACGGAACCCTTATAGGATCACTCGTGCGTCTGTCTGTCCGTCTGTCACAGCCGTTTTTCTCCGCAACTACTGGACCGATTGAGTTGAAATTTGGTAAACATATGTAAATTAGTGACCCAGAGATGGACGTGTAAAGTAAATTAATGAATTTTCAACAAGGGGGCCACTTTTGGGGGGTAAACTGAAAAATAAAAATAAAAAAATTCGCAAACTGTATTGTGTGACATATGAAATGAAAGGGGTTGTTATAAGCATTTCAGACATATTTTTTTTTATAATTTTAGCATAAACAGATTTGAAGTAATTTAGGAAAACAACGAAAACTGACCATTCCCCCTTATCCCCGAAACTACTAGGCTTAAAATTCTGAAAAAAATATGGAAAATAGTTCCTTGCCTAAAGATTACAGGAAAACCTATAAGAAGTTTGAGTATTCAAAGTAACGGGAAAATTCTGAATATTTTTGTGTATTATATGTATACGGAAGCCTCACTACGCGAGTTGAACTCGCACTTGTCCGGTTTTTGCACATATGCTTGCTAAGCAATCAGAAGACAATAATTCCGGGCTATATAATAGCTTTTATAAACCCTCTTACGTAATGTATGCGAGAGAGACATGCAAAATTACTGCCTATATAAGTAGGTATAATATTTTACAGCACCTCAAGCTATAAAGTGGCAACTACCCCTGCTAAAAGAACACCCTTCCTGGCCAGAGCGTAACATTTTGTACACACTCACAAGCGCTAATAAAAGAAAGCATATCAGAGATATTCTTTGCATACTATTATATTAGCACACGTATTGACAACGAGCCATGGAACGTACCTATTCACAAACATTGACAGCACCAATTCCCATTAGGATTCTGAACCTCATTCCAGCAAGTGTGAAAGCTAAGCAGCGGTACTATTGGCGGTAGGTACGTTCTAATTTCATACGCTCGTATTTTTAATTGTATCGGTTGCAATCTCGACCTTACTCCACGCTGTTAGAGTTAGATATGAAGAAAAAGTACTAGTGCGATACGAGTTAGCGAGTATTATTTGTCGAGTATAGCGCCAAGTGAAGTGACCCGTGGCCGGGTCGTCGCTTTTGTTTTGACGAGCGCGAGAGGACAGACGTCGAAGCAGGCGCTTGTTTAAATGAGGCGTACTGCTTTAATTAATGTGAACGAACGTGGCGCTGCGATCTTAATGGAAACGGGTTAATGTAAAGGCAAATAAGTGGGTATTAAATCCTTTGCGTACCTGGGATTAATATATTACGATTGACTAGCACATAAAAAAAAACACATTAAACAAACAATTTATGGTTATCATAAAAAATATCATAATATCCCGATATTCCGTGAGCTCCCAGAATAGTTTCGGCTTCTGATGGAATCGTTTATTTTGTTACAAGTGATCAAGGGCTGTTCATACACTGAACGTGCAAGCGTTTATGAAATTACTCAAAGAAATATGATAAGCGTGGGTGCCACAAGGTGGACTGATGACCTGGTAAAAGTCGCGGGAGTCCACTGTATGCGGGTGGCGCAGGACCACTCTTTGGGGCACTCTTTGGGGGGGGGCTATGTCAAGAAGTGGACGTCTTTCGTCTGATATGATGATGATGATCATGAATATGATAAGGGATTAGATTAAACGTGACCACGTAAAATTGTATATTTTTTGTTAACCTTGATGGTGGCAAATATACGCATGGCCCGCTTGTTGGTAAAAGTGGTTAGGTACCGTAGCCAATGATATTTTTTCCAAGAATGTAATATGCGCGTTGGGACGTTGAAATGTATACGACGAAAAACCACCATATCCCGCCAGCTATAAATCATTCATCATCAGCTATATACCTCTATACATTTCATTGTTGGGCACAGGCCTCCTCCCATGGATGAGAGGGAATCGGTAGAGTAGTCCCCACTCTGGCCCAGTGATGGATGAGGGTTATATTAGAGCAAAACAATTCTAAATTGCGATATCAATTTCGAAATTCTATGGAACTAACATGATATCTTCACACAACTCGTATTACAAGTGAAATCTGCTGGTTCCGTAGGTTTCTCTACATGTGATAGCATTAAGCCACGCTTCGCACTTGATAATCTCGTGGGAACGCGGCGCGACAAATTTCCACGGCTTGCAAACATGAATATGCGAACGAGCAACAAACAAAAAATCTTCTTACGTAGCGTAGAAGATGCTTTGATTGACATGATTGATAAGGGGCACAATTTGGTATTGTTTTTTGATAGTTCGTGATATTCTTGATTTGCTGCTAGTCGTGAATTCACAAAATTTGCTAGTCTATTCCGAACCACATTTTTAATGCATTTGAAAATATATGAGAATCATATTTGTTCATGTGCGCGTTCCTTAATGTGAGCAAGACGGGATGATAATCAGCCCTAATTGAAATGAATTTAAAAAAAAATTACTTGCAAAGTGGATACCTTTTGGCGTCAAAAACTTATAACAAAATCTTCTTCCTTATTACATTGTAACATGTTCCAAAGTTTGGAAATGATTGTGGAGCCTCCATAAGGCATTACTCATTCAATAGGTATTCGTTTTCCTTCATTGAATAGCTCCGCAGAACATTTATTTGAGTAACTAGCGAGACGCCGTCGAGAAACAATGAAACCTACTTGAGAGAACGTCGCTCACTTCGCGTGATATTGAGACGTGCACCTTGGTCTCTCAATGCAT
The DNA here is from genome assembly GCA_932294315.1 of Epinotia nisella. NCBI lineage: Eukaryota > Metazoa > Arthropoda > Insecta > Lepidoptera > Tortricidae > Epinotia > Epinotia nisella. The sequence goes on from OW028680.1 coordinate 12,021,932, forward strand.
TCCATTGACGTGAGAAACTCCGGCTTAGTGCGAAATCCAAGTAATATTAAAAATTGAATAGTTATGTCAGTTAACCATATATTTATTTAGGTGAAGAAAGTCAAAAATCTATTATGGCGCTTAAGATGCAGACAAGAATAGGTTAGTTTCGTATATTGTTTTTATGATGCCAGTTTGACGGTATACCTACATATAAGAACCGATCACAAATTAGAGCACAACAAAAATCAAAAATAAGAGTTAAAATCAGACATTGACAAAATGTATATATATATATATTTTTATTTTTTTTAAAGTTTGTAATGCTTTGGCGTAAGCTGTAATTACAGATTATACTTTAGTGAATAAATAAATTGACCATGACCGCATATTATGACGTCACCACTTTACTTTTACCTATCCGTAGTAACCGTTATATGGAAAAACAATTAAATTATTATTTTGGTCGAGTAAGCTACTGCGTTTAGGTACATATTTGCTGTACAGTTTATTTTCATTAAAACATAAGAATACTTTTAGTTTGGTAAGTTTTTTTTAGTTTATTTAGAACACAAACAGTCACATAAACAAATATAGGTATATGGGGTACACATAGAGTACCAACAACTATAAAGCATAAAAACCTGGAGGTTATTAATATATGATACTTATGTTAACAAAACAACCTAATCATGAGACATATAAATTACAAAACTCTGAAAGGAAATAGTTACTTACGATACAAGTGCAGAAAATAGGAAATTCGCAACGAGTGGCGATAAATTAAAACACGACCGAAGGGAGTGTTTTAAATCGACACGAGTTGCGAATTACCTATTCGCACGTGTATCGTACAACGTTTTTACAGTACATATGGCTCTTTAAAGTTTCAACATATGCACGGAAAGTGCTCATTTCCGCACTAGTGCGGGAAAGTAACACCATGTGAACTGTAAAATATTTATACCGGTCCACGACGCAGTGATGAGTCAGACATAAGCACATGTGAATTTAGTGTTAAGTATAAGTAGGTACATGATACGAATTAAGAGGAGGAAAATTGTAATTAAATTACTAAAAAAAATTTTTTAGGGGTGCTCTCCATACATAAAATTGAAAGTCAAAAAAAAATATTTAAGTTTCTTGATATTTTATGTTTGAAAATTCATTGCGAAAGTTTGATTAATGGTGTACCTACTATCGTTAATATCGACAACATGTTATAAATTTTAACATGAAGGAAACTACCCAATTTTTCTGGAATCATTGCTCATTCAAAAGGCAAACTTTTATTGGTCAGAGCGCCTCGTTGTTGCCAGTAATAACTTGTAAAATCGTAATTTGTAACTTTGTAAAATGGACCACTGCATGTAGGTCGTCTCCACTACTTAAAAGTTATCTGGAAGAGATCGCTTTTTAGCGATATGACCGCCTGTTGTCTACCATTGTTTAATGTTTAATTTACCTCTTTTTTTCTAATTTGTACTGTAACAATAAGGAATATTTGTATTGTATTGAAGGTACTCGTAGTGTTTAAAATTAGCTTATGGAAAGTCTCTCAGATACTCATGATTCATAAAGTGGGTAAGCCTGCGAACGAAGTAACATCATATAGACCAATTAGTCTACTACCGATACTTACAAAGGCTTTCGAAAAACTCCTCCTACGAAGAATCTTTCCTATACTCGAGGACACAAACGTCATACCTACACACCAGTTCGGTTTCAGACAAAAGCACTCCACAATCGAACAAGTGCATAGAGTGGTGGAAAAAATAAGAAAATCACTGGAAGAGAAGGAATATTGTTCATCAGCGTTTTTAGACATTCAGCAGGCTTTCGACAGAGTATGGCACGACGGACTGTTATGTAAGATACGCACTAATCTGCCCCACAGTTACTTACTCCTGTTTGAATCTTACCAGTCAGGCCGCCTTTTCCAAGTTAAGGAAACTGATGACACATCAAAGATTCTTGAAATAAAGCCTGGAGTGCCACAGGGCTCTACGCAATTTATACAGACTTACCACGAACTGATGGTATTACAACTGCCACATTCGCTGATGGTACCGCCATACTTGCAAGAACAAAGACCCTATATATTACAACACACATGCTGCAAAATGGACTAGATAACATAACAAAATGGTTACAGAAATGGAGGATAAAGGCAAGTGCATCAAAATCTGTACGGGTTACTTTTACACTGAGGAGAGGTAATTGTCCGCCAGTCACACTTGAAAATGCCATACTTCCCCACCATGACCATGTTCGATATTTAGGGTTACACCTTGATCGACGACTTACCTGGAAACATCACATAAAAATAAAAAGAGAAGAACTACGTTTCCGATTCCGAGACTATTACTGGTTACTGGGAAGGAACAGTAAACTATCTACAGATAACAAACTACTAATCTACAAATCCATCCTAAAACCCGTTTGGATGTTTACCGTGTAGAATCTAGATTATGACTGATTTACCCACACTGATATTGTAAATGCGAAAGTCACTCTATCCGCCTGTCTGTTACCTTTACACACTTAGACCACTGAACCTATAAAGATGAAATTTGGTGTGGAGATAGTTTGGATCTCAAGGATGGACAAGATCGTTTTTATTATTATTCCCGGAAATCTTTCCCTAAAGGGGTGAAATGGGGGGTTGAAGTTTGCATGAATGTGCAATATAAACGAGTGCCATGAGATAAAAATGTGTTAATTTACGTCAGCTTTTAAAGCCATACTACGTTTAAAGCCAATTCTACATACATTTTGCATTCAAATTTGATTTTAATGTGTTTCGAGGAAGCGGTGCTAGTTTTTGACATCTAGATGTGCTAGAATTAACTTCTTAGCAATGCATCTTATACGTAAAATTACAACTTTGTTAATGATTTCTTCAGTTATAAATGTTAGTATACTAAAGGTTATTTATTTATTTCCAAACTAAACAATTACAAACGACTCATGCAATACACATAAAATCAAACACGGACAACTGTGGGGCAGTGCCAGTAACTCCAACATCTCAATCTTACAAAGAATACAAAATAACATACTGCGGTCCATATGCAATGCTTCGTGGTTTACAACTACAACCAACTCTGAAATCCACAAGTATCTAGAAATGAACACAGTGAAGGAAGAAATACTCTTTGACACACTCAACTTGCTATGAGGCCTTCAACAAATTTGCTTATAGTACTAACTGATTGCAGATAATTAAATATAAAAAAACAATAAAAAATTTATGTTCGCACTGCTCAATAACAATATTGTTGAATTAATTTAATGAATATAAATACCGCACTAAAAACGCCAAATATTGGTTTTACAGGCAAATTTGCTGTTTATTTGGAAATCTGAATAAGTAACACAATTTTACATCCTAATTTCCAAACTCACGTGGTATATTTACATATCAACATTACCAACAAATAAACAGTTTAACCAGCGATCAAGGGAAAAAATGCAAATACCTCATGAATACAATGTTTTTTTTTTACTTTTCTTTATTCAAAATATAAACTTATGTTACTACATTTATGCTTTATTCTTACTGAAGCCTCAATTAGGATTATTTCCAATAATCAGTTGCGACTTAACTATTTTTTATATCTAGTGTTAGTTTAATATCTCGTTTATCTAGTATTTACTAATATTATTTCTCAGTGCTGGTGTCATGACAGTCTATAAAACGTTTTTTAAGTATTTTTTTTGCGTGCGTTTGTATTCTCTTTTCCCTGTATTTTGATCAATATATCTAATGATAGTTGATTAAGTATATGAGGTAACAAGAAATCTGAGGTAAATTTTCCGTATGTATTCTTATAGCTAGGTAAAATGTAAGGTGATAAGTATGTTAGTTTTCTTAGTTTTTCACTATGTGTTCTCATTTTTAGTTATTTTAGTTGGCTAAATTTATCATTTATGATCTGAATGTTTATTTTTTAGGGTTCCGTACCTCAAAAGGAAAAAAACGGAACCCTTATCGGATCACTCGTGCGTCTGCCTGTCCGTCTGTCACAGCCGATTTGCTCCGAAACTACTGGACCGATTGAGTTGAAATTTGATAAACATATGTCAATTGGTGACCCAAAGATGGACGCGTAAAGTAAATTAATGAATTCTGAACAAGGGGTCACTTTTGAGGGGTAAACTAGAAAAAAAAAAAGTTTTGCATACCGTATTGTGTGACATAACAAATGAAAGGGTTGTTGTAAGCATCTCAGATATTTTTTGTCAATAATTTTAGCAAAATCAGATTTGAAGTAATTTAGGAAAGAAGACGACAATTAACCATTCCCCCCTTATCTCCGAAACTACTAGGCTTAAAATTCGAAAAAAAATATGGAAAATAGTTCGTTGCCCAAAGATTACAGGAAAACCTATAAGAAATTTGAGTATTCAAAGTAACGGGAAAATTCTCAATATTTTACGGAACCCTCACCACGCGAGGTGAACTCGCACTTGTTAAGTACCTTACAGGAACCAAATAGTTTGTTTTAATTATTTTTACAGTACACATGGTGTTACTTTCCCGCACTAGTGCGGAAATGAGTACTTTCCGTGCATATGTTGAAACTTTAAAGAGCCATATGTACTGTAAAACGTTGTACGATACACGTGCGAATAGGTAATTCGCAACTCCACTCGTTGCGAATTTCCTATTTTCCGCACTTGTATCGTAAATAACTATTACATTGTAGTTTAATTTTTTAGGCACTATAGTTTTAAGGATGGATAGTTGTTGTAGTAATGTTTTATATGTGCATCCATTTATGTCCTAATAATGTTACGCATGGCCAAGTACGGATTTACTGTTCATTTCCGAATGATGTTTTAAGTGGTTTTAACAATCAAACATACATTATGATAACATGGTAATATACATTTTGAAAATTAATTAGTTACAAACGTAAAGGCTTTTAATTTTGAATTACAAATCAAACTCCACACACTGTATTTGATCTATACATTAAACAGTGAAAAACATTCGACTTCCGTTGAAGTTCGAAACTATTGAAAATATTTATTACGCATTTCAATACTTTTTAGCACAAATATTTTCCTTAAGTACTTTATGTATGTTTTCCGATTTTTCCGTCAGTTGTAGACCGATTAAAAAAAAATAGTATAGGTATGTTGCTGAGATGGTCCCATTGTCACCAAGTCAGGATCTGATGATGGGATCCCAGGGAAATCGAGGGCAAGCCTCAAATTTTACAAGCACGTATTTTCTAAAGCAATTCAGGTGTTTGCGTCTGGTAGTCATCACTTCATGTTGGTGGGCTGATGATTGAAGGTACAACTCCTCAACGGTTAGGATTTGGAGGATATTTAAAAAAAATGGTACGTTTAGACCTTTAATCGTATTCTTTCAAGTTATTCAGGTGAGCACAAGTCAGGATCTGATGATGGGATCCCAGGGAAATTGAGGACAACTCTCAAATTTTATAATTATAGGCACGTGTGTAGTGACTAGAAGTCGTGTATACACGCTCGTGTAACATTCGGAAATCGGAATTTTGGTGAAGTGAAATTGGTGATGAAGACCACAGATGACTTATGGAACTGCTCAAGGATGTAAAGTACATCAAAGATTCTGACATGATTCCGTTGAAGTAGCAACTAATGACGTGTCAATTCTGAGATATTTGAGGAATCGACGGAACTCCTCAAATATTATCAGCCCACATAAGTATGTATAGCGACTTGGATTTTTCTATAATACCTAATCAACGCATTTGAAGTCGATTTAAACTTTTTTTTAAAGTAAATTATTTATGTATATAGTGTGTAAGGATTTATTACTATTTAAAGAAAATGTAGGTACATCTGAATTTTCGGTTAGCTTACATGCCTCAGAAAAGTTTGCTGGTTTAGAATACTAAATATACAGAAACCGGCCCTACGAATCCACCGGAAATAGGTTTAGCTCGAATTTATATTCCATATAGGTAATCTAACTAAAAGCTATTGCTAACTGTTCATAAAAATTCCCCGGTGACTGCGACGGCCGCTGCGGTGAACTATGCGGCTATAACGGTAATGCGTGGAATAGGCCTGCTTAGTCGTTAATCATATTTCATAGCATTCATCGTTATCTACATTTGATAATCTAGTCTAAAGTTTCAAAACACGAACGGTTGACTCCAGTCTCTGAGGTCTATCCACAAAATTAAATAACTCTCATTAGGACAACAAATTTGAAGAGAACCCATTTAAGTTTTATTAGTATATCTACATTATTATCATTTAATTTAATCATCCCCGTATACTTATCGAAAACCAAATGTTACGATTCAATTATTTTTCACAAAAACAAAATCTCTCCAAAGACTCGCGTTGGAGGCGATATCGTCATATCGCTTCCGTTTTAAGCAAATTCTATCTCGTCACAGCAGTGATGCGCGAAGCGGGCGAGCGAAGGAGGGAGGCCAGTCACGCGTAGCAGATTGACAACTGACGAAAAATACCGAAATACAGTCCACGGGGGACACGTGCTCGGAAAATCATCGAAAATCTTTTTGAACGTTTAAGCGAAAGCACGTTCCACTGGCAAGTGAATGCTAAACGGACGGGGCTGAGCGAGAAATGCCCAAGTGGAATGTGCATTGAAATGTGTACAAAAGTATTTCAGCAGAGTCCTTTTGTTTGGGCAATTTTCTTTTCAAACTTCCTATTTGAGCGGGATTTGTCATACGAGGAGTGTGTTTCAATTAAATATATAAAACGTGAGCTGCGCTAATGTACCTGAAATAGAATGAAGCCGCGACAAAACTCGTGGTAGGTACGAATAAGCATAAAGCGATGGCTGAAACAGCATCCCACCAAATGTTCCCAAAATACCTTAAAATCAATACAGAATATCTGCCCGGGGCCGGCTAAGTTATTTAAAATGCAGTCGACACGTCATCCGAGTGAAAATGCAATATTCGAGTTGTCCATGCGGATGCAGGTTCCCAATGGCGTTTTTAACATGAAATGTCATTTGAAATATGTATGCGACAATATTGAGGGTAAATAGATAATAATTAAATTTTCGATTCATTGAATGGTTAAAAAATAGGTGGGTATTTAATATATTTAGCGACGTTAAATACTTTTATTTCCTTTATGGCTGCATTTATTTTCCAGGTGAAATACAGACCTTTAAGGGAATGAAACACGTACAGCAGGTAAATTTACCGCGAGACGCCAGCAAACATTGTTATTTTTCTAAGCGCGCGTGGGTTGAGAAGTGAAAAAAGAATACGTTTACATGGTCGAATGGGGACACATAGATGTTGTTGCACTATGATAATGAGTATCATATTGCAGTAAAATCTACACCAACAAGAGGGGCTGAAGAATGGATTGCTCTCGTACACAGAATAACGTAATGCACAATCATTTGCTTCTGCAATACGCCCTTTTAAGTTATCGAACATTCAGAGGCGAGTAATCCCCCAAGCTTTACAAATGATGCCTTTGCTGGGGTGATTCGGTACGCAGCACGCCTTTATACATACTAGGTATACGAATATTACATTCCCTAAAGGGTTATGTTCACTCGGATATCTGTATCCGAAAAAAACATCGAGATTGGTTTTGTTTCTCACAGGGCAGTGTTGTATCAATCGTAATCCTATAATACCCTATCATTAAATATTATATCCGTTCATTTAACAAATCAACATATCTGATTAACGGCGTCAATCATAAGATTTGTACTGAAGTCTTCCCGCTATTTTAGATTGGCAATATCCGGATCATTGATATTATTGCTAGAATAAGGTGCAGAGTTGTAACGTAACCTTTCGACTTATAATAACTGTAAAATTGTAATATATTGACATAAACATCGACATAGCACCTGTGTGGTCCCACAGTGTGTAATGTCGTGTTTCCAGAAAATAGTCTATCTCCATAATCAGCACGTTCCGACCAAATGATTACTGAGTAGAAATAGCATCGATTCCTTGAAAGTATCTATAAAATCGTATAAGGGCTCGACGACCGCGCTATCTCATGGCTCCAACGACAGAACCTGTTCCTCCCATCAACTGACCGTTGACGGAAGCTACTATTACCGTTATGTACTTAATACCGGGAGACCTAGCATTTCTCCTATTAACTAGAAGTGTAATCTCCTATAAGAAGTGGAATATCTACCAGATGCTGCTACATACCTACCTGTAAGAAAGCTGTTACTACGTGGATTATGAAGAAACAGAGAGACTCTTAAATTATGTATCCTACACACACTAGTCACTAATAAAAGTGTGTAAACGGGTCAAAATCTATTAATATACTTTATTCTGCCTACGGCCTGAGTGCCCGCTTGAAGCGGAGCGTGCGGCGGGGCGTCCAGCGTTGTGCAATGCACATTGTGCATGTGTTTAACACGCATACCACGCGTCCCTCCCCGCAGGACGCCCAACTCAAGCGGGCACGCAGGCCGTAGACTAAGTGTATATTTCCTGTTTACATAATAAAAAGTTTTGCGGTCTAATTTGTAACTGGACCCATACAAGTGAGGAAGTAACCTTTGCTATTTAATTTATTTATTAATTTATTATTCGGAGAACCAACAGCTAACAATTGTTCATTAGTTATATAGGTAACAGAAAGCCAATTATAGTTGTGTTTTACTCAAACACAGGCGTTCAAAAACATTTTTGGCAGTGCTTGGATGTTGTAAATGTATACTTACTCAAATTGAGGTCGTGACATGATAAGATCACAACTAGGCTATCGCCACAATTGGGATAACTTTTTGACTATTTTGCATTTAATATATAATGTTGTTTAACTTTAACATGCAGTAGCTGATTAAATATAAAGCATGAAATAAATGTCAGGCTTATCTACTAAAAATATTCTTACTTCCTATATCCATCAATTCCATTACTGACCGAGCGACTGACGAACAACGCACAGCTTAAACCGCTGGAGATATATTAAGCAACATATCTCTTAAAATATAGGTTCCCGGGTTCCCGCTAAGAAACAAAGTATTTAGGTAAGATTGTTCCATAATCCATATAATACCCGAAGACAGCTAGTGTAATGTATAATAGTATTTTATGCAACAGTTATATAATATGGGTTCTTAAAATTCGAGAGTCGCTGTAACAAAACGAGCTTTAGCGAGTTTTGTTAATAAAGACTCGAGAATTTTAAGACCTAATTATATAACGTTGCATACAGTACTTTTTCTACGACAGCTAGAACCAACTTATACTTTTAGTTATAAATAAATAAAAATAGAGACATGTAAAAACAAACATTTTATTTATGGTAATGAATATGAAGGCTTTGAATGGTGTTTTTTGTTATGATTATTGGCGCGTTGTTTTGTTTTAAGATCTGGGACATATTTATTTCATTTTGTAGAAAGTCCGGAGCGGTTGGCATTGGAGATGGATCAAATTCAGTTACAACCTCAAAAGTTAAATAAATTGCGTTACCAATGAACCTAACTGACAATTGAAAATAATTAAATTCCCGCGCTTTATGTTTTTTTATTACCATAGACAACAATACTGTTTAAGTAGATGTATTTTTCAAACATAAATCTTTTGGAAAAATAATATTCTTATTTCATATCTGTAATTTACGTAATAATAAACGAGTCTTTATTGTAAATATGGCAGTTACAGTAATAATAAGTTCATTTACATAAACTTTTGTCATGGATGCGGTCAAGGAAACATAAATTTTAATAAAACACTTTCGCGCTGGCACATGGTCTGTAGGCGCTGGCCACTTTAACGCAAATTAAAAAAAATACCAGTTGGCTTATAATTTATTATAATATCCGTCGGAGCATTATAATGTAATTCATAGATCATAGATTTAAGTGGAATCACGAAAAGTGTATATTTTTAATATTGATGTTAGCCTTTTAATTGTCAAATTACAGTGCTGGAGTAGAAAAAAAGTATTTCGGTAACTCCATGATTTACAAATACAAGTTAAATTTAACTTACCTATTAAAATAGATATAAATCCCAACAAAAACATAAATGTAAAAAAGGAGAGCCAAGTTCAATACAAAAATTATGCTTGGCTGTGGGCTTCGCCGCAAAAAGAATAGAGATCTAAATGAGTGCCAAGTTATGCAAAATCCAACTATGTATTTATAGGAACAAAATGACATTATGAACAAGTATTAAACTCTATTTCTTTGCTTTATTGGATACCTATAACAATTGCTGTTATTTAAAAATGTGAGATCTAAAAGTAGGTTAGATTTGACTTGGCCGGTTTAGGTACTATATGTCAGTCAATACTAAAATTTACGACTTTTTGACCTTCATATCTTTATAACCGTTTGAGCTAGCTTCATGAAATTTGGGCTTCTAGGTGACCTTATGGATATAATTAAACACACGTAGTTTTATGTGTTTACGTTAAAGAGGTTTTGAGTTATAGAAGGGTCAAAAGTGGCACCAAGTGGTTCGTGTAATGATACACTCGGCGCTGGCTGGCCAGTTCCTTTGCTTGAACTTGGCTTGACACGCTGCCGCCGATATTTACTTTGCGAGTCCGTTTCAAATGTCTACAGATGTTACCAGACCGTCGGTGATTTCGTATTTCTGGTTAATATGGCGGGTACAAAAACTTTATTTTTATGTACACAGTTAAATACTTTGCGCAGATGTGTAATTCAACGCAACGAACCCAAGTAATCAAAACAATTTTATGTCTCTCGGAACTTAAATGACCAAGCTAGAGTTGAGGCAAGGAGGAGTTAGGAATGTAGTAATAACCGTTATTTAATGTAATTACAAAAAGGTTAACTTAAATATTTTTTATACGACAGTGACATACGGCCTCTGGTGGTAAATAGACACCGTAGCTTATGGACGCTTGCGAATCCAGAATAACTAAAAGCGGATTGCCGACCCCGTATTGATTTGAGGATTCATTGTGTTTATAGCTCTCAACACAGCGCAACCTCGCCAGTTCTGGTGACGTTCAATTCCGTTTGAGCACACACACAGGATTAAATATTTATATTAATAGATTGACTTAATTACTTTAGATAATATACTGATAATAATAATAATTAATTTATTCATCAACCAACTGGGATCATATTTGTTAGTAGATACATAAAAATAGATACGTAATAATAATAACGTAAAATACATATTCCATCTGCGTATGTCATGCATCAAACAGCAGTGACTCAAATGTGCACAATCAAGGCGTTCAGCGACCATTCTCAGGATGCTGTTAGGACTGGCCCAGATCCTGCGAACCAGGTGTGAACACCGTTTCCGCATCTTAGTGTAAACAAATACATTGTATATATTTAAGTACCTTGGTTTATCGTCGTAAATTTTTGATAGTCTTAATCATTGACATATAATAAAGTAAATAGATTCACAATGCCGAACCAAAATGTCAATAAAATGTGCTCCAAAATGACCACTCTAGCTATGTACGGAGAACAAGGGATTTCAGTATTAGTTGCTAATATCGTTTACTTATAACATGCATTAAGATAAATATGTTTCATAAAAAATAAAACTTAGTTATTTAGGTTTAAGCGCCAGATTAGCAAATAATAATAATAATAAATATTTGGGGACAATCTTACACAAATCGACCTAGTCCCAAACTAAGCAAAGCTTGTACCTACTATGAGTACTAGGCGATGATATCCATACATATACCATAAATAAATAGATACTTACATACTAGAAAACATCCATGACTCAGGAACAAAAAATATTCGTGCTCATCACACAAATAAATGCCCTCACCGGGATTCGAACCCAGGGGACCTCCGGCTTCGTACAGTCAGCAGCAGAAGTAGCTAAGCACTTTAACATGCTCAGAATGATCTGCACAGAACCTTATTCTCTTGACATTAGAGTCCGTGTGCAGATCAATTTGAGCACTAGGCCCGCTTAGCTACTTCTGCTGCTGACTGTACCAACTAGGCCAAAGCAGTCGCCAATAAGAACCAAACACATTAATAACTTTTTAGTTTATTGTCATTTTATCAAAATGTGACTTGACTGCTCACGTCAAAACTAAATAGCGAATGAATGGAGTCGCTTTATAAAATTATTTTAATAATAATTGTATTTATTTAAACAGAACGACCATAATATAGATACATGTTTATTTATTTTTACAATCAGGGAATACCTAAACACTTAACACTTTCAACATTATTTATAAAGTAAGTTACTTCCTTAAAAAGTTTTATGCACGACTAGAGTATGTAGATCATTGTAACGTGGTGTATTTGACATATCTACTAGATCTGTTGCGACACATAATTATGACTAACTGAACTATAACTACTACTAATTATGGTTAACTGGAAGAGATCGTTCGCCTTTGGACCGATTTAACCTATTTTTTCTGTATTTTTATCTACGTCTTGTGTACAATAAAGTATTTACATACATACTTCCCAGCAGAAAATCAATTTATCTTTAGTTAAAAATTATTTTTACAAGGCAATAAATAGACTTTCTACTGTAGCAATGTAATTTTATAATACTCTGATACTGAAATGATATATATTGTATACCGTTTTGAAAAAATGATACCTCGCCGAGTTTTTTATGCCGGTTCTTCTCGAGGTAGAGGTTATCTTTCCGAACCGGTGGTAGTTTATCAACATTCATAGCTGCATGTAATATGCCTAAATAGAAGAATAAATCACTTTGACTTTGACAAGATTTATTTGAAAAATAAACAAACGACAATGTGATGAAGACTCTTCGTCATCGACGTCTCCTATCTCGTGCTACGGGTATAACTGCGGCCTACTTTGCAGTTTGCACGTCGCTAATAGCCCGTAAGCTAGGGGCATTTTTTTGTCAGTCACTTCCCCGGGCGATAAATTGTAAGAAGGTTCAGATTGTTGTATGATGAAATGTCATGTGAGCAGCAGCAGCCTCCCTAACACGAAAAAAAATGTCATTTCAGCCCTCGGTTAACAATCTAGTATACGTGAATTCGTACTCAAATCAAGTCAAGTGATATTAGAAAATTGCCGAGTGCCGGTTGACGCTCAAGTTCGAGCTTAGCGCATTCGTCCCAACGGCTTTCGTTTCACGGTACTAAGTTTCAAAGCAAGTAGGTATCTTGCCATACCAGTTATGTGAGCCATGACATTGCTGTGCCACGGCTTACAAGCTCTGAGCATTGGTTCGAAACATATCAAGTTTGGGTCAGAAAATGATCTATTTCCAAATAACTTCGAGGATGCTGGCTTTACTGCTCCTAGCAACCTCTTAATTGGATGGGATAGATAGAGATTGAACATTAGAACGATTGAAAAGGAAGGCTGTGGTGAATAAAGCTGAGACCTATGCTATTACTGCTTCAAAATATCACATACTTACAGCACTCACTCACAGAACAGGACGCAGAGATCTGAATAATTTGTATCCTAGTAAGTAGCAACCGAACATAAATCCTCTTAAAAGTGACTGTAGTGGCTCGGCAGTCCATCATTCCCCGCTTAGTTTCCATTCGTAACTTGTCGAAACCCCAGCTGTTTTATATGAAACGCGGCCTACATTTAATAGAAGGAATACTAAACAATTCGGATAACTTTTGAAAACCCAGCCCACTCTATTAACTAATTAATGTAAAGGCGTAGTGTTACGATTAGGCAATATAAATAATTAGGCATAACCTGCATGATTTATTTAGAAAGACATCAATATCGCATTTATAAATCCTGTCTTTGGTAAGGAAACGTTCATTTTTAACAAAATAATAAATACTTTAAAAACATATGTTAACGTAGCTTCGGAGACACTTTGATGCACTATCAAGTTAAGGCACATATAAAATAAAAGACGTTCATTTTAAATGACGGCTAGGTACGCAGCTCTGTGAATATAGTTATTAATCTTCCCGCAGGGAAAGTGCTTTGTTCTACCTACTGAAACTAATCTTGTAGTCGAAAAAATCTTCCTTTGTGGTTTTGATATTAAAATGCTTCTTTTCCTTTCTTGTGAGTACTTGTGTAAGTCCCAGTTGCATAATGATTTTGCACATTAAATTAGTGAGTTTGCGTAAAATAAAAGATTGCGGAAATAATTAAAGCACAGCATGTAATCGTATAGACTTAATGTTTAAGAATCGCCGTGTAAGTATTACAACATGTCAACTTCTCTCTCAGCAATAGACGGCTCATAAGAGCATCCTATAAATTGCGGTCGTGGCGCGGCGTCTATTGAAAAACACACAATTCTACTCTGAAATGGGGTATGAAATATGAATGGGAATATAGCACTCAACGTGGCCGGGCATCTAGGTCGGCCATAATAAGTCCCGAGGTCCCAATAGTGGAATATGTCTCCATTCTACGCCCCAAGGCGTATATAATTTAACCCATAAAGGCCCTAAAAGGAGAAAGTTTGCGACATATTTATTTTATTTGCGGGAATGAGTTTATAACTTTGGTGACGGTTGTGATTATATTTGTTTAACGGTGCTCGTATCAGTTATAGAAGTTGATATTTAACTTGAAATTATCTATGACTGGGATTCATGCGACCAATGTGACGAAGGCGAGCGAGTTAACTTTGGCCCGGTTTATTCATAGAGAAATTAAATCTAAATATAAAAAAGAAACTGACTGATTGATCTATCAACGCACAGCCCAAACCGCTCAACTAGAGATTCCAAATTTGGCACGTAGGTGCCTTATAAGTTCTAGGGGTACACTAAGAAAGGATTTTACAAAATTCACCCCCTAAGCGGGTGAAATGGGGGTCCAAAGTTTGTATGGGGAAACAAAATAAGTAAGACTATTTCATTCGAAACTTCACAGGAGTATTCCTAACGATAAATAAGTACACACGTTTTAGGTTTTTTGAAAATTCAACCCCTAAGAGGGGGAAATGTGGTGACAATGTCTGAAAATCAACATGGGTATTGTTTCTATGGTTTATCGGGTCGCTGGTCGCTGATTACGACAACAACAACGATTTTAAAAATCCAACGTGGCGGACGTGAAATACCATTCCCCTGTTGGGGTGCGATGGGGTAGAAAAGTCTAAATATCAATATGGGTGTCATTTTTATGCTTTGTTGGGACGTTAATTACGAAAATGGCATCGATTATAAAATGGACATGAAAATTCTTAAAAGTATTTGTGCCAAATTGCAATTCAATTGGAACATATGATACGGGTCAAACTGAGATGCACCTTTTTATAGACGGTTAAAATTACTTTTAGTACGCGGGCGAAGCCGCGGGCAAAAAAAAGCTAGTATTGTATAATGGTTATTTCAGGCAGAAAGATAGACAAGATAATCATGTTTAGCCTTTTTTAACCAACACTAATGTACATGTCTACAAAGTCAATGCATGCAATATATACATAATTACAAAATGAAATAAAATAAAAATGTATTCCCATTTTTTTTTCATCTTAATGCTTGGATTTTTTTAGTCGACAAATGCCTTGAATTTAACAAGAGATTGTTTATACTTTGTTACAGCTTTGCTACATGAATATTGTTCGTTTTAAAGTTTAAAAACATTATCTAATTTATAGGTTGAGAAACTGTAAAATAATTCAGTTTCAAAGAAACATATCCCTACTAGTGCTGCAACCGTATATACGAGTATTTACGGATTTTGAATATTCCCTTAACCTAAATACGAGCTGGACGTGACAAACAGAGCCTATTTTAACAGTGTTACTGTTTTTGTTTTTTCTGTGCCTTAATTATACCTACGTACTTAAAACTTAATACAATGCCTAAGTACTAATAACATGATGTACCTATTTACAACTTTTCATTTTCAAATTAACACAATGAGTTTAACAAAACACAAAACAGGCTTTACCCGTTTCAACGACATCCCTCCTTATACCCTATAATGTATTTTTCATCACACTTGCTCGAAAATGGTGTTATTATACGCAAGCGTACTGAGCTGTAATGGGCTATATTACGCCCATGGGCGTTATGGTTTTTTTTTTAAATAATAGAACCCTCTGATTGGCTTAAGCAAATCTGGTTGCTGTGTGATTGGTTGAATAAAAAAATCTAGTTGGTCACGACGCCCCGCCCCGCAAGAATACTGCTCTGTGATTGGTTGAAATATTGAACTGCGCGCTCTACTAGCACTGATCTGGAAGTGAAGTTGTCAATTTTTGATTGGTGCTGCTGTATGAAACTTACATTTTTCTGTCTTTTGTTGTTATTTATTTCCTCGCAAATGTGATGAAAAACATTGTGTATAACACGGGCGTAAGAATATTGCAAACTCGAGTCATCAAAAGCCCTCCGCCTTCGGCGTCGGGCTTCTGATACACTCTCGTTAGCAATATTCCACTTACGGCCCTCGTTAAACAATGTACTATTTCATTACACTTGCTCGTAAAGGGCTTCATAACGCGCAGGCATACAGAGCTACAATGACCTAAATTATGCCACCGGCGTAATGGTTTTTTTCTTAAATTGTATCTGTCACTCTTGCGTCAATTATAAAGCAAGGAGGTTTTAACTTCGCCAACAAACTGTTATGCAGTTTGGCGAAGACTTAGATTAAGTTTTTCATAATTTTGTTAAGGAAGAAATAAAAAAAAACTCAAATACGATGTTTGAAAACGTATTTATAAATGAATTTAAACGTAAAAACACTTATAAAATATGACTAATAGAATATAATATAGCAATTTAGTATCCGTGCAAAATATTTTTAATTGTGATGTTAAATCGTGGCTGTATGCCGAAGGGTCTTTGCTTTATAAGCCTCACGTCAAATTCAACAAAATGGACGACTGTCATTTTGTAGATTTTATTGCGATTAGTAACAATTTCGTTTAAAATGTGGTTGTTTCCTTGCAAATGTGATGAAAAACATTGTATGACGTACGTACGGTAAGAATGTTACAAACTTGAGTCATCAAAGCCCAACGCCTTCGGCGTCAGGCTTCTAATAGTTATTCTCGTTCGTAATTCATCTTACCGTACTTGTGGCACAATGTACTATAACATTTGGGTAGTAACGAGGCGAAGGCATGTTTTCAGATGTTAATAAATCACTTAACAACGGATATTATCATACAAAGAAATTCATCCGTAAAATTGTTGCAAGGAAGAACAATAGTTATTTGTTCAACAAGAGAGCAAAGTAGATTTTTGCTGCGAGTGTTGATGTTGAGTCCCGAGCAAGCGAAAGATTCTATAGTTGAATCACGAGCCTAGCGAGTGATTCAAAATTAGAATCTTGAGCGTAGCGAGGGACTCAAAGACACGAGATGCAAATATCTTTGCTCTCGTGTGATACATACAACTTTTCACCTCAGCGGCGAGAACATATAACGCAAAGGAATAAAACGCCACATAGAAGCAATATGTAAAAAACCGGCCAAGTGCGAGTCAGACTCGCGCACCGAGGGTTCCGTACAAACCTGTAGGTATATAAATTATTAAAAATATTTTTATTTTATGATGTAACCAAAAATTTACGATTTTCGCAATTTTTCCTTTATCTGAGCTAATATAAGACGTTGCTTCTTACCAAATTTCAAGATTCTGAATTCACGGGAAGGACCCTGTAGGTTCTGATTCCCTTGCGAGTTTCAAAAATTTGCAGAAATTTGCGGCATAAACGGCTGTATCTTTTGATTGCGTTGGCTTAGAAGTTTGATTTTTTCACAGCTCCAAGGGACAGTAGACTTGAGTATTTTGATATACATTTTAGCTTGATACCTCCACGAATTCCTGAGAAAAAGAGTCTTGACAGACGGACGAACGGACGGACGGACGGGCAACAAAGTGATCCTATAAGGGTTCCGTTTTTTCCTTTCGAGGTTCGGAACCCTAAAAACAAACAACAAATCCATATGATATAACAAATATTAACTACAATTACTCTCTCCCATAACATTAACTTTACATGACATTAAGAAAAAACTAAGTCCGTTTCCGTTTGTTTATGCATTTTGCTGATACTTGTCCAATGTCCAAGATGACTTACTTAGAAAACACAATTCAGCCCTCTTTGACGTTATCTCTCAACTCTTGAGGAGTTAAAACATCGGCTTCGTCACTTAATTCACTCATATTTAGCACAGTGTTTGTTGAAGTTATGTTTTATCTCCAAGAAAACGTAATAAAGTTCAATCGCGCTAACTTTTTAAAGAATATAAAATGCGTTCTGAAACAGTATATAAATTTATATTCATTAACCATATAAAGAAACTAAAGACTTATAATAATAAATGTTGGCGATAAATATCGCATTTCTTCATTGTATTTTAAGAATAATGAAATACTAATATGATTAAAATAATATTAGATTTAATATAGGTTTCATATTTTTATACGAGTTTAACACGAGTCGAATTTTATTTTGTTTCGGAACGAGTATTTCGTTTCCGCTTTTTGCGGCCTACTACGAAGGTTTCGAAGTCGAATGACGAATCGACATATTTTATCTCTCTCTTTTTTTGTAACGGAGTGAAAGTGACAGAGATAATGAAGTTTAAATGCTCCAAGTTTGTATTACACCCCGCAGTATGAAAAGATGACCTGCGACTAACCTACGATATGAAAAATTAAAAAGTTAGTTTTCTTCACGCTCGCAGCAAAATTGCATTTTCCTCACTGGTTTCAAGCAGCAAAACCGCCATGTTCGAGCCGCTGAGGTGAAAATAAAATTGTCATCATTCAATTTTGTTTTTTGTATTTCATATTCATATGCAAATCGAATAATACCTTTATAATATGAGCAGTCTAACTTTTCTGCGAGACTATCGAGTTAAATCAGTAGACAAAGAGTTGATTGTAGGAAATATTCTGTTGTCAGGAGTTACTTAATTAATTGTAGGATAGGTACCCAATTAGCACATATTTAAGATTATACTATGATTAATTCTGTGTAGACTTCAGCACATTATATTTTCTACCCTTGAGAGTAGGCCCTTGTAAGTTGTACCCAATATTAAAACGGATACGTCCAATATTGATCGTCATATCATCGTCTTGTAAACATAAGGTGACAGTACAGGATGATGATGATGATAAATGTATGCTCCTTAAATAATTGTAACGCGACATAATAAATCTTCTAGATAAATAATCATCAGTGATTTGATCTACTGTGTACTTAATTATTCACCTAGTTATTACGTGGTGTCTAGGCGTTCAGTCTATAAATAAAAATTCTGGGTACAAGCTCAGAGCCATTTGATAATTAAATCAGCACAGGTGAGAAGTGTTGAAAATATTTACGAGTTATGATGTACGACGTCTCTTGTGCTGTGAGAAGTAAATAATTATATACCGTATCTAAATTAAGTCTATGGTTCAACCATCATTAATAGATGTTCCCAGTATAATAGTAGTAGGTAGTATAACTCTTTATTGTACAAAATAAACATAGTAGACAATTAACAACAAGATAAATTATATACAAAGGTGAACTTATTCCTTTAGGGATCCCTTCCAGTAAACCTTTGAGCAGATGAGAGTAGAAACGAGAAGGGTAGACAAATCCAACATGTACAACAAGGTACAAGAAAGGCTATAGATATACATACCTACGCATACAAGTATAATGGAAAGCATAATTAGCACACAAGAAAAGATAGGTGAAACCGTATCGACAGGAGAAGGAATTATTTTTTTAAAACAAGAATGTAAAAAACAAAATATTACCCGGCGTCAGACAGCCAAAGTTTCTTAATTTTCCCTTGAACGATGCAACTGAATGCAACTGTCTTAAGGACTTAATCCATAACTAATAATAATGCGACGTTAATGGCAGGTTTTTCAAGATAAAGTGTTATTTGTTTTCTTAATCAATAACATAATTATAACGAAATATATGCCATCGCAGGCATTGCATCCTTATTTGTTCTACGCTAACTAAAACTTCTAGTCAATCCATTCATTGTTGAAACTTTAAAATTCTGCTATCGAATGGTGTCTTTGTCTCGACTCGTAGTCGTTGAATGAGTTCTATTGTCGCAGATATATCTCTCAGCTTACAGCTAGCAAACGCCTGCCCCCGGCACATCAGTCAGCGTTTTAATAATTCAAATGTAGGAGCCCAGGCAGGCCGGGCAGACAGCGCGCCGCGCGTGTGACCGGCGTAAATACGCCGCTTTACAGACCACTTACCTGTTTGACAGATGCAAATGAAACGCGAAGGCGGCCCGCTTCGCTTCAGAAGTTCAGACACTTTCCGTCAATCCAGATAATCCTTTATTTACAGTAGGACACACGCCCTTAAAGTTCAACGCAAACGCGTATAGTCTTTAGATAGTCCGTAACACTTAGAGAAAACTTCAAAACTCAAGAACTTTGAAAATAATACTGACCGTAACTACGGAGACCAGGTGAACGGGTCTGTGAAGGGTAAAGCGTTAGGGATATGTTGTTAAGAGTCGCGTCCAGGACGCGGCGTGTACGTTAGTACCGGTAGGGTTCGGAGAGATCGCACGTCGCGGACAGGAGAGGTTCGGACACACGACCGAGGAGACCGAGTCGACGTGAGTGACGGCAGCTGCCTCCCGCCCGCCGAGCGCCGCTCGCCGCGCGCCGCGAGCGCTGCCCGCGAGCCGGGAGCAAGAGGGATGCAGCGAGTGGAGTCCCGTGCCCGCGAATATCGCCGCTCGGATCACATAGCCAGAGTCTCAAGTACCCTCTACTGCATCGCGAATTCCGAGAGGGAGGGCTCTTATCTACGCAATTCCAATATGACACAAATACCGCAACACGAGCCCGTCAGATAACAAGCTTAGCCTGGTATGTGCTTAAGGTTGGTTTCAGTTCAGAGCTTTAGAGATGAACACCTGACGTTCGGCGTCATATCGAAAAACATATGCCCCGGTTGGCTAGGTGTAGCGAATACCATAACGAATACTTTGGCTGAACACGCGCCATATTATGCAACGTTACAGGCTTGTATTGTGCACTCTGAAATTTCCTCGTCCTTCGTACGTGCGAGCTTTTAGAGGGTGCCTCGGCTTTGTATTGGAAAACAATGTAACAAGATAATAGTTGCTTATTATAATATTATCTGTAACACAGAACTGTACGGTAAAACCATATGATTTCATTTAATTTCTTGTCTCTTCATCACTTTGTATATGAAGGTATAGTACGGATCCTATTTCTTGAACGGATCTTATCTTAAGACCAATCGATCCAACAAGGCAATTGTTCAGCCACGTGCCACAAACGCTTCTAAATGTTAAGGCCATGTTTAAGTTTAGTGATTCTATTGCTGAAGTAGTTTATTGTTTTAAATACAAAAAGGTTGACATAGCTAAGTAGTATTTTTAAATGTTGACTCATTTCCTTAGACATAAAGCCACCTAATGGTTGAAAAAGTGTTGATGTTTAGGTACTATATTAATTTTACAGTATCAAGTAGCGGTTACACTTAACAATGAAAGACAATTGCTTTGTTTACTACGCACAGAGAAGTGAATTTAGTCTGGAAAATGAATCCGTAAGTACTATACTATAATGAGGGAGGTCTTATACCTGACATAGTACGGGGATAATTTTATTATGCCTAAAAGACACGCTGAAATTTTTAATGTGGAACTTTACACTTCACTTTTAATACATTCAGACTTAATTCTATAATGTCGGGATATCCAACTCCGGCCAAGGATTGTAACAAAAACATCTAATATATCGATTTTTTGACAGCTTATATACATACTTACTCACATATTATACTTTACTAGCCATACCTTATCTATACCACTCACCAAAAATTAAAGTAAAGAGTAATTAATCTCCCTAACAATCTCTTTTATGCACACTTCAAAACAACAAAAAAAATTGTTGAAAGAAGCGGCAAATTACAAAAGTGCGGGGAATATTAGGAGTCTGAATCCAAATTCGTAATAGCAGAAGCCTCATTGTGTGATGAGCTGATGAGAATCCGCTGCCTGTCGTTTGTCTGTCAAATTAACAAGTAAACAAAGCTTCACAAGGATGTTTGTGAAAATATTCCAGCTGTACGCGCCTCGCGGTCCGACCCCTCAAACGTTAAGGCATCCACAGCGTAGTGCCACCTATATCTACAAACGTAGACAGACTATATCTTATTAAATTATGCTTGGAGAGGTACAGTTTTTGCTTATCGGAAATTTTCTTGAAAAATAAATTTAAACTTCTTCTTTGAGTTGACAACGTGTTAGCAATTCATTTAACGATTGATTAAACACGGGCAGTTATTACGTATATTGCGGCACCGCATCAGCAGGTAAGAAAATAAATTTCTGTTGTCAACTTAGTTGCAGTAGAAATAGATACTGTACACTCAATTTCCAGATAGGAGTGACGGCAACAGCGTATTACCGCTGTACCTACAAGTTTAGTGAATATATCTCGTCTTGGCAGGAAGTTTTTGGAGTAGTGTAGTGTTTCCATTATTGTCGACATACACCAGGAGCACTGAAACGGAATTTATACTTGTCTTGTATTAGATAGTACCTGGCTAAATTTTATTATTATGGATTATTGTTCAACTTCTTTATTTCTAAACGTAATCTAATTCTAAAGGAATGCCAGCTTCCTGCAATTACTATCTTGGTGAATGACCTTGTACATGCATTATAGGTAGGTACCTACGTTGTAACTATTATGAAAATGTAACAAGTGACTTAATCATGATGCGTTGACCAAGGAATGGGATAGTTGTATTACAAGTATAATATGGAAGAATCTTACTTTCTCCTGAAAAAAAAAGAGTACAAAATATATTCAGTGCCAAAAATATGCCTTGAATAAATGACTTATATATGCTTATCCAGTTTTCCAACTGCTCAATCGTGACAAGTTGTTAAATGGTACAAAATTCAGGAATATCAGTCAACTTGCTGACTAAAACTTTGTCAACTCACTTTGCGCTTGACAGTTGATTTCCCTTTCGGGGACGCGCGGCGCGAACGTGTCGTCTCCACTCCTAAACAATACCAGAGCGAGGAACCCACAAACAACCCTCTGCAAACCTGACGAAGAAAACAAGGGTTTTCTCAACTAACTTCGAAGCATTTTTAATATTCTTAAGAATTTCTAAGAATTTCATTAACTATTTACCCTTCAAAGCTTTTTTGGTTGGCAAATTTTTTGTTCTAAGTAAACAAGTAAGTACTCGCGTTTAAAGTACATAGTTTAATTATTTAGAGCTTAGATTTTACGTGAGGATGGAGTGGACTAAATTGTTTTGTAAAAAGGGTGAATGTCAACCGCAATATGATGTGAACTTGAGCTCTATTATTTGCCTCAATTTGGTAGGAACTTCATTGTTACTTAGCTGCTCTTGGTAATAAACGAGTAGGTACTGTTTTTTAGTCTGTATTTTTTGCTTTTATTTGTAGGTTTTTTGCTTTTGACTGAGGGGTCTAACCTAATGAAAATATTGATAATAAAATTGCAAAAAAGAAGAACTTATGGAACAAAATTTGACTTAAAGCCATAATTCGGTAGCAAAAAGAGAAAACCTACGTGTTGTTGACTTGCCTCCAATTATTGTCTCGTTCAACCTAAATGGCGTGCCGATAAACCTGTAAAAAGTAACTGCTAGAAATAACCAGTGGACAACGTCTAGGGACCAAAAGCTTTCAACTAGACAAACGCTGGGATTTCATACCGATGCATAACCTTACTTTTGTTACATCCTTACTAGCGGGACTTATCTTTAAACAACGTAATATCGGAGCTGACGTGTCTGCCACCCGTGTCAATCCATCAATCTATTACTGACTGTTACTCTACTGAAAAATTGCCTCTCGTTATTGTATCTGGAGACCTCGAGTTTACCTTTTTATTAACTCACTTATTTTCTAAAAATACGCCCCATATATTCTTATTCATTCAATCTTTGTTTGAAATAAGCAAATCTTATCGTACAAGAGGTGGATGCCTTAAAGTATTTCTACGAATGATTACCTGTTTCTGTAAACAATCTTTATTCCTGCAAGACATTCCTGTCATAAATTATTTTTTATTCCCATCTCAAACGCCATAATTCTACTATTGTATATCTGCCTTGCCTACTATTCGTGTTTATTAACTTTATTAACCCCGCCAAGGACGAGCATATAGCTAGGAAGGTGGCGAGCAAAATTTCGATATGATCAGCACACAAGGCAGACGTTATTAATAGTGATATTTATGCCCTAAGAAACATCAAGAACCTTTTCTGCCACCATGGTGGCGCTGCGTTGTAAATTTACAGCGTTTCAAAAATGTAAAAAAAAGGTGTGCTATATTATGCGCACACGTCTGCTTCTGGGGCTGATGATCACAGTCATCCTGGAAACACAAATAATCGAAAAGGCAGACATCTATGGCTCTAACTTTTGTAGTATTCAATTTTTTAATTTATTTTTATGATTAAAAAAACTGTATATGAAGTGCACACTTGGCAGATTTGAATTGTTCGATCAAAAACAATGAGAAGAACCACGGAAAAATAGTCTGCTAACAAGTTGCCTCTGCGTTGTTTATTGACAGTGCTCCAAAAATGTTTAAAAAAAAAGGTGTGCTATATTATTCGCACACGTCTGCCTCTTGGACTGATGTTTGAATTCCTTATGAAAACCAAGAAAATCGATGAGGCAGACCTCTGATATTCCAAAGGCAGACCATTTGATTTTTTTTTTAACCCGACGCTCGCGCCAAACCAAGCAGGTATAAATTGAATTAATCAAAATGCTACAGACAAGACCATCCACATGACGACGCTTGCTTGCTAAATAGTATCGTTTTTTTTAAATGGCAAAAAAAAATGACACACCGCATAGATTTCAGCTCCAGAAGTTTAATCGTTACCGTGAGTTTAGAGGATAATATTAAACAAAATTATAAGAATAAAACTAAAAAATAACAATAATCCAATGCAATACCCGCTGTCCCTTGGTTCCGTGAATTTCAAACAGTTATACAGCTGAAAATCAGTGAGCAAAATGTCTGCCACATTTTTTTTCGAATCCACGGAGTTATAGTGAATCAAATGCGCGCAATGAGAACCGAGTGCAAATGACTTAGTAGAGCTTTTTTTTTAAACATTTTACAACTCCGTCTCATGATAATGCAGAGTCCTGAATGTCTGCCTCTTTGATTTTCTTCGTTTCCAAGATGATTGTGACCATGAACTCCAGAGGCATACATGTGCAAATTATTTAATACCCCGATTTTTTTAAGCAACTTCAATCCGCTGTAACGCGAAAACGCAGCGACATAGGTCCTTAATTGATTGGACCAAATCAAACTGCAATCCACCTCGACGTGAAACGTGTGCAAATCATATACCGAAATGCTCGCCACCTCCCTAACTAATAGGTGTTACGGCGTATTTACGCTGTCAAAGCAACCTTCTGAGTCTTTCAAGTAAGGTTTGTATTTGCTCTCTTGTAACAACGATGTGGCCGTGACCGTTACACTCTGGCAAAGGTTAAAACGACACAATGGGTTTAATATAAATCGTATTCGCGTACTAGAAAATAATAATTAGGTATGAGAAACCATTAAATACCAGATGCAATTATCATTGAAATACACCCGCGTCATGTTTACCTCTAATTCAAACTACAGTTGCGCAAACAACGTATTTAGTAGAAGTTCATTAGATACCCAAAAACATATTTGAGGTACAATTCGGATGATGTAAACGTTTTAAAGAGAAATATTTAAGCGTGCATCGACCGGAAGTTGCCGGAGCCGTGTAAACAAGTGGCTGCGTCGAAACATTTCCAACTTTTGCACTTTTCATCTCAATTTTTCTTTTTTCCCATTTATTTTATTTTTTAATCTCTCTGGCCTTCCGTCTAGCGGCCATTTTAGCGGACAGTAATTGATTTTTTGTAGTGTTGCGTGTCAACAAAGAGTAATAAACTCTGATTTTAAAGGGCACTGTCGCCTGTTTGTGCCTTGTGTGTACCTACCTATATACCCACATTAAAAAAAGATTGAAAAGTACCGAATTCTACCACGTGTTTTTTTTTTCATTACGGATAAATAGGGTGTTGACACCAAATAAAATAACCAAACAACAAAAAAAATATTGGTATAGTGTTGAATTTTCTCGAAAAAGTATTAAAAATATTGTCAAATGGAGAAAAAAGTAAACGCATTAAATAATCACAAAGTTATAAGTGTCCAAAGTTTGAAGAGGGGTTATTTCTGTCCCTTTTCCGCAAAACGCACCTTCATATGAAACGATTGTCTTTTACTATGACGCTCGAGTATCGTGACGTCACGATCCCCGAACGTTTTCTCTCTCTAAAAAAGCGGCCTTCAAACACATCCTGGTGTCTTACCTCTTCGATAGGCTTTTTCAAGTCAAGCATGGAGAAGCACGGTCTTCATTATACCGTATTAAAGCTGAAGTACCTCAAGGCTCCGTCCTCGGACCTGTGTTGTACAACACAGCAGATTTACCGACCAAAAACAATTCACCGTCGCTACTTATGCTGACGACATAGCGTACCTGGCAACAGACAGCGATCCCATTGCGGCAAGTGCCAAACTACAACGAGTGCTGGACTCCACCTCAGTCTGGCTTCAAAAATGGCGGATTCAAGCTAGTGCCCAGAAGTCCACTCACATTACCTTTACCCTGAGAAAAGATAACTGTCCACGGTATACTTGGCAAACAACATCCTACCCCAAACGAACTGTGTAAAATACCTCGGATTCCACTTGGACAGACGCATGACCTGGAAAAATCATATATAGGCTAAAAGAGTCCAAGTGGACTACAAATTTCGGAAACTAAAGTTTGACGTAATTATGGATTGGCGGCGAAGAATGAGAAAAAACCACCATGAGTCAACACAAAAAAAAAATATTAAAAAATAATGGTCGTGGGATAGAAGGCCCGTCTAGAAAACTAAAGTGGATGATGGCAAGAAATTCAGTGCTCCCACTGGATAATAAGCTTTTAATTTACTCAGCTATTCTGCAACCCATCTGGTCATATGGCATCGCAAATATCGCAATATGGAGAGTAGCCAGTAAGAGCAATATAGCCTGCCTACAAAGGGTACAAAACAACATCTTTAGATGCATCACCAATGCTCCATGGTTCGCGAGGAACGATAAAATTCACGAGCATGTAAAAATGCCACCAGTAGCAATCGAAGTGGCCCGCTATAGGGAACAACACATAGCTTGCCTTACCCATCACTCTAATTCATTGGCCTCTGGATTGCTCGATAATGTCAATGTGGTTAAGAGACTTAAACGTATCCATATTCTTTAAGTAGTGAACGGGGCATTGGCCTCTAAATCTACGACCTGCCATCCTCCATTCAACCAATCTAATTATAGTGTCTCTCTAGGGGGGCCTATGTCCAGCAGTGGACGTCTTTCGGATGATGATGATGATGATTATAGTTTGACGACTGATTGCAGATCTTAACTAGGAAAAAAAAGGTACACTGTAAATAACCCAAAATACAAAACAAAACACACAATATTCTGCTGTTTAACATAGCAGGTTCATATACAGGGCGTCCCACGGCTATGCCACATGGAGCGAAAGTACCTTGAATATTGAAGATGGAATATTTTACTGAAAGAAGACATTTTTTTAATTTAAAAACCAATCTAAACTGCATTCATAGATTTTTAAATAATTACGTGGTTGAACCGGGAATCAAATCCGCTACACGAGAAAAAAAAATTACCCTGTAGCTTTGTCATACCGATCGAAAGGCTTCATCATAAGGATTATTTTTTGCTAAATAACATAGTGCCAGAAATACAAGGAAGATCATGGTTTACTATCCATTTAGCAACACTACTTTATGAATTTTAATATGAGGAAACTACCCTATTCCCGCGCACAAATATCGTTCAACACCAACCACCCTGTTACGTCAGCGCTTACAGTATGCCTGCCAATAAATCTTAATCAAACTAGCTCAATCAAATTTGTCACATTTACACAGGCACGGGTTAAACTAAATAAGGGTTGTCAGTAAAGACGTAATGGGGCATCAATCAAGCGCGGCGCGAGACATTACGCGTGTCATGCAGAGTCATGACTGCCGTCAGCGTCCGTGTTCGATCTATCCACACTGGTGATTATAAATCAACATGACAATACAAGTCATGCGAGATGTCCGTGCTTGGGGGACTAAAATATCTTAAAAACATATCTGAATAATTTAAACATGTACAATACATAGTTAAGTGCTAAATTCATCTCTAATTGATACCAGTGTGTAAAGAAAAAATCGGCCGTGTGCGAGTCAGACTCGCGCACAAAGGGTTCCGTACCATTAAAACCGACCAAGTGCGTGTCGGACTACGAAAAACGAAGGGTTCCATGCCTATAAAAAAGGTCGTATCGTCACAGAAATCTTACGGCACTTACATCCTTTTCTATAGGGAAGGCAGTTTTTCAGCAATATCTCGAAAACCTTTGAACCGATCTTGTTCAAAATAATTATCGGTCAAAGAATTTAATAAGCCCTATGACCATGATTTTTTCATATTATATAAATATTCTCCCACCAATCACAGGCCACGAAGTAAAACAAGCTCTTCGAACCATGAAGTTTGGAAAAAGTCCTGGAGGAGATGGGCTCACTACAGAATGCTTAACTCTTGGACAACGCGTTTTACTACCCCATATAACCAATTTATTCAATAGTATATTGCAAACAGGAAAAATCCCAAATCAAATGACCCACGCAAATATAATACTCCTTCACAAAAAGGGAAACAAGAGTGACATTAATAACTATCGGCCAATTAGTCTAGTCTCGCATCTATATAAGGCGTTTATCAAAGTAATAGAGTGTCGTATTGCTGGACAACTAGATAAGCATCAACCCCCCGAGCAAGCCGGATTTCGTCCCGGCTTCTCGACAACTGACCACCTACATACCCTTAACCAAATAATAGAGAAATGCCACGAATACAATATAACCCTCTATCTAGCCTTCGTGGATTATACAAAAGCCTTTGATAGCATCACACACAGTTCCATATTTACTGCACTCAGTCACCAGAACATCGAATCCACGTATATAGATCTACTCAATTCCATCTATGACAATAGTACAGCAAACATTAAATTGCAATCTTCTGGTCAACCGTTCAAAATAGAAAGAGGCGTAAAACAGGGTGACCCGCTATCTCCTAAACTATTTACAAGTACCCTGGAACAAATATTTCAAAACTTGGCGGTCCGCTTGGAAAATAAAGGGATTGTCATCGGCGAACAAAGATTAACAAATCTGCGTTTTGCCGATGACATTGTACTGTTCTCCTCAACGGCCCAGGAACTTCAAGCAATGCTGCAAGACCTAAGCTCGGCAAGCCTTCAAGCTGGTCTCGTAATGAATAGATCTAAGACCCAGCTAATGACCAATGGCACGAAACGTAGGGTTGAGGTAGACGGACAGTTAATACATTATGTCGACGAGTACACATATTTAGGCCAATTAGTTTCCTTCAGACATAGGCAGGACAAGGAAGTCGAAAGACGGATCCAAAACACCTGGAGAAGCTATTGGTCTTTAAAAGAACTACTCAAGGGAGACCTTCCTTTAACTCTGAAGCGAAGACTCGTCGATATGTGTATTCTGCCTGTCCTAACCTACGGTGCCCAAACATGGTCACTCACTGAGGCACAAAAGACCAGATTGAAGGTTTGCCAACGTGCTATAGAGCGTAGCATGCTGGGAGTCAAACGGATCGACCGGGTCCGAAACTCTACGCTGCGCTCAAAAACATGCATTGCTGACGTTGGAGCCAAAACCGCCAAGCTGAAATGGGAATGGGCCGGCCACGTCTGCCGCATGCATCCCCAGAGGTGGGCTAGACTAGCCACGGACTGGGTGCCGCACGATGGAAGGCGACGACGTGGCAGGCCGAGACGGAGATGGCGGGATGACCTGGACATATTTCAGTACGATTGGCCAGAGATTTCTCAAAATCGGGACGTGTGGAAATCAAGAGGGGAGGCCTTTGCCCAGCAGTGGGACACTCTATAGGCTTGGAAAAAAAAAAATAAAAAATAAATACACCGTTTAAAAATTAGAGGGGGACACACAATTTTAGTGACTTTCGGGGCGATTATCTCCGACTCTATTCACTTTATCAAAAAATGCTGAGAAACCTTATTACTTAGTTTGAAAGGCCTATCTATTGATGTGCCATACGTGGGCTTACAATGAAAAACATTTTTTTTATTTATGTATGGAGTGCAGCCCTAAAAAAAAATTAAACTATGTAGAGGCTAACAAAATACACCTATCCTCAAAATTGTATTTAAATACACCTTACAGTTTTCGCGTAAAATGCCTGTGACATACGGATAGATGGACATGTCGAAACTTTAAGGGTTTCCGTTTTTGCCATTTTGGCTACAGAACCCTAAAAACGGTCCGACTCGCACTTGGCCGGTTTTTTGTATTTATTGTTATAGCGGCAACAGAAATACATCATCTGTGAAAATTTCAAATGTCTTTCTATCACGGTTCATGAGATACAGCCTGGTGACAGACGGACGGACGGACGGACAGCGGAGTCTTAGTAATAGGGTCCCGTTTTTACCCTTTGGGTACGGAACCCTAAAAATGGTCATATAATTTCAATGAGTAACATTAATGTCTTGAATGAATTATATTGTTGACGAATTTGTAAGTTCTTATTTATGTACATATTTTTATCGTTTATCAGCTCTGCTAGCATAACTTGATTCTCGACACAGTCTATCTCGCGCGCGAGAACTAGGTAACTAGGTAACTTTCTGATTAATGCTGTCAAAAAGTGACAGATAGTCACGTTTGCAAGTAAAGTAGAGAGTCAAGTTATGCTAGCAGGGAAGATCTACATTTTCTTGCCAGTCTTTCGTTTCAGTCACATAAACTTAATTTCTTCACCTTGCAGTCATCTTATTATTCTATTCGCCTATACATTGAAAGTTCTCAAATAAAAATAAGTTTGTCAAAAATATATCTGAAACAAGTTTGATTGCAGCCTTTTCGTGCGAAAAACGAGTTCATACATAAAGTATGATGAATAAAATGATGTCATGAAAGAAGCATAAAATTGCACTAACAGAAATTTTCACGGAAAACGCGAGTCATTTGAAAAGCGGACTTATTTTATACCAATTTCCGCGTTCTATCCGTTTTATTACTAGCGAGCGGGATATGCAGAAATGTCGCATCATAATGGTACTTCGAGCATTTAGCCTTATTTTTAAGTTGCATACCTAAGTGAGAAGATGCATTTTGCTGCTAATTATAAAGAATATTTAAGACACAGTAAATCGGAATTATACAGAATTTGTGCATTTTTATTATAATTCAGGTAATGGCTATTCCGGGCTGCTGAGTGCTGAGTCCTCGTATCATTGTGGTCATTTCCAATCTATTGTGATACTTGTGATCGCCACTTTCTACCCACAATTGATACTTTTTAGGGTTCCGAACCAAAAAGGTAAAAAAGGAATTCTTATGGGCTCTGTCCGTCTGTCTGCCACTAAGTTAAATATCTCAGGAACTACTTATGCTATAACTACTACTTACTATAGGTACTTATGAGAAGTGGGTCGTCGTCTGCAGGAAAGAGGGCTGGATCCCCGCTCTGGGTCCTTTCTGGTGCAAAGGTTAGCCATAGCTGTTCAGCGCGGCAATGCGGCTAGCGTGATAGGCACCTTTGCACCAGGAGGGACGCGGGGCGGGTTGTTTGACACTTAGTTTTATGTTTAGTTTAGTTAGTTTTAAATTTTTAATTTTATATCAATAGCGTTTGTCATTGTACTTAAATAATAATTATATACTTTAAAATCATAAAAATATATGGAGCTTACATTTTGAATGACATTAAATTTGAAATTAGGAATTGCTGTAAACGAGCTTAATGCACGTGTATGGAAAATATAAAAATAAAACATATATTTTTATATTCTATGAAAAATTAAGGATATTACGGAGGGGGGGGCAAACATTCATAGTAATTAGGTCAAGTGGGGTATCAAATGAAAGAAATTTACATGCATCATTTTTTATCGTGAATAAATTTCGAGTTATGAAGGTTGAAAAAAAATCCCCCTCCACTTATTTCCGAAATTTACCAAGCGAATATTTGGAAATTATACCACTACATTAACTTTACACATATACATAACATTACTTAGACTAGGGTCTTACAATAATTATATAATAAGTTTATTATTATTATTGGAAAAATAAAACGGAACCTCCATCCAGGTTTTTTTTTCTTTAAATCGTCAAAAATAATTTCTGGATTAAGTTATTATTTTAATCACATTTTCATGTATTATTTTTCATCAAATACCTATTAGATTATTCTGAAAGTAAAACATATTGCAATCGGTTCACGTAATAAAGAATTATCGCTGAAAAACTAAAATACAGTTCCATAGTCGCGCAACTTAGTGACCAAATTTTCCAGATTTAATGGAGGGAGAAAGACGGGTTAGTTGTATGAAAGTTTGTAAGGAACCCTCGGTGCGTGAGTCACAGTCGCACTTGGCCGGTCTTTTTTTCAAGTGGTCCATTTTATGATTTATTTTGATAGTAAATTATATTTTAAGTACGCTTTTTTTATTTCTCCTTTCTCTTCTGGGCACATAGTATGATAATACATCGTCACTATCTGAAATGTATTTGTGTACAAAGCTTAGGGCCAACCTGAGACATACCTTTCTCATTCAAATTTGGTCGCGCTCCCATTCTAATCCATTTGCTTGGCGTCCATGCAGCCAGCGCGTGTATATTAATATTGAGTTCCAGAGAGTTCATCAGAATGTGCATGTGGTGTTAACCCATTATAGACTAGCGGTACCGTATGGGACCATTTATTTATGAGAATCCTGAAAGAAATAGTTAGAGGTAAAAAAATAAATTCTGCAAACATTATGCGCAATAAAGCAAACTGGTAGAATGGAGAAACAATTATACTGCGTGATGGATTCCTAATAGAAATATTAGGAATCCATCACGAAGTATAATTTTATTATGGATACCATTGCATGCATTTGTTTTATTACGAGTGTTTTGCCTGAAATTCATTGTTTGGAAGGGAATACATTGGGTGATTAATTTTAATTTATTGCAGAAGTTGAACTTGCACCACTTTACCCGCAAAATGCTATACCTTATATGGCTCGCAACATTTTGACATGACCACGGCATAAGTTGCAGTGAACTGCAGATATAATGGGCCGCATATGTCCGCCAAATACGGATGTTACTCCACGCGCCGAAGTTAAACTAACTTCCGTTTCCGTAATCGCATTTCCCTTGTTTCTGAAAATTATTAGCAACCTTATTATTTACACAGACTTCGAGCACATTACAGAGCCCTGTGGATACCCATTTATTTATTTATGTATTTCATCTTTATTGCACAAAAGAAGAGCTTTTAGTACAAAAGGCAAACTTAATGTTATAAAGTCTCTACCAGTCAACCTTAAGGCAAAGCAAATAAATTGTGGGCGACTTTAAACACGTTTTTTTTTATATAAATACCAACACACATATAAATAAATATATGTAATAATAATTCGACCGGGAGACTGTTCCAGAGGCGAGCTACTTGAACGGAGAAGGAATCGACCCACATTTCGTTTTTTAACATTGATCATCATTTTTATGACAATCATTTTTATATGATTCGAAAGCATTTTGCCTCCTGAACACTGCAATATATTTATATAAACTTAATATCGCTTATTATAAAAAATACACATGAATAAAAAAACTATTGTATTTTTACCAACTCTACGACATAATCGGTGAAATGCCAATGCCTTTTTCACGAGAAAAAATAAGCTGTCATAATTTCTTATTTGACATTGTCAATTAAGTACATGAACCTCAAAATTTTTATTTTCGATGTTTATTTGCAACATACCAAATTGAAAATGAAGAGACATTAATTTACATTGCTAAGTTAGTACCTACTTCCCGTGTTTAAAATGGACAAGCTCGTATGGAACGACGAGGTATACAGTACTCCTCTCTCCTACGAAGTATACCATACCTACCTATATATTCTTTCGTGCCGAATTGCAAAAATGATTCGTCGAAGACACTGGACAAAAATTTCTTCCTTGTATCTTTAGTGTCTATAATCGTCCGTCGAATCCTTATGAAAGTTAGGTGTCATATTTATGTACAATCCAGAATCAGTATCCGTTACTATATACAGGGTGGACCATAACTCTTTTTACATTTCAAACTAAAATAAACTGAAAACTAATTATATCAGATGAAAACCGTTTATTAATTATGAAAACACATGAATAGGGATTTTATTTTTTTAAAATTACGTCATCCATATGTGATCCTTCATTATTTTGGCATTGCCGTAACCTGGAGCGAAAATTTTCAGTGACGGCCTGACAAGTGTTCCGAGAAATGTGGACCAAAAGTCCGTTAACTTTTGAATCGGTAGCTGCGTCGGGGAGCGGCCACGTATTTTTTATTTTGTCAATCAATCAAAAAAATAATGAATATATAGCCCATTAAAGTACCGCGTGACGTCACATTATGCTAAAAAGTGTACCATAATGTGACGTTCATATTTTTTGTTTGATTGACAAAATAAAAAATACATGTCTAAAGTTTTTAGATTATCTAACAGACGGACTAAATAGTTTTTTTTAGGAAAGTAGCCAATTGGGAGCGGAAGGAAGAGACGTGATCGTATATACGAATACAGAAAATAAATCGAATACCATGAGGAATGGATGAAAATATCAGAAGTGCCTGATAATTTTTTTTGGTGATAGAAATAACCTTCCTCAGCACCAGAAACAAGTTTCAGATTTTTCAGCTGCTGAAAAACATAAACTGCTTCCTCACTTACCTACGTTTTGGGTCAAGGACGGTCAATAGAGAGTTAGACACATTCCTTGATCCGTCTCATATTACAAGAAAATATTTTAAATATCTGTGGTAAACTGACACTCGTAATGACAAATATAGCTACTGCAACTGACAATATCCTTGCCAGTGTCATTTTATCACAGATATTTAAGATTATTTTTTTTTAATATGAGACGGATCGAAGAAAGTTGGCCCAAAAAGTAAATGAGGAAACTGTTTATATTTTTCAAAAATAATTGACGCTAATGAAAGCTAGAAAACGTAGGGTTTTACAATAAATATTTCCTTTATTGTTGATAAATATAGGACTATATTTTCCGATAGATATATTCTATTATAAAATATATAAATGCTTTTAAAAATATTTTAAAGTTTGACTTTTGTATGAAAAACTCTAACTTGTTTTGGCCAAGGTTGTAGTAGATAGAACGTCATACATAAAAAAAAATCCCAACCAAAAAATCGTTGAGTCGCTAAAGCCGAGATTTGAGTAACATCAAAAATGTTAGTGAAATCAGTTGTTAATATGATATACCTACCGATACATCGCGAGCCGCAGTAATTTGTATCATCATCATAGGCGTAAGACGTCCCCTACTGGACGGAGAACTGGATAATATGCTTGTTATGAATATATTTTTTTAATATATCATTGTTTGCATTAGGGCTTATTCTCTCAGCCCTTATAATATTTCCAATGGAGTAAATTTGGGACTTTCTTATTTAGAATAACGAGTAGATAGGGACTATTCATTTCGGTACAGAAAAAAATATTGTTCATACAGTTTCAGCCTCGTCGCAAAATTGACACAAAAAATTATAGATATTTGACGATTTGTTTTCTTGATAAGAATGAAAGGTGAATATAAATGAAAAGTATAAGGTAGGTAAGGTAAATGCCCATACGGTATGAATGATGCACTGTTTAACTTTCATATTTTCATAGCGATTCCGGTCTCATTCTTCCGATACAATGGAATGTGATTTTGTTGAAAATTGTTTAAAATATGCATAATTACTTGAACGCTATTTATTTAAAAACAAACCTAGTTAGATTAAGCTACTTGAACATAATTTTGCTATTTGGCACCTAAATTTTCAATTACCCTAAAAGTTCCGACACAAGTCCAGGCGGAGGTGAAAAGCTCAATTTGTCGGCGACCGGATGTGAAAAATTAATGTGTTCCGTAATGGCGGAGCCCGTTTCCGGTGGCAGAGACCGATCAGCGG
Organism: Epinotia nisella; assembly: GCA_932294315.1. Lineage (NCBI taxonomy): Eukaryota > Metazoa > Arthropoda > Insecta > Lepidoptera > Tortricidae > Epinotia > Epinotia nisella. Next base: position 12,057,991 of record OW028680.1, read on the forward strand.
TCAGGAGTCTAGCAATTATAACGGAATGACACACATGCATAATTCAGAGTGTGTTATCGCAAATGGCACTTAGGGGAAATTCGATAGGATTTATTTATATCCAGTAAAGAATTCGCCATAAACACGTGTTAATGTATATAAATGTCCCATTAGTATTTATTTACGTAAGATTCCTCTACCTGAATATCAATGTGTTTTATTTACATTTACCCAATCAAAACCCAAAATAATCCCAATATGTTAAATTAAATATTCTCTAAGTTGTTTGTTGTTCTTTAAAACACGGTTAAAGTAAAATGTTCAATAAGAAGGTTTGAAATTCGAAATTACTATCATCGGCTTTTAGGTCGAAAGTTACTACATATTAAAAGTTCCAAAATACGTTTCACGTTTTTACTCGACTTCAATATCATAGATTATTAAATACTTTACTGCATGCATACATGAAATTAATTAATCTCGATGTTGGTTCCATCTCGCGAACATCGTCGCTATAAAAACACTACATATTATAAATTGTGTACCTAACTATATAAAGCAATTAAATACCTACAATAAGCGAGACACTTTTGACCTAATTGATATTATTAGCACTTATATTTATAAAGCCATCCTTAAACTTGTATGAAGGCGGAAGGCTAAACCTGCCGGTGTTCATCAAAGTTAGTACGTGACTTATCTTAAAGCGGCAGGCTGAAATGGCGTCACTTGCCGTAATACTTGCCGTTTTCAGCCGGCTGACAATTACTCATACTCACGTGCTTGAATGTCTATACGCTTATACTAACTTTGCGACGTGATATAGCTTTAAGACGGATTAGCGAAGTAAAAGAGTTTAGTAAAGTAAGCCGGGGTGGTGATTCTTTGAGGGACCTTTTATAAAAACTAATCGATGTTTATCTTGGTTTGTCACTTATTACCTAAGTGTGCATTTTAATCGATTAAGCAAAATCTTAGACTATTACAGTGAAGAGGATGTTCCAAATTAAGTTGGTATCGATAAAGTGACCTGTATGAAGAGTACTGAATGCGGGACTAATAAGTTAGTTTCAATAAAGTTCAAAATTAATCGGTATAAGCCGACGAATATCTCAATTTATGTTGGTTTCAATGACAGACTGTCAGTAACATCGTTTGTTATTTTTTTCTACTCAAGGATCGTCGGAAAGTATCGTCAAATAAAATGTAGATAAATGCGAAAAAGTGTGCTCATAGCAAATCGCCTCTTACATTAAATGTACCCTTTTTTTAAAGCACCGTTTAAATAGCGAGAATTACCTTTGCTGAGCGTCTGACTCGTGACGTTGTGACCTGTTATGGCTATTTACTGGTTATGCGAATCAAATAAAGAACATTATTTCAAAATTTTAAACAACTAAAACGTAAAAATTCCTGTTTTTTTTCAATTAAGCATATATATTAGTATCAATGACAGGGTATTGATACTCAGCATAAATACTCCTCATTATATGGGGTACTTATAAAAAAACAGAGTATATCTGATATAAGAGCCGATTTACTATAGAGAGACGACTATGGCCTTTACTCAAACTGGCAATCACGGCATACACTTTACTATGTATGTAATAGTTATATTTAATAGTTATCTTTCGCGTAATCCTACGAGCGCTAAGTTAGTTAATGGAAACCTAGATCGAATTAAATACAGTTTACTTAATTCTGAGTAGATACAGATTCAATTTTTTGAGCCACACCATCAGATCCGCGGCGACGGCCACCGAGTCGGCGGCTCGGTTGAAACATGCCAAGTACTCTGCCTTGGAGCCAAAGTACGACTTTGTGCCAGTGGCGGTGGAGACTGTGGGACCTTGGGGTACGGAGGCCAAAGACTTTATACAGGATTTGGGACGGCGGCTTAGGGATAGGGGCTGCGATCCTCGTTCCGGATCGTTCCTGGCTGAACAGATTTCCTTGGCCATCCAGCGCGGCAACGCCGCCAGTCTCATGGGAACTTTCGTGCCACCAACGATCCGGGACGGTCCTTTTTGTTAGTTTAGTACGTATTGCTGACGAAGCCTGTTGCGGATTCTATTCTTTGACTTTGACTTTAACTTTGATTAGATAAACTTGTTCCTAGATTCAATTGATCCAGCCGAACTATTTGTACGAACTACTTAATACTACAGAATAAGTGATACCACGTAAATACAAAGTCTTTTATTATTGAAACTCAAATTCATAACTGTAACAAAGAGTATAGGTAATTTCACGAGAGTTGAGGTGAATGATTACACACACAGCTACATAAAGTACTGATTGCAAAAAAAAGTGAATGAATGAAATGAGTGAGTGAATGTAAATAAAAACGCTCATATATATTCATATACATATATTTTAATAAGAATAGGTATAACCAACAGTAAAAAATATATATTTTTATAAAGTATCGTCACTTAGCATATCTGAATCGTCAAGATTGATTATTACAAGTTTATGGTTTTCGGTTAGTTCATCAATCTTAGGTTCCTTTATTCTGTATCTTTCTTAATTTTCTTGGGTTTTTCTGAAAATATTCTGCAACGTCTCTTTGTCAAGTGCTTCAAATTCTTCGTTTAATTTCCTCATGACGCTATTGAATGTGAACTGTTCTGTCGCAGGTAAATGTTGACCGTCATTTCTTAAGTTCTGTCTAAAATGACAGAACACGTTAAATATAATTTCCTGACTTTGTCTATTTAAAGTTTTCCCACGACCTATTGTTTCAGCCATGTTTCCGTAGAATAAAAACCTGTAGGTTTTCTTGTCTCTTGGAAAATCCGGTTGTCAATAAGTATGACAACGATGTAACGAGTGCCAGTTACTTCAATCATCTTTAAAGAGGTTTGATAACGAGATAACAAAGTAATGAACATATATGTGAATACAATTTTAATAGCTAAATAAATAAAGACAATGCAATTTGTTACCTACTTATTCTCTTTCGTTTCTACGATTAATATTATATATATTCATGTATATACCTACGCATATGTGACCTTTATTTGAATTGGTGTAAATAAAATTAATTAAAATGCTTTCTGTTTTGTATAAAGTCGATGAATTGGTAGAAATATATTAATACTTAACAAAATAGTTTATAGGAACTTTTTGGTCTTTCTTGCCATTCACTGTTGAACTTGCTATCGGTACAATAATAGAACAGTAATGTCAAAACTTCGCTGTCATTACATGACAGTGTTGTTGTGTGCGTGGCCTCAACTCTCGTGAAATTACCTATAGTAAGGGAACATTTTCAAAACAGAATTATAATTACAGATGGACTGTTAGTCAGTCATCAAATTTCCGAGTCGAATTTAATCGCCTAAACAAAGAGTTTTCCTTTCTTGGATTTACATACTTCCTAGAAAGAGATATAGTACATTACTGTAGAGGCCGGGAATATAGGGAAAGGGAGACACGGCTGGCAATACTTTTTTCACCACAGTGGCAACATGGCGATTTTGCTGCTTGAAACCAGTGACGAAAATGCAATTTTGCTTCGAGCGTGAAGAAAACTAACTTTTTAATTTTTCATACCTTAGGTTAGTCGCAGGTCATCTTTTCATACTGCTGGGTGTAATACAAACTTGGAACATTTAAACTTCATTCTCTCTGCCACTTTAACTCCGTTACAAAAAAAAGAGAGAGATAAAATATGTCGATTTGTCATTCGACCTGTGTTAAACACGTATAAAAATATGAAACCTATATTGACTCTAATATTATTTTAATCATACTAGTATTTCATTACTCTTAAAATACAATTAAGAAATGCACCCGCGTAGGGTCGTACCTGGTGCAAAGGTTGTCCGTCGCCATTCAACGTGGAAACGCGGCGAGTGTGATGAGTATACCTAGATATTTTTCTAGCAGGAACAACATTTGTTTAGTGCTTGCCACAATAAAAATATCGACAATCCTGCTATCGATAAGTACATACTACCACAGACTTATATTGGCTACCTACCTAGACGCCGCGTGCACCTACACTGTGACCATATACCTACTGAGACACAGATTTGTTTTGGGGGCAAAAATGGGATTGGGAAAAACTACATGTTGTGATATTCTGCGTCGATTTGAAAGACAATTTCGGTGTGTGTGTGTGTTATGGAGTAACTTCGGGGATAATTAATTCAGTGACACGAAGAAAGAAAGTTACGAAAGTATTGCAAATTGTTTTCTGAAGTATGTAAAATATAAATAAATTGATAGTTTTTTTAATTATTGTCTATTTTTTAACGCACTCTTGAAAAAGTTGAAGTGGTACTTATCGATAACAGAACTGTCGATGTTTTTATTTTGTCAATCACTTACAATAAGTTGTTCGTGCTAGAAAAATATCTAGGTATAGTACCTTTGCGCCAGGGATATATATATATATATATATGTATATATATATATATATATATAATTTGTAATAGCAATCTCAAAAACGGCTGTTACGATTTAGATGACATTTTCAGTATATGGGTTTATGGGCGAAAAATCGATCTAACTAGGTCTCATATCTGAGAAAAATCGTTATCTCCATATTATCGTTAATCTTATGTAATAATTTTAATATTTGCATAGTAAATGTTATCAAGAAATGTGTTATTTATCGCGAACATTTATTATTATAAGTCTTTAGTTTTTTTTAATATGGTGAACGAATATAAATCTATATACAGCTCGCTACGCTCGTGATTCAATTATAGGGTCTTTCGCTTGCTCGGGACTCAACATCAACACTCGCAGCAAAAATTTACTTTGCTCTCTTGTTGAACAAATAACAATTTTATGCCCAGGTTACTTTTCTCAAACATAGAGAAAATATAATAATTAAAATAAACAAGTATCTAACTCACCCTGCCTTGATTATTCAATTTGATATAGTGCATAAACATTAATTAAAAAATCGTTACCATGCAAAATGGCAATCGAACGCCAAATATGGTAACATTAAGATATTTGATACTTAACCTAACATTTGTTAACCGAACTGTAAGTAACTGCTAAAGATCCTATGTATCCAATCACGAAATGCTATCTAATACTGACCGAGACAACTTCGAGCAATGAAAGGCCAAGACCCGAAGATCCTTTAAAAGCGTACCTCGGATCTAGGAAAAGTGAAGTGCACAGTTTATTTTTTGTTATAACGTCAGTTTAATATCTGGCACTGGATGGAGACTTAAGATTTTGCTTTTAAAATATTAGTGACGTAAGTGGTTACCTTTTAGAATAAGTATCAGAAATTTTAACGCGAATTTCCTGCTTAACATTTCGGAATTTCAGTGGTTTATTGTATTTTTATGTCGAAAGTTGATAATACCGCACGTAAATCGGATCATGAATTCATGAAGGATTCTGATGATAGCCTGCTAGCCGATTCTCGGATAGAATGGCAAAATCGATCTCTGTTTAATTCACAAAGAATTTCGTGAAATGGCGTTGTTGGACTTGGATGACGATGTTATCGAGAAATGGAATAGATTTTGTTTTATACTGCTGATGGCCTGCCTGAGGGTAAGCGATACCGTAGCATATGGACGCTTGAATGAAAATGAAAAATGAAAAATTGTTTATTTTTTCTTGTTTTTAAAGTACCTACAATAGACAGTGATTGAGGCTTCCTTTTAGGTAAGTAAACCTGTGTTAGGATGCCCCGCTCTTCCATAACTGGCAAGTAGGAAAGATATTTTAGCCTAATTCAAGTAATACTAATACAATACATTACTGGTAGGTGTGTGTGAGTGTGTATGTGCGTGTGTGTGTGAGAGTGAGAGTGAGAGTGTGCGTGTGTGTATATGTTTGTGTGTGTACATTTAGGTTCAGTTAATAATTACCACGATACAGCAATGACTCTGTGTCATCAGTCATCATAGCTTAGATGTTTCAGCCATGTCGTTAGTTCATTCTTGCAATTTTTTAGTAATAGTTGATGGATATTGACTATGCTATGTACTTTATTGAAAATATATGCCGATTGCGCTTTATACTGCCTTTTAGCAAACAAAGATTTACAGTTAGATTCGGGGGCGACGGGTTTTTTACGCCTACGTGTTTCTGATGGAGGGTTAAAACCTAGGGTTTTGTGTAGCCTGAGTGTTGTGCTCAAAACATACAGCTTCCTCATAGTTAGTTGGTCACTGATTTCATAAAGTTCCTTTGTAGGAAATCTGTATGGTTTTGAGTACATCACTTTGAGCAAGCAGCGTTGCCCTTTTTTTTTTTGTTTAGGGGGGGGAAATGCGTTACGCATACCACCCGGGTGCAGGGAGTGACCCGAGTGGTTATGTGGGACTCCCGTATAAGCTGATGAGACTCACGGTATACCCACTAAAAACCCCCCACTTGCCGCCTCGCGGCCATGTGGCGAGGTCACGGGAACGCTTGCGCACACATCCGCGACCCCACCGGCGGCAGCCGCCCACAAGCGGCTCCCTCGCGGATGCCCGAGGGCCCTCCACGAGAGGCACGCCAGATGTTTTGGCGCGCCTGCCTACTCGATCTCCACCCGTTCAGTAGCGGACCCCCCTGAGTCCGCTACGAGGAGATCATGGGTGCTGGAAATTCCAGCACCCGGTGGCGGATCAGGTCTGTAGTTCCGCCACCGACCACGCCTCGGCCACAGAGGATAGGGAAAGCGGCGCACCGTAATACCGGCATTCCTCTTTGCCAAGCAGCGTTGCCCTTTTTTTTGTTTAGGGGGAAATGCGTTACGCATACTACCCGGGTGCAGGGGGTGACCCGAGTGGTTATGTGGGACTCCCGTATAAGCTGATGAGACTCACGGTATACCCACTAAAAACCCCCCACTTGCCACCTCGCCGCCATGTGGCGAGGTTACGGGAACGCTTGCGCACACATCCGCGACCTCGCCGGCGGCAGCCGCCCACAAGCGGCTCCTTCGCGGATGCCCGAGGGCCCTCCACGAGAGGCACGCCAGATGTTTCGGCGCGCCTGCCTCCTCGATCTCCACTAGTTCAGTAGCGGACCCCCCTGAGTCCGCTAAGAGGAGATCATGGGTGCGGGAAATTCCAGCACCCGGTGGCGGATCAGGTCTGTGGTTCCGCCACCGACCACGTCTCGGCCGCAGAGGATAGGGAAAGCGGCGCACCGTAATACCGGCATTCCTCTTCCTCTGCGGTCCCACCAATGCCGTTTCAGCGGAACGGCCCCGCCAAGTTCGCAGGGGGTAGGGAGAGTGGCGCAACGTAATACCAATACGCCTCTCCCCCTGCGATCCCGCCTCGGCCGCAGAAGATAAGGAGGCACTCCTCTTCTTCTGCGGTCCCTCCACAACGCATCCTAAGCGGTTTTAGGCAAACCCGCAGGAGCGCCCTCCTCGGGCCAAACGGCGGCCCACACAGGCCGGCCCTGGTGCCTCTTAGCTTCGCCGTGGGTGACCAGTCCACGGTTACTAGGCCCCCCCGCCCCGACAAGGCGGGCACCCTCGAGGGGGAAGCAGCGTTGCCCTCGCTCAACCTCCAGGAATTTGGTTTTAGCAGCTCCACCCCAAACAGTGATACAGTAGCTCATGACAGGTTGAGCCAATGATATATAGAGTTGATTAATTAGTTCCTTATTGGTGATATTATCTAAACATCATAAAAATCCAGTTGAGTTTTCTGATTCTATTGTTCACGTTTTCAATATGCATGTACCATGATAAGCGCTGGTCCAGGAGTAGACCTAAGTATTTGGTAAATTTAGCCTTTTCTAGTTCTATGCATTTACAAGGGGGAGGGTCGTGTTGGTTACAGGTTACAGGTATGTATTTTAAGTTTTAAATTAGCTTTAGGTTGTGTGCTATCATACTTAGAGAAACAGATATAATTAGTTTTGCTAACATTAAGCGTAAGAAGGTTATTCTTAAGCCATGCAGTGACTTTACGGAGGCCAGATTCTGCATTTCTGCTTGCGGACGCAGATGACTCGCAAGCAACTTGACACTATAAAGTATCCGAGAGACTAATAAAAGTGGTGTAGGTATGATGAATGTATGTTTTTTCGGTTTGTCTGCTAGAAGTGACACAATCAGTAAATGCGAGTTTAAGACGCGAAAAATACATCATCATCATACGTAGGTATTAGCTGAAAGACGTCCAGTGCCGGACATAAGTCTCCCCCAAAGAGTGCCACAATGACCAATTCTGCGCCACCCGCATCCAGCGGACTCCCGTGACCTTTATACCAGGCTATCGGTCCACTTTGTGGGGGAGTCTACCCACGCTACGCATTCCGATACGGTAAGATGCATATCAGGGGCCTAATCGAGGAATAAATTTTTGATATATTAAATAAATAAATATACAAAGAAAACATCTAAGACTCAAAAACATTATGTACCCATGCTCTTCTCATAAATATATTTCTCTATTGGATCGGAATTATTTACCGGGATTATAATTGAAACGGTAAATCGCCTTAATTGAAACACACCATCTTGTTTAAACGGGCTGGAATGAAAATTTAATATAAGTTGCCAAATGTTGGCCTAGGGCTATAAGAAACCAAAACCCATGACCTATCTCCCATCTTAGAAACAGGCTTAACTTCACGTATTACATACACGCATTCCGTGAACTTTCGCATAAAATTGAAAAACTTTTCACTAGATCATGTTACTTGGATAGATCCAACTTAAACAATTCAATTGACTTCCACACCATCGTGAGACTCCCACGAATGCGCCATTTCTATAAAATCCATCGTGGCGCCTCGTTGCAATTGGTGTCACGTAGCCAGACTTAACCGGTCGGTGTTAGCCGACAAATTGATATTTTCAGATACCAGGGAGGTAAACAAACTTTTCTTCCGAGTTAGTATTATAAAATGCATTCAGCGTAAACCAATATAAACATCGACATTCCATTGGTTGTTTGTAAATAATTTGGTAATCGATTTTATGTAGACATATATGAGAAACGATGAGCTAACTATTGTCACGATTATTTGCATTAAACAAGAGCTCACGTGTCAGGAATAGCGTTTATGAAGATGTTTATTTAATTTCTACTCGAAATCAGTAAAAGTATAAGAACATACCTATGCACCTACTACGTCGCTGAGGTAGGTACATCAAATGATGTACCTACCTACCTCCTAGATCAAATCTAGTCTTTATAAAATTAGCATATCGTAATATCATAATCGTATAAGCAAATACATCAAATTGCGTGACCTAAGTCTATATGAATGTAGACGGGTATTGGATATCTTTTTCAATTCACTTAACTACGACGAGACAGAAAAACTGATAAAGTAAATGGCACTCACATATACACACACACACACTCAAATACACATTCCACACACGGACACATACTCAATACTACATAATAGTAGATAAGAATTAGTAAATATATTTCAAAGTAGAATGTTAAGTTTGCTTAAATGCATCTGCCTTTCTTGCATATACTACTTGTTTACGCATAAGTTAACTCTTAAATTGTTAATCATCATGGTTGAGATTATTGAATGTGGCCGACTTTTTATGGAGCTGTCATTGGAATTGGAATCTTCTGCGTTGGACGGTGGAGGTTGCTCTTGAGTGGACATTTTTGTTGCGGTCGGCTTACTCAAATAATCTCAAGTACCCACATTGTTCGCTATCTAACTTACCATAAAAAATGTAACTTACCGCATATTACGTAAAAACATTACTTAAGTTTATTTGTTATACCTATTGATGTTGGCTGACGAATCTTACTTCACCGTGATACAGTTTATAACTAGTACGGGAAGTAAAGGACTTCATTCTGCACAATAATGTAAAGTACAACTAGATAACTGTGTGATTAGGTTATACAACACTTTTGCTGTACAAATAACTTCTGTTGTAACTCAATAAAGTTTATTATTATTATGTATGTCTTTCCCGCTCACGGGACATGATGTCCCGGACCTTTGGGAGGCGTGCGTGGGGCTAGGTACCTACAAAGTACCAACTGAGCCAACACGTAGAGGCCCTTTTGACAATTTAATGGAATGCAAGGAGTACACCGGGCGGATGCTGTCCCTGCCCGTGTCATGGGACGCGCACAGAGACAGCACCCGCTGGGGTGTATAGGGATAGGGACTATTACTGGTTGATGGAATCTAAATAAAACGGGTTATTGGATGAAAATGATGGACTAGTGACTGGGCTATTGGTGAAACATCGGACGCCTGCCTAATAAAACTGTTTCACTTTTTATCTCTGGCAGACGGTGACTCGCCAACTGCTAGATGGGCCCCTATTAATAGCGACATTAAAAAATGGCCTAAGGGCAACACCGGTCAGAGAGCTGGGGGGGTAGAGAGGTGGCACTGGACTTTAAACATATAGCCAACTCGCCACTTAGGTGTCCACATCTACCCTCGAGCAACAGCTCTTGCGACTCCACTCTGGACGGCCGGTTAAGGCAAGCCAGAGGTGGGGGGGCCTGTCCAACCATCCATCCGATCGGCTCAGCCTGACCACAGGACACCCCCAGGAGCACTCAGGTACGTAGGGTCGCTACTCCCTAACAGCCCGCCACAAGCTGCCTTACGTTGACTGATTGCACCAGAAATCTGGTGGGCGATGGGGCCGTCACATCCCTACGCCTTATTATTATTATTATTATTATATCCATAGTCAAATAAAAGTTTATGAAGTAATAGTACATTATGATACAAGTGTGCTATGTTGGTCATCACACTCGAGTCGGTTTTTAAGCCTGAGCCGAAGGCGAAGGCTTAATGGAGACGAGAAGTGTAATGACCAATGCTCATGTGTTTCATACGACGTTTTTCAACACACTTGCGAGGAAAAGTAAATAAAAGTTCACATTTATTTAAAAACTTTAATTATTGAAACAGTTATTAAAAGTACAATTATTGAAATGATATACTACCGCCTTATGAGGCATTTGTACTGTATGTTTAATTGTATTATAAATTATTTCATTGCTTTGTTCTTGGGTAACTGTAAATGTCGGTGATAATGCAACATTCTGAAAGGAGGTAGAAGAACATTGCGTTTCATCATTAGCAAACGTATGAAATCCCAAATCATCATTGGCATATGAGGTGGAAGGACGCGGTTCAGGGCAGAACTTCTTGGATTGTGGCTCCAAATGGATTGCTTGTGTTATTTTGGCACTTATGTCGGCTTTATTTTGGATGGAGTCCTCAATATATGACTCGGCGACATTATTAGATCGCCATCCCCCATGGCGTTTTAAAGTCAATATATCGGCTCCTGAATTAGCCAGCAATGTAGCTGAAGTCCGCCTAAAACTGTGTCCGGTGTAATCGTCAGCCTGTGGTAAGCCTAAAAACTTGGCAATTTCTCTAGGCATCGATCCAAATTTGTTCACTCCGATAGGCTGACTCGTGCATTTGCCGTTTTGAAAATTTTGGAAGAACCGGTCAGATTTTCCTTTTGTTGAACGTAATCTTTCATATTTTTTCACTATTTCATAAAATGGTCCGTGAATAGTAAATGACCGAGGAATTTTATTTTTAGTGTTCGGAATTTTGACAAGTAGCATCTCTCCGTGATTCTCTATATCTTTTGTCGTAATGTTGTTTAATTCCTGACGCCCAGGGTTGGGCAGTATTTCAATTACATGTATTTGAAATACGTATTTGAAATACAAATACGTATTTTGTATTTGTATTTCAAATACTGCATGGACAAGTATTTTGTATTTGATATTTCAAATACCACACTCACATGTATTTAGTATTTTGTATTTGAAATACTTAAGATTTCAAAATACATCTGTTCAAAATACATTTTATTTGATGATTTTGAATCATGTCCTGTCATGTGATAGCCTCTTTAGTTACGTCACTGTGATCGTAACGTAACAATAGCAACACTGACTGAGTGTCAACGTCAAACGTTAACGTCAAGTGTCATTAGTGTCATAGGTACCCAAACATTCGCAAAATGTTCGTCAAATTTAATACGAGCTTATGCTCTTCTGGCCCTGTCGAGAGGCTTTTTTCTTTGGCTGGTTACATCCATTCGCCAACAAGACGGAACATGTCTGATAGTACTTTCAGAAATTTGGTTTTTATGAAAGGAAATTCGACATTTCATTTATAAAAACTAAGGCTTCCATTCCATAGGGCCTAATTCATAGGGAATTTTTAATACCAAAAAATGTTTATAATATCTATGTCCAAAAGTATTTTTTTTTTTCCATTGGTAAAAAGAAATATAATAAAAATTACCTATAGTAACCTAAGCACTTATAAAATATTATAAAAAAATTACTGAAAATAAACTGAAGAATATTTAATCTAACATAAGTACAAAGTATTTTGTATTTTAAATACATTGTTTAAAACACAGTATTTTGTATTTTGTATTTGAAATACCTGTCACCAATGTATTTAGTATTTTGTATTTCAAATACCTTTTCGAATGTATTTAGTATTTGGTATTTGAAATACACTGAAGTCGGTATTTTGCCCAACCCTGCTGACGCCTACAGGCACCAGTAATTCCGAATATTAATGCGACCTGAAAATAAATAAAATCATAATTAAGTTATAATAATCGTACTTAGTTCCTATTATATCAACACTCACAATACCGCCTACAAATATTATAATAAATAATAATGAATACAAAACTAAATAGTGGAACTGACCTTTGTCGCTAGATATTGATTATCCGGTGCTTCTTTAATGAACTTCTCCACTTCATTAGGTGTTAAAACCTTGGATTTTCGACTGTAAAAGCCGTCTGAACGTCTTTTCAAGAATGCAGTTAGATTGGTGTACGCTTTGATGTCAATTGCATTTTTATTCTGCACGGTACTCTTCAACATAGAATATATACACCAAAGCGAACTAGGTTTATACCTCTTCGCCAGTTCACTAAAGTAAGCCATGAACACGTTCTCTGAGAAAGAGCTTGCATTTTTGCTATTTTTCCATTGAATGAAATTTGCATAGGCTTGCATGTATTTATCTTTTGATTTTGAGGGCAAAAGACTATCACTCGCATTTTGCGCTTCAACTATGATATCTGGCGGCGTACACTCGATAAGTAATTCTTCGTTATCTAAATTCGACATTTTACAAAACAACACTAACGAAATGCAATACTGTGAATAAACTTAACAAACAGAAACCCATTTAAAAGATGGCGGCCGTAATTTTATTTTTTCGCGCGCTCAGCGCTGCATGCGCGCGCAAGTCTGAGATAAGGGCACCGGCAAAGTAGCTAATCAGCCACATATTTATAAATTTTGAAATTGGGTATTTATAGGTAAAAATACACCGTCAAAATATAAATACCAACAAGCTAACAAGCAGTTTCATGAAATTCTTTAATTATTTATCACATTTTGAATTGAATTTTATATTTACGCAAATAACTACTTAGCTGTTTTCGAAACATTAATACTTCTTGCTAATATTTAAAAAGATATGTAATGAAAAGGCACTAGTGCGATAATGTAATGTAAAAGGCACGGCATGGGTTATATTCTGCATTATCAGTGTAAATACGCTGTAATAAGACCTACTTTACGAGCAGGTGTGTTGAAAAATTATATTAAAAATGTATTCAAGTCATTCATTACATTAACCCTTTATAAGGCAGAGACGATTTAGAAACCACTTAGTTAATAAACATTTACGGAGAAGAACATCCTCTTTTTTACTTAACTATAATGCGAAGTATTTTTTTTTTTAATTTATAGCTATAAATATATAGCGAAGATATCAGGCTTTCTTTCCTCATTCATACTTTTTCGGTCAGTATTTAATTTTAGTGTTATTAATTAATCTATAATATGTGGTCAGGAGGCAAGCTATCGTCATTGTTTCCATTATACTATTAACAATATACTCGTCGCTGTATCTAAATTTGAATTATAGCTCTTGCAATTCACGAAGGCGAGTCTCTTATTGGTATGATGATAAAGTCTAATTTTGATAAATCCACTCTCCATCGTGAATTGCAATAACTGTACTACGTTGTTTGTAGTGTCAGGAAAGTGTAACATTTGCCACTTAAGATTAATAAAATTATAAAAGGTTACATGCTATATCGATTTACCGTATGTAGTCAATTAAACGCCAGTCTGTACAGAGCACCTTATGTTTGTTATGTCAATGTCAATGTCAATGAATAGGTGTATTGGAAACAGATCATCTGAAAATTGAAGTGCACTAACAGGCTGAGTGCATATATTGACCACATGTTTTTCTTAATGATATCCTTTTTTTGCCGTAGATGTGTTCCCCAGTGCATTACAAACATAGTAGTGGTATTTAACTTTCACGTAGCACATATGTATAACTGGGGCCTTATAAAGGGTTAAATACATTTTCATTATAAATTAGTATAATTACACGTCAACTAGTCAAACTCGTTCGTTATCGCTTCCGGTGCGGTCAAATAAAAGTAAAGAATAGTATACAGTGTGTTAACGGCAAGCGGTCATTTATTTAAACTGATAATAATATGTTCTATTAGCAATTGTTTTCAAGTATTAGCAAATCATAATTATGTAAATTAACCGCACAATTCATTTTCCGAAATCCAAACCTTTAATGTACTACGTGTTGACGTCATAATAAACAAAGTTTGAAGTGCTGTCATTTACACTTACTTGTCAATTTACTTTGCTGTACATTACTGGCAATTTAAATTTTATTAGAAAATTTATGAAGTCGGAATTTTAGTTAATTAATTGAATTAAGGCTAACGTCTGGTCGATGTAACTGGTGACCGAAGAGCTGGCGGCTTTCTCGCGCAACGCATCAGCATTGCAATTCAGCGAGGAAATGCCGCCAGCATCCTCGGTAGGTACAATGCCTCGAGGGCCTTTTTTAGATTTAACTTAGTTTTAATTTATCTTAGTTAATGTTAATTATAATCTTGTATTCACTTTTAATAAATACATCAGGCTATGGTAAAGTTAAGAAACTAAATTAATGAAACCTACTTAAAAAAAAAACCCACTTGCTGGTAACGCACTGTATAATATACACATTTATTCTGACACTAGCTTGTGCCCGCGGCTTCGCCCGCGTACTAAAAGTAATATTAACCGTTTACCTACAAAAAAGTTGCATCTCAGTTTGACCCGTATGTTCCAATTGAATTTCAATTTGGCACAAATACTTTCAAGAATTTTCATGTTCACAATGTTAAATTTCAAAATCGATGCCATTTTCGTAATTAACGTCCCAAAAACCATAAAACGACACCAATTTCGTAATCAGCGACCAGCGACCCGATAAACCATAGAAACAATACCCATACATTGTCACCACATTCCCCCTTTTAGGAGTTGAATTCTCAAAAAACCTGAAACACGTGTTCACTCATTTATCTCTAGGAATACTCCTGTGAAGTTTCGAATGAAATAGTCTTACTTATTTTGTTTCCCCATACAAACTTTGGACCCCCATTTCACCCGCTTAGGGGGTGAATTTTTAAAAATCTATCGACTCTACATATATGCTCTACATATCGACTCTACACATCGACTCTATATATCAACTCTACATATCGACTCTACATACCGACTCTATATACCGACTCTACATACCGACTCTACATATCGACTCTACATATCGACTCTACATATCGACTCTACATATCGACTCTACGTACTGACACTACATAGTTAGCGGCTGGGGGAAAATTAACAAAAAATGGCAGGTATTTTTCGTTGGTAACAGAGTACTAACTGCGAAAAGTCACATATAAAATTTCACCCCCTCTTTTAAGGGGTAGGGTGCATTTTCCAAAAAGAATTATGCACGATTTTTTTGTTAGTCACAAATAGTCCGCATACCAATTTTTAGCTTTCTACCTTGAAAATTGCGGAATGCTCCATACAAACTTCCACCCCCCATTTTAGGGAAGTGGGGGGTTAGAAAGAGACAAAAAGTAGCCTATGTCACTCTCCAAGTCTCCATCAATTCCAAAAATCACGTCAGTTCGTCGTCCCGTTTTGCCGTGAAAGACGGACAAACATACACACTTTCCCATTTATAATATTAGTATGGAGGGCGACAGCTAACATAATTTGCGTTAACAACACTACTATGTGTCTGAACATTACATCTTAAAAGTCACTGTATGAACTTAATGAAAATCATCTATAAACACAACAAAAGTTTCGTCTGCATTTGATTGTTGTGTATTTCAGTCTGTACCACGAATGCCATCTCGCGCTCGAAGTATCCAGGTAACTCGCAACGCAACGCCGTTTTACTCTAGCTGAGCTTTAATTAACCACGTATCACTTTGCAAGCTGGTACTTGACTTGTACCGAGGAAATTAATTTGAATTCGTAAACTTGTCTCGCAGTCTGAAATTTAATGTTATTTTATATTTCACTTTTAATAAGCGAGGTGAACTTTAACGAAATTTATTATCTCCTTAATCGTATTGGAAAAGGAATAGTATTGGAGTTTATTGAAAATTGCAGTAAGCGTATTATGCGGAGAAAAGATCACGTACCTAGGCTAGCTAAAGTTTTAATAAAGTTGTGAGAGTAAACGATGTCCGTATCTGTGGAGCTAAGGTATTCAATATCGACGCTATTTGTTTGTGTTACATTTGCTAACTAAACTATTCGATAAATTCAAATGAAGAGTTAAGCTGTTTTCACTAAGTTGCAGCTACCTAGATCGATATTAAATTTACTTAGTGAAGTTAGTCACATTTTTTTGTTGAATTCTGCTATAGGTGCGGTGCCTAGGTGTACAGTGGATAATGTAATGATCTTCCTTTGACAATTTCTTCCGGTGATATTGACAATTGTAATAAAAAATGAGGATTACCTTTGGAAATAGTTATTAATTTGTATCTTCCCAACTTTTCAAGCTTAAAAAATAAAATGACGTCTTGGTACAAAGGGCGAACTTATTTTGTTTTTTTGTATTGAACTTATTTTGACTTTTAATGCAAAGTAAATTTTAATTAAAACGTAACTTTTTAAATTAATTAGGTTTTAAACAAGTTGCGTGGTACTTAAAAAAATATGGTTCAGTTTATTTTTCCTGAAAAAATGTAAACATCAAAAATAAATCAAGTAAGTAATAAGTAATTGGTAAGCATTTTAGTTTTCACAGCAAATGTTTAATATGAATGTTAATTGAAAATAGCAGTGAACCTGCCCGCCGCAGCTAATATAGTTCGTGTTCCTAAGCTATGTCGCGGTGTAACATTTTGGCTCGTCAGCCACGTCTTTGTTGTGTGCTCACTTGACGTTCCGTTAGACGGAACGCGTGTGCTTCGTAGATAACGCATAAAGGCATACCGGCTGCCAATATTGGAATCATTTACCGTTCAACTCTCGACCTTTCAACTTGGCAATAGAGAAAATGGTTGACTTTCACGAGGAAACAGCGAATTTTGCATGACGCTGACATGAGTGACACGTGATGTCAACGACGCGGCGGTTTCTCTCTGTCTAAATTGATCCTGGCATCCCCTCATAGCTGAATCGGAATTTTCACGCTATGGTATTGTCTTAATTCATTTTCACGCCAAATTAGTAGTGCAGTTTCAGGCGATAATGTGGACACGCTGGACAAAAGCACCAATTTTTTACCAGGTACTTATGTTAGGTCCATAGCTTTAAGTTTTTGATAGGAACCAACTCCTCCGTCGGCCGTCTTTAATTTTATGGCGGCCATTTAGAATTATAGTTAATTATTAATATGTTGAGTTCTAAATCACTTAGTATCACAAACTTAGTGTCTAAATTATATATTTGGGGTCAAGGAATTCCACTAGATATGTTTTAGAGTCGAGTTCCCAGCGGATATCAAACAAAACCCTGTTCCTAAGCTTCCGCTGTCCATCCGGCTGTCTGCGTATCAGCAATAGCTAGACTGTTATTTTTTTTTACTATTGCTGATTTAACATACCTACATTCATAAAAAGAAAAAAAAATTAACAATTAAATAGTGCCCTCATATATGAAACGTAATTTTATGGCGTGTTTTTGGTCGCCCATAACCATAACAATCGGTCTATCTCTAGAACCGTAATATGTAGACACTTAAAATTTCCACAGATTATTTATTTATTTATTTATTAAAAACATGTTAACACGACATTACAGTAAAACCGATGCGTCATGGAACGAAACTAAACAAGACAAAACACATATAAGAAATAATGCTATTTAGGCGACGAAACGGCGTGGCCCCGTTGCATCGTCATCTCAGGTGTAGGATTCGGCATTACTATAGCCTCTATAATAACAAGTAATAAACTAAATGATAAAGTTAAAAATCAAATCATTCACTTATATATCTATGAAAAATTGGGCCATATTGAGGCCGACGGAGGAGTTGGTTGCCATCAAAAACTTAAAGCTATGGACCTAACAAGTACCTGAAAAAAAATTGGTGCTTTTGTCCAGCGTGTTCACATTTACGACAATTTGTTCGAGCACTCTGCCCTACTAAATAGTCCGTCATTTTAACGGATAAATTAATAGGTTTCTTAAGTCAGAAAATAGGTAATGCTGGTACGTACTTTCTCTTCTGCTTCAGCATATTACCCTCTGTAGGTATTTGTAGGAAATTCTGAAATATCGACATACTGCGCTCTAGGTGTAGATTGGCCAGTAAGTATAGAATTGTTTATAAAAAAGAGTGTTTCCTGATTCTCTAAAAAAAAAATCATCAGTAATTTCCGACCAATATCTATCTTACCCTTAATTTTTTTTTTAATGTTACACAATAGAGATTGAGGTCCTATAATATTCTGGTTCCTAATCAGTATGGCTATTGAACAGGAAAATAGACTGAGGATGCAGCCCTGGAACTTACTAAATTTGTAGCAAATAACCTTGACAATGGTAAGAAATGCCTTTCGGTGTTCCTGGATCTTGCCAAGGCTTTTGACACGGTCTCCATACCTCGCCTTCTGAAGATACTTGAAATAATTGGCGTACGAGACTGTACTTTTGCTATTTTCAAATACTATATAAGTAAGGGGCTGAGCTACAGGCTACCAACGGGGTCACAGGTGACGGATAGTGAACGGCCATCAGATATGGTGGTTAGCTGCGAATATAACGAATAAGCAGTCCCCGACCAAGCAGCGACAGGGTTAACAGGGCGTAGTGGGTTGGACGGTGGGACGGACTTCTCAATAAAAACTACATAGGCCTTAAGACGACCTTGCGACATGGCGAGTAAATGCCGCCATCAAATAAGCATTCCCCTGGTACAGAGCAGCAGCTGCATCAGTATTGGCAGAAGGCCGAGGAAATGGGTTCCAGTAGGACTTTTGACCAAATAGGAGTGGGCGTATACAACCGGCCATTACACTGCGATGTGGAAGGCAAGTGGGGAAACCACCACATTAATATTCCCTATTATGGAGTAATGAGAATGACACAAGAAAGAAATAACGTCCTTGACAACGGGCTTCCACGACGTAACATTCCGTGGCGGTCTGAGTCCGGCAGGGTCAGGAGTAAGGCTGACTCGGTCGTCATCATGCGAAATCCTTGCAAAATCGGAACATGGAATGTTAGAACGATGCTTACGCCGGGAAAGCTAGAGGAGTTAAAGGCAGAGATGAATAGACTAAACATAGATATATTAGGATTGTGCGAAGTGAGATGGGAGGGAAGTGGAGATTATTGGAGCGATGACTATAGAGTAATTTACACAGGAGACCAACAAGGAGTTAATGGAACAGCAATAGTTTTAAACAGAAACTGGGGCAACCAAGTGGAAAACACAATTCATTATAGCGATAGAATAACAGCAATAAAACTTACAGGAAGTCCTAATAACATTATAATAATCCAAGTTTATATGCCCACCAGTAGTTACACAGATGATGATATAGAGGAAATGTATAATCACATTGACACAATTTTGGATTCAGTTAAAGAAAAAGATATTTTAATTGTAATGGGAGATTTTAATGCAGTTTTAGGGGAAGGATATCAGAGAAATATAGTCGGTAAATTTGGACTTGGAAAGCGGAACAGTAGAGGCGAAAGACTGGTGCAGTTTTGTGAAGAAAACAATCTGATAATAACGAACACATTATTTGCGCAACCTAAAAGACGCCTATACACATGGAAAATGCCTGGAGATATAGGAAGATATCAATTAGATTTTATCATAACAAAACAACAGCATCGGCAGCAAATCAAATCATGTAAAACAATGCCCGGTGCAGATATCAATACCGACCACAATCTTCTAGTCAGCATGTTCAACTTTGAAAATAAGAGGCCTAAAAGAAAGAACAGACCAAAGAGTATCGATCTCAATAAGCTTAAAGAAATAGATAGTAATTATAGAGTGCAATATAGCAATAAGGTAGGATATAAACTAGAACAGTACAATAAAGATATATTAGACAACATAGAAATAGAAAGCCGTTGGAATAACATTAGAGATATAATTAGGACTAGTGCGGAAGAAACATTGGGTAAAGAAAAGATCACACCACGAAAGAAATGGTTAACCACAGATATTATAGATATGATGATTGAAAGAAGAAGCGTAAGGAATAGAGTGGATGAAGATAGCATAGAGAAATACAAGTACCTCTCGAATAAAATAACATTAAAGTGCAGAGAAGCAAAGGCTCAAGACATATCTGAGGCATGTAATCATATAGAAAACTTTATTAAACAAGGGAAATTAGACAAAGCCTATAGTATAGTCAGACACCTAGGAAGACATCACAAGACAAAAAGTGCTGCAATTTTGGACGAGCATGGCAAAATTTTATTAAATAATGAAGATATATTACAACGCTGGATACGATACATAGAACAATTATACAACGGAAATGGTTTAACAGATAATGACATAGAGAGAGAATTGGAAGTAGATGAAAATAAACTAGGTCCTGGTATAATTAGAGAAGAGTTTGACAGAGCATTAAATAGTATTCAAAATGGTAAAGCAGCAGGTGATGATCAAATATACATTGAACTCATAAACAAATTAGAATGTGATTTTATGAAAGATGAAATATTTGCAATAGTGAAAGAGATCTACAGCACAGGAGTGATTCCAAAAGATTTTCAAACTAGTAAAGTGTTACCATTGCCAAAGAAACTAAATACCCTAAAGTGCGAAGAGCACAGAACGCTGAGCCTTATATCACAAGCATCTAAAATTCTCATTAAGAATAAGACCAATAACGGAGAGCTATCTGGGACCTGACCAATATGGTTTCAGGCAACAAAGAGGCACAAGAGAAGCTATTCTTGCTCTTCGACTCATCGTAGATAGGAGAATGGAACTAGGCCTGAACACTCATATAGCCTTTATAGATTTAGAGAAAGCCTTTGATAAAATAGACTGGATAAAGATGATGAACATTCTGCGTACAATAGGAATAGATTATAGAGACAGGCGAATTATACATGCACTATATAAAGATCAAGAAACCATAGTAGAAATAGGACAGGAGAAGGGAAAAGCCAAAATAAAACAGGGTGTAAGGCAGGGTTGTCCACTCTCGCCTTTGATTTTTAATATTTTCATTGAAACCGCCATCCGAGAAATTTTGGGATCAGAAAAAGGCGGTGTTAAAATTAATGGAGAAAAGTTTCACTTTATAAGATTTGCTGATGACATCGCAGCGGTAGCCGAAAATTCTGCACAGCTTGAACAGCTCGTAACAGAAATGGACCTCATTTTCACAGAATTTGGACTAAAAATAAATATAAATAAGACCAAAACATTAATTGCATCTAAGACAAACCAAATCATAGATCCCATAAAAATTAGAGGTTCAGCCATTGAACAAGTCAAAAGCTTTAAATACTTAGGCAGCATTATAACCTGTGACTCCAGATGCACTTCGGATATCATCGCACGCATAGCCATGGCCAAAAAAGCTTTCAATGCCAAAAAGCAAATATTAAAGGCGAAAATATCTCGAAAGATCAGAAAACGTTTTATTAAGACCTACATCTGGAGCATAGCGTTGTACGGAAGTGAGACGTGGACTCTAACCCAGCGTGACAGAGAGAGACTGAACGCATTTGAAATGTGGGCATGGAGAAGGATGGAAGGTATTAGTTGGACAGAAAGAAGAACAAACGAAGAGGTTCTAAATTTGATAGGAGAAAAAAGATGTCTACTAAAAACTATTGAAAACAGAAGGGGAAATATGTTGGGGCACCTGATACGACATGACAATTACATAAAAACTATAATTGAAGGAAAAATTGAAGGAAGGAGAGGCAGAGGAAGGCCAAGACGTGCGTTTATGGACCAAGCTAAAGAGAAAGTTAATGTAATGTCGTATCAGGAGCTCAAAACAGTGGCAGAAAGAAGAACAGAATGGCGATTACTCCACCGACAAGAGCCTGGCTCTTAAATTTATGATGATGATGATATAAGTAATAGACGTCAATGTGTCTCCTTGGGGGGTTATAAGAGCTATGTGGGTCGATCACGTAACTTTTCTTACGAACGTCTTTAAGATTTAAACGTCAATTTTATACGGAAAAATGACCGTTAGATTGAGATTTAACTGTCAGACGCGCGTTCGGAACGTTACGTGACTACCCCCCAAATCTGCCTATTGATTAGAGGGCCTTAAGGCAGCATACTAGGTTTAACGCTTTTTCTGATATACATTAACGATCTTTGTCAACTTACGATTCAAAACGGAAAAATTATATCATATGCCGACGATACAGCTCTACTCTTTGGAAGATGTTTTCGTTTCAGCACAAAATGGACCCAATATGATAACTGCATGGCTAACTGATAACTTACTGACGCTAAATGTGGATAAAACAAAATATTTATCTCACTTTATCAGGGCCCTGGTCAACCACTAAACACGTTGACCCTTACTGTGCATAACTGTGCTCTCTCAATGACAAATAGGTGCTCCAATTAGTAAAGTCGATACGAGTACCTACTATAAAATATATTGGAGTAACAAATGACTCGTTCTTAAATTTCAAAACGCACATTGATACAGTAAGTAAAAGTATATTTTCAAATATTTAAGACATGTCTATCTACTACTTAGACGAGTCTACCTTGCGCTTTGCCAGTCTATAATTACATATCATCACGGCATGAGAGGGTGCACCCAAAACTTCACTGATCACCCTAGAAGTAGCACAACGCACGGTTTTAAAGGTCATGTACTTTTTGCTCTTTATTTTTCTCAATCCAAAGTTTATACAAAAAAGCTAAAACCTTAAACACAACACAACTCTTCATCCTTGCCACTGAAAATTTCACAGTGAACACAGTTATATTACAAATAAAACGTCACAAAATACCGCAGATCTCAATATATCGAAACGCGAGATACCAACTTTGAAACCAAATTCATAAACTCATTTAACAAATTTAATGGGCCTTTCCTTTATAATAAACTAAAATATTCAATGGAATTTAAAGAAATTTAAAATGCATCCTAGTTAATAAGATTTCGTAAATTATTTTATTTTATGACTAGAAACTATTTAAAAGGTTTATAAAAGGTTAAAAAAATGCAGTAATTAAAGGAATTTCCTACACTTTCCCGACTGCAGAGGTACCAGGACAGTAATGCTTTTTAAATTTGCCCTTGTCAATAAAGAGGATCTTCACCTAGGTTACGATTTTTTGTAGCGGCAAGGCGAACAATTCTCCGAGCATATTGGAGAAATGTGCATGATTTAAGGATTCGATACTCTTAGCGTCGTAGCGTAAATTGAGCCTCTACGTGTAGATTAATCACCTATATACACTGCCCAAAAGTTTCTAACGATCAGCATACTACAATCGATGTAATACCAGTCCATCCAAATTGGCAATACCGAACTAATTAAAGGTCCAGAATAAAAGAGAGAGAGAGAGTAAGAGAGAGTTATTTTACTATAACAAACCTCAATTGCAGCAATCCCTAGACACTTTTGAGCAGTGTATATATAAAATGATACATACAATACAATACAAATACTCTTTATTGCACACCTCACACAAACAAAGCAGTTACAGAGAGAAACAATACAATAACATGTAGGTAGAGGTAGAGAAAAGGTGGTCTTATCGCTGAAGAGCGATCTCTTCCAGACAACCTTTGGGTATCGGAGAAAGAGATAAAACTAGATTATGCAGTAGGTGGTGCAGATATTATCTATTTATAAACACAATACATATATAATAATAATAATCTCGCTAGATGGCTGGGTTAGGTTTTTATAATGATTTTATATGGTGTGTGTGTGTGTGTGTGTGTGTGTGTGTGTGTGTGTGTGTGTGTGTGTGTGTGTGTGTGTGTGTGTGTGTGTGTGCGCGTGCGTGCGTGCGTGCGTGCGTGCGTGCGTGTGTGTGTGTGTGTGTGTGTGTGTGTGTGTGTGTGTGTGTGTGTGTGTGTGTGTGTGTATGTGTGTGAGAGAGTACACATGTGCATGAGTGCCTGTGTGTGTGGTACCAATATGCTACATTACATTTTCAAATTAGAAGTTGGTAGTCATGCATTAATTAAATAAAATTAATCGTAATTAAGAGTCGCTTTATACATTCATAGTATTTAAGATACATGTACCATCATTATTGTTCTTATAATACATATATATTTATTTATATATATTTTTATTATATTAAGAGGATTGTGAAGTGCCGATACGCGACGTGAGTAGGTATTTTTAAAAATGCTATCTGTTTCACACCGCTCTGCCTCGTGTCTGTATCGTGTGATAGAGAGAGTTGCAAGTCCTGGAGGCAATTGCCTACATTTCCTTGTTGAAATATTGTTCCGGTGATAACGTTTTTACCCCCCTAAACCTTTATGAAATGTAACAATTTTGGTATTATTAAATTAAGTACACTTTAATCTATGTCTGTACGTTTTCCTTTTTTAGTAAATCAGTTTAGATTAATTAAAAATCAATAAAACGACAGACAAAGTTTTTAAGTCAAAAATATAGATTTTTAGATGCTAATAACTTTTAACGTAAGCAATATTTCTTAAAAATCAAAACGTACAGACCTAGTTTTTTATTATATCTACAACATATCCAAAAATTATAATTATCGAACTATGTTTACTGGGTTAAAAACGTTATCGCTTTTTGTATGAAAATTTACAGGTTCACAATCCTCTTAAGTATAAGTAGGTATGATCGGAATATTATTTCTAACGTGCCAGATATTAAAAATGTAGTAAAGGTGCATTTAAAGGCTGGCACTGACACTAAACATTTTTCGCAGAGTCAGAACTGAATCTAAAATCCTCTTGCCAAATTATTATACATGGCGATGTACGGGTATCGGATGAATTTTGAACTTGGAGTAAACTTGCAATCTAAATTCATAGGACGCGGACTCATACCGCGTTGGCCCGCGTTTGGTTTGACTTTTGTGCAGATACCCTAGTTTACTTGGTCAGCTTGTATTTCATGTAGCATTTACCACAATTTATATTAAAGTAAATACTGAACTCCTTCTCGACGATATATATATAGTATGTATATATATATATATATATATATATATATATATATATATATATATATATATATACATATAAAAGTGCAAGCAAGTGGTTATATATATATATATATATATATATATATATATATAACCACTTGCTTTCAAGCGGTCGAATAGTTGAAGATGTTTTTTTTATAATGATTTTTGTTTGATCAACTAAAACTTCCTCGTTTTTTATATTGCAGTAAAAAACTATTGGACACGTATTTTTTGTTTGTCAATTAAACAAAGATATAGCCCGTTAAAGTTCCACGTGACGTTACATTATGCTAAAAAAAGCGGCCAAGTGCGAGTCGGACTCGCGCACGAAGGGTTCCGTACCATTATCTATAAAAACGGCAAAAAAATCATGTCTGTTGTATGGGAGCCCCAGTCCAACTCGCACTTGGCCGGTTTTTTAGTATTTGTTGTTATAGCGGCAACATAAATACATAATCTGTGAAAATTTCAACTCTCTAGCTATCACGGTTCTTGAGATACAGCCTGGTGACATACACACGACACATACATGCACATAGACAGACGGACGGACGGTCTTAGTAATAGGGTCCCGTTTTTACCCGTTGGGTACGGAACCCTAAAAATGTACCATAATGTGACGTCACACGGAACTTTAATGGGCCATATCTTCGTCAGTTTTTGTTTATGTCAAATAAAAAAACCACTCAAGAAATATTCCTAAGCAACGACGCCATACGTTTATGTTTGGGCAACATACAACTCAAGAAAACTCAAGAAATATTCCTAAGCAACGCCATACGTTTATGTTTGGGCAACATACAACTCAAGACAACTCAAAAAATATTCCTAAGCAACGCCATACGTTTATGTTTAGGCAACATACAACTCAAGACAACTCAAAAAATATTCCTAAGCAACGCCATACGTTTATGTTTGGGCAACATACAACTCAAGACAACTCAAAAAATATTCCTAAGCAACGCCATACGTTTATGTTTAGGCAACATACGACTCAAGACAACTCAAGAAATATTCTTAAGCAATGCTATACGTTTATTTTTGGATTACTCATAGAGTACTGAAATGGTATTGTCGAACAAACAAGGCACTAACATTTTGCGTTCTATGAATCGTGTTAACGTATCTATCGCTATTATTAGCAGATTTGAAGCCTTTATAGTGACGAAATATGACAATAGCCCCGATATCTTATTGTAGTTGGCGCTGAAAGCGAGCCACGCGTGATTGGAGCCCGCTCGGATGTAAATTGAACACTCAGGTGTATAACGTGATAACAACACCCGTGAAATCTCTCCGACTTTTGAGCTAAACTGAAGGGAATAGTTTTATTAGTGGTGTATGTTATGTTACACGTTGAATCGCGAGTTTAATATTTATATATCGCTATATACTCGTACTAGCTACCTAGCCTTTTTTTATGGAAGGAAAATCTGTTATGGATACCTCCACGTCACGGGGATATGGTCCTCCTCGACGCATTTCGGACGGCTCTGGGATCTCCTACGGAACGCACCAGTGCCGCTTTAGCGTCATGCCTCTGTGGGTACTATTTTTTTTTTCTACGATTGCAGCCCCCAACTGCAACCGTGTACCACCCCGAGGACCCCTTTTAGTCACCTTGTACGACAGGCAGGGGAATGGTCAATTTTCGTATTTTTTTATTAATTAATCTCAAATCTATTTATGCTAAAATTATAAAAAAAATGTGAGATGCTTACAACAACCCCTTTCATTTGATATGTCACACAATACAGTTTGCGAAACTTTAAAAAAAAAACCAGTTTACCCCCCAATAGTGGCTTCCTTGTTCAGAATTCATTAATTTACTTTACGCGTCCATCTTTGGGTCACTAGTGTACCAAATTTCAACTCAATCGGTCCAGTAGTTTCGGAGCAAATCGGCTGTGAGAGACGGACAGACAGATGCACGAGTGATCCTATAAGGGTTCCTTTTTTTCCTTTTGAGAAACGGACCCCAAAAAATTACGCAAGCTAACATACTCCTCAACATTCGTAATATCCATCCATCCATATCCATCTACTAACAATGAATATGGCAAAAGAGTTTGGACAAATGCATTGTCACATCACACGCTTTAAATATACTTCCATATGACTTAATATATCAAATCCTGATAAACATATAGTAAAAATATATAAGAAAATGTTAAATAGAAATAAACAGGTCAAACTTTAAATTTTAAATTTAAAAAACTCATTTGCTCAAAGGTTAGCTGGAAGAGATCGCCTATGGGTCTTTTTTGTTTGTTTTCATTTTGTCATGTTTTATGTACACTAAAGCAATAAAATACATAATGTCTTTACGTCATTTATAGGTAGGACCACAGATCAAAGAATTTAGGACTAAACATTTACATACCTTGTACCTGGTAACTTTGCTATAGCACGAACGCTTTCTAGCGCCTAGGAAGGGTTTAGGGTCCAAATGGTCAATCTTACAGTTGATATATTTCACTAACTGCAGTTTCAAGTAAGATCGGAGGAGAATGTCATGTGAAAGGTAGGCAGACATTTCTGCAGACCGAATTCGGACGAAATTTGTGTGTGGTTTTAGGCATCACCGATGTATGTCTAGGTGTATAGGGTAGGTATGTGTAGCAATTTCTCAATATAAAGAAAGACACTATAACTTCTAGCGATTCTTGTGAGAGTAATATTTAGGCGCTCGAAGGCTTTTTAAAAGGCATCCTCCTCTTTAATTACCCGACTGCCGAAGGAAAGGAGGGTTATGTTTTTCGACCGTATGTATGTATGTATCTATGTATGTTCTTCGGCACGCCCTACAGCCTAAACCGTTTGACGGATTTCGACATATGAGGTGTCGTTGGATTCCTCTTAATCGTGGAAGTGACATTAGGCTATAATATTTGTAAAAAAGTTGTTAGGTTTTTCGAAAATTCTCTTGATTTCACTTGTTAAGTTTAATAAATTAAATGTCTTATGACGATGAATGCGCAATGGACGGATTTCAGAGGTCGCGGATTCAAATCCCGCTCGTGGCGAATAATTTTTCAACTATCCTAGCGGACATTTCTGCCTAATAAACATTTACTTTGCTTTTTTGTCAGAAAGTTGAGAGTAGGTAGGTAAT
The DNA here is from genome assembly GCA_932294315.1 of Epinotia nisella. Taxonomy (NCBI): domain Eukaryota; kingdom Metazoa; phylum Arthropoda; class Insecta; order Lepidoptera; family Tortricidae; genus Epinotia; species Epinotia nisella. The sequence continues at coordinate 12,086,534 of OW028680.1, forward strand.
TATTTAAGGTGGTTTTACGTCTTAGTCTCCATGGTGACTGTTACAAATTTGCTGGTAACAATCATTATGTTAGTTGCAGAAACGGCATACCAAGGATATGCCCCCATTCACACAAAAATAAAAAGCTGTGTGTTTTTTTTCTTACTGGCATATATTCACAAAGGTTACCAACATATCGCATCGTGTGAACTAGTTAAATCTGATTTTTAATACGCATACATAGGTATGTACAGTCAGGGGTATTAATATAGGTACGTACATAAATGAGTAGGGTAGACCGGGGTCAATAGTACCACGGGTCAAAAACACCATATTTTTTTTATGAGTTTCTCTAAATAGCACACTTATATTACCTATCTTTAGTTTTGCAGTAAAAGTTATACGTTTTGAAATAATGCAAATCACACGCATTTAGTTTATTAATTCTTCAGATGTACCACGATTGACCAAACTCATATTGGTTGGAATCTCAAACAAATGGTGGTTTTAACATAAACAACAAAGTGAACAGACCGTCCTCCCTACTGCCCAATAGCAAAACCCGGTAACATAAAGCCACGTTTAACTGCTGCCAGCTGTGTCTAGTTGTAAACGTTAGCTTTATCGCTCAAGAGTTACTCTAAAGACAATTTGTTTTAGCCATTACGCCATTAGACAACTTTGTGTTAACAAATTGGAAGCGAATAGACCAATTTAACAGGCCCCTTTACTATTACAATCAAGTTTGTGACCCGCTTAGCGCATAATTTGGTTCTAAAGAATGTACATAAGTATGTACTTTGAGACATTGTTAGACGTTATTTTATTAATAATGAACCTCAAAATAAAATTAAGTATCATTTAAATAAATGTTCAACCCATCATGGGCCATGTCTGTACGTACAATTTCCGCTACAGAGCGGAAAAACTCTGCTACGCGCCACGGCGTAGCACACGTACCGTTGCGTGGTCTTGAATGGGTAGAGAGTAGGCACTGGAAGTGTGCGGTTAAAAAACTATTCATACATATGTTTTAAGCATTTTGGAATGTGATTAAACATTGAGATGCTACCTAATTAAACTTCAGATCAGGTTATGTTTGAAAGTTTTAAATACGGATTTGGCAATAAGTTTGTATGGCCATTGAGACGTTTGATTTGCCTCTCAAAGTTTCGGCTTTCAAATGAAGTACCTATTGTAGAAAGATCAGAAGATATATTTACATTCTTTTCATATTTGGGCTTTATCCTTGCAAACGGTGTTTGAGCGGTATAATCTCATACATTGAAATTTTAGTTCCAATGTATTATGCAAAATTTTGCTACAGGTTCCAACTTAAAGGCACGTTCGGGCTATAATTTATGTATTATCTAGACAACTAAGTTAGATTTCAGTACAACTTTACCGATAAAAGTATTGATGTAAAGTTAGTTAGATTGAAACGTTACACGAAACAAATGGATTTGATGCGTTAACCCATTCAAGGCCAGTGACTCAACATATGAGTGACCGCAACAGAGCGGAAAAACACTGCTACGTGCTACGGCGTAGCACATGTAGCGATGCCTGGCCTTGAATGCGTTAATCGCACGTAGAGGCATGACTCCCATGTTGAGTCATTGGCCTTGAATGGGTTAAGTGATTGTCTACTTATGTAAAGCTACGAGTATAATATTTAATCGATGAGATTCATTTCGTTGATTGAATATCCGTGAAATACCTATGAAGTAATTTTTGTTGCCATAATGAAAATCCAATTATGAGCATGAAATCTCCCCAGGATCATAATTTAATATTGGTTTTCAAAAGTGGTTTCATGGATTTTCTTCATAATAAGGTAAATTTTGCGAAAGCATGGTGAAATTGGTTTGTGCGGCATTTATTTTATAAGCAATAATACTGGTCATGGAATACGAAAGGTATATTCAGTTATTTTAAGCCACAAACAAGTTTTGTTGTAAATTATAATTTATTCTTAAGCTTTATTTTAAAATTGTTATGCGTTATAACACAGGACTAAACTTGCGTTTACAATAAATACATTTAAGTAAAATGTACAAAAATAGAACACAAATAGTCAGGGTACTTAACTCCGTTCGTCCTGCTGATGACAGAACAAGTGGTCTGCTCACTTTTTTTTTTGGACCTGACTGTTGCTATAATAGGACGGACCCAATATAGCTGTCGAACTGCATGGTTGGAGAGTATACTGGGGAAAATCCAGGGGGAACTCTCCGGCACGACCACGCGGGGGGTTGGTCTGCTCACCCAAGAGCAACCCCTTTTATACCTTGTTCTGTCACTCGGTCACATCCACCAGTTCTATTTGCCTTACTTCATTTTTAAATTGATTTATTAAGAACACTTATATAGTTTAATAATTCCTAAGTTTTTGTAATTTGTAAACAAAATCATCGCAAATCCAACATGCTCAATATAGCAAATTGTAAAAGGTGATAAATTATGATAAGTGAATTTTAAAAATAACCAGATACCTAATAAATTTATATTGATTTTAGAACATTAAAAAAAAATCCCTAATAATGGGTTGGCAAAAAAATCCTGGCAAGGAAAAATAAAACAATAATTTACTTTTTTTTTCAATGCACCCAATAGTGTCGGTAAAATATAAACGAATACCCGTACATTTATTTACGTCACCCTACCCTACACCACCACCACCGTTCTGCCTGTAAGTGGAAAACTTTAGAAAAACCACGGGCGATAATTCGTAAAGCCCCAGATCGCATATTTATAGTCCTCACCTTCGGTTCGGGCCACCGCCCTAGGTATGTAATGTACTATTATCAAACAGATAAGTGTAAATGACTAGTTTCGACGTAGTATATTCTACGAGTATCCCACCAAAAACATAAATGTAAAAAAGGAAAGCCAAGTTCAATACAAAAATTATGCTTGGATCTGGGGGCTTCGCCGCAAAAAGAATGGAGATCTAAATGAGTGCCAAGTTATGCAAAATCCAAATATGTATTTATAGGAACAAAATAACAGTATGAACAAGTATTAAACTCTATTTCTTTGCTTTATTGGATACCTATAACAATTGCTGTTATTTAAAAATGTGAGATCTTAAAGTAGGTTAGATTTGACTTGACCTGTCCTTATGGATATAATTAAACACACGTAGTTTTATGTGATTACGTTAAAGAGGTTTTGAGTTATAGAAGGGTCAAAAGTGGCACCAAGTGGTTCGAGTAATATTACACTCGGCGCTGGCTAGCCAGTTCCTTTGCTTGAACTTGGCTTGACACGCTGCCGCGTGTCTAGATAGGTTTAATACTTTTGATTTGTATGATATTTGTTCGTTAAAACAATTTGAGTGAAGTGTTTAAGAAAAAAAGTAATTTTTGAATTAATCATAGTCCGGCCAGGATTTCTTTAGCCAACCCATTAGCAATAGTACATTACTGCAGAGGCCGGGAAATAGCAATACGTGGATGAGTTGATTTTGTCGGATGAAGCGAAGCTGAATCCGACAATAGAGACGAATCCACGAATTGCCATTCCCGCCGAGGCAGATATAGTACTTTTCTCCATAAATGGGAGGGAATCAAATAATATTTTCAATAATTTTAAAACAGCGAGTAGTACGAGTATGTCAATAACCTATCATGTTCCCGCCCAACTTATTTTTTAAAAGTATGTACACGGCATGACTCATGGTGCCAGTTTCAATTGGCCCACATAAAAAATTAAAAACATTACAATCGATTACAATTTTATGTGTTATGTAATTAAAATTATTAAAGATTTCACGGGATCGAAATCTAAACGCAATTTAGTTCGTTTTGAATATTATTTCGAAAATATTTTAACTTCTTCAGTTGAGACATTTTTTAAAACGTAATTTCGAACTCTTGCAAAAGTAATCGTTTTGTTATAGGACATATAATTGTCACAATTCAAAAAACAACTTGGGAAAACTTTAAGCAAACTACAAACGGGTGCAATTTGTTACACCAACTTGCAATAGTTGGAAAGAGACAGGCATACATTACTAACCAGTCTAACTATAGCAAGTTGTTATGACAAATTGCTAGGCCTTTAAACTTACGAGCATTTGGCTGTTTGTAGTGATTTGTCATGGTCAAAACATATGATTAAAAGGGAAAAAAGTATACAGTTAGGAATTTCATACATATTCCTGGCCGCTAAAGCTGTACAATAATGACTTTTAACTTTTTAAATTTGCGCTTGTCAGTAACGAGGAACTTCACGTACTCTTTTTGCTACAGTAAGGCGCAGATTTCCGAGCATATTGGAGAAAAATATATTTTATACTCGTCGAATTAAGTCTTAATATGTGATTCACATACTTTTTTAACCGACTTCAAAAAAAAGGAGTAGGTTCTCAATTCGAGTGTTTTTTTTTTAATGTTTGTTACTTCAGAACTCCGTCATTTTTTTTTAGAATTATTATTTTTTGGGTTTTTCTTACTCAGAACCGTTGATACTATCGAACCTCATACAAGAAAAAGTGTCCAAAATATTCCATTCCAGATCCACACTTTTGTATGCAGTCTTTTTTTATTTATATGGTCGTGACGCACTGGAAGAAAAAACTTACATAGTCAAACCTGGGGCACTTTTTTCCTGTATGAGGATCGATAGTATCAACGATTCTGAGTAAGAAAAACCAAAAAAAAAACGAAATCTGAAAAAAAAAGTTCAAGTACAGTTTTTTCGAAAAACGCTCTCGTACATTTTTTTTATTTGAAAGTATATTCGGTATTTTCTATTATAACTAGTGTATTTACATCCGGAAATTACAAATTTGGTGAAGTGGAACTGATGATGAAGACCACACATGACTTATGGAACTCGTCTCGTACCTACTTAAAACTGTAAAATTACGTTACTGATTCTGATATGATTCCATTGAAATAGCTACTAATGAAGTCCTAAATGTCATGTGTGCCAAATCGACGGAACTCCTCAAATACTATCGGCCCACATACAGTGATATGGTTTTCGTCTGTAATAATCAACGTATATTTATTCTCGGAAAGCAGTCCATGTGGTAAAGCGGAAAGGAAATGTGGAAATGTTCATTTGGCTTGGCGAAGTACTAAATTGAAGTCGGTTAAAACTTGGTTTTTTAAAGTGGAAGTTTTTAAAGTGGAAGTTTATGGAGCTTCCAACTCAAGTGAAAAAAATATTTCACAACTGTTTAGACAACTAAGCCTAATGTAATGTAAAAGACATTAACGACGTTGAGCCGGCACTTCTTGCACTTCGTTTCAGCAGGGCTTAGATTTTCAATACATACCAAGTTTGTTTAATTATTTCAGTTGACCCGTAGAAAAAGTAATTGTATATAATAGTTACACAATGGGGGAATGGATGAAAATTTTAGAAATGCCTGATTATTTTTTTGGTGATAGGAATAACCTTTCTTAGCACCAGAAAAAAGTTTCAGATTTTTCAGCTGCCACAATTATTTTTGAAAAATATCAACAGTTTCCTCATTTACGTTTTGGGTCAAGAACGGTAAATAGACACTTTCCTTGATCTGTCTCATATTACAAAAACATCTCATCTTAAATATCTGTGGTAAACTGACACTGGTAATGACCAATATAACTGCTGCAAGTGTCAATATCATTAAACTGACACTCAGTTTACCACACATATTTAATATTTTTTTTTGTAATATGAGACCGATCGAGGAAGGTGCTGTAACTGACCCAAAACGTATGTGAGGAAACTATTTATATTTTTCAAAAAATTTACTGAGGTTATTCCTATCACCAAAAAAATAATCAGGCATTTCTAAAATTTTCATCCATTCCCAATTAGCTCTTAAATTCTCGTACCTTACTTAGACCACTCGGCCAGCGTTCTCGACTTTAAGAGCCCTCATTGTGTAACGATTGTATAAAATACTAGGTATTAAACTTACATTACAGTACATTTTTTATGTGTTAATATTATTTGTGTAACTAGGTTGTTTATTTTAGGTTTAGTTTAGTATATAGTTTTTTTTTTATTTGTAGATGTCCACAATATTAAATTACATAAATGAACAATAATAAGATCACATTTTAATACACACTTGTACGAAATTCATATCTTAGACTAAGAGGGAGCCTATCAGAGCTGCATTAAATTTAGAACGACAATTTATGTTTTTTTTTGGCAATATTATTCTTTGAAACTCACACTTATAATGGAGTCAATACTCTCTTATACCAACTAAATAGCTTTACTTCGAAGATGAAGCACCGAGAGGTTGCATCTCCTACTAGCAAAATTAATATAACGAGCCAATCTATACCTCACTAACACCTTACGAGCACAATACTCGTACTTAAATTGATGTTGAACTTCGAAAACACTACGAACTACGAAAACAATTCAAATATTAATAGCAATTTAAGTTCCTTATCGAAAAGTTTGATCACCTATTCGATATACCATAAATTGAGTCAAGGACGCTCTTTCCCATAACTGCTTCGCACACAGCATACTGCTCGCGGCGTCTCAGAAATTCTATGTAATTTGAACCTCGAAATTATGAACCAGAAAATACCGTGAACTCCTAATAAAAGAGTAGAACAACCAGTAAATTTCTCTAGAAATGATGACTTAATATCACTGATAACTTAAAAGAATCACTGCCTTATTACGTGCAAGTTTATTTTCAACCTACTTCGAACAAGGAGGGTGTTCTATGTTCCACCGTATGGATTACTTTTTATGTATTTTCACCGATTTCTCTGTCAATTGTGGACCGATTTTCAAAATTAGGTATTTTTTTATTCGAAAAAGTATACTCCTGAGGTGGTCCCATTGCCACCAAGTCAGGATCTGATGATAAGGTCCATGGGAAAGTGAGGGTAATCCTCAAATTTTATAGGCACGCATGTAGTGATTTCGGTATTTTCTATTATAAGTCATGTATTTACCCTTGGAAATCGCAATTTTGGTGAAGTGGAACTGATGATGAAAACCACAGATGACTTTATAGAATTCCTCAATGATGTAAAGTACGTCAAAGATTCTGACATGATGCGGTTGAAGTAGCAACTAATGAAGTGTCAATTTTGAGATCCTTGATGAATCGACGGAACTCCTCAAATATTAACAGCCCAAACTTATACCACCAAACATATAGCGACTTTTTTACAGTAATAATCAACGCATATGCTCTCGGAAAGCAGTTCACGTGGTAAATCAGAAAGGAATTTTGGAAAAATTCATATGCTTATGTTGCTTGGCAAGGTATTGCATTGAAGTCGGTTTAAATTTTGTTTTTAAAGTAAATTATCATGTTATATTATGTATGATCTTAAGCAATCGGCCTCTAAAGTTTCCGCTTCCAAAACTGGTCTACTCTACTTCCTGCGGTATCGCACCTTCCTTGCGATATCTACTCTCCAGCGCCTTGTTGTAAATACAACAAGGCGCTAGGTATTAAACACTTAAAAAAACAGCAAGGTTGCTAAGTTACTTATTTAGTTGGCGCTCTGATTGAAAAACAAACTTACTGCATCTCATGTGAGACTTTTTTTGCGTGAGATAACTGAATAGTTAAGGCTCTAAAGTTGTAAACTGGGGTTTGTGAGCAACATACAATCAAAACACTAATTTAATCAAGCGTAATAGTACATGTGCCACAAGTACGATAAATACGATTTACGAACGAGAGTAGGTAACTATTAGAAGCCCGACGCCGAATGACTCGAGTTTGTAACATTCTTACTGTACGTCATACAATGTTTTTCATCACATTTGCAGGGTAACAAATTCATTTTAAACGAAATTGTTACCAATCGCAATTAAAACTACAAAATGTCAGTCGTCCATTTTGTTGAATTTGATGTGAGCTTTGGCATACAGCCACGGTTTAAAATCACATTTAAAAATATTTTATCTACTCACATACTATAAACCCGCTAAATGCTTTCAAAAACTCTGGCCGTAGGTAATTTTGTATTTTTATTAAGATATCGATATTGATAAAGTAATGACTTTCAAATTTCGAAGCGTGGCCCAGAGGTCAGAGCAGATCATGACCAACTCGATTTTGTTTTGGATATCTAGTTGGTCACTAGAACACCGAACACATCATTGAGGATTTATGATATGTGTGTAGATAAAGTAGTGTATGCAACTGTACATAATTAGGTCTTAAAACTCTCGTGTGATCTCACTCGTGATTTAAGGGCTCTCATTATGTACAGTCACATAAACTACTATGATTGCTACTACTATTGTCATGATACACAGGAATATCCCGACTGTTTTTTGTTTTGTATATTGCATCTGACTTGACATTTTATTTTATATTATTTTCATTATAATTGTTGGTATACAAATGTATTGTGTATATCTCACACATTATTATAAACATCAATGTTATTATTGCATACCTTGACGATCGCTGTACGATAATTAATATAATGTAAGTTAAAATGTTCTATGAAAATTGTACAATGAAATAAATAAACTAAACTAAACTAAACTATTACACGGACACTAATTCTGTTAATCATATTTTATTAATGTTTTACGTTTAAAATGATTTATAAATACATTATTTCAAACATCGTGTTTGAGTTAAATTTTCCCTGCTTTATAACTGCCGAAGCCGCAAGAGTGACAGATACAATTTTTAAGAAAAAAACCATTACTCCCGTGGGCGTAATTTAGGTCATTGTAGCTCTGTATGCCTACGCGTTATGAAGCCTTTTACGAGCAAGTGTGATGACAGAATAATTGTAATAAGAGTATCTGGTGTTGTGACTTAATTCACTTTCCGATTAATGAGTATGCAAATTCTAGTGAATCTCAAATAGGCATCATCTTGTTGTACCACTTCGTCGGAAAAAGCGATAGCAATTCTGAATCGTTTTTGGAATTAGACACATAGTCCTCATTGATTATCTAGCACTCTCTAACTTAACTTGATAGCCACCAGTCGTAACAATGTTCGAAAAACTGAAAAGGTTGTACAACAAAGATGATTTCGATTATTCGAGTGGGCAAATTGATCCCTACAAGTTTCATCCAACTTTTTATTTCATCCTCAAAGCATTTCAGGTAGTCGATAATGAGGCCTTACCAAAGTGGAGGTATGTAATGTCTGAGATAATTTAAGTATGAAGGTAGCAAAGTTGGTACATGCACTCACGTTTGAATTCTCAAAAGAGGAAGGCAGAGTTCACGGGTTTTAATTTTCAGTGCTCCATCTAGCAAGCTTTTCAATAGACTAGCTAGCTAACAGCAGTCTATTTTTCAACATATTCATCATCATCAGCCTATGCTCAATAGAGCATAGTCAGCAATGGCCAGTTACAGGCCTTCTTCTACCTACAAGTAGGAAAGTAGTTATACTCCTGGACCTTAGCCCAGGGCTGAAATATTGCATACAATATTGTACTATTATGTGTTTTATTCAACAGCTATTTTTCTCTCATTGTAATGGTATTTGATGCCACGGTTGCTGTATTTTTTGCTGGACTAGCCACATTTCATGGCATAGCAATACTTGACATACCAACTACAACTGAGGCCGGGATATACAGTATCGTGCTGGCATATAAGTTGCTGATACTCTCTTGTACCCAACTCGATAGGGCCCATTATCACTGTTTCCTGCGTATCCTTCGTGAAGATTTTCGATATGTGTGTGCTGAGGGAGCGAAGTACAGGTAATTTAATGGGTACATTTTGTCTACTTCTTTGCATCGAAATTTATATTTTTGTCAATAAATGCAATTATTGAACTTACCTGCATGACGCTTTCATGTTATCTATTGCTGCTTTTAATTCTGTCGCGAAAACTGTAGGCGCCACTTATTTTTTAATTATTTGTTACTAAAAAAATCTACAAAAACACTAACTACTTAAAGTCCTGCAAAACTGTTTTAACAGTTTGACTGCAGGAAGACTTATTATAATAACTTATCTTATTTTACAAAACTAGTAAATAGTTCGACTTAAACATAATTCTACAGTAGTAATATAATATATGCTTTTGTAATATAATATTTAGGGTAAGGATTCTAGAAAAGTCTGATGTCTTCAGGCCAGTTGTTATAGATTATATGGCAAACGTTTTTTTAATGTTCTATCTCCATAGTAGTTATAAACTCTTGGCACATCAAATTTGCCAGTGGACACCGACCTAATTCTTTGCAGGGTTTGCTCCCGACTGTTATGGTTGTTAGTGGCCAAAAGGTATTTATGTTTTAAGGATACGGAGGATTTTACAAGTTTTATAAATTTTTCTATGGTCGTTTTTACAACAGTTTTTACTTTTATATCTATTGCTTATTTATTTCTTGCGAGAATTCCTAGACTTGATTGTAATTGGGTTGCTTATTTTAACGACACACCAACTGTTCGAATTTGAGAAGGATTTTTGTTCTATGTTAGCCTAGCTGTCAAATATAAGAAAACACTTTGCACATATTCGGTGGATATTCACCCCTAGTACGAAAAATGCTTTAACTCATGCAATCTAAATACCTACGCGTATTTCAAAATAATGTTTGTATTATTTTTTTACAGGAAGAGATTCTTCGAAAATCAGTTAGAAACCTGGAAAGTGTCTTTGTTTTCGGTAATATTCACGTGTGGCATTGCAGTCGGTATGGTTTCCTTTGCGACAGTGTCCCTCCTGATTTACTTAATGGTGGCAACGCCTGGTGATGGCAGCCAAAGACCTTTACTCGTTCCCTTTTGGCTGTGGAATGTGGATTTCGGAAGAACTCCTATCTATGAGATAGCTTTAAATTTCTCAAATTTTTGCTTTTTAACTTATGCCTATAACTATATTTGTGAGTACAGTATGAATAGTTGTTTATCTAATATTACTTAAGCGTATATTTATATTGTACCAGGTTTTTTTGTGAATTTACAGTTATGATTCAAACTCAAGTGGTATGGGTAAGACAGATCGCAACAAAAGCCGATCTAGTAATTTGGGCCATCCAAGATCTTTTACAGGATATCCACCCAGCTACTAGCGAAGAAGAGAAAGTGCACTACGCGGGGTTAATTAAATACAGAATGAGGGAAATAGTGTCTCAACATCACTCCATGTACACGTAAGAGCACTCTCGCCTCCTGATTTAATGAACATCAGGCTAAGAAAATACTTTCGAGCTAAATGTAATGAATTTCACAGTTTGATGGAGGCTTACGCGGGAGTTTATAAGAAATTATTAATGTTTGAGCAAAAAGCTTGTGGCCCTGTGGTCTGCTTGACAGCCTACTGTACCGCCGAGGTAACTTAATCTTAAGCTTGTTAAAAATATTTATTATCCGCGAAATTTTGCGTTTATTGCATTAAAAACCGCAAAAACGTTTTATATTGGCGAAAGCTTTATTTCACTGGATTACCGTACTTGCGAAAAATTATAATTCACAATTTTAACATATATAGCTTTAATATAAACTGTGTTAATTTTTCTCATCTCTCACATTCAAGACTGGATATTTTCGGCTGAAAAAGACTAACTTTCAAGATCAGAAGGAAATATGCCGGTCACGGTACAGTTGATTAATATTTAATTTTCTTTTCAGAAATTGGACGAGGGGGAATTTAATGCTATACTGGTATTGCTTTGTGTCGCGACGGTCACGTTAGTGTTCATCCCGTGTTATTTGTGCACCTTTCTTGGAGAAAAAGTAAGCTCGGAAGACCAAAATTAAAAATACTTTAGTTTATTTCTACGAAAGCTCATAATTCAGTTGATATATTATATGTTTTTATTAGGTGAGATCAGTTAGTGACGCTTGCTGGAATATTTCATTTTGGAGCGCAGGTCGTGAAATACGGCCATACTGGATTCTTATCATGCAACGATCATTGCGCCCGCTCCCGCTGCAAGCCCCTGGCTTTGAAGAAATATCCATACAAACATTTTCTACAGTAAGTTTATATTAATAAGTACTATACCCAAATATATTTGATATTAATTTATTTATTATAACAGCATTACAGCATTGTAATATTCTATTTCAGAAAATGACGAATGCATATTCATTATTCAATATGTTGCGGCAAACTTAAAACATATACCAGAGTTATTGCAGTAATTCAATTGCAATAAAAATAATTCGATTTCTCCCTATTTTCGTATCTATCTAATGTATGAAAAATAATAAGCACCCTTACTACTATGAAACAGCAGAATGAGGTACGAGGTTTCAAAGTGGTAGTTAAATGTGTATCTTTAACTAAGTGTTTCTAAAACCACGTCTTACGTAGGAGTGAGTATATGTATCACAGCGCACTGTAAAACGTTTTAAAATCAAAATAAAAATTTCACCATAGTAAGATATTTTATTGTTTACTTTTGATTAACAGACTGTTAAAATTGGATTAGCTTTTAGTAGCATAGCGCGAGAGCCGTAAAATTCGTGTCACGTAAGAGCGGCGCCCAACACGGGGCTAGGCAAATACATTGTTGTTACCCACAGACAATTATTTGCCCTCGTCGAGCTTGTTTTGTAGTACTTTTAGTTGCTCCTTCTATTATTAAATTTATTATATGATATGTAATCAAATAATATATTTGATTATTACATATCAAATAATATGTTTGGCTCGTCTAACAAAAATAATACAACTCATAAATCAACTTAACGAACATTTAATTCCCGTTAAAATCTCTAAAATATATTTTATATCTACACAATAAATTTATTTTATTTTATAATAGCAGTAATATACAAGAACAAGAATCACAATATGATTAAAATAACGAAGGCACTTTGGCAACGGCACGTCGAATACAACACGTAAATTATTACGGTCCACTGAGCATTGAAAATAGACAAGGAGGAAAGAGAAGAGCTTTATCCAATAATAATTCTCACTTGAATCGCTCTATTTGCTCGCCGTCGCACGATCTGATATTGAATATGGATAAAGTGAATTATATTCAGAGTGGCGGCCAGCGTCGACTCGCAGAGTTTCAGATAAGAGGATTACTTACAAGTTATAATTGGTTCTCGCTATTCAAGTGAATAAGAGAAAAACCAAATGTCTTTCATGGCACCTCTAGAGATCGTAGATAAAGATCGTACTTTCGTATTCCTTTTCAATAGAGCCTTTCAACCGGGACGAGTGGTTTAGCCTTTCCGATTAAGATTAAAAAGACAGCATTCAGCTTCAGATCTGTACGAAATTATCCTTTATTAATTATTGAGATTTCCTTGACTCTTTGTAAAAGTTAAGAGAGCTTATATTGAGTGAACTTATTGTAAGATCTAGCTAAGATTCATAGTATAAAGTATAATTTAAAAAATACTCCGTCGTACACAACTAGCTATATATTACTAATTGAATAAATGTTTACTACCCAACTACTAATTAACCTACTCATACGTGACATAGCGAAATTTTTATAGACCTCATAAAGTCATGTTATTCGTGAGCGAAATACCTCCACTATGCCAAACAAACAAAATAGCTGAATCAATTAAACGAGAAATGGAGAGTCTGTACCCTCTGCTCTTTAGTGGGTGGTATGTAAAAAAGCCGTCACATTGAATGGGCACCATTAGGAGCTCTCAGCTCGGACATGTTTGATGCTAACACAATTACCACTGCACCGACGGCGTCCTGCAATCTGAAGCCAATTCAATTAACATCGGGGCTTACCTATTGTCTCTCAATTGGTTTACATGAGCGCTTTGAATAGAGATAGAAAATATTGGACAAAAATCACTCTTACCTGAGATATGAATACTGAAGATACTGATAAGATATTGATTGAACTTAATGATTTAGTAACGCACTGCTGGTAGATGTTTGGGGCATTTCACGAGATTGTCGCTAATAACGTGACGCTTTTCTTGTAATACTTCTGAAAGTGCTAAGATAGACTTAAAAATTAATGGCATTATTTATAAACGTTCATTAAACCTATTTTAGCTATATTGCCGATAAAATTTGAAGGGCACTTTGACGTTTGTGAGAATGCTAGGGGCGGGGTGTCAAAAGGATGCCAAGCAGCCGTTTAGTTCAAACATGCGCACACACGTGCATACCGGGTTTTGGGCATGTGTTTGGGTAGAAATTTGTAGGGAGTTCGCCTTTTATGGTTTTTTCGTTCACTGTACACAATACATTACTCGTGTGACATTACATGGTATCATTATCATCAGTATCATCACATTTCATATATTTCGTATGCAGAACATGAAAACCGTGCCACTTGAAAACTTGAACTTGTTAATTATACACATCAATCTTATATGAGTTTGAGACCTTTCCACGACCTTTCTGATAAAATCCATCCCTCATGGAGCGGTCATCGCGAGTTGTCGGCCGCACGCGGGTCGCGGTCACGCTGAAACGTATTTGCCGGACTGGCATTATCGTTGCGGCAAATTTTCTACAATCTCTGTCCTTTTGTGTCCGCTACTGGTCGTGACATGTCAATTACGATATCCTGCGAGCTTCTGCGGTCGTTACATACAGAAACATGCGCGTGCCCGTCAGTACATATCAAACGGTGCCATAAAGTGGCAATAATCTAATAACACCGCATTTTATAACCACGAGTGCGAAACTCAGTGATAATAATGATTTTTACAAGCTTAATATTGCACTCGCACTGAGCTCGCACTGTTTGTATGTACCTAAGTAAGTAAATATGTCAGTGTGTAAGTTGTCCTTCAGAATGTGTAAACCAATTTTCAACTCTTTACCGATATCAGATTGACCTGAAATTTGGCATGGCTTTACTTAACTGAGCTGATCTGAAGATAGAAACAGAAGCTGGCTAATAGCGACTCCAAATCTGCACGAAATAAATTGAGAGGGTTCCTAATGAGATATTTGATAGAAATCTAAATATCTATACATATTTAGTTAGTCTGAGTAAAAAATAATTTATACTAATTGATATCTAAGTTTCAGTCAGTATAGTAAAATAATAGGTTTTCTTTTCATTATATAAGTATTTTCATTCATAAATAAATAATTGCTTAAAATGTGTTTTTACTCACAGGTAATAGGATAAAATATATACTACTAAGTACTGTGTTTAGAATACAACGACTTTCCCAAAATATGTAGTGTGTAAACAAACCCCATGGAGGAACTGATAGTTTCTGTATAAAGAACAGAGAAAGAAAAAATCGCGAAGAAGGCAAAAATTCCGACTCACAAGACTATCTCACAAGTTGCCGTATAGTTTGTAGGACCATTTAGATCGTAACATCTCCGTGACAGATCAATACAAGAAAAACTATTGAAACATCGTGACAAAAGCACGAGCGTAAAGTAGCGTATCGTGATTTCCGGTATAACTCAATAGAATAGTACTGTGACGTGCCTCCAGTCGCGCGGAGGAAATAAGATGCCACTCAGAACGCTGGTGACGGGCGGACGTCACGTATCCTGTTCACCGCCCATGTGACACTTGTGAACTAAATATTTTACAATAAATAGGAAAATGCTCTTTTCGGACATACAGCCATTACACACACTGACGTTTGTAGAGCTAGAGAAATATTGCTTTGAATGCCGACATTGAATTAGGTGATCATCATCAGCCTAAAAAAAACTCGGTAGAAGCTGCTCTAGCGTGGGTTGCGAACTTCAACCTTTGAATTTCTCGTAGATGTTTCCTCACGCTGTTTTCCTTCACCGAAAAACGAATGGTAAATATCAATTGATAATCCGTGCATTCTCTCTCTCTCTCTCTCTTTCTTGCTATATATCGTGCATATATATAATTTTTTTTTTTTTTTTGCGGACAATCTTACACAAATCGACCTAGTCCCAAACTAAGCAAAGCTTGTACTATGGGTACTAGACGACGATATACATACTTATATAGATAAATATATACTTAAATACATAGAAAACATCCATGACTCGGGAACAAATATTCGTGCTCATCACACAAATAAATGCCCGTACCGGGATTCGAACCCAGGACCTCTTGCTTCGTAGGCAGGGTCACTACCAACTAGGCTAAAGCGGTCGGCATAGTGGTGGGTTTTCCTCGTCTTATCTACTTCTCCATTCCCCTCTGTCCTCGACATCGGTTTCGGATAACTTGCACTCTCTTATGTCTCTTAGCACTTCATCTTTCCATCTTGTTCCGGGTCTGCCCCTGGATCTTTGACCAGAGACGGAAAGCTGTAATGCCAAGTTACCAACGTAGTTTGGTGGCCTTCTCTTCACGTGGCCATACCATAGCAGCCAGCTATGGTCATCTATGTATGGGATTTGGTCAAGGTAGCTTGGACCTTATCGGCAATGACATGGACGCTCAGGCTTCCTCGTACGTACTCATTTCGAATTTTATCGAGCCTGGTAACGCCGCACATGCACCGTAACATCTTCATTTCGGTAACTTGGATGGTATGCACACGCTTTTGAGTTAACGCCCACATATCGCTGCCATACATAGGGAAATACGATGCGGTTCGAATCTACGATCGTCGTTTGGTACGATACTTGAACTTCTAGGCTACCGTCGCTACAATAAGAATAAATAAAGTAAAATTTAGGCATCATTAAATTTTGCTAGTAATAACTAGCTACATTTTAAGACTTCACATCTGGTATGTGAACGTTCACCGACACGCTGTGTGTTAAATTATATATGTAAAGGGCACATTCTTTATTACTATACCTAGATATTTTTCTAGCAGGAACAACATTTGTTTAGTGCTTGCCACAATAAAAATATCGACAATCCTGCTATCGATAAGTACATACTACTTCAACGACAATATGTACATACAACCACAGACTTATATTGGCTACCTACCTAGACGCCGCGTGCACCTACACTGTAACCATATACAGAGACACAGATTTGTTTTGGGACCAAAAATGCGTTTGGGAAAAACTACATGTGACATTCTGCGTCGATTTGAAAGACAATTTCGGTGTGTGTGGTTCGGTGGGTGTGTGTGTGTGTGTGTGTGTGTTATGGAGTGACTTCGGGGATAATTAATTCAGTGACACGAAGAAAGAAAGTTACGAAAGTATTGCAAATTGTTTTCTTAAGTATGTAAAATATAAATAAATTGATAGTTTTGTTATTATTATCAATTTTTTAACGCACCCTATTACCCTATATATATTTGTATTTATTTACCTCTATGACGTTGAAGTGGTACTTATCGATAACAGGACTGTCGATGTTTTTATTTTGTCAAACACTTACAATAAGTCGTTCGTGCTAGAAAAATATCTAGGTATATTTATTACACAAGCGATTGTAATATTGAATGTGCCCTTGTGAGTAAGCTAAATCGTTGGAAGCTCCTTTGTTCTCTTGCTGTAAAAGCATTGATCAAACAGGGAAAGTATGAAATAGAGGTTAGGTTACTAAAAACTTAACCTTTAAAATATTGACTTACGAAACCATTATACTCTCGAACTTTCTCGTGTACGAGTACCTACACATACGAGAAAGACTAATATTCTTCCTTCCCAGGTACATTAGACTTAACCTAGCATTCAATTCTCCCCACACGAGCACAGAGAGGGTAAAACGAGAACTTTAACTTCGTACAATCGAACGAGTGTGAATTGCGTTGGTATACCCACGTATGAAAACGATTATGGATAAGTTCACCTTTATAAATTATTATTTTGATGTATTGTTTCTTTTGTAAATTTTGTTCTTAGTGTACCCAATTATATGTGTCACATTATGCACACATAGACATCAATATATAGACACGGAATGTGGCGACAAAGCGAATATTTCGGTTTTTATTTAAAATATATCTTTCTATTTTCCTTTTTTTGATAAATTAAATGGGTTTAGTATGTTATATCCGTACATTGTTAGTGTAAATAATCTCCATGTAAAGAAGAAGCTAACTCGAAGCTTAAATATAATTCAATACATAAAACAAGATTGTAAAGATCATTATTAGTGCTTGTCGTCATATAATGCCATCAGTCCTGGGCGACCGAGCTCTGCTCGGGTGAAAATACGGAGAAAACGAATTTTCCCAGACATGACCTAGCTAGATCGATTTCTCGCCCCCGTAAGCCCATATATTCCATATTTCATTGAAATGATTAGAGCCGTTACCGAGAACGAGATTGGAAATATATATAATATATATATTTGCAATCTCGTTCTCGCAAGAAAATCATATCTCATACTATTAAACGGGCAATATTTGTACATACCTATATATTATATAGGTATCTACAAATATTGCCCGTTTAATAGTATGGGATGTGATGGGTAATCATTGGTAAGTACGAAATGTGAAGCTAGTTTGAAGTCCAATCCCTGCATCACTACATTTTCTGTGATCACGGGTAAGGTACTGTTATAGCGAAATCAAGTTAACGTTTGAGGCGAACGACTTCACGGGCTGTTGGGTCACTGGCATTGGCGTAATGTCAGAACATAGACACTAATAGACAAATCAACGAGGTACTTTACCACCGTAATGTATATCCCATCACGAAATTTCACGCATAACATGAGTACAAAGATCAGGACCTCTATTTTTACAAACTTTTAGTTAATTTGTTCATGTAAGTATGTAAGTGGTCCTTCACAATTTACTAAACATTTTTCAGTGTAGGTAAGTTGTTTCAGGGTGTCTCGGGTAAGTTCGGTAACAGCGTGCATAGTTTACGAGACTTGAGTCTCATACAATTTTCTTATGAGGTCTCGCGAGCTTGCGAGATTGAATTTTCCATATAAAAGTTACACCTGACTGACAAAGTAATACTTACTTTTATTCGATTAAAATTTGATTACCTTTAATTATATAACCTTTTGGTTAAATCGATTTATTTAACCATCAGGTTTTAATATAAATAAAGGTTTTGTTTATTATGATAAACAAAAAATTGTTTTGTATTATTGTTTTTGAAAATTTTAAATAAATCCTATATTATAAACACTACATGCAGATTTTGTTTTATTTCAAATGAATTATATTTAATGATACTCAACATTAAATGGAATTCATAGCATTTGCATAAGTTTTCAGTGAAAAACGCCTCGCGAGACTGGTTTTGTGGTCTCGCGAGATCTCACCTAGCCCTTTACAACCGACTCGATACGATCGTGCAGGATTGTTACACTGAATTGTCAATTTTTTGACAATTGTCATTAAAGTTCATTTTTGACTTGGCAAATCACGATTTCTCGGTTGTAAAGGGCTAGATCTGAAATCTCGCAACATTGCTTTCCCTAAACGCAATATTATGGCACCATCGAGCTGTTCTGATTCTGAAACTCATCACTGTGCAATAAAAATACAGTCAGCGATAAACACATCTAAAAAAAAAACATTAATCGCAATAATAGATACGAATGTTGGTTTACTATTTTGACCTTTTTGACGAAAGACGAACAAGGCATACTTACAACTATGATTGAAAAATAAAAATAAATGTTAAAAATAGGGTAAATCACCAGTAGCTGGCCACCCTTCAATAGCTGGCCCCCTCATACTAAAAATCTTCTGTTCCCCAACAAACAGAATTCAATTTAGTATGACGTAGCTAGTTATTGAAGGATGGCCAGTGATTGAAAGCTTATTCTATAATGAATTTTATTATATGTGAATAGAGTTAATTTTTAGTATGAGTGGCCAGTTATTGAACGGTGACCAACTACTAACGATTTACCCTATCACATAGGATTAGGATACTAAATTACATAGTTTGAGACACTGTAGCCGAGCGGTAAGGCGCGCGACTTTCGTTCTGGAGGTCGCAGGTTCAAACCCCAACTCGTACAGTCAAGAACTTTAATTTGGGACCCATTTCCTTCAAAATTCTGTGATATTATGTTCTAGACATTCACAATGCAATAAGGTCGAAAACTTCAGTTCAATAATAGTGGTGAAATGTCAAGATAAGACTATTAAATGTCTTATCGAATGGGCCCTTGAATTCTTTGCTATCATCAGGGTTTTCTAATTACGAACATGTGTCAGACAAGAAAATTGATTGAAAACTGTCATTTTCACGAAATATGATTTGCAAATAACAAATATGGCCGGAGAGAAGACAGAGCCACAAACACGAGTGACAAGTCGGAAAAAATCGGAAATGATCGTTTGACTCGTTCCGCCCGGTTGACGTTACTGAGCGGTTCTAGACACGTATAAACGTAAGTTTTCAGCATGGCAAACTTTATGTTACGACACTCTTTTAAAATATTAGCTCTAAATGTCTTCAGTTTGCTATACGATATTCCACCTTAGGTAAGTTTACAATTTAAGAATAAAACTATTAACTAAGTAAAATTATGAAAAACGTAGGTATCCCGTAATATGTATATATCAGTACCTATGCCTGCAAGTTACACTTTACAAGCAAAGCAACTGTGATGAAAATGTGTTAATTAGTACGTACATTTGTGTACCACTACGATGTACCTAAATTACAAAGGCTTTTTAACTGAAGTTTAAGAGTATTTGTATTGTATTGTATTGTTTCTCAACAAAATATGTCTTCAAGTCTTGGAGTAAGATCCACAAAGGAGACTGAGAACATGATTGTCTAAATATTACCTACGCAAACAATAACCAAATAGCGCCAAACGTCGTACTGCAAATATTACGTTTCAGATTAAACAAATGTTTAAACAGATTTATTATGTCACAGTGTTGAGATTTCGTCCCGATTTATTCGTCTAGTGTAGTGATTAGTGCAAATTATAGTAAGTATAAAATATTTGAATATAATAACATTTTATAACCATCCCAAAATTTAATGATTTTAGAGAAAAAAGCTGGCTATAATCAAAATTCTACGAACTGAAATGAATAGGCATATTCGATAATTATATTATATAGATATCAAGAAAAACTCCGTTGCCTACTTTATGCAGGTGTACCTATGATATGTTTTCAACCATTATAATATAAGTCAAAGTGATTTATTCTTCAATTTAGGCATATTACATGACGACCGGTTAGCCTAGTGGGTAGTGACGCTGCCTACGAAGCTGAAGGTCCTGGGTTCGAATCTCGGTAAGGGCAGATATTTGTGTGATAAGCATGAATATTTGTTTCTGAGTCTTGGATGTTTTCTATGTATTTAAGTATTTATAGCTATTATATATATATCGTCGTCTAGTACCTATAACACAAGCCTTATTGAGCTTACTATAGGTCTAGTTCGATTTGTGTAAGAATGTCCCCTAATATTTATTTATTTATTTATTTATTTATTTATTTACAATCACCTATGAATGTCGATAAACTACCACCGGTTCGGAAAGTAAACCTCTGCCTCGAGAAGAACCGGCGTAAAAAACTCGGCGAGGTGTCATTTTTTCAAAACAGTATACAATAGATAGGTATATCATTTCAGTATCAGAGTATTATAAAATTTTAAAATTACATTGCTACAGTAGAAAGCTTGTTTATTTTACGACAGATGTCTTAGTGCAGGATTTTATCGCTGCCAAATATCCCTATCCATGATGTAGTCGTTTATCTTATAATATGCTTTTGAAATAAGTGTCCGTTTTACGACAGATTTGAATTTAGAGTCAGTAAGTTCGGTAATGTGTTTTGGAATTTTACTGTAGAATTTTATACAATTTCCCAAGAACGACTTTTTCGCTTTTACTAGCTTGTAAAAAAGTTGTTTTGAGCTTCCCTGCGCTTCTGGTAACCTTGGGCCTATCAGTGTATGTTGGGTAGTTGTATAAATTCTTCCTAACATACATAATTATTTCAAATACGTATAGCGACGGCAATATAGTTAGTCCTAGAAAACGGAATAGCATCTCGCATGACATCCTTCTTAAACAAATCTGGTATACTATCCGAAAAGCAGTACGCGTATCGTGCAGGGAGGTCTACTACGATGGTGGCTCGTGAGGTAATACGTCGCGTTCTCACCGCGCGCGAGGAAAAAAGAGAGGTCGCTGTGCTTTTCTGCGATCTCTCGAAAGCCTTCGACGTGGTCGACCACGCAGTGCTATCACAAAAGCTGCATCACTATGGCATACGGGGACCAGCCCTAAACTTTATGGCAGACTTTCTGCGTGACAGACTCCAATACGTGGTCGGGCAGCAGGGTAGCCTGAAATCGGATGGTCTGTCCACGGAAATAGGCGTGCCTCAAGGTTCGTCCGTATCCAATCTGGCGTTCTCCATTCTACTTAACGACCTTCCGAGTGTTGTGGATGTTGCCGATATCTTTATGTATGCGGATGATGTGGCAGCTATTGTTACCACTGAGGACCTGGATAGGCTGGAATCCCAATTAAACACAACCGCGCGACAGATAATTGATTGGTGTCGATTTAACGGACTGCTACTAAACCTGACAAAAACTCAATACATGCAATTTGACTTGTCCGGTAGAGGTCGCCGTCCGTTGAACGTAAGCCATCAAGGTACCACAATCAGCCAAGTAGCGACTACCACATTTCTGGGCTTCAAGCTTGACCAGGGCCTTACATGGGAAGCGCAAACCAGTGCAGTATGCGGGAAACTAAGCAAAGCATGTTTTGCAATCTCAAGACTAAACCAAACCCTAGAGGGTCCGGCAGTACGCTCTTGTTACTTTGCAAGCATACAGGCAATTACGCATTACGGTCTGGAGCTCTGGGGACAAGCTGCCGAATGGCAACTCGTTTTCCGCTTGCAAAAGCGCGCCGTGCGCACGCTGGCTCGCGCCAAGCATGACGACAGCGCCAGGCCGCATTTTGTCGCGCTCGGTATCCTGACACTATCGTCACTACTAATATTCCAAGTAGCCGTATATGCAAGAGAGAATATATCACTATATGGAAGGCGAGGCGACCGATCTGCTTGGGTCACTCGAAACGCACACAAATTAATAACAATTCCCCAGTGTAAGGCCTGAGTGGACGCTCGGAGTGGAGCGTTTGGCGGGGCGTGCAGCGGGGCGGGCGAGCGTGAGATAGAGCGTCCAGCGAGTGGCCTCAGTGCACGCTCACCGCTCGTATGAATCGGTCGCATTTACCATGTTATCGACGTCAGATGACTATGGACTATTCCGACTATTTTTGGAACAACAAGATTGATTTGTAAAATTGAATATTGTAAAAAAGTATGTTACCTATTATAATGATTTAAAAGTGAAAATATAGTAGTTTATGCTACTGATACATAATGAGAGGCCTTAAAATACGAGTGTGGTTTTATGAAACGAGCGTAAGCGAGTTTCATAATAGGATCACACGAGTGTTTTAAGGCCTAATTATGTACAGTTGCATACACTACTTTATCTAAACACATATCATAAGCGCTCTATGATGGGTTCAGAAGCCGTAGGGAAATGACCTGCATTGCTAATAGTGCTACCTGTACAATATCTATAGACTATAGATATTTAAATAATGCAATAAAAGTAAATTTGAACAAATACAGAAACAAATTATTTATTGTAATAGTTATAATTCACATTTACATTGGAACAATGGGATATATTTAATGGTCCTGGTTGTATCGTAGTGGGATGGTCTTGGTTTGAAGTTGCAGAGCTTGATGGCATGTTTATATTTATGATTTCTCTATTTTGAATTGAATTTAGTATCTTGTTTGACAAGACGAATATTTTTTTTTAAATCATAGACAAACGAATGAAGTCCCTATTCTGATGTCACTCGAGATCAAATGTCATGCGGTTTATATTAAAACATACTGAATTGACGTTTTGTATCGATAACTGTTTAAATATCTAGAGACACTAGAATAGATACCCACTTGAGTTTTGACAGCTGTTCCAAATTTAAACTCATAACGATACCGATAATCTGTACTTTAATAACATTACAGTACATATTTTACCTACTACCACAGACAAGAAAGTTGTCATAGTAAAATTGGTTGTAATAATGCTGGTCATTACCGACGGTTTCTGAACGCATTTTAGAGCACTAATGATATGTGCGTAGATAAAATACTTTATATTCATATTTATTCATAAAACCAGTTTACATTACACTTTAATTTACCTTCCATATCCAGTTTTGTTGCTAATTCTTTCCATAATTTATTTTTATGCAGTTTATTTTTGTATAATAATATAGTGCTGGTTTATTTTTGTATTTCAATAATAATTTGTTCGCACGACATGACTGCACGCTCTTATTGCCGCTTCAAATCACAAACAGGTTTGAACCTGCCCGCGACGCCCCGCGCTCGACGCTGCAGAGGCCGCAAACTTGCCCGCTCGGCATTCGCTCTGTGCAGCGTCTACTCAGGACACCAATGATGAGTTTCATTAGTTTGAGATGCACTTGAAAAACCCCCCATTTTTCATTTTAAAGTTCAATATCTCAAATACGGCTGAACCGATTTTGATGAAACATAACTAAAAACACTCGGGTTAAAATTATCTATGACACAAAAAAACCGCATTCTAATCGGTCCATCCGTTTGGGAGCTACGATACCACAGACATATACACAGATACACCGACACACAGATACACAGACACGTTAAACTTATAACACGCCTCTCTTTGCGTCGGGGGTTAAAAATGAGCGTCAAAACATGTGTATCGTATATTTTACAGTGTGCAGTAAAGGGTTAACTACTTGACAACCACGCCAACCGGTTTCTAGCCTAGTGGGTATTAACCCTGCCTGCGTAGCTGATGGTCCTGGGTTCAAATCCCGGTAAGGGCAAATATTTATTTACGATTTGTGTACGATTGTACCCGGATATATATTATATATATATATATATATATATATATATATATATATATTATAATTTATATATCTGATGTCGACTGTACCCGATTTTCGAGTTAAACCAGCTCATCATTGCGTGCTATTACAAACGCATTCATGACGTTAATCTGATCTATAGACATTTAATCAATTTCCTGTCGGTAATTATTGCGCACTGCATGTCCGCTCTAAGTAATCGGCATGCAGTTTCTATTGTTGAACCATTCGGTAATCCTCCGGTAATCTAATGCAATGTATAATGCACGTAATAGTCAATTAAGGCCAGACTAAATGTACGATTTGGAAATTCAAGAGAGCTGAATCGTTTGCAGTATCAATAAATAATGTATTAATTTAATTTAGAAGTTGTAGGGTCTTCACGGTAGATCTTACTACGAGCCTCCCGTTCAGCCACGAATCTGAGCGGCAGCGGCGGCAGCAACAACAGGCCGCTCTCACGTATGGCGTCTCTCCAAGTATATACCCTAATACTTACTACTACCAGGGTAATGAGTGTGGAACCGTTGAAGATGTTATACATGTACTCCTGGAGTGTGTCCGGAGCGAGGCTGTGAGGGCAGCTTGGTTCGACAGGAAATTGTTAGATACTGGATACGTTAACAGTATTTTGTCTCTACCTATATCAGATGAAGCCGAGATTCTGTATAATTTAACGGAAGTAGCTTTAAAATCTAGAACATAAGTTTCTCTTTTCTGTAGATATTTTGTTGCCCTTATGGGGCGGTATGTTCGCTTGGCGACAAGCCCCTTTTCATCAATAAATAAAAAAAAAAAAAACTACTACCAGGATTTCAAACTGACGTTATTTTAACCCCCGACGCAAAGAGAGGGGTGTTATAAGTTTAACGTGTCTGTGTGGTATCGTAGCTCCCAAACGGATGGACCGATTTGAATGCGGTTTTTTTGTGTCATAGATAATTTTAACCTGCGTGTTCTTAGCCATGTTTCATCAAAATCGGTTCAGCCGTTTTTGAGATATTGAACTTAGAAATTAAAAAATCGGGGGTATTTCAACTTTTCTAAGTTGTATGCGCTAAAATTCAGTTGTTATTTAAATATAGTACCTATGTGGGACATCACTGTTGAGATGAACCTTCCATTAAAATTTCCATCAAACTCTTGAGAAGAAGTTAAAACAAAAACAACAAATTTCGTTTGAAACACTTTACTAATAAAGAGTAATATCGATCGCGATTGTCAAAGAGATGTCGATAATAAATGCGGGGACAGACTCATCGGTAGTCGATGCGTTAATAATTCATGAACACGCTTAGAGCGCGCCTCTCATCACACCGTACGAGTATACCACCCAACGGACACCACTACGGTAGGCTCTCGGCTTATTAAGCTCTTTTTCCACCAGCGAGCAGAGATGAGATTTTTTGTAGCACATTACCATGGCTACGTCTTCTCGGTGACTCTATATACCTCTGGTTTTTGAGATTTTAATGTCACTAACCATTTAAATTAACCCCATGAAATGCGGTTTTGATACAAGTGTAAACCTATTTTAATGGGGCGTCTCCTAAACTAATGACGGGAGGGGGTAATATTAAGCAATTTTCTTAGAAATTCTGACACCGAATGATACCGACAGAATAATAACGAGAAACAATTGATCAAACAAAATCCGTAAACACATCAATTAAATAAGTATAGTGCACACAAGTGTAAGACCTTTCCCGTCTCTCTCACACAGTGTTAATTAGAAAGAGTAGGGTAGATTTTCAAATGTTGCGTCACTACATGGCGAAAAATTGTTATCTTAGCCTGCTGTTTCGTTCTCCGGTACAGTTTTGGCCACAGCTTACTCGCCCTTTACTCTCATGTTAGGGATGACACAAAATGCTTCACTTCCAAACCAGTGCATAGCAGGGTTCTGCGTCGTTAAATTTATGGTTCTGTAGTTTTGGTGACCCAAAAAATCTGAAACCGTTTTATACATGTGTGATTATTGTTTATTTATTGATGTGTCTGATCTTTTCATCGTGGTCGAAATAAGTTTCAATTAACAGTGCTGAGTGACGAATTAATTGGTTGGATATTGAAAACATTTCGTAATAATTTAGTAGGTACGTTTTAAAAATCTTAAAAGTTGATAACATGCTACATCTTTTGGTTGTATGCTTCAATTTATCAAGATTTAAGCAATTACTTACAAGATACTAACCGCAGATACACAAAGCAACGAATAGGTAAACAAAAGTTTTTCTTTGAGTATGCTCAACAGGGCGTCATATCAAAAACCGTCGATTATCAATCCGTAAAGCTCCGCTGGATGCGCGTGGCGCAGGACCGGTCACTTTGGCACTCTTTGGGGGAGGCCTATGCCAAGCAGTGGACGTCTTCCGGCTGATATGATGATGATAATTATGAAAGCTCCGAATCCCAACCTAACGGAAACACCTGGGATTTAAAAGTCAATATTTATTTACGTTTATCTTAATGTCGATGCAGTATTGTTTAGTAAAAGATTAAAATTTATAAGTGTATAAAAATGGAATAGTTCATTTTGTGTCAGTATTAATAATTACAATTTTTCAAGGTATAGTTCGTTTTACTTAAAATGACGAAAAGTACTTAAAACCAACCATTACCTTCATCTTTTGTTTAATTGTTATCTTCAAGTAGGGTTGTGAAACAATTACGCATAAACAATAGAACAAACAGTAAAATTACTCCAGTACACGTGCCACACTTCGGTTTTATGACGTCTCTTTGTTATCTTTTCCTGTCATATTTAGCAACAAAATAAAGTTATAAAATCCTACGTTAAGTTATTAATTTACTAAATAATTGAAAAATTATCTAACATTTTATAAGAAACCGTTACTTAGTATATGGACGTAAGATTTGTGACCTTGTGACGTCGTTTGACGAAGAAGGGAGAGACTGTAGGAAATAGAGAGACACGGATATGAATTACGAGGTCATTAATTGTAGCTTGCAGTCCGCCGCTCAGAATCTTCTGGATGCTTCTAAATGGACATCCAGGCAAGAGGCATAATGTCCAGAAGTAGGTATACACAATATTTTATGCTGAAAGAGAGAGAATGTGAGAACTATGTATTTAAAGCGATTTAATACCGTGCAGATATTTTGATACCAGTATAAATCTCAACTACTGCGGGTTTTATCGGCGAGCGGTTATCCGACATCAATGGGAAAAGCTTTTAAAACAATTAGTTCTGTTGTCCAATAACGGTTGCAGGGCACTCAGTCTGATTTATATTAAAAATAAACTTTTCGTATTTTAAAAGTGCTTGTGTCAGATAATATTTTTGTTGAATAAATATTTTACATTCCCCATTTGTGTTATTAGTTTTGACAGAAAAGGCAGTACGTACAATGAATTTTACGAGTATTTCCAGTTCGAAAGCTATAATAATGAGAACAATCATTTTGATATTGAAGCCAACAAAAATCTTTTATTTTACGTGTGTAGTTTATTCCAGAACGTTATAGATTATGTAGGTAACGTTGATAAACATTGTTTTTATTTCTTTCTCTTCCAAGGCTGCAAAAACAATTTGATTACAGCCAATTATGATGTATGTTGTCATGGTAAACCAAATAACAAGTAAGTAAAACAAAAAGTTTTTGTCGAAACCCGAGGGTTATTAAATGTATAATTTGTCTGTAACTAAAGTAGGTAACAAACATTTCATTGTAACACCAATAATACCAAACTTAGTAACCACACCATTTATCTACAGTACGGACACATTTGACGCTTCGCCACTACAGTATTAACATTTTTTTAGTTCCGATTTTTTATCTTTCATATGCGGGTAATGTTTGCAGTTCTACACTGGAAACTGTCAATCAATATTAATAATATGTTACAAGTACAAGTATTTGCCTAATTTTATGTTTGCTCCAATATTTTAATTGCACAGTAAAGATAAAGGGACAATAAGGTCTATAATTGCATGTATTGAACGTTAACCTAAATGCTCTACTCCAGTAGTCATATCGGCTGGGCAGGTTAGGTTTTATTTATGTGCCACTTTGAAGTAGGGCAGAGGAGTGAAAGGGTTAATTAGGCGAAAGGCTCACATGACCGCTGGACCGAGTGATCGCATTAGACAAATTAGAACGTATTTATTGAGCAAAGAACTTGTTTATAGCCTGTGTTAACATAAATTCTCGCCTGAATGCCGTTTAACCTGTGGCTCTTGAAAGGGTTAAAGCTGACATTTAAACATTAATTGTACTCGTATGTGGATAACTAAAATCCGAAGAGCCCATCGTTGTTCATTCTCATTAGGTAAAATGTGTTATGCAAATATCGTTAATTTTGTATCGCTTTGGTAAACCGTAGTGGTGTTAATGGAATTTAAATTGTAGTAGAATCCTTAATCACTGTTATTAATTTTAATATTGACTGATTTACCGTTTGTATTTGTTGAATCGTATATATCGATTTCAGGAATACCGCTTCACATCACCAAACATGAAGCAAAATTAACGATATGCGGTTTTAATAAATACCTATATATGTAGAGCGACTTGCACGAATTTAATATTATGCTTACCCAGTTTTTTGAGTTATATAGGATATTTCTTTTGAAACATAGTGAGCTATATAAGATGATTTGAGGGTATTTTCGATATATTTTTGGGCGAGGGCGAGACCGTTATGTACATGTCTAACTCAATAATGCGTTAAAAATGACAATCTAACGTTAATGGGTGATTCTTGAAAGGGTAAATTTTCATCGTCCAGAGGGAAACTAGTACCCGTAGAATTAAAATAATTGACCGAACTAATATTTCTTTTGTTATACAAGTAACTGGCAAAATTTCTTTTTTCTTTAAGGTAGATATAGCCCAAAAAAATATCAAACACTCAAAATATCATTACACTGTTACGTTCATTTGCCATTTTGTGAACAATCTACCCCAAAAACAAAAAAGTTGTGGATCGAAATCAAGGAATGCATTGAGCAGAATTGTTAGAATTTAAGGATATTGATAAGAAAGAAAAATTATGGTTCTTGTAGTTATCGTAGTTTTTTTTTTAAATCTACATAAAAGGTTTGTCTTGAGCAAAGATTTCATTCCCGTAGTGCCTTACTAAACAACGTGTCTACCGTCACTTAAACGTCTTCCAACGCGTTCCACCTGCCGTACAGCGTTTAGTGAAAACAAAACTACACAAATAACTGCACATGCCGTTTTAATAGTTATTCCTATATTAAAAACAGTTTTGGCATAATCCACCTAAAAACGTACTTTTTATCATTCATCTGCTCTCATTTACTTGGCGTATTCGGCAGGGTGATTATCAGGGCTCGGATTTTTCATCGCACGGTAAGACGAAAGAGAACTATGGACTCGATATTAACATTAAAATTTTACTCATATTCATACTCATTCATTTAATTAATACCAAACGTACCGATTGCAAATATAAATAAATGACAATGTTAGGTCTTCTATCACAACAATATAGTATGTATAACTAGGTACGTCAATTTGGCACTCTTTGGGGGAGGCCTATGTCCAGCAGTGGACGTCTTTCGGCTGATATGATGATGATGATGAACTAGGTACATAACTAAAGCGGCCTTCATTTTGTATGAGTATGAGTAAAGTTTTCATGTTAATGTCGACTCCATAGTCTTCTTTCGTCTTACCGTGCGATGAAAAATACGAGCCCTGGTGATTATACACGTTTTCTTGTAAAAAGAATATTTTTGCTTTGATTTGCATTGGATATGAATGATACGTTTATTTACATGTTTATTCCATTGATGCCCAGCAGGACTGAAATGTTGCATTTTAAATTAAATTGAAAATTTCAAATATTTACTTCTATTTCCACAAATACTACTCGTTTATATAAAATAACTGAAGATAGTAATTAGGAAAATCTTTCCGAAGTTAATTTTCTAATAAAACCAGTAAAATATTGGTTTTATTAGAAATTTAAATACATATTTCTTTATCATTCCCCCTGTTCGCTAAAATGTTTAAGTGGTATGTTTTTGTACCAAATAGACCAAAAGTGCTATTTGATGAAAATGCTTAAAATTAAATAAAAAAAATATATTTTACTGTAACTAGGTCAAAATTTGTTAAATTAAAAAACGATAGGAGAATAAGATGAATAATTCAATTCTCAAGGATAATCCTAAAACAATTGGATAAGGGAGTCAATCTAATCTAACACTTCCATTTAACATTTTGAAATTCATGATTTTTACCTATCTGCGCGCAGAAGTGACCGGACAAATTTGCATCTCGTTTCAATGAGATCGCGTAAATCAAATAAGACGACCAAAACTTACCAATGTTGTTTCTAAGAAGCCCGGGTTTGTTACTGTATATCCAAAAGCGGGTATCAATAGACCATGGTTATTACACGCTATGAACCAAAATATTGTTATCTAAATAAATAACTCTTGTTTACTCGTTCATCAGAATTGCAAGCTTTAGACGGGACTTGACATTTCAATTTTCGTTCAATTGAATTCCCTCCAGCTACCAAATTTGATTCGGGGAACGAAACAAAAGCCCTTCCATCAAAATATCAAAAAATCTGTTTTAATAGCGCCTGGTTGGCAAATGGACTGATTGTTAGTTTTTGTTCACTTGGTTTTGTCTACTGGTTAACAAGGTTGTGGTGTACTTCACATTGATTAGGTAAGGAAATATATAAATAAAAGACTTTTCTATGATAAATAAATACTAGGGGACAATGTTACACCAATTGTACTAGCACAGTAAACTCAATAAGGCTTGTTTTATGGGTACTAAACGACGATGTATTTCATCATATCAGCCGAAAGACGTCCACTGCTGGATATAGGCCTCCCCCAGAGAGTTCCAACGATGTATTTAATAGACATAAATACTTAAATACATAGAAAACATCCAAGACTCAGAAATAAAATATTCATGCTCATCACAAAAACATTTGCCCTTACTGGAAGTCGAACCCAGGACCTTCAGCTCCGTAGGCAGCGTCACTACCCCTTAGTCTAATCGGTCGTCAAATACAGTTTCCCCAATAAATTTATTAGGTATATTCCTATATGCTTGCTGCTAATATCAGATCAAATTTAGAAACCTATTAACCCATTCATGGCCAAATGACTCACATATTAGTCATGTCTCTGCAAGCAATTTCCTCTACAGAGCCGAAAAACGCTGCTACGCGCTACGGCGTAGCACACGTAGCGTTGCGTGGCCTCGCATGGAAATAGATAAGAATAGGTTCATTGGTTCAGTTCTCAATTGACGCTCGAAGCAAGACCGATGTGTGACGACTATGGACGTACAGTAAATATACGTATAACTCTTAAGACTTTTTTAGACCTACGCGGCGCATAAGAGCGCATAAGATTACCACTCCAAAAAGGAGTATAAGCAACTATCCCAAATTTAAAAAAAAACCGGACAAGTTAGAGTTCAACTCGCGTGGTGAGGGTTCCGTAAAGTTCCTATTCTCTAAGCATTAGGCGCTCCATACAAAATACACAAAAATATTGAGATACTTTGAATACTCAAACTTCTTATAGGTTTTCCTGGAAGGAACAATTTTCCTTATTTTTTTCAGAATTTTAAGCCTAGTAGTTTCGGAGATAAGGGAGGGAATGGTCAATTTTCGTCTTATTTCCTAAATTACTTCAAATCTATTTTTGCTAAAATTAAAAATATATATATATATACCTGAGATGCTTACAACAACCCCTTTCATTTGATATATCACATAATACAGTTTGCGAAACTTTTTTTTTAATTCCAGTTTATCCCCCAAAAGTGGCCCCCTTGTTCAGAATTCATTAATTTACTTTACGCGTCCATCTTTGGGTCACCAATTTACATATGTGTACCTACCAAATTTCAACTCAATCGGTCCAGTAGTTTCGGAGCAAATCGGCTGTGACAGACGGACAGACAGACAACCGAGTGATCCTATAAGGGTTCCGTTTTTTTCCTTTTGAGGTACCGGAACCCTAAAAATCGAGTAGTTGTAACCTAATGTGTACAAACTAGGTACCTTTTATTTTTATACGATTTTAAACCCTCCTATTACAATACAGTATTTTACTAAAAATAGTTTTATTCTGAATTATGCCATTTTACCCAGAAGATGAACGCTGTGCCCAATAGTTGAACGTTTTGACACCAATAGTTGAACAAAGATAAACTTAACACCGAGCCGCCTCTTGTCGCACCTTTGGTCTAGTAATTATATAATCATTGTTATAACAAGTTATACTAGTCAACAATCACAATATTGATACTAAACACAAAATAAAACAATTCACATGTACCCTTTACATAGGGATACATTTATAAGAGATTGTTTTTTCTTATTAATCATTAAAACAATTTGTCATTAATGTATCATTAGAATGAAATAAATAAATTGTTGGGTTTTATATATATATAAGTCAGATTTCATATTGAGTACGTATCTTTGTTATTAAGATGTTCATTGTATCTCTGCCTAAAACTTGAACGAATAAAGTTTGTTCGTTCATGTATTGGGGATGATAGCAAAGGAATGAACTAACTAAAATCAACAGAGCGTTCGCTTATTGGAATCGAAGCCAAAAGTTGGACGAACTAATTTTATTTGTTCATCTTCTGGGCACAGGTTCTTTGTTAAATGACGGTGCCTTTCATACTAATACAAACCCCAAAATAACCGTGTTGCGAATGGATAGTCACGTTCAGGTTTTGGTTCAAAAATCAACGGTTAAGTAACGATTTATTTAAGCCATAAAAGCCATAAAAAATATACCTAATATACCTTGCCAAGAAGATGAACGCCGTTTATCTATTGGCTATGTACCTACACAAAGTTGTCCATTAGTTGAACGCTAAATATCTCTTAAATTAACAACAAATATGCAATTTGTGATAGATAATCTATTAAAGGCATTATATAGATATGTGATAGATAATTCATCTATTGGCTCAGGTACCTACACAAAGTTGTCCATTAGTTGAACGCTAAATATCTCTTAAATTAACAACAAATATGCAATTTGTGATAGATAATCCATCAAAGGCATTAATCAAGAATCTATATCACGGAAAACAATGCATGTAGACGTATTATTAAACTTTATACATAATTTAGAGGTTAAATTTGAGAGAGATTTCCTTAAGTAGATCTTCATACAAACGGCGCGAAACCTCGACACAACGACCGCCTACACAGTCAAATTGTCTAGCTGCGTGTGTGTGGGAACTGTCTGGGAGTTTAAATGCCGACCTCAGATAACGCATTAAGGAAAAAAAATACCGAGTGCGTAAAATGTATTGCGATTTTTTTAGTTAAATTTTTCGACTAAACGTTCAACTATTGGGTGGCGTTCAAGTTCATCTCTTGGTTCCACCACCCTATTAGGTTTTAAAACATTGATTTGGATTCTACGCCTAATATACGCAAATACAATACATACATAGAATACACAATCATTCTTATATTTCCACATCAGAAGCGCTTAAAAAGTAAAATCTCTTGTAATTTAGAAATAAAGGAATTCAAGAATTCATAAACGGTACAACCACAATCATGTCGCAGGCTCATTTTTTTTTTAAATATTTGAACACATTTTTGTTCAGTCGCAATATTCTTGTCATCAAAGAATAAGAAAAAATATGCAATACTTATTAACCATTACTCCCCCCGTGGATTCACTTACATAATACACAAGATAAAAAAATCCATTCAATAAATTACTGGTACTTCTGGACATTAATACCTCCACATATAAACATACAAAAGGAACGACTTAACCTCTTGTTAATATTAGTACCTACTGAAAACCCCTTTTACACGGCACACGTGACTGACGCACTGCAAAGTTGGCTTACGTTTATTGCAGCAACACGTGTCTGTGTGAGTTTGCTTTCCTGATGAAAACACTATAATAAAATTAATCAACTGTGATGGCGTCTTTCGTTTACGTAATTTTATTTGCCATAGCTCGGTTTTAGGTGCCGTGTTGCATTACGGGACTTTCTTCTCCATATTTACCCCAAAGACCAAATTAGTTTAGATTTGTAGTTCTAATATTTGAAAACACACAATAACAACAACATCACATTTAGCTCCCCGTACTGCGCCATCTATAAAATCAAGTCCAAACTATCAATAAACGCATCACAGCGATAAATGCCAACTCCGCACGTAGGTACACGTTTCACAAACCGGTGAGCCGTGTTTCTATTTCGATTACTGAAATATTGGAAATAAAATGTAACCGCTATCGCGTTTCCATGCGACGGCCGGAAATAAAGCTCGTGGTCTATATGTCGCGGCTTTTTGGTTTGATATCAAATTAACATTTACGAGTATCGCTCGTGCTCGCCTCCACACGCACCAAGCCTCACGTGTCAGCTAAGCCGCTCCACTATCGCGAAAAGCGGTAAAAGAGGTGAGGTTATATCGAACTTTTGTCCACTGCCTGTCAAACTTTGAGAGGTGAGTCCGATTGTTCCGACTTGGTCGCAAGAACATGTCGCCTCTTCGTTCCTGATAAGTACCTGCGCAACCGCAGTCACCGACTCCTGGCAGAGGGGGCGACTCGAACGGCGGCGCACGAGCACTCACTATTGTCAATGCCCAAGCGCTACTAAATCAATTTTATTTCTTATCGTATTGCGACTTGTTTGCCTATAATTGGAGCAAACTTCTCCCTACTCCTTTACAGTTTTGTGAAAACTTAATTGTTTACTATCACTACTACCTTTATGATTTAATTTTATTCATTGTACGATGTTTCAGTACTTTACTAAGTTACTTTACCAACGCCATGGCGTAAGCTGTTACGTTGATAAATTGTATCTAATAAATAAATACTAATAAATAAATGATAACAGTTTCACATATCTCTGGGGGATATTCATTCACCCTTTTGCAAATCGCACGAATTCAGTGCTCACAACAAATTTAATTTTGATAAAATACCAATGCAGACATTCACGATAGTCCACGGCGACAAATCGACGTAGCCGAGACACCTATCCCGCTCGCATACCTAGTGTTTGCTAGGACCGACACCGCGTAAATACCTACACACACGCAGAATGAAGGCAATCTTTGATCCGCTGCGCTATGTGATTGCTAGCTTAACATGTCATCACCATTATATACATTTTATCAAACAGTCGAGTAGTTCAGGTATCTACCGACCGTATGTGTTCAACATTTTGACTGGTCTGAACTCGATAGCAGGGCATAAATATGCACGAAAGGCAGGCATTGTGTGTCACACATGTAAAGGATTTGTTTAAATTTTGATGTCAACATTCGTATCATAATGGGTGTTCGGTTTCGGTTCAATTATGATAATTCCTAATTTCCCATAGACTTCCAGTCGTCTTCATATTTATTCTGACGGAAATAAATATTAGGACGATAAATACAATAGCAACTCGGAGTATGAATCTGTCTGTCTAAAACGCCTGAAAGGTTATGTATATTTAAGCAGGGTTGGTGAA
This sequence comes from Epinotia nisella, assembly GCA_932294315.1. Taxonomy (NCBI): domain Eukaryota; kingdom Metazoa; phylum Arthropoda; class Insecta; order Lepidoptera; family Tortricidae; genus Epinotia; species Epinotia nisella. The sequence goes on from OW028680.1 coordinate 12,122,668, forward strand.
TAAATATTATATTTTAATTTTTCATTCAACGTTCAGCCGAGCCTACAGCAATGAGCACGCGTCGAAAAAATGATGATAGACATTTGTTGGCCATTCATTTTGGTAGCGATATACGAGTCGAGTGCTGCGACGTGTTATGTATGACCAATAAGAATAGAGCAAGCCGGCGAAATATAACGGACTGCCATCGGTCACTTTTATTATTATTTCTAACGAACTTTTTGGTTTCACTACATATTGTACTCGGTCACTGCGAACGATGTTGTAAAAATTGTATTCGGGATTTCCGGCTTACGTGGCTAGGGCGGCAGAGCACGTATGCTGGATGTTAGTGTTAGAATTTACCAAGTTAACAATATTAACTGTATTTGAAGATTAAAACCGGTTGGGCGAGTACATGATAAGTGTTGGGTTCGTCAATTTGGAGCGTCATGCATGAGAAACTTAAGCTTAAGGTGCAATTATTTGTGGCTCTGTGAATAAGGATTATAGATCATGATCGCAGTGGTTATCACCATCATAGAGCACATTAAAACTAAATAGCATGTAGAAGTCGATAGTGGATACCTTGTAGGCATGTGATCATTTAAATATACTATTGATAATTTGAGTACACACAGACACACAGGAGAACACAGATTCTGCCGCAGAATATGGATCGGGTTGCTGCTAAATGGCATGCTAATGCCTGTTTGGTGATAAATAAATTAAACCCTTCGTTTTCACATAATGAAGATATTTTAAAATTTGACCTTTACTAATTTACATCCGATCATTATTGTCCCATCTAGCAATGAAGGACCTGTCGGCCGGCTTACCGAACGTTCATTATGTGGACAAACCAGAGTGTTTTCCACGTTAAATTGAGTGTAGAGAGGCAATACGACCATTATCGCTCTCATCCTCACATCTCTCTATGTCATCTTTGGGATTATGAACTTTACTCCAGCGACACAAGGTTCTTTTCGCATCTGGTCAAATGAGTAAAATATGAGTTTGTTGAAATAAACAGTGGAATTTGAACAGAGCGGCTGTTCGCGACACCGGTCGACAGCGGGGTTTTTAATTTTTGGCCCGACGCAGGTAACTGATGTTTGTTTTGCTCTTACCTACCCACCTGGTTAGAAATGTATGTTGGCATACCCTGTTTTTCAATTAGATGCGTGATATATAAATATAGGTTAACCAACAATAACCCTCACACATGTTGTAATTTTGGGTTATAAAAGAGACGAAGCTACGAACTACGAACGAAGCCTACTTAGATGTAAGCTAAATTATTGTTTTCTCAGTAAGTGGTTTATGTAAATCTTTTTAGAAATAAATGTCTTAAATGTCATAAACTATACAGCAATGAGACTAGTAGTCTCATCCGATTATCCTACTCGATTCGAAAATGCGTATTGGAGAACTTAGATATAATTTTAATTGAAATTATTAGAAAGCCGTTCAAGTAATATGAGTAGTCCGGCGGACAAGTAGTGGTGACAAATTTCACACAGAGAGTAGTAGAGTCACCTGTGTATTTTTATGACTAAACGAATAACGATTAAATGATTAATATCTCTTAAATTTCTTACAACTCTTGCTATTTACATTTTCGGTTACGTTATCTTCCCACAAAAATCTCAAGCTTTCTTCAACTACGGATGCAGTTGTGTTCGCATATCTCTCATTTACGACTAGCACGCTATCAAATATGCTACCAAACAAGCCACATTATCAAGTGTTTTGGCTACTGCAAGGCATGAAATGCAATCTAAAATAAATTCAAATTGTTAATAGAATTTGGATGACAAATTTACAACGTTACATTTGGTTGTGATCCTGTAATCACTGCTCTAAAAATATGTATTAAATAAATAATTAATTCAGCGAGGTAACGCTGCCAGCATTTTCGGCACAATGCTGCAGGGGTCATTTTTAGATTTAGTTTAGTTCTAGTTTATTTTTAATTAATTTTTTAATAGTTAGTTTAGTTAATACTTATTCTTTATTTTATCTTGAATGGACCTTTTTGATGCGGTCGGCTTACTCAAATAATCTCAAGTACCTACATTGTTCGCTATCTAACTTACCATGAAAATGTAACTTACCGCATATTATGTAAAAACATTACTTAAGTATATCTGTCATACCTATTGATGTTGGCTGACGAATCTTACTTCCACAATCTTACCGTGATACAGTTTATAACTAGTAAGTACGAGAAGTAAAGGACTTCATTCTGCACCAATAATGTAAATTACAACTAGATAACTATATGATTAGGTTATACTACACTTTTGCTGTAGGTACAAATAACTATTGTTGTAAGTAAATAATGCTTATTTATTTATTTATTTGATATCTTATTGTTTGTATCATAAATAAATTTTACCCTTCATGTTAAAGTAGTAAAATGAAGTGATATTACAGATTTGGAATTCCTGAAAAGTCATAGACAACTATATAATTTTATCAATAATTAATTATTAAAAAGATAGTAAAGAACAAAGACTCCATTACTCTCTGTGTGAAACTTGCCACCGGACGCTAAATATGACAAAGCAAGCAGGATGGATAATTTCCTGTTTATCGCCAGATTTAATAAACCTTCGAAGTTCCTCTGGTTTACGATGAGATTAATTCATAAAATTCAATTGGGCCAATTCTTATAAATTTTAATACCTAATTTGCGTGTCGTTTCTTGTTGTTATTACTCGTGACAAATTATAAATAAATAAATAATAATAAATAAATAATAAATATTAGGGGACATTCTTACACAAATCGAACTAGGCCTGTAGTAAGCTCAATAAAGCTTGTGTTATAGGTACTAGACGACGATATATATAATAGATATAAATACTTAAATACATAGAAAACATCCAAGACTCAGAAACAAATACGCATGCTCATCACACAAATATTTGTCCTTACCGGGATTCAAACCCAGCACGGCTATCACAAGACCGCGCGCAAGCTCTCTCGATTTTTCTCGCACTATCCGTCTCTCTCTTATCAGAAAACTTAGAAAGAGAGGTATAGTGCGAGAAAAATCGAGAGAGCTCGCGCGCCGTCTTGTGATAGCCGTGCAGGACCTTCAGCTTCGTAGGCAAAGTCACTACCCACTAGGCTAACCGGTCGTCAAAATTATTAAATTGTTACTAAATATTACTGTTTATACAACAAATAATAATAAGTAAATCATGTTTTGTTTTGTTTTGTTTGTCTACTCCCTTTATATCTATGTGTCTTTTTTGTAGTGAATAAATGTCTTCTTTCTTTTTCTTTCTTTCTTTTGATTTACTAGGTATACTACCTACTTGAATAATTTATTCATTCTTCCAATTTTTTTTATTCATGTCAAAATGTTAGACATACACACTTCTGCCAAACCACCAGTGCGGTTTGTTGGCAGACGATACTCCCTATTATTAAACGGATTACTTATTTTATGATTAGGTACTAGGTAATCCAATGAGAAGATAAGAAGACTGGTTCTAGGTATGTACAGCAATACAGTAGAAAGAGGATAGAGATTTTTTTGATGATTTGAGGAGTCTATATAATTTAGGTTCATGTTTCTGTTTGAAGTTTCTTAATACCATGATGCGTGGACTAATAGTCCAGAATGCTCAGATTTTCGGAAACGTGCTTGCCGGTGTAACAATAATTTACGTTCTCATACTTAATTCACTGTAAATTTGGAACAGCAAAACAATGCAAAATGTCATCGCCTGCGGCGCTATGCGGAAATAGGGGGCGTACTTATTATGTGTTATTAATTTTGTATATTTCAGTATAAAAGCTATTTCGTAATAATAGCTTTGCCAATGGCTCTGTATTTTTAAAAGAATAGCACCTTCTTCTTCCCGCGGTAAGAGTTGAATATGGGAGTAAGGTTGAAGTGTGTCGCGGGCGATTATTTAGCAACCTCTAGCACATAATACCTACATTTTCTCCATATTATTTAAACATTGTTCATAAGTTCTGCATAGTGTCTAGCTCTTTTGGGAATAAATGCGTGATTTTATAAATTATCTGTCTTGCATTGAGGTTGACTGGTAGAGAATGCTTATTATGACATTAAGTCCACCTTTTGTACCATAATTTCTGCGTTTGCGATAAAAATATTAAATAAATAAATAATAATAGTCAGATCCATCAAATTTATAGTAACGGTAGTGTTCATTGGGCCGGTGATCGCAACGGCATGGTCGATCGCGTCCGAATTAAACCGCTCGGCCCAAGGGGTGACCCCGGGGCAATGGCACTCATGAAATATTTACACTAGGCACCAAACTTAACCACCGCTTAGGCAATCGTCATTGCCAGAAGCTATCGGTGTGTTCTAAAATAATGAGCTCTACGTAGATAAATCTAGAACTAGCACAGCACGCGTTCGTCAAAAAGGCTTTTCTATTTTAACGGGATCCGTTCCAAATATTGACAAAATAACGTTTAAAATAGAATGAGGAGTTGTAGAGATTATTTCTTACAGTACCTACTTACAAACGTACAAACTTATGAACTTTTGGGTATAATAATAATTGAATAATATGTATAAACATTTATAGTATTGACATGATAATAAGATAATAACATCCAATTGTGAATAATATAGTAATAAGTGCCATGTACTATTAAAAATATTGTGAATAAATGAGTATGAGTATGATGTGAGTATGAGTTGTTTGTTCAATGCAAAGATCTCTAAACAGAATACACGAAGTCTATCGCAATAAAATCACTTAACTCTTATAAGAGAAGCTTTTATTGTCGACTATATTTTTCTAATTCCTGTGGGTGCTTTGTTCCATTGCTATAAAATGTTCTGTTGAGTTTCTTATGATGATCTTCCGGCTCTATCAGCAGGACAGATTTGTGACAGGATATTTTTTGCCAGAATTTACAACTCAGGCAAGATTGCGTATAGGCAATGGTTCGAGGTTCGAAAAGTTGTAAAATGGAACCTGACCTATATTGGTGATATTCCAAAATATATTTCTTCGAGTGTGTAGTGTCCCAAAGTTTACATCTGTTCGAACTGTCCAAAAGGTATTTTTTGGAACCTTTAACATGTTTTAAATCTATTAAATAATTAAATTATTAGGTACTATATATTTATTTCATTATGTTCTCAGTTGTTTTCTTCTACTGAAATGTGCAATTTTAATCGCATAGGCATACCAATAAGATGAAATTCACACTATGGTTTCCATTGCGTAAATTATGGTTTGATCGCAATTACTTACGCACAATTAGTCTGCTAACGAACCTTCATATCACAGTAATTGCTACCTAATATCTCTTACTAAAACAATAACAAAGCGATCTATTAGAGCTCCACACAAATTTTCGTCCCCATTTTACCCCCTTGGGATTATCGGGATAAAAACTATCTTATGACCTTCCACTTTTCGTCCTACAAGCTACTTCAATGTCAAAATTAATCTAAAGGTGCAGTGGTTTAAAGCATGAAGAAGGTAACTGACAGACTCACTTATAATGTTACTAGCTTCCGCCCGCGACTTCGACTGCGTGGACCCGGGATAAAAACTATCCTATATTTTAATCCAGGCTATAAATTATAATTTTAACCCTTTTCCAGGCAGAGGCGTTATATCGACCACATACTGCTTGTCAAACATAATATCTTAATGCCAATGAATAAGACTGACATCCGATTGTCATTTTCCAACTGCCGGCCTGGAAAAGGGTTAATAAGACTTTGTACCCTTTGGCGTCGAGACCCTAGGTCCGTGGGGTCCCAGTGCGCATAAGTTATTTGCAGAAATCGCGAAACGTCTGGTGCAACGCATCAGCATTGCAATTCAGCGAGGAAATGCCACCAGCATCCTCCGTACAATACCTCGAGGGCCTTTTTTAGATTTATCTTAGTTTCGTTTATTTATCTTATTATCTTAGTTAATGTTAATCATAATCTTGTATTTACTTTCAATAAACTAACTACTTAATTAATCGGCTTGCCTTTGAAATTCAAAATAAAAAACGTGCATTAACGTGATATCTAGTAGCAAGCTGTTGATAAAGGAACGAGTCGATTATTCAAATTACATTTTAATGAGTTTGCAATTGCCACATTGCTTGTTAGTTGTTGGATGGTATTAACCATTCCAATGTTGTTTATATTCGAGTGAAAACGAATAGTGTTAAACAATAAAAATAAATAATTTTGTAAGTAGGTAAGTACAGGAATAACTTTTAGCTAAAACTATAATGTCTAAAACTATGAAAGCAAATGTTGAAGTCGTACAAGGGCCGGTTAAAGTATTTTAATATAATTTCTCTTGTAGACCGCAGCTGGATCTCCGATCAAATGTTTCTTCAAAAAATTATTTCAGGAACGCTTGACTGTCCGCAGCTATTACAAACTATCAAGTGGACCGTCCCGCGACAACACACTCGTCTAGCTAACTTTCGACCCTTGTCAACTAGAACGTACAGGACTAATACTGGATCCTATAGTGAATACCGAGAATTTGTAAAGAGCATAATTTACTATATAAAAAGAACAGGGTTGATATACTGAGCATGTCAAAAAATCAGTTCAAAACATATCTCTGTAAACAAAGGTCAAATGTATTATGAGTCATAATCTCCAAGTTTACTGTTAACTTTTATTTTATTTTTATTTTCTTTTAGTTGGCCTTTCTGCTTTGTTACGTTTTAATGTTCCTAGCCTTCTTACAAGTAACTTACCTTACAGCTTATTTTGGATTTAGTGTACGAAATTAGTTTTTACTATGTTTATTTAGTGCATGCCGTGTTTGCCTGTAATTGGGTGAATACTCTAGCAATAGTTCATTATCTTTTGTGAATAAGTTATTTTTACTGTATTACATCTGTTGGCAAACCTTAGTAAATAAAATAAAATAAAAAAATAGGAAAAGTCTGTGAGATTGTAGCTTTGTAAGTTTGTATGCTGTAATGGGTAATCTCCGCAATCACTTATCCGATTTATAAAATTGCGCGTCGAATGGACAGCCAGGGTGTTTATAGGCTATATTTTATCCCGCGGGTTTTGCTGTGTTCTTTGCAATACGCGGGCGAAGTCGCGCGGGCAGCTTGTTTATTACCAAGTGCTTTTATAGAAAAAACATAAGTTTATGGTTAAGATAAACCTTTCTACGGTTCGTTGAATGTAAAAATGTGGCTAGACTCAAAATATGGTCACGCGATACAATACCCTATACGCTTACCGTGAGTTGCCATCGAAAGCATACAATAGTTAACTTCCGACGCGATCGAGCTAACGCGCTTCGAATAGATTTCGATACTCGCAAGTTCGAGCTGTCAAATTCGTCGTACTCATGGTGCCGATATACTCCGAAAACAACTACAAAACGTTACTCGCTAGCGTCTAGTTTTCGATGCGTAATCTAAACTTTCGATTCGTACGACCAATTCGTACCATGATACACAAATTTGAAATTTCGAATCAAAAAATACCGTACCGTCTGTAGTTTACTATTTCACTTGCAAAATGGTGCGTAATAACGTATTATTCCGTCAAGATTTACCGTAGATCCGATCGATACCTATCTCAAATTAAAGAACTTTTAAAAATAAGGGTTTTGAATCAACAACTTATATCCGCAAAATTCGGATTGTCGCGTATTTTGTATTTAAAAATACAAATAATTGGCACACGTTCCGCCATATTGGGTCGAAAGACTTAGTGGAGAATCGGCGCACACTGTTAAAGTTATAATTAATGTCGTTAAGCTTAAGGTATAGATTCCTTTAAAGTCTTTAAACTTTGGCGTTGGGGAATTTTTCGACGTTGGCCATGTGCGTATTCTGTAATGTCATAACCGACAAACGCTAGTATTTAAATTAAAACGATAAATGCTTGTAATATAAGGCTGAATATTGAAAAATCGATTAAACTATACGAACAATCGAGTTAACTGTTGCGAGCAAAGTATACTTATAAGGGTCTCGGGGTACCAATTAGATTTTTAGTTTTGTGAGTGACCGCCAGGGGCGGTGTATAGAGTTTTCATACAAATCTTTAACTTTCCTCGATACTCGATAGCGTATCTCGACTCACTGTAAACTCAGACTAGTGCTACTTATTGATATAAGTAACAGGTATCATATCGCGTGAACATTTTTTTTTTTTGTTGTTTGAGGAATTTTAAAACATCCAATAGTTTTACTCTTGACTTTTCAACACAGACTTGAGCCAATGAAGAAGGCACGATTTCTTGGATGAATTGCTTTGCTTTCACACTGTTTGTAAAATTTTATTTGCAGCTAGGTTCGCAGTTACCAGGCACTACACAAGATATGGACAAAAGCAAAACCCAAGGTAGGTAAACGTACTCTACTCGTATCGTATTCCGATACGGCTAGGAATTACATTCCTTATGAGCGGCTCACATGTTTGCACGTGAATTCGTCCGTAGATATACGTAGTTTGATATACGTCGGGATAACTATACATATATGTCCACTGTATAAACATACACATAGGACCTACTGTGTAAACTTGTTAGAGAACATTCGTCGTAGGCAGTCGTAGAGCTTTCAATAGAGTACCTATCTACAGAATTTGAGCTTGCTCTATTTAAGCACAGTTTTCTCCGAAACTGCCGAGTAACAAATAAATATCCACGTAATGTTTGTTAGTAAATATTTATGAACAAGTTGTTTACTGTATTTTGAATTATTTTCTCCTTTAAATTTACTGCCTTCTCTAAGACAGTGCAAGTAGGTGGCGTCGCTAAAAGCAAATTTGAAAAAGTTGTGGCTCTACTGTCTTAGATGGAAGATAGGTAGGTATGTGCGGTTTTTTATATACGGGGGGGCCCTGTAACAGGAGCAAATATTTAAAAGGAGGCTTCCTTAGAGCATCTGTAGCAACCCCTTGTGTCCATTTCTTTAAAAAAAAAATCGGAGAAATTTTGATTTAAAGTTATGACCTCCGAGTAATGTAGGTATCTTGGCACCACGAAATCATAGCACAGTAGTCAATGGAAATTTTGAGGTAGCATCATATACAGTGTGTAAGTCTAATACGGGCGATAAATTAAATCAGACATAGTATTCATTAGTGCAATCATGAATTAAAAGGTTTTTTTAAGTTACACTTAATTATGACCCCATAATTAATTTTTGAAAAAAATCACAGCAGCAATGTACTCATGACAGTTAATAACATAACATATGCGATAGGAGCTTTTGAGAGTAACTGTCAACGAGCGTTTAACGTGAGTTACATTACATTGCGGGCTAAATTATTTTGTATGGATTAAATTTTTTTGCAACTCTTAAGTTATTGTTATCTAATTACCTTTACTTTATCCTATACTAACCATCGTTAAGAGATTCGCCCGTATTAGATTTACACACTGTATATAAATTAAAACCACATAGAAACAATTGCTCACAAGCTTAATAATCTACCGTTAAATTTTTTGCTCCTGTTACAGGGCCCACCCTGTACGTATATGGGAGCACGGTAGTGCCCTCGCCAAGTCGAGCAAAACAAAGAGGCACGGCCCACAGTGCACAGTAGTCCCAGTAGAAGACAATATTCAAAAAGTCGCTTAACTATAAAACCTAATTTTTTTACCCAGGAGGGTAGCTAGTTTTAGAAAACATACATTATTTGACATGTGTCGGAACAAAAATGTCCACTTATATTCATCGGAAGTTGTCATCCCGCACGCACTCGAACTGTGTTATCACAAAACAGTAAAATCATTGATTTGTTTACGGATGATTTTTACTACTATTTTGTTTAATAGTGTCTTTACATTTTAAAATAGAGGTTCAAGGAGGTATGTTTTGTATTTTCTTAAAGGATATGTTTGATTTTTATGCTTCGTTTTATTGTTATAATTATTTTACACAACACGTCGGAATAACCTATGAAAATTTCGATCTAGGAAATACATCGAAACTTTTACTTTAGAGACCCCGCGAACCCCCTGATGATTTATATGTCATTTTGAAGAAAAAGGATGAACTTTAATATTCTTATGACAAATTTACCGAACACTTCCGAAGGTCTTGGTGATAGTCATTTTACGTCATTATAGTTTTATAGTGAAAAATACTTCATATTTTGTTTATTTTGTTTTAGACCAAGAAATCAATTATTAGATGTCATGTATGTTTGTATTTGAGCTATGGATAGATGCTACCAAATATAATAATGCTGAAAAAGTAAATACGTCATTAACCCAAAAAAAGAAAGGATCACTACCGAAAGACTGTTTCTCTATTTTTAGAACAAACATAACGTAATAAAGCGTTTAGCACTATCTATCATATTTTATAGCAACTTGTTTATTTTCGTCCGCTGTTGTATGAACGCGGGACCACTGTGCAGTGGGCTGAAAATCGGCTTTCATAGACATAGGAATCCAAGTTAACATTTTAAAGTTTTTATTACTTTTAATGGCTATTACTTGCACTTGTATATTGTATCTGACTTGATATTTTAATTTATATTATTTTCGTTTTAATTGTTGGTATACAAATTTATTGTATATACCTCACACATTATTATAAGCATCACTGTTATTATTGCATACCGACGATCGCTGTACGATAAGTACCTAATGTACCTATTGTAAGTCAAAATGTTCTATGAAAATTGTACAATGAAATAAATAAACTTGCCATTATTATGCTAAATTATGATCCTGGCGCAATTTATCACAAAAACTTATGAGTTATAATTTTTTTACGAAAAAAATGTATGGAGCTGGAACGAAATACCTGATTACTAAATAATAAACTTATTCCTGATTTTTTGACATCTACATATTTCAGTCGTACTTAGGTGCGGTTTTTTTTAAATCGACGAGTTTTTAAAAACATTTTTTCGATCCCGACATTTTACTTTAAAGGTACAGAAATATGTATGTTTTGCATCCAATTTGCTTAAATTATGACAATAAAAACTGAAAATAACCAAAAGGAATTCCGAGCTCATGTTACGTCTAAAAATATGAAATAATCTAGTTAGTACGTAGAGTTATAATAGTTGTATGATTAGTACTACAATAATAAAAAACTGGGGGTACGGTAGTGCCCCCGCCAAGTCGAGTAAAACAAAGAGGCACGGCCGTACCATCCTTTTCTCGAAGCCATTCAGGCCATTTTCAACATCCTGTACCTAATTTTGTGCTGGCTAAAGCTAGAGCCCTAAATTTTCAGTAACATATAGGGCATAATATGGCTTAGATATATTCTCAATAACATTCAATTTGAACTTTTAGTTTAAGAACTATTGCCCATCAAAATTCCTAAGTTTTGTCACTAACACACTCACTGACTGACTGACTGATCAACATAATTCTAATAAGGTACCTCTAGCATCCAGCAATCCATAGCTCCAAATTTTAAACATAATTAGTTTTTAGTCAATTCATAAAATACCTAAAAATAGTGCAATTATAGTCAATTGCTGGAAGAGATCCCTTAAATGGATAACTTCGCCTTTGAACATTTTTGTTGTATATTCCGTTATGTAAGTACTTGTCTTTTTTGTGCAATAAAGTGATAACTACTAAGCTTCTACTACTACATTTAGTAGGAACCTAAAATTAATTGTTTTTGCGCAGTTAGATTCCTCAACAGCAATAAATATGTAAGTACCTAAGTACATATGTACTCGCACATTAAATTATTGATCAGTTACACTGCTGTATAGCTCAGTACATCCGGGACCATCCACATACCTACTCTAGTAATCTGAGTAATTTTGTTTGTTTACAACCAACGTACTATTATTTATTTTGTAATAACTAGTTGTATCACACAAACATTCATAATATTGCATCGATGAATAGTCATAATGATACGCAATCGAGTCTAACTCAGCACACGTAGATTGGGTGGCCATTGATTATTATGTTAATGAATGGACAATAGCTCCTGGTATTATACCTACATATACATAGCATACCAGCTGTTTAAAACACAATAGGCTGCCGGCGTCCTATAAGTAAAGAGGCTGTTGACAAGAGCAAATCATTTGCCTTTCGAGTGAAAAGAGATCAACATTGCGCGTGTTTAAATTTAACCAAAGTTGATTGGGACCAGAACCAGTACGTTTCAATTAGTTTTTTTTTCTAATGTTGTCATGTTGGTAATCTCTATTTTAGAACCAATTAATATCGTATCAATGTAGTCTTTCACAAACTAAAAAATTAAAAACCGCCTATAGTCCGATTGGCAACCAGTTGCCACCATCAGTTTGGGGGTGCGCGAAATCGGCAACTGTGGTTACCAGAAGCAAGTGAGTGGATATAACCTGATGTAATTTAAAAGACAGAACGAAAATGTATGTTCTAAAGATTCATAACACTTCTAAAACGAGTACCCACGCAATCCACAAAGTGAGACAGAAGTCCCGGAAATTCTGATAATAGTTTTTTTTTTAATTTGATGTCCGTATCAGATGAAATTATATTGCTTACCTCTAGTGGTCTTGCTGGATTCAATAGTTCTTTGTTCTTGTACCCAGGATTCAGAGGCCCCATCCTGGTGCCTACTGGTACGGGACCACGAACCTGAAACGAAAGTGATCTTATTATTTTAGTGAAAGTGTGAAGTTATTAGTTATCGCGGTATCGACGTAAGGTTGTAAGTAAGTAAGTGCCTATTTCGTTAATGAATTTCCAAAAAAAAGTAATTCAAATATACGCTTTACTTACATAGGCAGAACATTAAATAACTTTACCATCTTATTGAACGGAATCTTGATAGCCAAACGTTTTTATCCATTATTTCAACTTTAATTTATTTATGTATCATACATATACTAAAGTTCAAGCTATTTTCCAAATCACGGATATATATTGCCATCGCGCTGTCGCACTTCTGTTGTTTTTTCTTTAAAAAAACATACCAGCCAGTGTACCACAGAGAGGGTAAAGAGTGCCAATACTTAAAAATAATGACATAGGTACTCGTACAACCTGTACGCTAATCAATGCCTATTCATTTAGGTCATGCATGAGAGTAGTAGCTAATAGGTATCATTTTTTTAATTGGCTTAGTGAAGTAAACCTATAGCTACTTTTTTGTCGCCAAAGTAGGCATTTGCCCGATTTTTCGGAAAAATACGAATATCTCATATTTTTTCTATGATACCTAGGATGATATTGTTTTTTCCTTAACCAATCCTTCGTAATCATACGCATGTGATCATGAGGAGAAATATGTTTTAAATTAACGTTTTTATCGATTTTGATCACGGGTAAAGTTATCTGGACTTTTGCCAACATTGCACATGTCGAATTATTGACGCAATAGCTCTTATTATGTTGAGACCAGGGATCGGAACCGGTTTTTTCAAAAATCCCCGAAGTAATCTAATATTTTCAATTATTTTAGGCTCTTAATGTAGGCTCTATCGTGTACTTAGGTAACATATTCGTATTATTAGACTGCCCGATCAAAAATGATTTCATAACCAATGAACAAAATAATACCGGTTTCATTTGTATGGAGAAAATTACGGTATCCGATCCCTGGTTGAAACAAGACTGACTCCAATTTTTTGGGCCAACATGGCATTCCATTTGAACATCTTGGTCTAACTGTTAATTATGAAAAGATTTACACAATACCTACGGATGGGCAATGTTTCCTGGGTATTAAATACACCTTGCATTCCACAATTTTCATAGTCAATTATATAGTTGGTTTCGTTTTTTCGATTGAGTTTTTCGAAAAAATATAAAAAATATGTTACTGTAACATGTATTCATTTCGGACTTGTACCGTTTTTCACCGCGTAAAGATACGCTTCCAAGCGCTCATGTCCATATGCTGCGGTCAGGGTCTGCTTACCGTTTGGCAAGATGTATGCTTGTTTTCCACCGTCGTGGTAATTTAAAGAAATAAAAAATAAAACACTGATGGTCAATGACCACTCCCCAACTACTTGCTAGGTTATATAATTAGGTTTACGCCGTGTCATACCCCGCCCCATCGCACGGCAATTCCCAATTGAAAAACATAGTAAGGCTTTTTGACCACACTAAAACCTAGCAAGTCTCAGACACTTACCTAAAGGTTTTGAAATGGCTAAGGTGCGTTACTTTGTTTTAAACTGGTAAAATGATAGTTGTAATGTTTCGAGGCATTAATATCTCCGGAATTATGTCAATTTTTAAGCTGGTGTCTTTGTAAATAGGTGAGGACTTACTAGCTAGGCAAGAATATGTTAAAAAAAACCGGACAAGTGCGAGTCGGACTCACCCACCGAGGGTTCCGTACAAAATTACAAATATATTGTTTTCTAATTTTTCCCTGTAAGTAGGTACTTACTTGTAGTATAAGACGATATTCCTTGGCATATTTCATAGTTCTAGGTCAACGGAAAGTAGGTATCCTATAAATTTTGATTCCCTTCACAGACAGACAGACGGACAACTAAGTGATCCTATAAGGGTTCCGTTTATTCCTTTTGAGGTACGGAACCCTACAACGGTTATCAAAAAAATTGTCCCTTACTAGGTTTTGATATGAGGCAGCAGCCGTATAGGTGCCTCTAAGAGAAAGTTTAGAGTTTTCAATTTTGAGAGATCTGTGTTCGAACCTGTTTCTGTTTTCTGTTTCCAAAACCAAGCATTATCAACCGTCATTGGTAAAATCTAACATTTACCAAAAGCCATCGGTAAACATAAGAAAAATCAGTATTTTTACAATAAAATTCTTACATTTAGGTACCAAACCGATGTTGGGAAATCTTAGGTTTTACCAGTAGATACATTGTAAGATTTACCGCTCTTTGGGCTTTTACAATAACATATATACTTACAAATATTGCTCGTTTATTAAGTAGGGATAGGATAGGATTTGCATGAGAGCGGACGTAGTGGCAATGCCACGGAATGTGTGCATTCGACCGGCCACAGGCAGACATTACCTAATTTTATATGGGAATCGTACTTAACTTAGTAGGTAAAGCAAACGTCTTCAGAGATGTAATTCCTACACAAAAGGGCTCATCTAACATCAATGTTCATTCACTTTACTCCGTTTTTCCATAACCGGGACAGCGCGGACGTCAATTCACTTAAGGGGAGTCGATCAGGCCACCGCTTGGTACTAAAAGCTACTAAAAGCCCTCCATAAAAGCAATAATTAAATTGGCGTAACGCAATTTAGTAAGGCGATGCTCTAAAGGTACCTACCTACTACGGATGTGTGCCGATGACGACGTTGCAGCTATATCGTAAATGAATACGTATATTGCCCATGGCACCGTGTTTGACTGCGTTGCGTCTTCAAACTATGGCCAATTTATGGATCGTGGGTCTGATACACTGATGAATTTCCTAAGGTATCTCAGTCACATCCCAAAATTGACTAAGGTTGCTTTTATTCATTCCAAATCGTCAAGGTGGGCAATCTGACTCGACACGTCGCATACTAAAATGGTATCAACTGGTTACGCAGTGGCAAGTTTTAGATTTCGAATCATTTTGCAATCCTTGCTTACTTCTGAGTTCGTTGCGAGTTAATTATGGTTCATTAATTTATGAGTTTTTAATGTCTTGACCAAATTGTGAACCTAACTTACCTCTACGACCTACGCAGTTGGAATTTAGATCAGTATAAATTAATTGACCAGTGGACTAGTGACTGGAGGACTTATTTTCAGTCAAGTTGCTACTGAGTCCTTACTTGAATTCCAACAAGGTCTAATTTCCGCTCAGATAGATGAATGTGTGTCACTACCTACCCGTGGTACTACCGATGATACTACTGGTAGTACCACGGGGATTATTTTTTGCCCGTAGTATACTATCCTGTCGGGTAGTACCCCGGGAGATTTTGCATTACCTCTGGTCCTTCTTATCAATTTAACATATAGGTATATAAATATTACAAACGGTTCATGAAAATAGATTTCTATACGAGTTCTTTAAATTCAAGCATAAATAACTGAGATAACAAAGTTAATTAATATAATTGGGTAGGTTAGGTTCGTTAGGTATCTTCAGATGCCCGAAGGGCAAATAAACCAGAAATAGGAGCCAAGCTCTGCGGGGCTCCGTCAAAACTCTCGAAATAGCTGGAGACCATACATTAATAGGAGAATCTTGACTTTTTTTCCATTTTCACTATGAGACCCTCCTATTAATGTATGTTGACGTATGGAAATCTATTTTCATGAACCGTTTGTAATATTTATATATGTTAAATTGATAAGTAGCACCAGGGGCAATGCAAAATCTTCCGTGATACTACCCGACGGGATAGTAGTACTACGGGCAAAAAATAATCCCCGTGGTACTACCAGTAGTATCACCGGTAAGTACAGTCAAGAGCAAAAGTAAGTTATCACTTTTGTACCTTATTCCATTGCGATAAGGTGAAAAAATGATAACCTACTTTTGCTGTTGACAGTCCACGGGTAAGTAGTGATGTGCGTTGATGATCAGTCAGGACTTCTTTTAAAATAGGTCCGTTTTCTGTTCCATTTTGACTTGACGGATTTGAATTTAAAACATATTGTAGGTAGGTACCTAAATTGACAAATTACCGTTACAGCCATGGTCATTAGGTAAATACACCTACGTCCTACGTAACCTAAATTATCGACATCCACGGGTCGTGCTCATTGCCCGTGACAATAATAACCATGTAGGAGCTAATATCCATTATGCTTAGGTGAATTGCAAGAAAACAACCGCTGATGGTTCCCGCCAGGTGCAGACTATTGCATTGCAGCACCGTGACTGCGATGGAAATTAAGGTCTTGGGCTATTGAGTTGAATGTTGGATGGACTGGAGAAGGGGTTATGGAAGGAGACTAGCGGACACCTGCCGTGACAATCAGTCTCGAAATTGTACTCGTATAAAGGCTGGCGGTGACTCGCCAGCTCGCCGAGTGGGCCCCACAAAACAGTCGCACGCACAGTGCGACAACGGGGCAACACCTCTGAGCGGCTGTGAGGTTGTCAAGAAGTGAGTCTGCGGTAGCCAGATCCCGGGTGTTCCGTTCAAGGGCCGCGAGATTGGTTGAACGGTTTCAACCGAATCTGATGTGTGAGTGGTGATGAACTACTGGGATTTGCTGGTTCGCTAAACCTACCCTAGCTGAGAAGAATCCAGCAAGAAACTCAGCTAGGCCCGACCCGGGTCGGGTTGCGTCGGATCGACTGTGCCCAGTATGCGGCGGTACCGGGTTGAGTAGGGACTATACTCGTATGTGTCTGTGTTGTCGCGGTCACGCGGTGGACGTCCCCGCCGGCGGGGGCGCCGTAGTGTACGCGATGAGCGAAAGCGCAGTGTTCCATCTTTCGATGGACGCTGTGATTTCGTCGTCCGGGTCCGTGAGTGTGTGCCTAGGACGCCGGACCGTGCGGCCCCTAATCAGTGAACGCCGAGTAACGACAGAGGGGGGAGAGACGGGAACGTAGTCAGCAGCCTTTCTATTTAACGGATTCCTATGGTGGGGAGCGTTGTCAAAATAACGTCTGGCAGCCTGCTTAAAGAAACCATACATGGTGCTAATCTCCATGTCGTGGTGCAGGCTGAGGTTCGATTGGTATCACGGGGTACCAGGCTTCCAACCTGGAGCATAGGTTCCACTCTTGTAGGTACTCCACCAGGGGGCTTGCAGTGGGCGCGGGCGGGGCGCATCGCGTTAGATACCTTCCGCTCGGCATGCCCGAGGCAACCAGTCAGTCAAGGGCTAGCGCCGCGCGAGCGAGCACATGTGCGTCGTGCTGTATCCGCCGCCGCCGCCGATTTGAACGCGACGAACCGCGCGTACCTATTTTCTCTTATTTATTACGAGGTTTAAAACCCACGACGAAAACAAAAAAACGGCCGCAGCTGCTCTGTTTATGGTTGTTTAAATACCCAAAGGGACGTTGGTTTATCGTTTTTAACCTGCCGATAAATTATGAACGGTAAGTTAATTTTTTTTAATTAGGTTTACGTACTTACTTAGTATAACCTAGGTACTTAAGATTATGAAGTTGTAAGGTACAATGTACAACAACAATACAAATGCGTGTTACGATACAAACCGCCTGGTTAGGTACTTTTCATCACACTTGCTTGTCAACTAGCGTTTTTACTTGCGAGCGTACAAGCGGGCTGTCAAGTTTAGTTTTAAAATATAGAACCCTCTGATTGGCTTAAGCAAATCTGGTTGTTCTGTGATTGGTTAAAAAAAAAAACTAGTTGGCCAAGCCGCCCCGCCCCTCATGAATAGGTACTGCTCTGTGATTGGTTGAAATATTGAAGCTGTCAATTTTTGATTGGTGCGGCTGTATGAAACTTAGATTTTTCTGTCTTTTGGAATTAATTATTTCCTCGCAAATGTGATGAAAAACATTGTGTATAACACGGGCGGGCATCAGAATATTGTAAACTCGAGTCATCAAAAGTCCTCCGCCTTACGATAGACAGAGATGCACAGATTAGGCACGTTTCTTATGCCTAAACGCCGTTTTTGCTAGGAAGTGCAATTCCTAAACTTGTACTATTACTTATTCTGTGACTCCAGGCAGGCTAAAGGCAAGTACAGAGGCGAGGGCCAGATCACTCGGGCCTTCTGGATGTTAAGGGATCCGCGGTGTCACCACCCACTGTCAGCTCGCCACAAGCTGCCTCCGCGGGCTTTATTATTTTTATTATAAATACTTAATTATTTTTGCAATTCATTTTTATTACCCGCCTCGCTGTTGTAAGCAATCATTAATCTACCTACTCAGGCAGCACATTAGAAATCAACATCATTAAATTTATGATCGTTCCAAAGGCCTCCAACTTTTTTCATTTCAAGGGAATACCCGATCACTTTAATGTTTCGGCTGACGCTGTGTTTCGCTCACAGCTGTCAATTTTTATTTAGTTCAAAATAGACCTTATGATACTAGATTTATGGTCGTATTCAGCCACTAGAGGTGTAAAGTATTTGATGAATTGTTAAATAATACCTTATCACGAACCTACTTAAACGTGTTCGTATGTCATCTCGATAGATAATTTGTGTTGAATGAATGAAATGTTAACTGCAAATACAAGGTTGATGCAGAATAACAAGCAATTTTCTGTAATGGTTTCATCAGTTAAACAGCCGCTACAACTGTCAACCGTACGTTTAGTCCAGTCCAAATACTTATAATAATAAAAAATCAAGACATCGCGGAGTAGACCGGAAGTTGAATTGATTTTATATTGTTTCAGAAATCGTTAATCAATGTCAAGACACTGCCGAGATGACTACGTTAAGTAAAGTATTTGGTTACGATCAAATGCAAAAAATATGTGGAGAGTTTACGCGATTGAAAGGTAAGCTGCGCACATAACGAGCATGTGAGACAATAATACTTTACAAAACGTGTTTTTAATTCATTACATTTAACTTAACAGTTATTTCTGACTGAAGTAAATTAATAAACTACCTAATCATAATCATATGAAGCAATAATTTGAAATTGATTGTTACTCTTGGTGAAGGGGAACTGCCCTGGATTGAGAACTGATATAATTGTCAATAGGAGTAGTTTTTATTTTCTTTCCCCAAAAGCAGTCTTACTATATTTTAAGTGTTAATTCCTATTGTTTTGTAACATATTACCTACTATCAATTGGAGGTTTATTTATGGTTTTTCTGTGGCCATCCACTGGCCAGCAATCCTTGTTTGCCGAGATGGCCATTTATCATAATAAGTGTCATAACAAAAGCTAGCTAACTATAACTGTATCTATCATAATACAGAGTTTAGGTTTGCATCTTCCCAGTGAACACAGCTGAAGTCATGTACCTCCCAGAATGCCAAATATTTGGTTAAACCCATAATCTGCAAAAAAAACAGTGTTCTCTTATATGAATCAGCCTGATTAAATGATAACTTACATGTACAAAAGCATATTACTATTGTCCACAGGAAAGACTATTTCTATTTTTGTATCTATTGTGACTTTTATCAATATTTTGTACATCACATTTGACTTGTTAGCTTAGCTGTGTAAATACTGAACCCACCTACAATGTTTTATTTGTACTTATAACCTTTATTATGCTAATTTCAGGTAGATGTTACCTAGACAATGCTGGTGCTGCATTATTCCCAGAAAGCCTTCTAAGACTTGTGAATGATGATTTACTAAGTAATCTGTACATGAACACACATACAGACAAGTATACAGCTGACTGTGTTGAACAAATAAGATGCATGGTGTTGAAGCATTTCAATACAGATCCATCGGAGTACACTTTGGTATTTACCTCTGGTGCCACACAGTCCCTCAAACTCATTGCTGAATCATTCCAATTTGCCAGTGATGTTGGTAATGACAGTGGATCATTTGTTTACCTTCAAGAAAACCACACATCAGTTCTTGGACTCAGGGAAATTGCAAAGTATAAGAATGCAGATGTAATACATATTTCTCATGAAAGTTTCTTAGATGCTTTGAAAACAGCTTCAAAATCACGATCAGCCTGTAATAAACAAAATAAAAATGAGGGCAACACGCTTCTGTCCTACCCAGCAGAGAGTAATTATAATGGTTACAAATATCCAATTGATTGTATAGATGCTATAAAAAATGGCTGCCTAAATGGATGTTTGAAGAAACAACTGTGCACTCTGAAAAGCAACTGGTATGTGCTACTAGATACAGCATCATATGTCCCTACAAACAGATTAGACTTATCGGAGATACAGCCTGATTATTTGTGCCTTTCTTTTTACAAAATATTTGGCTACCCAACTGGGTTAGGAGCACTGTTGATTAAAAATAGTAGTGCAAATGTTTTAAATGACAAACAGTACTTCGGAGGAGGTAGTGTGGATATTGTCTTGAGTACTGAAGATTTCCATATGAAAAGGGCAGTCCTTCATGAAAGGTAAAACAATAGGTGTTCATTTCAGTTCAAGGTATTGTATGAAAGAAATAATACACTGTCACATTATTTGTTCTAATTGCAGGTTTGAAGACGGTACAGTGAATTTTCTATCAATTCTTGCCTTGAAGCATTGTTTTGATACAATGCATAAATTAATACCTAAAGTAATAAATGATGATGTAATGGAATCTATATCGCATCACACATTTTTTTTGGCCCAAGACCTTTACGAGCAACTGAAGAATCTCCAGCATCCTAATGGGACACCAGCTGTCGTCTTTTACATGGATGATAATTTTTCTGATATTGGCAAACAGGGGGCTATTGTGACATTCAATCTAATAAGGGAAGATGGAACATACATTGGATATGCTGAGGTAAGATATCACTGGAAGACATTATAAAGCACCATATTTACTATACTCATATCTTCACCATAGCTACTGAATGGCATGATGTTTATGTAGGTACACCAGACTAATCTAGCCTAGCCTAGATTAGTGGTCGGTTTAAGTTTAACTTTTGTGCCTAGTGAAGTATTGAAGTGCGAGAAGAGATTTCCAGTGATTCCAGTGCAGAGAGAACTAAATACTCGTAACATTGACTGCCAATCACCATACTAAATTGTGTACCTGAGGACTCTGCCACGACTATGCTGCGTTCTAACCTCTAGCTCACACGCATGATGCCGCCGCCGCCGATTTATGTCGTGGACGACTCCGTCGACGTCTCAGAAATTAGTTTCGCTAGTTGGCGTTATATTAACCCTTTTCCAGGCCGGCAGTTGGAAAATGACAATCGGATGTCAGTCTTATTCATTGACATTAAGATATTATGTTTGACAAGCAGTATGTGGTGGATATAACGCCTCTTCCTGGAAAAGGGTTAAAGGGATGAATCGATTCGATTAAACCACGCCTCCGTGAAAGAGACCCGGTCATGTCTTCCGCGCACGCAAAAACGAGATGCAAAACACCTCGGGGTTGGCTTTTTTGGCTAAATTTCGATAAATACCTAATTTGTTTTTTGTGTTTTTGTGCTCATATTTCATTAACTGAGGTAAAATACCATCCTTTAAACATGGTTGTGTCGATTAATAATGTAGAGTAGGCGGACGTAAAAAAGGAAAATGAAGACCCAACTTTGATTTTTAGGGTTCCGTAGCCAAAATGGCAAAAACGGAACCCTTATAGTTTCTTCATGCCCGTCTGTCCGTAGGTATAAATATGTCACAGGCTCTTTACTCGAAAACTATAAGGCGTATTTGAATAAAATTTTGTTGATAGGTAGGTGTATTTTGTTAGTCGCTACATAGTTCTGTAATGAATGTACTAAAAAAATATTTTTTAGGGTGCACTGCATGTCAAAAAAAAAACATTGTAAGTCCACGTGAGGCACATAAATCGATAGGCCTTTCAAAATAAATACAAGGTTTCTCAGCATTTTTTTTGATTAAGTGAATAGAGTCGGAGATAATCGCCCCGAAAGTCACAAAAATGGTGTGTGCTGCCCCCCTCTAATTTTTGAACGGTGTATTTAAAAAATATGAAAAAAATCATGGACCTAAAGGTTATTAAAAAAGATCGGTTCAAAGGTTTTCGAGATATCGCTTAAAAACTACCTTTCGTATAGAAAAGGACGTAAGTGCCGTAAGATTTCTGCGACGATACGACCTTTTTAATAGGCACGGATCCCTTCGTTGTGCGTGGTCCGACACGCACTTGGTCGGTTTTTTTTCTATTGAAGACATTTTAAGCAATCATGTTTCGTTTAAATCTATGGTTTCATAATTTGGTTAGAACGGCGTTTCATCCTAATTGTTCATTAAGTTTTACTAAACTAAAACTACGTCGCGCAGCCTATAATAATACGATAACCTATATTTTCTAGTTTCAACATATGGCGGACCTCTTCAACATAAACGTGAGGACTGGCTGTTTCTGCAACTCGGGTTCTTGCCAACGACACTTGAAAGCGTCCAACAAGGACATGAAAGACATGTTTAAAGCCGGCCACAAGTGCGGAGACCACATAGACTTACTCGACGGCAAACCGACGGGGGCTATTCGCGTCTCTTTCGCATATTACAACACATTCAACGACGTCGACACTTTAATTGTTATGATATGCCGCTGCTACGTCAAGACCAAATACAGAAAACCAAAACGAATTGTCTCTAGCAAAAATATCCTATTGGCAAATAATACATTGTATAAAGAAGATACTTTGACAATTCCTAACACTCCACATTTCTTAGAGACCGATGTAACCGATTCTGCTCTGGAATCGAAAATAAAATTAGTAGAAATGAATGTATTCCCCGTTAAGTCATGTGGTGCGTTCAAAGTACGGAGTAATTGGAAACTGGGGCCAAAGGGATTCGAATATGACAGAGAATGGATGATAGTGAAAGATAATGGAGTTTGTTTAACTCAAAAACAGAACATGCTGATGTGCTTGATAAAACCATTTATAGACTTGAAAAACAACTTGCTTATATTGAATTTTAAAGGTAATTTATGTTTTTCATATAAAACCTTTTTTCATCATGCTACTTCTTACACTATAGTTGAAATTACTTGGGATGAATGAACATTTGTAAGCCGTTCGAATATAGACCACACAAGATTGAAATGAAATTATGGTACCTAACAGTTTTTGTAAGTTTTCATTAATTCCAAATCATTTCTACAGTACAACCAAGGACAAAGGTATACCCTAATATAGGACCATGAATTTTACTTTCAAGAGCGTAAGGGTGAGTATCCACTAGTTATGCGCGGTTGTGAGGCGGCGAGCGACGGAACATTTCTCCAATAGCGTGGCTGGCGGCGCTCGCGCATCGCTTCCTATTGGTCCATTTTTTCCTCGTTCACAGCCTCGCTCTCTCGCACAGCTCTGCTCTGGTGATACTCACCCTAAGAGCGTAGAGATAGTTTTTGTGCCATACATATCCCCCGCCAAGTCGAGCAAAACAATGAGGCATGGCCGTACCATCCTTTTCTCGAAGCCATTCAGGCCATTTTCAACATCCTGTAATTTTGTGCTGTAGCTTTAGGCTAGAGCCCTGAATTTTCAGTAACATATATAGGGCATAATATAATATGGCTTAGATATAGTCTCAATAACATTAAATTTGAACTATTAGTTTAAGAACTATTTCCCATCAAAGTTATGGTTAAAGAACTTTATTCTCATAAGAATACATGGGATTCACTTTCATGATAGTTCCTTAGTTTTGTCACTGACATACTCACTGACTTTACTGACTTATGATGATCAACATTATTCTAAGATTTCTAAGGTACTTCTGACAGACCCACAAGCACAAGTTCCAAATTTAAAAATATTTTAAGATTTTAGCCTATTATGAATTGTCATAAAAAACCTAAAAATATTGCATTTTCAGTCACATTTCAGAGATATACAGACTGCATAAGTAAGTTTATAATCCTATACAAATACATGTGATTATAAAGTTTATTATTATTATTGATGTTTGTGGGCCTTTAATGTGCCGCTTCGACCAGTGAATGATCTATTGTGGCAGCCCTGATTTATAAAGTTACTTTTGCAGTTCCTGCAAATAATAATAACAAGGTAGATACATTAGATTGACAATGTACTAGAAAACTATACCTACACGCGTTATTTGCGGTAGTTAAAATAACATTTCCATACAAAGTCTATGCAAAAATAATATTCCCAGCTGTATTTATAAATTTGTATGTGCTACATAGTTTTAGGTATGCAACAAATAATAAATACAGTAAAGTTGTGTGATTCCCAAGTTACAGAATTTTATTTAGCAAGCAAATAAAGATTAATAAGACTGTCTGACTTGGCTCTGCCAAATATCGCACAACTTTTTACGGTGGAAGAGTTTCGAGACTTAGCCTATTATTTACATGGAATGTTTTTATGGGATCTATTTATGACCCTGACTGTACCAGTATTGCCATCTGTTTCAGGCAAGGATCCGATTTTCATACCTTTATATCCTACGTCAGAAAACAAACTAAAAAATACTAGAATTTGCAACTCAAAAGTTTGCACCGATATAGTTCAAGGCATAGACTGTGGCGATGAAGTAGCAGACTGGATATCTGAAGCTCTAGAGGTGTCCTACTTGCGGCTAGTGAGACAGTCAAATGACAGGGTGATCAAGAAAAAAGGTGAATTGGATACCAAGCTACTGTCCCTGAGCAACCAAGCCCAATATCTTCTAATAAACAAGGCAACTGTAAGATGGCTAAAGGACAAAATTGATGACCCATATTTTACTGATGACGTGGATCATTTAACGGATCGTTTCAGAGGAAACCTTATTATAGATATGGATGAAGAACTTGTTGAAAGAGAGTGGCATAGATTGATTATTGGAAAGCAAGAATTTAAGGTGAGTAACATAATAACAACCATGACTTTTTAAAGCAGAAAAACTACTGTAAAGAGAAATGTTACTGATGTTGGCGTGTTAATTTTTGCAAACTTTTTTTTTTTAATGGTTATTGTCACCAGCTGACGTGCACTAAAAGTTGACAACATCGTGACAACTGGAAGTAACCATTTTAAAGTCACTCTCACCTCACTTTTGTGTAGATAGTGGCGCCATAATCATTATGATAAACTCATTCATGGTCTTGCATATATTGACAGAAACTTTGTTTGATCTTCAGGTGGACGGCCAGTGTAACCGCTGTCAAATGGTGTGTATAGACCAGTCTACCGGGGAGAAAACAGTGGAGCCGCTTAGAACAATTTCGGAGCAGTTCAGTGGGAAATTACGTTTTGGAATTTATCTAACATATATTGGTGCAACCGATGGCTCCAGTGATTGTGTTCTGAAAGCAAAGTCACCCATTAAACCAATCATCAATGATGACAATATTAGCAGGTGATATTAATGAACAATTTCTAATACAGGGGCATTTCACGCCAAGCGGGCAGCGAAAATAATGCCAGGTTATAGAATTTGCTGATATTTGGAATAGTTATACTGCTTGATGTCCTTAACTGATGTACAGTCGAGGAAATTGAATGTTTATCACTTTTGGACCTTAATACCATTACATAGAGTCCAAAAGTGATAAACATTCAATTTCCTCGACCGTACATTTTTTTTTAAATTTTATTCGGCACCGTTTCCGGTTTGGATGCATTTAAAAATATGACGAATTTGGAGCACTGCATTTATCAAAAGCTGTTGCTGCTATCATAATACAAAATAAAAAATTAGGTATGTAACGTTTCTTTGAGAATATTAATGAGTCTTTTTTGCAGTTATAATAATTTTCAAATTTTATAATTTTTTCATACAAAAAACTGGCCAAGTGCGTGTCGGACCACGCAAAACGAAGGGTTCCGTGCCTATTAAAAAGGTCGTATCGTCACAGAAATTTTACGGCACTTACGTCCTTTTCTTTGAGGAAGGCAGTTTTTCAGCAATATCTTGAAAACCTCTGAACCGATCTTGTTCAAAACAATTTTCGGTGAATGTAATTAATAAGCCCTATGTCCATGAATTTTTCCATATTTTTAAAATACACCGTTCAAAAATTAGAGGGGGGGGGGACAGAATTTTAGTGACTTTCGGGGCGATTATCTCCGACCCTATTCACTTAATCAAAAAAAATGCTCAGAAACCTTATATTTATTTTGAAAGGCCTATCGATTGATGTGTCACACGGGGGGTCACAATGAAAAAAACATTTTTGACTTTTAGTTTTATGTATGGAGTGCACCCCTAAAAAATTTTTTTTTGTCATTTTAATTACAAAACTATGTAGCGGCTATCAAAATACACCTATCCTCAAAATTTTATTCCAATACACCTTATATTTTTCGAGTAAAATGCCTGTGACATACGGACAGACGGACAGACGGACAGACGGACAGACGGACAGACGGACATGACGAAACTATAAGGGTTCCGTTTTTGCTATTTTGGCTACGGAACCCTAAAAACCGGAAGTAAAAATTTCAAATCCAGTTTGGATTAAGTTCGGTATTAAAAAAAAAAAGATTTAAAATTTAATTTGTAGTTCACAAAAAATACATGAATAGTTTGAGAATGGGATCAGCATTCGTTTTGGAGATACATGAACAAAAGTGCAAAGGTGCCGCTCTGAGCGCCGTGCGGGTGATTTCTTAGGTTGACCGTTTTACAAGTTTGTTTATTCGATCCTCCAATTTTCTTCATAAAAACATAATATATCATCATCATCATCATCATATCCGCCGAAAGACGTCCACTGCTGGACATCGGCCTCCCCCAAAGAGTGCCACAATGACCGGTCTTGCGCCACCCGCATCCAGCGGACTCATCAATCCACCTTGTGGTCGGGGGTCCTACCCACGCTGCGCCTTCCGGTACGTGGTCACCACTCGAGAACAAATATCAGCAAATTCTATAACCTGGCATTATTTTCGCTGCCCGCTTGGCGTGAAATGCCCCGTGTTGAAATTAGAAACACTATACTTTTGCAAGTATTTTCGTTTGGATGCACTTGATTTATTTACCATTGTTAAAATAAATATGTTTACACTAGAAATCTTTGATATGAGCATGAATGTAAGTAGCTTTAATCTGTGCAGATAATTTTTAGTTCAAAACATTCAATTTATAAAAATAATCACTAGAATGTTTGTATTTGCTTAAAAGCATCACACTACCAGTAATTTAAAAAAAAAACTCAGAACAGTCTTTAAAAAAACTGGAACAATAAATTCCGTATCAAGATCAACAGTACAGTCACCAGCATCATTATCTGCCATACAAAGCAGGCAAAAATATCTGACAGGTCCTTACGGCCTTAAAGTTGTGTCAGATATTTATGCGCGCTTTGTTGTGGCAGATAATAACGCTGTACGGCTATCAAATCACAGGGCGGCCCGCGAGCTGTGTCACGGCCAAATAGACTATCTGTCTCTTTCTAATTAGAACGCTTAAAAAGAGACGGATAGTCATTATATGTTGCCGCGACACAGCTCACAGGCCGTCCTGATATCCGTGCTGTATACCAACACCCGTTTATTTCTTAAGAGGGCGTTACTGTGCACACTAGCGCCACTGGTAAATAATTGTGATTATTTAAATTTCACGATAGATATTTAAAAAAGGAGGCCACTACTCACTGTATTTTGTATTTAAGTACCTTCTGAATACACCAAACTAGTTTTTATGTTGCTGGATTCGTCAATCTATGCGTCCAAAGTAAAAACGGCCGTTTTTCTTTTGAGTTCATAGATCGACGAATCCAGCAACATACAAACTAGCTTGGTGTATTCACAAGGTACTTAAATACAAAATACAGTGAGTAGTGGCCTCCTTTTTTAAATATCTATCGTGAAATTTAAATAATCACAATTATTTACCAGTGGCGCTAGTGTGCACAGTAACGCCCTCTTAACCCTTTTCTTGGCAAAAAATAAAAATAAAAAAATTGTGTATTTCGATATTTCTTTTGAAAGATAATCAATATTATAACTAGAAAAAAATATTTAAAAAAATTTTGCTATCCTATTTTTGGAAATAGCATATGTATCTCACAGGATACATTGCCAGGAATACCCACATTTTTTGTTGTGATTGCAATGTATCTCAGAAGATACATTGCCAAGAATGTGTTAATGAAACTCAGATAAAAAATTAACACTACTCCAGTATTTGTATATAATAAATATAATTTTTAATATGTTATAAACCTATTTTGAGTGGAACATTACAAAACAATTACGATTAGGTGATAAGCACAAATTCAAATTACATTTTAGAGCTGAGCAGTATATATGGTGGTTTATTGTAATAGTAGTAAAGCTCTTACTGTACACACGTTAATAAAAGTTAAATTTACACGAGGAAAGGGCAAGTACAAAGGCGACTTTATTCCTTTAAGAGATCTCTTCCAGTTAACCTTTGAGTATATATGAAAGAAAAAATAAACAGAGGCAGACAAATTCAGCAAGCTGAACGACAAGGTACAAAAACACAAAATATATAAAAACAAACATACACATAAAAGCACAAGATAAAGACACAAATCGCAAGAACAGCAAAGGTCTAAATTGAAAATGTGTTAAAGATAATAAGTAATAGAGATATGAAACTTGCCAAAAACAGAAAGCCACAGTTTCTTTGACTTCCCCTTGAGTGACGCAATCGACTGCGACTGCCTAAAGGCGGCCTCTCATACCATAAATTCACAGAGCACACCACGAAAGCTTTATCGTAGGTATGCATGAAATTTGTGAGGTTGGATCACGGTGGGATAGACAGGGCCAAGTTCGCGCTAGACAGCAAACGATGGCCACTACAGTCAGCCATGAAGCAGAATGTTCAGTTCTCTGCGGAAATGGGATACATGATCGTATTTCCGAAGGCCGAAAATATTATCAGACATTTTGCAAGCGCTCTAGCTCGCCAAGCAGTTCTTCCTTAAGATCAAGGTACGCAATGTCACCATAGTCAAGAAGTGGGAGTAGAAGAGAACGAGCAAGCAACGTCTTGGTATGAAGAGAGATAAAGTTCAGAGAATGGAGAGAAGCTGTTTCTTACTGACTACACATTATAATGAGGTGCCCAAGAGAGTCTGATCCAAGGTAATACCTAGGTTTTTAACAGTAGGAGTGAAATGTATATGAGTTCCATTAAAGAAAATCTTAGACATATCCAGATCCGACAATTTAGAGATGTAAACGAAATCAACCGGTGATTCGGATGTTTTAGCAGCAATTGCATCGGTGCACTTGGCGATGCTGTTGATGCCATTGGTGTAAACGGCGATGGCATGGGTGCAATTGGTGAAAGCAGAGACTGAATTGAGGCAGTTGTAGAAGATACAGACAGCATTGGTGCAGCATTTTTTTGAAAACTAGGTGTATTATCGTCTGATAATGTGCAAGCTTTCGAAGGAAGCGGGTAATGAAGGGGCTGGAGAACTGTCATCACTATCATTGTTGTCTACATCGAGCTCGAGCCTTGAGGGAGAACTGGTGGAGTTTCTGATTCTGAATCAGATGATTCCTCAATATCTGACTTTATTCCTCCCTCCCTCTCCTCCCTCGCTTTGGGACCAAAGCCAGTACCATAAGCCAGCAAAGTCTCAGCAAAAAGATGGCCGTGCACCTTCCGAAATTTAAAAAAAAATACACATAACATGCAAAGCGGCGACCCAATGCATAACTAAATTAAACCAAACTTTTATAAAGACCCGTCTTGGCAATAATGTGTTATAAGATGGTACACAAATTGAATAAACCACACACTATGAACCGGGCAACGTATACTTTAAGATACGTAGCAAGGAGAATGAAAATTGACATGAAGCTGGCAATGTATACTACAGGATACGCAAAGCAAAAATTAAAAAAATCCATGAACCCAGCACTGTGCATTTTGAGATACATAACTTTTGAAGGTCAGTTAGGCACATGAAATATTAATTATTTGTTACATTCTTCATTCTTCCAAAACAAAAATATTATTAGGCGTATGAAAACAGTCACATTTTGTTCCAAAAATATATCCAAACAGAGTAAAACCTGGTTTTCTTACCTTCTTGCGCGAGAGCATGTCGAACCCGGTTAATCCCACTGAGTTGACGTCACATTAGTGTTGCCAACATATTGAAAATTGCAGTTTATACGTTCAGAAATATGTACAGAAAATAAAATTATGGAAATGTTCAGGTTTACTACAAAAACTTTAGTGAAATGTTTTTTTAAAGTTAATTGTATCTTACAAGATACCTTGTCTAGAAAAGGGTTAAACAGCTAAGACAGAGAATGCACAAAAGATAATTATGTTTATGTACAGTCACAGAATGAAAAGGTTAGTCATTTTTGGACCTTAACATCATAAAAATAAAGTCTATGCGTGACGAACCTTTTCATTCCTCAACTACCTATACTTGTTTGTATAGTTCAATAATTGCAACACCATATTTCATTACACCACTTCATTTTACAACAAAGTATTGTATTTTTTTAGTATTGGTCAATATTATTATAGTAATTAGTACCTCATCTTGCCAACCATTCACTATTAGAATAATTGGGAATGGATGAAAATTTTTGAAATTCCTGATTATTTTTTTGGTGATAGCAATAACCTTCCTTAGCACCAGAAAACAGTTTCAGATTTTTCAGCAGCGTCAATTTTTTTGAAAAATATAAACAGTTCCTCACTTATGTTTTGGGTCAGTTACGGCACCTTTCTCGATCGGTCTCATATTTGGTAAACTGACACTGGCAATCACAAAGTACTTTGTTATATACTAAGTGTCAGTTTAATGATATTGACACTTGCAGCAACTATACTGGTCATTACCAGTGTCAACCACAGATATTTAAGATAGTTTTTTGTAATATGAGACAGATCAAGGAAAGTGTCTATTTACCGTTACGTACCCAAAACGTAGATGAGGAAACTGTTTATATTTTTCAAAAATAATTGTTGCAGCTGAAAAATCTGAAACTTTTTTCTGGTGCTAAGGAAGGTTATCACCAAAAAAATAATCAGACATTTCTAAAATTTTCATCCATTCCCCATTATGATGCACCACACTCTGGGCATATATTTCACATGAACCTATTTTACACTTTCAGACTCAGATGAACATTTCAACTCTTGCTTTACTCTACTTTGAAGCTCTTGAGATTTTGAGCTCATGTGAAATAAAGACCCTAATTTAAAGTCATTGTAATGCAAAACAAACTGTACACTAAGAAAGTTATTTTTACCTAGATATTATATTGGTAGATATTCATTAGGAAATCTATTTCGAATTATTAGTTTTATTCTTTTTGTTTACAGGTTGAAGTATATGTTATTATGTATATCATAAAATATGTGAATATAGCATAGTGCCAAGCAAATGATTGTGATACATGGATATTCACATGCAACTGAGTGAAAGTCATATCATTTTATGATTGTGTAATTTTTTTTTAAAGATGCATTTTGTAAGACTAGTTCATTACAGGGATTTTTATGCTGTGGTAAAATATATACACTTTATTATTATAATAGACAAATATAATGTTAAGATATTGCACAGTTTATTGGTTGTTGTCCTTTTATCTCCCTCGGCGCACTTCCATTTGACACTTCTCTCACTACTTGCGAGACTTCCTCAAAATCAGGCAATGCCATGGTCTGGAGTTTTGAGTAGACTAATTTGTCATTTATAGCTACCTCGAAACTGCCTGTAAAATAATAAATACGTTATAATCCCATTATAATTTGGTTTGTCAGATTATAATTATAATCTGACAAACCAAAGGTATCAGCAGTGTAAAAACTTTTTTTGGTGTAATAGCTAGTCCTAGCAAGAAAAGATGAGGAAAAACTTTTAGGTACTTTGCTCTTAGAGCACATGGTCAGGAGATAGGTACTTTTCACATTCTAGAGGTAGGATTTCTCTTTTATTTTATAAAAAAAAGTTAATTAAAGTAAGTAGGTTACATTTATTTCACCAAACTGTATTTAGGTAGGTACCTAAGCTTGTTGGTGAATTTGTAAGCATGTTATAAAATAAAAAAACGAAGTTTCAGTGAAGGCAACTACTAACTATTTGTTCTAAAAATGTATTACTGTTGTTATTGGCTGTCCGAACTGTATCTAGTTACACTTTTGATAAAAACATGCGACTTTTGTAAATACAAATGTCTACAATAATATAATTTGAGCAACATCCCGCTGTATCAGAAGGGGCCTTCATCACCCATAAATATATATCTATGCTACATCACAATACGTAGCTTATAGAGCTCCTAGGTTCTAAATCGACAAAACAATAAATGTTGATTTTGTCCATGATTCAATAATTAAAAGGTAACAACAAGGTACTTAGGTAGGTGATTACATAAATACCTACTCGGGTCATGACAAACCTTGTCGTCCTCGTTTGCAATGCACAGTAGCGGTAGGAGAACTTATACGAATAGTCTGAGCGAGCGCCAAGCAATGTCCTCCGTAGTCGCAAACACCGCTAAAATTAAATAAAGCCACAATTGAATTCTATTAATTTTGATCTTGCCGGTAAAGCAAAACAGTGCACTCACCAATATTCCACGTTTACTTTCAAACTGTCTGCAGAACTTGGGGGTTCTTTCTTTGCTAATTCGGTCATAATTTCAGATATTCCATGAACGAAATACAAATGATTTTTATAGTAATTTAACCATTCAAAACCATAACAAACTTGATGGTGGTACTACACTTGGAGGTATTTGCCCAAATATTCATCTTGCATCTTTTTCCTTCCTACGGCAAACGACAGAGAGATAACGATGTAACGCGAACACGCAACCCCCCAAGTGTGGTCGAGTGCGTCTCGACCATGACATTTCGAGTACGTTCATGATCAGCCCTATAGGCTATAGATTATTTCTTAAACGTCATTTAGGTCAATTTTGCAAAACTGAAAGAAATTGACATACAAATTTTATTTCCAAAAATATATAATGCTAGTTTGGTATTATCTACATAGAACACCAGAGGGCCTACCGCGAAACGATATTCGTTTTCGTTCGTGTATCTCCGTCTCTGTTGCACTTGCTAGTTCGAGCGACAAAGAGAGAAATACACGAACGAAAACGAATATCGTTTCGCGGTAGGCCCTCAGGTCCATTAGTGTTTTGGAGGAGAGAAATTTGCAAAATTTAGGTAATATTTTAATGGTTTCTGAGCGGGTTCATCAGCCACACAGAATGACAAATGATAATGATAAGGCATGCTCAGATACCTACCTACTACGAGCCCAATAGCTGTCGCTAAGAATTAAGAAAAGGAAAACCTGAAGAATATCATTGTTGATAAAAGTCCCTTACAACTATAATTACATTTCAGTTAATTTTGAATTGATATTAATTATTTTAGTATGATACTTTATTATGTACTTATAAAAATTACTGGGTTTGGTTTAACAATTGTCAACTAGGGACCGGATAGATCAAAAAAAAATACAATTGTCAATGTCAAATTGTAAGTGTCATTGCAACAAACTCAACTGGGCGTGTTGTGTTTATAAATT
This sequence comes from Epinotia nisella, assembly GCA_932294315.1. Taxonomy (NCBI): domain Eukaryota; kingdom Metazoa; phylum Arthropoda; class Insecta; order Lepidoptera; family Tortricidae; genus Epinotia; species Epinotia nisella. The sequence goes on from OW028680.1 coordinate 12,156,565, forward strand.
TATGTTTTAAATTATCTATGTACACTACACACTTATAAGACAAACGATACATTAATATTACCCGCTTAATAAAATATGTATGTAGTTTGGTGATTAACTAAACCCGTATATTCATGATTAGCGGCATTAAATATTCATTCAATATGGATTACGACTATCTTATAAAACTGCTGTGCGTTGGCGATTCTGGTGTCGGGAAGACAAGTTTCCTATATAAATATACCGACGGTGTGTTTCACACCCAGTTTATATCGACCGTTGGTATTGATTTTCGGGAAAAATCTGTTGTAAGTATATTATTTCAAAATATCCTTAAAAACTTTACACTCAGCTTCTAAACACCCTTCAATTTATTAGCTTTATTATGTTTACGAGAACTCTTATTCCTTGAATTCTGTTAATCTTTTTCTTATTCTGCTATTGATGGATTCCCGTGTCTTCAGCATAGACATTGCAAGATCAGAAGCTATCAATGATTATATCCCTGTCTGTTGCATTAGTGCCAAGCATACTAAAATTAAAAATAGTGTTGTGTTGGAGGTACAACCGTTAATTATAAGTAGATACTTGTTACATTGCCTCTTTATTTTTAAAACTTGATTCTATCAAACTGGAATAAGTAGTTAACCCGAGGTTAAACATGAAATTCATATGAAATTTCAGATTTATCAACAAAACGGAAGGCAGCATCGGATACATCTACAATTGTGGGATACCGCTGGCCAAGAGAGGTATGAAAAAATATTATTTTTCATTGTTTGCATTTATATTTTATTTTTATATAGTCTGTGCTATTCCACCCACTTTCACTATTTAAGCTACAATGAAGCATGAAGTGCCTTTTATTTGATTTCTAGATGTATTATGTCAACATGAGTGGGCTGCCAACTGTGCTAATATTAAACACTTATTTCTTATACTAGTTCTATCATCCTAGACAAAAAAGTGAGAGAATGTTTACTGCCACTTTGCTACTAACTGGCCACATAATATTAACAAATTTTTGTTATAAAAATATTACAATTGTTAAATAACAAGATCGTTAATTCTAGAAAGCAGTTTGAAAGTTTTCGACGGGCAACCCAGAACACAAAAAGTTATGAAAGAGTTTAGAGTACACATGGTGATTTTTAATCTGTTATCAGCAGGGCCCGGAATTTTGCGTGCGGCTTTTGACAAGTCTTAGGGAGAGAACACCAATGTTTATAGAGGGTATCGATAAATTGAGAGTTTTTTTAAATTTCTGTCTTTATAAACTAATACCTCAAACTTTCCGATTCTACATACTCTTTTCAACGGTCAATGATGAAAAAAATTCTAAATATCGGAAAGTTTAATCAGTTTTATTTGCTTTATTGAAATGAGTATTATTACGAAAACCTTTATATTTTATAACGAGAACAAATTACTCATCCCTCTGAGACTACATAACGTTAGGTGTCCTGAGTGCTTGTTCGCCAACCATTTGATATAATAAAAGATAAAATATTATTTTATATTAGTATCTCAACATATCCAACCAAAAACACATTTCCAGTTATGTATTCAAGTTACGTCACATCATCATCGTTCAGTTACGAGGCCTGTGCCCAACAGTGGAACGTATATATGATGAATAAGCTGATTCAAGTTACAAATTCATTGAGTTGTCGATTTCGTATTCGAAGTCTATGTCATTGATAATTTCAGTATCATTATAAAAATCATGAGGTTGATAACCTAAGTAGGTATTTGCTTGCAAGTGTTATTTAATTTAGATAAGTTAACCACAATGATAGAGTGAATGACTGATATATCGATACAAAACAGTGCTCCCTCTCTTACATGTGTCAGTAGTCGCACGCAAAATTCCGGGCTCTAGTGATCAGGAACCAATTTTCCTAACTCAGTAATTGATGCCAAACACGATTAACTCGTAGTCACCTAAAACAATTTTTTTTCTGAAATCAACAGATTTAGGAATAACTTTATAGTTAAAATTATTGTCACCATGGTATTTTAAATATTTTGTCTGTTTTGTTGTTTGTTTTTTTGTTTTGTTTAAATACTTAGTTTTAATATTTTGTCTGTCATGTTACTTTACTAACAACTATGGAGTCCTGTGTTCCGAAATAAAGATTTTATTATTATTTTGTATGTCTTTCCCGCTCACGGGACATGATGTCCCGGACCTTTGGGAGGCGTGCGTGGGGCTAGGTACCTACAAAGTACCAACTGAGCCAACACGTAGAGGCCCTTTTGACAATTTAATGGAATGCAAGGAGTACACCGAGCGGATGCTGTCCCTGCCCGTGTCATGGGACGCGCACAGAGACAGCACCCGCTGGGGTGTATAGGGACTATTACTGGTTGATGGAATCTAAATAAAACGGGTTTTTTTTTTTTTTTTTTTTTTTTTTTTTTCCAAGCCTATAGAGTGTCCCACTGCTGGGCAAAGGCCTCCCCTCTTGATTTCCACACGTCCCGATTTTGAGAAATCTCTGGCCAATCGTACTGAAATATGTCCAGGTCATCCCGCCATCTCCGTCTCGGCCTGCCACGTCGTCGCCTTCCATCGTGCGGCACCCAGTCCGTGGCTAGTCTAGCCCACCTCTGGGGATGCATGCGGCAGACGTGGCCGGCCCATTCCCATTTCAGCTTGGCGGTTTTGGCTCCAACGTCAGCAATGCATGTTTTTGAGCGCAGCGTAGAGTTTCGGACCCGGTCGATCCGTTTGACTCCCAGCATGCTACGCTCTATAGCACGTTGGCAAACCTTCAATCTGGTCTTTTGTGCCTCAGTGAGTGACCATGTTTGGGCACCGTAGGTTAGGACAGGCAGAATACACATATCGACGAGTCTTCGCTTCAGGGTTAAAGGAAGGTCTCCCTTGAGTAGTTCTTTTAAAGACCAATAGCTTCTCCAGGCGTTTTGGATCCGTCTTTCGACTTCCTTGTCCTGCCTATGTCTGAAGGAAACTAATTGGCCTAAATATGTGTACTCGTCGACATAATGTATTAACTGTCCGTCTACCTCAACCCTACGTTTCGTGCCATTGGTCATTAGCTGGGTCTTAGATCTATTCATTACGAGACCAGCTTGAAGGCTTGCCGAGCTTAGGTCTTGCAGCATTGCTTGAAGTTCCTGGGCCGTTGAGGAGAACAGTACAATGTCATCGGCAAAACGCAGATTTGTTAATCTTTGTTCGCCGATGACAATCCCTTTATTTTCCAAGCGGACCGCCAAGTTTTGAAATATTTGTTCCAGGGTACTTGTAAATAGTTTAGGAGATAGCGGGTCACCCTGTTTTACGCCTCTTTCTATTTTGAACGGTTGACCAGAAGATTGCAATTTAATGTTTGCTGTACTATTGTCATAGATGGAATTGAGTAGATCTATATACGTGGATTCGATGTTCTGGTGACTGAGTGCAGTAAATATGGAACTGTGTGTGATGCTATCAAAGGCTTTTGTATAATCCACGAAGGCTAGATAGAGGGTTATATTGTATTCGTGGCATTTCTCTATTATTATTGGGTGAAAATGATGGACTAGTGACTGGGCTATTGGTGAAACATCGGACGCCTGCCTAATAAAACTGTTTCACTTTTATTATTATTATATTCCTTTATTTATATTTTATCTTAAGTTAGGTTTTTACAATATTGATATAAAAAGTAAAATATAAAACTATACATACAAAATATAAAATCATTATAAAAACCTAACCTAGGGTACCGCCGGCAGCGAGGCGGGGCCTAAACTACCGGTGGTCAGGGCGACAGAGAGAGGAACCTCCTGACTATCCGCGCCGTGTCCAAAAGTACCGCCTTCTGTATCTGACCCTTGACCCAGCCATCTAGCGAGAGTCTCTTAAGGTGGCGGTCGAGACTCTTCGCTATTAAACCGTTCGCCGAAACAACTATCGGGACGATGATCGTCGAATCAACATCCCACATGGCGGTTACCTCGTGAGCCAGGTCTAGGTACTTGCTGGCTTTGTCCTTCTCGGCCTTCACGAGGTTCTCGTCATGGGGGATGGTGATGTCGACGAGCACTGCCTGGCGTTTCGATCGATCTGTCAGCACGATATCGGGTCTATTGGCAAGAATAGTCCTGTCCGTGATGACAGATCGATCCCAATAGAGCGTGGCACGACCATTTTCGAGAACTGGTGCAGGTGTGTACTTATAGTAAGGCACTTCGGAGACCAATCTGTAAGGCAAAAGGTGGGAGGATGTTATGACCTTATTATTATTAAATCTGTAAAACTAAAATCTTGAAAAAATTGTTTCATAAACCAACCTAAAAACCCTTTTGTACGATCATTAAATTAAGAGTAATATAATAAACTGTCAATTGTCACATGCATGATAAGTAGATGTTAGAGATGGTGAATATTTGACGTAGGTACTATTTAACTTCAAGAAATGTAGGGTGACCAAACATTCAGTGGATATTAGTGTTAACATTATCATTTAATTTAATTAACTAAACAGTGATGTAATTGCATGAGACCTCATCCATTGAAATCTGTTTTGGCTGCTTATCAATATTTTTTGACTCCTGATCACGTACCTATTAAAAATCACCGTGTATAACTATAATAGCCTTGCTTAAAAATATATTTTAGGCAAGCCGGTGGGAATTGGCTTGTATGGGCGCTGCGCCACTGCTAGGCAGTCATATAATATCAACTTCAACTCAAACAAAATGACCCTAAAAGCAACTCCATAAACTTGTATTGGACTAAATTAAATAAATTGCAGTATCAGTCATTGCTTCCATGCATCAGTTTTTGAGTTATTTGCATATCTACAAAATAAATGCATATTAGTACCTACCTATCATTTGCATGTCATATTTGGGTAAGTACTTAATATTTAAAACTTTTTGTTTATATTTTTTCTTTTGAGTATTATTCCAAGTATGTAATGAACCCAATAAAGTTGAAAATATGTCCTAAAGCATGTTTAATTAATGTCACAAAAATTGCATGTCCCATTATATGCACATTCATCTAAAATAATATGTTCTTGCAGGATATTCACTTGGAAAAGCCTATATATTTCGTTACTCGATTTTGAATGTTCCAGGTTTAGGAGCCTAACAACTGCCTTCTACCGTGATGCAATGGGTTTTCTACTTCTGTTTGATTTGACTAATGAGGCCTCTTTCCTGGAAGTCAGGAATTGGATTGAACAGTTGAAGGTAATTTTTAGTCGATTTTTATATGAATACATAGACTTGCAAATCTTGCAATGCTGTATGGTATCAGTGCCCTTTCCCAGACCTTTAGGAGCCACACACTGAATAGAGAATCATCTATCTAGCAGTTCCATACAATAACTTCTAAAGCTCATAAGTTAAATGTCAGTGTGGTCAGTGATTTAAACAAGTATATATGGGAAAGTATCACCTAAACTAATTCAAATAATAAAAACTAGCCAAGTGCCTGTCGGATCACGCGCAGTCGTAATATAAATAAAATAAATAAATAAATAAATAAATATTACGAGACAATCTTACACAAATCAACCGAGGCCCACGGTAAGCTCAGTAAGGCTTGTATTGTGGGTACTAGGTGACGATATATATAATAGATAAATACATATAGATACTTATATATATAACATCCATAACTCAGGAACAAATATTCGTGATAACACACAAATAAATGCCCTGACCGGGATTCGAACCCGGGACCTCCAGCTTCGTAGGCAGAGTCACTACCAACTGGGCTACGGAGACCGTTAAATGACCGTTAATATGTTTATTGACTTAAGGTTAACGTACACTCATCGCCACGTCGCCCTACCGTCACCGCCACCGCTCGCGCCGGGTAGGTAATCTAATCTGTAAGACACTCCTTTTTTTTTTTTTTAGAACCTGACTGTTGCTATAATAGGACGGACCCAATATAGCTGTCGAACTGCATGGTTGGAGAGTATCCTGGGGAAAATCCAGGGGGAACTCTCCGGCACGACCACGCGGGGGATTGTAAGACACTCCATACTGCAACGCACACTTATTAACTGCGTAACGGCATCGCCTCAGCAAGCAAACGGGGGTGGGCTGCGGCTCACTTCAAACGTAAATAAGTTTGTATCAAAAATTTCATTTTTGGTACAAGCTTTTATTGCCGACTAACTTTTCTGTATACCGTCATCAACTTACTCATTGAGACGATTCCAACGAGTTGGTTAAGTACGGAATTCCCATGGCCACCTTCTGTCTCCATCATCAGATCAGCTCGACCGTAATATTGAATCGTCATCCGAGCTATACTAATACCCAAAATTTCAGCTCAATCGGTTGGGGTTATCTGCCTCAAAATTCCACCCGAACAAACATACATACATTGTGAGTTAAATAAAAGCTTGTAAAAAGCTGACAACCGGTGAACGCCTCGCAGCAAGCGCGGTGCCGCCGCACGATGACCTCGGCGCTGCTGAGCCGGTGCTGTTACGAGCGTTGGGCTGATGCACAGATTACAGAAATAGGCAGATAGGCCCTAATAAATTGAACGTTTTCTATACATCCGATCTCTTCTCACTTTCGTACTGAACAACGAGTAAGAAAGGGATAGAACCATGTTATCTGACAGGTCTTCATACGTCATTGTCTCCGCTTTCTCGCTCGCACGACGTAATTCGCTCTCTCGCTCGCTCATGATTTGGTGCAGCGAAAGATATTTTCTTACAAGTTATCGATATCGATATTTACTGTTAATAAATTTGTAATATGCGATACTCGTAAGTAAATTGTATCTCCATCCATACTGTGCAAAAATTCATATGGAACTTACCAATTAAAAAAAAAAACATTAAGTACTAATAAACTGCATTCAAGACACAGATATTCGCTACGAATTCAGTTATGCAAATACATAGGTAGTCAGACAAGTTAGTTTTTAATCATCACCATTTTGTGGATTTTTAGGGGAACTAATTTATTTTTAACCTACTTAACCTAATAAAGGAGGAGTTGGATTCGTGGGAATCTTTTATTTTCATGTAGTATATTCTCCGATTACTGGAAGACGCCTGGACCGATTAGGTTTTTTTTTGTTTGGAAGGGTATCCTTCCCTGGTGGTCCCATGGTCATCAAGTCAGGATCTTATGATGGGATCCTGGAGAAAACGAGGGACATCTTCAAATTTTATAGGCACACTGACGATTTGGGTATTTAAAAATAGTGACTTATGCTTTGCTTTCGGAAAGCAGTTCATGTGGTAATGTGGAAATAAAACGTGGAAATATTCACGTGGCTTGGCGAAGTATTGAATTGAAGTCGCTTAAAACTTTGTTTCTAAAGTAAGTTATAATGGCAATGATTAAAAAGTCATCGAGTGTCACTAATGGAAACAATGGGAAAAGTCTAAGCTCGATATTAATTACTTAAGGTAAATTTGGTAAGGTATCTGTTTTAAACTACGTCAATCCATTTTTCTAGAAGAGTTTTGTTATTTTCCGGAATTCTAAAGTTAACAGTTAACTACATGTAACATCAAAATATTTTGTCTTAACGCCTACATAAATAATTCATGTCGACCAAATATCGATATATACATTTTAATTAAGTTACAACACTACCCGTGTTTACGACAATAGTATTTTTACCAAAAATCACAATAAGATCAACTTGGAACCTTGTAAAAAGTACTTATTTGATAGCATCCAGCATTTGCAGTAATCCCAGATCATTATATTGCGTAATGTACATGCAATATTTGAAAAATAAGCAAAAGGTTCTTACCGATGGAAACCGGTATTTTCACCGGTCTTCTTCGTTAATCTAGAGTAAGTCCGATAGTACGGGACTGCACAAGACATTTGCCACTACATATAAATTAGATCTTGCACTTTCAACACAAATATATAGTTTTACAACTAAATATTTTTCAAATAAGAAAATTTCCTATAGATTTGACGTTGACTTGACATTGACGTCTGGGAGTATTGTTTACTTTTTTAAACATTGCGGTGTGCAGTTTATGGAGAACACTCGTTAATAGCCTCAAAATACCGTGCTATTTGTCTCATTCTAACTCACCTAAGCTGACCATAAGAAGTGACAGAGACAACTATATGATACATCGTCTTGCTTAATTCTGCGGGTCTGTATTAGTCTGTGGGCTGATGCCGGGTGGCCGGCGGGTGGCTGAGACGTGTTGGAGGCGGTCCGGTGAGGGGGCGATTAGTTATGTTAACCGTTACGCGTTAACACATTCAGTGCCCGGAATCGCTACGCGCTACGCTCGTAGCCGATCCCGTGGTTTTCCTCGTATGTAGCGGAAAGCGACTACGGCGTAGAGACGCATATGTGTCGTCACGGGCCGGGAATGGGTTAATTTGTAAAACGTGCTTAATTGAGATTAGCTTTCTGGAAAACTATAGCCCAATTTTAATAATATCTTACTTAAAGATAAAAAAAAAATCTTCCTTTTTAGAACTACTATCAGTCGACAACGACTATTAACTTAATGAAGATAATGAGATTTTTGGAATATGTAAAAAAAGCATGATTTTTATGGTTGTAAAATTAAGCTCCTTGTTGCTTTAGGCCTAAATCACACTGACGCGGCCTGCGGTGGCGGTTATTAGTAGTAAATTTGAAAATAACTGTCAAGTTTACTATTGACCGCCACCGCAGGCCGCCGTCGGTGTGATTCAGGCCTTAATTAGATACGGAATGATAGTTTTTATCATTATTTTAGACTCACAGCTTGAGTGATGACCCAGACATTGTACTCTGTGGGCACAAGTGTGACCTTCAAGAAAAACGCCTGGTCAACCAGAATCGAGCGCGGGAGTTCGCGAAAAATTACAACTTGCCTTACTTAGAGACCAGCGCCAAGTCGGGCCAAAACGTAGACAGGGCTATTGAGATACTACTGGACAAAGTTATGATCAGGTAAGCCGTAATAACATCATTACATTCACATACATGCGGAATACTCTTTATTTCAACAAAATTATACTTATTAAGTGCATAATACTTATCAAACTAGGACTAGTGGTTTATTGTATACAACCCGTGAAATCATTTTTAGGCGCAGCTTCGCCAACTAACTAGACTACGAATTTACGCTAAATACACTGTGTATAGTGAAAACGAAATTATAGTTTTAATTTCCTTTAGGCCTTCTAGGCGGCCTGTAACAAATTGATGGACCAAATTTCAGTTGCCATTAAAAAGTATTTCTAGAAGTTTCGTCATAAATTTACACAATCATGTACGATCTGTATTGCGTGTGTGGAGGGAGACGTAGCTGCGTCCCAGACGATATGTTAAAGAAAGATATGTTGTACAGTCAAGGGCACCAATATACTTTCTTGCAGAAATAAGGTCTGTCTACATATTTTTGAGACTTTGTGGTGTATACATATTGGTGCTGGTATTGTGTTTAATAGGGTGAAAAGAGGAGTCGACATTTCTGTGGGGGTGAGAATTTGCTATTAGATTTTGTATAGACCTAGTAATAATACCTTAATGCGATTAACGAGTATACATACGCAGACAAAGTTGCGGGCAAAAGCTAATGATTTCATAAAAATTAATTTTGAACTGTAATTTATTTCAGAATGGAGTCGTCAGTAGAGTATGCGATGCAGTGTGCGTCGGGGCGGCGGCGGCAGTCGCTGCAGAGACTGCAAGCGAAGCAAGACGGCAAAACATGCACCTGTTAGACTTATCATCTGTGATTTTATACATTCCTAATACTTAACAATTATTTTTCGAATGTTCGTCCTATAAACGTGCCAAACCTGGTAAAGGTCGCAGGAGTACGCTGGATGCGGGTGGCGAGCAACCGGTCATTATGGCGCTCTATGGGGGGGCTATGTGCAGTGCAATGCCAAAAACACAGTACCTAATTACAACATGCCAAAAACACAGTAATTACAAAGCGTTAAGTTTCAAAAATTTTAAATGACTAATCTATTATTAAGTTTAATTTAGCCATAAAACTGTGGGACTACAGTATGTGAGACTGATTTTGATTTTATAGTACAAAAGTGGGCTATTGGTTTGGCGGGCTAAAATAGTTGCCTTTTGTGGGATTGTATTTGAATATTATGGTATTGATTGCTGATTAGAAAAGAATTGTACTTCAATAAGGCATCTTTTTGTGAAATTTTAAAGTTAGTTTGTCTTAAAAAGATTGTAACGATTTCTAAATTGGAAAGGTTCATATCATTCTGACGACCGGTTAGCCTAGTGGGTAGTGACGCTGCCTACGAAGCTGAAGGTCCTGGGTTCGAATCCCGGTCAGGGCACATATTTGTGTGGTGAGCATGAACATTTGTTTCTGAGTCATGGATATTTTCTATGTATTTAAGTATTTCTATTATATCGTCGTCTAGTACCGAAAACTTGGGAATGCGGCTACCGTTAATTTACCGTCTTTTCATACTTCGATAAATTACCAGTAAATTACCGGTAAATGCATTCCCTACCCATAACACAAGCCTCATTGAGCTTACTATGGGACTAGGTCGATTTGTGTAAGATTGTCCTCTAATATTTATTTATATATTTTTCATCACGACCACAAGCTATTAAAAAATATATTGGTTTGTATGTATCCGCTCCGCCCGCGTATTTGTAAGAAAGCAGGCAAATCTGCGAGATAAAATATAGCGTATTTCTATCGAGAAATAAAATCCAATCTTTACACGAACCTATAGGTGAAACAATTTTTGAAATCGGATGATTAGTTCCGGAGATTTTTCCACTTTACAATATCAATAGGTAATACTCGTAGGTAAAGATATTTCGAGGCTTATTAAAAGTCGTGGCAATGAGCAGTACTGTAGTAATAAAATTACAAACACCGTTAAACAAGCGAACGAAGTTCTTCGTTTCAGTCTGGGCAAAAAGTATTTCTTATGTCCGGCTGTAATCTACGGATCGCATTTCTCAACCGATTCTCTCTCAGGTTCAAAATAGACAAGCTCGCGAGTTCTACAGGTTACCGAACCACTAGTCATTATAAGGGCCCGAAATTTTGCGTGCGGTTTTTGATAAGTCTTAGGGAGAGAACACCAATGTTTATCGATGGTATCGATAAATCGAAAGTTTTTTATTTGTGTCTTTATTTATTTAAGAATACCTCAAACTTTCCGATGATACGACTCTTCAACGGGCAATGATCAGACTGGCGCAGCCTGGCCGCGGCGTTCAATAGTAAACTTGTCATTAGCTGTCAAATTTACTATTGTTCTGTAGTGCTGTGATGTAGGCCTAATCCGTTTCATCATACTCATATGCCAGTGTCAATAAATATTAGATATCTATAAATAGTTGATAACTTAAGTAGGTATTTGCTTTCAAGTGTTATTTTTATTTAGATAAATTAACCTCAATGATAAAGCGATTGACTGTTATATCGATATATGTATCGATAAAAACAGTGCTCCCTCCCTTACACTTATAATTTATTGTGTCAGTAGTCTAACGCAAAATTCCGGGCCCTAGTTATTATCAAGACAGAAACGTTCTTAATTTGGAATTAGTTACTTTTTACTGTTCGTTCCTGTAGTACTTAGTCCTTAATTTTCAATTAAATCGGATGTAGATAGCTTTAAATTATATGTGGAAGTACAATTCTTCAAATAATCTGATTTAATGGGTTAGTTTTAACATAATTATTAGGGTACCAGGGTTTCCTGTGGACAAAATTACCTATATCTAGTCAAATTATTAGGTCCCCTACGTTTTTTGTGCACAAAGTGTTATTATTTTAGTAAATTATTGCCCGGTATACATTAATGTGGATACAATTGTATAAATATATTACAATTACGAGAATAAATAAGAATATCTTTGAAGTATTTTGTATAATTGATAATGATGAGTCGATTTTAATAGTATTTTTTTCTATTATACATGTTTACGACCAAATTATCCAGATGTGTCTGGCCTATGCGCAGGCCCATAACCTAATTGCTACACGTATTGATATAATTATGTATGAGTAATGTAAAATAAATATTTTACTTATACTATACCTAGTAGGTTTAAGTAAAATTCTCGCTAAAAAGTAACATTCTATTTATGTAAATGTTACAAAAAATCTTTTCGTATATTTTTAAAAGATTATATACTTCAATCGGATATTTATTCGATGGTAATTAAAACTTAAATATAAGTACTTAGTATCTTTATCAATACCCATATCATAGCAATGAGTGTAGAAATCTTTTTCTAAAGGAATTTATTGTACTAATATGTCTCTTTAATAATCAGATTAATATAAGGAATTCATTCTAGTCATTCGAGTAAAATTTATCAAATAATTTGTTACCATACATACTGATCTCATTGCAGTATTTCTAAAACTGTTTTAAAACATATTTTAATTTATATACAGCACCAGTTGATATTTCTGTGCATGAATGTGAAAAATGAAAATTATACCTAATAATTAGTAAGCTAGTAGAATATTTTAAATGTACGAGAAAACACATTTTGAGATATTAGCTTTAAGCTTATGTGTTCTGATTGGATTCAAATGGATTTATATAATGTTTATTACAATGCACTAAAGATAAGAACGATGAACTTATATATTACTAATATTATAACATATATAATTAATATTATAGCAAGACCCAAGTAATAAGTCGCGGGGATTAAGTAATCTTAGCCTTACGGTTTATAGCCTTTCGGCGAACTGCATAAGAAGCGCGGCATATTAATCGTGTTCTTCTGTATCATTTGTATTTTATGTGATCATAAAATACAAATGCATTTTATATTTTACTAGCTTCCGCCCCCGACTTCGTCTGCGTGGATGAGGGATAAAAACTATCCTTTATTTTAATCCAGGCTATAAACGATCTTCGTGCAAAATTTTATCCAAATGTGATTGAGTAACAAAACATCCAAACTTTCGCATTTTTATAATATTAGTAGGATTAAAAATCAAGCGGATTAAGTCGGCACCGTAAACAATAATGCTGCTTTAGTTTTGTAATACACTTGAGTAGTCCCTATACACCCTAGCGGGTGCTGTCTCTAATGTGCGTCCCAAGACACGGGCAGGGACAATAATTGTCTGTTCCTGGGATAATATCCCCTTGCATTTCATAAAATTGTCAAAAAGGCCTCTTACCTGTTGGCTATGTGGTACTTCGGCTCTATGCACGCCTCACAAACTTCCGAAACACTTTGTCCCGTGAGCGGGAAAGACCTAAAATTACGTTGGCAATGTTTTGAAAGTGTTGAATTATTTTGCGTTAATGTATAATGGAATAGTTATTTGTGTCTCATGGGAGCAAAATGATGTATTTACGGCGAGGGCGGTACATTGAATCCAGAGTGAAGCGAAGGATTCTACTGATTCTAAGTTAGAATCCTGAGCGTAATGAAGGATTCAAGCGTTAACGCCCATGACGAACATAATTTTGCTCCTGAGTGACACATACAATTTTTCATACCGACTATGGGGAAAATATAACAGTCATCGATAGTTTTGATTTTAGTAAAACGTAGGTATAATTTATTGTGACAATTTTTTAAAATAATACGAAAAAATCTAAAATTTTTATATAACTTTGTTAAAGTTAAAACTTGAAATATATTATGTTCGTTTTTAACGACGTCTGTAGCCTAGTTGGTAGTAACCCTGCCTAAGAAGCGGGAGGTCCCGGGTTCGAATCCCGGTAAGGGCATTTATTTGTGTGATTTTCTATGTATTTAAGTTTATGTATATAAGTATAGTATATCGTCGTCTAGTACCCATAGTAGGTACAAGCTTTGCTTAGTTTGGGACTTGGTTGATTTGTGTTAGATTGTCCCCAATTATTTATTTATAAAAGAAAGAAAGAAATTTCATTCACTATTTACAATTATATACCTATGTATAAAGAAAAATAGCGATCGACGGGTGTTATTGGTACAAAAACAATATTAATTGGAGACATTCCAAAACCAACATAACTGACTAGACTGGTTGGCACTTATGGGAATATATTTTAACTGTAGGTGAAGCCCAGCGTGAACCACATGATGTCATACTATATTTATACATGTCTTTAATTATTTTTGTTTGAAATATGCGCTTACTAAAATGCACGCGTGATGAATTTGCGATTATAATTATATGCCAATAAAAATCACTTGCATTGAAGTTCAGTGTTCATTGTTATTTGCTTAGTTCCCAGTTTCCCAACCGCGCGATAACTCACGTTAGTAAATGTCACTATTGTTTTTATAGGTAGCAAATTGGGATATTATTTAGTTTCGTTGCTTTTGTTGATGTTTTGATATAAATATCATAATAATTATGCATATTTCGTTTACATAGTTTTAATTCTGAGATGTTTTTGTAGGTATACCCCTATTTTCCCAGTGAAATAGTTATTTACGATACAAGTGCAGAAAATAGGAAATTTGCAACGAGTGGTGATAAATTAAAACACGACAGAAGGGAGTGTTTTAAATCGACACGAGTTGCGAATTACCTATTCGCACGTGTATCGTACAACGTTTTACAGTACATATGGCTCTTTAAAGTTTCAACATATACACGGAAAGTGCTCATTTCCACACTCGTGCGGGAAAGTAACACCATGTGTACTGTAAATTAATATTTTCGATAAAAAATGCTATGGTCATAACTAAACAACAGATACTTAATAAGAAAATTCTAGACAAACAAGTTGCAGAATCCATTGACAAATAAATTCGCCTAACTTTTACTTATTGACTGTTAGAATCTACTCACAAACGGAGAAGTGCAGCGTGCGGAACCAAGGAAAATATAGGACTAAAAATGGGCACAATAGATGGTGACAGTTACTGTGCACCTATACTTCCTGTGTACTTGTGTGTGTGTTACTGTGTACTTTATTTACATATATCAGGTATCACTAATTAGGTAAATTGCATACTTTAGATTGTAAAAAGAAAAGAAAAATAATAAAGATTATCGGTATTTTTAATTTTATGGAAATAAAAGTGAAGATCCTTAAATGGGCCAATCAACTATTTTTTGTTGCCCGTTGCCATGGTTACGTCACTCTTTAAAACTATGATTTCATGGGACTTAAATCCACTAAACACGTGTTTTTGTTATATTGGTAAATCCATTCCATGGTGGGGCAACTCCTTACCATGATAGAAGCCCAATTTATAGTATTTTTTCTAAGAAACACTGTCACTGTTGTCTCTTGGCTTACCAGAACAGAATAACAACAAAAAAAAGTTGATTGACCCAAATATCAACAAAAACTACATAAAAATTTCCAGAGGGTTTTATTTATGACATGAACCATAAAACTTTCAAAAATATTGTGTTTTTTTGTAGTTTATAATTCATTTTACCATTTAACATTTATTTCGAATGATTTTATTAAGTAATTATCTACTGTATTAAAAAAAAAAACACATTTTAAATGCGGGCGGCAACATGCTCCCGTGCAAACATTCGCGTTATAAAAAATGCGTGTGGGTTGGTACTCTAGGGTTAGTAATAAATTATGTAGTTTATGGAAATTATATTCAAAGATTCAATTCGTAAAAAGTATGCACAAAAGCTAAACATATTAAATTTGGTTCTAAAAATAGGCAATATTATGCTTGAGGGAACTTAACTATAATTTGTTTCTTTACAACAGGGATTTTACAGGGTTATTAACTATAGCAATAAAAATTATATCTTGGGTCGTACTTAACTATTACTTTTTTATTTATTTAAACGCACAAAATATTAAAATTAAAAAACATAACACGCACTTCCATCTCGCTCACGCTTATGCTCAGTGAGAAAGAGAGAAGACCATGAAACTATGTCACCTTAAAATGACTATGCACATGTTATATTCATTCTAAATTTAAAAAAAAATGGTCGGTGGGTATTTACAAAAACACGTACCTATATCCTTATGTATACACAAGGTAAGGGTGAAGACAAGGCAAGAATGTGCAATTTTTAAATAAGGGTACGCAAGAATCGTTATGCCATGCATTACATATAACACGAACACATTTTTTTTTAATTTTAATTACTTTTACTAAGTCGACACAGTTACCCCACAGAATCAGGCCGTAACGAAGAACTGAGTGAGACTGTGTTCCCACAGAGACAGTGTCCCTCAGTCTTCGGAGGGCAAAGACAAATCTGTTTAGTCTGTTACATATTTGTTCAATGTAACCTTTTCATTTTAGATGGCAGTCTAAGGTGAATTCAAGAAACTTGACGGAGGCTACTTCATCGACTTTTTCATTGTCATAGGTATTGTACTTTAATTGGTAGGTATACTATCAAACCCAAGTAGTACCTTAATACATGTATATATCCGGCTCGAAGGACCAAATAAAGCCCTTAACATTTCACGAATAACTAAAATAACATTCATTCATAACGAAATTTAGGTCAACTACAAAGTTACAATTTCCTTGAAAATCTAGGAACGTGAAATCAGCACACGTGAATGTAGGTAGAGCGTTTTGGCTTTGTACAATTTATTTTAAAGTTAACCATATGGAATGGAATACGGAATGTAATATCGTTCTGTTCTCACAATGTGAGCACACACGGTTTTATTTAGTTAGCAACCCGAAACTGGGGTTTGGGGCTTGTTGAAGTTCCAACCACTGCAATCATCTGGCCCCTCTTTAAACGCACGTGATGTACACGTATGAAATGCGGGTGCAGCATTTTTTTACTCCCTACAAACGACTTTCAACCATAACGTCTAACGATAGAGTTGAGTTAACCTTAGCTTTTTTCTCTTATGCTGAAATGTAGGGTGACCATGCGGCGTTCGAAATATTTCATGGACTTTATTGAAAGGGTAGAGGGTAGAAATTGGATTAATATTGCGAGGCATCGTTCGACCCCAACGCGCATCGCGCAGTCGCGAAAGCGACGTCTCTGTAGCGCTAATCTGGGGCCTACCCAATGTCTCCGTTCCGTATCGCTTTCCTGTCGCTAAAATTGCATTCATTCGAGTTATATTTTACGGGCGGAAATCATTAGTTTCGCACGTTTGATATTTTGAAATGCTAATAAAAAACTAATTGGTGCGTGCTGTTTGTGAAAAGTTAATAGACTGTAAATGTTTCAGATAGTAATAGGAGTGAAGACTCAAAATTTATTATTACTTCAAAAGCAAGAAGGCAAAAAATATGCCTGATGACGAAAATCTAATTTAAATATCTCAAAAAGCTATGAAGCTACAACTGTTTCAATGTTGCTTGTTAGAGAGAGAAAACTCTAGGGGATCGTGACGTCACGATACGATCCTCGAATGTCATAGTAAATGACAATCGTTTCATATGAAGTTGCGTTTTGCGGAAAAGGGACATACCCCCTCCTAAAACTTTGGACACTTATAACTTTGTGATTATTTAACCTCTTGCGTTGCTTTTTTCTCCATTTGACTACATTTTTGACCCTTTTTCGAGAAAACACAACATTATTGATTATTATATTTAGTGTCTACACCCGTATTCTCAATATAAGAGAAATCGTTGGTCCAAATTATGCTTATTTAATGTTTCTGCTTTATTATTTATTATAGATCGTTTTCTCATTTATCAATCTAGCTAAACCTATATATACATTGAGATTCATTTAACATTAGGCATTCGCAGGCAGAAATGGAAAGAACGCACTCTCATTTGTTCGTTCATTCGGCTCGGCAGCGGTTAGAGTTTAGTATTTAATAGGTACAGTTTCTCGATAGCAGATTTCGTGGTAGCCCCCGCAAGCGCGGCTAGCTTCAGGCCGCTCTGAGTTTGTTTATGTATTGAAAGACAACAGATTGGTACAGGCTGCCGGCTCCAGCTCTGTAAGACGATATGAAAGATGTTTCGATTTCATGTGCGTTTTGTACTGTGTAATTATAACTGAACGTTTGTGTTGTGACTCTGTGCTGTGTTGACGTTTTGCACTGCGTGATAGATAGTGAATGCAGGTATGTTCGTGGATTAATTGGTTGTCTTGATTCGCTGCGCTAAAAAGCTGCAATATTGTGCAGCTAACTTTATGTTTTGTAGTGGGTTGTGGCAAGTATTAAAATGTAGTGTATTCTACAAGTTCTTGAGTCAAGTCAAGTTTTCTGATAGAACAGACAAAACTCTCGAACCAATACGTCCACATATTCAAATGTACATCGAAAAAGTGAGCAATCCAATTATATGTATGTTGATAAATAGCTATCATTATTTGTAAAACAATGTATCACAATCGTAAAAACACAACGTATTTATTTATATTAGCAGGAACATGAATAGTCAACATTACAATGTTTTAACAGTGTATATTTCTCTAGAACTTTAGTGTGTTTAGTTATTATTTTACAATGTTTATCGTATAAATATGCACCTTCTCTTGTAACGATGCAGGTACGATGCTTTGACGGTAATTACTCTTTTTTAGGGTTCCGTACCTCAAAAGGAAAAAAAACGGAACCCTTATAGGATCACTCGTGCGTCTGTCTGTCCATCTGTCACAGCCGATTTGCTCCGAAACTACTGGACCGATTGAGTTGAAATTTAGTAGACATATGTAACTTGGTGACCCAAAGATGGACGCGTAAAGTAAATTAATGAATTCTGAACAAGAGGGCCACTTTTGGGGGGTAAACTGGAAATTAAAAAAAAAAGTTTCGCAAACTGTATTGTGTGACATATCAAATGAAAGGGGTTGTTGTAAGCATCACAGATATATTTTTTTATAATTTTATCAAAAACAGATTTTAAGTAATTTAGGTAAAAAGACGAAAATTGACCATCCCCCCCCCCCCCCGCATATCTCCGAAACTACTAGGCTTAAAATTCTGAAAAAAATATGGAAAATAGGTCCTTGCCTAAAGATTACAGGAAAACCTATAAGAAGTTTGAGTATTCAAAGTAACGGGAAAAGTCTCAATATTTTTGTGTATTATATACGGAACTCTGACCACGCGAGTTGAACTCGCACTTGTCCGGTTTTTTCTAGCGGTATTTCGAACTCGTGGCTACTTTTGTGGATGAAAAAAGGTTTTTGGAAATTCTAGGGCCTTCTATTTTCTGCACTACAATCTTTCGGCTTTGAAGTTCGCGTAGAGTAACGTTATTTGTGACTCTTCAACTAAAATCACACCGCACGACCATGGCTTACTTTTGGTCTTTTGGTCATTGTTTATTTAATCATCGGAGTCTAACATAAATCTAATTGATTACCCTTTATGATTCCCGCTGTTGATAGATGGGGCTTCATCAATTCATTATCCTGTACGGTTTCTGGGCAGCAAGAAAATTAGTCTCGCTATCGCCGTACTCCGTGTCCGACTCACTGTCGCCATGTAGGTATTTACACTATAGTGGCTCTGAGCTGTAGGTAAAACTCGCGGGCCTTTCTTTTTTCAAAAAACTTTTTTTTAATTTCGTATAAGTGACTCGACTACAAAATTCTATATAATTAACGAACCTGCTCACAAAACTTAACGTGAATCGGTCGAGAAATACGACCTGAACTGAAATGCGAGAAATGCGAACGATTTTCGGCCCAAGCTGAAGCATAGAACTTCGTTAGCTTCGCTCCCTCGTTCGATTAGTTGATTTTGGCTTCTGTTAACTGTTCGCCTAAAAGGAAGTGTTTGTAGTTAAAACCTTACTCCGTCCTGCGTCAGTACCAGTATATGTAAAGAGAACCTTTCCCGAACTTGCTTGCCCGAACATTTTATAAACTTAAAGGGAACGCAAACAATTAGTTCCGTCCGCATGTTCTACTCTTGCGTGTCTATTCATCTCCGGGGTTAAAGATAGATGAACGCGAACTCTTGCGTGTAGTTGTGCGGTAAATCAGAAATGTACGAAGTTCGAATCTACATTGTACACGTTTGAAACAATAAATAAACAATTTGTAACTGACTAGCTATTGTTCAATTATTGTTCAGCATACGCACCAAAACATAAATTCTTCACTAGATATAATCGCCAATAAGGAGTAAGCACGAAGATGTGTTTGCATATTGTGCTTGAAAGTGTGTATGAAAACAGAGCTTCGCACATCTCTCGTGGATATTCGCCCTAAAGAGACCTTATTCGAGATAAAAATGTAACATCCCCGGCATGTCATAATCACAAGGATACCCCTTTCATTCTCTGTCTTTCATGGGATGTCGCCTTCAGTCAACTGAGGGAAATGGAATTGCGGCCAATAATAATATAACCAACACGGATGCCCATTTGTCTAGCTAGATGCACGTATTCATATAAATACAGACATAATTTTCACAGGCAAACCAGTTTAAGCCTAACTCAATGTTATGCAAGGTTGTTATAATTTTGGATCAAGTGGTCTAGCCAAGAGTTCGTAAATGAGTACAAAATGTTTTTTAGTCAGCAGATAAGTTTTCCACGGGTGGTTGAAACAGTTTAAATTATAATACTTATGATGGCATTGCGGTCCTGGGTTTTATTTTTGACGGACTAGCGTGTTTATTTTCCAGATGATTTACCATTTTTTCCAAGATTCTGGAGTAAGTACCTATATACAAATACCTAACGTTTGACTTTTATCCGAGGTAAGTAAACTTTGGATTCGGGCGGTGGAGTAGGAATTTTTTATGCTTATGTTACGGCTGTGATAGTTTGATATTTCTGATATGTGCAGGCTGACCCTACTTATTGATAGCTAACAATGCTGTCTGATTTCTGCCTTATCATTTTGCACCGCTGCGCTTCGAATAGAGGCCACAAGGTGGTGAAAAGAAAAGACAATCGCAAATTCAGAATTAAATTCCTACACGCACTGGATAATGTTACAAAGTTGGTTTGATGCGCTTATACATACTTGTAGTGATGTGCAAATTGCGGAAAGTTTCCAAAAAGTATGAAAAGTTCTGGAAAATTTCTAGAAAGTTTCACAAGAAATTAAGGGAATTTCCATATTGGAAATGGAAAGTTTCAATTCCCATACAATTCTGAGAGAAATCCGAAATTTTCCTATGCAGAAAAATGTCGCAATATAGGAAACTTTCCGTCGGCACATCAGTACATACTTGTACTATACAAGGTAACCCTGAATAACTCTATTACGTATAGCCACGTATCAAACGAACAATAAATATAAAAAGCGTTAATTTATCTAACAATGAACTATTGTTTCCCCGTTCATCGCCCTAATATTGACTAATTATTACTAATTACTCACTTCCTCTCTAAGTTCTAGAGCAAACTTCTCGCAAATCCAAGACGCTCGTAGCAAAACGAGAAAGAGTTTGTTATTCAAGTGCCTACATAAGTGCTCTATCGTTGAAGGGCATCACACAGATTGAAGTCTGCTCGATCGATAGCACTACAGTTCCTTCATTTTGTTTTTAGGGTGCCATTCAGAAAATGTTCCTGCATTTCTTTTCTATTCCAATGCAATGGCCGATAGAAAACGCCATAATTGAACAGCAGTTTTTTTCCTTTGTAGTGCTCGATGTCACTAAATATCAATGGCTAGATTGCCTGACATTCGCATTTCACCAGTTTAATCATTTTTAAAAATCTACATGATTTTTAAGGCGATGGCCTTATTTACATTACTCATTGCGAATTGCTAAGCGACACATTAGCTACAAACATAACACATTTACTTAATTCGGCAAGTTCCATAAAAATCTTCAATACCTACAGATATTGCAGGTTTCAATATCCTCAGAACCCAGATCTAAGTAAACGCCCCATTTCCCAGCATTATCTGTAATCTTCAAGGAAATCATTTCAATATGCAAAAGATTTGCGATAAACGGCTCCTCACCGATAGCTTTACGATCCGTCGACGACCGTCCGGCCTTATCTGTCCCAACCCTTTTCACTGCCACTCATTTAAAACATACCTATAGCACTCCACTTATCTACATTATCTACATCCACCTATCTTATGTATTACGAACAGTCGTCAACGCTGCCGTTTCGAAGGTTTCCGATATTTTTTTGTTGACAGAAATGCTCACATGCTGAACAAAAGTGGGCGACGCGGATTTTAAACGCACTTGATATGTTTGAAGGCACATTCACGTTAAATGGAAGAACACAAATGGGTCGTTCTTCTTTTTTACCTACAATATATCGTCATTTTTCTGTTTTTTGCGTTTTTCAACTATTGATAATCATGGTTTTAATGTTTGATTTTAATAAACGTTGCATGTATCTTTTATTTGGACTAATTAATGATTCTTTCCGTGGCAATAATGTTTTTTTCTTTATGGTAGTTTTTCAGGTAATATTGTGACAGAGTGGCCGTTTTCAGCAGATACCACATTTTGGATTACCACTCTGTCACGTGATTCTATGAAAAACAAACTTATAAAAAAATAACTGGATAGAGAAAGTGAAAGACTATTTAGTTCTAATAAATGAATAAAATGTATGGACGTACATTCAAACACTAAAACATTAATAACCAATACTCTAACTAATGACGTATGGTAAAATGAGGACAAGCAACTGTAGGTAAAAAAGAAGAATGACCCAAATGTTCTTTGAAAAACGTTTTAAGTATATGGCTTTAGAAGCATTCATCGGCTTCAAATTAATAAGAACTACACTAAATACATAAAAGATAGGTTTCTTCAGGCACATTTCTTCAAATCTGCTGTAACACTGTTCAGTTCCATTTTGATATCTATAGGTTGTACCTACTAACTGCTGACCTGAATAATGTAAAGATCGCTGCGGAATTTCAATGGAACTACAAGTTTGTTCCAACTTCTTGACAGTTACTATACCTATGAATGACAGGACAGAGCCTCCGTTTACAATCCTCACATAGTTCTTGTCAGGCTTTTTCTACGTAATAGCGAGTCAAACGGTATCAGAAGATCAAAAGGAAAGATTTCTTTTTATTAAGTATACAGTACCTACATACTGTCACGAAGGTAACAATGTCGGAACATTGCAGCAAAATGAAACAGAATTATCAATTCAGTCTAATACGAAGTTCGCTGACCGTTAGGCGGGTATTTATATTAGCACTTTACGAAATGTTAGCGGGCAACTTAAAAATGAGCTAATTAAGCAACCTATTCGTAGCTTCAACGGAATGTTTCGTGAATTTTCTAGTGGAAAAGTTACTTGTGGTGCTAAGATTACTTTGTAGTTTGTACATTATTTTCGTTATGATATACAACTAGCTGACCACAGTTAGTAGTAAATTACAGGTAACCTATTTAATTTTTTAAGTCTTGCATTCATTACTACCGGAAAGTTTCGTTAAATCAAAATCCGTTCGGTAATTTTTGCGAGAAAAGGATACACACACATCGCCACTACCTAGTTAACAGGAAAGGGTTCCGCCGAGGATCGTACTGTTACGGTCAACTGCAGATAAGTGAAAATAAGGGCAACTAACCCTCATAACTTTTACCCCCTTTTTTCCGTAACTATTTGAGTTCTTTTGACAGTTATTTGTGAGTCGCTTAACCGGGATATCGAAAGGGTTAAAAGGAAACAAGCATTTTTCGTCTTCGATATCTTTGTCATTAGTCCCAATTCGAAAATTACCATCCAATTGCCAAATTGGAACTTCAATGAATGATTCGCGAATGTCGTCCATTAAAGTGTAGGTTAGTGCATGCTCATTTGACCAAAATTACCTAGAGCTGAGTATGATTGCCCGGCACCAATTAAATAATAAATTGTTATATTTTGATAACACATGTATAGTATCTTAACCTGAAAATTATCACAACTAAAAGGTAAAAGAATTAATTTGAAAATAGAAAACATTACTGGGATTTGCTATACCTATATACTTTCTCTTCGTCTTCTATAACAAACTAGGTAAACAAAACCATTTAATTTCGAAGGCAATGCGTGAAAATAGGTTTAAATCACATTCATTACCCGTTGGTCGCGATTTCTAACTCGTGCCAATGAGATTTTGTATGTTCCCAAAAGTATTTGTTTTGCGAACATCCTTACATAAAGCTCTCACTGAACTTTTGAAGCGTAACAAGGCTTAATCAATTTGGCTACTCAAGAATAGTGTAGGTACACATTCTTGAGTAGCCTAATTGATTGAGTAGATTAGCTACTTGCTTGCTAGGTAGGTATACTTATAGTTATCGGCAGGAGAGTTGATGTTAATGATTACACACACAGCTACTACGTAGTAATAACTAATTGCAAAAGAGGTAGTGAATTAACGAATGAGTGATTGTGATTTAAGCGCATGATAAATAAAAATATATCTAAATATTATTTTACAGTGCATGTGCTCGAAAAAAAGCCTTTACAGTACACATGGTGTTACTTTCCCGCACTAGTGCGAAAATGAGCACTTTCCGTGCATATGTTGAAACTTTAAAGAGCCATATGTACTGTAAAACGTTGTACGATACACGTGCGAATAGGTAATTCGCAACTCGTGTCGATTTAAAACACTCCCTTCGGTCGTGTTTTAATTTATCACCACTCGTTGCGAATTTCCTATTTTCTGCACTTGTATCGTAAATAACTATTCCAAGCAGCCAAATCGTGCGGGAAGTGCCACTTTTCCGCACTAGAGCGTTTTACTTTTATTTTTACATAGGTATTTTTCAATTACCTACACCTTTTCTTTCATATAAAAGGCACATAAATACAAATAATTTATAAAAAGTTTTATTAATCATTTAAAATTTTGAGTTTAATACATAAATTAATTATTTTTAAATATTTACTCAAAATTTCGATCAAAGAGGATAATTCAAAAATTATTCGCCACGGGCGGGATTTAAACCCGCGACCTCTGGAATCCGTCCATCGCTACGTACTACAACTACGTACATTACGTAGGTCTAAATATTAATTTTTATATGGAAAAATGGTAGTTAAAATGTCCTAACGCGCGTCCGAAACGTTACGTGATTACTCCTCAGAGCTCCCGAGGATGCACTGTTTCGAGAGGGTATTAGATAGATTTGTCTCTAGCTGTCAACACTTTCAATTTAGGGTTGGCAAAGCGCTTGTGATTATTTCGGAGGCTAAACCGTCCATAGGCGACGGTGTCTGTTTACCATCAGGCAAGCTGTATGCACGTTTGCACCATCGTAGTAAAAAAATGGACACTGTCGCAACAATTATAAGATTTACGCATACATCAGGGTTTTCGGTGCGGGAATGATTTGAAAAAGAGTAGAGATAAACAGATAGGTGAGTCTGAGAAAATATTATATTATGCCTAATGAATAACTACCTCTCTGCGAATTGTATACACACTATGATATTTTATTTCAACTCATGTAATACTTTAGCTTTACTACCAAGCCTAACAAAACTGAATCTCGAACCTCTATGTCTGCATTATTTTCTATCCACGAATACACGAACTCGTAACGAGCTTTTTTTTCTTGGAGGCATGTTTGTATTGATTATTATAATAGTATGTTAAAAATGCAATTGCGTATATGTAAATTATCTACTAGATAATTACATAAGACGGTATGACAATAAGTGTCAAAAAATGGCCTTATATCAATGTTTTGACTATACATTAGGAGCTTGTGACCGAAGTTTTAAACATCTAACTTTAAAAATGACAGATTCCTATACAAACTTTCAACTCTTTTTTAAGGGGATGAATTTTTATAATAACGCTAAATCATTTATTTTGCTTTTTAGTAAGGTAAGGAACCTTCATACAAAGATTCAAGTCTATAACTTTCCAAATAAACGATTTCCATACAACGGATCAACCCCTATTTCACCCCCTTAAGGGTTGAATTCCGAAAAATCCTTTCTTAGTACACGTCCACGTACTGTAAAGAATATATTATGTTCCAAATTTCATGGTTATATCTTTAGCGCTTTAGGCTGTTCCCTGTCTATCAATCGGCCAGTAACGCAAGAGTTTTAATAATATGTAGGTATAGATTATTTTTTCAAGTATTTTTTGTATTAATTGTTCATTAGGTAGAGATTCAATTTTTTTAAGTCAATACCTACTCTTTGGCTAATGTCAAACATTCCCGCACCGAAAACCCCGATGTATGTTTATAAATAGTGATACTCGTAATGTGAAATCTTAATGTGAAATTTTTTAAAACGAGATGTATGCGTAAAATACCTAAATAATGTCCTAGTCGTGTTCGGTATTGGCGCATTTTGCCACCAGGTCAGGGCCCACTCGAGGAGTTAAGTTACAGTGCAGGCATTTCTCAGGTGCCAACGTATCAAATTTATCCAACGAATACGGTTAGGAAAAGCCGACAGATATCCTCGACGCTGGCTCCCCTTCGCCAACATCTGTAAAGTTGTCACTCTCACGTTTTCCGAAGGGTGGTTGAGTGGAAGTTAAATGTTCCGTTCCAAAAACTAATAACGCTTTGCTTGTGGAATCTATATTAGAAAATAGAATATTCGTTTGGGTGTTTTAAATATGTAGATTTAGAACCGATAAATTCAAAGTCGAATCCTAGAGAAATTGTTTGGGTATCGTAAATGTAGATATCAAACCGATACAAATCCTACGATTAACAAGTCATTAATGTGAGGCAAGTTTATCAGAACATAACATATCTATTTATATTGAGTCCATAATTATATATCCTGATACGTATCATTTTTGAAAAAATATTTGTAATTAATTAATGTGGTTAATTAATAATTTATATAATTAGTCCACTACTTCTATTTAACTTAGAAGTTTTACAAAAGTCTAAATACCATATGGAAAACCGGGTTTAAAGCTCCTTGTTGCAAAGATACAGTTTTGTGCTTCGAAATTGTCTGAATAAACTGGCTATAAAATAAATCGTATAACTATTATTCAGTTGGCTCATTCAGCCCAAAGGATCTATAAGTTCTGGCCAAAAAATTGCCTGGCTCCGCGCCAACTGGAAATGCAGCATTCAATAGTGCCGTGAAAAATTAAAACAGATAAATACAGTGTATCGTCGTTGGCGACCCGTATTCTTCATTTATAAAATCCTTTTACCAGCGATATAGACAATTCGGTCTTTTTAAATATTAGGTCTAGCAATAATAATTGCCTCAAAAGGTAGCGGTACCTGAAATATACATACTAAATTGTTTACATTCAGGCTCATTTACTATCACAATAAAAAATATTAAGGTAGGTATTCCATCATTCATTTGTTATAAAATCAGTGGCTCTAAACTCCCTTTCTCTAAATTCATTTGCTATAATCAATAACTAGCTATAAATTTAAATACTATATTAGTTACCTATTTGTTGTAATGTTAATTTGCTTATTAAAAAATATGGTCTAAACTTATTATCTATAAAATTTTGATTCTATAACATTCTCTTGCTCTTTTATGCGACGGGTAATCTTGGAACTAAAAAAAACTCTTTCACCAGTAGCATAGAATGTGCTCTTGGGATGGACTCCGCCTGCGTTCTTCGTCGTACGCGAGATGAGCTGCCGCGGCAGCTAAATCTAAATACATATATAAAAGAAGAAACCGACTGACTGACTCATTGACATATCAACGCACAGCCCAAACCGCTGGTTCTAGTGATTCCAAATTTGGCAAGTAGGTTCCTTATAAGGTCTAGCGGTGCTTTAAGAAATAATTTTTCAAAATTCACCTCCTAAGGGGGTGAAATGGTGGTTCAAAGTTTATGGGAAGTGTATGGGGAAATAAAATTAGTTTACTACTATTTCATTTGAAACCTCACAGGAGTATTCCTAACGATAAATGAGTAAACACATGTTTCAGGTTTTTTGAGAATTCAACCCCTAAAAGGGGGAAATGTTGTGACAAAGTCTGACAATCAACATGGGTATGGTTTCTATGGTTTATCTGGTTGCTGATTACGAAAACAACAACGATTTTTAAATCCTACGTTGAGGACGTGAAATACCATCTCCTCTGTTGGGGTGCGATGGAGATGAAATGTCTAAAACCGGACAAGTGCGAGTTAAACTCGCGTGGTGGGGATTCCGTATATAATCTAAATTTCATAATACTCAAACTTCTTATATGTTTTCCTGTAACCTTTAGGCAAGGAACTATTTTACATATTTTTTTCAGAATTTTGGTCAATTTTCGTCTTTTTTCCTAAATTACTTCAAATCTGTTTTTGCTAAAATTATAAAAAAAAATATCTGACATGCTTACAACAACCGCTTTAATTTGATATGTCACACAATATAGTTTGCGAAACTTTTTTTTAATTTTCCAGTTTACCCCCCAGAAGTGGCACTCTTGTTCAGAATTCATTAATTTACTTTACGCGTCCATCTTTGGGTCACCAATTTACATATGTGTACCAAATTTCAACTCAATCGGTCCAGTAGTTTCGGAGCAAATCGGCTGTGACAGACGGACAGACAGACAACCGAGTGATCCTATAAGGGTTCCGTTTTTTTCCTTTTGAGGTATCGGAACCCTAAAAAATAAAAATATTTTATTTTTTATTTTCAGATACCTAAGATCCATAAATTGATAGTTACAAAGCACTTATAAACTACATTAGTAAACTAATATTAAAAGACAACATAAACTTAAACTACTTATTTTTTGGACTCAGGATGCGATTTGAGCTCCCCCTCGTCTGCATCACCACAGATACCGTCTTCTTGCGTACTATGGCATAAAAGTCCTCTACGCTAGCATCGGCAAACATCCTAGAGGCGCTGCAGAATCGGGGAAGCCCAAAAAGCCTCCTGAAAATGTTGTTATACTGGATACGCAGGGTATTATATGAGTTCAGCTTGAAATTGGCCCACACCACACGTGTAGAAACTTTGACAATGAGCTCTAAATAATGTCAGCTTCACTTGGGCACTACAGCGTGCGAACCTGTGCGCCAGCATCCCACCTCGGACCGACAACGCCCTGCGCTCCCGCTCGATGTCAAGATCGCTCTTCAGGTCCTCGGTCACTATATGACCCAGGTACTTGAAATGAGTGACACGATTCAGAGGAGCTCCGTTCAACATTATTTTGGGTGAATAGGCTGGACACTTTATATTACCCCTGAACATCATGAACTCGCTTTTGCCCGCATTGTATTTCAAACCGTGTTGTTGCGCACACATCTCGCATGTATCAATTAGCTTTTCTAGTCCTAATACTGATGGGCTCAGCAGCACCATGTCGTCCGCATAACTGATATTATTTACACAAACATTATCAATTCTACATCCGGCATGTATCCTGCTGAGCCCCTCGATCAGTTCATTTACGTACATATTAAACAATCTAGGCGAGGTTAGGCCCCCCTGCCTCACCCCACACTTTAACACATATAGATCTGAATATTCTTTTGCCCATTTTACCATGTTTAAATATTTGGTTGCTATACCAATGTGACATGATTTCTGTCACAGCCGGATTTATGCCTGTTTCCTTCAACTTTGACCACAGTTTATCATACGATATAATGAGAATTTATAAATTATTATTAAGTATTATTTATACTTCATAAAAGTATTCGTTTAATTTTATTACGTAAACATGGTTTATGTAAATAGTTTAGGGAGAGGAAAACCGCCAAACAACTCATAAATCCTCTTAAAATATTCAAAACACGAAGTTGCTTTCTTTAAGTGTAGTTCGAGAAACGTTCACAAAGAAAATGATTGATAAGCTCTTGAAAGACCACTTACGTTTAATATTAAAATAGTTCGAAACATCGCTCACTCTCAAGTAAGATGGAGGTACAGTACATAAGTGGTTACAGTGACTTACTGAGAGGATATTGACCGCTGCTTCTTTGTACCACAGTGTGCCTTTGTGTGTTGGTAAAATGATCGAGTACAGATAACGATTATTATTAATAATGGATTCCAGTTGACTGACATTGAATTGATGCGTGTAGTAACAGGCTACTTTTCTCCCCCCTCAACAAAGTCTTGTTTCCCGTCTGGGTTTAGAGGGTCAGCCGCCGGTCACTTCCGCAAAACACTTGTGCCTATCCTATATATCTGGAGATGGGATTAGGTGTCAGGCGCACCCCGCGCCGCGCCCCTTTAGCATGTAACCTGGATAACGCTGAAACAAGGAGTAATAAGTACCTACCTAATACCTACATTCCTGAAGATTATTGTTCATAATTTCATTACTAAAACAGGGTATAACTCATAATTTTGTTTCTCATAACAGTTTCCTTCATAACGGACCTACATCATAATTTTGTTTGGTACTTATACTCTACCAAAAAATATAATGCTAACTGTACAAGAAATTTATATTATATCATATGTTCATTATAGGAAATATGCATTAGACTTAAAGTACTCGTATGTTATATTAAATGTTTTAACATCAAATGATCATTATTTAAAATGATAATTATTTCATATATAAATATCAAATATGTAAGATGGACCGTGAATATAGGCGAATTAACACCTCGATGCAATTATTTTTATTGAAGGAGATATGTTGAATAATGGAAAAAAATATAAAAATCAATTTTAATATAAATAAATGTATGACTTGTATAATTATGAATTTAAGTAAAACGGACAAGTAAGAGTTATGATAAAAAAAATATGAAACTAAATATTACCTACTATATGAGAAATTTATGAATTTATGATTATTGTCATTATGCATTCGAATGGTTTTGAGTTACGATCGTTATTAATAAGAACTATTAGCGACTCCGTCCGTCTGTCTGTCTGTCACAAAGTCAAATATCTCAGGAACTACTAATGCTATCGATTTGAAATTTGGAATAGTTGTAAATAAAGCTAATCCTCGTGTATGGAAAATGAAAATTTTTAATATATACTTTTAATTTGTATAAAAAAGGGCGGATAAGAGGGGGGGCAAAAATTCAAAGTCTAGTTAGTAGGCCAAGTGGGGTATCATATGAAAGGGCTTGAATTGTACATTCTAAAACAGTTTTCCTTTTTTTTCTACAATGGTAAAATTTTTATTTATAAAGAAAAATGTTGAAAAAAATACCATTCCCCCCCTTATCTCCGAAGTTAACCAAGCGAAAAATTTGAAAATAATATATATTATTAATATTAACGTGAATATTACCGGAAAAGTATAACGATACCTCTATCTAGTTTTTTTTTTATTCTTCAAAAATTATATGTTTATTTTGTTTGTAATTTAATACTTCTGTGTTTAATTTTTTGCCTTCAAATTCGTATGAAAGTGTTCTGAAAGTACCTTCTAGCAAAATAAAAAAAGAATTATCGAAATTAATTCACTTGATAAAGAATTATCGCTGAAAAACCAACATACAGTAAGGGAAATGTATTAACGTACCACCGTAGAACCCTATCGCAATAAGGTAACATACCTACCGCTCGAGTTTGAGTGACGGCGGCCTGTCAATTGCGACAGGGTTCTACAGTGGTACGTGAATACATTTACTGTACATACCGAGTTCCTTGGTCGCGCAATTTAGTAACAAAATGCACCGATAAATGGCGCTGTAGGTACTCATGTCATGCTCATGTCTTTACTATACTATGCGTTGTTTAGATTTTTCCAAAATTAATGGGTGGGGCAAGACGGGTGTGTTGTATGATATTTCGTACGGAACCCTCGGTGCGCGAGTCAGACTCGCACTTGACCGGTTTTTTTTTAGATTTAACTTAATTTTAATTTATTTTAGTTAATGTTAATCATAATCTTGTATTTGCTTTCCATTGAAAATTTAATTTAATATGTATGAATTTAATATTATAGGTACAGATAAAGTTCTACCATACTAAATTAATTGAGAAAACACAACTAATAATAATGGCACCCAACCCTGCATCGTACCCGGCTCTGAGGTCTTCATATATCGCCCGAAGCATTACCCCGTTGGGTACTAACTAAATTAAATTGATTGGCATCAATGAAGTTGTTTAATTAGCACTCTTGATGTACATTACAACTTTATAGTAGGTTCATTGCAGGTAGGTTAAAAACATTGCTTAATTTAATTTAGGTATTGTAATTTATCCATTTGAGAACGATGAATAATAATAATATTAAAATTAGAATCGTTATTTGCTGAAGAGTTGTTTCCTGCTTTAATTTTCAGGGTTTTAAAGACATGGTGGTCGGTACACAGAAAATCACTATTCAATAGATAATCAATCTTAGAAATGCGACTCTATTTGTTATGTTATCATCACCACTGACTTCTACTTTAGTAAATTAAGGGCGCATATGCACAACTAGTCTACCACTAACTACGAGTATTTATATCGTGTGATTTCAGTGGACATGGTTACATCAAGGAATAACTTCGTCCAGATTTTGCTGCATTCAAAGTTACATCTTTATCAAGAAGTGGCTATAAGTAATGTACTGTTTTAAGTTTTGATCCAGTTCCCATGTTGCAATCATCGGATGCGGTTATAAAGCAATAGTCGCGCATGATTCATGCTCGGTATTTACGTACAACGGCCCGTTCATACATTCACGCTGTAGTGAGATACTGACCTAATAGCGATGTAGGTCCGCTCCACGCGTTTTACATACGTCTGCGTACATTCTTGTTGTTTCATGATAGCTATTTTTACATTTCTTTTTCTACTCCAGCACTTCTATCTGTCAATTAAATGACTGACAGCGATATCTAAATCAGCTTCATTTGAGTAATGGCAATGAAGTCTATTTGTCTATGGGCTCATAAGATGACTGCTATGCTGCTAGCAGTCATCTTATGAATATAGTACAACTGCTTTTTTTTTAAGATTCAAAATTCGTGCAGCATGTTTGAAAAAGGTTTGTTTTCGTTTACAATAATAATAACAATCTTTTCAAATTAAAACAATTCTTTACTTAGGTACATATTTTGAATCTAGATTGACCATTAAATCTAATTAAGACACGTTTGTTTACAAAATAAAAATGAACACCAATATTCTTTCATCTTAATTTTATTTTTGACATTTAGATTTACTTGAACACAACCACATTTTTCGTAACTAAAAACTGTCTTATTGCTACTTGTCTATGCTATCAAGTTGATGTACCGTCTACAAAATTTAAAAAAATTGCAACACTGCCAAATGTTAATTGGCTTTTGTGAATATACCAAGAAATATACTTTAAACAGTTAAAATGGGTGAAACTGGGAGTGAGGAGAAAAAGCTGTCATAGAAAAAGTAATGTACCTAGGTATGCAACAGCTCATAATTGGTTCTTATTATAGAACTGTTGCATAAACTACTATTTCAATATTTAATTCGATAAAGAAATACACTACTTAGTTATAATATAACAAGATTCGTGCTTATCACACAAGTAAATCATGCATCCAGATCAGTTTGGAAGTCCATTGAAGCGGCATATGTAAGAGCAGCAGTGGACGCATTAGGCATGATTCCTCATGTTAAAATTGATAACGTAGTGTTGCTAAAGGGATAGTAAACCATCAAAGTATTGTAAAAAGTATAAATAAAAAAATAAAATGAAAATGATAAAAAGACCATGAAAGTTTTAAAAGAAAATGCATTTTTTTTAAATGTCCAAGAGTAAATTTAAAGCTACCAAAAGAATCCTTACGCTCTGTTTTTCAAAAGAAATTGTACGACAATTATGGACCTAAACGCCGTATTTCGTGACCGAAACAGCAATTTACTTGATTTTCCATACAACGATTAGTACCTACAAATAGAAAGATATGACGTCATACCTGTCTGTCAATTAGTATGAAGCGTTTCGGTTGCCGCCAGCGAGGTCAATCCTTGTCTCAAGTTTTTGGGTATTTATGTTCTTTAATTGTAGTTGCTCCCATACAAACACTTGTTCCTCTCCAAAAACTGGTTCGAATGGCATCGTAAAAACATCTTAGTACACAAGCCTATTATGCTGAAGAAGAAGAAGACACAAATAAATTCCCGGAACGAGATTCCAACCATGGGCTTAAGTACCTAGGTGTAGTAGTGACGTAGATGGGGGCTTCGTAGGCAGGGTCTCTTCCAACAAGGCCAAAGTTGAGTCGTCGTTAAAGCTAATCGTATCCAAAATTATCGGGAATAGGAATAGGACAACCTAATTGATACATTGAACAGATGATTGGTACATTGAAAAGACGACTGGTACATTAAATAGATACCCTGGTCTTTTCGAAAAATAAGCAGATCTTGACAAGTCTTATTTAATGCCCTATTAAAACCTGGAAGATAGTTTTCACGCGAAAGCTGTTCAAAGAAACCTTTCCATTGATATCATTCAGTGAAAAAGCTTACCATGAAAGCTTTCCTAATATAATATAAATAAATAAATATCGTTGGACAATTCTCACCAATTGAACAAAAACATACTTATATAGATAAACACATACTTAAATAGATATTAAACATCCAAGACTCGAGAACAAACATTCGTATTCATCATATAAATATCTGCCCCGACCGGGGATCGAACCCGGGACCTCAAGCTTCATAGTCAGGTTCTCTAACCACTAGGCTATTCGGTCAAATATATAATAATAAGCTTTAATAATCTACCTAAAGTTTACTTCAAAATGTTTTAATGTTCAGAATATTTACAAAAGGAAACACACAACATTATGATAAAGTGCAAATATACAATGACCACAATAATTTACCGTTCGCTTTCAACTAGCAAAAGTCTAAGTACTTATTCAGAAAACAAAGGCGCAAACAGCTTCGTTGCAGGAGAACTGGTGTAAGTGTAACCTGCCATTACTCTCATTCGTTAGTTTGTAACATACGAGTCTAGATATCAAGTAAGACTGGGGCTGAGCTCACAGACGAGTACACACCGTTTTGTGAACGAGGATCGAGATTCGAGGACCGAGGCGTCTGCGGTAAGTCGACGCTGTCGGCCTGATTTACGCCGGTCGTATATTCGATACCCGCAATCCACATATAGTAGTTATTATTTAAAGTGCATCCCAAGTACACTTAGAATCCAAAGCGTCACTAGATGCCGATACATTTTGGAAGACTTATAATTCTTAAACGTTCATCAAGCCTGTTTTAGTTAAAATACCGTTAAAATTTAAAAAAAGAAATGAAAAGAAGATATTTATTCACTACACAAAAGACACACAGAGATAAAGGGAGTAGACATACAATACAATTGACACATTGTGTGTGTCTTCGCGGCAGTGAAACGGTCCCTGTCTCAGCATTGTGCCGAGGTGTCAGACAGACACCTACAGCGCTGGTTTTCAGACAGCACCGTAAGTGACCCACGGAACGCAACACAGCATACTATTAGATAAAAAGTAAGTAGACACATAATAAATAAATAATTAATGTAATAAATCAATTTTTTTTTAAATATAAAACAGTAGCACAACGGGATGAAAACACAAAGCATAAAACGCGACACGGTTGGGATGTTAAAAGTACTGGATGGGTTAGGGTTGGGATTTTTGGAGCGTCAACAAATAGCCTTTAAGCAAATGAGAGATAAAATTCGTTTCATTTTATCTGTCATTTAAACATTTGTGTTTGTGAGAAAGGGACTAAGACACATTTAAGTTAACCGAGGTTTGTTAGTTTTTATGAATAAAGGGGATACCTATAACCGGTGGTAATATTAACTTCACTGAGAAAGCAGTTGAAAGCCCGCCCAGCCTACTTGTCTTTTTACTTTACCTCGAATAAGGTTTCTCCACGTGGAGGAAACCTGTATACTCGTATCTATTAAATTTTTCAAATAGTTGAGACTTACTCACTAATCGGTAATTATATTGAATTACCTCAACGTATTGAGACAGTGTATTGAGGTTCGTTGGTCTCGGAGATATCATGAGCACATATATACTAAAATTGTCGTAGGTACGGTAGGGCACCTACGTACACGGTTCGCAAGCTTTTTGTTATGTAAAATGTAAATATATAAATTACAATCTAGCGCGCCTTTTCTGCAGCAGACTGTACTCGGCACTTGCTGGAGGAAATGTGACAGATTTCCCTATATCCCTAGGGCAACACTACGCTTGTAGGATGTTGAACTCGTCATCATTTTACAATACACTCGAGTTATTTATTTGTTTCCAAAGCTTCGGCCACTCTGGATTACCAATATCATTAAAGGAACACTGAAAGCGAATCAAAGTAACTCAGCGTGTTCTTCATAGACTTATTACTAACAACAGGGGATAAACTCGGTTCCTTTATAGCAACCCTTTGCCAGAACAAGAACCAACCAAGTAATAAAATACCAAATTCTGGACAATTCTGCTAAAATTTCGCTCAAAAGCGTCACTAACGTCGTGCTAATAAGGCTCAAACTGGATTAGAATAAATGCTTGTTTATAGATGCTTTCTCCGCCCGCGGGTAAGGGTCAATTTAATTAATTACAAGAACCGCGACATGCCTCCTATTCAACCTTTGTAATGCAGTATTATTTTGCTCTCTAAGACCAATGAGCCCTTATTGTTATTGTATATTGCAAAACAAACGATAACAACTCGGATCCCGCTATTTAATTATAACGTCCCACAAAAACGGATTATTAATCTCAGTTTGAACCACGTTTGAACAACTCTTCTCTTCAATATTCCCAAACGTTTTCCGGTAAGTATATTAGTTCCATGAAACACTGATTTCGTGAAAATTAACATTCAACTTCCCGCGAGATGTTTGAAATTGATTTCGAATGATGCAGGAATGGGTTCGCGTTCTTTTATAAACGTAACGTAATATTGATGTTATATGTAACCTTCGATTAGCCAAATGTAAGGTGAGTCACAGCTTCTGGCGGGCTATTATAAGCTAGCAACGGCTTTGTACTGACACTTGGTTTGACGCAGGTCTATTCACGTCTCCAATAAACTGGGCGATCCATCAGCGACCGGACAGGTATGTAGGTATACGTCTCGAACGATCTTATTTCCACATTTTGTTAGTATTTGCGTTCGATGCAGGGTCCGCAAGTTTCTCTGACAGCTGCTTTGTTCATTTAGGAGCTTCGCGTTGAGGCTATTATTAATTTGAAATTCTATGCGTCGGTAACAATTTAGCACAGAACTGCATCCTTATTTAGCATTGTAAGTCTTCATTTGCACGGGTATCATGTGATAAAATGGCCACGAGTTAGGTTTTGAAATGCAGTTAGTGCAAGTTAATTTTGCTATTTTATAGTTATTAAATACATGAAGATCAAAAATGTTCCCCTGTTTGACCATATAAAATCTTGACGTCACTTGTTCCTATTTCCATACGAACTTCATACTAACAGCGTTTTTGACGTTTTGTAAAACGTTGATTTGACTATCAGTAGCCGCCCGTTTCACGAAGTTCCAATTTTACAAGTCTAAACAGGCCATAGTTGTCATTCGTATTAAGATGAACGAACTAAGCGCCCCTCGGCCCTGTGCAGTCAATATTTTTTCACATTAAATATGTGTGTGTATTGATAACTTGCATATTTTTTCACTTTGACCCTAATACCGACACTATCTATGTATTTCCAAAGGAAATACGAGCAAACTTGAAATAACGGCGCAACCGTTCTTGTACGTCAATAGGATACTGTAGATTGTGAAAAGGCCATTGTGGGACACACATCAGCCCGATAGGTGACTGTCACCAGGCCGATTCAGACGTCACTCGCACGCTTCCCCCGTCGTGGATACCCGGGGATGCTGCATACAGACTCAAAGAGAATTGGCTAATAGAAATAGTAGTAGTAGTTTTATAGAAATTATAATAGCTTCTCTCGTGTGCTCGGACACGTATTGCTTAGAACATAGATGTTATGGTGAACTAGTCTAGAATCTAGAATGCCTATAAATTTAACGATTGTTTGATTCATCCGGAATTCGTGATAGTAGGTATATATTATGCTGATTTGGAGCTCTATTGCCGAAGTAGTTCTGTAAATAATATATCACGCCAAAGTGTATTTTTATACTCGTCGACTTTAATGTTTGAATTAAGACTCCGTACACTAAACTAAAACCACATACTTTTTTTCTGTGGAGCTCCCAACTCAACTGAAATAATTATTATACAACGCTTTACACAACTAAAATAAATTCGACCAATCACATGGCGCCTTTACTGAACTATAATAAATTTGACCAATGGCACGTCACGTTCGCTACATACAATACAAACGACATCACGACGTTGAGCCGCCGGCACCTCTGACTTGTAGGTACTTCGTTTTAGCAGGGCTTAGATTTTCATTAGATACCAAGTTTGTTTAATTATTTCTGTTGACTCGTATAAAAAGTATTGTATACAATAGTTACACAATTAGCTCTTATATTCTCATACCTTACTTAGGCCACTCGGCAAGCCTCGTGACCTAAACACGGTATACTCGACTTTAAGAGTCGTCATTGTGTAACGATTGTATACTATTTCATGAAACCATGCAGGATTTCATTTAACAAACGGATTTTTTTTTTGTCATTGTCAGAATCAAAAGGCTGTGCGAATTGAGCAGACTTTAGTGCTTCTGTGTTACAAGTGGTGCGCTCTCACACACGTGGTTATGACGATATTAGCGAATGCAAAAGAGAGTGCTTGAATGAAGACGATTCTCTTACAGTTTGATTACGTATTTATCGATGAATGAAGGCCATAGGGCCTGAAGGCTTGATGTTCGAGGATGTTTGATCTATTAATTGCACTCCGCTCAGGCGCTCACATTGTTTGTTTAAATCACAAAGACGAAGCAAAGGTAAAATAGCTGCAGCTATAATAACTTTGAAGTCACGCTGTTTTAATTTAAAGGTCTTAGTCGGAAACCAAGCATTTCCCGACACAGACACGCCTTTTTAATAGTGCCGCCCCGGGCAGAAATGCACTTACTTGCATCATAAATTGCCTTCAGATTCTCTGTGTAGGTACAGTCAGCATCAGAAGTAGTACACTTGCGAAGAGCTCAAAGTGATTTCAACAAGCTCTTATTGTTGTACAGACGTATTTCTCATTGTACGTTACGAACGAAAAGTCCCGAACGCGTTCGTTTTCGAAATAAAAACAAACGTGTATCTATACTCTGTATTCTGCATTCAGCAGACGCCTAGGATAAAACTGGTAGAAAAGGGACAGATTTTAAACGGCGCTAGGTAATTAAAATCGATGATTGAGGGTGGTTAATCTACACTCGCGGTCAAAAATTAAATAACCGCAATAGGTTTTATTAAATATTTTACACCTAACTAGTTTTATTTACATAATATACCTACTATTCTTCGTAATACCCAAATGTATTATACTATCATAAAAATATCAATACCCAAAAATGACGTTTTTTGCGATTATCTCGCTTCATTAACGTTGTTTTTTTCATGGGTTTTTACGAGTCCGATTTAAACCAGAGGGGTAATCACGTAACGTTTTGAACGCGCGTTAGGACAAATAAACTGTCAATAAACATTTTTCCATAAAAAAGTGACATTTCGATCTACCTGACGTTCGTACAATGCGTTACATGATCGACCTGCTGGTAATGTTACATATTTCTTTAACTGTTATTTTTGCAGTTTATATGTTAAATTAAATAAACATCATGGCAGGACTAAAACTGTAGGTACGACCCGTATTTTTTCTCAGCGAAAAAAAAATGTTTCCGATGACAAAGTAATTTTGATGAACGTTTGTATTGTATGTAAAACAAGGGTAAACCGTTGATAAGTCATTTCAACAAATAAAACTACTTATACATTTTTACGATAATCGATATCATCTCGATATTATATTCCATACTTCACCAAATTGCGATTTCATCTCCATGAATGATTGAAACTGAAATATGTTGACTGCAGGAAGGTATTGGCATAAAAAAACACATGGCTGCAGTTTTACTGCTCTATAAAAATATTCCGTTCAATTAGGATTTATGAGCCGCTGAATCGTGATGCGTTTAAGTCTTATTTTTCTCACGGGAAAGGCGCATTAGCAATTAAAACCATGATGCACTTAGAACCTTTTTAAAATGAATAGCTCGATCGCACTGGCTTTATATTTAGTCTTCCGCTTCTGGTAATTTATGGTGATAAATGATAAATGACCCGGTCAAGTGCGAGTCAAATTCATTAATAATTGGTGTATTGCATCGTTTCATTTTTAAATAATTAATTGAAAAGGGTTAAAGTAGTAGGTACTATCCCGCCCCTGTTTCGAGGATCAAACGAAACTTGGGAGTCTTAATATCATACTAGAAATCGGTTTTTTAATTTTATATAAAAAAAAAAAACAATTGCTTTGCCAGGTTTTTGCATTGCAGCATCGCCATTTCGTG
The DNA here is from genome assembly GCA_932294315.1 of Epinotia nisella. Classification (NCBI taxonomy): domain Eukaryota; kingdom Metazoa; phylum Arthropoda; class Insecta; order Lepidoptera; family Tortricidae; genus Epinotia; species Epinotia nisella. Next base: position 12,196,635 of record OW028680.1, read on the forward strand.
TGCCCCCATTAATGACGTGACTAATTATATATATAAGAACATATATCATCTGGTAGTTTTATCGAACTATAGGTATAGTGTCGTGGGTTCTTACTGTTCTTAGACTAATACGGCGAATCGGAGCTCGTTTGTATAACTAATATTTATCTTCCGGTCTGATTGAATCTCAATAAATTTTGGTGTTGTGGTGAAGGAATGTTAGGTATGTTTGGGTTTAAAATACATTAAATGTGACAAGAATAGCTATGTGTACGCAGGCAGCGGCCTTGCCCCGCTGCCCCATCAGAGCTTCGAAATAATTCTGCGCGTACAGTCGTACACTACGCGGCAGTAGTAGGAGTAACTCCTACTGCAAGTAAGGGCACGCTTTATATTGGACTTTTACAATTATTTCCCGGGTTCAATTTAAGACGCACATTTTGCATCGAGAAGGCGCCGATGCCGGTGATGGATAGAACTCGTCGACTCAAATGTAACTTCAATTAAGTTGACTGCAGTATATTTTACTAGTACTAGTTTAGGTTTACCGAAAGAGGTACATGCAGAAGTGGTTAAAAGTAGGATCAAAGAAAGAGTCATGACTCATGACAATTAACTATTGATATTTCACGTTGTATTAAAGAAAAGAAAAGAAAAGAAAAGAAGACATTTATTCACTACACAAAAGACACACAGATATAAAGGGAGTAGACATACAATACAATTGACACATTGTGTGTGTATTCTGCAAACAATGTAATGAAAATAGTCCCCCATCGTGCACACTGCGGCATTCTTCCGCTGCCCGATCACTCTTTGAAAATAATATAATTGTAATGCGTTAGTCATATAGAGCGATCTTCATTTATAAACGTCTCGGCCGTCTCAGGCAGGTCTAGAGGTACAGGATTCAGGTCCAAGTTTTGGTGCTGCAGAAAGAGATTATTTGTATGAATTAATGGTTTATTCATAATGAATATATGGTTACATAAGATCTTCAATATCTATACATATTTCTTCCCGTTATATAATCAGCCTTGTATCTACATTTCATTTTGTGAAAACTATAATTTGCATAAATGTCATGGCTCACTATGCGTCACACACATGTAGCGCATTTCACGTGGTATTCTGCACACAACGAAATATTAAAATTCCGCCAGTCATTTTCCGTCCAATTAGAATATATAAATTCAGATTCAGATTGTTTATTGGTAAAATTAAAGTACATGTACAAGTCATAAATATCAATTAACTTACAATTTATATTTTCAGTTGTCAAGCATTGGTACAGGGATCATGTTGTAAATATGTAGGTTATTATTATTCTTTCCTGCTAAATCTAAAATACCGTATATAAATACATTTTTATAGTGAAAGTAAAATACAACATTATGATTAACATTAACTAAAATAAATTAAAACTTGATTAAAACTTAGTTAAAACACATAAAAATATACATCAAATATACAATTAAAACTATATTTAAAATTAAAACTAACTTAAAAATAGCCTACAAAAAACTAAAAATAACTATCTAAATTTTGACCCTTTGGCAGGGTACCCATCACGCAGGCAGCATTCCCGCGTTGAATTGCGATTGCAAGTCTTTGTGCGAGAAAGCTGCCCGCGCGAGGGTCACCTGTTGCCTCCCGCAAGCGTTTGCTGAGCGTATGGTTATTGAAATTATGAAATACTGAAATGACTCTTCGGAATTTTGTAGTGTCCTTTACCTGATTTACGACGATTTGCACTGTCAACCGATGAAGATCCGTACCAAATGGTGCCCAACGGTTGAAGCAAAGCCACACATTGCATCGTTTTAAAGCCGGGTATACTCGCACTGAGCTAGCCTTGCCCAGATTACTGCGATATAATATATTATGCTGCTTCGCTGCACTTTTGGAACCGCCCGTGATTAGACTGTTGTTTATGCAGTAAATTGTCGGATAGCGTTAAAATGGCCTAGAAACTAAAGTGGGTGTGTAAGTTTCAAATAAAAGCTTTTGGAAGACTATAATGATGGTACAAACATCTTTCTTTTTACCTATTTTACACACTGTCCGCAATATTTTTGCTGATTAATGATTGCCTATAATGGAATCCACAATTAGGCGAACCAAACTGACAGGTGAAAATGCACAAAAATGGCCATAGTTTGGCCAAAGCTGTTCGTATCCATATTATAAAAGGCTTTGGCCATATTTGTGCATTTTCGCATGTCGGTTTAGTTCGGCTAATTGTGGATTCCACTGTAGTTACAAGGGTTGGTACTGGTAGCCGAGTGATAAGTGATGTGTAAAAGAGTTGCCTGGAGTTATTAAAATTGGGGTTTTATATATTTCGAATAAATTAGGAACCACTGTTCTACACTAATAATTGGGATTAAGTGGCAGGCGCTCCTTTAGGATGCCACCAGGATAACGCTAAGATTATGAAGATGACTTTCTTCAGTTCTAACTTCTCATGTCCATTTGTTAACTGCACAATACTTTGCCTCAACTCAGCCTGCAGTCTGAGACGTTGTTTGTTTTATCGCCGCCGTGTGTAAAACAAACGATTTTATATTTCTATTCTATTCTATAATATACAGTATGGGCCCTGTCATCATCATCATCATCATATCAGCCGAAAGACGTCCACTGCTGGACATAGGCCTGCCCCAGAGAGTTCCAAATTGACCGGTCCTGCGCCACCCGCATCCAGCGGACTCCCGCGACCTTTACCAGGTCATCAGTCCACCTTGTGGAGGGCCTACCCACGCCGCGCCTTCCGGTACGTGGTCGCCACTCGAGAACCTTTCCGCCCCAACGGCCATCGGTCCAAGTTTAGCAATTCGGAGGGCTATATCGGTTACCTTGGTTCTGCTGCGGATAGCCTCATTTCTGATGCGATCACGCAGAGAAACTCCTCACATAGCCCTCTCCATTGCCCTTTGGGTGACTTTGAGCCTTCTTATGAGGCACATAGTAAGCGACCAAGTTTCAGTGCCATATGTCATCACTGGCAACACACACTGGTCAAAGACTGTCGTCTTGAGACACTGCGGGATATTGGACGAAAAGATGTGCCGGAGCTGCTAAGCAGAGGGGCAGGTTATACTCCTCAGTCTTCTGTATAACCTGACGGAGCGTGTGGATGTGGTCTACGGTACTAAAGCCTTTTCGGAAACCGGCTTGTTCGGGAGGCTGGAAGCCATCTAGCCCTGTAACAGGACCAAAAAGTTAAACGGTAGATTATTATTCTTGTGAGCAATTATTAAAAAAAAACATTTTTTTATAACTTTACGTGTATTTTTTAACTCTTTTAGTGATATAAGCAACTGTTTATTTTAAAAACACTATTAAATAAAAAAAAAAAAAAAAATCTCAAAAATATATTTTAAACCAAAAATGCAAAAACTATTATTATGACTCACTATATGATGTTACCTCAAAATCTGCATTGACCTGTGCTACGATGTCAAGGTGCCAAGATACAAAATTTATCCGAATTAAAAAATATGTAAAAAAATTGACACAAGGGGTTAGGTACTGCAGATGCTCTAAGGAAGATGTCCTTTTAAATATTTGCCCCTGTTATAGGCCCATCCCGTATAATATAATAAAATGACTATAATAAACAGCACCTTCAAAGAACTGGCGAAACGTCTTGTCGAGGCGACAGGTGACCAGAAGACTGGCTCCTACCTTGCTTTGCTCCATTGGCATTGCCGTGCAGCGCGGCAATGCCGCTAGTCATCTATGCACCTTACCGCTGGGTACCGAGCGAGCTGGAGCCAATTTTTTATTTGTAAATATTATTTGTGTACTACTTGTTTATTTTAAGTTGAGTTTAGTATATAGTTTTTTTTTTTGCATTTTTTGTCATCTTTAATTTCAATTAAATAAATGACAGTAATTTTTATGTAACTGCCAGTGCTAGCCTATAACCACCCAGAAAGTTCATTCTACACGCAAGGTAAAATAATTTTTGAAATCAGATAAGTGGTTCCGGACATTACCCAAAACATACAAACTTAAAAGCTACCATCTCACATTCTTTTCCTCTTTATAATATTAGTATTGATACAAATTATCCCGCGGCTTTGCTTTTCACTTATGTAATACCTACGCGGGCGGAGTCGCGCGAGCAGCTAGTCATATATATATAAACGTAACAGATTTCCTCTATTTACAAGTTTAAAACTACGAGTTCACGGTAAGCTCATCCAAGTTTCAAATTTTCCTATTTTACGAAGCTAAGAACTCTGCCAAAGCACGTTTTGGCTCAGTACAGGGACGCTTAGCTTAAGCCTTTATACAATGTTATTGGTAATTCTTATTTGACATAATAATGGATTGCAAAGGTGAACCATTATCGAGAAAATTCACTTTTAATGTGTCTGTTAAAAAACCGGACAAGTGCGAGTTCAACTCGCGTGGTGAGGGTTCCGTATAGGGTAGACCGGGGTCAATAGTCAATAGTACCATCGCCTATAACTCTAAAACTACAACGAAATATGCATGTATATGTATGTATACACGAGTGTGCCTTGAGCGGCTCACCAATCGGCCGCTCGCTGATGCGCGGAAGCGCGGAACGCACGGACAATTTGTATTTTTGACTAATCAAAGTAAGTATTTATGATTTACGTTTTGTACTGGTGTTTATAATTAAATAGTCGTAGTGTGAAAGTGTCACTGAATTGTGATTCTGTAGTTATTAAAGTTTGTAATGTGTCACAATGTGGGGATAGTTCGATATAGAAATCGAGATTTGTGAAGTTTAGTGAGTGCTAGTAAAAAAGGACGATTGTACCACAACACTCGGGGTCCATTGTAGCGTTCAGGGTTCGGAACCGGTTTTTTCAAAAGTCCCCGAAGTAGTCTAATATTTTGAATTATTTTAGGCTCTTAATGTAGGATTTTATCATGTATTTAGGTAACATTTTCGTATTATTAGACAGCCTGATCAAAAATGATATTATAAACCAAAGAACGAAATTGAACGAAATAAAACCGGTATTTTTGTATGGTGAAAATACCGGTATCCGATCCCTGGTAGCGTTACAATTGACCCGGTGCTACAATTGACCCAGAATTATTACACGATTGCTAAAAAAAGGAGTGTAATGTTTTGAGGGTTCATGTATGTATGCATGTATGTGGGTTGTTATTGCTTGAAAGGTGTCTGCTATGTGTACCCTTAAGTGTTTTTATAATAAGTGGACATAATATGCTTCAAAACTTGGAGAAAATTACGTTACGTTTAATTCAACTGAATTGCTAGCTTTGTCCAGTCTAAATACGAACTCTATAAGTAAGATTGATATATCGTAACAGACCGATTCGTCTTAAGAAATTAACAATGAATAGTGATTGATTAGTATATTATTTTGGGTTTTAATTACCTCTGTTTTTCTGGTACAATTGACCCGTAAAAGGGGTCAATTGTGACACAAGGACTTCATTAACAAAAACTCAATTTGCATCATTCTGATACAATTATTTTTTTATATTCTAGTAGCCAATTACACTAGAACTGGTCAGCTAAAATAAAGATTTATTGTTAAAACACATAAAAATATACATCAAATACATTAAATATACAATAAAAACTAGATTTAAAATTAAAACTAACTTACGTCTTTTTTCCTAAATTACTTCAAAATCTTCAAATCTGTTAATTTACTTTACGCGTCCATGTTTGGGTCACCAATTTACATATGTGTACCAAATTTCAACTCAATCGGTCCAATAGTTTCGGAGCTAATCGGCTGTGACAGACGGACAGACAGACAACCGAGTGATCCTATAAAGGTTCCGTTTTTTTCTTTTGAGGTATCGGAACCCTAAAAATGATAGATAGGCCACGTAATTTTGTTTTCTGTGATACATTTACGAGTTTTAGCTTAATTAGGGTTCTTTAGTGAACAAGGAACCCTTATAATGTCGCCATTGTCCGTCTCTCCGTCTGTGGCTTAGCTCAGTGACCCTTACTACTAGAAAGCTGTAATTCGGCATGGGTATGTATATCGATTTATCCTATCCTACTACTAATATTATAAATGCCAAAGTTTGGATGTTTGGATGTTTGTTACTCAATCACGCTTAAACGGCTTAACCGATTTGGATGAAATTTTGCAGAAAGACAGTTTATAGCCTGGATTAAAATACAAGATATTTTTTATCCCAGGTCCACGCAGACGAAGCCGCGGGCGGAAACTATCACGCCGACAAAACGGTAAAATAAAATCTTGAAAAAAAATCTTTTAGGGTTTTTTCTCTTTGAAGCCATGGTGTGGGATCTTTGGAAAGCTTGTTCAAGAATATTATGGGTTTCTAAAACCATTTTTCAACTCAGTGATCCCCGTTTGCGTTATTTTGGGCTTTGATGCCCTAATTTTTGTTCGAGTCTAGCGTCCCCGTCCCCCTCCCTGCTGGCTAAATGGCTACTACTGGCTAATCGTTTATTAATGGGTGGATTGCAAAAAACTTGTACAGTCGAGTTCTCCAATATCTATACAGACAACCTTTCAAAAATATCTACAAATGTGTCTTATGTCATTATAATAATAAAGGCTGTGTACAGATATTTTTGAAAGGTTGTCTGTATAGATATTGGAGAACTCGACTGTACATAGTTAAGGGCCTTCATCTAATCTATGCTTTAACTTTCGTCCATTGTGTAACGACAATTAATAAACCATCTAATTATTGTAAACCTACTAATATTATAAATGCGAAAGTTAGGATGTTTGTTACTCAATCACGCTTTAACGGCTCAACCAATTTGGATGAATTTTTGCACGAAGATAGTTTATAGCCTGGATTCAAATATAGGATAGTTTTTATCCCGGGTCCACGCAGACGAAGTCGCGGGTGAAAGCTAGTAAAGTATAAATTACAAAATATAATGAAAATCATAAAAAGTTAAGATAACCTTGAAAGTTTAGAAAAATATGCAATTTTTTAATTGTTCAAGAGTAAAAGCTACCAATTTGATACAATCCTTACGCTTTTATAGAAACAAAATTGTATGACAACTATGAACCTAAACGCAGCATTTCGCGACCGAAACAGCAATTTACTTGATTTTCCTTACAATGATTAGTACAAATAGCAATGTGTGACGTGGTACTTTTGAGACAATCGGTATGAAGCGTTTCGGCTGCCGCCAGCGAGGTCCATCTTTAACTCAACTTTTTGGGTATTTATGTTCTTTAATTGTAGTTGCTCCCATACAAACATTTGTTCCTCTCCAAAAACTGGTTCGAATGGCATCGTAAAAAAATCTTAGGTCACAAGCCTATTGTCGTTACAGAATGGAAAAAAGATAAATCGTAGATTAGATGAAGGCTATTAACTATGTATTTTTATTGTAATTCACTTTAATATCATCATAAATTTATACCGTATGCACTATGCGGCGACCGAGATGTGCCCAGCCAAGATATACTTTTTAGCCAAGATGTAGAATTTGTAGAGCGTGGCTGGTTCGAGATAAGCCGTGTGGAGTAGAAAGCTTGGCGCTATTTGCGATCTCATACCTATCTTTTTAACGCTGGAAGCTATATCAGCTAGGTAGTCTTGCTTGGCAATCACTTTACATGTAATGTTTTTAGTGGGATCTCATTCCTTTTTGTAAGGTGTGATCCTAGGTATTATGATGATATAATTGTCTCAAAACTTGACCAAACTCTAATGCCTTGAAAAAACATTAATTTATTATTATTATTATTATTTATTCAGATAACTTGGACACTTAGACAATGTATGTCTGCCATTATGGACGCATTATACGAGGTGAAAGAAATCTTAAAATATTGGCGTCAAAAATGTACTTTTTGGATTGATGGTGTTCTCTTCCTGATGTTTATGAGGCTGGTAACCGTGAACAAACCAAGTGAGCCGTTAAACTATATATACACTTCCCACCCATGCTGTTTAGTGATTGAGTGAGACTGCGTCATTTGGTACTAAATTTCATAATTAGTTACAGCATACAATGAGTAGTTATAGTGCAATCTTAAGGCTCGGACATGTCGTATTATACATACATGTAGCCTGAGCTTAAAGTGCCAAAAAGATTGAGAGTGATGGGAAAGAATCATCCTTCTTGCGTGATGACCTTTATTATTGATTTATCAGTTTTAAAACTCAATGTCATGGCAGTTAAGTCAATATTGACTTCACGTAGTGGACATAGGAAATTGGTCATTGTTACGAGTATATTCTCTTTGGTTGTGGTTTTTTCAGTCAAACTCCCTCTGTGATATAGGTACATTTATTTTTCAAATATTTTGTATGCCCGCTTGAAAATTGATACCTACATAAATGCACTATGTTGAGATGCTCGGTGTGTTATGGGTAATATATTATTTTCTTCATGATTATTAAACAAATATGCTTTAGTAACATTACCAATACACAGTAGGTAACTGCATAAACAGACCGTATCAATTTCTCATAATTTGTTTCCTTATTGTTACAGATCCCCAAAACGAGCATGGAATCTGATATCACGAACCTCCGTTACTAAGCGACGAAATGCATCGAGCGCTGTATAAGGAAGGTCTTCATCGGCATTGAAAAAGAAGTTCGTTTGAAGTGCAGCGATGGTGTGATAACATGAGCGCGCGTGAGGTTGAACTGTCGGGCGGGGCGCCTTGGGGCTTCCGCATGCATGGAGGCGTTGATCAGAACCAGCCTTTGAGGATATCACGGGTAAGCTTACAATATTCAAGACAAGGCGGTATATCTGACGATGCGATTTAAGCCCTTAGCACAGCATATCTGACACGTTACACGCTAGTTTTGATTCGCAATAACCTTGCTTGACATCACGGTCCTCAGTATTGGTAGAACAACTAATATAATGATGATGACGCGTTATTTCGGCGCGCGTAGAAGCTAGCGCGTGAAACATTGATGTCAAATTAGAATGGTGAATGTAAATGTCGGATTGACCGTAGGTTGCATTCATAGTAATTGGTGTCCATATCACTTCATAACTTGGCAAACATTCCGACAAGGTGTATGGGTTCAGACGTATGGAGGTACGGATTATGTAGGTACGTTAGGTAGGTGACCTGACATTATGAATTTATGTTACGTCATCGGCCCATACAGTACACAACCCTCATAAGCGATAGAGTGAGTAGATATGTAACTATACTAAGAAGGATCATCTTGGTAGATCTCTGAATTACGTAAACTTATTTAACTAAAATAGAAATCGAAACAGGAGACTAGGTACCCCCTTCTTTCTAAATTTAGCCTTGCACAGTTCCATTCTACACTTACGCTTGATTCATTATTAAGAGACTACTTGAAATTGTATTAAACAATACATATTGTGTATAGAAAATCTGTGATCGTAGCGGCGGAAGCACAGAGGATCAAGAGTGCGACTCTCAATCTTGAGGTCGCGGCTTCCAATCCTGGCTTTTATCAATGAGTTTTCGGAACGGAATGCCGTTTGACATTTATATGTAATGAACACTATAATCAGCTATTTCAGAAATGTAATGTATTAACCCTTTTCCAGGCCGGCAGTTGAAAAATGAAAATTGAAAAATGTCACTCTTATTTATATTGACAAGATACATGTTTGACGGGTTATATGTGGACGATATGAGTCGCTTAAATTCAAACTCAGGTAAATCCATCTGTCAGATCATGCGATTTTGGTATTATGAAAAGGTAATAAGGTAGATATATGCAGAGAGAGTCGAATGGATTTATCTGAGTTTGAAGCGACACATTATATATATAACACCTGTGCCTGGAAAAGGGTTAAACATCTATAAAAATTTGAATACTTACTAGCTGTTGATCAATACCAATCCGATGTGTTCAAGACTATCAGAACTTATAAACGGAGTCTGAGAAACTCAGCACGAAAAAAATATGATGAGCCAAGAGCATGTAATTATTATTGCCAAAGTACAAGAAACTACATAATACCACGAATATTTAATAACTTGTTCTCAGAAGAATTTTTTTTGACTTAAATATTGGTTAACCAATAGTTAAGAAAAAAATTATGTCACTCTTGATTGAAAACCATTGCAACAAAACCTTATGGTATAGGTGGTTAATTTAATAATATTCAGTTAACTAGTTATACAATTAAACAGTCTACCCTAGTTTTAGCATAATAATATGTTCTTACAGTAGATTAAGCAAAGAATGAGTGTATTAACCCATTCGCCAACAAAGTTTTTCTACTTAGTAGTTTTAAGTTATGTTTTTTTATGTGAGCAATAAGAAAAATAAAAAAAGTTAGCTTTTCAATTGCAAAGCTTATTTAGGCGGCTACAACGCGCTGCCGCGTGCGAAGCGACGGTTCGCAACGTTGTATGCCAGATCTCAGTTTGTATATATATATATCTACATTCCGCACGGTAACTTCACACTGCATCGCACCTTCGTCCGTCGAAATTTGTAAGTACACGGCTTCGCACGCCGCGGCGGGATGCGGCGGCAGTGTAATGACTGCCTTAAGCAACTATGGTGGCTTTCAGTTGGGTACTAATGACGATCCAGGTTGTGGGCTATGACAACAGTTAAGCCTAGTTAGAGACCAGGAGCGGCTTCGAAACTGTCAACTTGCACACTCTCTTAACACATTCAGTGCCCAGAATCGCTACGCGCTACGCTCGTAGCCGATCCTCGGGTTTTCCTCGTATGTAGCGGAAAGCGCCTACGGTGTAGGGACGCATATGTTTCGTCACGGGCCTGGAATGAGCTGTAGCGCTATACGAATAGCTGTATTTTTTCCCTCTGCGTGGGAAGGTCTTAAAACTGGTGTCTTTAGATTCCTTTTGGATGAAACCGGAATAACTAACGCAAAGAAGAGAAAAATTGAAAATCCATGACGAGTTAATAAATCAACAGGGTGCCAATTCGACAATTTTTTTCAATAACTTAATTAAATTTTTCATGTTTTCTGAAGTACGAAAATAGTCGAAAACATATGGTTTTCTTTTCCATGCATAGGTATACATGCATCATACCGTTTGAGTCATTAAAGTCAAGGTTGTTTGACGTGTCTCTGCTGTAAACATGTAAAAACTCCAACCGCGCTGGTGACGTGCCAGAACCCATCTTCATTAATCGAATGGCCCTGAATAGTAATTGCTATCAAGCCCTATTCCCGCTGGATTACGGGAAGCTAATTACTTACACCGAACTCCGATCACATTAGGGTACTGCTTTAAATTTTAAATGACCTTACTTATGTCTAAGTATAATAAGGTCATAGAATGTATACATGTTTATGATGCTGACTGTACCCGCATTTATTTTTCTCCAATTTCCATTACACAACGAACATTTCAGTTGGAAATTTAAAAAATGTAATGAGTTGAATAAAAAGGTGTTCATTAGGTGGTCACAACCGAGGCAGGGTTTTAATTTAAACCAGAAGAGTATTTCAACAGTTGCCTGATAATATGTTCAAATTAACATTACAAACGAAATTATCAAAGTATATGGTCATTAGGGCCCCTTTTTCAGTTTCTTTACTGACTGTGCTCTGTGCTAATAGGAAGATAACATAAATAATATGTTGCTTTATTGAAACTGTATATTTTGTTTGGAGGAAGGAGAGGTAGAGGAAGGCCCAGACATACTTACACCAGCCAAATAAAAGAGAAAGTGGCTGTCGAGTCGTATGAAGACGTGAAGAGGCTGGCAGAGGACAAAAATCAGTGGCGGTTACTCCACCGACAAGAGCCTAGCTCTTAAATTGATGATGATGATATTTTGTTTATTGAACGAGCGAACGAAGTTCCTCATTTCAGCTAAGGGCCAAAATTCTTTCGTGTGTCCGGGTGCCCAGATGATTGGCTGTTATCTGTATATAATGATACTCGTGAAATTTTGTAAGCAGTTTCAATAATAGGGATGTAGGTAAGCACCAAATAAAGTAAAGAATACGTAAAGATGAATAAAAAAAAAGATTAAACATATTATCGAATGGAGAAAAAAGTAAAGCAGTAAGGGATTCAATAATCACAGTTATAATGTCCAAAGAGGGGGTATATTTTGTCCCTCTTCCGCAAAACGCACGTTCATATGCAACGATCTTCATTTACCAACTGTGACGCTCGGGGATCGTGATTCGTTTTCTCTGTCTAACAAGCAATATTAAAACGGTTGTAGCTTCGTATTTTTTGAGATATCTAAATGGGATTTTCGTTACTAGGTATGTTATTTTATTGTACATTTAGAGTTTACATCCCTATTATCCAGTTGTTTCTTTGTCGATTCAGTATTCGGATTAAAAAAAAAATCGTTGACTAGTAAACTAGTAATGTACCTAGTGCTTTTTCTGGTGCTGCCCAAGACGTGATGCCCTAAGAAATTGCTTTATTTTTAAATTTACATTAATCACGCATTATCTACAGCTCACAGAGCCATTAGTTCATATGAGATTTGTTTTCTTAGTACCTATTGCTAAATATAAGACGTTAGACTTCTCCTATCCAAAGAGATTAAACATTTAGAAGGGTTTCCAGTCTCCAATGAAGAGGATTAATAAGTATTTTCAATCAATCTTTTTTGCTATGGCCCCATCGGTGTTGTCGATGATTCGGCCAACGTCAAAGTTTGAAAAGGCAAATATTTTTTAACAATTTGACCGGTGACTTTAGAGTTGCCAGGTACACTCATATGAATAAGTATTTTATAATGGACGTCAATGAGCACTACCGACTTACCGCGTACGTTCACCGCTACTTATTTGATTTCCAATGTTTTTATTATTTCGTAGCAATAGTGTGTAATTTGTGTTATGCGTCCCAATTCATACCTATTTGTTTTTCCATCAATCTCTTTGTGTTTCCTTTCGGTAATGAATTTGCTACATAATTTATTTTCTTGCAGAGCTTGAGCGATACACCGCAACGCACATTTGATGTGAGTAAGATCGTGCCGAGTGTTTGTTCGGAAAACAATAATCAATCATTTCTGATACTCAACCTTCTTTATTAAATTACCATATTTCCCGCGCGGGGTGAAATTTAACTGAATTATTTTACTGATTTTACTGCTTAAATTATTTAGAGCATAGAAATATAACGCTTCGATAAAAATAATATTAACAAAATATTACTGTACTTAATTTTAATTATGATGCGACATGTAGTACATTTATGTTTATTTGGTGTTTTTCTGCTTGCTTGCTTGCTGCTTATATTAATTTATAATAAATAAATATTAGTGGTCAATCTTACAGAAATCGAACTAGTCCCATAGTACCTAAGCTCCATAAGGCTTGTGTTATGGGTACTAGACGGCGATATATTTAATTAGATATAAATACTATAATTAATTAGACATAATAAGTCGATGTATAAATTATGACATTTATTACTTATATTCTTGCGCCCGTAAATACGGATATACAAATCGACCCTTATTCTATTATTTGATGAAAAAACTTAGAGAACTTGACAACTTTTGGGAACTTTAACTAATTTAAAATTTGGTTAAAATGTTCACGCCGGATCCAATAAATATAGTTAGTCAAATGATTTATTTGCGATGACTATATGTAGTCAGTAAATTATTTTGGCTTCAATTAAACAACTGATAGCATCCATAAATCCTATTACTAAAACAAATAACGTTAATTGCGGTACAGTGTAGACATTTTTATTACAAAGCCTTTCATCTGAAACACATCAACAAATAAGAAAACAGAACAAAGCGTTAGTACATAAATCCAAACAGAATAAATAGGAAAACACAAAAGTGACGTCTAATAAATAATCTACGAGGCGGCGGCTGTAGTTCGACAGGCGAAGTTTTCTTATAAAACTAGAGTATGCAGGTGCCATTTAAGTATTTTCTAAAGTGGCTCGGAGACGCAGCTCTTAAATCGCTTAAATATTCCCTTTTGGTGCAAAACTTACTAGTTAACGATTAAGTAATTCAATTCGAATAAAAACATCTGGCTCCGAAGGTCTCAGTTCTAACAACGCCTAATGACAACGACGGTACACTGCGAGAGCTAGAAATGTTTATTAACGCTGTAACTAAGCAATTAAACTTATTTAAGTTAATTGATGCTTGTTTAATCCATCAGGGGAGTCCGTTTTTACAGGCTTTCATTTAACACCACTTGTTAGACCGTTGGTTACATGAAATTGTACACCGTAAGTACCTATCTCAAATTCTTAACTTTTAATCCTTGAAGTTGAACTATTTTCAATTCAGAAAAGAGATTTAAACTTGTATCTTGAGTAGGTAGATAGCATTATATAATATTCGTCGTCGATTGAATGTAGCAATTATGAAAACAATCCATTTTATTACATTACTCCATAAACATGTAGGTACCTACTTTTTGAAGTTTAGGTTTCCGTAGCCAAAATGGCAAAAACGGAACCCTTATAGTTTCGTCATGTCCGTCTGTCTGTCTGTCCGTCTGTCCGTCTGTCCGTATGTCACAGGCATTTTACTCGAAAACTATAAGGTGTATTTGAATAGAATTTTGAGGATAGGTGTATTTTGTTAGCCGCTAGGTACATAGTTTTGTAATGAAAATGACAAAAAAAAATTTTTTTAGGGGTGCACTCCATACATAAAACTAAAAGTCAAAAAAAATTTTTTCATTGTGACCCCCCGTGTGGCACACATCAATCAATAGGCCTTTCAAAATAAATATAAGGTTTCTTAGCATTTTCTTTGATTAAGTGAATAGGGTCGGAGATAATCGCCCCGAAAGTCACTAAAATTCTGTCCCCCCCCCTCTAATTTTTGAACGGTGTATTTTAAAAATATGGAAAAATTCATGGACATAGGGCTTACTAATTTCATTCACCGAAAATTGTTTTGAACAAGATCGGTTCAGAGGTTTTCGAGATATTGCTGAAAAACTGCCTTCCTCAAAAAAAGGACGTAAGTGCCATAAAATTTCTGTGACGATACGACCTCTTTAATAGGCACGGAACCCTCCGTTTTGCGTGGTCCGACACGCACTTGGCTGGTTTTTCAAATTCTATTGGCGTTTGCCCGAAATTAGGTACAATGAGACAAAATTAAATTGGAGCCGATTATTAACATATCCGCGTTTCAATAAGTACCTACATCACTCTGCGTCCAAAGGCCCGGCTCGTGCCCGCCGGCTCCTAATACCACCAGCCTTTGAATACTCGCAGTTATGGTTGTCCAAACTACTTCAAATTTTATGAGCACATTGCTGTCACGGTCACAAACAAAAGTACATTTCAGATTTTAACCAAACGCGCAGCCATTTAAAAAAAAATTACAGTTGCCGTGTCGTGTTAAAATATGGCACACTAGCTTCCGCCCGCGACTTCGTCTGCGTGGACCCGGGATAAAAACTATCCTTTAATCCAGGCTATAAACTATTTTCGTGCAAAATTTCATCCAAATTGGCTGATTGAGTAACAAGCATCTAAACACCCAACATCCAAACTTTCGCATCTATAATATTAGTAGGATTTTTTAAATTTCCAACCTTTACAATATCAATTCAAATTGAGAAAAATAAAGCAAATTGGTCAGTATTTTTATTGATATTAGGTGTTTAATATGTTTAACATCCAATTATAGGTAATACTGTTATTTTAAATTTATTAAGTATTTTTATGAGACAAGTCAAAGTGCCCTAATAAGGCCCACTGAATGTATCCCTTATAGACGTGGGCGTCCGGCAAAATTTCGAATACAGATTAAAATGTAAGTAGTCATTTATTTATCAACAAATAAAAAGCGATTTGTCAATCCCCTTTGGTTCCATTTACCAAGTAAATTAGTAAACAGCTTCAAAACTGTCACATCATAGCTAGCTCCACTTTAAAAATAATGTTAATAACTTGTAAGTTTTGTGTATTTAGCGAGTATTATGAAAGTTATACGAATCGAAACGTCTGTATAACAATTGAGAAAACACTAGATTCTACCATATTCAGCTTTCAACTAACGCAGTCTATTTTCGCGAACATAAGGTCTACATTTCTGAGCATGTTTGAGAAAACGTATATTTAATTAATTTAAATCGGGCCTCATTAGGCGACCGGGTGTTCTAATAAAGTCCTTAGCAACATTTTTTTAAATAGGTTTTTTTCAGTTATATTAGGTTTAAAAAATGTTTGTTAAATAAATCATTAGCAGTTCTATGAATATGAATGGGTTTTCTCTATTAATCATACTGTAATGGGCTTTGAAATTAGGATGGGCCTTAATAGGCGACCTTGTACCTTAGGTATCCATAATTTTGATGATGCAATGCATACATAGAAAGTAAGTGTTTTTGATTATTTACCTAATTGTGTCTAAGACAAGAGAAGTTAATCTGTCTGATCAAAGCGGTTAATTAGGATTAAGAATCTTTCCCGGACCTTCCCGAGGTCGTACGCAATCATTACGTGAGGTTGCGGGCTGACTGCTTTGTCGTTTGAAGACGCGTTAACATTAACAATGCCACGGATCCGTAAGACAAATGAAATGAGTCTTCTAAGAAATAATCATTATTTTGTTTATATTTTTATTTGGAACTTGTGTCTAATATTTTGCATCATAATACCTAGTGGATGGTAGTTCGAAATTCCGTTATGAAGATCATTTATCCATTATAACACACAAAACACAAAGCAACTACAACAATTCCATTTACAACAATTAATAAAATAAAAAATTTAATACTAACTAAACTAAATTCCGAAGATTGAAATTATGAAAATTGTATATATATTTATTTTGTGTATAATAAACTAAATGTTTTTGGTAAATCGATGATATTTTTTTTTCACTAGACAGTGTATATTGTTTCTCATTTTCCTAATCTCCCTTTCTTGTTTACAACCAAATGAAATAAATATAAATCACTCGGCTCTAACATTATGTAAATCTGAACTAAGGTACAGTCTGTAGGTATAAATATCATATCGAAATTAAGTGCAAAAGTTATACAAAATGACTTTAAATAAATAAAATAAATTGGGCATGGGATTTCAGTAGAAACCGGGTTAAATCGTATAGGCCACGCACGTGCGTGGCGGAGTCACGCGGCCTACGTGTCCCGGGTCCTAATGTACTCGAACATAACCCGGCCACACGTTGTAGACACCTAATACCTAGTCCCAGAACTCTTTGCACACCCTTTTATACTTTAACACGCGGAGAGATTCGCAGACCTTCTTCTTCTGGTCGTGTAACATGCCGATGCCCATACAATGCGACAATTCCCTATCCTATCAGTCCTATCACACAGCCAGTATTACATTAGCACGACAGAGTTTCGTAGTAAGCAAATATTATGGGCACATAATCACCTCTTGAATTTATCGCTATACTTATCCATACTATAAATACTATAATATTATAAATGCGAAAGTTTGTCTGTCTGTCAGTTACCCTTCACGCTTAAACCGCTGAACCGATGTGGATAAAATTTGCTATAGAGGTACCAAAGAGATAGAGATATTGATATTTGGGATAGAGATATTGTTATTTTATCCTGGAAATCGTCCCCTAATAGGCGGTGAAATGGGAGTAAAAGTTTTTGTGGCGCTACTATATACACGCGAGTTCCACGCGGACGGAGTCGCGGGCCGAAGCTAGTACGTATAGCATAAATGTTGTTAACATTATCACCATTTGAGGCAGTTTAAGTTATTTATGTTGTAAAACTGACATTTTAATCCACATATAAATCCAATTAAAACGGCAACTTAAGTATTGACATATTTCTGTAATGAATGAATAAAACGACGAAGGAAAGCTGAACTATATTGACACGTTCAAAGCTATCAAATTACAAAACTGACATTATATTGATGATTGCATCAATTATATTGATGAGATAGCCGATAATCGATTTACATTAGCTAGCGCAAAGAACTAACAAATATAAGTATTATTATAACACCAACTTATTTAACTCCAAAAGCTGATGTCATAGACGAGTCTGTGATCTAGTTTTGAGTTAAAGCAAGTGACAATGGCGGAAACTTGTGCATTTCATTACTTATAACAGTTCCAGGCGAATGCTCGCAGGAATTAGCTAGCATTTTATCCACTTAGCAAACAGCTTAACTGTGATTGCTACTTCAATTTTCCAAGATTACACGGATGTTTGGAAACTGCCACGAATTTTATTATGATGCGGTGATTTTAAACGTTTTCATTCGATTTCATAATAATATGTACTACAAGCAATCATTGCATAATTTCTACTACCTACCTACTAATAAACGGATTACTTTAATCTATTTGTGAAAGCCGTTTCCAATCAAATACAATTTTCTATGTCCGGTCGTTTGCTTTCGCACCAACCGAACCGGCTGGTAATGATACAATGTAAAATATTATCAAAGTCGTTTTTTACCATATATATATATATATATACATATTTAGTAAAAATATCGAAGCTACAACATTCACAACGCCGGCTCAAAGATGCAACCTTTATGAATTCTTTCTATGATTTATCGACGTTGGTATCGGTTGAATGTTTTCAAAATTATTCAATTCCACTACAATACATAATACAACGCTATCAATATGTAGTAGGGTCTACATCGTCAATTGGAACTTTTAAGAATTCCCATAATGCATCACTGAGGTACATGGTTAAGCTCTTTGCTGGGAAACTTACTTACACTAGGAACAATGGACTTGCACAATTTGAATTTCCTTTATACCGAGAAAGGCTTTTCTTTTCCATATTCACCGCTTGGAAGCGCTTCCGCTGCACCGTTATCGGTTGAATTTAAGGCATGCTGGTCAGAAAAGGCATGCTTACTTGCACTTACATACTCTTCATTCAGAGGTTTTTCTATTAAAGTAAATTAATGAAGGAAACTATGAAGGAATAGGTAAAATTGAGATAGATTCTGGAACATGCTGAGCATGGTGTACGGTAGACTGAATTTGTCCCATACGCTATCAACACAGCGAATCCTCTTTAGCGATATCGTTATAAAAAACCTAATAAACTCAAAATAAAATTACCTGCTGGGAATCTCATGCAACTGCAAAGCATCATGAGATGCTGCGATTACGAGTTCATTGGCCTATTACAGCTCCTGGACACGACGAGCTCACGACAACCGCCGGTACGATTCCTCAGTTCGGCTTAGCAGAGATTAATATTCGAGGCAAGCGCCAGCCCCCGACATAACAATGGGCGTGTGTCCTCACGCGGCGCATGCATTTTCGAATAATGCCCATACAATGATTCGATAAAATTGCCTATAACACACCTTGAAAGCTCAGTAGCGTTTCTAACTTTCTTGCGGTAGTTGGTGATTTGTATTTCTATAGTTTTTGTTGAAAAGATTATTGTTACAATGGCGTGTTTGCCTTAATTATGTCATCAGACTGAGTTCGGTCATTAAGTAGTTAACTTTTTGCTCCGTAATTTGTGTATCGTTAGTCTCTGGTTTGTTCCGATTGAATTAAGTCATCTTGTGTTTTACGGACCTACCTCAATGGTTGAATTGTGCACATGTTTGGGCGCGTTGTGGTGTATTTTAAGTGTGAATCGGTGTGAGTCGGGGTGGCCGCAGGAAGGAAGTGGGTGGAGCCCCAACCTTTCCGGAAGGAAACATGCTGAAGTTTTGCTCTCCGGCGGCTCGACGCCGGGAACCGAACGCGGTTTGTAAACGTCATACACATTTGCTTATGAAAGTGGGAAAATGTTTCGTAAATGATACTTGAGATAAAAATAAATTCGCCGGGAATCTTACGAAGACGAACGTGATCAAAGGGAATTCGAATATCGCGGCGTTACGCTCGCATACAAATGCCGGATAATTTTTTGCTTCCAAACAAACATACGGTGGATGTTTGAGTGAGCTAAGTTGATGTTTGAAAACCATGGGTTTATATATTTATATATTGAAAACTAAACCGCGATAATACGATAAATGTGACGATGTAGGTCAATAAAGACGAATAAATATTGAACATGTACAGACAGGTACCTACAGCAAGTACTTAATTAGCTTTTTAACACATCTAACATCAATCGCATAACTATATTAGCCATAAAAATTATTGTGATACAACCAACATGTAGGATTTCCTAAAAAGTACTGGTAAAATGTAGAACTTAGAAACCGTTTCACATTATTTACATTTTTACCTGGTAACGCAATGTTCATTTTATGGCTCTTGTATACAGTTTAAAATATCTGTGTGCTCGACTGTTCAATAACACCAAAAATGCTATTCTATACCTTGTCGACATATAATGGATTCTGTGGGTCTTGGACACAGACTTTCAACAGTGCAGTTGACCGGTGACGGTTGACCGAGGTTTCTGATGAATTGTACAAACCTAGGTAGACCAATTTTGATCATCACGGTTAACCAACGTTTACTATTCCAGGTGAACCCAGGGCGTAAAGCGTCTCTTTGCGGCGTGCGCGAGGGCGACGTAATCTCGTCCATCAATGGCCGGGCTACACGCGGCTTGAGCAATGCAGATGCACATGCCATGCTGCGCGCAGCCGGACCTTTACTGCGATTAGGGCTCAACGAGTAAGTACATGGTTGCTTTCTTTAGCATGAGCAATGCTAATAGTGCTCAGGGTCGGACTACACGCAGCATGAGCTTGAGCAATGCAGATGGCTCATGCCATGCTGCGCGCAGCCGGACCCTTACTGCGCTTAGGGCTCAACGAGCAGGTACATGGTTGCTCTCTTTAACATGAGCAATGCTAATAATGCTCATGCTATGCTGTGCGGATGCAGGCCTACGCTACAGCTTTAGCTGAACGAGTATGTACAAGAGTAGGATGAGCTACCAGACCACGTGAGAAACGCCTTAGGTATGCTTGTTTCGATATATGTCCAACGATATATAAGCCTGACTATAAGAACTACGAATTTCGTCAATCATTTATGTGTGTGTAGGTACCTCGAAATTCCGTCATTTCGAAGAATCTTTCTGTGTTTGAACTCCTGAATAGTCCTATTCTATTTTTGTCAACTATACTTACGTATATTATACTTACCTATCAACGAAACGTCTCAAATATTAGGAAACAATATAAATTTGGGTATTATCTAAAGTGGTTTAAGCGTTTGTTTTTCAAAGACACCGAGATAAAAGAATATCATCATAATTTATATATATCGCTTATCATATTGATTGATAACATTTATACGATATGTTGTTCATTGATCAAACCTGGTTTAACGTAGTAGGAGTAACTAGACATATTCGGAACATGCCAGTATATAAACTACACTAATAAACTAAAACACCCTCTTTTTTCCCTAACGGTCCATAATTTATAACTAACTTAAATCTAAGCCGACCCAAGGAAAGGATGCAGTCTGGATGGGGTAGATAGGAAGACATAAACCTTTCCATAAATATTGGGGATCACGTTGCACTGCACCGATTTAATGGTGCAGTACTTCGAGAAGCATCAATATTTAGGCCTGTTGGCTCGCTTTCGAAGAGTAACTAATCGAAAAAGTTCGCAGAGTTCCCTCGTAAACAAAATTACAACGAGCGTTTTTTGCTCCCGCAACTTATTAATTATTTTCACATACGAAGTTTGTGGCTTCAATGCGAAATAGGTTCGGAAATAAAAATTATTTCAAATTGGAGATTTTTTTAAATAGTAATGCATCATTAAAGCCATGAATCGAATATTACCGTTTTTGAGCCACACCAAATTTTCATAAATTTTTACAAACCTCTGTTAGTTAAAATCTGGTTTGTTCCTTTTTCACAAACTCAAATGATAATGAGACAGCATTTCAACTAAAATATATAGCATCAATAGTTTTTTTTTCTTTAAAAAAAATTCCTTTAGGCGTCATCCTACAAAATGACGTTCCGAACATATTATGTTATTCAAAATTTTTGTAGCTCTTAATTATATTTTATAACCTACTTCTACCGATCTCACTTCTAATTATGGATCCAATATAGAATTGAGATGTAATCGAGTAATAACGCATTAATCACTTTAGGTAAAAAAAAACCAGTGGTGTGGCTTTCTTAATGACATTGACATAAGATTGAATTCCACTTGGCCTGCGGCCTGTGTACGTTGATTCCCCGCCAGTCACATACCCGAGTTTTGGTCATTCAATACATTCAGGGGATTTAAGATTTCTAGTACCTACAGTCGAGTTCTCCAATATATATACTGACAACCTTTCAAAAATAATTACACACAGTCTTTATTGTTACTGACATAAGACGCATGTATAGATATTTTGAAAGGATGAATGTCTGTATAGATATTGGAGAACTCGACTCGACAAACAGAATTCTCAAAATCGATCCACAAATGATGGCGTTCTGAAAAGAAACTGCAAATATCAACGTACTCGTAGTAAAAACCTGGGAGTTTTTGATAAGCCGTATCCAGGCACGAGGTTATTCGCGATTATTCGAGCCCCTATGATTATAAACCATCGAACCAACGCCGATGCCATGGCATTCGCTCTGGCGTTCAAACTCAGCTATATATTCATCAGAGTTAAGGAAGTCTCTATGACTCGACATATCGCATACTAAATACCTAAAGGGTGATTTTTTGATGATTGTCTAGATATCAGATTTAATGTTTAAGCAATTTCATTTTGTTTTTGCGCGCACGAACAAGCCTGACTCGTTACTCGGGCGTGTCATCGAGCACGGAGCGCGGCCAACAAATGGATATTATATTAGTATGCCATACGTGGATGCAGATAGACCTTTCGGTTTAATCCGATCACTCTTCAGTGTTTCACATAGACACAGGCACGGACGTCGTACCATTCGCAGATTAGTCGGGCCCGACGCAAATTGAAGCACTTAGCTTAATCTCAGTATGACGAGCCAAATGGACTTTCACGTGTTACTTGCCATGCGTGCGTCTGGTGAAGATTGGACGCATGTGAAACATCAGATAGGACAAGTAGGTAATTATATATTAAGTATTGGATTGTTGTTGGCCTTTTATGCGCCGCTTCGACAAGAAATTGATGTATTATGTACTCCAGAAGGGTAATCACGTAACAAAAAAAACGCAATTACCTAATAAATTAATGTTTTTCAGATCGTATCTTTCCTAAGGGTTGAGTACGTAACGTTTCGAACGCGCGTCAGGACAACTTAACTGTCATTTTCCTATACAAAATAGTATTTTATATAATCGTTACACAAGAAGGGCTCTCAAAGTCGAGTGGGTACCGTGTTTAGGCCACGAGGCTTGCCGAGACGCCTAAGTAAGGTACGAGAATTTAAGAGCTAATTGTGTAACTATTGTATACAATACTTTTTATACGAGTCAACAGAAATAATTAAACAGAGTTGGTATCTAATGAAAAATATCTAAGCCTAGCTGAAACGAAGTGTAAGTCAGGGGTGCGCCGGCTCGTTGATGTCTCTTGTATTGGAATCAACGCGACGTCCTATTGGTCAAATTCATTATAGTTCAGTAAAGGCGCCACGTGATTGGTCGAATTTATTTTAGTTGTCTAAAGCGTTGTCTTATAATTATTATAGTTGAGTTGGGAGCTTCATTAAAAAAAAGTATGTGGTTTTAGTTTAGTGTACGAAGTCTCAATTCAAACATTAAAGTCGACGAGTGTAAAAAGTAACATTTAGATCTACCTGACGCGCGTAGAATGCGAATGCGGTATGCGAAAGTTTGGATGTTTAGATCTAAACATCCAAACATCCAAACTTTCGCATTTATAATATTAGTAGGATTAATATAGATATACTACTATTATAAAGAGGAAGTGTTAGTGCTTTGTAAGTTTGTTTGTATGATAAGATAACTTAATTACCTTCTGAAAAGTCGGAAAAAATTACAATACAATACAATACAAATACTCTTTATTGCACACCTTTATTGTACTCTTTATTAAAAATTGTTTGTTACTTAATAATAACGCTTAAACGGCTCAACCGATTTGGATGAAATTTTGCACGAAGATAGTTTATAGCCTGGATTAAAATTTTGGATAGTTTTTATCCCGGGTCCACGCAGACGAAGTCGCGGGCGGAAGCTAGTCTATAATAATATTACAAAGATAGCTGTCGTGCGTTTTCACACAAAGCTTTGATGGCTGGTTATTAATATATTATATAGGTTGTAATGTATGCATCATATAATGCTTAGATCATACATAACTGGAGTAGCCTTTCAGTAACTTACCCCTCTGTAGAAAACCTTTTACAATGTGCAAAAAATCATACAAAGACAATTTCACAATCGATTAATGGTCATTCACAAAATCGCCTCGCATCAAGAGAACACTGATCATACATAAGAATGCCCGTATGTTGCTGTAAGCACTTGATATTATAAACGTTCAACCACTTCAAACTTTCAATATACAATTGAGTTTCAATATCCTATTAATAAGATCATCCCCCCCGGCCCGCAAAATTCGGCAGACATTTTTGTATGCAAATACGACATAGGGCTACTCCTGTTATGTATGCTCTAAGATCACATGTGATTGGATTGCACTACAATAAGATCAGGTATTTTCCCAGACTGCACTAGAATGTCTAGAATGCATAGTTTCGTACCTGTTAATGTTATTTAGTAGGTACCTATGCATATATTATGTTATTTGCACTATGCAGCTTAAACGGCTGGTTTTATCTTAACTTATGAAATTTTATATCATAATGTATTTTTCTTAATTATATCTGATATTAAATATTCGGTGTTTCGCGTCGGTATGGTACGGTGCGATCGGTAAGATGCAGAAGGCCTATTATTCTGTAGCTAAATTCCTGGAAATTTTAATTATGTAGAACATTTAATAACTTTTATTGTCTTGTATTTTATGTGCCTGTTGGCATTGTTTTTACTAATCTTATTGTAATATTTTGAACGTAATGAATGACAATGTATGGTTAGTACCAAATAAATGAATATGAATATAGTTTAATAGTAGGTACCATTAGAGTATGACAGCGGAATCGTTAAATATTTCGACAAGTTATGGGAAAAAAGTGGTTACATACTGAGGATTTTTTTTCTTTGTTTTTTACTGTCACCGTTCCGTTTTACACTGTCCATAGATGTGACGTCCGCATCCTTTGATAAATATTTATTAATACAAGTTTTCCCGCAGGGACCGAGAGATGTCACCCCGCAGGAGATCAATAAGCAAAGGCAGCGAGTTGAAAAGTAAGTTATTGGGTAATATTTGTTCATATTATTTACGCAAATAAACCTGTTCTATTTTATTTACTTAACAATTAACTAGATAATCCTTCTAGTCAATAATTATCTTCTGTGAATTGTACGAGTACCTACTTGCTGAGTGAAAGCATACATTTAGGTTATGTTCACTTAAAAAGTTGTATTGCGTATAGAATTACGCTTAAGATATTGAAATCCTCGATGTATATACCGAGCACCAGAAAGCTATATTATTAATTCCTTTTCTGCAGTTCCTAAATGAACTGTCGATGTTGTTGGTAGTGTTACAAACCATTGAAGTCGCTTAATGACTACTATTATGTTGATAAGTTCAGTTTCTCCTCATTAGAGATCGGATTGTTCGTATAGTTAACCTGGTAGTTTTACAATAAAAGTAAACTGTCTGCAATGCAGTTGTCTGGACACTGAACTCATAAGCAAATAGTTTTAGACAACAGTCATTTAATGTCCATCACACTTTTAGCTTTAATAATTGACGTACTTTATGGCGAGTAACTTCTTCGATTCGATAGTAATATGTATATTAATAAATTACATTTATTTAAACGAATTGTACTACAAGATAGGTACATAATGCTTTATTGCGTTCTTACTGTTCTTACTGCTTTAAGTTTTATACATACCTACATTATCTCGCCTGCTGTAAAAGCAATCGTGCAACACGATTTCTCAGTAGGTATCTGCGTATAAACAAATGAAAACATTAGGTATACAATCCTTATCGAGACGGACGAAGCGGAATTTATCGTTTTAGTACGCGAGCAGAATCAAAATCGAACTATTACATCCAAGTTGAACCAATCTTAAAGATTAAAGGAAACTTGGAACTGAACTAATCATCGCTAGATAAATCTTGGACTGCACACAGACCCGATTGCAGCGGTCTGCAAACGCTATCGCCAAGCCGATCGGGGTCCTATTACAGCAACATAAAATAACATTGCA
This sequence comes from Epinotia nisella, assembly GCA_932294315.1. NCBI lineage: Eukaryota > Metazoa > Arthropoda > Insecta > Lepidoptera > Tortricidae > Epinotia > Epinotia nisella. The sequence goes on from OW028680.1 coordinate 12,222,725, forward strand.
ACGAAAAGTTTATAATCATGGTATTGGATGACCGGTTAATAACCTAGTGGGTAGTGACGCTGCCTACGAAGCTGAAGGTCCTGGGTTCGTTTCCCGGCAAGGGCAAATATTTGTGCGATGAGCATGAATATTTGTTTCTGAGTCTTGGTTATTTTCTATGTATTTAAGTATTTATATATATTATATATTATATATATCGTCATCTAGTACCTATAACACAAGCCTTATTGAGCTTACTATAGTGCTAGTTCGATTTGTGTAAGAATGTCCCGTAATATATATTTATTTTATTATTTATTAGCCTGGTTCATACTCTGGTCCATCAATGCATGCAACAGCTGCAGTTCCTTAGCGCAGAATAGATAGTAGTAGGTACCTATCTATACATATAATAAAGCTGAAGAGGGTCGAAAGTCTGTACATGGAAGATAAACGAAAAAAAATTGGCTGGGGATACTTAGAATTGATAACAGAACAGTTTTTAGAATTTTTGTCTGTTTATCTGTTTATCTGTTCATCTGTTTATCTGTTTATCTGTTTGTCTGTTTATTTGTCCGAGCATCACGTGAAATCGGCTGAACGGATTTTGATGCAAACTTTACTAATCTGTCGAAAGAATCGCCGGATAGGTTTTAAGCTATAAAAATATTAAAGATTAGGCTTCAAAGGGGGTAGAAAATGGGGTTGACTTTGTATGGGAACTCCTTGAATGTACGAGCTACAGACTTGAAAATTGGTAACCATAAACTTGACTGGAAAGTAAAAACGACCCCATTCAAACTTTTAGCAATGTATAGATAAAACGTGAAAAATATGGGATGAAAATAGGTTCTGAGGCGACTAGAAACTATATAATGTTGCAAGAGCGGGGTTATAACAGTATCATTACCATGGTAACATGTCGTCAAGATATTCGAAAATTCATCGTGTTCTTACAACTGATAGTTAGTCCAGTGGTTTCACCCATAGCTTATGGAGTCGGTGTCCCCGAGTTCCAACCCAGCAGCATGCACTTTTTGTAGTTTTAATTTTTTTGTGTCTGCGTTTTTGAAAATGTGTATTTTGAAAATGTATATTTTCAAAAACGCAGAGAAGCTTAGTGAATAGAGGATTTTGATGCAACTTTTACTTAATCGGTCGAGAAAATCCCTGGCCAGGTCATAGGCTGTAAAAATGATAAAAATTAGTTCAAAGGGGGTAAAAAATGGGGCAAAACTTTGTATGGGAACTTCTCAAATCCATGAGCTTTAGACTTGAAAATTGATAAACATACACTTGACTGGAAAGTAAAAAGAACTCCATTCAAACATTATAAAAAAATAAAGATAAAACGTGAAAAACCACGGGATGAAAAAGAGTGCTAGATGGCTAAAGACTATCTATAATAACCAAAAATGCTTGATATCTCAACCGATAGTAGCTGTTAGACATAAGAAACCTAATTCAGACTTTCCCATACTGACCGATTTCAATGAGACACCCTGTACATCTATGGCTAATTTTTATCGAATGGTTTGCAATAGCTCCAGGGCTGGGTTCATCACAGCTCGGACCGCGGATGAGATTAGTCACAATCTCTCAGCTTAACGGGTACTCCCAGCCGCTAATACTTACAGTAGTACCATACCACGTAATTATAATTAATATAAGTACTACGAGTAAAAACTTCGCGGTATTGATTAGATAGCTATTGTGCATATTTTTACTGTTAACTGACAACTACATACATAATATGTGAGTATGTTGTTAGGTAATAGTACATTGTTTAACGAGGGCCGTAAGTGGAATATTGCTAACGAGAGTGTATCAGAAGCCCGACGCCGAAGGCGGAGGGCTTTTGATGACTCGAGTTTGCAATATTCTTACGCCCGTGTTATACACAATGTTTTTCATCACATTTGCGAGGAAATAAATAACAACAAAAGACAGAAAAATGTAAGTTTCATACAGCAGCACCAATCAAAAATTGACAACTTCACTTCCAGATCAGTGCTAGTAGAGCGCGCAGTTCAATATTTCAACCAATCACAGGGCAGTATTCTTGCGGGGCGGGGCGTCGTGACCAACTAGATTTTTTTATTCAACCAATCACACAGCAACCAGATTTGCTTAAGCCAATCAGAGGGTTCTATTATTTAAAAAAAAAAACCATAACGCCCATGGGCGTAATATAGCCCATTACAGCTCAGTACGCTTGCGTATAATAACACCATTTTCGAGCAAGTGTGATGAAAACATAATTATATATTATGTGTACATAATGTTAGATCATACTGGTAAATATTCTCATTATGAAACGAAGATGATAAAAAAAAACATTTTATAAATTAAAATGAAGTTTTCATCGACTAAGGAACGTGTAATATATATACAGGGTGAGTTAGGGGTCGTGTTATATATGGTCATACTGAACAACTTTTCCCATGGGAGTTGGTCCCGAAAAAAACGAAATCGTAAAAAAATAAGAACCAATTCAGAGTTAACTGTGAGTTAACTGCGAGTTCATTGAGAGTTAATGTATGGAACAGCTGATTTCTTTTTTGCGATTTCATGGTCGGTCCCATGGGAAAAGTTGTTCTGTATGACCATCTTATTCGCTTTTGGTCTTCTTGCTCCACAACCCCTAAATCACCCTGTATAGGCTTCCATCTACTGCTTCCACTTTGTATATTTCCTTTTGTAGTTGCACTGTTGTACTTATCGCAGGGCCGCACATGCCGTCGCCGAGCTCTATTATGCGGCTTTAGACTAAACGTCACAAGTGTACTTGAAGGCACACATGTACATATGCTTCTTCAAAATAGAAGCTGCTCCTTTATAAAGCGCTGACTTTATCGTCGTTTGCTTGGAATGTTAAAAGGAAATATAACTATGAGTACGAGTTAGTGGAGTAACTTAGACAATGAACGACTAAGTCGACACTAAACTACTGTTTTGGTACACTAACTATGACGAATGTAAAAACTATTATATATCATCTAGAATAATAAATTCTCTGCCACTCAAAATGTGGTCTGCAAGAGTTGACTTTTTAGCAATAATATCGCCTGTTGTCTCGAAATGTTTATTACCTATAAGTTGTTTTCTTTTAAATATCTATGAATTTAATAATAGTTGACGTTTTAGGTACGTTAACATAATAGTTTTGCATTTAACACAGTTCTCTTTGGTTTCAGGACCCTCGCAATTACTGGCATCAGCAGAAGAAGCAACGCCGCAGGAGCCAGTGTATGCGACCATCAAACCTCCGCTGACCCAGAACTGGTCCCCGCCATCGCCCCTGCGTTCGTCAATGAACTCATTGCCGTCAGCTCTCAACTCCACCCCTCTGGTTAATTCCACGCCCATCGAACAGCCTCTCAAGATCCATCCAACCAACCCATTTTATACAACATTGCCCTCAAACTATACAAGTGCTTCCAAACTTCCCATATCAAACGGGAGACCGTCAATTTCTACTTTAGATAGAAATAAAACAATCAACAAACCTAAAGTTGCATCGTCTTACGACTGCAGTTCAGATTTAAAGTCCCCTTCATATTTTACCACAAATGATTTCAGACCTACCAGCTGTCTTAATTCTTCCAACTATTTCACTGAAAAAATAAATGGGTATGGATTTAATACAGCTAATTCTACTGCCAATGATAAAAGTGATAGTTCTTATGATAAAGTAAAACGAGACAATCGAAGTCTTCCAAATGATAACGTATTAAAAAACCCTTTTCGCACTAACCGAATTAATAGTGACCCGTTCGAAAAATATTTAAATCCTCAACATAAACTCAATGGTAAATTTGAAAGTGAATCGAAAAACATGACGAATTCCATGAGCGACAACAGTTTTCATAAGACAAAAGAAATAACTGAGCGTTCGACAATAACTGAACATAAGATAAGTGAAATAGAAGAAGTGAAGACGATAAAAAAAATAGTTTTCAATGGATCAGGAGAGCAGAATGACCAACTGTTTAACAATAAATCATATGTAAATCTGAATGGGGAAAGAAAAGGATTCAGTTTACCAGAACCGCAAGCATCAAAAGACTATTATCAGAGTTCCTCGCAACAGTCGACAAGAAACGAACATACCCCGACAGCGCCGACACAAAGCCAAAACGATAATTTGAGAGGGTACAATCAGGGCGAGGAAAACTTCGCATCTTCAACAGCTAAATATCACCTTGTGCAACTGAATCGCGACGTCGCTGAAGGTAAGTTTTGCTTTAATCTGTAGCTTTAGATGTATTTTTACGGAATACCAACTGTTCAAGTTTCACAGGAGAATATACAAGGAATTGTACAAAAATATCTTGAGTTAGTAAAAAGTTTAATTTTATCTCAACTGAAAATGCACAAACGAAATATAGCGATCCAACTAGTGAACATTTTAACTTGAACTGTCATCGTAGTAGTTAATTTTCGCTACAGTCATGATAAATGATGTCAGGTATTCAAGACATATAAACCTCCTCAAATGTCATAGTTCAGCCGTACAGTCACGTAAGAGCAGTTAATTTTGAGCAAGACGTATTACCCGGAAGGAAGGTAGTGGATTGTTAAAGCCCTCGGTTCCGATACGACGGATTTATGTCGATGACTTGCCTCGAAGCACGTCGCATGTACGCGCCTTTGTAAGCCTGACTCTGGAATTAACGCCTGCGACACAATTTATAATCGGTGATACGAGGCAATACGTATCTTGAACTATATTATGCGGCGTTTACACGGCTCCAGAGGCGGCGGCAATAATTTACCTACGTGACACGCCCGTACACATTAAATCATGAGAAATTGTATTCGTACATTCACGGACTTGAATTGTTGAGCCATTTAGAGGCTCAACTTTATACTGGACACTTCATAGCTTCATAGAAAACCAAAATTAGTGTGTACACCTAAATGGCTCAACAATTAAAGTCCTTGACTGTACATGCCTCTTTCAAAGCACAGGGATTTATGTTTTACTTTTTGCTTTAAAAGAGCTGCCCCCTATTCTGTAACTTGTTTTAAGCTCACCTCAACGCTCATCCACAAATATAGCTTGACGCCACTATTCGTAGTAACTAAGCGTAGGTAGAGGTCTAGTTTCGTTAGGCGTGACGCGTGAGGTGAGGCGCATGAGCGCGTAACGAATAACAGCCCAGTCTACCTACCAAGCGAGAGACAACGTAGGTTTAATTTTGCGCCAGAATTCTATAAGGTTAATCTGAGCTTTAAATGTATCTTCATTTAGGTTAGGTAAAAGTGTAATTAAATTACTAAACTCATCAATACATAATTGATTTCTGAGCGAGTTACCCCCGAGGGGTGACCTTAAAATAAATTGCAATATGATTTAAGCTTTTATTTATTTACCTTGCACCGTTCGTATGCATTTTTCCGCAACTTTCCGGTAAGTATATTGAGATGGATTTTGGCATACCTAACCTACTCATTGTAAGTTCCGTAAGATAACCCCGTCGTGTTTGTCTTTCGTGGTCGTCGATTCGTTGCAAAAACTACAGTCGGCATAAATTTTTTCCAAAATGTAATTTTTGGTCGAAACTTATGTTTTATTATCTCTGGGTCATTGTGTTATCAAGTTGACATAAAACTCGACCTCTAGCACCTACGTCATAACATAACATAAATTATAATCGTACTAGCCACCGCCCGCGACTTCATCTGCGTGGACCCGGGATAAAAACTATTATATATTTTAATCCAGGCTATAGGTGAACTATCTTCGTGCAAAATTTCAACCAAATCGGTTGAGCCGTTTAAGCGATGAGTAACAAACATCTAAACATCCTAGTTTTCGCATTTATAATATTAGCAGGATTGATTAGTAAGTATACATAGGTACATGATAATGTAATACGAGTCTCTGAAGTCATGTAGCGCACTGCGTATTGCCTTCTAGGAAATCTATCAACTTGTACGACTTGCATCATTAAGGGAACTTTAAGAAAGTTTCCTCGCTAAAACCTTCCGAGTTAGCGAGTCACGTGTGAGTGCGAGAACTGTTCCAGACTTGTTTAAAGAGCTATCGGAGCGGCCGAGAGCCGCAGCGCGTCTGAATGCAGATCACTGCATTGTTTTCAGAAAAAAAAACTCCTACCTACTGGGTAAAAGGCATTGAAATATTAACGAGCACTCCGCATGTGACAGTCTTTAGATATAAATTGGCGGCGTATTCGGTGGAGAGAGATTCATTTTGGCAATTTGCATTTTGCAGATTTGAAATCTGGGAACTGATTAATCCTTCAGTGTCTTGGTTCCGAGTGAAACGCTGATATCAAACTTATTACGACTACAGTATTCTTACTTCGTATATTTAGGATTTGATTTACCTAGTCATTTCCCAATCAGTGTGTTGCTTGTGGCCTTGTCCGATGAAATAGCAGCAGATAGCACGAGCTATATTGCTTTTATATTTACTCCAGGCGTATCATGTTTTTGCTGTTGCGCTTGAGGCTTGAGTAATACAGTTTAGTTTGTGATCTGAGCTGATTATGGTTTAGTGTTTTATCCCTCGGTTGTTTATCTACAAGAGATACATGGGCTCAAGTACTTCACCATTAAGTTTAAAGTAAGTATAACCTTAAAAGGCGTCACTAGCTAGAAAAGGCTAAGTTTATTCAGTCATTCATTTTACAACACCTGTTTTGGCGACTAACAGTCGAAAATAAAACAGCGTCACCCATCCACAAAGATTACTCTCGTTTATCTGAACGAATGCTTTAATAGTTTTTTTAAGAAGCATCTCTCAATGAAACGGAAGTCATTCCCTCGAGGAAATCTATCTTATCCGCGTCGGGGCAGAAAATTATCTCCACTGCGCTACCTAATTACTTTTTCGGCTGTAATGTTTATTGTTTCCTTTTGTTGTTGATACCATTAACATTATTATGGTTTACGTATTTTTAATACTGGCGAATAGTAGATAACTTGACGACTGAAGACGAATACATTCTGGCCACATGTTATAATTATTAAAGATGTTGATGTAGGTTTGGATAAGTTTTTATCAAATTCAACACAACGTGACAAAGTAAATATTATGGGGTTCTGAAGTTTGAATGTGTGTGCATATTAAAAGATCTAAATGTGATAAGTTTATGTATTCAAATCAGAAAACAGATAGGTATTTAAACTTTTCTACTAACTTCATAGTATACCTACCTTAATTCTGTGAAACGTCATCTTTTATCATTCGCTTGTCCTTATCCCATTTACTTGGGGTCGGCGCAGCATGTTATTTTCTTCCATACCTCTCTATCGCCCGTCATCTCACACACACTTCCTTTTTATTCTTATCGTCTTTCACGCAGTCCATGCACCTTTTTCTTGGTCTACCTACCTCTTCTCTTACATCCTTCCACATTCATACTTAATGCCCTTCTAGTAACATGACTATCATCCCTCCGCATAACACCATACCACCGTAGGCTATTCGCTCTCAGCTTTTCACTTATGAGTTAAAAAAAACCCGGCCAAGGGCGTGTCGCACTCGCGCACGAAGGATTCCGTACTATTATCTATAAAAACGAGCAAACAAATCCCGTTTATTCTATGGGAACCCTCTTAAATATTAATTTTATTCTGTTTTTTAGTACTTGTTGTTAAAGCGGTAACATAAATACATCATTCAGCGATAAGACCGCCTGTTGTCTACCTCTACCTGTATGTACCTCTAATTGTATTGTTTCTCTCTGAAACTGCTTTGTTTGTGTGAGGTGTGCATAAAGAGTATTTGTATTGTATTGTATTGTATCATCTGTGAAAATTTCAACTGTCTAACGATCACGGTTCATGAGATACAGCATGGTGACAGACGGACAGGCAGACAGACGGACGGACAGCGAAGTCTTAGTATTTTTCATCCTTTGGGTACGGAACCCTAAAAAGGTTGTCTGTTAGCTGATAAGTATCTTCCAATTTAAAAATGGATTCATCTAAGCATTATCCGTGTTGTCAGGGATCTAATATTGGAATTATCCAAATCCTGTCACATGTAACAAATCGCCATTAATTGTAATGAACAAATGATGTAGCCAAGGTCCCGCGGGCGCGGGCGGGAGCGCCCGTTCCGCTTCACATGCGGCCAAAGTTAGCGGCCGAATCTTAAGACTGAGTGTCTTCGTCGACTTTGCCCTACAATCATCTAGACTCCGCTCAGTTTAGTTGCTCCTCTAAAATCCAGTGAAGTGCTTAAATGTGCCATCATGAATTCGCCTTGCTTTGCAAGCAGCCCATACATTTTTCACCCGGTATCGGATTCGTCTGCCACCGAATCTGATGACAGTGCGCACTCGGGCCGCGAAAAAACCGTCGACGGCGGACCAACGAAAAAGTATAACGATCCGAAACGAAGAACTATTAATAAAGTCAGCAAAAAGATACTGAGAGCTATCGAGAAGTTAACCTGTAATATTAAGAGGAATAAAAAGGGGAGGAAAGTAGTTGAGCCGACGCCTGTGAAAAATGGTCAGTACAATATATTTTACTACACTAATGATAAGTTATTTTAAAAGGTATAGGTAGTCTGTTTTTTATATAAATGTAGTCTAATCATGCAAATCGATTTTCTCCCACTTTCATTAGTAGGGTAAATCGCCAGTAGCTGGCCACCCTACAATAGCTGCCTCATACTAAAAAATCTAAAAATGAACTCTGTTCCCCTACAAACAGAATTTCATTTAGTATATTGAAAACCTATTATAGGTGAATAGAGTTAATTTTTAGTATGAGGTGGCCAGTTCTTGAACGGTGGCCAGCTTCTAACGATTACCCTATTATCGTTTTAAACTTTTGACAGTAGATATATGTATTGTGTATAGGTATATTTTAAGTAGGAATACAATAATTGGATGCCATCAAAAGTTAATACATACCCTAGTAGAGTCCATGTTCGTACTGGTTAGATTTTAAGAACACCTTGTAAATAGCATGGTTGCAACGAATATATATGATTATGATTAAGAATATTACACAAAGAATTACTTTAGTTCTTCATAAATAAATAAATAAATATTAGAGGACAATCTTACACATATCGATCTAGTCCCATATTAAGCTCATTAAGGCTTGTGTTATGGGTACTAGACGACGATAATATTTAATATATACAAATACTTGAATAGGTACATAGAAAACATCCAAGACTCAGAACCAAATTTCCATGTTCATCACACAAATATGTGCCCTTACCGGGATACGAACCCAGGACCTTCAGCTTCGTAGGCAGCGTCACTACCCACTAGGCTAACCGGTCGGTTAATCGGTAAAATGAAAATTATTTAATCTACATTACCTATTGATAAATCGTCTTATGTGAAGATCACAATCCGATTCGAACTTACTTGTCGAAACACTTTTTTAGGGTTCCGTACCTCAAAAGGAAAAAAAAACGGAGCCCTTATAGGATCACTCGTGCGTCTGTCACAACCGATTTGCTCCGAAACTACTGGACCGATTGAGTTGAAATTTGGTAAACATATGTAAATTGGTGAAAGTAAATTAATGAATTTTGAACAAGGGGGCCACTTTTGGGGGGTAAACTGAAGAATTAAAAAAAAAAGATTCGCAAACTGTATTGTGTGAGTGTGACATATCAAATGAAAGGGATTGTTGTAAGCATCTGAGATAATATATTTTTTTATAATTTTAGAAAAAACAGATTTGAAGTAATTTAGGAAAACAGACGAATCCTCTTATCTCCGAAACTACTAGGCTTAAAATTCTGAAAAAAAATATGGAAAATAGTTCCTTGCCTAAACATTACAGGATAACCTATAAGAAGTTTAAGTATTCAAAGTAACGGGAAAACTCAATATTTTTATATATTTTATATGGAGCGCCTGATGCTTAAAGCCTAGCAATTTTACGGAACCCTCACCACGCGAGTTGAACTCGCACATGTCCGGTTTTTTTAATTGTAGCAGCAACATTATTACCCTTTTCAGAATAATTTTATTTATTTATTTATTTATCAGCTTACTTAAACTAAACATTTTTGCATGATATCTTAGGTAAGTAAAGGTAAACATATTAAGAAACTAATCATATGTTGTTTTACGATACAAGTGTAGGTATTACATTAAGTTAAAGTAAGCCACCTTCCGTACTAGTTAAAACTGTATTACGGCAAGGTACCCTCCTTCTCCCCATGATCAGCCGTGTAGTTATAGATCGTTGTACATGATAGCAGTTATAATTGTTTACAGTGTATATAGGTATATAAGTATTTAATGGTGATTGTGTTCCAATGATGATGTTACTTTAATATCCCAAAAATATCATGTCACGGTTTCCTCCACAGAGTTGGCGGAAATTCTTTTATGGCTGCTTGTAAAAAGGCGTAAGGGTCGTAAATTCCAGACATGTGATAGCCAGATTGTGTGCCGGTAATAACGTGCGATGACGGAGGTCGCATATTACTAAGTTGTATTAAGTTTCATATATTGCGTCGTTAAATGTAGGTAGAGGTAATTAATAAAAGCCGGGTCTGTGTCAGACCATCGTGTAGTGTAGGTACAGTAAAATCCTTTCACGCCCGGCGTAGATCAAATTAAATTGTTCAATTATTTTAATTTAAATCCAAATAGGTACATATTATGCAGCAATTCGCTAGTTTTGCCAAAATAGTTCTAAAAATCCTCATCTGCAACGTACATACTCGTACTTTCATTAATTTAACAATGGCTTAAGTTGGGTTGCACTGACTTACGATTAGTAATCGTATGCAGTCGATTCCAGACCGATCGACGATAAATATGGCGCCGGCATCGGCAGCGCTGTCATCCCATCGAAACTTGTGAAACGTTCCATACATTCAGATTTTAACGAACACCTCTTTCGATTACAGGTTTGGTGCAACCCAGCCATATATTATGAACACAATGTTAACTCAACACATTCTATAATATTATGAGTTGACATTAATAAATTTACAAGGAGATAACGGAATTATTAAGGGAGAGGGTAATTTTACAGCGAGGACGTCGGCCGTTTAGTACAGTCATTATAGATTTTGACCCGTGAATAATTAGTTCTTGGATTTTTTTTTCGTAAGTCCCTCGGGGGGGTCACTGGGAGTGTAAATTCAAAAAGTAGACTGAATCAGGCTGGTGCGTATATTCGAAAAATGGTTTTTCTTGAATAACTTGTCCATTTTTGATTTTACAGTAAAACCGTGAATACAAAAATTGTAGGAAATTTGATTCTCTACAAGTTTGGTTCTCACAATTTTTCTTCTAGGATCGATATTTTGGAAAATAAACCTGAAAAACACGACCAATTCAAAATTATTCTTATTATCTCCTATGTTCCACGTTTTACGGCATGAATGAAGAGAAACAAAGTTGTAGAGAATCAAATTTTGAACAATTTTGGTTCCTACCTTTTTTCCCCCAAAATCGATATTTTGGGGGAAATTATAAAATTGTGAGGACCAAACTTGTAGAGAATAAAATTTCCTACAATATTTGTCCTCACGGTTTTACTGTAAAATCAAAAATGGACGAGTTATTCAAGAAAAACCATTTTTAGAATATACGCACCAGCCTGATTCAGTCTACTTTTTGAATTTACACTCCCAGTGACCCCGCCGAGGGACCTACGAAAAAAAAAACCAAGAACTAATTATTCACGGGTAGGGTCGGTTGTTTGGATATAATGACTGTACTAGTTAGAAATTCTACTGGCCTCATAAACTATGCAGGCATTGGTCAAGTACTCCCCACCATCAACTATCTCGTGAGGCCCATAAACTCGAAATCACTTGACGGACACCTCGACGTGCCTCGTAAGCACTTTAAGTTACAAGGGACGAATGGGATACGGCATTGTTTCGTTCGAGTACACAGCGCGAACAGATTGAATATTTTACACAAGTAGATAATAAACTAGTAGCTCTGTGAGCCGTAGAAAGCATGCCTTCTTCTTTTTTTAACTGACTGCCGAAACAGAGAAGGATTATGTTTTTTGAGCGTATGTATGTATATATGAATGTACAGTCAGCAGCAGAAGTAGCTAAGCACTTTAACATGCTCAGAATGATCTGCACAGAACCTTATTCTCTTGACATTAGAGTCCGTGTGCAGATCAATTTGAGCACTAGGCCCGCTTAGCTACTTCTGCTGCTGACTGTATGTGTGTACGTCTTATTCTTTAGCACGCCCTGCAGCCTAAACCGGTTGACGGATTTCGACATATGGTTTGTTGTTGGATTCCTCTTAATGTTGGGAGTGACAGGCTATAATATTTACAAAAAAGCAGTTCAGTTTTTCAAATAATCTATTGATTTCACTTGTTTACAAGCTTTATATTATCTTGAGCTGTTCGCATGTATGTAAGTTGTCCGTCAAATTTGCAACTCAGTTTTAAAGCAGATAATATCTTTAACCGATTGAGCTGAAATTTTGAGTAAAGATTATAGCTTGGATGACCATTCAATATTATGGTACCATAGAGTTCATCTGATGATGGAGACAGAAGGTGGCCATGGGAATTCAGTAGGTACTTAACCGAAGTAACCCCGTTAAGTTTGGGTTCGTTAGAATCATTTCAATGAGTAGTTGACGGCGGCATACAGAAAAGTACGGTCGGCAATAAAAGCTTGTACCAAAAATGACATTGTTGGCAGAAACTTATTTTTAATTTCGAAAAACTAAATCGACAATAATAATTATTATAATTATTGAATCTACTGACAGTACTGACCAAAATCCACGTGAATCGGTTGAGAAATGCGACCTACGGGCATCTACGGGCTTGTTTTGTTGTCGGGCGTAGCTTGGTTGCCATTTATATAACCGACTTCAAAAAAGGAGGTGGTTCTATGTTCCACTGTATGTATTATTTTCATGTATGTTCAGCGATAAATGATAAAATGCCAACCATGACTTGTAGAGGAGAACAACCGGACAGCTGGACATCCGGACATACCAAAGAATTTGGGCCCAAGCTGTAACGGAGAATTTCGTACGCTTCGCTCGCTCGTTCAGTAATACTAGTGGTTCTGTGAGCTATACCTAGAACTCGTAAGATGTGTTTTATTTTTTTTTATTTCGTAAACCTCGGAATTTCGAAAAAACAAGATCGGTTGAGAAATTTAATGCGACCTGCAGAGAAGAACAGCCGGACTGACGGACATCTGGACATCCGGACGTACGCACTTCGCTCGCTCGTTCGATTACCATCACCTAATCACATACATACATAGGTACCTCTATAAGTATGTATGTATATAAATACTTTATTGTACACAAGACACAGTTACAAAAGGTTAAATCGGTACGAAAGCGAACTTATCCCTGTAAAGGATCTCTTCCAGTTAACCTTTGAGCAATTGAGTGGAGATCAGGAACAAAAAGATAAAAAAAACTAACACAGGTTCTTTGCCAAATGATAATTTGAGAAAAATAGTTTGGGACATGCATGATACTTTGGGAAAAGTTTTTTGCCCATACAATAGTAATCCGAAAAAGTTTATTCTAGGAAAGGGGGAATTTCGCGCAAATGGGAAGCCAATTTATGAAAGTTTGTTACATAGGTTTCTTAAAATATCACGCCGTTAGCCTGCGAATGTCAAATGACGTTTTGTATGGAAATCGAACCACCTTAAATCCATAAATCTATTATAAATTATTGCCCTAAAAACTATCACTGTGTCAAATGTTGAGCGGTTTTCGAACATAATTATTTCTGTTGGTACTTAATTAAATTGTGGAAATGTGTATGAAATACACCGTATTTTTAAAGCATAAATGAGAAACTTTACAATACGAGAAGTTATTATATTTAGCGTTTTGGTATCTTATCCAAAACATTAATACCTAACGAAAAGTTTATTAAGTAATGCATTTAAATTATTAAATTATGTTTAAGAAAATATGCAGGCATGCAAAACACTTAGAGGAATTTCTTAACAGAATTCCTTTTAAGAGCCCGCTAACATTTGAGCTGTAAGCCAATTCGCAATTTTTACGCGACGTTGCCATTCCGCTCGCGCTATCATTTGTCTCACGTCTTACTCGCTGCAATGTGAAAGACGACGAAATAGTGTTGATCCAGCGCTGAAGCCATTAGTGAGGACACAGTATGCCATGTATGGGAATGAGAATACAAACGTATTGTAGGTATTGTTATATGATTAAGTGTTTAATTAATCCATACTTCCATATTCATACTAATCCATACTAATATTATAAATGGGAAAGTGAATGTGTGTGTTTGTTTGTCCATCTTTCACGGCAAAACGGGGCGACAAATTGACGTGATTTTTTAAGCGGAGATAGTTTAAGGGCTGGAGAGTGACATAGGCTAATGTTTGTCTCTTTCTAACCCCCCACTTCCCTAAAATGGGGGTTGGAAGTTTGTATGGAGCATTCCGCAATTTTCAAGGTAGAAAGCTAAAAATTGGTATGCGGACTATTTGTGACTAACAAAAAAATCGTGAATCATTTTTTTTGGAAATCTGCACCCAACCCCTTAAAAGAGGGGATGAAATTTTATATGGGGGTCCAGATATGTAGAGTCGATATGTAGAGTCGATATGTAGATTCGATATGTAGAGTCGATATGTAGAGTCGATATATAGAGTCGATATATAGAGTCGATATGTAGATTCGATATGTAGAGTCGATATGTAGAGTCGATATGTATAGTCGATACGTAGAGTCGATATGTAGAGTCGATATGTAGAGTCGATATGTATAGTCAACATGTAGAGTCGATATATAGAGTCGATATGTAGATTTGATATTTATTTATTTATTTATTTGAAGATATGTATACATGCCCTTACAGAACTATTCCAATTCGACATGACACTTAAAATTAACATATACAACAAAGTTATTTATTACAAATAACAATCAGGTACAATTATTGTTACCAATTACAGTTTCACGGTTGTAGGCCTCGCATCCATCATCTCACAGAATCTGAGGCATTCTTTTCTCACAGACGCCCATCGCCACGCAAACAGGTCGCACTCGGGTGCTGATGCCAAGAGAGCATTCAAGTGTGTGAGGGCACGGAGCAGCGGAGAGTTCAGGCGCGACACGGTGCGTCCCGCTGGCAAAGCCAACAGATCGCGTCGCCGCGGCCTGAGGGCTATCCTGGGGATGTCTGGAACATGCAGTCGCACAACTCGACTCACCAATTCTGGACAGTCCGAATCACCGCGCAGGGTCTGACACGCAAACGTCAATAAGCGATATGTAGAGTATATGTTCGATATGTAGTCTATATAGAGTCGATCTAAATAATTATACAAAAGAAGAAACTGGCTTCGTCCGCGTACTAAAAGTAATTTTAACCGTCTACAAAAAAGGTGCATCTCAGTTTGACCCGTATGACAATTTAATTGCAATTTGGCCCAAATACTTTCAAGAATGTTCATGTCCACTATGTTAAATTACAAAATCGATGCCATTTTCGTAATTAACGTCCCAAAAAACCATAAAAACGACACCCATATTGATATTTAGACACAACCCCATCGCACCCCAACAGGGAGATGGTATTTCACGTCCGCCACGTTGGATTTAAAAATAGTTGTTGTTGTTTTCGTAATCAGCGACCAGCGACCAGATAAACCATAGAAACAATACTCATGTTGATTTTCAGACATTGTCCCATTTCCCCCTTTTAGGGGTTGAATTCCAAAAAAACCTGAAACACGTATTTACTCATTTATTGTTAGAAATACTCCTGTGAAGTTTCGAATCAAATAAACTTACTTATTTTGTGTCCCCATACAAACTTTGGACCCACATATCACCAGCTTAGGGGGAAAATTTAAAAAAATATTTCTTAGTGCACTCTTAGACCTTATAAGGAACCTACGTGCCAAATTTGGAATCTCTAGATCCAGCGGTTTGAGCTGTGCGGTGATGTCAGTCAGTCAGTTTCTTCTTTTATATATTTAGATCGACTCTACATATCGACTCTACATATCCACTCTACATATCGACTCTACATATCGACTCTACGTATCGACTCTACATGTCGACTCTACATGTCTACTCTACATGTCGACTACAAGTCAACTCTACATATCGACTCTACATATCAACTCTACATATCGACTCTACATATAGACTCTACATATCGACTCTACATATCGACTCTACATATCAACTCTACATATCGACTCTACATATCGACTCTACATATAGACTCTACATATCGACTCTACATATCTGGACCCCCATCTAAAATTTCAACCCCTCTTTTAAGAAGTCGGGTGCAGATTTCCAAAAAAAAAGATATGCACGATTTTTTTGTTAGTCACAAAATAGTCCGCATACCAAATTTTAGCTTTCTACCTTGAATGGATTTCTACTTGGAATGCTTAATACAAACTTCCACCCCCCATTTTAGGGATGTGGGGGGTTAGAAAGAGCCAAAAAGTAGCCTCTCCATCCCTTCAACTATCTCCACTTAAAAAATCACGTCAATTCGTCGCTCCGTTTTGCCGTGAAAGACGGACAAACAAACACACACATACACTTTCCCATTTATAATATTAAGTATGGATTCCAGAGGGTCAATCACGTAACGCATTGTACGTGCGTCAGGTAGACCTAAATTTCACATTTTATATGGAAAAATGACAGTTAAATCTACCTAACGCGCGTAAAAAATGTTACGTGATCGACCCACAGGCTATAAACTATCTTAGTGCAAAATTCCATCCAAATCGGTTGAGACGTTTAAGCGTGATTGAGTAACAAACATCTAAACATCCAAACTTTCGCATTTGTAATATTATAGTAGGAGAATAATATTTATTTACTGAAAATAACATTATTATCAGTGCATATAAAACCATCGGGCAGGCCGTACACTCGTTTACCGCCGTCATGGTAGATATAAAAAAGTTAGGATTGACATCCATAACAATTATGCAATTTGTATAAAGCAATCAATTAAGGAAAAACAGTTAAACATAAAGATTATTATAACACCAATCTTAGATACTTCCACTTCCAACAAACAACGATCAAGTCGATACTATCGTCCTATACGCGCACACATTAACAATGTTTCATGCCGCTACACACCGTCCGACGCACACTAGCATAAATGTCACGCATAGCGACGTTGCTAGCTGTGCGGAGCCGACGAACATAGGTCCTACCTCGACGAGCGCTGGCGCGGGTCTGAGCGTTAGGCAGCGCGTGGCCGCCGTAGTCATGTAAAATGAGGTATTGTTTAATAATTCGTCGAAAATAAATCGTGGTGATTTAAATCCACTTAATAAATGTTTCGTAATAAACAGATACTGGAGATCATTTTGGTATCAGAATTACGTTAAGATAATGCAGGGATTTTGAGAAATCATGACTTGATTTTGACCGTTTTCGGTGCAAAATGTAATTCGTTTCAGATTTTTTTTCTCAGCCCATGGCTCATAAAAATTTAACTTTTAATTACTTTGATTAAACTACAGGGTATTTGTGATTGTAACAGATTTTTTTTTGTGCATACTATTTAACTGATTTGACCAATTATCACTCCGAAATGAGGTCTCTCACGAGATTTAGCTGAAACATGCCGCTGCAGAAAATTCATTACTAAATCAGTAAAAAGATTATCGGTCAATTGTCATGCTGATATTGTAAAGGAGAAATCAAACTATCTTCACCAACTAGTTGTTATTTAAAAAAACGAATGGAAGGTATGTAATTTTGACGATAAAAACTTACAATTACGCGTGTTTTTTGTTATAGTCCTCTTAAGTAAAGCAGCGAGAGTCCCCTCCCTTTCCGTGTATGGGGAGAAAATATTAAAATTCTTAGCCACGTAGGTATTCGTTGTTCTCCGCTTGTATCGTTTTTATTATGGTGACCTTTATTGTTTAGTTAATAATGTCTAAAAATGCTAGGATACGTTAATACTAAATAACAATTGAAAATAAAGTCAATTACTTTCACATATTTCTTTAAAGTCTTTAATATATAATATCGCTGAAGATATTCTAGGCCAAAAACATGATTTTGAACCTACAATCCTGTCCTTGCAGTTTGGTAAATACACGATTATAGTTCGACGATTGACAATTGACCTATTTCTAAAATATATTTTTTATTCAAATTACAGAACTCGATTTAACCATTGTTTTTATTTCAGCGGGTATTTATAATGCTTACTCTTAGATCTCTCATCCTCGTCACACCTGCGTTTAACTCATTAATAATTCGTTACCTATTCTCTTATACGTTAACATTCACTGTGCATCCTGTTGTTGTTTTAGTCCCATTCGTTACTGTTATTCAATTCTAGCTCTTATGTCGTCTGTCGCCACATTGCCGTCCGTTATCTATAATCACCCGTAATTGTTCCCTTCATTCCGTTCCTACTACATCACATAGGTACACATATTCTGACTACATTTGATACTCGTTGTTTTACGTTGCATTTACAGGACAGGGCTATTGAGACATAATATATTTGTCCTACAATGTAGACAGCACGTTGTTAGAATTTTAAACACGTTGGCAAGTCCGTTACGTTGTCTCAGTAAGAACAAAAGTTCCGTAACTGGGCGTCTGCCGGGAGTCCACGTGCAGGCGAAGTTTACATAGTAGCTACCTATGTCCTCTTATTATCCTGCCAATACCAAAAGGTGTAACATATCACTTTGAGATTCATATGGAAACAAGACTATCTCTGCATGGTTGTATCTTATTGTCTAAGCCCCAGTTATCTATCTATGATGAGTAGGTAGGTACACTAAAAGAACAGTCGAAACCCTTTAATGGAATTTTGATGTCGAAACGTAATAAATACAACTTGAGCTTTTTTTTCTGTAACTAGACGTGATGTATTCTTCTTTCTTATTCACCAATTGTCGAATAATTTCTATTGGAGGGCTCCCTAGGACCAATTTTGACACAAGACACTCAACAGGCTATGTAATCATTTCAAAATTCGATGTATGATACAATATTGCCAAAAGAAATACTGGGGACCAACCAAATTGGACTACAAATAAACATGTCGGTAGACCTTTGGTACTAGACTTATGACTTAATAACTTATACCTAAATCAAATCCTTTATTTAATAATACGAAAAACCAGGATAACATGCGGGTGTACAGTCTATTAAGGCATGTAATGATCTGCAATTCTGCATTGATAAGTATCAATGAAATAAGCGTTTAATTGCATCGTCTCATATCTAATCGGTAACCATAGTGGAATTCACGGCAGTACCTACTTATTAACTATGAAAAGTATGCTAACTGCATATGATCCTTCATACATGTGAAAATAGTTGAGAGGAGTAAATACATATGTTTTTACAGAGGGTGACTCCACGTAAACTTATTCATAGGTCTCAATTGGAATAGAATTGTAGAATAAAACAATGTCGTGTCTCTTTAATATTTTAAAATCATTCATTTTAATTGTCACTCTTAAAATCCATTGGGGTATATTGGGCTAAGATACAAATAAACCAAGCTTATTACTAAAACAGATAGCAGGGTGTCTCTGAATGTTGCCCCGACTATTGAATATTTGATCTGACCCAAATATTTTGAACTTCTTCGCCGAGTTGACAAGTTTTGTGCAGACGTGCGGATCTTGCGGTGTCGGCCCTTTGCTATTCGCAAAAATTATGATAAGGAAGACCCTTCTATCTCAAAAAATATATTGAAATATTATTGAAAGAGACAGAGAAATTGATGTCAACCGCCGAATTTCCTTTTTTTGAGTGTGACTTGCAATGACGTTATCCCAAAGATGATAACATTAATAATCTTTCGATTGATGAAGCGATTGTTTTTGTAGTTATTTTTACATACACAATTAACGCTTAAATAACGTTTATTATCCCAACAGTTTGCTTATAAAGATTAAAAAATCGCATTTGGTAAGAAACGCTACTTTGCATCACTGTGTATAATTATTTTAATAGTTAGTGCCTGTAATTACTATGGTTTACCAAAATTTTCCCAGTTGGTTTAATTTTAATAATAATTAATCACTTGGGCAGTTTATAAGTTACAAGCTAACATCGTTTTACAAACTAAAGTAGTGACTACAATTTTTTTTTTGGCGTACATAATGTACCTACTACGATACTTGAGTCAAGTTCCAGCCCACTCATAGGTACTTAAGTAATATAATTATGTTTAGTAAACCTTTTGAAAGCTATATGCGGAATTCAGAAACTGTCCACTGAATCAACTTACTATCCTTTTAGGTAGCCATGAAAGCTCGCATATTATCTGATCTTCATTGGTGTTTATCCTTCTGTGAGTCTATTCTGCTTAACATATTGAAATTTAATCGGTTTTGTATTTGTCCCACGCACGCCTTAAGCACTTTGGTGGATTGACCGAATATATATTTTTTGTAGGAAAGAACATTCAATAGTAATGACAGGACATTGAGAAAGCTATACCGCTTAACGCTTCGTAACGCCACCGTAAGTGTAGTTCAGTCGAGAAAAATAATATACATGCCTAAGTAAAATTTCAAGTCTATCCTAGCCACGACAAAATTACAGATACTTCTCTTGTTTCTTTACTTAGCGATTTGTAGATCAGTCAAATTATTCTGTCAAAAACTTGTTTACACACATAAAACATTGATGGCGATACGCTATGTGTATTCCTCTCAATCAAATTATTCTACAATTCATAGTCAGTGTTTCCTAATTCACAAAACTACCGTTATACCTAGCCATTCAAAAGCAATGTTTTCACTCTGATACTATGTAAGACGTCTACATTCCGTAAAATGTGCTTACAATAATATTTACTGTATAAATACATTGTAAGTTTTCAGTCAATGATCGAAAACATACATACTGTACTGTACCTATGAACTATTTGTTTATTGGGTCAACGCTCTCAGGCTATGCTGCGTATACCTAATATTATAGTGTTGTTCGGTTCACTAGGCTTGCATTTGTGCATGAACGGACGTAAACTTAATATATTTCTGTAGCTTTAGTGTGAGTTTACAGTAAGTCGGAATACGCTAGCGACTATCGACAACAGTTAAAGATTTGTATGAAAACTCTATACACCGCCCCTGGCGGTCACTCACAGAACTAAAAATCTAATCGGTACCCCGAGTCCCATATAAGTATACTTTTCTCGCAACAGTTAACTCGATTGTTCGTATAGTTTAATAGATTTTTCAATATTCAGCCTTAAATTACAAGCATTTATCGTTTCAATTTAAATGCTAGCGTTTGTCGGTTATGCCATTACAGAATACGCGCATGGCCAACGTCGAAAAATTCCCCAACGCCAAAGTTTAAAGACTTTAAAGGAATCTATACCTTAAGCTTAACGACATTAAGTATAATTTTAACAGTGTGCGATGATCCTCATCTAAGTCTGTCGACCCAATATGGCGGAACGTGTGCCAATTATTTGCATTTCTAAATACAAAATACGCGACAATCCGAATTTTGCGGATATAAGTTGTCGATTCAAAACCCTTATTTTTATAAGTTCTTTAATTTGAGATAGGTATCGATCGGATCTACGGTAAATCTTGACGAAATAATACGTTATCACGCACCATTTTGGAAGTGAAATAGTAAACTACAGATACTACGGTATTTTTCGATTCGAAATGTCAAATTTGTGACTCACGCTACCGTTTGGTAATACGATTCGAAAGTTTAGATTACGCATCGAAAACTAGACGCTAGCGAGTAACGTTTTGTAGTTGTTTTCGGAGTATATCGGCACCATGAGTACGGCGCATTTGACAGCTCGAACTTGCGAGAATCGAAATCTAGTCGAAGCGCGTTAGCTCGATATCGAGAGAAGTTTACTATTGTAAGTATTCGATAGCCTCTCATGGTAAGCGTACTGCTGCCATGGAAGTTGAATACAAATATTTAATCCGTCGGAATGCTTATCCTGAATAAGATTTGCATGACAACTGACAAGCTACTTGAGAAGTTTGATTCGGTATTTACATCCAAATACATGTATAATACGCAGGAAATTACGTACCTGCCTGTACACGTGCCTGTTTCTTAGTTTTTAATTAGGTTTAAATTCGGGTTGTTTACATTTCAAAGTTTGCGATGGTTACTGTGGTGGTAGTGGTTGCTATAGGAAATAGTGAACGACATTGAATTCGATACCAATCCATTTTAATAATGAAATGAAAGCGATTCCACATTGTATAATGCTTAGTGGGCATCATAATGGCGCCCTGTTATCGTTTTTAGGATACCAAAAACTTGTGAAAAATATGTCATCACAATATTTTCATAACCTGATCGAAAAAAGATCTAAGAAGTCCCATTTAGAAGTCCCTTTATACCGATGTTACTTTGAAGTAAGCTTTTCTCCATAAAATTTTATCAATATCTCATGGAAGTAGATCCGTTACTGAAAGCCCCACTAGGTTAACTTTACGATAAACGTTTTGAAGAAAACTGTTGTAATTCAATTATTTTAAATAAGGCTATACTTATATAATTTATAATTTATTCTTATTGAAACTGGAAGGCTTATCAGCCGAAACAACTCAACGTATGTATTCTAATTAGATTGTTCAAAATAAGGTTATACATATTTTATGCTATTTATCATGTAGGATTATTATTTAAATGTGTGTCTATTATAACAACTGAACCGATTGGTAATTTACAAAACATGAAAATTACCGACCAATAAAAGAATCGATGTACACATTGCAAATTACTCCACCGGATATTGTACAATAGCAAACACGGTACACTTTTCACTATCAAATATATAGAAGCTGCGCCTACGCAATGCGTTACTCTGACAGGCACAGTTCCGTCCTTTTGATTGGTTCAGCGATTTCCACGCTCCATTGAAAACGTACAAAATACTACATTTTGTGTTTGGACAATCACTGTTGCATAATCGGAATCACCTATGCATTGATGATTACCAAAACCACCAGCATATATACGTCGATGAATTCTCTAACTAAATCGGGGTGGATAGATCAAGTTATGCTGGCTAGAATAGAATTGATTGTGTGAATGGAGAGAAGGAACGCACATCGGCTTCCCACGCGAATTGTATTGAATTGTAATAATGCAATCTGGTCTAGTTGTGGCGGGCGGGCTCGTTATTCATCGAATTCACTATCTGGCAGTTGTTATTGCGTCTCCTGCCCGTTTATTTGCCACCCCGCCTGTATCGCCTACGCCTCGGATCATGGAAGCGTTTGTTCAGGTTTGATCGATTGAATCAACTATTAATTATTGATGGGCTGTATATTTCAGTCACACTCTGTTACGAAAATACCATATTCTGGATAATTATAATGTATTTTTACTCCGTACTCACCCACTGGTATTATTGATATTGGTACCGGTATACGACGTTTGGTTTACGTTGGTGCTTTGGTTATACGTTTGGCACGATTACAATCCCCATACAATATACATATTTAAGTAGGTTGACGTTGTTTTGATTTGTCATTCCATAACTTGATTCTTTATTGATTTTGTATGTCTGTCTTAATACGAAGTCGTCTTCTCATTGTGTGTGCTTATTATATAAGCCAGGCCTGCCTTTTAGTTTGCCATATATGTATGTAGTTAATGTTTAATTTTAGTAGATATTTTTGTAAAGTGTTTTTAACAATATATTTAAGCTACCTATTTAATGTAACTAACCAAATATGTATTTATTCCGAAATAAAATATTATTATTATACAATGAGTCATTACCCGGTGCGGACGGGCACTTTTCTGCGTGCAGGCCAGCAGGTCGATCACGGAACGCATTGTACGCGCGTCAGGTATATCTAAATGTCACTTTAAATATGGAAAAATGCTAGTTAAATTGTCCTATCCGCGTTCGAAACGGCGGGTCTCTCAAACTGGGATCGGTGCTCAAATAATGAAACTACGCCTTTTTTAAAAGAGACCGCCTTAATCCGACTCTCGTGCTTCAAATATTAGGTATCCCTTTTATTTACTTATCACAGGACAAGTTTGATTTATTTTGACTTGTGCCTTTCTTTGTTGATAAAGGTACTTCTACTACGCATTACTTCGTTCTTTTTTGATTAAACTGACAGTAAAATACTTCACAATATATAAATTTAATAATAGTAATTCCCTCTTAAACTTTGTGAGTTTTTGTACCAATTCATATTATTAACCGATTCCACTTTCCTTTAACTCAAACCGTGGAGTTCACAAAGCTAATAACGCTGCTCTGACAACAAAACAAGACCGTGATTGAAAACTTTTTGAACAGCTTCAGCGTATACCTTGGCAAAGTGTTTTCATTACGACTTCGTCTATAATTTGAGTTTGTAGTCCAATGCTATGTTTGAGTGGGTACCGGGGGTAAAAAATATCTGTACACAACGCTAAAATATTTGACTCTTATCAGATCACTACTTACATACGTATGTGTCTGTTCTATGTATTCAGTCAGTATTCCGTCCGCGATACCTGACTTTTTTTACCCCCGAAGGGCCCAGCCCCCCTATTCTGTAACTTGTTTTAAGCTCACCTCAACGCTCACCCACAAATATATCTTGACACTGCGGTGCGTAGTAGCTAAGCGTAGGTA
Organism: Epinotia nisella; assembly: GCA_932294315.1. Taxonomy (NCBI): domain Eukaryota; kingdom Metazoa; phylum Arthropoda; class Insecta; order Lepidoptera; family Tortricidae; genus Epinotia; species Epinotia nisella. The sequence continues at coordinate 12,247,274 of OW028680.1, forward strand.
CAGGTCTAGTTTCGTTAGGTGACGCTGTTTTAAGCTCACCTCAACGCTCACCCACAAATATATCTTGATACTGTGGTGCGTAGTAGCTAAGCGTAGGTAGAGGTCTAGTTTCGTTAGGTGACGCATGGGGTGAGGCGCATGAGCGCGTAGCGAATAACAGCCCTGCACTAATTACTTATAACTTTGCTTTGTGGTATAAATACACACTACAATTATCAAAGCCTAACAAGAAAGATACAAAAAAGAAAACCTACCTGAACTACTATTAATTATACAAAACCACAACTATAATACATCTCCATATTGTTATAACAACTAAAAATATATGTAGATACAAACATGCTGAATTTGCAAAACGATATCTGACATAAGGGAAATTCTCCACTGTCATGTCTCTGTTTCAAATTCAGAATAACAGAGATATCGAAACGGGGGGGATCCTTCTTCAAATATCGAAGATGGAATAGCGGCCCTTGTGAAACATAATTATTTTGAATACAAACTTTCAAAGTCACAAACTTGTACTTTTTAAACAAGTTGGAATACTCTCACATATTTAATATATGTAGACCTAGTCTTTATTACAGTCAGCAGCAGAAGTAGCTAAGCGGGCCGGGTGTTCAAAATGACTTGCACACGACTTTATTCTTAAGAAATTAAGAGCGTGTGTAGGTTATTTTGAACACCCGGCCCGCTTAGCTACTTCTGCTGCTGACTGTACAAATTTGTTATTTCTTACTGTTTAAGAATTCCACATGAGTATTTGTCGAATTAAGATTAGACTTATATATTTACCTCGTATTTATTGAACGAGCGAGCGAAGCGAAGTTCTCCGTTCGAGCTTGGGCAAAAATATTTCGTATTTACGTCCTCTGTCCGGCTGTTCTTCTCTAAAGGTCGCATTTCTCAACCGATTCTCGTGAAATTTTGTGATCAAGTTAAATAATTTTTTTTTTTTTGCGCGCGAAATCTATAACTCACAGAGGCACTAGTTAGTGTAGGTAAAGAAATATCACTGTTACAGAAAGAAAAATGTTGTATATGTTTTTGTTTTAATGCAAGTTCCTATATAAAAATGCAGCCCGCTTGCTCGCCAATTGTAAAATTGCGGGCTACCGAATATGGCCACAATTCAGCTAGCCAATTGAAACTTTTTCACGCGCTAGGTGTTTTGCGTGTCCCACTTTAAGGTCGGTCAGCAACGTTGAATGTGTGTCTGACAAGGGTGATGGATGGATGGTCCCGCACAATTAGGCTGACAGACCGCCACACCTCGTCTTTGGACAATATAATTGTATGTCAATCACGGCGTGCACGGAACTGCGCATTATAGTAACTCATGATACATTGACAAAGAGTTCTCTGTTATGCGTCTATGTCGCGATGACATATATTTGACTTTGAAGGTTTCATATTTCTATTGATTAGAATCTTGGAAATATATGTGTAGATAGATAGATAAGTTATTTATTTGGCATTTTGCAACATCAAAGAAACAAAAATAAAAAAGTACACAAAATAACAGAAGTAGAGAGAAAAAGGTAAAAAAACCAGTAAAAACAATTGTCTTACGAAAAAGATTGAATATAATAGTAGATTGTATGACAAGAGGCTAAAATAATTATTTTCCCTCGCTTCGCTCGGGAAAATATCCGTCTCGTGGAAATATGGCTTTCAGACCCCAGTTATACACTCTACTTTTCACTTCGACTGCGAGAAAATAGTAAAATAAAGATTATCCATCCACAATCAATAACAAATTTCACTGCGAAGAGATTGTTCAGATCAGCGTGAGGCGTTTTATTTTTTAATGATTTGGAATTAGGGACTAAAAAACACCTGATGTTTGATTGGTCGATTTTAATATGTAGCTGTACGAGTATTCTGGTTGGTTGAAAGCAAAGAGAAATGTTTTTTGAAAGAGTTGTGATTGGTGGATTTAAATGATTTGGAATTAGGGACTAAAAAACACCTGATGTTTGATTGGTCGATTTTAATATGTAGCTGTAGGTATGCTGGTTGGTTGATAGCAAAGATAAATGTTTTTTGAAAGAGTTGTGATTGGTGGATTTAATATGGTGAAGTGTTTTGATTGGTCAATTTAAATGTGTTAAAAATCATAAATATGTATACATATTTTCCCTAGGGGCTAAATGAACTACTTTAGCCCCGCTTATTAAGCCTAATATGACACACTTTTCGAGCATGAGATGTGAAAATTAAATTAAAGACATACTGTGAACTTTTTGGCATTGTTGCAAGTTGCAACAATGCCAAAAAGTTGCTAGCTCAGTATTACTTTGCTCGCGTGAGCACTGATATTACTGTGTACTGTTTTTTTTATTTACCTAAGTTCAGCGACAATTCTTCATGTCTTTGTTCAATCTTTATAATTTTTAGGGTTCTGTACCTCAAAAGGAAAACAGGAACCCATATAGGATCACTTCGTTGTCTGTCAATCCATCTGTCAAAATTAAATTGAGGCGATAGTTTACAAAACGAAAAATATGGCCGTTTACATACTTACAGTCAAGTGTAAACATATGGGTGCATACAACTTACTCATAAATATGTCCCATCGCTCTTATGTCAGCCGATTAAGGTCGGGTACATATTTGTAAGAGGATTAAATCGATACATATTTTGCACTTGACTGTACAAGTGTGTACGGAACCCTCTGTGCGCGTTTTTGTTATAAAAAATCTTTATTACAAGGAATGAGGAATATTGAAAGTTAAACTAGACAGAATTACTGCAACTAAATAAATAATAAATAAAAAATACTATTGCCAGAGCGTGGGAAACCCGTATTGATCTCGGACTCTCGGACAGCCAACTAATATGGATTTATGTTCATTCACTAAAAGGCTATCTTAATGTACGCTGGCAATGCTGGCATGGACATGATTTGAACTAGCTTCTACATTTGCTAAAGCCATGCACAGAACTAAAACGGATAAAAGTTCGTTTATTTGGTTTTAATAAACAAAAAAGTTTGAATTAAATACATTCGCACAACTTTTGAAGCGTCCGTAATTTATTCGTTTTTTCTCCAATATGCTCGGAAATGTGCGCCTTACAGCAAAAATAGTACTTGAAGTTCCTCGTTACTGACAAGCGCAAATTTAAAAAGTTAAAAGTTATTATTGTACAGTTTTAGCGGCCAGGACAATGTATGAAATTCCATTACTGTATACTTTTTTACCTTTTAATCATATGTTTTGACCAAGACAAATCACTTACAAACGACCAAATGCTCGTAATTTTAAAGGCCTAGCAACTTGTCATAACAACTTGCTATAGTTAGAGAGTTAGACTGGTAAGTAATGTATGGCTGTCTCTTTCCAACTATTGCAAGTAGGTGTGACAAATTGCACCCGTTTGTAGTGTGCTTAAAATTTTCCCAAGTTTTTTTTTCATTGTCATAGACTAAACGATTACTTTTGCAAGAGATCGAAGTGACGTTTTAAAAAATGTCTCAAATAGTATATTATATTAATAAAAACTAAAGTCTAAATTTAACGCGTGGTATCTGGACGACGGCGTACTAGGAGGTGATGCAAATGTTGTTTTGGAAGACTTCAAAATTTTAATGTCTGAATTTTCTGCAATTGGCCTGGAGCTAAACTGCTCCAAGTGTGAAATTTACGTCCCCGATTCTTGCCCTGAAAAAGTGTCTGTTTTTACTAAAATCTGTCAACTTGCTCCAAATATAAAAGAAATTGATAAAAAATCACTTCACCTTCTTGGGTCGCCCGTTTTAGAAGAATCTTTCCCCTCCTTCCTTGAAAACAAAATTCAGAATTTTAACACAGTCTCGGAGCGCCTACTCCAAATTAACGCTCATTCAGCTTATACAATCATTCGTTTCTGCCTTTTTGTACCCAAATTTACTTACATCCTGCGATGCAGCCACCTTTGGAAACACCCACGTCTACTAAGTAGCTTGGACCAAATCATTAAAGACACTATTTCGGCAGTACTTAATATTACCCTAGACGACCGCTCATGGATTCAGGCATCACTTCCGATACGGCATGGAGGTCTTGGCATTAGAAAAACCGCAGACATTGCCCTCCCTGCATTTTTGTCCTCAGTCAATGGTACTCAAAATTTAGTAGCTAAAATATTAAACACCTCCCCAGGTTCTGCCACTACCAATACCATTGCCGAGGCCAGGAATGCATGGATGACAGCTTGCCCAAACGCAACATTTCCACAAACCCTACACTCCCAGCGTCAATGGGATGAGCCGCTCTGCAGGCTGGTATGGAAAAATCTGTACCAAACGTCTACCAGCCCTGCCGAGCGTGCCCGTCTCCTTGCCGCTACGGAATGGGAATCTGGTATGTGGCTGCATGCTGTTCCCTCTAAAAACCTAGGCACATTAATGGACAACAATACTTTCAGGCTCTCCATATCTCTCCGTCTGGGAGCGACGTGCGTCGCCCCTCATCGCTGCCACTGCGGAGACGCTGTCGATCGTCTAGCGCACCACGGTCTCTCGTGCTGCAAGAGTGCAGGACGCATCCCGCGTCATGCCAGCCTTAACGACATCATCCGTCGGGCCTTCGTCAGCGCCGGTGTCCCTGCCGTCCTCGAACCTACTGGTTTGACACGGGACGACGGAAAAAGACCCGACGGAATGACTCTCATTCCCTGGAAGATGGGTCGACCGCTAGTGTGGGACGCCACGTGCGTCGACACCCTGGCGTCGTCACATCTTCCGGGGACTTCGTGTAGGGCTGGTTCCGCTGCTGACTCAGCTGAGAGTCTCAAACGGCGCAAATATGGAGCCATCGACAGTGGCTTCATATTTGAGCCGTTCGGCGTAGAGACTCTCGGACCGTGGGGACCAGGCGCGCACCGTATCTTCAATGGATTATGCAAGCGCTTGGTCGAGGCTTCGCGTGACCAGAAGGCTGGCTTTTACCTCGCCCAGAGGATCAGCATTGCCATACAACGTGGCAATGCTGCCAGCCTTCTGGGTACACTACCGCCTGGCAGCGATCTGGGGCAAATTTTTTACCTTTAGTTTTAGTTATATCTGTTTTTCCTTTTCTTAGTTACGTAATTTGTTTTTACTTCACTGATAAAATAGTTCTTTAATAAAATATCTGTCATTAATAGTATATATTAACTGAAGAAATTAAAATATTATAGAAATAATATTCATAACGAACTAAATTGCATTTAGATTTCAATCCCGTTTAACCTTTAATAATTTTAATTACATAAAACATTAAATTGTAATTTATTCTAATGTTTTGAATTTTTTTTATGTGTGTCAATTGAAACTGGCACCATAAGTCATGCCGTGTACCTACATACTTTAAAAAAATAAGTTGGGTGGGTGGGAACATGATAGGTTATTGACATACTACTCGCTGTATTAAAATTATTGAAAATATTATTTGATTTCCTCGCATTTATGGAGAAAAGCACTATATCTGCCTCGGCGGGTATGGCAATAAAATTCGTGGATTCGTCTCTATTGTCGGATTCAGCTTCGCTTCATCAATCACCTCATCCACGAATTGCTATTTCCCGGCCTCTGCAATAATGTACTATTATCAGTTTATTTACTTTGCGCTTTAATATAATACGTATTGGCCAACTTTTAATAGCAAATAATTAATTCACAGTCTTAATTCGGAACATCCACGACCAAAATGGAACCAAAGGGCATAACATATTTAGGTGTATTATTGTTTGTTTTGTAAATACGAAATCCATGACAGTTGGGTGTTTAGTCCAGCATGTCGCAATCAGTGCACAAAGCGGGTATTTTATTGTGTTTTACATATAGATCGCGTACATTGTGGGCGCGTGGCCTGTGACAGTCGCCCCCGACCTCGCCGCCAGTGCCGTGGTCTCTTTGACCCGACTATTTTTTACGGATTTGTTAGTGATCTTTAAATAGCGAACTTAAGGGCCCACATAAGATGGTAAGTTTTTTTTTTATAATTAGTGTGTTACATAGTGGACACCCACTGCTCCCACGTACCTATCTCACACATGCATATTTTTATGGATAGTGATTATCATTAAATTACGAGCATGAGGACCCATTGATAGATTCGTTTTTTTATTATAGTTATAATGTTCATTTCCATGGTCTATTTTGAAATAACGCACACTTGTTTGTTATGTATAAAATTACATAACATTTGTTTGTAAACAGCAGCATGCTACATATATAGTGAATAATATTTTTTCCATCGGTAAAACTCGGATCTCAATCGAAAAACGACGGGACCCGAAGTGTCAATTAATTATTGTATTAAATGAGAGACAGGTTTTTATTCATTAATATGAAACTTTATTATTTAGTGTTTAACTTTAATATACGTTTGTAAATACGAAATCCATGACAGTTGGGTGTTTAGTCCAGCATGTCGCAATCAGTAGAGAAAGAGATGTTATAACCACCCTAAGAAACTTAGATATACACTCATAGGTAAGTAGTACTTTTATTGTCATTCGTAAACGAAACACTCTCCTTACGTTAACATAAAATGCAGCAAAATAACGCATAGGTACGTATTTTGAAATATTTACAATAATAAAAACTCAGTACGTTACGCACTTAAAACATAGGTAATGTAAAAATATTAATATTACCTATTGAATATTTGGATCAATATTTTCAACATTTTCCATTTCACAATTTCATTTGTTGTAAGCATCTCAGATAAACTTTTTTTTTTTAATTTAGCAAAAACAGATTTGAAGTAATTTAGGAAAAAAGACGAATTTTGACCATTGGCAAAGTATCTTTCTTAATGTAAAATCACAGCCTTAAATTTCATCGTTTCTAAATCAGATGGAAATTATAAACCAGACGTCCTATTACTGCGTAATCAAAGTCATAAAGGCATAGACAGAAAATTTTGCGTGGTCTACGTAGGTAGAAAATTTAACTTAGGTAGATTTTGCGTGGTCAAATATTCAAATCCAAATAATGTTAAGTTAGCTTAACATTATTTGGATTTGAATATTTATTTTCCTTGTTATCTTCTTCCTTGTTTATTAGTTTTCTTATTGTTAGCCGAGAAATGCCCGTTGCATTTGAAAGTGGTTGTTGAACTTTGCCTAAATATTGAAAATCATCGCTATTTCCGAATTTGCTATTTTCTGATAAAAAAATATAGGTATGTTAAATATAATTTCCTGGACTGGAGGACCTAAGCATTTTCTTCTATTTAGAGGTTTCGGCATGATAATACAAACGTTATAAACGTAAACCGTAAATATAACCAAAATTAAAGCGAATATTTGAATTGCGTAATAGCCACTCTATATATATATATATATATATATATATATTGGCTGCTGAATGCGACATACCTCTACGGTGGTATGATGGGTACTGAAGCTAATTGAGAGAGCACGATAAATACGAACTTTTCCGATAAAACACGATGGAAACTAATTATGCACTAAATCTGTACCTCGGTTCGTGCTGATTGCTGATGCTACGCGTCGTATTGAGTGTGTGTCGTTTAAATCAGTTTTTACAATAATAAACGACTCAAAGTATGATAACTACAACCTGCAGTATATGATGAGCGCAATTAAAAAGTTTAATATCTTTTCAACGATACAGATTGGATACAGACTGTAAAATAAACTGTTATTGCAATTGTCTAGACACGAGTGTTTTAAGGCCTCATTAGGTACATTTGCATACACTACTATATCTACACACATAACATAAATCATCAATGATGTGTTAAAGAACCATTAGAATAACCGCCATAGCACCGCCATGGCCAACTAGATTTCAAATCATGACCAACTAGATTTCCAAACATAGTTTGATTTGAGTTTGAAACTAGATTTCCATCGAACAGTATCGAAAGCTCTGACCTCTGGGCCACGCTTCGAAATTTGAAAGTAATTTTCTTTATCAATATCGATATCTTAATGAAAATACGTACAAAATAACCTACGGTCAGAGACAAGTTAATTAGGTATTTTTATAAATGTTATTGATATAATGCTGGTCATTAGTGCCCGTTTCTGAACGCGTTTTAGCGGGTTTATAGTATGTGTGTAGATAAAAGAACAAAAGCAAAGGCTAATTGCTTCGAAATCAAGCTATGATATTTATTTATTCCAAACTACGTTTAAAATCTCTGCTTCCGTTTTATCTGTTGGAAATTTAAATCGAATTACGCCTGCTGCCCAGGGTTAATCTGATTTCATTGAAACAAAGTGCTACCAGCCGACCTAAAATACATTATTTGCAAATTTCACCGATATCAGGATTCTGGAGAGAAGTCCGCTTGATTTCGCCCTTAACGAAGCGAGACAAGTGGTCTGTTTATTGATGAGGGGGCGAGAGTGGCATCGTTACTTACCATCGCTTAAAATATGATTCCGCGTTTATCTTCTTCACTGATGCTTATTAACTAATCAGCTTAGTTACAAATCAAGCTTTTGAACTAAGTAAAACTTCGTCTGGCTACCGTTATGTTTCACCCAACATTAAATTTGTCAACGAGTTGTTCCTAAAAGAAAATGCACAAATACCTATGTTCAAGTTCAACCTTTATGGTTTCTTCCTATTGGGAAATATTAAAAAATTATTAAAATTAAAAAAATAAAATTATTTATTTCCGTAACTTAATTTAGGATACAGTATCTGTGCTGGTGCCTCTTTTTAAGTATAATATACTTGTGCTAAGAGAACACCGCTCTTCCACATGTTGTGATTTACAATTTGTTAGCTTAGGTGGCTATAACTTAAATATAAATTAAAAAGTAAACATTTCGTATTATGTGTGTGTGTGTATGTATGTGAGTGTGCGTGCGTGTTCGCGCGCGCGCGGGTGTGTGTGTGTGTGTGTGTGTGTGTGTGTGTGTGTGTGGGTGTGGGTAAATAAATACTAAAGTCAATCGAACCTTTTCCTTACTGCACGCTTAAAAAAGCTTCACATGCAGGGAAATGGGCGTTTGAGATCTCATAGAGTTTCTGGTCCGCATTTTGGGAACTCGAAAAATCAACCCTTCGTTTTGTAGAGAGCTACGTACTTCGAGTACCTTTCATTAAATTATTGACTTGTATTAAAATTTCGTTCGATGCTTCATTGGAGCTTTAATGAAGATTTCGGCAGATTTAACAGTGATTGAGACAGGCAACTTTACTAGAAAATGTTTGCCGGTTCTAAGAGCTCCGTCAATAATGTGGGTAGAGAGATTTCGGGCTGAACTGGCCCTTGCGGGACGAAAACAAATTACAAGTAATTGCTTCAAATTATTTATAAAGGAGTCATTAGTATTTTAGAAATAAGGCAGCATCTTTAGTAGAAAATTCTGCTTTTACCGGAATGTTTTACTACAGGTCCTTGAGTTTTCTTCACAAGATCTCCAATTATTTAGGCTTGAGCTTTTTGCTGCTCGATTTAGGCAGAGTTTGACATTATCCACAAATAGTTTACCTCTAAATTTGTGAATATATATCGTTTAGGTTTTTTAACTACGGCAAACGCCAGAAAAAATAATCAGAGTGAACACGAACATTATATAATATTATTGACCGGTACGGCAGTTAGTGGTTGTGTTTCGAAAGGTGTCACTTTTAGGTGTTAAAAATATTGCCATATTGCAAATATCAGCCGGTAGGGTGTTAGATACACGCCCGAACGCCGCTGTTTCTGTAGTACTAAATAGTAGGTGAGGTGCTCAGAGGTAGAGGAAGACCCAATAAAATATTAATACATTTATTTGAGAACTTTGTGAGAGGTACGAATAGCGTGGCCCGGAGACCAAAGCCTCGGGGGCGACTGCTTGACGTCGACGTCTCCAATTCTCCTTATATTTATAGTTTTCCAGACAGCTTGATTTGAAATCCGAATAGTGCTGTCCAGCCAACACTATAGAGGTTGCATAGACGACCTCTACATCACCCGCCACTCCGGTGAGATGAGAATGATCACATTTTACAAACATACTTTGCAAACAATAATATTTAGTTACCTGTCTATGTAAACTAACGATTCTGCCTGCGGAGGAAATGAAGTAACAAACAAGGGCATAAGTCTCTTACTAAAGAGATTGCAAACTTTGGGCAAGTTGTAGGTGTCACTTCAACCATAAAACGAAGCAAAATAAAGCCACTCATCGGAAGATTGCTTCAATTGGGTAATATCTCAGAAAAAGCCTACCTAAACCTAAATCCCAATTAAATGCCAAAATAGAACAGGCAATCAACACGGGCTGAAATCTGTGCCACCAAGCAGTTGCTCGATATAAAGTATTTTTGTAAGCCCAAAAACTAACACAAAAAATAACATCTAGAAATTATTTTGACAACCCGCGCGCCTAGCCTATCCGATGAAGGCAACGTAGGGTGTAGTAGCGTGGCCGGAGACCAAAGCCTCGGGGGCGACTGCTTGACGTCTTCAACTCTCCTTATATTTATATAGTCTTCCAGACAGCTTGACGTGAAATCCGAATAGTGCTGTCCAGCCAGCACTGTAGAGGTTGCATAGACGACTTCTACAGTATAGGTAGTTCCACCAGAGTTGAGGTCACGCACACAACAACATGTCATGTAATGACAGCGGGATTTTGAAATTACTGTCCTTTTTTCGTACCGATAGCAAGTTCAACAGTGAATTGCAAAATAGACCAAAAAGTTTCTTTAAACTATTTTGTTAAGCATTATTTACATATCGTACATCGAATAAAAAAAACAGAAAATAAAATATTTTGATCTATTATATTTATATATATATTTAAATAAATGGGTTATATGAATAAATAAAGGTCAGATATGCGTAGGTTTATGAATATAATAGGTATTAATCGTAAAAACCAAATTGCCTTGTTTTTTTTTGTTTGAAATTTATGTAGCAGTTAAAGTTGTCATTATATTTTAAATCTCCTCAAAGATGACTGAAGCAACTGGCACTCGTTACATAGTCGTACCTATTGAAAACTGCATTTTCCACGAGATAAGAACACACAGATGCTTATTTGAATGACTGCGGAAACATGGCCTTATATATATTATTTATTTACATTCACTCATTCATTCATTCACTGTGTGTGTTGTGCTGTGTGTGTAATCAATCATTCACCTCAACTCTAGTGGAACTACCTATACCTACCTACGAGTAATAACTGCATTTTTTAAAAGGATAATGTATTTATTGTTACCGTTTTTGACAATTTCTATTTCAAAACTATGCAATTATGATCTCTAATGTGGCGTTACACTAGATATAAATTGTCTGTGTGTGAATAATTTATTATATAATTCGAGTAGTTTGTGAACATAGCTGAAACTATACATTGTGAGGTTATATGATATCACTATACCTAGATATTTTTCTAGCACGAACGACTTATTGTAAGTGATTGACAAAAAAAAACATCGACAGTCCTGTTATCGATAAGTACCACTTCAACGTCATAGAGGTAAATAAATACAAATATATATAGGGTAATAGGGTGCGTTAAAAAATTGATAATAATAACAAAACTATCAATTTATCTATCGACGACCGGTTAGCCTAGTGGGTAGCGACGCTGCCTACGAAGCTGAAGGTCCTGGGTTCGAATCCCGGTAAGGGCAAATATTTGTGTGATAAGCATGAATATTTGTTTCTGAGTCTTGGATGTTTTCTATGTATTTAAGTATTTATAGCTATTATATATATATCGTCGTCTAGTACCTATAACACAAGCCTTATTGAGCTTACTATAGGTCTAGTTCGATTTGTGTAAGAATGTCCCCTAATATTTATTTATTTATTTATTTATTTATTATTTATTTATATTTAAAATACTTCAGAAAACCATGTGCAATACTTTCGTAACTTTCTTTCTTCGTGTCACTGAATTAGTTATCCCCGAAGTCACTCCATAACACACACACACACACACACACACACACACACACACACTGAAATTGTATTTCAAATCGACGCAGAATGTCACATGTAGTTTTTCCCAAACCCATTTTTGGTCCGAAAACAAATCTGTGTCTCTGTATATGGTTACAGTGTAGGTGCACGCGGCGTCTAGGTAGGTAGCCAATGTATGTCTGTGTGGTTGTATGTACGTATTGTCGTTGAAGTAGTATGTACTTATCGATAGCAGGATTGTCGATATTTTTATTGTGGCAAGCACTAAACAAATGTTGTTCCTGCTAGAAAAATATCTAGGTATAGATATCACTCACCATGTTAACCGTATTAAACATTCATTACACCCAAGCTCCGAAAACACTCGCGAAAAATTATAATGAACTGCTAGGATTATTGGATGATTTGAATATGGCGTGTTTAAAATTTTCACACGTTATTTATATAACTATGTGAGTAAGCACAATTTCAGCTTCGATGACTTTTCCCATAAAATATGTTCCTCCTCACATAAACTAAAATTGGCAAATTCTGCAGTTTTACGACTGCATTCTTTCAAAGCGTAGAAAACTTATTTAACTGAACTAGCACGGTGTACGAGAGCCCCGCCGTGCGATTTACAACCGGTCACGACTCACCTCGCCATTCATTTCTAGTATATCTTGATCCTTAGTTTCGTAACAATTATTCTTAATTGGAGATTAGACATGTACTGGTTCAACTAAGGAGAGTTGTCGGTAGGCGTAGTATATCGGGCCTGCTAAAATGCGCTGGCGTGCACCGGCGTGCCAAAACGCGGACACGTAGTAGGTACTTCCTGGTTACGAGTGTTACAATACAACTACAGGAGCCCGGCCTGGACGCACTTCAGTACTGTCAACTGAACGGTTCAAACACAGTCGCCGAAAGTGTCAAATGGAAAGTGGGGTGCATATAAATACAGGCTAATTTTAGACTTAACGGCAATAACGACGGTCTAAATTAACACCCAGCTGTGATCTCAATCGATTCAGCAAAAACACCAACAGCCAACCAGATCGCTCGAATGATAGTTTGTAAAAGGTATCCCTTTACAAATTACACCGAAATTATGGTGAGTGTTTTTGTATCATAAAGTAATGACGTGTTGTGTTGAGTTTGCGAATGTGGTGACTTTTTTCTGACTATAAACATGAAGTTGGAACTTAACTGGACTTTGCGAAACAGATAAGAGTGAGATCGTAAATAATAACAAATTTATACGGAAAAGGCAAACGAAATATTTAAAAACTGTCAGTGATAAAATTGATAAAGTGCTTTTTAAAAGCAGTCTTGGGAATGTGTTAAAATACATTTTTTGATAAGTAGGTAAACATAATACACTCATTACTTAAGGCTATAATATCAATACCATAATTGGGTCATTGTTTTGAATATTTCATGACATAAATATTACGCTTGAAGTACCTATGTAATATAATAATACTGGTCGGCATGGATTAAAAATGACGTTTTTAATTTTACATCTAAATGATGGAATGAGTTTATATGTCAAATTTAATTAAATTCATTTAATTACGTAATTCGAGAACGTTTCATTTCATGGCGTTCTCACCTTGATATAAGTATTCAGTCCGTGATATTTGACAGCAAAACCCCAATTTGAGGTCTTGGATTTTTCATTATTTATTAACCAAAGATATAACATATAACAAAGTTATTCTATAGTCGTGCGTGATATTCGGCCTTATTTGACAAAAGGGAGGACATGTTCCCATTTTCAAAATAACAGCGTCATCTAAGTCTAAGTACCGAAGATGCAATACCGGCCTTAGAAAATTATACTGGTTCACTCGACTGACTTTTTGGCGGGGGCACTACCGTGCCCCCAGATAAATAATTTAGACAATGTTAAGTGTTTAGGTATTCCCTGCTTGTAAAAATAAATAAAGATAATTTATTTGTGATATTGGTATTTCTGTTTAAATAAATACAATAGGCATATTACCATAGTTTATAACGCGACTCCATTCATTCGCTATTTAGTTTTCATGTTTCAAGTCAAGTTTCAAGTCATATTATGCTAATCTCAATAAAACTTATAAGTTTTGAATCGGTTTGATTCTAATTCGCTAATATGGCGCTTATAGCCTAAAAAACTAAGTTCTCTTTTGTGTGAAACATAAATGTTAATGCTGGATATAAGTAAACGCTATTAGCAACTACTGAAATACAGCTATAGAGTTGTCATTTTGGGGCACATTTCTTGACATTTTTATTCGGCATTATGAGTCTATATCCTTTATTATAAGTCAATGTTATAAACTTACAAAACTACAATCAAACAGACGTTTCCTCTTTATGTATAATATTAGTACCTATAGATGATAGGCCCATAGCTTTCACTCCTGGATCATGTTACGACCACGAGGTACCACGCAAATGCCGTGACGATTTTTTTGGGCACCGCTTAACTCTTATTTCATAAATATTAAAGGCATAGAGATAAGAAAGGCGAGGATTATACCAACTCAAAGAAGAAGAGGAATGCTACTTGAAGAGGAATAGTGGAAAAACGCTGACGAATTATAAACAAAGCGGAGCAAGACCCCGCCATTCCAAGTAATTGTTGACAAAGACGCGACTTCATATTTATTTTGTTTCTTTCTCTCGATCTTTGTCTCGATTTAAGGATGTTAGAATGTCAGGAAGTACTTTTTGTTTAAATAAATCCTTCTTACACTATTATTATGTACGAGAACGTTTGTATGATTGGATGTCATGACAGACACTCAAAATTGATGATAAGATTTGTATGAAATTTAGCGTGCATATAAGTTTATGCTATGACCTGAATTTCCAATTTAAAAATTGCTTTCTGTATGGCCCGCTCTATGAAGATATTGAATATGAGAGGTGAGAGTGGACAACCCTGTCTTGACACTTTGGCTGATCTTGGCCTACCCCTTTTCTTCACCTACTCCTATGATGGTTTCCTGGTTCCTTTAGAGTTCGTATATAATTTTTCTATCCCTGGAGTCGACTCCAACTTCACACGCAGAATACACATCACTTGTTTCCAGTCTACTTTATCAAAAGCCTCCTCGAGATCAATAAAAGCTAAGTATATGTTTGTCTAGGGTGAGCTCTAATCGTCTGTCAATAATCAATCTTAAGGGCTAAAATGGTGTACCGATATTTGAGTTTATTATAGATTAAGTAGCAAAATCCTTCCTTCTAATCTACATTATTAACTAATTCGCTGCCACTGACTTGAACTCAAAGCCCTCACTACTGTTGCAACCTACCTGTCAACGACGTCATACGAAGTCCAAAAACAATAGACGTAAAACTTGCGTGACATGCGGGTTCCAACTTGCAATTTTTTCTGTGGCGGCGAATGGGTTAAACAGCTTTATAAAAGCGCAACGATGCACTATCGTATAATCAATAACCCGCTCTCGCTAACACATCTACATGTAGATATAACAGGTGTATTTATTTCAGTAATCAGGACAAACCATGCAGCCAATAATAGGACAACTTCATTGATTGGCTTTCCTGATCAGACATTTCATACGAAGCTTTCATTATAATACTGGATGACATTTCTAAGAAATACCGTTGTGCTCCATGCAATTAATGAATATCATTGTATTCGTTGAATTGAAATACAAGTCGCGCTACAAAGCTGCTTAAATACATATTCGTCAATAGTAAATTGAGCTGAAAAGTAAAAAGAGGTTGAGCATTATCCAAATTGCCAGCTGCAACTTTGTTCGGCAACTTTGACGTAATGCCGCACCGGAAAATCAATATTTACTCTCTAAAACTCGTATTACATAACGTGATCATTGCAAAATCAACCTTACTTTGCTCACGTTTAAGTTTATATTCTAATATCAGTGCAAAAAGATATGAAGTTGAGTAAATAAGAGGCAAATGGATCCCAACGTAATTAATTCCTCCCGCTTTTCACTGCACTTTGTGGATACCTTTTTTTGTTTAAATTTTTAGTAAAAAGAAATTTTTATTAACTTTTTTATAGTGTTATGTTGCTCATTCGTATATCAACTACTACGCTTGTGAAAATGTTAATATTAAAACATAATATGTATCTACAGTGGTTTCGTGGGGTCTTTTTGAACGATATTTTGACATTGATTATTCGAAATACAGCCTAGAAATTTTATTTAGTACCTACCTGCGGCGCCAGCGGTAGCCGAGTGTCTCAAGCGGCCGTCTCGGAATCTTAAGATAGCGGGACCGATTTCTGGCTCTAGTTTTCAATGCCGTGCTTCTAAGCCTAGAGGTACCTGAACGATCGCACCAATTGTGGGTTAAGCAACGTTGGCCGCTTTACGTGGTTGTTGAGCGCTCCCGTGATTTTAACTGACTTCAAAAATGGAGGAGATAATATGTTCCTCTGTATGTTTTTTTTATGCATGTTCACCGATTTCTCTGACAATTTGTGGACCGATTTTGAAAATTCCTTTTTTATTCGAAAGAGTATACTCCTGAGGTGGTTTCATTGCCACCAAATCTGATTCTGATGATGAGATCCCAGGGAAATTGAGGGCAACCCTCAAATTTTATAGGATAGGAATTTTGTAGTGATTTCGGAATTTTCTAATATAACTCGTGTATTTAACCTCGAAAATCGAAATTTTGGTGCAGTGGAACTGATGATGAATACCACAGATGACTTATGGAACTCCTCAAGGATGTAAAGTACGTCAAAGATTCTGCCATAATTCCTTTGAAGTAACAACTAATGAAGTGTCGATTCTGAGATCTTTTAGAAATCGACAGAACTCCTCAAATATTATCAGCCCATGCGGGCTGAATTATTACAGAAAAAAAACCAAGTCGGTATATGCATACCGACTTGGTTTTTTTTCTGTAATAATCGAAGCATTTGCTCTCGGGAAGCAGTTCATGTGGTAGGTAAGTTGGAAAAGAAATGTGCAAATTTTCATGTACCTATGCGGCTTGGCGAAGTACTAAAAAAAATATTTTTTTTAGATTTTAATCTGTTTATTATTACTTATTATATGCCAACAGACTCAACAGAAAATCTAATAGAATTTTCTCAGTGTTTGGGTGAAATATACTCGATTATAGAGAGTAATGATGTGGAATCGGTGTTTGTGCTCGGAGACTTTAACGCCCACACCGGTGAGTTATTCTCTAATGAACTGTTAAACTTTTGTGGTGAACAATGCTGGCAGTGCGTAGATATGGAGATGTTACCCACGGACACGTACACATACATCAGTGAGGTGCACGGGTGCAAGCGCTGGCTGGACCATTGTGTCGTGACTAATGCAGCGCGCCCCGCGGTACTTAATGTCTCAGTGTTACATAACGTTTACTGGTCTGATCATTACCCATTGTTAGTGGAATGCGATTACGATTTAGTTAAACCTAAAGTTTCTACTCCAAAATTTACTCACAGTAAAGTAATTTGGGGAGAAAGAGACTCTGTGCAAATCGAAAACTTTGGTAATTATTGTAACTCGAAACTTAGTAATATAAACTTTCCCACTGAATTGTGTGACTGTGCTGATAAAATGTGTTCGAACAGTATGCACAAACAGGTGCTGCAAGATATGTACCTCAATATTATATCTGTTCTAAAGGTGGGCGCTGAAGTTAGTCATAATAGCACCAGTCGTAAAAAACACAGGCACATAACAGGCTGGAATAGATATGTCAGCGACGCTCACCGCGAGGCTCGGTTTTGGTATCTTTGGTGGTTGTCGTACGGTAAACCGACATATGGGTTTGTTTGTGATAAAATGAACGAATCAAAAAAGGTGTTTAAATCTAAACTGAAATACTGCCAAGAGCACGAACAAGATATCAAAATGGACATTTTAGCTAAGAACCATTCGGATAGAGACTTTAACAAATTTTGGAAAAACACCAATAAGTTTAACATAAAGTCGAGTCTCCCAGTGAGCGTAGCTGGAATACACGAGCCGAGCGGCATCGCCAACGCTTTTAAAGACTACTTTACAGTTACGTCACCACTACCCCAGTCAACGGAGACGCTCGATACTGAGGACCAACCCGAGACTCCTACAATCAGATTCACGGTTAAACAAGTGGCTTTAAAGATTAAAAACATGGTGAAAGGGAAATCCCCAGGACACGATGGCCTCAGTGTCGAACATCTAAAGTTTGCTGGAAGTCATCTGCCTAGAGTTCTTTCGCTTTTTTTCAATCTATGTATTAGCCATAGCTACTTGCCTAAGGATTTAATGCATACCGTCGTAGTTCCTATTGTAAAGAATAAAACGGGGGACGCTTCTGACTTGTCTAATTACAGGCCCATATCGCTTGCTACGATTGTGGCTAAGGTGCTGGATGGTCTGCTTGACGACATACTGGGAAAACATCTAAATCTACATGACGCTCAGTTTGGCTTCAGGCCAGGCTTATCTACTGAAAGCGCAGTATTGTGTCTCAAGCAGACTGTACAGTACTACACCACACGTAAGACACCGGTATTCGCTTGCTTTTTGGACCTGTCAAAAGCGTTTGACATGGTGGCGTATGACAAGCTGTGGCATAAGTTACGGGAGAATACTAGCGTACCCTGTGAGGTCACGTCACTATTTAAATACTGGTATGGCCACCAGGCGAATACCGTTAAATGGGCTGGTGTGCACTCTGACGTGTATAGGATGAACTGCGGAGTAAGACAAGGAGGGTTAAGTTCACCCAAGCTGTTCAACCTATACATGAACCAGCTGATCGAGGAGCTCAGCAACACTTATGTCGGATGTCACGTTGACGGGGTCAGTGTTAATAACCTTAGCTACGCAGATGACATGGTGTTGTTGAGCCCCTCGGTAGGTGCACTTCAGCGATTGGTGTACATATGTGAGACATATGCCGATGCCCATGGGCTAAAGTACAATACTTTGAAAAGTGAGTTACTTCAATTTAAAGCAGGTAAAAAATCATATAAAATGACAGCCGTCACTCTTTGTGGTAACACCTTAAAAGTAGTACAAAAGTTTAAGTACCTAGGCCACTGGGTAACGGAAAGTATGTCAGATAACGATGACATAGAGAGGGAACGTAGGGCATTGTGTGTTCGTTGTAACATGCTGGCCCGCAGATTTGCACGCTGTAGTAATGAAGTAAAGCTAACACTTTTCAAAGCATTTTGTCAAACATTCTATACGTGCAATCTGTGGTCCAGTTTTACGCAGCGGGCATACAATGCTCTGCGCGTGCAATACAACAACGCGTTTAGAGTGCTGTTTGGACTGCCGCGTTACTGCAGCGCATCGACAATGTTTGCCGAGGCGCACATCGATAGCTTCGATGCCATAATGAGGAAGAGGTGCGCGTCGCTACAAAACCGCCTTCGCCACAGCTCAAACAGCATTCTGAACGTGTTGGCGCAGCGCTGGGACTCGCCGCTGCTCGCGCGCTGGACGCGGCTGCACGCGCCTGTGGTTGCCGTACCACGCCGCTTTTAATTTAAGTATTTTTTTTTTTTTTTTTTTTTTGAATGTCACTAACATAGATATATAAATTCATTATGACTAACATTCTATATGGATAATTTTTTCCGAAATAAAAACTTTGAATTTGAATTTGAATTTGAATTTGAATTATTCATAAAAAAATAATTGTATACATCTTTCTTAGCTAAATAATTAATCTTTATATTCTAAGATTTTATTTTAGCTAAGGAGTGCGGTGGGGGGTACCTACCCCTGAAAACAGTTTAACTTATTTGACTGTTTTTTTAGGGTTTCGTAGCCAAAATGGCAAAAACGGAACCCTTATAGTTTCGTCATGTCCGTAAGTCCGTCTGTCCGTCTGTCCGTATGTCACAGGCATTTTACTCGAAAACTATAAGGTGTATTTGAATAAAATTTTGAGGATAGGTGTATTTTGTTAGCCGCTACATAGTTTTGTAATTAAAATGACAAAAAAATGTTTTAGGGGTGCACTCCATACATAAAACTAAAAGTCAAAAAAAAAAACATTGTGACCCCCCGTGTGGCACATCAATCGATAGGCCTTCCAAAATAAATATATAAGGTTTCTTAGCATTTTTTTTGATTAAGTGAATAGAGTCGGAGATAATCGCCCCGAAAGTCACTAAAATTCTGCCCCCCCCCCTCTAATTATTGAACGGTGTATTTTAAAAATATAGAAAAATTCATGGACATAGGGCTTATTAATTTCATTCACCGAAAATTATTTTGAACAAGATCGGTTCAGAGGTTTTCCAGATATTGCTGAAAAACTGCCTTCCTCAAAGAAAAGGACGTAAGTGCCGTAAAATTTCTGTGACGATACGACCTTTTTAATAGGCACGGAACCCTTCGTTTTGCGTGGTCCGACACGCACTTGGCCGGTTTTTTTAATTACATTAATATTAAATATACAGCATTTTTAATTTATTTGTGTATCTATGTTTATTGCTTATACATGTTATGTAAGTCTATATAAGCCATTCTAACATTTTATATAATACTATAATTTTTATTTTTATTTATTTAATTATGATTATAATTATATTTAAGCTAAATCGATGAGTGCCTTCTTAGTCATATTTTTAACACCTTCAGGTTTTTCTTTCATGGTGTCAATGACATGTCTAGGGAAACTGTTTAGTATATAGGGTAGATAAGTGGTCCATACCCGCTTATCATATTCATTATTATTCTTTGGTATTATATAGTAGGGCTCATTGGGTAGATGTCTAAGCTTGGGCGGTACTGAATTGAAGTCGGTTTAAACTTTTTTTTAGTCGAGTCGAGTCGAGAGTCTAACACTCAAATTTTCCACTCATTGGAAGGTAGGTTTTTCCCTTTGTTTCGAGAGGTCAGATGGCAGTCGCTTCCCAGAACTAATGCCACGCCAATGTTTGGCAATATGTACCAAGTGCTCTCCAGCCACCCTTAAAGGGAGTTACGCTGCTGGTGTATAAATCTGAAAAAAGAAGGTACCTATACGTGATGTTTCATTATTAATCTGAACGGTGAATTTCTTGTAGAACATTAAATACTATCTATGGAAAAAAAAACTGCAAATAAAGCAACTTAAAAAAATTGCGACTGCTTCTAAACCAAATGCCAAATTGTTCTTCGTTTTGGTTAATATAATTTTTTATTCCAATTTAGCAAATTGGTCTGCGCGCGGGCGAAGAGCGCATACGGAGCGTACATACCTTACCTAAAGCATATCGAACTAACATCAGCACGGCTATCACAAGACGGCGCGCGAGCTCTCCCGATTTTTCTCGCACTATACCTCTCTTGCTAAGTTTTGTAATAAGAGAGAGACGGATAGTGCGAGGAAAATCGAGAGAGCTCGCGCGCCGTCTTGTGATAGCCGTGCAGCGAGTGAGCGAGACAAAATTTTGCGGTCTACAGTCGCAGTAAGCAACGCTAGGATAAAGAAGTTATGTTTATGTATGAACTTACACGTGTTTTCTGTTTCAGTTTCACCGGCAAGCGAGCTGGTGACCGCCAAGCCGCCCGCGACCCCTGCGCCCGCGCACAGCCCCACCGCAAAACGTGAGTTCTCATTTGTTTATTTTTGGCTCATGTTACGTTTGACCCCAAACCCCTTTGCTCTCATGAATAACTTGTTTTGACCTGCTTTAAAATAGATGTCCTTGGGGTCAAATGCGATTGAATACGCCCAAACATATGTTACACTGACGTGGTTGTTACTGTTAGGTATCTTATTATCAATTCGTAATATTAGGCTTGTTTTAAAATTCGTGATACAATGATGCAATATGATCTAGATGCATGCGTAACTTGTCAATAAAGTCTACTAGTAGCTCTATGAGCTGTTGAACAAGCAACAACACTGTCTTATTTGAAAAATTAAAAAAAAATTGTTTTAATGTTAAAAACTGACCTGACAAAAATTCTATAACAACCTCCTGTGCAGCGGTGAACAGTTTTGGAGAAATAACTTCTCCATGCCTCACTCCTCGCTGCAGCGGAATAGGTTTCGAGTTCCGGTCCTGGAGTCGGACTGACATAGTGGCGTTCTTGTACAAACACTTCAGTACTTCGATATAGCGGTAGATAACTTGGCACCGCTGGAAAGACTGCCCAGGTTTCGATACTCCGATACGAATACGAATCGAAGGCTTTCTTGTAGTCCACCAACGCTAAGCAAAGGGGCAGGTTATACCTACTCCTCAGTCGTCTGTATAACCTGACGGAGCCTGTGGATGTGGTCTACGGTACTAAAGCCTCTTCGGAAACCGGCTTGTTCGGGAGGTTGGAAGTCATCTAGCCTGCGTACGAGACGATTTGTACTCTCGAAAACAGCTTATAGACATGGCTCAGAAGTGAGATGGGTCGGTAGTTCTTCAGCAGGGTGTTGTCACGTTTTTTGAAGAACAGCACAGCAACAGGGTGGTGACCCCTCTATACCATGCCTTTGGCGTTCTCCCTTAGTAGGCCGTAAGGACCGGTTTTCCACCCGCCTTCAGGAGTTCGGCTGTTATTCCGTCTTCACCGGGTGTTTTGCTGTTGTTGAGCTATTTAAGAGCCATTACAATTTCATAACACAGGCTGATTTCTGGGATTTCGTCGGTATAGTGTCGGGTTAGTCTAGCTCATGGGTCTTCCGCCAGACTAACTTTGGGTCTGCGAGTTGACGTGTATAACTGTCCGTAAAAGCGCTCTATCTCACCCAGAATCTAAGGCTTAGAAGAAACGATTCTACCATCTTCAGTTTTCAACTTGGTGAGTTGGCTCTGCCCAATAGAACAGATCTCTCGAGAACACTTTAGAGCCCTTATTACGCTGGATGGCCTCTTCATTAAGATTTGTATTGAATTAGCGCAGATCGCGGGTAATGGACTTGGAGATCAGTTTATTGAGCTACCGGTATAAGGTCGCATCGACTGAAGACTGTAGGATCATTTCACTCCTTTCCTTCATGAGCTTGAAGAATTTAGAACCAGTGGCACGGACGGCTTCCACAAACCCGTCGTTCAAGTCGTCCACATCGCCGCCTAGGCAATCGAAACGGTTTTGTAGTTCCAGCTGAAAGCTCTCGGGGTTTTGTATTTGGATTGATGCTGGACTTCATCAATCGAGACCGCTCTAGCTTGACGCATATATTGAATGTGCCTTTTACCTTACCAGACGATGATCGCTCCTGGTTTTAACCATATTGATCACAGAGACATCATTGAACATACGCTTCCTCGTCGACATGATGAAGTCAATCTTGTTTTTAGTTGCACCGTCGGGACTCATCCAGGTCCACTTTCTGTGCTTGCGTTTCTTAAGAAGGAATTCATCATGTTCAGTCCCTCCTTCTCCAAGAAGCCAGCCAGTAGTTGGCCTCGGTGGTTCCGATTTCCAACTCCAAATTGCCCCACTCTCAGCTATGCAATCTCTCTTGCCCAGTTTTGCGTTGAAGTCCTTCATGACAACGGTGAAAAAGGTTTTGGAACTATGCATGGCCTTCGATATATCTTCATGCATTAGCCTCCACTCCACCTCTTCGCTTGAAGCTTGAATAATATTTATAAATTGCAGTAAAGCAGAACGAATGTGACATATATATTTCGCAACCCATATTTTCAACTCAACTGAATAAAGTCAGGCTACAAAACTGTTTAAAATACGGCACGTCAAGTGTATACGCAAGGAACAAGATACCAGGTCGTATTATGCTCGGTATTAGCAAGTGAAATGCCCGATTGTGATGCGACGACCTCCCGCTTGGTTTGTCCGGTTTCCTGAAAATCATGTGCCATAGTTTCGCCTGACTGTTCGTAGATGATGTAGAGCGGATGTGAAGTTTGGCGCGGACATGTGATAGCGGTGAACTAACTTGTGTAGCGTAGTCAACAGAAATAAGTTACCAGATTGTTACTTGTTTGTTATTTCCACTGACCAGAGACCAGTATATTATAGACTGCCAATTTAAAAGAAAAAAAAATCGAAGTTTCAGTGCCATCGATATAGTTGGTATATAGGAACTAGTTGCAGTGTCGTGTTGTGTTTCTGGTGGTGAAGAAGCTCGCCGGAGCTCCCGAGTATGCGCTGCGTTGAGGCTGTGGGGGGAGGGGGGGGGGCTTCATTTATCTCTAGCTGTATATACAAACGCCAACACAGTTTACTGACCATCCTGTATTTATATAAAGTGCTCGGATGGTCAGCTAACTGTGTTGGCGATGGTACCTACACAATAAATCCGCAAAGTCAAAATATTTATATGCTTTATGCACATTCAAATGCATGCAACTAGAATTTTAAATACAATTGTATTAAAATAAATTCGTATTGTTTCACATAACATCAAAAATTATAAAATCAAATAATATGAAGTTACTAAAACTAAAAATATTTACACCAAAATTGATAGAGGGCCTCCTATCTCAAATCAATAAATAATTAGGAACGCGCTTGTAATTCTTCTCGAGTCGCAAGCTTCCATAGGCTACGGCATCTGCTTACCACCAGACAGGCCGTACGCTTATTTGCTGCGTCGTGATATGAAAAAAAAACCCTCACATGTACATCGTCGCATCTGAACATGATCACATTGTCTAACGCTGTGGCAGTGGTCGTGTTCGGATGTTGCAGAGTGTTTAGGTATTTTTGAGCACCAGCATTTTAAGATATAGAAAGAAAGAAAAGAAAGAAAGATACATTTATTTACAAACACACATATTATAGGTAACTAATGGCAACTATAACAGGCACAGTCTTTATACGTGGTACGTGTTTCAGTTTCTTTTACCGTACCAATCGTCATTTATAAGACCCAATCTAGTATTGATAAGCCCAGGCGAGCCCAGCCAGAGTACTAACGAGATGGTCTGATCTGACACCGTTTCAGGGGCGGTTCCTATGTGATTTCGTCGCGCCGCTACAAGTACATGCCGGCCGGCCATCTTAGACGGTCTAAATATATTAGTGGTTGCCGCGTGCTGCTACGCAACGCACGCGTTCGCGCTTTGCATCGTCATTCGCCTCGTAAATATGGCTAAACCAAAAAAAAGCTAAACCATACTGTATCGCAGCGAGTTGTAAGAATAACGACAAAACCTACTATCCTTTTCGGTACCGCCGCCGGTGCCGCGTCGTATATTTATATTGGTTGTATTGTATGGATATTGAATTTTCTAAAACAATTTTTATTTTACATAGGTACTACACATACACCACACACCCCAGATACCCCAGTAGTGTGTCTTCGTCTTACATTTTGCAGAATCAAACAGTTTTGATGTCATAACCTAAAGGCAAATTTCACACAGCTTTTGTGTAGTTTGGTGATCCTTTGTAAATAAATAACGTATAATTTAATAGGTCGAGCTGGCGGCAACCCTAGCTTTAAGGCTCCGCCTCCGGTAGAGCGCGTTGATGGCCACATTTAGGCATGTTTGGCGTACCTAAATAGGGAATTTGTTAACAGCGAACCTTATGTACGTAGTACTAATACTTATTCTGTGACCGTTTTAAGAAGGCGGCAGGCGGCAGTGTACAACTTGCGGTCCACACGGCCTATGACCGCACCTTTTTAGACGGACCATATGTGATCACGATGTTGCGATGGCGTGAAATATTCATAAAGAAAAACTGATTTTGTTGACCTAAAGAGTTTCTACAATTTACTCGTATGTTTTGCACTCAATTTTTTTTCTAAAATATTAGTTCTAATTTATACAATTTCGCAGCATTTTCCAGTATTAATCATTGAATAAAAGCAGGGACCTTGAGAGCGTCAAGCTTTCATGCCCGTAGCGCTTACAATGTCATGTTCATTGTTTCAAACAAGCTTTTGTCTTCGTTCTTTTACAACAAAAAACTCGGGCGTGCCGTGCGTCATCTGAAACGGAAAACCAGCGACGTCATGGTTATTCTTCAACTAGTATCTTACCACTGTATCCAAAATAGCAAAACCTTAATTGATTAGAAACCTTGTTGGAAAAATGGAAAATCACTTATATGGAGTACGATTTTTGTAGCAGAATAGAGGCACTGCTACTGCTAGTCACTAGTCAAACTTTCTTTTCCTAAACGACGACGGTGGCAAACAAGCGTACGGTCTGAAACCGTAGCCTATGGACGCTTGCGATACCAGAAAAGTCACAAGAACGTTGCCGATCCATTAACGATTTGAGGTTCGTTGTGTTAACAGATAGAGAAAAACCAGACAAGTGCGAGACGTATTCGCCCACCGAGGGTTCCGTACAAAATTACAAATGTCTAGTTTCAAATTTTTCCCTGTATTTGTAGTATAAGACGATATTATTTGCCACATGTCATAGTTCTAGGTCAACGGAAAGTACCCTATATTTAAATTTTGATTCTCTTGAGAGTGTCGAAATATACGTTTACAGTACACATGGTGTTACTTTCCCGCACTAGTGCGCAAATGAGCACTTTCCGTGCATATGTTGAAACTTTAAAGAGCCATATGTACTGTAAAACGTTGTACGATACACGTACCTCCCTCCCTTCGGTCGTGTTTTAATTTATCGCCACTCGTTGCGAATTTCCTATTTTCTGCACTTGTATCGTAAATAACTATTTTTGCGGCATAAACGGCCATTATCTTTTTTTACGTTAACTTAGAAGTTCGATTTTTTCACAGCTTCAAGAGACTGTAGACCTGAGTATATTATGGTTTTAATTTTAACTCGATACCTCCTAAGGGGTCTTACCAGACTGACAGACAGACATACAGACAGACAGACGGACAACAAAAGTGTACGGGTCCTGTTTTTCCTTTTGAGATACGGAATCCTAAAAATGCAGGCACCCTTAATACAACGTATCCTTGGGAACTCTGGTGAGCTCACTCACCTCCAAGAATCACAAAGCAGTGGTTTTATTATGGTTGCGGTGTTCGGATGGTAGGAGGTGGAGGTGCTTCCTCAGTTGGGCTATTCTAAATATGAGTTAGCTCTCTTACAAACAAACACATCAACAGGTATAGCAGTTAAAAACAAAACTATGGACATAATCGGTTTATCACCAGAGGCGTCTCAGAGGCGCCCCGTGAAATGGCGCCCCCTTCTATGAACCACAGCACAGTACCGACTAATTGATGTCCATTATATTATTCATGACTTAGATATTAATAATATAATATATCTATCTAGTCAATGATGATAATCTATATTAGGCTCAATAATAACAAATCTTTCAACGTTTTCACTCGCAAAACTCATGTAAAGGATGCAGCTTGAACATTGCAAACTAGCGTGCTATATTAATACACTTTGTAGCAAATCGTTTAGAAGTTTCGTATAGAGTAAGTAGTTGATTTGACCCGGTACGACACTGGCTTACTCGTATTGTGACAAAGTAATACTTTGTTCCGTCGGCGGTGGCTGGGAAACGATTTGTACGTTACAATAAATTTCAAACTTATTTACCCTACAACAAAAGCTTAGTCACGTAAAGAGTAAAATAGTGACCGTGGCAACCTCTACAACAGAGACCCTTTCGAGTTACAAAACCATTAGGCCTACTCGACACGAAATTGTGTAGGTCACTTGAGTTATAATTTTGAGATTTAATTTTGTTTAAAACTTGCTTGTAATAAAATGCATCCATTTTAGAATCCATAATACATCATCCTCCTAGCGTTATTCCCGGTAGTGCCCTAAAAGAGCCTGGGGTCCGCTTCGACACCTAAACAGAGTCCATAATACGTTTCACATAAATGTTTGTATTTATTCCATCTCCGTTAATTATCCCCCTAGCCTACTGGTAGGAGAAAATGTTTTCCGGTAGTTCATCCGGGTGAACACTACAAGATTTTTCCCTTGCAAGTCCACCCAGGCGCACAAGTATTAGGTGGATCAAGAGCCATAAGGAGCGTAAATATATATCTGACGTAAATGATCTCCTTTCTGCCAGAATGAGATTAGATGACGGATAGTCACAGATATAGATATTGATTATAGTTACTATACCCTAATTCATATAAGATTTGAAAAAGCGTCCGTTAATCGTCATTATAGGTAATTTCACGAGAGTTGAGGTGAATGATTACACACACAGCTACATAAAGTACTGATTGCAAAAAAAGTGAATGAATGAAATGAGTGAGTGAATGTAAATATTATTTTTTTGTGTACCAAATGAAAGTCATATATGCATTTTCTTATGACATCGTAATCAAATTTATCAAAATTGTTTTTCGGTGATAATCTTGGTCGCTTCAGTCCCGGTGTCGTGAACGTGGGTTCAGTTAATGCCGAGTTGGATGGTTCAGTTGATGACGGACAGTTTTTAGCTCCAGCTTCTTTTAGCACCCCCGTTACGATTCGTTGAATTGTCGATTAGATACACCGGTTACTTCAGCCGTCACATTGTATATTTCTGTTGCAGGTAAATGTTGACCGTCATTTCTTAAGTTTTGTCTAAAATGACAGAACACGTTAAATATAATTTCCCGACTTTGTCTATTTAAAGTTTTCCCACGACCTATTGTTTCAGCCATGTTTCCGTAGAATAAAAACCTATAGGTTTTCTTGTCTCTTGGAAAATCCGGTTGTCAATAAGTATGACAACGATGTAACGAGTGCCAGTTACTTCAATCATCTTTAAAGAGGTTTGATAATGAGATAACAAAGTAATGAACATATATGTGAATACAATTTTAATAGCTAAATAAATAAAGACAATGCAATTTGTTACCTACTTATTCTCTTTCGTTTCTACGATTAATATTATATATATTCATGTATATACCTACGCATATGTGACCTTTATTTGAATTGGTAGAAATATATTAATACTTAACAAAATAGTTTATAGGAACTTTTTGGTCTTTCTTGCCATTCACTGTTGAACTTGCTATCGGTACAATAATAGAACAGTAATGTCAAAACTTCGCTGTCATTACATGACAGTGTTGTTGTGTGCGTGGCCTCAACTCTCGTGAAATTACCTATACAAGGGAACCATTTTGAAAGGCTAAAACATTTCCATTTGTATATATGTTTGAAAAACATTTAATATGTAATTAAAATAAGTAAAACATAGTACAATATTTTTCGTAATAAATCTAATATTATACGGAATGAGCTATAGTAATTTGCGTTTATAAAGGATGATGCACAGATGCAGATGCACGAATCTCTTGGAAAACATCACGTCTGGATTTATTTTCGATATTCCTAAACATAACAATGTGCAAGTGCAATAAAGACTGCGACGACCTTTTTTTTACCGGTCGAATACAGAAGCAATGTCTCACGCACGACACATTCACCTTATAACCCTTTGACTGCGTGCCAAAAAAGCGGCGGCAGCGGCCGCAGTCGATTTGGCACAGTGGCCCGGATCCGTACGGCGATTATGTCATGCACCATCCGAACGGCCGTTTGTTTTTCCACAGTCGGCGCTAACAAATAACCAGACTTTTTATTGCATTTCGTGTGCACGTATTTATAGCGAAGGTCGCGAGTCCCCGTTGGAATGCTGCAAGTGCATTTAACGGGTGGTCGATGTGTACTCGTATTTTTGGGTTAGATTTGATTTTATTTTAATATGAGTAATTTACTACCGTTATTGGCCATAGTTAAATACTTAAACCGTAAACAAATTACAAATGTTATTATGAATATTTAAGAGTATTTATTATCGTGATGAGAACGCTGAATGAAAACTAGAACTGTCAGTACTTGATAATTTATTCCTTGCCATAAAGCTTCATACTTGACCCCTTTTCTTTGAGAGCAGGGTTAATACGAGTGAACTGAGGAAAAGTCACTGTCTTGGTGCTTACCTATATGCTATACAGTTTACACAGTATGTTGTATTCTTAAGCGTTGTTTTTTTCGCCCTAACATATAGCAAATTAAATGTTGTGTTTAGAATTAGGCGTCGCAAGACGCAGCAATTGTGTAATGTTCACTGAAAGTTTTAATTGACCATTGTCAGTACTGGTTCTTTAATAATAATAAATATACAATGGACAAAATCACTGGATATTTAAATTGATATAAATTCAATCAGTGTACCGCATTAGTCGCGTCTCCTCAAGTTTATTTATACCTCTGACGGCACAGGCAAATCTCTCGCAAACAAAGCCGATTAAAATGAACACCAGTCTTATTGAGAAAGTTTAGAAAACGAACATCGAAGAATGGCAATTATTGCGTTTGACGCAATTTTGATTGACGTACCTAAAGATAAATGTTAAAGTTTTACTTTTGTTTCCTATACTTATGAATCGATAGCGTAGTGTATCAACCCTGTCAAGTATTAAATCCAATGCGAGTCGACGTGAATAATCTTTACAGACACCCATTTTTTGTGATATTATTTCTGCAATATTTCTAGATTTTTTTGAGCTCTAGATAGCGCGATCAAGGTTTGAATCCACGATTATTTAGTATATATGTCAAGTTCAGGCTTTTTATTAAGTATAATCGACATTTTGATCAAGTAATAGTTATCCAGTCGATATCATTTTCTATTGCAGCAATATTTGTAGAATTAGACAAATGTGTTGATTCGGGCATCATTCCAAACGCAACAAACGATAGCTGGCTTTAATTTCGTAGAAATTCCACAAATGCATTATCGGAATTACGACCAAATTAGATTGTTGTCGTGACATTTTGCGTGAATTTGAGTCAATGTGTTTTTAGAATAGTTTTGTAGCTGTCATGTTGGATTGTAGAGTTGAAGAAACAAATGTTGTCTTCCCTGTGGTCTATAGTTAGCACCTTATGTGCAAGTCAGTTATGTTTTAATCACACAGAATTATGTAAGTGGAGAGACCTATTAGGCTGAAAAGTCAAACCAAAAATTTGCCTTTCACAGCCCTTAAATTTGGGTATGTCTACAGGAATGATGCGAGCCTAAATCTTTGTATGTCCTTTATATTCTGAAGAAATTCAAAACGTAAACGCGCTATAAATATATCTTTTACGTCGACATAACATTGCATTTGCAGAGTGGAAGTGCTCAATCAGGCTAGATGGACACAGGGGCTAGTTAGTCCACTTTAAGTCTACCTTGCTACGTAACCACATTTCCTGAGCAACCAAGGCGCACCTATGTGCAATAACGTTTCTTTAAAAATAGGTAACTAGAGCGAGTGTGCAGTGCACTACATTTTTAAGTTTCGCAATTTGCCCTAACTCCGTATGGGGCTTTTATAAATAAACAGGGTTTAGTGAGCGTGTAATGCACTTCTGATGCGATCTATTTAGGTAACACCTGCCTGTTGTATAAACATTGCTTAAAAAATGTTGCACTGCGTGTCATTATACTCGTAAAAGTTTACGACGTAGAACATAGTTTTGTAAAAATCGATACGCATCGTCATTAATATTGACATGTACCTAAATTTATATCATAAGTACGGTCGACGCCAAAAATACGTTTACACTATTCGCCTTATTGCAATGGAATAAGGTGCTAAAGTGTAAACGTATTTTTGGCGTCGACTGTACTTTCATAGCTTTAGAAATTATAATATTAATTCATAAAAACTTGAATAGGTAATTCGTCTTACTATTTCGTACTTATTTTCATATATTAGATTTAAATATCAGTCACAGAAAAAATATTATTTACTTGTATTTATTCAAATACTTTTACTAAACCATAGATAGTAAAATATGTATGTGTTAGAACCTTTATTCCGTTTAAAATAGTAGGTTATATAAGTGAATTGGTATTCATGTGGTTCTATTTTATCGAGTTTAAAAAAAAGACGGGGGCAAGGGCTTACCGTTTATGATCGAATCACTTACCGCGAATTGGCTATCACTGTATCTTATCGAAAAACGATATGCACTATTATAATCGCAGTACACATTCTTGCAAGATTTACTAGGAATATATTAGACATCAACTCATATGTTTGAAACGAGAAGACGTGCGTAGGGAAGTGTCATATAATTGCGGAAACGGGTTGCAGAAAGGAAATAAAGCCTTATAGACTTTTATAAACTTTCAATGTCGGTCATTCAAGAAAATGCATGGTTAGGACAGGTAGAAACCATACTGTTCTACATAAAGTGTATTCATCCATCTCATGCTTGCTTTATGTGGAGCGTTAACCTTCACAAATAAACGTTAACATTATTCCAACGTTGCCAACCCTTATATGTCCTGTAAAGCCTATTATTTTTAACGTTATGCCCCGTTATGTGTCCCTAAATAGTGGAAGTGTGTGCGTGCAATATTAATTAGCAATGTACGATTTACATAGTGCACGATAAACCCGGCGCGCGGGCGCAAGTGGCCGGCGCGCTCACTCCCCTCGGCCAGCGTCGGCGCGCGCACCGCTCGTACGTCCGCGTAAAAATAAAGTCCACGGCGCTCGTGTACTTCAAACATTTATAATTATCAGTAAATCGCCGCGAGAGCACACGACTGGCACGGCCAGTGACCGCTCGCTGAAAAGAAAAACCGCGATCCGCCAAACGGGCCCTTCAGCCCACATACCACGAAATCCCTACGTCGCGACGCAACTCGTCTAAATCGCAACTCCTACGCAGACAACAGTGTCGCGAGGTGCGAGCCGTGTTTGATTGGGCGCCGCGTGTGATTGTGTGATAACGTTGTGTTAGTGATAACGATTACAATTCGTATTTAAATATGCCTGAAAAACCTAAAAGGCGTAAGCCAAATAAACACCAACGAAATAGAAATAAAAACAAACAGGAACAAAATAAAAATAGTAATGTAGGGAGCGTATTGGATTCTGAATCGTGTAGTGAAATTGTTGATGAAAACAAACAAGCTAGTTCTGCAGCTGAAGAAATAAAACTTGAAAGCGCGATTCCTTTAACTGACACGGTGATAGAAAAAGATGAGAAAAAAAAACCTGACAATGAGATTAGTGCTAATCAAGATTTAAATAGCAATAGTACTCAACTGGTAAACTTAAATACTGTCGACAGCACTAAGCTGCATGTCACCAAGTCGATGGACTCAATACCTAATGATCTGGAATATGTTGTGGAGTCTCCTGAGCAGTCGATTAAAAGCAAACCTAAATTAAACTCTACTATAAAGAGCAAAAGTTTGGATAATGAGGATGCTACAAAGATTATAGAAATAACTGAAGAATGTAGTAATCAATCTGATGATGACAGCACATTACATTTAATTAATAGTAGTAGCGTTTTAGTATCTGATGTTGAATCGGATATAGAATGGGAAAAGACGGATGATTTACACGAAGATTCGATTGCTTTGCGGGATTTAACTGAACCTTTGACAACTTGTGATATCCCAATTACTATTACCCAAAGCGAACAAAACAGAACTTTAACACCTGAAGAAGAAGAATCTTTACGCACCTGTTTACAAAAATTGCCTTTGACTAATTCAACGAATGACTCATCTGAAATTATTATTCAAACTGTACAAGTAGTAAATAATGTAGTCAAGCATAGACTCCGAAAAAAAGCATCTGCGGATGACTTCATCTTCCATAGACCAGGTCCCCCAAGGACCTTAGATGTAATCGACGAAGAAGGAAGTAGTGAGTCATCAAAAAGCTCTAGGCGGCAATCATATTTGAGTGAAAAGAAAAACGATCAGGAAGATTTAGATGACGAGGTATTTGAAGATCCTAAAAAGATGAATAAATACGTTACTAAAATGAATCAGAATAAATTTGGTAGGCAAATTCAACAGCAATGCATGCTTCTTGATACCAAACTGAAAGAACCGGAAGTTAGTGAAGCACGAGGAGACTGGTCAGTAACAAATGTAGAAAAAATGATTGGTGCTGAAGTTGTATATTTAACGGATACGTCTAGTAGCACAAGCTCAATCTATGATAATAGTGAAGACGGAGATGAAGGAGTTGAGACGGACGTATCAGTGAGAATGATTACCCCAACCATTGAAGTCACTGATACTGAAACCTTCCTTAAAGAAACCTTTGTCCCTAGTACACAAATACCGAGCACCTCTCAAGTAATTGAAATACCCATTGAAATTAAACAAGAAGACAATGATCAATCAATTCTTAATTCTCATGAAATAGTTGTTTTATCAACTGACGAGATAAGAACCAATTTAACCGTCAAAGACGTAGAGGCCGATACTACTTCAAATGCTACGCACAACAATAATGACATTGATTTACAAACGCAAAAATCCAGTAATGAATACGACCTGGAAATGAAAGTTTT
Source organism: Epinotia nisella (assembly GCA_932294315.1). Classification (NCBI taxonomy): domain Eukaryota; kingdom Metazoa; phylum Arthropoda; class Insecta; order Lepidoptera; family Tortricidae; genus Epinotia; species Epinotia nisella. The sequence goes on from OW028680.1 coordinate 12,281,285, forward strand.
AAAATGCGAATTAAATGATGCTATAAATAATTTAATAAAAGAAGTTTCGTCAGATTCTGAATCTTCAGAAAAAAATGAAAATGAAATGTTAAACAGACAAGATTCTTCCAGCAGTGTTGGTTCCTCTCAATGCACGGCTAAATACAACCCCACTTATTCGTCCCTTAACGATGTTGCTAATATTTTGCATGACGATGTGAAGGAAAACCTTGTGAATATTCACCATACAACTGAATCTAGTAAAACAAGTCATGTAAATGATGTATTTGAATGTGTTACAGGGATCCCCTCGCAAAATAAACAAGGAACTATAAACGAGCCATCTTCATTAAAAGATCTTTGTGTTCAAAAGGTAGCAACATTTCCTTTTGGTGATAAAATATTAGAGGAACTGGCATCAGTATCAAAACGGCTCCAAAACATAACAATTTGTGGCCAGAACTCAAGAAGCTACGATAAAACGGATGCTGTAAGGCCACAAAAAGTTCCACAAGCTCAACAGAAAGAGAACATGCCTTACTATCCTTTGCCTGATGTTTCATCGATTGAAAAGGTAACTTTACCCTCTAAAAACGATGATCATAATCCGCCTCCAGTGCAACCTCGCCATTCATCTTTGAAATTGTCCCAAGATGAAAATCACTGGGTGGGCATGCCAACTGAAAGTGAACCTGTTTATGTTTGCCTATCGCCATCACAAAAAATGCTAATGGAAAAAACAAATACAGTTATAACCAAGGAAGATGCTAGTCAACTTGTTGATATGCATAAAAAGTATGTTGATAGAAGAGGTTATAACGAATATTATGACAAAGAGCGTAAAAAAGAAAATCAGCGGCCAGATAATCCTCCGGTTGTCCCATTTAAATCACAAACTGGGTCTCGTTTACTCGCTTTGATACGAGATCCAGCCGTCACTGACAATATCAATTCCATAAAATCAAGAAATCAATTAAAAATATTAGACCAAATAGAAAGTATCGAAAAAAAATCTCAGGCAATGTCATTTAAAAAGAATGTACACTACAGTTCAGCCAAAGACTTTTCGAGCAACTTCAAACCTGTTCCTCCACCGAGAACTCGTAAATTCTCTTCGTCAATTTATGAAAGCGATGAGAGTTCTGATTTTACAGATAGCTCATTTCGCTCTATAAAAAATGAGAGAAAGTCTTTTCATTATTCAACTGGTAATTTAAGTAAGGAAATTGAAAATGATATTTCTTCTATACAAAATATGCACCGATATTATACAGACGTCCGAGACCAATTTAAAGATCAAAGTGCTCCAAGAAGACCGTCCTTGCCCAAGGATTTGTGTGACCAGCAAATGGAATACATTCGACAAAAGGAAAAAGAAGTTGAAGCGGAAATACGTAGACTTGAAAATGAAAAACTGAGTTTTCCTGTACAGGAGAAACAAGGTCTAAGGGCTCCATTCTTATCAGAAAATCGAGTTTTTAACGAACAAGTTACGCATACCAGTAGTCAAACTATGCTCCTTAAAAACGATTCGGAATTAAAACTATCTGCTTTAAAATCTCCAAAAGTACCAGAAAAAGCAGATAAAGAAAAGTTGTCTGTTTTCAGCAGTAGTCAAGAGGAACTCTTACGGGAAAAAATGTATTCTGAATATGTTAGTCAAATGGCAGAACGCGAAGAAAGGAAGCAACAAAAAGTAATTAAAATTACTAACAATACCAAACCTGTGGCAACAAAAAATCCTGTTACAAAGAGCATGCCAGCGTTAGATTTCTTAGATTCTAAAGTGAACAATAGGATTGAAAAAGAATTTATCTGGAAAGCTAGAGAAAGGTGGAACAAATTAGGTATCAAGGATCCTGAGACAGAGGATGAGAGAGATGAGAATAGCAAAGATGTTTACAAAGAGCCAAAAGTAATAGAACACAAAATTAAAGTGATCGAAGGAGGTGAAGAAAAAGACGTCAAGAAATTGCCGAGTCATTTGCAAGATTTCGTACGTTTCACTGTAAAGGACACGGATCAGGGCAATAGCAGTCCGGGTGAGTCCAGTACCGGACCAGCATCCCCGCACGTTATGATATTGTGTGCAGTGATTATTCTAGTGATAGCTGTTGGCAAAATGTTTTTGCGAATGTTGCGAAATAAGTGATCACTAACAAAACACTTCGAAGATAAGACTAAACCTAATATTTGTTAATATTTGTTTGCGTGTAGCCATTGTGTGTTATTGCATGAGTATTTTAGTTTGTGGATGCAAAACGTATTCCTAATACGAGTATCACATGTGTTCAATCATTATCAATCAAATCTGTGTAGTTTATTGGAGGAGAACCCAAATGATCGACTCAAAGTGGTAAGTATATCCCGTTTATGCATTTTCCCAGTCCCGTATTAGCATGAGTCAGTATATTACGTCAGGATATACATCACATCAATATTGGATTGAAGTAGATTTATTACAGACGTGGATACAGTTATCAAATGTAACGTTTACAATGAGCTTGGTACTATGGATTTTATTTGAACATGAATAAACAGGCATCTTTGCGTATGGATTTATGCCAAATATTATTAAGTTTTATAGGTCATTCGTACGAATTTAGGCGTTCTATATATTTTTTTTATATATTTAAAGTGACTTTAATGTTTTTTTTAGCATTTCTCAGACTTACGTAGCTTTTCTAGTATTCTCGAATATCATAAACCGACACGATACAACGGCAACAAGTGCATCAACCCACGGGCATTTGCGAGTACTGTCAAAAAGTGGAGCAGCTAGATTAAGGATACACCGACATTCGTATTGTTTAAAATATATGATTCGTATAGCATACACCTACACATTCTACTGGTAAGTAACAGCTACACTAATTATATCTTTAAATAATACGATGACAGACACATCAAAGTGTGAATATGCCCTCTTCTTTTAAATATCGCGTATGGAATGCCGACCGGCCATTATATGCGGATCTGCGGTATGAAAAATACACGCCAGCCTACATCCATACCGAAGGTCCATCCTCTAAACTTACTGTTGAAAAGTTTGAAAAGAAAAAGAGGAAAAATCTGTGAGATTGTAGCTTTGTAAGTATGTTTGAAGGGGGTAATCTCTGGAACTACTCAACCGATTTCAAAAAATCTTTTACCTGCCTATAGAATTTACTTTTTGCATGGACATAGGCTATATTTTATCCCGCGGATTTGCCTGCGTTCTTTGCAATACGCACACGGTAATGCCGCGCGGGCAGCTAGTATTTTGTACACAGTAATAAAAGAACGACTTATTGCAAGAAAAATATAATGTGTCATTCATACACGATACGCAATTATCCATCATATTATTTCGCAAAAATTTATAAAGCCAGTGGCTGAAGCCCCGAATATCGGAAACGGATCAAATTCCCGTTGATATTATCCTGGAGGATTTTCATCCGTAATTAATTTCTGACAGCGGCAACATGTGTCAGTATCGACGGCTATGTGACTGGAATTAGGACACGAATCACCCACTAAGTAATCGGAGTATCTATTATTCTATCTCATCTCTTTGTTCAGGTCAATTTGGGGTCTGTGGCGGTAATTAATGTATAGATTACTCAACTCAACTGTCCATGATTATAATACACAAACTATTTTTTATTTATACTTAATATTGTCCTCGGTTCATAATTTGTCAACGTTCATTGATCATTATTCAAGCAAATACTTGATATGAGTGGATGATTGAGCGCATCAGAATAGAAAATAAACTACTTAAATTAAAATGTTCGATCGTAGTTAAGTAATCGAGACTTAGAGACGTAGCCGACACTGACATTATCGGGTCACAGAATAATGTAATAGTACAATTACTGATTGGGTGCAGTTTATATTACTCCCATTTTATACAAAACTCAATGTGCGTATTCCTTTTCATTGCTCTATAGTACCTATACTTATAATATGAAATGGATAAGACAAATTAATGATTATAATGATACACTTGAGCAGCTGACAGACGTCGCCATCGCGGCACGGAGATAAATGTCTTATCGCGGCAACACACGAACACACACTGATAAATAAGATAATTGGATTAGACCTAGTACAGCCAAGTTAATTAAGTGATTAAAGGAGCTTTTCACCTGACAATAATGTGGTTTTGATTGCCAACGACATTATTAGATGTCTAAATGTCCTTAAATTCATAATTATTACATATTAAAGCAGATATGTCACAGGAGTTAACTTTCATGTGTGTATATTGCAATACATGTGTGATCTAGCGGGAAAATTAAATAAATTGGTTTTACTCCAGTTGTTGGATTCGGAATATAGTCATTTACAATATAAGGTACCCATACAAAAAGATATGTACAGCTCGCCGAATTTCTTACGCCGGGTTTTCTCGTGGCGGAGGTTAATTTTAACAACTGGTGGTAGTTACAGGTATTCATATACCTACCTATATGTATGCCTGGGTTGAAAAAAACATTATCTATGTTATGTTCTATATATAATAGACAAAAAAGTGAAAATTTATATTTGTATTACATATTAAAAACTTACTTCTACCCGCGGACGAGAACAATAAAGAACGAGATAAATTTCAATAGATGCCAAGTAAGAAAAACACGAACTTTGAATAGGACCGAAGACGATAGGACGAATAACGTATGAGACTAAAAAAGATATAGACTAACATCGAACATACCCAAAGGAGATAATGACAATGACGAATACCGAATAAGCCGGAATAAGAAACAGACAAACAATGAAAGTGACGAATGAAGAATGGGTGACGAAAGCAGAATGAAACGAGTTAAGAATATGGCAAAAAACAAAAGGGACGACCCAAGATCATACCGAAAATATTGTTTTTTTTTGTGGTTCTCATTATTATGAGCTTCAAATTAGAAATCAGGAATCTGTTGTTGAACCTTGAACCGTGGTTTTATTTTTCAGCTCAGATTCTTTAGTTTAGTGTTTAGTGCATTAACGCTAAAAATTGTAACGCATGCTGTAGTTGCTTATTATTAGGGTTACAATTTAGAAATTAAATAATATATTTTTCTGCGTTTAACAAAATGCCAATTGCATCTATGTCTAGTTGAATGGTGCGGCCCAAATCGGCAAGGTCGGTACCGGCCGGTACGGTGTACTGTGTCGTATGACTCCACCTATACTATTGCTGTTAGACGTGCATCAGATAGCACACTGGACGTGTATGTGTACTTTTATCTTTTTGAAATCAGTGCCGACATTTATTTAGGATAGAATTAGAGTGAAGATAATTTCTAATTTGATTGACAATATATTTTTTCATAACTTTTTCTATGCTTGGTAATAGGCCTATAGTTTGAGAACACTTTTCGGTCACCCTTTTTATGGATTGGGTGAATTATGGCTTATTTTAATTTATTCGGGAATTTGTTATTCATACTGACAAATCAATTAAATTAGCGATGATACTTTGCCTACTAGCAGTTTAAGATCAGCCATGCGCACGAGATCGCTACCAGGTGCCTTTTTTGCATACATTCTGCTGATAACTTTTTTACTAGTTTTCCGTCCACCTGCTGCCACCTCATGAACATGTCTGATCCACTTACATATGTGTTCCTATCTAACCACTTGCCATACAAACATATTTAATTTGACTTATATAATTCGAAAAATTACGTGCAAATTTATTACGTTACCTAATATACCTAATAAACTGTTAATTTTATCTCAGATCATTTTCCGTTGTCTTTACAGCGTTAGGTATTTACTTACACACTGTGCCTGATTGTACCAATAGTCGGCAGTGCGGTAGCGGGCGGTCAGCCTTCATCGAAAATGTTGGAGAATTCCACTCGAGGAGTCAAGTGCATCGTCCGTGAAAATATGTAGCCCGTCTAATTTTGTACGTTATGGCCTTTGGTGACGTGCGTATGTACATACTTAGCGTATGACCACCGCCTCGATCTTTCACTCCGGCTATTCTTACCCCATTCATGATGGCTAAACTAACGCGAACTACATTTTATAACGAGATTTGAGCTGAGCTGACTAAATTACGGCAGTTCTTTTTCTTGTTATAGTTGTAAAAACCAATCAAATGAGGATTTTAATCAGTAGGTTGTTTGTAGAGATAAACTGGGATATTTCATTATGACTTTATTGCAAAAATACAGCGACATAAAATAGGTATGTCGGCTCGGGCTTCACTTATAAATCTATTAGTGGATTGGACGAGAGCGACCTAAGGTTTATTTAATATAAATTTTATTTCTAATGCGTTTGAACTCCGTCACAATGACGGACCGAGGGGCCCGTAGTGGCACTATCTAAATTTATCAATCGCCGTAAATTAAACTGTTCAATCCGGACCCCTGACCCGAAGCCAATAGCGCAGGCATTTCAATTAACTTCCCAGACGACTTTAATAATGTACACAGAATCGCTGGACAATTTAAATTTAATCAACCGTTATTTCATGGATGCCTGAATGATTATAATGACAAATATTCATTATTGATGCTAGTATTAAGCGTCATGTGGAGCGACAGTTACGGACAGATTATTATTTTAATGAAAGTTGATGTGGTCTCATTATTTTTCATCAAAATATTTCGTGAAGGGTTTCATAACATGCAAGTATATACTGAGCTACAGTAGTTTTTATTAGACTCATTACCTACTCTTACGTCAGTCTTTAACCAAGAAGCAATTAAATCAAATTAGGTAGGTGTCTATTTGAAAATCTGTCTCAAAACACCGAAACACAATATTAATCAAAATTATTCGTTTTTTTTCATGTATTTCAATTTAGTGTCTAATGTCGCACGTAAGCACGGTTATCACAAGACGGCGCGCGAGCTGTCTCGCGGCTAGATAGACTATCCGTCTCTTTTTAAGTGTTCTAATCAGGAAAATACGCTCACCGCGCAGAAGGTTATTTGCCTTAAGCTGGGTACTGACCAACGTTACGAGGTGTAATGTAACATGTTACACAGCGAGCATTCGTGCAGTCAGTACGTGTTTTTAACCGTAACACTACGTACTGACTGCATGAATGCTCGCTGTGTAACATGTTACATTACACCTCGTAACGTTGGTCAGTACCCAGCTTTACGCCTCACGTCAAAAGCTACAAAAATGGACAACTGATATTTTGATTTTTTTTATTACGATGAATAAGCATTCAAAGTATTCAAACAAAGTATTTGCTTCAAATGTGATGAAAAACATTGTGTAAATGCATAAAAAATTACAAATTGATGTCAACAACGCTATTCGCCATTGGCGTCGGGCTTCTAAATAATAGACTCTCTCTCTCTTTGAAATACAATGTTACTACTGTTACTGATTCCAGCCAGTTTTTTACAAATGTGCCTAAGTTAGTGCTTCATTACGTTGCTCTGTGGCAATTGAAACAGTCAGTAGCAAAATAAAATGATAGTGTAGGTATTCCACTTTGTCTAGCTACTGTCTACTTGTAGGTTGTAGGTAATTGTATTTATACATACTTACATACCTTTTTTTATGGAAGGAAAATCCGTAGCGCGGAGGTTATGTCGGACTCGCACCGACTAAAAAAAACCCCCCGATGGTCCTCCTCGACGCATTTTGGACGGCTCTGGGAACGCACCAGTGCCGCCGCTAGCGTCATGCCTCTGTGGGTCCTACCTTTTTTTTAATTCAACGATTGCAGCCCCCAACTGCAACCGTGTACCACCCTGAGGACCCCTTTTAGTCGCCTTGTATGACAGGCAGTGGATTCCGTCAGTCTTATTCTAATGCCCGGGCTACGCTAATCATACATGATTCATTTTATGCACGGAAGCATCCTACTAATCTTACTAAATAAATATTATAAATGCGAAAGTTTGGATGTTTAGATGTTTGGATGTTTGTTTGTTTGTTGTGTTTGTTGCAAATCGTTAACACTAAATCCAGAACACACAGTCGCTGTGGCCGAAATCGGTTAGGACAGCATCATCACTCAATCACGCTTAAACGGCTCAACCGATTTGGATGAAATTTTGCACAAAGATAGTTTATAGCCTGGATTAAAATATAGAGTAGCTTTTATCCCGGGTCCATGCAGACGAATCACGGGCGGAAGCTAGTTTAAAATATTTTCAAAACAATATCTAGTTACACTTTCAGCTTAATACAAAAGTTACCTATACATAAGGCTTAAAGACATTTGAGTAGAACCTCTGCGTCTGGACACGATACTCACGGTCTATAAAATATATACAATATTTCCACGGAGTAAATGAATGATATTTAGCTGTTATTATTCTGCCGGTTAAGTTAAAATTTCTGTATTTACATACAGAAATTCCGCTGTCCGCTTCTCCGTTTGCCAGGAGGCAAAAACCTCCAACCTTCTAGACTCTGCTCTCTAAATGGTCACTTGCACGAGTTTATATAAACGCCGACTGTATAATAAGCCACAACCAGATTAATTGTTACATGATATGGGCACAAAATTAACTAATTTAACATTTTACTTCAAAGTAGGTATTACTTAGGTGAATAAATTAATAGTTTAAAAAACACTAGAAAAACACCGTTTTATAAATGCACGTAAAAACCAAAAATAAATTATGGATCGTTCAAGTTATCTCTATTTCTGGTCTGAAGTGTAAACTAAATATGTGCTTTTAATTGTAATATTTGAATGTAAAAGCGTGGGGCGCTGGAACAGGAAATACTTTCTTGTAAATAAAACAATACTAACTTCCTGGCGGAAGCTGCAGAAAGTTTTTCCTGTTCTAGTGCCCCACGCTTTTGCAATCAAATATTACAATTAAAAGCACATAGTTTACACTTCAGCCCAGAAATAGAGATAACTTACTTTTGGTTTTTACGTGCATTTATAAAAGCGTGTTTTTCTAGTATTTTTAAACTATTAATTTATTTTATACTTTTTAGTCTGATAACGAAATATTTTTAACATTTATACATTTATTTCAAGTAGGCGAATAAGCCCGCATCCTCTCCATCTCCACCAGTGCGTCTGTATTGCATGGTGTTTTACATGTCAGCTTAGAACAATCTAGCTCTTCAATCTGGAGACCACTAAGAGTGCAAACACGACTATGATAGGATATTTCACTTAATCGCGGTCAAAGTTCATCACAAGACCTTTCTAACAAGTCGAAACACGGCTATGATACGATATTCCATCATGGAATACCAGTGCCTATCTTCCGTCTCCATTATCAGACCAGGTGTATGGTACCATATTATTGCATTGTCATCCGACTTACATAATTGTACAAAATTTCGACTTGATTGGACTCCGGGAAGTTAGTCAAATTTAACCTGCAAGATTTCATTATATAGTTACATACAGGTCGACCTAATAAAAGCATGTTAAAAAGAAGCAATCTGAGCTTGAAAAACCTATGAACATGTGTGTCATGTCTAACAAACAACATGCCTAACACTTATATTAGCATGTTAGTAATAATGTGTATGTTATATTACGTTAGGTAACTGGAAAACGTATTTCTGATGGTGTAAATAGCTTCCTTCCGTTCACGTCACATTGCGAACGTCATCAGTGAATGATACAGTCAATTTGCGCCTGTAATGCTTTTCCATTAGGGAACAATATACCGTGCCAGTCGCAGTCGTAAATGAATCATCGAGCACTCGTTATATACAATCAGATCTAATAATATGTTTACTACTCGTAACTCGTGCTATGTATGGAATACTATTTATCAATATTTATATTTATTTATACCTTTGCTTCAATTCCAAATATCACCATCAGATGATCAGAATCCGAAATTCGAATGCCACTTTTGCACTTTCATAGTGACTTTTATTGCATCTGGCAATGATGTTATATAAAAAAACCGGACTAGTGCGAGTCTGACTCGCGCACCGAGGGTTCCGTACGACCAAGGAACTCGGTATTTACAGTAAGGGAAATGTATGCACGTACCATCGTAGAACCCTGTCGTAATTGAAAGGCCGCCGTCACTCAAGCTCGAGTGGTATGTCACCTTATTGCGATAGAGTTCTACGGTGGTACGTTAATACATTTCCTTTACTGTATGTTGGTTTTTCAGCGATAATTCTTTATCAAGTGAATTAATTTCGATAATTCTTTTTTTATTTGCTAGAAGGTACTTTCAGAACACTTTCATATGAATATGAAGGAAAAAAATTAAACACAGAAGTATTAAATTACAAACAAAATTAACATATAATTTTTGATAAATAAAAAAAAATTACGCTAGATAGAGGTCTCGTTATACTTTTCCGGTAATATTCACGTTAATATTAATCATATATATTATTTCCAAAGTTTTCGCTTGGGTAACTTCGGAGATAAGGGGGGGAATGGTATTTTTTTCAACATTTTTCTTTATAAATCAAAATTTTACCATGGTAGAAAAAAAAGAAAAACTGTTTTAGAATGTACAATTCAAGCCCTTTCATATGATACCCCATTTGGCCTACTAACTAGACTTTGAATTTTTGCCCCCCCTCTTATCCGCCCTTTTTTATACAAATTAAAAGTATATATTAAAAATTTTCATTTTCCATACACGAAGATTAGCTTTGTATACAACTATTCCAAATTTCAAATCGATAGCATTAGTAGTTCCTGAGATATTTGACTTTGTGACAGACAGACGGACGGAGTCGCACCATAAGGGTTCCGTTTTTACCTTTTTGGTCCGGAACCCTAAAAAGAGGTAGATTGGGTATACGCGCTCGAAAATGGCATACTAAAATTTAGTCAATTAGCACAACTTGCTTCAGTTTCGAGTCGTCAATGAAAACGTTAGCTGTCAGATTTGGTTGCCATTTTTAAACACTGAATTTCGTATAGACAACTTATATACCTCTTTTTTATATTACATCATTGGCATCTGGTATGCAATCGGTATTAAAGTCCAACATTTATTATAATTGTATCATTATCATGTAAGTGCTGCTGCTAGTAATCAAATTCTTTACAATTAGACTAATTATGCCGATTAACAGCAATTCTTGATTCATTAATTTTCTGGGTTTTAGGTATATGCTTCAAAGCAAGTAGACTACAAGTGGGAAATTGTTGTAAAAGTACTTATATTCTATTTATATAACGTATACTTATTTTCTATACGTATAACGAATGTGGTAATGTTAGATGCTTAGTTTTGATTTTTGTGGTTTAGTGAACCAAATATATGTACTTTTCAAATCTTGATAAACACATTGTCAAAAAAGTATGGTCAAGGAGCAATTCCAACGGTTACAGTTTGAATCGAAATTCCGTACGGTTTCGTATGGTTCGTGAGTGTACCTTTATTTTAATACGGCAGGTAAATCCTAAGTACCCATGTCAAATAATTAAATACGTATACGTATTTTAATGAAACTACCGCAGTCGCAAAACTAGTGCGTCGATTCAGACGATGCTTCAAATCTTCTGCTAGTTTAAACGGACGTCTCTATGTAATAACTTAGCTGCTCTATTTTAATATAATGACATCAGACATATACACTTAGAATACAAAGGTGGTGGATAAAATGAAATCACAGTCCGATGTGCCGAGTTCAGAACAGTCTCAAGACTCTTGAGTGAACTAGAATTGAAATTCAAACCTTTATTCGACACGCCAAAGCTGCAAAAACCTGCAAAACGAGAAATTTTCAGAACTTATGAAACATACCTATTGATTTAAAATTAAAATAAGAACTTTTGTTGACGTTTGAAGGAAAAGGTGAAGGTTAGTTATAAAATAGAGGCATAAAATATACTTGCATGCAGGAATGAAATATGACTTTAAAAGCCTAGAATAATGACCTTACTCCTACGTGCTTTACAATAATGTTAATCTAAGTTAGATGGAAAATAGCAAATATTTACCTATTCAATGCAAAAAGCCCTGTTTTGATGATTTAATTGAAACTGTCTCCCATGTACAGAATTATCCTTTTTGCCCTAGAAATAAAGAGGAGATATAGTAAGTCTTAGGCTTACTTACGTGTAGGTGCCGAGAACGCGTCTCGTGCGATCCAGCATAAGACTGTTGATGTTGACACATACGATACATATAATAGTTATTAAGTATATCAGGGCACTTTATGTTAGAGACGAGGGCTGAGGTGTGTCGAGCTTGAAGTAATCCATACATATAGTGCGGCAGCCATTACATAGGCAAGTGTCCTAATTTTTTTTACGCTGCCATTCAAACCAGTTTTTGGAGAGCAACAAATGTTTGTATGGGAGCAACTACAATTAAAGAATATAAATACCCAAAAAATTGAGTTAAAGACGGACCTCGCTGGCGGCAGCCCAAAACATTTCATACTGATTAACATTGAATCATGACGTCACAGTGTGATATTCGTACTAATCGTTGTATGGAAAATCAAGCAAATTGCTGTTTTGGTCGCGAAATACTGCGTTTAGGAATGGTCCTAAACGAAACAAAATTGTATGACAACTATGGAGTTGTCATACAATTTTGTTTCTATAAAAGCGTAAGGATTATATTGGTAGTTTAAATTAACTTTTGGACAATTAAAAAAAAAAATTTTTTTCTAAACTTTCAAAGTCCATAATCTTTTTATGATTTTAATTATATTCGTAATTTATATTTAATTACCTACATTTATTTGATGGTTTACTATCCATTTAGCAACACTGCGTTATCAATTTTAACATGTGGAAACTACCCAATTGCTTCTATTTCCCTTAGTTTTATTTCTAAGCGTTCCATAGACTCCAACAAAACTCTACCTCAATGCCTTTGGGCTTGTTCCACAATGAACGAGGCACAATGAGCGAGCCCCACCGGCGTGTGACGTCACATCCGTAGCCAAATCGCTTCCGGCGCGCCCGCGGGATTTTCGACAAACTCTTTGTTGGATCCCTGACACGTCAAGTTACGGACTGGTGACACGTCCGATTAGCCACGTGAAAAATTACACTACAAATTGGAAACACATGATGTGTTGTGAGTTCATGTTGGTTTTGTAGCTGTCTATGTAGAATCATGAACAGATAAGTCACTAAACTTAGAAGGTATAGTTAATACCTTCGCCATTTTGCCCTAATAAACTACCCTATACAAACCTACTTGAAACACAGTGCTAAAATTATCGCGTTGGGTGGTGTTGGTGGTGGTTGGGGTTGGCTATTATAGCGTGCTCTATACGGACTTCGCATTGTTCGCAATGTTGATAAAAAAACGTTATACGTACATTGGTCTTTGGGCGCTAACATTCTAAAACTATATATATAGAGCAATTTCTTTCTAATAGCATTTTCGAGTTTTCCGTGTCCTAATACTTTCACTCAAATATTTCCCAGTGCGTTGCCAATATTTTCCACCGGCGTCATTGACTAAAGCAACGCCATCTATTCTCAAAACGTCGCACTGGACGAGGGAAGTTCGCCTCGCCGCCGCTAGGTGTCTAGTGACCTAAATTTTAAAGGAAGTTTCTTTTCTCGCCGGTGACTAAGAGTGTTAATTTTAGTTTCGGAGAAGAAAACTTGCCAATATTATTTTGTAAAACAAATGACAGTCTCTTTGGCAGACTCGGACACATTGTATAACTAAGCGTCGATGCGATAACTGGCCTTGGCCGATGGAACATGATATTATTTGTATCAAATGTTAATATCCCAAAAGCTTTTAAAAATGGATGTTAATTGGTTGATCATGTACGAGATGTATAGGTACGGGGGATTTTACAATAGGCTTTTTTATTTCCCGCCAAGTAAAGTAGCTAGGTACCTTATACCTACTGATAATTCACTTTTCATTTCAAAAGAGAAAGAAAACCTCAGGGTTTCCCAAGCAATTTGCAACATGGGTTGGTAGTTTATATATTTATTTTTGATCTAAAATTCAGCTAACTAATAATACTCTATATTTTTGTAGCTTGTTAATACCATGCGCAGAATAAACTTGTTATTTATTGAAACCTGGCATTTATTAACACATTTTGATTATTATAATATGCAGAAACCCCGTAACTGTCTGTAGGGAATTCAAACGACGCGAACTTTTGATTAGGTGCCTACAACTACGCAAAGTCCTGTTTGAATTCTGTCCGGACCTTGCCCTTAATTTGTAATAGTTAATAATTTTACCCTGCAACAATCTCTACTTTCACTACCGAAATTGTTATTTTTATTATAAATAGTTGTATGATTATTAAGAACGTCCAATATTTTATTTATTACGTTATAATAGGTAAACACTTAAGAAGATGACCTGTTGTATGTGTGAGTAATGTATTCGAATAGACATTACATATTTCAATTGTGCAACACAAGCGAAACAAATGCCTATTCGATCACGTCACCCCTACATACAACAGGTTATCTTCTTAAGTTTTTTTACCTATAACGTAATAAATAAAATATTGGACGTTAAGACGTCTTTCATTATAGGACTGAAACTTGAACAAAGTCACATAGATAGTCACTAGTTCTCTTTGACGTTTCAGTACGCACTAAGTACATACATACGTAATACACATACATACAATAATGAAACATTACTTAGTTTATTTTTATTTCTGCTGGGACACCCTGTTTACATTTGCAATGTACTTAAGTACTGAAGCTTTCATCGAAGTCAGGTCTTGTTATTGGTAAAAAAATTCAAGTAAAGCCTCTTTTGAATGTAGGTTACATAGACTTATATAATAAACTTCATGACATTGACAAATTATTCATGTTTACCTTATTATAACAATTAATTATGAACTAATACTTAACAGGAATAATCAAACTTTTTAGCATATTCTAATGAGTTAGTTATCTATAATATGTTATGTTATGTTACGAATTTCAAATACCAAAGTATGGAATGTCTATTCGAATATATCACTACAACATGCAAGAGGAAGGAGGGGGGCTTAGTTAAGTTATATTTTTTGACTTTAATAGTTTACTCTCACTCAATATGATATATTATTAATAATAATAACCATTTATTTAAGGCATCTTAGGCTTGGTGAGTTCCTTCTTAGTTTGTATGACGGATGCAATGGCAATCGGACAACTATAATGCCCCCCATTAGTAGGTACTCTATACTGCTCCATTTCATAAAACCTAACAAAGAAATTAGGTCTCTTACAAAGTAGGTTTTATATAAATAAACAATCATTTTACTCATGCAAAGGCTATCTCTTTCATGATCATTCCTAAATAGTAAACCCTACTAAAGCTATGAAATTAATAATTCTATTAGGTATCTTAGAAATTAGACGACACTAAGCTAAATAAATCAGATTTAATCATAGGTTACTTTCACTTACTTACAAAGAAGTAAATAACTATAGGTACAGAGCAAAATTTAAAATTATTCGTCCCTAGTTGCGTTTCAGAACAGGCTAAATAAAGGGTCTAACTAAACTATACATACCTAGTTAGAATGTTGATGATAATGGTCGGGTTTTGTGGACACAAAGTGCCACCAGGCGAATTATGGCGCCAACCTGTTTGATGTCATGTCAAGGGAATAGTTGACGTTGATTGGATGCGAATGTTTGCCACACTGCTGAATGGAACTCGTCATAAAAATATAGTTTTACTATTTTCCTTCGAAGTCTAATAAATGATGAAAATGTCCCCAAAGACTCAGAGTTAACAGGTTTTGTGGCGTTGTGCCCAATATTAAATTGTACAATGGCTAAACAAAGGGTATTGCGATGCGAAGATAGTGGTATTCAGTATACAGTACTTACAAGCCGAGTGTTGTGCAATGTGAAACATTGGTTGTAAAATAGGACTGTGGTGCGGTATTTGCTGAGACAGCTTTTCCTGTATGTCTACCCAGAGTAGGCCGGTCTTTGGTATAGAAATTTAAGCGCAAGTTCGGCAGAAAACCGATCTCTTTTAATAAAGGTACTTTTTTAATGCAAGCAGTTGAGGCAGAGCTTATGAAACATTAGGTGAGAAGCAAAACATACGTAGTGCTTTGATCAATATGTAAAATGGCCATCGTCTACGGGTGTACGGCTGCTGACGCAAAAGGTATACAAATTATGGTTCAAGCTTATTCAGTCTTTGATTTCAATTGAATCGTAAACATATTTTTTTGTGGAACGTAGAACTAGTTAATTTTTCACTCTCGAAACCTCGACCTTCGACCCTCTGACTTTCCCTCCTTAATTTAACGGTTTTAGTATATGGATGAGTAACTAGCCTTCGCAAAAAATTACCATAAAATCCGTCTGCTTATACTCGTACGCAACCTTACCAAGTATTTACTTGTAATCCACCAGA
The DNA here is from genome assembly GCA_932294315.1 of Epinotia nisella. Taxonomy (NCBI): domain Eukaryota; kingdom Metazoa; phylum Arthropoda; class Insecta; order Lepidoptera; family Tortricidae; genus Epinotia; species Epinotia nisella. The sequence continues at coordinate 12,297,508 of OW028680.1, forward strand.
CTCGGTCCCAAATATTCCCTGTCTCGATCCGAGCTGGATCATGGCGGCCGTGGGAGACTCCGCACCGGGTACTCGTAAGATTAATTAGGTCTGCGGTTAAATTAATAACGCACCCGACACGCACCCTGGACACTCCGACGAAGCCCATCACAGCGAACCAATTGTAACATCCTTTGAGCATCCGACCAACTATATGATTCTAGCATTGGCTTGGCATCTAAACATAATAGGGACTATTTTGAACAAGTGAAAATGAGCTCAGTTTGTATAAACTAGGCAAGCCGGTGGTAGTCTATGGACGCCGTGCACTGTATCTGATATATACTGATTGTGCATATTCCGTTCGCCTCATTCGTTCTTCCTCCTTTGGTTCTCCATTTTCAAACTAACAATAGGTCAAAAACCCGTTGCGTATTAGTCACCAGTTATTATAGAGTTTTTCCAATTTTTTTTTTTTCATTTCTGACCAGATAAGTAGGTACACGTCACACCGTAGTACTGTACTTTTATATAGTATTCGTCATTTCGGAAATTATACCCTGTTGTGGCTGCAAATTTTACTTTTTTTGTGGTGTAAAAACTCATTTTTTTCTGAAATATTTCCTTTTGTTTAAAATACCTTCAAGCGCCGGGATCATGGCTATTGATTAACTGTAATGGTGTGAAATGGAGTAGAAATAAATGGGGTTAATTAAATTTACTGATATGGAAATCAACAGTCAAAGTTCGGAACATGATTTAATATCATAACTTTTTCGGTTAATTTCAAACTAAACCCCGTACATAACTTTCATTCAATCGTGTACATACGCAATAAGCAAAAACCTTAAAATAGATGGTTCCGAAGCGAAAGTAGGACCCGATTGCACTAAAAAATTTTTTTTTTTTTAAACCCCCTTTTTTCCATGCCCGATCTAAAAAGTACCTACAGAGACTCCGAAAACCTTCATTTTTATGAGGTGTGAAAAATATAGTAATTGCAATTGCTAGGTTTTTCCCATCTTATGCAGAACAGGAATAGTAAGAAAATATACAGTCATAAGTAGAGTACAGTTTATTGAATCTTGCATCAATCGCCTCAATGACATTCTTAATTGCTACTACTATAGTAAGAGTCGATCGAGTTCGATTATCCAATATAGGAGCAATATTTTTCGTTTTATTCACAATTTGGTCCAATCTATAGCGGATTAGTTTTTGAAGTACATTTTGTTTTAAGCATGCCACGGCTATCGTGATCCCGAATAAGGGTTAGTGCATCCGACATATTCGATTACAGGGCATTCAGCGGCAAATGGGTGTGTTGTTTGGCAAAACGCGCTCCTGTTTTTTGTCTGAATTTTTGCTGTTTTGGCCGCACTCCATTAACTTAACGAATACGACAGAGTAACCAGCATATACTTGGTCGGGAAATTGATGAAATAGGTGGAGATCACTAATAGCATCATTTCATAACACCGTCCTTTAGGGGGAACGCCTGAGAGATAGCACTGTGGCGTATTTTTGACCAACCCAAATGAAATCATGAATATCATGATCTACCTACGTTCTACCAGTAAGAACGTTGTAGTATTGCATGTAGAGAACGTAAAGGAGTCTTTCTTTATAAATCTTCATACGAAAAGAGTAGAAAGCCATGGCAGGTATAGAAAGAAAGAAAGATTTATTTGAGTGAATAGCGTCGCAAATAACACATTTTTTGGTATTAAAGTTTTAATGAAAGAAATGGTTATTGTGGGTCAACCGTAACAGTTAGAGATAAGGTAGCACGGAGTTTTCTTTAAAAATGTATAAGAACTACAATTCTCTAGTGTATTATTTTTATGTATCTCTTATTGTTGAGGTTACCTAAGCCATGTTTTTTTTTTGGCGACTTGGTCTAGAAATTTCCTTTTTATTAAAATCTACGAAATTTTAATTAGGATGTTTTATATGCATAAACATTTCGGAATAAATTATCTACATGATGCTGAAAACCGCTTTCACCTTTTCAACGCTGTGTCAAAGAGAAACGTTGTCAACCACACGCCAAATCAAATCACATAAAATAACTGTGATTATATATAATTTCCAATATTGCATTTTTTCCATACTCGTGAAAATAAAATGACTGAACTCTTAGCACTTATAGAGACGAGACCGCGCCGAATGTTTCGTTTGTTAATTCGGTGTTTGCAGGACGCCATGGCGCGCCCTCGCATCCACGGCTCATTCAGATGCAAATCGCATTACTTCTGTATTACGGCCGTTAATGGGCTGATACCGATAAACAGCCGACATCTGACCTGGAGGTCATTTCGTGCAACCTTTTGCATATCAATATGATGTCAGTTCTGAACACGTTAGCTTCCTCTTGCTACGTGTCAGGACGATTGTCGAATCACATTGACCTTGCCCACAATTCCCACAAAAATCACGAACATTACATAAACTCACGCTAGTATTTTCAATTAGCACTGGCGTCCTACACATTACATACAGCGACATGCTAGCATGTTGTTCACAACTATTAATAGCTTTTTTTTTGTTTGTTTTCAGTAAATGATTTTACTGACATATTTTTTTTGCCTATTTATTTTTAGTCACATTACGCTACCCAACGCCTTAAACGTATTGCCACCATTTTTGTTACCAAGTAACGCAGAAATCCGTACACAATCCTTACCCGGAAGCAATTATATATCGTGATGTTCCCTGTATAAACGGGGATATTTTGCGTGAGCCAGGCATTCTATTGGATTTTATGAGAACCGGCTGCAAGCATCCGACTGGAGTCCCGCTGATGCTCATCTGTTCTGGCAGTGCGCGCGAGTGGACACGAGTGCGTTCCCGCGCGCATTCTGCCGTGAGCGAAAATAAACAATGGCACTTCTTCGTGAGGCTTTTCATACCTATTCAATTTTTATTGATTCAATGTCATCACGAACGAAGCCTTTAAATAGACATACAGAAGATCATTACTACTTCTTGAGAGATGAGTCGGCATATTGCCGTGTAAATTCACAAGAATGAAGTATCACGAATAGTTAAAAAGTTATTAAAGCGGATATTGTATAAAAGGACCTTTCTCAGTCGTGAATAACTTTGTTAAATCGATAAAGAAACTGCCTGAAACTTAGATCCAATTTTACACATTGTTTTAAGAATATTAAGCTACATTCACCATCATCATCTTCCTAGCGTTATTCCCGGTTGTGCCTTAAAGGACCTCGGGGTCCCCTTTGACACCTAATCCCAAGATTTTTGGCATAAGTAGGCACTAGTTTTACGAAAGCGACTGCCATCTGACCTTCCAACCCAGAGGGAAAACTAAACCTTATTGGGATTAGACCGGTTTCCTCTCGATGTTTACCTTCACCGAAAAACTAACGGTAAATATTCCGTACATAAGTTCCGAAAAACTCATTGGTACGAGCCGGGATTCGAACCCACGACCGCCGCTTGACAGCCGCATGCCTGAACCACTAGGTTACCGTAATAACAAGCTACATTTTCGTCAGATATTGGATGTGAAACGTTATTAAGAAACAATAGTTCTTAGCAATTTATATCAACTGTATTTTTTATTTATTCAAATGTTAGGTTAAGTTTCTTTGTAAGTAATTCGAACTCAATTTATATTGTTAATGAATAAGTAAATCAAATTATAATTTAATGCATGAATTTAACACTCTTGATAAGTTTATCATTTATCATACTACTATATTATATTAGGTACCAAACATTGACGTATAATAAAGTAAATAGACGCACAATGTCGAACAAAAATTTCAAGAAATGTGCCCCAATGACAACTCTAGCTATATTTCAGTTGATGCCAATCGCGTTTACTTATAACCTGCATTGAGATATATGTTTCATATAAAAGAGAACTTAGTTTTTTAAGCTGTAAGGGCCATATTAGCGAAATAGCATCAAAAAGATTAAAAACTTTTTAGTTTATTGAGATTTTATCATAATGTGACTTGATTGCTCACGTCAAAACTAAATAGCGAATGAATGGAGTCGCATTATAAAATTATTTTAATAATATTGTATAAACAATACAGTCATTTGTAAATGATTGACGAAGCATGTTGCGGATTTTTGCTATTTGGAAGTATTTTACATGTCACACTTTAATGAATAAAACCTATAATATTTTATTTATTTAAACAGGAAGACGTAAAACACAAATAAATCATGATTATTAATTTTTACAATCAGGCAATACCTAAACAATTAACAAATTCTTTTTTTTTATAAATACATATACACAAATCGGTGGGCATTACGTATTAAGTATCAGTGCAGCTGTCAAACTCTTCAAAAATTCTACGCACGACTAGTGAAAAGGGAATAAGAACTAGGTATGTAGATCATTGGTGTATTTGACGTATCTATTTAGTCCCTTTGCGACATATAATAATGACTCACAATCTGAATATCAATTTATCTTTAGTTAAACATTTATTTTTAAAAGATTTATATAAACTTGAAAAATAAACACACGACGAAGTCGTCACCACTCTTCGTCGTTGATGTCTCCTATCTTGTGCTATAAGCCTATAACTGCGGCCTACTTTGCACATCGCTAAGGATTTCTCGGGAATCTTAAATTGAAAACCACAAATAACGTAACTGTACTACTCCATAAAAAAATCTAATAAGTAGGTAGGACTCCTTAGGTTTTTGTTCCGTGATAATCTGTCATTTGTACTAACGAAATTATTTATTCAAAACCATGAAATGCCAATGAGTTTACATGAAATTCTTTACGCTATCAATAGAACTTAGTTAAAGAAATATATCCAATCCTTTTTTAATTTTTTTCTATTGCTATATTTGCTATTAACGCATTTTTTCACATATCATTTTTGTCATTTTTGACAACCGTCAATTCACGGTCGAAATCAGACTAAACGCAAAAGAGCCGCAAGTGTCGCTCACGCGGTTCTTTTGGACGGCCACTTTTTTCGGCTGATTGTGTATCTAGTTACTTATACTAAATCAATGGTACCAAATGAATAGGGTGTTAAAATTGATAACGTAATGTAATAATAAACCATCAAACTATTGTAATAAAGTATTAATAACATACAAAATATAATTAAAAATAATAAGAAGATAAGAAGAAAATAATAAGAAGAACGAAATTTGAAAGTTTAGAAAAAATATGCATTTTCTTTATTGTCCAAGAGCAAATTTAAAGCTACCCATAGAATCCTTACGCTTTTATAGAAACAAAATTGTTTTACAACTATGGGCCTAAACGCAGTATTTCGCGACCGAATCACCAATTTACTTGATTTTTCATACAACGATTAGTCAAAATAGCAAACTGTGACGTCATACTTTTATGTCAATTAATGTGAAGTGTTTCGGCTGCGCCAGCGAGGATCCGTCTTGGACAATTTTTTATGGGTATTTATATTCTTTAATTGTAGTTGAAAATAGCCTATTACTATGAATTAGACATAATAAATCAATAGAATCAGAAAATATTTTGAATTTGAAAAGTATCAACAGTTGCCTGTTACAAGTATACAATAATAAACTTAAGAATAAACTGGCAAATTAATGAATGATTTCTTACCTCTAAACTGGGTTTTTCGCAAATTAGTTTTAAATTTATTTCCATGCAACATTTTAATTTCTACAGGAAGTTTGTTGAATATTCGTATAGCTGAAATGAAAGTACTGTTTTGATACATCGTATTATTCACTCTTGGGAGTAGTACCTATGTCGTATTTGTATTGGATTCTTATGTATTTTCTTGATGTTGATTGTTCCATAAAATATTCCGCATTATTTTTTACAAACTGATATAATTCTTTTCTCTAAAAACATTTCGCAGTGCATGTCGAACATTTGAATTTCCGCAGTAAATGATGTGAGTTTAGGATACACTCGTACATTTCCAAAATAAGCATTCCTGAATGTCTTCAGAGCATGTCTTAGACAAAATGGATAGAGCATAGCAGTTGCTTGAAATAGTTTTATTAATAATTGCAATATGGGTCTTCTAGTTTAAGTGTGAATCAACAGTTACCCCTAAGAACTTTATACTATTAATAACTTCTATGGGTACAGTGTGGTTTCAGAGATATTGAAACTAGAAGGGGCAGTTCTTTGATTTCTAAATTGCACTAGTTTTGTTTTGCCCAAGTTTACATTTAAATTTAATGTTTTTAACCATTCCACTATTATTTTAAGAGTACAGATTATGTTTTCCTCCATAGAAGAGATATTTGAATTAACATCTGAAAATAATACAGTGGCATCATCAGCAAATAAAACACAAAGCTCCTTGACAATAATCGGAAGTTCGTTAATATATATTAGGAACAAAAGGGGGCCAAGTACACTACCCTGAGGCACCCCTAGTTTCACTGGCTCAAAATCTGATTGATACTCTTCTACTGTTTTATTTTCGTCGCAATATTTGGAATTTATTATCGCTTGCTGCCTATTACATAAATAGCTTTCAAACAAATGTAGTACATTTAAAGTTAAGGAATATTTCCTTTAAAATTCGTCGTTAAGTCTATATTTATAGCTACTATAAACAAGATCTCTAATCTTATCAGCCTGCCTTTACGCAATTTTCAGTAACATTTTCTGGAGTTCAAATTTGATTTACTTAACCCTCAAAATTTAGTCTCGCTCGCTCGCTAATGTTAGCTCGATTAGCTGTGCTCTTCGCCCGCGTACGGACCTACATGCGCAGTTTACTTTTCAAGAATAACCAATATTTTAAGTTCTTGTAGTTTTTAAGCAGTAGCAATTTAACTGCCACGTTACCGTCTTATTTAAGACCTTTAGTGCTCCAAATTTTGCATACCTCTTAATAAGCTTATATAAGTGTACCTACACTTGTATAAGCTAGTAAATATATAGACGTAATATCTACCTACAGATAGGGTGAAGCTGGTTTTGCTTGAGTTGCGTTGTTTAGTCTTGCTGTTAGTTTCTGAACAACATCGCTCAGCAATCCGTCAGTATTATTCTGAACAATGAAACTGCTTGCTCCTAATATAACATGTCTTATTGCGTATTAACCGACTCGTACTCTTGATTGGAATCGGCATCGAAACTTTTGTTTGACCAACTGACAAATTTGATAACAATTTGGATATCAAATGCGTTATACAATCATTGATTTAGTATAAGTAACAAGATACACAATCAGCCGAAAACAATGGCCGTCAAAAAGAACCGCCTGATCGACTCGGGCGGCTCCTTTGCGATTATTGAACTTGCAGTTAGATTATCAAAAAATATTGGACACGTATTTTTTAGTTTGTTCTGATCAAACAAAAAATACGTGTCCAATATTTTTTGAAAATCTAACTGACGGACTAAATAGAATTATAATTTTTTTGCCCAGGAAAGTACCCAATTAGTCTACTGGGCAATATAAACACATTGAGTTACGCAAATCAATTTGATTCACATAGGTCATTCCAAAGCGTCCGCCGAGTTCAGAAGGTTGAATCATTTATAAATGACGACCGCTTTAGCCTAGTTGGTAGTGACCCAATAAGCAAGCAAGCGAAGTGAGAGGTCCTGGGTTCGAATCCCGGTAAGGGCATTTATTTGTGTGATGAGCACGAATAATTGTTCCTGAGTGATGAATGTTTTCTATGTATTTAAGTACTTATTTATCTATATAAGTATGTAGGTATATCGTCGTCTAGTACCCATAGTACAAGCTTGCTTAGGTTGGCATTAGGTTGATTTGTGTAAGATTGTCCCCAAATATTTATTTATTAATTATTTATTAAATATAGCACGGTGTTTCCGGGAATATCCCTTAACTTCGGCATATTGCAGAGTACATTCACAGAAACAAATTAGCATACAATTGAAAGGTCCACGGAAAGAACATGTCTAGGCACTTTTTTTTTTCAAAATGAGATTTTAATCTCAAAATGTTGAGCTCGTTATGAACTATTACGTGACATTAAAATCTTATTTTGAAAAAAAAGTGAGTAGACATGTTTTTACCGTGGCCCTTCAATTATTTTTTGAAAAATTATTGTTTTTTTTCGATTTTTATACAAAATAATTTGATGTAGCAATAACGGTTATTGTGTCAAGGGTCATGAAACACATGAAATAAAAAAAATCTACCTTCCTCCGAGTCAGTTGGTGCCTAATATCGAACGAACTCGCTTCGTAAACCTTCTTGTAGTATATAATTATGAAGTGGCACCTTACAAAATTTAAAAAAGCGGTTATGACGTCACAGTTAAAGCTGCAAAACTGATAAAATTAAAATATTGAATAATCTTGATAACAGTAGGTAAGAGATACTACTTGTCTCGGAGAAATTAACTTTATTTGATCTAAGCTATGCCCCCTTGCAATTAACGGAAATTGTCAAAAACACGTTTTATATAGAATAATCCTACTAATATCATACTTCCTACTAATATTATAAATGCGAAAGTTTGGATGTTTAGATGTTTGGGTGTTTGTTACTCAATCACGCTTAAACGGCTCAACCGATTTGGATGAAATTTTGCACAAAGATAGTTTATAGCCTAGATTAAAATATGGAATGGTTTTTATCCCGGGTCCACGCAGACGAAGTCTTGGGTGAAAGCTAGCTTGATTATAAATACCGATAGGTCGATTTGTGTAAGTTTATCCTCTAATATTTTATTTTATTTTATTTTTTATTTATAGAAACAAACGGTCATATACGAAAATGTTTACAAAAATACTTGTTATTAACTTTAGACCTACAGTTTCCTTAAATTGTTATTGTGCTAAATACATTACATTTTACATTTATAGGTAAGTGTATCTATGAATAGTACCTACCTAATTACACAATATGTTATAAACTAAGTAGGTATAGCTAGACACAGTGGTGTATTACAATGCTAATCATTATTTATTATTTATTTTAAATAACAAATTCTGAACATGAATGTTATATAGATTCCTTAACAGACAGAGATCTTGAAATTTAATTTAATCACGGATCAAGGGAAAATAGGGCGTTATCCCTTATTCATTAATTGAAATCTAACACGCCCGTTTAGATAAACAAAATAAAGGGATTATATTGCGCAATTCGCGACTGCTGCAAAGAACCGTATTATTTATTTAAATGTTGCTTTTGTAAATAAGTTATTATCTTTTTATACATATACCATAGGCAACATTGTTAACCAACCATCCATAAAACTTATTACAACGGGCAAAGGTCTATTAATTAGCGGATACTCCAACGGGTCTTTGTTTGTTTGTACCTAAACTGCTTTATTATTAACTACTTACTAATCAATTCACGAAATAAATGACATTCGTCAATACTATTTTTTACCGGTTTTTTGCAATTCTCTTTTAGTACGAAAGTTTCATAATTATGATTGATTACTTTAGCACATTCACCAAGTTCACCATAAATGCAAAATACGTCTCGTTTGATATCCATATGATATGAATTTTGGCAATGTGTAAACGCCGTGACGCCAGTGACGACAGTGACAGTGACGCCACAGACTATAAAAAAGCTCCAATATTTGGAAATCTCTGACGGTAGTGATGTCACTACCGTCAGAGATTTCCAAATGTCGCTGCCAAACTTTCCATATGGGCATAGATTTTTCAAAACCTTATGGTATACAGTAAAAAAGCAACTATAATGTTTTTAGGGTTCCGTACCTCAAAAGGAAAAAAAGGAACCCTTATAGGATCACTCGTGCGTCTGTCTGTCCGTCTGTCACAGCCGATTTGCTCCGAAACTACTGGACCGATTGAGTTGAAATTTGGTACACATATGTAAATTGGTGACAATTCATCAGCATCATCATTCAGACAAATCAACAAAGATGGACGCGTAAAGTAAATTTATGAATTCTGAACAAGAACAGTAAACTGGAAAATAAAAAAAAAAGTTTCGAAAACTGTATTGTGTGACATATAAAATGAAAGGGGTTGTTGTAAGCATCTCAGATATAATTTTTTTTGTAATTTTAGCAAATACAGATTTGAAGTAGGTAATTTAGGAAAAAAGACGAATTTTGACCATTTCCCCCCCCCCCCCCCCCATATCTCCGAAACTACTAGGCTTAAAATTCTGAAGAAAATATGGAAAATAGTTCCTTGCCAAACACTTGTGGATTACAGGAAAACCTATAAGAAGTTTGAGTATTCAAAGTAACGGGAAAATTCTCAATATTTTACGGAGCCCTCACCACGCGAGTTGAACTCGCACTTGTCCGGTTTTTTTATCGTATCGAACTCACCATCATCTTCTCATTTATTTAATGCAACCAAGTATAACTTAATTCTAGGTACTGGGCCTTAAATGGGTGCAGCATTTCTAATTTATGGGCTATAGTAATTTATGAATTCTGTAGCTTGTCCTGTCTAAGACCGCTTTTCTGATATTCTGCTTCAACTTCGTTGTATTCAGTGCATACAGATGTAGTGAATAATGTTTTTCCTTCGAGGGACTCGAATATGAGCTGACGGCCAGTGTCTATCAGTTACCGTATTCAATGATTGACTATGTTTACATGACACTTTATGGTACTAGTTTTACTTATTTCGATTATTAGGCGTTTTTCAATCATAACAATGAAAATTTGCTTTTCAAATGGTTTCCCTTGAAATTGCATGACGATCGTCGAAGGATTTGTCTGGTCTTATATGCAATAGGGTATAGGTAGTAAGTAAGTATAGGTAAGTAATTGTAGTATTTTGTAATAAAACCGTTTGGTAGTAAACTAAATATTATTATTATGTTTTGGTGGGAACAGTCGAGGAGCTAAATGCATGTTTAAGTTACTATTAAGTACCTACATTGGTCTCTGTTTGTTCTCCAAATAAAATAAATAAATGTCACCACGAAAGGTATTATTTTATTACTCAAAACTTTAGCGACAACAACGATTGGGAAAAAAAACTGTACATAATTTGTTTTTATTTCATAAATCGCCAACGTTCGAGGTACTTAAGTATACTAAGAACTAAAGTAAAAACATGTAGGTTTTGACAGCTTAGCACACGTAAATGTTTCATGTCGATCTTGAGTAACATTACCTATACTTAATATTACTGTATAAATTCTAAAGTGTTAAGTATTTAATTGAAATGTGTGAATGAAGTTTCATGTCTATTCGAAGAACGCATTTTCATTCAAAGTACCTTTTTTCAAGCACGGCCAAACGTGTTGTGTGTGAATCACGCACATTATTTGCTATTTTGCAAAGTATTTACCTGCACGTACGGTACGTAAGAAGGCGTAGGCTGCGGATGTATCGGGTTCGGTTACACTTTCCCGCCGCTATCGGTTCTGGAGGTACCGAACTTTGCCGGCTACTAAATTTAGGTAGCAGTTAGTTTCTACTAGATAATTCTCGTTATTTCTATAAAACCGCATCTTTTTGTACGACTTTAAACTTTTTCGCTCTCCCAGTTCCATATAATAAATTCACCGTAACCGTTCTTCGTGCTTTCTTACTCTTTATCTAACTTTTGGATTTACCCTACTATATAACGGCCAAATTTCTAATGTATCAAGTAATTTAGTATGTATTGTTTCATTTATAATTATTTATTTATTAACTAATAAAACATCAATCGCTCCTGCTTCATTGCTCAAATCGATGAGTAATCGTAAGTGCTCGTTAAATTGTTAGTAGGTACCTGGGCGGTACCTGGGCGGCGAAAATAGAGAAAACTAATTTCTCCAGAAATAAGACCTAGCTGGATCGATTTTTCACCCCCGTAACCCCCCAAAAAGTACATAAATTCATCGAAATCGTTAGAGCCGTTTATGAGAGCGTAATCAAATATATTTACAAATATTGCTCGTTTCATAGATAAGAGGAGGAGGTTATAGGAGGAGACGAAATTACAAAAGTATATGAAAATTTAATTACAAGTTTGTAAATTAACATTACTTGCTACATTTTGTAGCTTAAACGTTTATACGAGTACAATTGTGAAAGTTTAAGACAATGTATAAAGTAGCTGCTGTCACCCACGCCTAACTTCCTACCACGGAAATATTTTACGAATTCCGAGCGAGTCTGGTTTGAGTCGGAACCTAATTCCCCTTCTGCAGTCCAAGTAGGTAACGTAGTGGACTCCGCCAGTTTATTTCGAGATATTTTGTTTCGGTCTATTCTCGGCCCTTCCTGTCTCGACGAACGACGTGCGAATTTAAGGGCGACTTTAATGTGAGTTTCAGTCTATTATTTGTTCGACTGTTATTTTCTTCTGTTTTATTTGTCATTACGGTTGGTCCCGCCGAAACCATCGTTTGCTTGTCAAGGAGGAACTTTATGAACTTTATAAGTATATTTTGGAGACTTTTACATCGAAACATTTCAAATTACACTTTTTTCCATTTATTATTTGTGCTGTTAGGTATATTAAGAAACATGGTCTTACTAATGCCACTATTTAAATAAATAAATATTAACTTAGAATATTGGCGACATATAAGTGAAATCAGACGGAATTAGTTCAAGTCACAAGAATAATAAATGTTATCACGGCGAAGAGGGCCGCAATATCAAAATGGAGAAAAGCATTACGGCAAGATAATTCAGTCAATAGGGTCTCGATGGACTCCAAGTGACACAGTATTAGGTAAGAAAGAATAGGCAATCGGAATAAAATAACGGAACAATATAGGTGCCCTTAAACCAATATCCGCAGGAACGTTTCATCCCTAATACACAATATGTCGGCGAGGGGCCGGAACGATAACATCCAGAGGGTAATCGTTGATAAATATCGTGACCCCATTTTTAAAACAGCTGGAGTTATAGGGGATGGGGTGAAAGAAAACATTAAAATGAAATCCGTGTATGACTCATCTTCTTCGTAAACAAAATAAGTCTGTGATAGTTTTGGTTTCATAGTATAATTGTATACAATGAAACCAAAATGATAAAGGTGACGTTAAGATTGTGTCATAATGCATAAAGATAAAATACAAATATGCCAGGACTTAATTAATTAAACGGCCGAGATTTGCCATTGTCATCCCACATTTTAGACAGTGCACGAGCGCTTTCCATCAAATGTTCATCGAAATCATGTCACAAAATGACCATACGCCGGTTTTCCATTGTTTTCCATTTTCCGCGTCATGTCGTTATCACTGGCGCGTCAGTCCGACCGCGGCCGTCCGTCACGACGCACGCCGCGCCGTGACCGTTTCCCAACATTTCCCCGCGCGTATCCGACAACCCCGCTCCTAACCGTGACGCGACGCATCGGGAAATGTCACCGTGATATTATCTAAACCCAACGGTGTGTATATACAAATATTTCAGTGCTTTAGTGCCTATTAGAGTCAATGTGATATTGAGTCTCGCTCGCGCATGATCGGATTACGGGAGCTAAAGGATTATTGTTTTTACGAAAGTAAGTAGGTGATAAGTTAGGTTTTGTTATGATATTGGATCAAGTTGTTTTATTGTGAGATTGTTTGAGTGAGAGATTAGTGATAAGGAGGCGGAATGTCGGAAGGTCGCTGCGATTGTGTTGTTTATCTTTACCGTTTATTTTGAATGACGTTATCTCTTGTTTCTAATTCAATAGGCGCGTTTTGCACAATACTTATTCATGATGGGTCAGGTATGGCATACCTTACGATCTTTAACGATGAAATAATAAATTCCTGTCGTGGATGTCACTTAACTGGGTAATTAACCAGACGATGATACCTAAATCTCCCAAAGTGTTCCAAACCCACAGCCCATCAGAAATCATGCAAGTTATAAGTATACCTTTTGAAGACACAAAATTGGGTGTCATAGTGAACTGCTGATATATTAATCTGCGATTAATATTAATGAGAGATCATTTCGAAATTAACATAAATCTTTATACGTGCGAACTTGGAACACAAATATCTTTACAGTATCGCAATATCTATGAATGGAGTGACTTTCATCTAAACATATTCCGTGTTGGCAAAAATCGGTTGGCGTGTAGTTCTTTATTTAAAATTCTTTGCATTCTACTAACATTTAAATATATATTAACATAACGTTGAAATTGTTAAAAGCACAGTATTAGGTGCCTACAGTTATCAGCATGTAGAATAAAATACAAACATGTATGACTGAAGGTCTAGAAAATACCCAGACAGTCCTCTACATGCAGAAACCAATACCCTAGACATATATATATATATATATTAGGCTTATTACAATGGAATTAGGTACAAAATTGTAAAGTGTAACCACATCTTTTATCTCTACTCCATCAGTATTAAACTTCACAAACAATATCCATGAGGCTATGGTCTCCTATAAATCACAATAAATGGCCGACAACCGTACATATCCATAGTAAGCATTGTGACGCAGCGTACGGCGTGATTTTTAGGAGACCATGGCCTAAGGATGCTGTCTGAACGCCAGCGGGTAGCGGGGCGTCTAGGGGCAGTTCATACATTTGATCGAATTAAATCAATGAACTCCCGCTCGTCGCCCCGCTGCCCGCTGGCGTAACTCATAAAATAAACCGATAAGTATAGATTCGACATTCAGCTACATTATCCTTTCTCAAGGCGCACGGCCTCAAATGATTATCTAGATCTATCTAGTACTAGATTCACTCCAATGTCATACTCACGTGTCACATGAATAATATCGCAATTAATAGTAGGTACTTAGTTTTGTAAGACAGTGTTTAATTTTAAGTATTAAGTAAATTGTTCTTATTAAGTAAATAAAAATAAAAAAGTAGGTAACTAGCTGCACGATTGCATACTCAAAACAGAAAACTGGTCGTCTTCCTCGCAAAATTTCTAACAAAAATAACATCTATAATTTTGACAAAAATGTTTATATACGCATACCGAGAAACGGTTTCTGAATGTTGCAAACATCAGTAATCAACCATAACATCATGCACGTACAGCTATCCAAAACGATATTGTTTGCCTTTTTCAAATTGGAAATGCTCATGAATTTCAAATATTTCTGTCCGCAATATACCAGCAGTTGAAATACTACCGTTGAATGAAATTTCCGATGTTGCTTTCAGAAAGCAGGTTACGAGAGCTTACTTTATATATTACTACTTATAGTGGCATTATGAAAACAATTGGAAAAGATTAAAACTGTGAGACTAAATACTTAAATGTGACTATGATCACATCACATTTCTTCAAGTTGTGTAATACCGCATAGATGCGAAATAAATTAGTTGACACATTGAAAATGTGGGCGCGGATGACCAACCTCAATAAGATTAAAAGATCCGGGCTGCATCGGGTCAAGGTCGGAATACTTAGCAATAAGAACACTATTATCTACACAGCCGTCAGAGGTAAAATATAGGCGCCTTTGTGGACACTCTCTTTATCTCCTTAATCCAGAGAGCGGTTCTTTTGTTACCTTTAAATTACCTATAAGTAAGATTAAGACGGTAATCCCGGGAAGGTTTTCCTTCATTTTGTTTCTTCTAATCTATCCGAGACTTTTATAATAAAATGATAGATTTTACAGAATAAGAAATAAACTAATTTACCCTGCAATGCGTAAGTTAATTTTCACACAAACTCAGCAGGATGTGAATGCCTCAGTTGCATGACTGTTTTCATTTAGGCAATTAATGTTAATTAGAACTAGTAACAACGGTGCTTTCATTAACGGGCTGATATTAAATATTCAAATTGGATGCATCATGATGCTTACGGGATACACCGTATTAGTATCACTAAGTAAACATTATTGTAATTATAAATTTCGGGGCAAAATTAAACGTTGAACCGTACCGTACATAATGAAATAAGTTCAAATCGTAAATAGGGAATTGTGTAATATGCTGAAAAACTTGCTTGTAATTAAAGTCGTAATTATTCGTGGTGCCCCGAAAAGGGTCGTTAAACGACCGACGTACCATCGAACTGGAATTAAATATCTGAGAAGAAAAGCAATAGTATACCATAGTATATTGAACGTATAATCTGTGTCAGTAAATAAAACTCATTATATACATGCCGAAATAATCAATTAAGATAATGTGTATAAGTCGGACAAAAAAATATCTACTGAATTATCTGATTTTTAGGGTTCCGATACCTCGAAAGGAAAAAACGGAACCCTTATAGGATCACTCGGTTGTCTGTCTGTCCGTCTGTCACAGCCGATTTGCTCCGAAACTACTGGACCGATTGAGTTGAAATTTGGTACACATATGTAAATTGGTGACTCAAAGATGGACGCGTAAAGTAAATTAATGAATTTTGAACAAGGGACCACTTTTGGGGGTAAACTGGAAAATTTAAAAAAAAAGTTTCGCAAACTGTATTGTGTGACATATCAAATGAAAGGGGTTGTTGTAAGCATGTCAGATATAATTTTAGCAAAAACTGATTTGAAGTAATTTAGGAAAAAATACGAAAATTGACCATTCCCCCTTATCTCCGAAACTACTAGGATTAAAATTCTGAAAAAAAAATATGGAAAATAGTTCCTTGCCTAAAGATTACAGGACCTATAAGAAGTTTGAGTATTTAAAGACACTTATGAAATTTTGATTATATACGGAACCCTCAACACGAACTTAAACTTGTCCGGTTTTTGGTTGAAGTATTTGAACGTTTGACCGAGTTTGCAAAAACAATAATCAACCAATATGTAAATACATTATGCTCCTATCTCTTTATTAAGGATGATATTAATAATGTATGTTTGTTGGTATAGCCAACATATTAACTGACCGACTAAGGTTAATATTTATAAAGGTTTTAGGTAGTTCATTCTTAATTCATAATACAAACTATAAGCAAAAGTTCATATCAAATGCTCTCATTTTGCTACTATTATATGTACTTACTTTTGGTTGCATCAATTTAATCAAAGGGACTAATTATTAATAGAGCTTTATCCCCCTCATACGTAGCGTAGCACAAGACATAGCCGCAAAGTAAACAGCGCTACGGACGATGACGATATTTAGGTCAGGGCTCGGACGCCGCTTTGCGGGCATTAGACTGCTGACTGATAATCTTCTATTACACAATTAGTGTCTGATAATGTGTGATTAAGATGCGACGACGTTAACCTGAGGACGGGCCCTTTGTGCGTGCCGCATGAGGTCCATAGTGATAAACGAAATAGCTGACAAATCCTATTCTTTGCACCTACGTAATTTTATTTTTTGATGTTGTCATATTATTTAGGTACCTACTATTTTAATCAACCAACTAAAATTATCATGAAAAAATACTTTAGGAATTATTAAAAAATCAAACTTAAGAAAACTATCATAACTATAGCCTAACTGAACATCAAACGGCCTTACTTTGATATAATCAAGAAAAATGTGAGATCAATGCGCCTGGGAAAAATAGAATTGATTATAGAGATAACTTTGAATAAAATTAAAAACAGCTTTTTCACTTCTCATGCTCGAAAAGTGTGTCATATTAGGCTTAGCAAGCGGGGCTAAAGTAGTACATGTAGCCCCTAGGGAAAATATGTATAAATATTTATGATTTCTAAAACATTTAATTTGACCAATCAAAACACTTCGCTGTATAAAATCCACCAATCACAACTTTTTAAAAAAACATTTGTATTTGCTATCAACTAACCAGATTACAGCGAATATTAAAAACAACCAATCAGAAACCAGAATGAATTTCAAATATCAGGTGTTTTTTAGTCCCTAACTCACAATAATTATTACAACAAAAACGCCTCTGGCCGTCAACGACACGCCTGTGGACGGTCAGCCGGCCAATACACGGTGATTAAATACTGATGATCCACCATAGTTGTCTCTTTCTATAACATGCAATGAGAAAGAGACAGCGCGTGGATCGAGTGATAATACTTCACCGTGTATTGGACGCCTCAGAGGCGTTTATTCGTGGTGTTAATATTTTGTATCTGTGTCAAAGCAGTTTATTAAAAAAGTATGCCGCTAAATCGAATAATCTTTGCGCCGTAGAATTTATTATTGATTGTGGATGAATAATTTTTGTTTTACTATTTTCTCGCAGTTGAAGTGAAAAGTAGAGTGTATAACTCGGGTCTAAAAGCCATATTACCCCTCGAAATATTTTCCCTCGCTTCACTCGGGAAAATATCCATCTCGTGGTAATATGGCTTATTTTAGCCCCTTGTCATACAATCTACTATTAAAACAGTAGGAGTATGATAAATTTATAGAGTGGTTACAATGAAGATCCAGTAAAAGACTGCGTGGGCGTGGGATACAACGTTCGGTGTATCGAGTACTTAAGACACCTCTTGATCTCTTGAATTAGTACCGTGAAATCGAGGAATCAATTTCCATGAGTGCATCTTGCAACTAACGTAATTGCCCTTTGAGGCGCCATTTATGGAGTGCGATGTCCTAGTATTGAGGCCCACACATGGTGCCGGCCCCTCTGATGTTTAGCTACGGCCAACTCTAATAATATGTATACAATTTCGAGCCCTATTGTTCAGACATTAGGGCCGATACTTAGATTTATTTATGGACGTAACTATACGTACTTGGACAGGTTGAGTAATACTTGGTTTTCTAGTTTCTATCTAAGTATTTATTATTCCAGATTTGATAGTAGGTATATAAAACGGTGACTAATCTAGAGAATACTCAAGTCGAAGTACTTTGTTTGTCAACTGTTGGCTTCGATAATAGTCAGTTAACATATGAATTTCCTTACCTTATTAAGACAGCTTTGAAAATGTTTGTTTACAAAACAAAGTAAGTCTCGAAATCTTATTCTTGAAGAGTGACTCACTTTTTGTCTTGTGAAGTTTTAACTAACATCATTACCTATATAAGTAAGTAGTTGGTATTGGTACCTACTGCTTTACGTTCTGATATTCATGCATGTAAGATATATTCAAAAGACGATTGGAGACTCAAGATTATTTGTATATATATAAGGCTTGTCCACGAAAAAAAGTAGCCATTGTTGTATAATTCAGATTTTCAATATGAAATGACATTTTTCACAGAATTTAATTAAAAAGAAGGCCTCTTCACCTATTGTTTTGAGTGGCGTTATGGATATTTATATCAGCTGCTATCCATTTTTGAGCTAGCTTTCGAAATCTCTGGATTGTAACCTTAGATTTTGTGATTTTCATAGAGGTTCTTTTTTTCCTTTACTCAAATATATTATCGACTCTATAATGTTCCACAAATATCTTTCCAGACTCTTAATTATCGTATGTAGATCATGAATTGTTTTAAATCATGCCAGAAGTAGACACATTTCTATGCAATTATTTTAGCTTTAAACTTAGGAAAAATGCATGGATTTTAGAATCATACACATAAAAAAGAATACTCAGTTGGCTACCTTATTGTGGTTTGAACTACCTAGACCTACTGGGTGACAGGGAGACTTAGTTTTCCATAGCTCCTTTTTTTCGTGAACAAGCCTTCGGTTGTAATTATCATTATTATATTGATATCGCTTAGAACACATGTTAGAATCGATTGATTCAGATTCATTAATTACATAACTAATAAAAGTTACAGTACGAGTATATACTAAAATAATAAAATGAACGGAAAATCGTATTATCCATATGGGTATATCTCCCTAATATTAAGGATCGCCATTACACAATGAAAATAAAATAGGTATATAAGGTTAAACAAATGAAAACTGATACAAATGTCAACTCTAGTTACAAAAGAAACAAATTTCAGAACAATTTACCGGCAGTACCTACATTGTATACTAACTTCTTAATAAAATAGTGTAATCATTAGTTACGGATATTTTGATGTGCACACGCGATCTAGATATTTATGTCCGACATGAAGAATAAGCCAGAATACATTTACGTATGTGTATGAAACTATTAGATACATCGTAGTTCAAATTCAAAGTTGGCGGTACAAGTTGCAGTAAACATTTACGTATACATAAAGATACGTGTAGGTACACTAACTGCAACACTGCATCCGTAAACAGAGGAACAAAGCCAACAAGAGTAGTCAACTCGCGCCGCCACGTGGGTAATTCTGCTAATTCTGCAAATTCGACACTACACTGGCACTGTCCTGCCTCTAGTTTGCGCTATGCGAAAAGTTCGTTTCGGGGTGGAAATTAGATGAGAAGCGAAAATCCTCTTGAAGCCAAATTAAAAGCTAGCTTATGAGTGTGTTCCATTGCCTGTGTTTGTATTTCTATGATGAAAAGAATAGAGTGTTTCAATGTTATTTTATAGCAGTTAAAGTATCGTACATAAATAGCTTTAGGGTCAAAATAGTTTGTTTTGCAGTAAGAAACGTACAACCAGGAAAATATTAGACCAAAGTTATTGGTTTTTTTTTTTGGTATAATAACTCAATAGGTATTATATCCACTGAAAGCAATTAGAGATGATGATAAAAAAACTACATAATTAATCAAGGGCTGAAATCGTCCATCGAAATAATTACAGATAATACATAATACATCTGTACATAATATACTGCATAATTATACTGAGGTTGACTGAAGTAGCATGACATGACAAATACGAACGTTTCCGAGAAAATACGATGGAAGATAATTATGCACTACATCTGTACCAGTGTGTCAAATGTCAACATAATTTAAATAGTTCCATTGTGTTGCGAAAAATATATTTGCATGGGTAACTTAAATTACACAAATGAATTAAATAATGTACTATTGAAGTCTGTTAGTCCTATTTTTTTCTGACACTGTACTTTAAACGTCTACATCAGATTTCCCGCGAAGTGTATACAAGCAGTGATAGAGTCCGTTGCAACCTTCGAGCATACATAACTGGAGTAGTATTTGCGTATAAAAAAGTCTGCCGAATTTTGCGGCGGCGGGGGCGGGGGCGGGGGGGGGGGGGCATCTTAATAGGATATTGAAACTTGAAAGCTTGAAGTGGTTGAACGTTTATAATATCAAGTGCTTACAGCAACATGCGGGCATTTTTATGATCAGTGTTCTCTTGCGAGGCGATTTTGTAATCGATTGTGACATTATCTTAGTATGATTTTTTGCAAGGTTTTTTTTACAGAGGGGTAAGTTACTGAAAGGCTGCTCCAGTTATGTATGCTCTAAGGTTGCACCAGTCTCATAATGACTAGATCATGTTGCATATAGGTGCGTAATTACACGAACACTAAGTGAGCTGTAGGCTAATAATTTCATACTGCTCAAGTTATTAACGTCAATACCCATTCCTTTAAGAGTAAACGAATTAGAGTGAAAGTTAATTGACGCCGAAGTCGTATAAACGCCATAAAATTGGTAATCTATCTGCGTAATACTCTCTTGTAAGGATTTCTGACTAAAATACTCCTAAAGATTAAATTCTACTCTTATATTAATAGCTCTGAAAAGATTATTACCCTGCTACAATTAAATTAAGAGAAACATACTTTTGTATTCGACTATCAGGTTACAAAAAAGTTTTTGGGTCCTATCATAACATTAATTGTACAATAAAAAAATATTATCTTATTTAAAATGAAATGAGAAAAACGATTAAATACGACCGACTTTAAGAAGAAAAAATTTGGATAGGTACCTATGTTTTTATTTATGTAATGCTCTAAAGTCTAATGGATTCACAGAAATCGCGAGCTTTTTATGTCCGTAGAAAAAAAAATGATACCTGTTTCATTTTATACGATGTTGTGTTAAAACACGACTTTTACATGGTGTTAGCAAATGGAACCAGTATCCTGTTTTGTTTAAAAATAATTAAGATAAAACTCTCCTAATTTTTCAAAATTATATTAATGTAGATGGAATTTTTTTCATTAAATTTATGTATTTCGGAATACATTTAATTTGTTTGTAATTTTTCACTGAGGGTTAATATAAATATTATGATACACATTATATTAAACCACTCCCGCAAAAAAGGTAACTATTTATAAAAGGAATAAAAACGTCTCGTTATTCAACAATTCATTACTCACTGCAAACTTGCTTTTCGAATAAAACTATTGGCTTGTTATCCGGAATGCATTTCCTCATTCCACTAAATACTTTTAAATAAGTTTGCCATAAATGAATAATATTGTTGTATTGGACACAAACGTGTTGATTAAACGCTTTAACATGTTCACCTTAGATATTGCTCATTCAATTAAAATCTTGCAAATCAAATATCAACTACCCGGAGTTCACTTGGGTTGACATTTTGCACACTTAAGTATGCAAATTAGATGACAATACAATATTAAACTACCATTAAGCTGATCTGATGATGGAGATGGAAGATAGCCATAGGAGCTCATAAACTATACAGCATCCATCGTTTTAGGGCTCCGTCTTGATGACTAGTTGACGATAGTACAAAAAGTACAGTATAAAACCTCGCCTCGAATACGAAATATTTGATAGAAACACTTACCACATATCTTCTGTCAGCATTGTGAATGATGTGACTAGTACAAAATAAACTGTGTACGGTGGTGGGCGCGGCCGGTTCACAGGCGCACAGGATCTGGGCCCTATTGATGCGCCTGCGCTCATGTGAGACGACGCGCCCAGCTTTAATAACCCACGTGTTCCGCCGGGTATCTTTTGTACTGTTATGCGATCCATTTTGGAGGATTTTTATTTTTACGGAATAAATATGAAATAGGTAGGTATGCAATTTTTACTTTTGAATAATATTAGCGGTAAACGCATATAAAACTAGTTCCTTCTTGTATAAAAATGTTAAATTAAATAACCTTGTTAAATACCAGAATATAATGCTGTAAATGAATAAATAGGGAGATAATCTTAAACTTTATCACACCCAACTACGAAAACGATTATACACCTACTTACTCAAAAAACATTACCCTCCTCCTTTGGCAGTCGGGTAAAAACATGATTCGTACTTATTTTTGCTATTTTTAAGGTTATTAAATACCTACATAGAGAACAAAAAATGGACGCACAACACCGTCCATTTCTTCGTCATTAATCTGCTTTTCCCTACAAACTCCATACTAACACAGCGTTTCTGAGGTATCGTAAAAAATGCTGATTTTACTATCAGAGGGCTAATCACGTACCAGTCACATTAACTAGTATTACAATAATATAAAAGAATATACTTACCTACGTCAATAATACCTAGTCAAGAGCATTTGAATACTAATACCTATTAATTAGTGCCTAGCTCAGATATGCGGTTAGACCTCGTCAATGCAAACTATGAATAAATAATACTAGGATAGGTACAGCTTAGTTCAATCACAGATCCGCGCTGCATTGATGGTCAGTATATATATATAGTGTCCCTGTCAACTAAGACCTTGCTCCCGTGATCCCATGCACCACAGTCGAGTTCTCCAATATCTATCAGTCTAATCAGTCAACCTTTTAAAAATATCTATACTCATGTCTTTATTGTTACTGACATAAGACGCATGTGTAGATATTTTTGAAAGGTAGTTTGCATAGATATTGGAGAACTCGACTGTACAGTCAAGGGTGAACGAATACTTACATAAAAATAAGGACATAAATATATGTACACGCCTTTATGACATTGACAATAGAGTCCTGTACAAAGTCAAAGTCAAAATATTTTATTCAATATAGATTCATACAGAACACTTTTTGAAGGTCGAAGTTCATTTACAATCGGGTACATGTTAACTTACAAACATAAAATGCTAATAAATAACAATTTATTTTATTAGAAGTAGGGAAAATAAAAATATGTCAGGATTATATAAAGATATTTATGTCCTTCTTTATGTATGTATTCGTTCACCCTTGACTGTACAGATCTATAGTTACACACTTTGTTGCTCAGCCACTTCGATTCTTCATTCCAATAAACCGAATGTGGACAATGTGAGTTCTGGGTTTAAAACAATTGTTTTTGTTTGATTTTGCCCCAAAAATCCAATAGTATGAACAGCTAGGATCAGCAACGTTATAATATATATCATCATCATCATGAGCCCATATACGTCCCACTGTTGGGCACAGGCCTCCTCTCATGAATGAGAGGGAACGGGCAGTAGGCCCCACGCTGGTCCAGTGCGGATTGGGGACTTCACATACCTCTATGAATTTCTTCTCAGATGTATGCAGGTTTCCTCACGATGTTTTGCTTGACCGAAAAGCTAAGGGTAAATATTAAATGTGAAATTGAAATTTATATATATAAGTAAATACAATGAAAATGTTCCTTGTAACATAATGATAATGACACAACGTGCCTGCCTGACTACTTAGCTATATTAAAGAATATACACATTTAACTGAAACAGCAACTCGCCCGCACGAGATCCAAGCTCGGTTCATTAAAATTAAACCTCGTCTCGAGAGTCTTGTTACTAATATGATATTACCACTATTTTCGTCTCTGACTGGGGGCCAATTCGATTTCATGGACCAGCCGTCAGCGCCAACTGGCAAGCTTTACCTGAGACTCGATTATTGACTGTGACCGCAGGCACGAAGCTCTTCGACAGAAACTAAAAAATCTGATCTTATCTTTTTCACATTAAATTTGCCCAACCTCAGTCCAGAAAACATTAGAGTTTTAACGGATAAATTCGTCTACGTTTCTTCTTTTATCTAGGATATCGTAATAAAATGTATAATGTACTAGATTGACTTATTTCGATCATTAAGTGCTTTTCATACAGCAATAGTATTTTTTGCGTTTCTCATTGGGCTTCCTTGTAATCGCATGACGGTTAACGCACGATTTTTCTAATCTTTTAAGGTATGGAATAGGGTCACTTTCAATTTCATGTTGGGATATAATAAGTATAAAGTTCAAAAGAAAACGTATCGTAACAAATATAGGCATACACATTGACTCCCTACGGTGCAGTTTTTGTAGCATACAATACAATTTAACTTTCATTTTGTTAAAATTTTTAGGCGTACGCACGAACTTAAAAGCGCCCTCCTGTGCGACGGCGACGGTCATATTTCTAGCCGGTCCACCGCGGTGAATTCCAGGTGTACCTAAGCTTGTTTAGAGAGCCCTTCGCTAACGAATGGAGGGTCACTGTCATGAATACAGAGGATCCTAGATAATGGAACTCGCTTTAATCTCCCTAATAGTTTCACCATCACGATTTCGTCGACACGGTTAAATAAATTTCATTTCAATTCGTTGGAAATTAAACTGGCCGAAAATTTGTTGATTGCTTTTGATACAAAACAAATGAATTTTTGGGTATGCAAATTTTGTTAGTACTGGTTATTAATTACTTACCAAAAAGTGGTGGAAACGTACTGGTTTAAATAATGCAACAATACTGCTTTGATTGGTTGCCGCAGTTTTTCCAAACTGCATGCAACATATTTGCATATAGATGAAAATGAAGATATTGAGTTTGGTTGAACCGGTGTCAGTTTATTGGAGCAAAATGGTATGAAATCAATCTCATCACATTATGAAGTACCTAGTTGTAAGTTTGCTCTAGTAGATTCTGGATGGATTCTTACGGCACATGACCACTTTCTAACGTAGTGTTTTCTATACTTACCTAAATAAACAGCAGCAGGTCAGCAAATGTCTGAAACCAGCTTATAATTTATTCCGCATAGGCATTCGATAAATAATTAGATGATCTGAGGACAAGTACAGTCGGTACCAACTGCTTCTTATCCATCTTCAACCACTTTCAAAGTACGTTAAATACTGTTACCAATTTTCACGTCACGAATTTTGTAGGACTCTAGCGAATGGTACGTTCCATAAACGTAACATATTATTTATTAAAGGGCGGCGGGTATAAATCTGACAAAAATGAAGTATTTACAAAACTAAAATACACAGCTACACATCTGCGCATCTACATTCCGCGATATTATGGAATTGGGCTACCATTTCCGACGAAATAAAAGTACAAAAAAATTGGTACCTATCTTTTTTTCGTATTGATATTTTATTTTCTACATATTCGAATAAAATGAGTTATGTACCAAAACTGGGATTCGTTTGGTAAAATTCGTTCAGTAATATAAACGGTATTATGGGACATGACTCTATAATATAAACATAAAAGTAAACTGCTCAAATTATACACTTCCATTTGGTTTTGCCAAAAAACTCGGTGTATGTCCCGGTTGGACTGCCAAAAACTGTTTTTCCTAGCATCATGCCGTCCATTGTGCAACACATATGGTACTGTTACGAGCATGGGGGTATGGGATAGAGTTAAACACTTTTTTAACACGACAGTAGATTTATTACGTGACTTACACAGGGCAAAGTCCACCGAGTCCACACGTACTAACACTGACTTAATAAACACACCCCAGTTCACCGAGTCCGCGCCTGCTAGTATCGATACAGCTAACACTTTACTGTTTACTTTGCGTTTGCACTATAGTTCACTTAACTATTCACCACTTATTTCCACTGTTATTCTTCTTCCAGAGCGGCTACTATGAAATGTTTCGTTCGTTCATTGGTTCGTGTATCTCTATTTCTATCGCACTATTCAAGCGACAGAGAGAGAGATATTGCGAGTTTCGACATTCGGGGTAGCGTCGAGGTAGCGTCGCAGTTCTCACTCCGTTACCTACTACTCACTCTAGTACCTACTTCACTCCGAGAACTCCACTCCGAAGACTTCACTCTCAAGTCTCCACTCCGAATACTGACTCGTATACCGCGAACTTGGTCCCTAGACCGTAATTTCGATCTTTATTTCATTACATTAGTCATTTGTTTTGAGTAGCATGGGGCTTTTCCAGATAATCGTGCTGCGTCCACGTTTCTCGAATATTTTTCTATAAATTTCCGTAAGCATCGAATGTTCTAATCGCTTACATTTTCTAGAACATTCATTTTCCATGCTACTCTGCGTTTTGAAAATGTTCTCACTAAGAATTTAAAACATACAAAAAATACATGCCGGTTGCTGCAGGTCGATCACGTAACGCAATGTAGGTACGCGCGTCAAGTAGATCTAAATGTCAATTTTTATATGGAAAAATTACAGTTGGATCTACCCAACGCGCGTTCAAAACGTTACGTGATTACCCCTCAGGTCTCGAACCCGGGTACATCGACTCTAAGGCAGTAGTAGTAGTGTAGGCCACTGATGACTTATGATATGACAACACGGTGAATTTTGAAATACCTTGACGGCGCATTCATTACCATGACAACGAAACTGTTATTGACCCCGCCGTCGTAACATTGTTCTCCGCTAAAGTCATGCTGGTCCCGAGCATCATTCAAATCGTGATACCGTGCCAACTTGTCCTAGTAGGTATGGCGAATTATTTAACGCCGTACATGGTCTCTCCCAGGTAGACTTCCTTTTACGTCGTACTGGGTGATGAAGCCAGATGAATGTGCCTTTATGTCTGTCTTCAACACCTCCAATAATTGGTCATAAGTTGTACCGTGATCAACAGTTCCTAGGACCGTCAAAGCCAGGTCCCCGTGTCCAACAGTCAAGGCGGTGGCGGCTTGTTTGTTGCCCCATCCATTGTAGTCGCATGTATTTTGCCGGCTGTACACATTGCGCCAACGTTGGGGTGTGAGCAGGATGCAACTCCGTAAACGAATGAGATCGAATTATAGCCCTCTCCCTCTAATGCATAGCTGCAGCCTTTTCAGGATTCCAAACCAGTTTGTATATCTCTGAAACGTGACTAAACTTGCAAAATTTTCAGGTTGTTTTATGAATTGATAGGCTAAAAATGTTTAAAATTTGGAGCTTGTGGGACTGTGGGTCTGCTAGAAGTACCTACCTTAGGATTATGTTTATCAGTCAGTGAGTAAGTGTGTCAGTGACAAAACTAAGGAACTTTGACGGGCAATAGTTCTTAAACTAAAAGTTCAAATTGAATGTTATTGAGAATATATCTAAGCCATATTATGCCCTATATGTTACTGAAAATTCAGGATTCTAGCTTTAGCCAGCACAAAATTACAGGATGTTGAAAATGGCCTGAATGGCTTCGATGAAATTATGGTATGGCCCTGCCTCTTTGTTTTGTTCGAATTGGCAGGGGCACAGCCGTGCCGTGAGTGTACTCGTACTAAACAGAAACTTTTCCTGTGGCCCGTGCTAAACTAACAACACAGAGGCGCTGGACCAATAATGACTGGTAAATTCGACCTGTGTTGTCTGTTTCATCATCATCATAATATCAGAAGAAAGACGTCCACTGCTGAATATAGGCCTCCCCCAAAGAGTGCCAAAGTGACCGATCCTGCGCCATCCGCATCCAATTGTCTGTTTAGACTTGTAAAATGGTAACTTGTACCTTCGTGAAGCGGGCCACAGTTCAACTATAATTGTCATTTGTATTAGTCGCGTTTATAGAACAAAGTTCTGTCCGGTCACGTAATTCCAAGATTATCTGCACATTAAAGATTCCACTCACGGATCGCCCGTCATTATTTATGGTCCTGTTGACACAGTGCTGACCGGGTAATCTGAGCTTTCTCCACAATTATTCTGTACACGTTAATTCAATATTTGCCTAGCACACTCTTGAGTGACGCGGCGCCCGTTTGACCCACATCCCTCACCTTAACCTAGACGGTGTAAGGTGTTTACCTAATATTATTTTATAAGATACTGTCTATTCTTTTACGTAAATATACGCTACGCTAGCTTTCCTAATTTTATATGTACATTTCTAACCAAGTTTGTACGAGTATAAATTATTATTATTATTTAACCGACTTTAAAAAAGGAGGAGGTTCTTATTCCACTGTGTTTTTATGTATGTTCACAGATTTCTCTGGCAATTGTAGACCGATTTTAAATTTATTTTTTATTCGAAAGAGTATACTCCTAAAATCATGTTTTGATAATGGGATCCCAGGGAAATTAAAGGCAACCCTCAAATTTTATAGGCACGCGTGTAGTAATTTGGGTATTTTGTATTATAACTCGTGTATTTATTCTCGAAAATCGAAATTTGGTGAAGTGGAACTGATGATGAAGACCACAGATGACTTATAGAAATCCTCAAAGTAGGTAAGTCAAAGATTCTGACATGATTCCGTTGAAGATGCAACTAATGAAATGTCAATTCTGAGATGTCAATTATGAGGAATCGACGGAACTCCTCAAATATCATGATATAGCGACTTGGATTTTTAATTTTCAACGCATTTGAACATTTTTTACTTTTATTCTGTGACGCGACTAACGATGCATCCCTTCTCGCGAAAATGCCCTTTAAAGTAAATGATTTCTAATGAGGACTGATGATGATGATGCACTCCCAGACGTATCCGTTGACGGTGACATCCTGAGAAATCGATTTTTAAGTTATTATTTATTATTTGCGTGCATGCGCGCGAGAGTGGCTCGCAAATCCAAACTTGATTTTATTTATTTATTTATTAAAAACATGTTAACACGACATTACAGTAAAAAAACCAATGCATCATGGAACGAAACTAAACAAGACAAAACACATATAATTTAACATTTTGTAGCTCCGGTGAATTTTACGACCAATCTTGGCATAAGATGTACTTATTCTTGTTTGTCCGAATGACACTTACCTAGTCGATTCGTTGTTTTTTGCAACATATTGCAGAAAATTAGTTCGACATAAGTAAATACTAAAAAAAGTTATGTTCACGACACTCCGAAGCGGGTTAAGTACCTACTTTAACAATCGCATAAAACAAACGCAACTTAAACTATGTTACTTTATCTAGGTAATTAAAATGTCGCAAAATAACCCGTTAACTACATTATCTTTTTATTTACAATAGTATATATTCTTGAAGTTCACAGTGTAACATAGTTTTTTTTCACTATGGTCTACATATTATTGCGTGGGAGACGGTGCTCCCGTCTGTTGTATGGGCAGTACAGTCAAGTGCAAAAATACATATGTATCGATTTCAATCTCTCATAACATAAATATGTAACGAATCCTTAATCCGCTGAGATTAGAGCGATGGGACATACTTATTTATGAGTAAGTTATATGCATCCATATTTTTGCACGACTGTACGTGAAGCTAGAAACCCCATATGTGTGTAAATAGCATTCACATTTCATCTTGACAAAAATATACACACGTTCTTAATCCTGAATTACACTGGAGCGCAATGTGTACAAAAATGTACTAAAGTTCCGGGTTAATCATACTATCCTATCCTACTAATATTATAAATGCGAAAGTTTGGATGTTTAGATGTTTGTTACTCAATCACGCAAAAACGGCTAAACGGATTAAGATTAACTTGGATTCTCTAGTGTCTAGCTTGGATTAACATATAGAATGCTTTTTATTTCGGGAAAAATCCCCTAAGGGCCCGAAATGGGGGGCGAAAGTTTGTATGGAGCTACGATATAAACACAAGTTCCACGCGGACGAAGTCGCGGGCAGAAGCTAGTTAGTTCATATCATACATCCGAAACAAAGCATATACATCAATTTTCGCAGAACATTAATTTTAATGAAAACATTTCTTTTCGTGTAAATAAAGAAAATTCTGCGACACAATAAGTTAGATGAAACGTTTGTAAATTTTTTTTTAATAAGGGGCATGTCAACATCTATTTTTATTGCCCTCTTGACTGTATGGATTCTATGTTTGAATCACAATTCATACGCACCGTAATCCTCCTATTAGAAATTAGAAATACACGAGATTGCAAATTCATATTAGAATGAAACAATTAAGCATGTTTTGAAGCAAGGTTTCAATACCAACCAAGCAACCAAGAACGCATGTTCAGGTGTTGTCCCCGGTTTTATAATTGTGGATAGATAATCTTTGTTTTTACTATTTTCTTGCAGTTGAAGTGAAATGTAGAGTATAACTCTGGTCTAAAAAAGCCATATTAGCCCTCGAACAATTTTCCCTCACTTCGCTCGGGAAAATAACCATCTCGTGGTAATATGGCTTATTTTAGACCCTTGTAATACAATCTACTACAGTAGCTGTAGCTTGGTAGAAGTATTGTTAGTTAGGTATCTGGTTTGTTCAGATCGTTAACGTGTATATATAAGGTCACTTAAAAGTCTCGTAACGAATAATGATAATGCCAAACTATTGGAATAATTTCTTTAGACTTTTGTTAATGCTAGCACGTAATAAAGTAATCCTTTAAAGTAAAAGTAAGCCTTACAATATTATTAGATTTTGGTAGAATTGATATAATTAATACCTATATCTGGATATATTTCAATAGACTTCATGATTTTGATTGTGATTTCCAGAAACCGTCATGATTGCACCACGGTTTAAAGCGCGCTCCACTTCACCAGGTATTATCGTCATGTTTGCCTGACCATCTGTTTTTCCATCATCTGTCCAACTTGACTTACATGCAGTAAACAATGGCCATCCATAACCTACCCAATCTGAAACATTAGTTTAGAATGTATTGATCTTTAAGATTATACAAAAATGACTCTTAATCGCCTTATAAAAAGGGCGGCTCGAACCCGTGAAAGATGTTGTGTTCATCAGTGGCGGAGCGCCCATACAAGCCGATTCCCACCGGCTTGACTAAAGTTTATCTTAGACAAACCTATATAGTTATATACTTTAAACTCTTTCATAGCTTTTTGTGTTCCGGGACGCCCATCGAAAATTTTCACGCGCCGCCACTGATATTCATTTTTACTAAATAATAAGTGTGAAATTTAATTGAAAACAAAACGTCTAATAAATGGTAATGAAGCTGTTTACAGGACACTTATATATCATTTCACATTTGAGTGAACGAAACCTATTTCCAAAAGTAATAAACGCTGAACATAAAATATATTTGCATACAAATAAGGGAAAGGAATAGACTGGGTAATATGTGGCATATTAATGTTCGGTAAAATTAAAATATCAACCTACATAGACAAATTACAAAATGCCTTTTATAAATGATACATTTATAAATAAGCATTGTTATGAATTTACCTTGAAAGTATTTGTACCGGTCTTATGTTCATTGTTAGGGACAGATGAAAAATGTATATTTGCTCGCTTGTCCAGAGTGTCGATGTTCTAAGTCATGAGACTAATATTAACACAGTTTTTAAATGTGTGGTTTGCTGTGTGATTACGTAGTATTTACCTGACCTACTAATTACTTACTAAATCAACCTCGAGATGTTCTTATTTGTGTGGTTTATGCGTATGATATTTATCAATTAATGGTATTACATACGTAAGGTACCTAATATAAGTGTTAATGTAAGAGTTGCTTTTCAGATGCTATTCAGTAGATTATCATTAAAAATACCAGAAACAGAATGAAGAGAAGAAAACTTGAAGGAAGGGTAATTTTCGAAAGTAATTATGTATTTTTAATACCATCCATGAATACCATCAGCAATTTAGGCAAACGTTGTAGATAAAGTTAACGGTTTTTTGTTATACCATCCTCCGACATTCAGAACGCGACTGAACAATGCTATAAAACAAATGTATATAGCGCGTCGTGCGTAAACGTTTATAAGGCAACTTCTTTTATGGGTTGCTCGACAATCATATCCGAAATAGCCATCAAAAGGCGCGCCATAAAGCGAACATTAGTCCCTCCACGGGCCCTGATGTGGCTCTCTTTGTCAACCATCGCCAGGAATTTTGGAAAATTAAGTAAACAACACCCTTTATTTTATTCTACTTAGGTATTAATGGAAGGTTGCCCTCGCGGCGTTATTCTTTATTCTCCGTCCTTTGATACGCTTATGGGGCTGGTTATTTTTTTAACGTGGCTTTTCCTATACATTTTGATAATAAAGGATTTTGAAAAATTTCCTTTGTGACGCAATCGTTTGTCGCAAATTTGGAAAGCGTGTAAGGTAAACGTCCCTGTCCTCGACGGTGCACTAGTGTATGACATGGGCACTTTATGTCAAAGTAATATGGGTTTTATTATTAGTATATCAATAGAGAATTTTTCTTCATTCGAATTTAAGCCATGTCACTTTGATATAAAGTTATATAGTGTACCGTCGGCGAATAAGACGTTTACCTTACCTAATGTAGTACATTTAATCTTGTCTTTTTACAACCGTGTTGCAGTAAAATGGAGCTGTCACAAGTATTAAGGGTCGCCAGGACGCTCGACTCTCCATACAAACGTAGTATGGTTCTCATTTTTATTACGACGTGCTAGAATAACACGAAACTTTATATACCCATCGGGATGCACCATATCTGCGTCGGATAATAGTTTCTGTTGCTAGAAATTAAAATAGAAAAAAAGAGCTAGTAGAACGTTTTTCATGAAAGTCTGGAATCGCTTAATTTTTAGGGTTTCGTAGCCAAAATGGCAAAAACGGAACCCTTATAGTTTCGTCATGCCCGCCCGTCTGTCAGTCTGTCCGTATGTCACAGGCATTTTACTCGAAAACTATAAGGTGTATTTGAATAAAATTTTGAGTAAAGGTTTATTTTGTTAGCCTCTACATAGTTTTGTAATTAAATGACTAAAATTTTAAAATACATGAAACTTCCAGTCAAAAAAAAACTTTTTCATTGTAAGCCCACTTGGCTTATCAATCGATAGGCCTTTCAAAATAAATATAAGGATTCTCAGCATTTTTTTTAAATTAGGTGAATAGAGTCGGAGATAATCGCCCCGAAAGTCACTAAAATTGTGAACCTCACCCCCGTCTAATTTTTGAACGGTGTATTTTAAAGTATAAAAAAATCATGGACTATTAAATTCTTTCACTGAAAATTATTTTGAACAAGATCGGTTCAAAGGTTTCGAGATATTGCTGAAGAAACTGCCTTCCCTACAGAAAAAAACGTAAGTGCCGAAAGATTTCTGTGACGATACGACCTTTTTAATAGGCACGGAACCCTTCGTTTCGCGTGGTCCGACACGCACTTGACCGGTTTTTTTTTTCATTATATTTCTAATAAAATTTATAGATCCCATTGTGTATAAAAAGTTTCATATTAATCCAATATAATGCCGTTTTAAAACGAGAACTAAACTACGTTTGTATGGAGAGTCGATTTGAGTCGACCGTGCCGAGGATTAATGTTAAAGGTCATAAAGTGAGCTTCGAAGCTTTGAGCTTTACTGTTACATGCATCAAACAGATTCATTTAGTAAAGTAGTCTTGTTTGTCGATTTTATCGGATGCGTTCTTGTTGTAAAGATCTGCATTTTTTTTTTTTTGTTATTAAAAAATCTACAAAAACGCTAACTACTTAAAGTCCTTCAAAACTGTTTCAACAGTTTGACTGCAGGAAGACTTATTATAATAATTTATTTAATTTTACAAAACTAGTTAATAGTTCGACTTAAACATAATTCTACAGTAGTAATATAACATATGCTTTGGTAATATATATCTAATGGTAGGTATATTTATGCAGGTATGAATAAATATTCAGGGTTAGGATTCTAGAAAATGTTTTTTTTTTAATTTTCTTTTAAATAAGCGTGCATTTTATTCAAGTCTGATGTCTTCAGGCAAGTTGTTAGAGATATATTATATGGCAAACGTTTTTTTAATGTTCTATCTCCATAGTAGTTATAAACTCTTGGCACATCAAATTTGCCAGTGGACACCGACCTAATGCTATGAAGATGAGTAGTTATTTGCAGGGTTTGCTCCCGACTGCTACGGTTGTTAGTGCCCAAAAGGTATTTATGTTTTAAGGATACAGGAAGGATTTTACAAATTTTATAAAGTCGTTTTTGCAAGAGTTTTTTACTTTTTGGGTACAAGTAGTTTCGAAAATCTTAACTGAAGGGATTCTAGTTTGTCTAAGTAAGTTTTGCTGCTGAGACCAAGAAAAGCTAGTATCAATCTTTACGTCTAAATAAGTTACACATTCTACTTTATGTATGGGATCACATCTACAGTTGACTAGCTTATACTGGTAACTATGGGCAACTAAACGAAGAGTATAGTCGGGTAATTTTAAATATGGTGAATGAGTACAAGTAGGTTAGTTTTTTCTGCATTTAGCATGATACCATTGTCATGGGACCATTGCACTATTGCATCTATATCTAATTGAATGTTACGACTAATATCAATGAGATCAGTGATATGAATATGACCTATTAATTTATGTGTTGTGAATTTGACGTTTGACTGTAAAGTTGCTTTTAAAACTACAGCAATGAATGCGATAAATAGCGTATAAACTTAATTACCAAACCTACCCAGTAGCATAATCATTTTATGTAGACTTGATTTTAATTAGATGTAGGTAGGTAACAGTAGCGGCGCATGGCAATTTTCGATGGGCAACCCGGAACAAAAAAGTTATGAAAGAGTAGTATATAACTATAGCCATGCCTAAAAATAAATTATAGGCAAGCCGGTGAGAATCGGCTTTTATGGGTGCCCCGTCACTGGTAGATAATTAATGCCATATTGGAGCTGTAATATATTTTTAAACACATACCTATATTTGTAAACCAAATGGCACCCAGTTAATGAAAAAGGTCATGACAATCGTGTATTACCTAGGACATTATTTTAAATAGCGCATAAATTATAGTAATAATACTCCTAGCTTAACCCGAGGAGCCCGTGAAATCCTGGTAATGCGAGGATAATTTCCCGGGTCAGAACACAAGAGGTCCCGCAATATTATATTTTAATCATATGGACTATTTATATTTTCAGACGTTTGGCTACTTATTCATTCTAATTCTTAGCCATCCTGCTAAACTGTTTTTTTGCTGACTGAGTATCCTACTTTCATGTCGTCGCACCTGAATTGTCTATATGCTGACTGTGTATAAATTTTATGTCATCTAGCTGAAATGGTCGTTTAACGATAAGGTAAATTTGATAGTGACTCAAACCAGAAACCTATCTGGGCGATTCTCACGTAGAGTTTTTTAAACTCTCAGCGGTTGTCTTTACAATCTGTGTAATATTGTGATTATTCATTAAAATCTAAATCACTTAAATATGTCGTTAGGATAGATTCTGATTTTGTAAGATTATACGCCCGTTAATAAAATTATTTGAGAATCACCATTAAATCTCGTATGGTTAAATATCGCGTTAACGTAAAATCTTTTATGATCATGGTTAATCACTTCATTTTGTACCGAGGCAAAGTCTTTACCTTTGGTATGGTCGCAAAAGGAGAACGCAGTACTGACAGTTTATAACCTAAAACGAATTTATTAACTGTATTTTCCTCACCTATCTGCCTACAAGCGTGGGCCTAACATAAGTTTCGCAATGGTGTATTAATATATTTAATGGAAACCATAAAATAAAACGCGGCACCCATTTAACGCTGAACTCTCGCAGTCCAACGATTTAACATTACGATTCTTCTTTTGTTTATAATATTGCCAGCTATAAGGGTCATTTTAGTTCGGTCAGAACCTTTGTTGAACCTTTGTCTAGTAGATTGACAAAGTCCGAACGCCGGCCGAGTCGTAAAACTAGAATCAGGGTTACGAAGTCGCTTCTCAAGGTAGTCGAAGCCATCAGTTTTAATAAGTACTGGCTGACAGCGTTAATAACGATATAAAAGACGTAAAGAAACACAAACTACAAGAAAACATACCATTGTCGTAAATCGAAATACATATTATATTTTTGGCAATAAAATACACACGGATCAAAATTAACAATTATAATCGCTTTTTCTACAAATATTAAATGAATTTACATCAAATCAACGATTCTACGATAATATCAACGTTCAAACAATCCAAGTCCTACCAGCAAACATGACAAAGTGAAATCTAGGCTATTCCCGCGTTAAATGACAGCTAATGTCAACCGGTCTGTTTAAGGCGTTGTTAAAAACGTAGGCGATGCTGAAGCTCAGATCCAACACGGCCTCTCCTGACAGTGCGTCGTCCTCGACTGCATCTTCAGCTCTTCATCACCAACACCCGCAGCAACTGCTGCACGCAGTCGGCAACTCGTGGCTCCACTCCCGATGTTTCTTGCTCGCTGGCTTCTGCAGAACCAGCATCAGGAACCAAGGACTAGTAATCTGAAAGATAATGACCTTAGTCTCCATACTCATACCTTATTTGACATTACTTTCTTTTCAGTCTTCATTCTGACTTTCTTATTCAACAGACATGGCAATTCATACATTGAAAGTAATTTTCAACATCGCTACCGCATCACCACAACTCATTCATTCATATATCTTTCATTCAACATAACATCACCATCATATCATGCGAAACCAGGAATCATTCATCAACTTTTTAATAACTTTCACTGAGACGTCTCATCAGCAGCCAAAGTAGGATTGCCTACTTGACACGGAGATTAGGAACGTTCCCCTTCATCACCCAGGAAGCTGAGAACACAAGTCTCCTCCTCCGTTAACAAGGATCACACACACTTGTTAACCTGCTGGTCAACTACGTAACGCCCCGCACTCGCGCCAGTTACATCAACTGTCATTCCTGTGTACGGGAAAATGACAGTTGATCCGTCCTAGCAACGCTCGCTCGAAAAGTCACGCAATTACCCTTCTGCATACATGTGATTAACAAGGCATCCCAAGCGCTTGTTAACCCGCACCATGTATGCGTTAACAGAGGCTAGAGGCGTCCCACTAGCATGATAACCTGCTCATCAAAGTACTTAAAACGTTGACAGTAGTATGTCAACCTGCTCTGTCGACAACAACATGTAAACCTGCTCCAACTAAAATGTCAACAACATGTCAACCTGCTCAAACTAAAATGTTAACAAAAGCACAGCAGGATTGCTTGTTAACCTGCACACACGTCTACCAACATTAATGCCTTATTGTGATTCGTTTTATCATGTACGATTAAGTCAGTCAGTAACAGTAAGTAGATGGGTACGTCGAGATAAATTTATTGGCCAATTAAAGACTAAGAGGGTCTGAGACAAGAGAATAGAGGATACAGAGTGGGCTTATGATAAACAGAATCACAACTCTTAGGAACAGCAATGAAAGTAGCGCATGACCCAACAACTCTCCTCTCCACATCCTCAGATATGAGAACTCGCTCATCAACCGTAGTCAAGAGCGTCCAAGAAAGTT
Source organism: Epinotia nisella (assembly GCA_932294315.1). Classification (NCBI taxonomy): domain Eukaryota; kingdom Metazoa; phylum Arthropoda; class Insecta; order Lepidoptera; family Tortricidae; genus Epinotia; species Epinotia nisella. Next base: position 12,335,396 of record OW028680.1, read on the forward strand.
GTGCATGCCTCCAGGCATCACCATTCTTTCCACAGAGCCAGATAGCAGGATCGGCTTATCAACCGCAGTTCATAGCCTCCAGGAAAGCAGCGCATAACTCCAGGCACCACTATCCTCTTCACAGCACTGCAGTAGTAGCAGCATCAGCAATACTCGATGGCTGATCTTCTGGCTTCCCCATAAGACCCGCATATCAACCGCAGTTAATAGCGTCCTCTTCTAACAGTAGACATCCACTGCAAACACAATGAAATCTAATTAGCAAGTACAATTGCTTTTACGATCACCGCCATTACAAGTCCCTATCTATTGGACTAACGTCGCTACTCATTGGAAAACAGTTCACATACCGTGTACCACCATAATCCTCATAAAAACTCCATTCGGATTATCTGTCATCTTATATTTAGACTTTAGACCGTTCGGCTCTCACTGACTCATTACTTCAGTCATTTTTAGCCCATACTACCACATTCAGTTCTTGCTTCAATCGAACAAAACAAAACCTTGCTTGAATGTGGGGTAGCTCACCACTTAATAACTTACTAGTTGGTAGTACCTACCCAAGCACTAGTCAGATACCAGTACTGATAGGTAAGACCGACTTACAACGTCGATCGCATTCAAAAGGTTAAAAGTATTGCACCTCTTTCATACTAGATCTTGTAAACATTACAGCCAACTATTTAACCAGTCTGTCATCCAAGGCTGACCAGAATGTACAGTTCACTAGATTACTTTCCCTGTTACATTCCATGACAAATGAAATAAAATCAACAGGGGTTTCTTGTGTACTACCTATGTTTCAATCATTAACTAACACAACATAGATCATCTCTTAAACAACTGCACTATGCAGGTGACATCCATGAGTGACACAAAAATATACAAGTGACAGATGAAACAAATTAATGCATGTTGTAGGCATTTAACCCTTTTCCCAGTACTTTAAATACTATTGTTGTCCTAACACATCAAGCCATCTTAAAATCAAGCATGGGGTGTTGCATTTGCACATAAGTCAATATTGGTCTGCACCACCTGACAGACTAATCTTTCTGTAAACTTGGAACAACAAGTTAAACCTGCAACTTCTACAATCATATAAACAGCACAAATATGAAATTAATTTGTCAAAAACTTAACCCTTTGGTAGGCACTTTTATTTTTGCTAACTGTACCTTTCTTTGTACAGTCATCAACTAATCATTGAGACTATTCCAATGGACCCCAACATGATGAGTCTACCATGTGTACCTAAGTGTAATCAAAGACCCACAATGACTAGTCTCTGTCTCCCTCATCAGACCAGCCTGATGGCACCATAATATTGCATCGACATCTGACAAACTCAAATGTTAGTACATTTCATCATTTCAACTTCAAACCAATTGAACTTCAAGAAATTGTCTAAATTGGACCTGCAAGACTTGACCCAAACAAGTCAACATACATAACTACATGCATACAAGCAAACAAACATTGCAAATTGAATAAAAGCTTGTATGTGTTAAACTTCTAGATAAAATTACAGTCTTGTATCCATTTGTCAAATCTGATGCAATTCCTGACCTGAAAGTCTAGCAGTCATGCATGACTGACTTCTCACTTTGTCCCTTAAAATTCAAACTTGATACCTAGGGATGTTGTCAGTTTCTCATCAAACACATCACAATACATATGTACCACTGAACTACTGACAACTTTTGCAGGTACCTACTAAAGGAATAATGTTACAAGATACATCATAACTGTCATGTACTCATGTCATAATTCCCTCAATTGCATGCCAAACTTTCATCACAGTGTATGCTACCGTTCCTAGGTTTACCTACTCATGTTGTGTAATTTATCATCAGCGATGTACTCACAAGTTTGTCTCAAAGAATTATTTTAAAAACAAGTTCAAAATAATAACTACTGAAGTCACTTAACATTCACCTAAATTGATAGTGACACAAATACAGTCACTAATAGTTAACTTAACCGCTGACTGTTTTAATATTTCTACTGCATTTTGAAACATAATTCTTTGACACTAAAATCAATGTCTAACCCGATCATGTATGTACTTGAAATGCACAATGTGCTTGAATGCTGGTGCATGTAAATACTAGGACTACTCTAGGCATTTATGTGATTTTGTATGCACTCTTGCAATTCTCATCTTACTTGAAATGCTATCGCACTAAGATATGATGACAAGTTTGTAGTTTGAGTCCAGAAATGCTAAATATGACTATACCACACTAGGACTTTACTAGATCCACTAAGAAACCAGGAAATTGTCTGTGATTACACATATATGCCAATGCTTATAATGATTTAAAAGTTTGCTTAGTACCTGGTTGATCCTTCTAGGTAGCACTCATTTTTCAAGATGAGTACTCACCCATCTGACTACTTGCCATGCGTATAACCACTTGTTTGTCACTGTGCCAAGTCAGGGACGTCCACCACACAGGAAATAAGGTTGATTGGTTCGCTTGCTGCTCGCTGTGCAGTCGCTGTGCACTTTCCAGTGCTCCTGTGTTTCCATTGACTCAACTGCTACATAAGTACTTGACAACTCGAGCACACCCATGAAGTCTGGCACTGACTGCTGTAGGTGTAGTTGCTAGGTAGGTCCCGTTGCACCTTGTGACATAACCCTCCTGACCTGTGGACACTTAATAGAAATCGCCTCGGAACCGCAATCATTGATAATCGATCGATGCGTAACCACACCGATTGTGAGGTATAACTTCGTCATGTTTGTCAAAAATTTAACACGTAGATAATTGAATAGACTAGTTGTAGTATGTTTTTGCCATTCAAACACAAATAACTCAAGGGATAACAAAATTTGAGCTAAGAGACGGCAATTTTCGCGACCAGCGTGTGCGCAACTGCGCAGCAAATTACGTCACTTCCGATCTCTTGCTAGTTGATCTAATCAGATTGTCTGAACGTTGCTCTTAGACATATTGTAACCGAGTTGCATATTTTTAGCGATTACTTCTGCGTAGAACACAACAAGTTAGCTAAGCGCGCGGTAGATGTTAATGCCTTGTGGGCAAATGAATCAGATCCCACTTCTGATTTTGGCAATAAAATACACACGGATCAAAATTAACAATTATAATCGCTTTTTCTACAAATATTAAATGAATTTACATCAAATCAACGATTCTACGATAATATCAACGTTCAAACAATCCAAGTCCTACCAGCAAACATGACAAAGTGAAATCTAGGCTATTCCCGCGTTAAATGACAGCTAATGTCAACCGGTCTGTTTAAGGCGTTGTTAAAAACGTAGGCGATGCTGAAGCTCAGATCCAACAATATATATATACGGGGTGTTTCCTGTAACAGGAGCAATAAATTAAATGGTAGATTATTAAGCTTGTGATCAATTGTTTCTAAGTGGTTTTAATTGAAAAAAAATATATTTTTTTCGGATTTTTTTTTCTTTAACTAAAGTTTTGGTGTACTTTTTTACTCTTCTGGAGTGATACAAGTATTTTATTATTTTAAAAACACAAAAAAAATTGAAAAAAATTGAAAAAAATCACAAAAATATCTTTTGAAAACAAAAATGCAAAAACTATTATGACTCACTACATGATGCTACCTCAAAATCTGCATTGACTACTGTGCTATGATCTCGTGGTGCCAAGATACATTACTCGGAGGTCATAACTTCAGATGAATTTTTCTCCGAGTTAAAAACATTTGAAAAGAAATGGACAAAAGGGGTTACTACAAATGCAGTAAGGAAGCCTCCGTTTAATTTATTGCTCCTGTTACAGGAAACACCCCGTATATATATAGGTATAATTAGTAATTTATATAAAAACACCCTCTGGATAGTGAGTGATTATTAATCAGTGATTAACATTGAACGGAACTTAATCTTCTTTCCACTTCAAAAGTAACTTTGTAAAAAAACCACCTTTACTAAAATGTGAAATTTCCCCGCAACGTTCAGTACCTACTAACAATGGGCTTTCCGAACGGAACGGTTTTCATTTATAGAGATTGTAGGTATTATATCCTTTTATTTATGCTCACATTATGGATTAAAATTTACCGCGAATTGCACGGGATAGCGCTGAATTAATTTTATTAAGGCCTCCCTTTGTCGGGGGATTTCCCACTACTGGTCATTTAAGCATCTTATATGTATTAAGAGTAATTGTCCAAGCCTATTCTTATAAGAGTAATTGTCCATAAGCCTATTCTTGCGGTTTTTGCTTCGTAATGCCCACTATTTAGGTTATAAACTTAACTTCGATGATTCGATATCGTATTCAATCAGCTAGTCGTGGTGACATTACTGGTGAGTGACTAATAGGAGCGAAAAAAAAAACAAATACACTTTCATCATTTTGTGGTTTTGCGTGATTTGCCACTTCTTTTTAGTAAGGTAACTACATATATTTACGAGCCTAATTATCATTTTCACGTGCTTTTAAATGTTTTATTACACCTAGCAACCTTGTTTGAAAACTATAATTTTTTATTATGGTTGGTTCGCACGAAAGGTTTAAAAAGTTTATATTCTAAAGTAAATCACACAGCTGAGCACGATTTATTAAACAGCGAACACCGCCAAGTCAAATACGGATAGTATTGGTATCCAACTCTCACCATCATATGATGAACACATATTTTATTAAAATAAGTGACAAAATTAATTGGGCCGGAATCTCAATTATAATAACGCAAGCGGATCCAGGTACCAAGTATACTATTATTTAACTTTTTAGAGTTGCTCGTGTCGAGCGTCCCGTCAGAATATTAATGGCACATAATAGGTTCTGAATACTTGTTACAACTTTTCCCATTACGTCGTTCAGATTTAGGTATGCCGAGAAAAAATGTCTTTGGCGTAGAAAGACGCTTGAGCCAACTCAATGAAAGTTTGCCGTGCAATGTGGGCAACTTCCTAGTCTTCCGTAAACGTCATGCTATTTATACTTATTACTGCCGGTGAAAAGATGAATATAAAATTACTTAAAATTAGGCTGCTTTTCCGCCATCGGGTTTCCTTTTAAAGTTCTTTTTACAAGCTTTATATTAACGTGACCTGTTCGTATGTAAATAGGTAAGTAAGTTTTCCGTCAAAATGGGTGATTCCCATCTTCCAACCTATCCAACCCAGGTTGCATATTGAACCTGGGTTGGGAAGATGGGAATCACCCGTCAAAATTTGCAATCCATTTTTCAGTCACTTTCCGTTATCCACTTGAGCTGAAATTTTAGGTTTAAGTATAGTTTGGTTGATAATTTAATATTATGGTACCGTACCCTCGACCTGATCTGATGATGGCCATGAGAATTCAGTACTTTACCGACGTAACCCCGCTGAGTTTGGGCTCGTTAGAATTGTCTCAATGAGTAGTTGATGACGGTATACAGTAAAGTACAGTCGGCAATAAAAGCTTGTACTATTTTTTTTTTGACAGAAACTTATTAACAGAAAGCTTGTGTACCTAGGCGGCAATACCATTAAATCAAATTTACAATGTGTAACAACTTAATAGCTGCCGATTAAGTTGTTAAGTCGTTTCTCTCGATTTAAAGGCACGTCTATTTTAAATTACCTTTGTTCCAGATTACTAAGTGCGTTATTTCATTAATGTTATACGAGTAGGTAATAGACGTGGTAACAAGAGCACTGCTGTCGCCCTGCGTTAGGGAACTGCGGTATCTAATAAACGATGCATCGCAAGTCGGTAATTTAATTTGCGAGTACGGCATTCGCGTAAAGCATTCATGAGATAGGACGTGGCGTGTTCCTGGTCAGGTGATGTGTTACAGAAAACCATTTAACAACGATGTATCTGCAAAATAGACGGAAATTGCCTCCGCATCCTCATTTGAATTTATTCACACTTCTATGAACGTTGAATTTGTTGAATACAGACTGTTCAACAATTTTTACCCGACTGCGCGACGCAAAGGAGGGTAATGTGTTTATCAGCCTATATATGTATGTATGTATGTATGTATGTATGTATGTATGTATGTTTGTTCCTATGTGGCACTCCAGAGACCAAACGCGTGAACCGATTTTGATAATTCTTACGTCAATCGAACCGTCTCACTCTTGCGAGTGTCACTAAAGACATGACAGTAATCAAAATTCAATATGGCGACAACCAGACACCAAAATTGAAAAAAAAAAAAAGTTAACTAAATATGTCGAGTGGGGTATCACTAAATAGGTATTTAAAAATCAGTTAGAGGTTTCTTTTACAATTTTTCATTTAGAGTGACCATTTAAAATCTATAACGTTATAAAGTTATAGTAATTCTGTTTAGTAGGTATTAATACTGCACTGCGCGACGCAAAGGAGTTGTCGTTGATATTGTGCTAGGGTGTTACTGTGCATAAGCTACAAGGAACGACTTTAAACCGAGCTGTGGTTTATTTAAGTTCACGCATTTTTGCAAAAGGTCAAGCATATGTAGCTTTGAGCCGCGTTAGGTCTCTAAATGGATTAATTATCAGTAGTTTAGACCACCGGAAGCTACCTAATAATCTTCACGATATTAACTCCCTCAATGAAATGACAAGATTGCGAAATTTGCCGTCTTTTAATACTAACAAAAAAGTGTTAAATAGAAAAAAGATAATTTAGAAAATAAAAAAACCCGACTGCAAAAAAGCTATCTTTAGAAAAAAAAAACTGAAAAGAAAAAAACAAGTTCAGTAGTCGGGAACATTGAATCAGTTTCATGATTAACATTTCGTATGTCAATTTGGACCTTGGAGTTTAAAAATAATGTCCAAATCGCTTGTGACGGATCCGGAACGAGGCATACGAATCGTTATGACACAGATAAAACAAACTATACATTCTTATACGAAACAGCAACTTCAGCAGTCGGGACCCATTAAAAGTCTAGGCTGCGGCACTAATGTTGACGACAATAATGGGTCCCGACTGTTGAAGTTGCTGTTTCGTATAAGAATGTATAGTTTGTTTTATCTGTGTCATAACGATTCGTATGCCTCGTTCCGGATCCGTCACAAGCGATTTGGACATTATTTTTAAACTCCAAGGTCCAAATTGACATACGAAATGTTAATCATGAAACTGATTCAATGTTCCCGACTACTGAACTTGTTTTTTTCTTTTCAGTTTTTTTTTCTAAAGATAGCTTTTTTGCAGTCGGGTTTTTTTATTTTCTAAATTATCTTTTTTCTATTTAACACTTTTTTTTTGATAAACATACAAATTTTCAAGTCAGTTTCAACTAAAGCCGTTTTTGCAAACCTATATAGCGCTTGTAAATTAATTTTACGCAATCGACGAAAATGCAGGTTTCAAAATTAGATCTTTACTTTGTTTTAAAAACCCATTAAGAATTTAAGTTCTTATACATATGTATTTGAATGCAGAAAATCTGAGTAGATGCCTTAACATGGGCGAGGTCTTTGTGATGCACTTATAATATAAGAGACCGGACGTGCATGCAACCAATCTAGGAGGTGTGGAGCCTCCACAATGAACTTATAAGAAGGCAATGCCACCCTGCGGGAGAGCGAAAGAGTCAGTCTACCTGAAAACCTTATTGTACTGTTATTGTTTGCGCGACTCCACTAAAAGCGAGGCAATCGAGAGCTTCGGCCTTTCCGTATGTAAAGGTACTATCATAATATTTGTTTTTTCTTGTAAAAGGTAGGCATGCTGGCTCCAAGCTTCAGCCTAAAAGATGTAAGCAACAGGGGTTCCTAAATTATTCCATTACACAAATGTATAAAGCTTTAACGTCTTATTTTCGAAGACATTTCCTGCGTTCTGATTTTTGCTATGATGCAAGCAATCTGTTTTAAGTGCAAGTTGATGTTCGGTTGTTTTTATCATTTATCAGTACTAAGCATATCGCATATATTCTATAGCGCTTAACGTAATACTTACTCGTAATACTGGTTCATTTAAAATTTTAACAGGTATAAATATTGTATTAGCGTAGAACGTAAGCAATAACAAAATACAACCCGTATTGTGCAAACCACAATGGCATCAACATTTAACACGGAACAACAGAGCGTTTTAACGCGGTAAAATAAAACGGGGTATATTAGATTAGGCAATTTATCAAACAATTTTATAGCGCTAGTACAGTCAGCATCAAAAGTAGTTACGCAAACGAAGACGTCAAATGTCTCTATTAAAAGGGAATAAGAGCTTTTCACCTCTTGGATTGATTAGTTACTTGTGATGCTCACTGTACAGCGTACGTAATTAGTGATATCAGTTCTGTGAATGGTAGATAAAAATAGCGAACACATGTTGTTCGTGCCAGATGCCCTGCGACCTTACGCTGCTCCGTTTTATAACATTACACATTTTACACGAACGCCTTTAAATATCGCCGGTGTTTCACACAACATTAACGTTTATTGTGGCGTAAACGATCATTGTCTCGTGTTGGTGGCTGCCTCACCTTGGGGCGCAACAAAGATACTGTTTATCGATACATTGTATTTTCATTTTATTCACCGCTATACCTACTTTACGATTATACTCGCGTAAATGCAGTGTTTGGACATTGTAGCTGGAATCGGTTAGTAAAATGGTTTTTGAATCTGTAGTTCCGATCTCAATGCTAAACATCTGTTACAGTTGTGATTAATGGAACGTTCTTAAGCCGGCCTAGTGGATACCTAATGCACTATATATTAGCATTGCGGGATTCTGAATGGACCGAATATCAAACGCTGATCACGTCGTGTATCGCATGCTCACTGACGTTCAATAGCTATTTGGTATATAGTTCGTCCTGAATGCAGTAGCAACACTCGATTGTCATTTCATTGGTTCGGAACGTGGGTAATTATATTCACCAAAATGTTTGTATCGACAAATGAATTCAATTTGCCGCGGCTTTTGTTCCCCGCCAAGTTTTTCATCGGACTTAATTAAGAAAGCAACTCAATCGACAGAGAAAATCGGAGCAGCGCTATCTATATAATTACTTTTATTCATTTGCTAAACCCTTTTTCATCTCCGTTTTCTGTACCGTCTTTTTAATTGTGTAATATATCACGATTATGACGGAGTGGGTACGGGAGCTATAAGTGTAACATTAACGATGATTTAAAGTCGGCGCATCTGTCCACCCAAATATTTATACTTTCATTAATTACAATATTCTTTGCTCCGACTAGCGACGATAACTTTACATTTGAGCAAATTCGTTAAAGATTATTTTCACCTACGGATACCTAAGTAGAGAACTTTCATTCAAAATAAATGAGTTTACTTTGCACAAGTTTATTTATTTGGCTGTCTCTATCAAAAAGATAAGAGTCTGGTGATCGATTGAAACTTGGAATAGATTAAATCGTGAAAAGTCCTATCCAATATCCAAGGTGAAAATCTATGTGTATAGGTATTTTAGTCTTTTGAAGCTGACAATTCGCTGGATTCCAGTCGGAGTGCCCAAATCCTACATTGCCTCCGTCCTCAAACGAATTGAAGGAGACTGCCGTAACGTCTACATCGATTCTGATTGCAAGAGACACAAAAAAGTCTGTTCACTTCGTTCGCGTAATTTGTTAAAGAGCACGCCTACTTACAGAATACTAGGTTTGATGTGTGACGATCGTCTAGTCATTAAGAGAGTCGAACGACGGAAATAGCAGAATCTATTCGAGAGGGACAAATGTGTGTCAACGCGGTAGCAATTTTAACCATATTTCATTCAGAATATAGTCACACAAAAATAGTATAACCACTTATAACCGTAGACTGCATAAAAAATTAAATAGTTGTTTTTTTTATATTAATGATCATTAACGATTCTCAGTCTTCTTTTGACTTGGCCGGCCGCGCGTGCTCAGGATGTACTTATTGTAGGTAGTTTACGTCCGTTTTCTTATCGTAGACTTAATTGATTTGTGAACGCGATCAATTTTAGTGTGTTAATTGCCTCCCAGATTAGATAACTAAAGTGGAGCACAAATGATTCACAAGGTGGTGTGTCACAACCGTCACGGAGGTCAGAACACCTGAACGCTTGGCGCGCTGACAAGTTGCATAATCCTCAGACACGTTTGTCGCAAAAACAGGAAACGAGATTATATATGTTTAGATAAATAACATCACAAGTCTTAGGCTATATTCAAAGTTTACACAAATAAAATAATTTAGTACAGATGCACCCGGAAGAGGATTATGTATAGCACTATGAAGGATCTCGAACCAACCGAATGAAAAACGTTAATTCTCAGATAAGATAAGGAGATAACGTAATGGCGTGTTCGGATAAATATACACCCCCTGCTGATGGTATTGGAGATATAATTGAATCTATCATATAATAAATTCGAGTAGAACTATAGCACCGTCAATACATTATGAAATATATGCACCTAAATTTGATAGGGATCATAACTGGTTTTTTTTATTAGAACTAAAAGCTATAAATTGATGGGTATTTGAATGCGGTGTTGTAGACTTATGTAAAATTGTAAACCTATGTTGGATATTGGTAACGATTATTTCAAATATTCAGCCTTACGAAGCCACATGTTTACTTCATTTTTATGCAGCCGATGCCACTTTTACGCTGGCAACGGATAAAAATGCACTATCAACATTGACAGGCTTTCCCGACGCGAGCCAGTTTCACCAACAATATTCCCATGTACAGGGATTTCACGAAAAATCGCGGTGGAAAAACGTAGCCACAGCACACATTGCGTCGCAGAAACAAAAGCTGTGTAAATATTCACATAAAATATCCAATTCTTTGTTTCACACTAGATTAAGATTTATGAGTCTCTCGCAATGATAAAAGTTTTCATATTTCTGAACTGGCGGGCAAGAATGAAACTGAAGCAAAAGTTGCCTGACCGATATTTTCATTACACAAAATAAAGTGAATGAGTAGGTAATAAGCATTTATCAATTTTGTAGGTACTACGTTTTTTCCTTGGTAGCTTTATCAATATCGGAAGCACTACATTATTGGTGTGAACATATTGCCAAATTAAATTTTGAGTATGTTTAATAATAAAAAAAACCGGACAAGTGCGAATTCAACTCGCATGGTCAGGGTTCCGTAAAATTGCTATGCTCTAAGCATCAGGCGCTCCATACACAAAAATATTGAATGTTCCCGTTCCTTTGAATACTTCTTATAGGTTTTCCTGTAATCTTTAGGCAAGGAACTATTTTCCATATTTTTTTCAGAATTATAAGCCTAGTAGTTTCGGAGATAAGAGGGGTGGGGGGGATGGTCAATTTTCGTCTTTTTTCCTAAATTACTTCAAATCTGTTTTTGCTAAAATTATAAAAAATATATACATCTGAAATGCTTACAACAACCCCTTTCATTTGATATAGGTATCACACAATAGGTACAGTTTGCGAAACTTTTTTTTTAATTTTCCAGTTAACCCCCCAAAAGTGGCCCCCTTGTTCAGAATTCATTTGGGTCCCCAATTTACATATGTTTACCAAATTTCAACTCAATCGGTCCAGTAGTTTCGGAGCAAATCAGCTGTGACAGACGGACAGACAGACGCACGAGTGATCCTATAAGACTTCCGTTTTTTTTTTCTTTTGAGATACGGAACCCTAAAAAAGTATATTATGACTTAAAATTGATAAGGTACATACGCTCGTTAATTTGACTCTTATAAAACTACATATTATGTTTATCAACTCGGTAGAAGCCATACTTGGCTCCCCGACCGCACTAGCGGTCGGTGAGCAATTAGTGACTCGATTAGGTTTTTTTGCGTCACTATTTTTAAATTCAAACCAAATCTGTTAAGAAAATGTCGCTTGAAACGCGGTGCCGTGGAGGTTTCCACGCTAAGTGCAAATTAAATACTCTGCCCTCTTTAAATACTTGAAGAGTTTTAATAAAGGGAGAATGACTGAGAGCTGTTTGCGCATATTTCACTCTCAGATATACAAATGTAGGGCGGAATTTCTGTTCTCACATTTTTCAGGAAAATTTCCGCGCCCGTCGTGTCGCTCGCTCCGGAAAGAAATATTTTGTGGCATAGCATTTTATGGGTGCTTCAGGATTACGTTGCAGTATACTAACGGTATGCGTCACACTTCCCGAGGTGAAGTTTTTGCCTCTGTTATATTCTGTGCTACGTAATACGTAATACATGCAATTCATAGAGTATTTAAATGTACGCTTCACACTAAAGCATAGTCAAATAGGAAAGGGCATCGACTAATACGATTCCAATCTAATCTCAATTCTTCGGTAAAGAGCGCGTTCCGGAACGGAACCCTTTATTATTGTCGCGTCACATTCTAGTTGTTCTAGATTACATTAATATCGTCCAGTTCCGATTGACACAGCAAGTTCAAAACAATGTGATTTTTTTTAGCGAATGTTAATATTTTTTGGGGACCGTTTTCACAAAAAGTCCAGGTGATGGAAACAAGCTTGCGTCTTGCGCATAATGAGGCATCTGCCTCTTTGCATTTTTTTGCCCGTCCTCCAAACTAATGGCGCTATTAGCATCTTCAACACAATAATTTAATTTAGCTCTAAATCTTTCTGAAAAATAAACTGCCAGCCTTTTTGTCATTTTGCTTCTTGCTGATTCTGCAGTGCCCTTCAAATTTGTTAGCTTCGTTAGAGTTTACGTTATTTCAATTTGAGAAAAAATTAAAAAAAATCGTGAATGTTTTATTTGATCCTTGTTGAACATTTTGTGTAAGTTACTAAATCAATGGTGTAAGTAGATCAACCGGTGTAAGATATTTAGTTCTGATGTGTCGTTATTATATTAGCTTTATTCCAAAATATTTAAATTCATATTTTATATTTCGGCACAGTCCATGACTTGGCCAGTACGTCTTAACATTAACACAAACTTAGTATGTCATGTGTTACACAATTGTGTTAGAGTAGGTGTTTACGTTTAAATATACTTTTATTCTTTGGTAAAAGTTCATCAACGACATGCATTAGATTTACCTTCAACCCGCGTAAAATCATCTAAAATGTATCGTAAATGCATCTTCATTTTTACCCGACTGCCCCAGAAGGAGGGTTATATTTTTCGAGCCTACGTATGTATGTATGTGGACAAGAAAATTCTATTTCCCAGGCTACAGTCCGAACGGCTCAATGTATTTTGGCATATAAGGTGTCGTTGGATTCCTCTTAATCATAGATATATATTATAATATTTGAAAAAAACAGTTGGGATTTTTGAAAAATCATTTGATTTCACTTGTAACTTGTGGATTATTGTTGTACAAAATCCGGTCTGTATAATCGGACGAAGCATCTTTGGTGTATGATGTAAACTTGACAGACGAGTTTATCTCAGCATATTACATGCAAATATTACGGAATCGACTCAAATATCATTACGGGGGGCTATTACAAACATCGACGAGTGTTCGATAATCCGATTACCTCGAGAGCCGCCAACGAGAGACGAGTGGTTAAAAACATATCGGTTGACTGCCCAATTGAAAATCGACTGAATATTGGTAATATTCAATTTGATGTTGAACTGCCATAAAGTTTAAGATGAGTGCTCTTTTAGTATGGGTACCTCCGTTTTATTAATGTTAATGTGATTTTGTCACACGTTCATTTGTAAAAAAATGATTAGTCGATTTTAACAAGATTATACCGAGACAATAGTAAAGCTGCATTTATTAATTGAAATTATCGTTTTCAATAACTTACAGGTACACTTACTCAGACATAAAAGCATAACCTATATGTATAAACTTATGCCTAAATATTGGCAGACCGTAGGTATGCAATTTATTTTTCAGCGCGGTTCTATATTAATTGTTTGCCGTTCCATCGCGCACAACACACTGCAAACTATTCCCATAGTTGACTCTTACGACGCTCACGGCAAGAGGGTGTGATGCCACTCTGAGCCGACGCCACACAAGATATTTAAATAATAATAATAATAAAGTTAATACCTAATAATAATAAAGTTCTTTTTTGACAGGCAATATCCCAGTGTATACCTGGAATTGCAAGCGTCCATAACTACCGTACGCTTGTTTGCCACTGACGTGGTATAAAACACATTGTATTCCTAACAGTTTTAAAAATATACCTACAATGAAAACGTTGAGTAGAAACAATATTATATAACATAACGAACAAATATTACACCACATCACGTCTGCGCTCGGTAGTAGGTATCTCATTTTATCTAATCATTGATGTATAAATGTGCACCGGCCGTGGCCTCTACAATGTTAGTATGGTAGGATTTGTAACTCGGGATCGCAAAGCAGGTACTTTGAACGCGAAATGTACTATGTCTTTCTTATAACAAGCATAAAAAGCTTAAGTAAAAAAAACTGTATCCTGACTACGGAAAAGTAGCTATGAATGATATTTTTATATATTTAAACGCGAAATTTTCTCCTCTTTCATTTGATCGCCTACATTTTTTTTCAAAGTCGATCACTTATTTGTATGTGACAGCCATCATATTTTTCTTTTTCATACAAAAGGTAGCCTAAGTATGTCACCCGGAGCATAATTTCGAATCAGCTGACACCCCATTCATAAAAATCGGTTCAGTATTTTAAACGCCCCAGTGTAAATACAAATATAGACTGCTAAAAAACATATCCCTTTCGGCTCTGCCGTAGTCGGGCAAAAATAACGACAACGTAGCTAAAATATGACAGTCGTATATTAGTTTTCGTATAGCGAATTTATCAAAATATTCACTAATCGAACTAAATCGGATTCAATAGAGAGACGGAAAGGCCTTTTCCAAGCAAAAGGACAGATAAATAAAAAGATAAATCGATGTACAGGGTGGACCATAACTCTTTTTACATTTCAAACTAAAATAAAATGAAAACTAAATATATCAGATGAAAACCGTTTATTAATTATGGAAACACATGACTAGGGATTTTATTTTTTAAAAATTACGTCATCCATATGTGATCCTTCATTATTTTGGCATTGCCGTAACCTGGAGCGAAAATTTTCAGTGACGGCCTGACAAGTGTTCCGAGAAATGTGGACCAAAAGTCCGTTAACTTTTGAATCGGTAGCTGCGTCGGGGAGCGGTGGCGGGGTAAGGCGGCGGGGTTACGAAATGCAAGAGTTGCCAATGGGAATTTAGTGCCATGGCGTCCTTCACCTTCCCGCCACCGCTCCCCGACGCAGCTACCGATTCAAAAGTTAACGGACTTTTGGTCCTCATTTCTCGGAACACTTGTCAGGCCGTCACTGAAAATTTTCGCTCCAGGTTACGGCAATGCCAAAATAATGAAGGATCACATATGGATGACGTAATTTTTAAAAAATAAAATCCCTATTCATGTGTTTTCATAATTAATAAACGGTTTTCATCTGATATAATTAGTTTTCATTTTATTTTAGTTTGAAATGTAAAAAGAGTTATGGTCCACCCTGTATAATGTGGCATTATAATCTTTACCCCTTTCCCATCGAATTTGGAACAGTGAGAAGTATATTAACAATAAAATTGTTGTATGACTTTAAACATCGTTGAATAAGATCCAAATAACTAGACTGGCGATCCAATCTTACACTCGAATTAAAAGGCAAGAGTGAAATATGAGGCGAATAAATTGATTTATTTATTCGGTTCTATTTTCCGATCCGATACTTTTACCTAACGGAGCTTTTTAGATCTCGGGTTTTATGCAATAGAACAAATAAATAGAGATTGCCATCCCGTGTGCGCAAGCAAAATTATCGCGTAAACTTTTTATTTCTTTGCCAAAATTCCTTTGCCTTAAGTCGGTTGACTGAACATTTTTAACTATTTCATCGAATGGAAATAGTTATTTACGATACAAGTGCAGAAAATAGGAAATTCGCAACGAGTTCGACACGAGTTGCGAATTACCTATTCGCACGTGTATCGTACAACGTTTTACAGTACATATGGCTCTTTAAAGTTTCAACATATGCACGGAAAGTGCTCATTTCCGCACTCGTGCGGGAAAGTAACACCATGTGTACTGTAAAATTCCTTGTTTACTGATTAAGCCCCTGACACATTATTTTGGACCTTCTCAATTCAGTCTCAGAGCCTGAGATCAATTTTTATTTATATTTTATTAGGTTAGGGCGAAAGTTTTTTAAAAGACGGAATGAACTGGAGCGAGAATTTAGAAGGAAAACAAGTTGTTTCGGGGCATCTCCGGCGTTGCCTAAATGCTAACATTGGAAGGAGTTTCATAATTAAATTAGGGGTGCCGTAAGTTAGCGAGGCGGCGCGTGCGACGCTGGCGCGCGGTCGGAATACCTAATGTTATATCGTCCAAAGAAAAACAAGCAGTAACTGTACACTAACGTTATACATACTTACTACATTATTCTTCTGTATGTCAATGTTGTGCTTGAGAAAAATACCGGCTGTGTACGGTTTGTAATGGTACGTGCTCTATTTTGCTAATGATTATTATGCATTAGCTCTAGGGAGAACTTAATGACACGCTGAGCGGCTTTAAAATGGGATTTAAATTGCACTAATTTGTAAATTGGACGTTGATTACAAATTGCGCTTTCTTTGTGGCGCATTGATGTATAGTTATCTACAGATAAAGATAAGAAAAGGTTTTGCCCTGTCAAAATCTATAGGACATTTACATGAGATTGAATTTCACCTGTGGCCTATAATGAAAAATGTTTTTTTCTCAATGTACCTATATCTGAACCTAGGAAGTATGCAGGTATATTAAGAAAAGATTTGTTGTCATCACATGCCAGGGCAAAATCCTCTTGGTAGTTTTCGTTTGAAAATTTACTTGTCAATACCCTACGATCTGTTT
Organism: Epinotia nisella; assembly: GCA_932294315.1. NCBI lineage: Eukaryota > Metazoa > Arthropoda > Insecta > Lepidoptera > Tortricidae > Epinotia > Epinotia nisella. The sequence continues at coordinate 12,352,186 of OW028680.1, forward strand.
CTTTTAACCAAAATAATCTGATAACACCCTTTGGAACGTAATTATTTGGCATGTTTAAAACATCCTTCTGTGGAAGTTTCGATATATTAATATTCTTTAAAGCACCGAAAACCTAGTAGAAATACACATGCAGTGTCGCATGCAGGATTTAGGTTTGGGGGAGCTAAAATTTTTGGGGGGGCTTGACCCTAATAAAATTAGATTTAAACTGAATGTAAGATTTTTTCCGGCAGGACTCAGATGGTTTTTGGGGGAGCTTGAGCCCCCTAACCCTCTCCCCCCACTGGATCCGCTACTGTACACATGACATGTCATAGACAGTGGTACCTACCGAGTTTTACAATAAATTGGTTTGTAGGTTGTCGCTCGAACACTACGTACATATTTTTTGTTCATTTCACGTAAATAAAGTATTATACGAGTGAGGCCGGGTCCAACTTTTCACAGCGCATTAGCCCATATACGCGTCTCGTATTACGCCCGTCACAATAGGAGCACTCTTCAGCTTAAAACGTGGATTTTTCCCGGTTCGACCTTAATTGAATTCGCTTTTAACTTATTTTTAATTTATTAGCACCCGCTCACTTTGATGTCGGCACACGCTTTTAGATACATAACCAATTATCCCGATTCGATTAAATCCCAGCAACCGAGTCAAGTGATCTGTAGCGCATCAAGGATTTGCAATTTTAATGGAAGCTTTAAATTTAATGGCTTATTTTAAAGACATCGGATGTCGCTTTGGGGACTCTTGGAAATGGAACTCATGTGCAGTAATCAGTCATGTGTTTTGTGTAAGCAAAACGGCTTTTAAATCTGCAATTTTGCAAGTTATACACTTTTTCAGTTGAAGTGACATGTGTAAAAAAATATAGTTTTAATATCAGTTAGAGCGGTTACACACGGCAGCTACAAACGCGACACATACGCGATGCAGTATCGATACAGGTGAATTTCACATAAATAATCTATAGCAAGTGCTGCGCGACAGTCGCGCGTTTGTGAAACGCGCCTTTGTGTCGCCGCAAAGAGTCGGCGTGTGTAACCGGTCTTAGTCCAGATTCGGGGAAGGTACCAAAACATTATGCTACAAAGCGCTACAAAATTTAGGATAATTATCTGATCCAGTATACTGGAATACTTAACACTTACTTTTATAACGAATATACTTTTAATTAAGTAGTTATATATTACGGTGAAATTGTTGGTTACCTACTTTTATCTGCTGACATCGCACTAACAGAAAAAACTGATTTCATTCCGTCCTGATTAAAGGAATGTTCATCGTGTGACGTATATGCAAATATTGATACTCGGATTCACGCTGGGGTGTGAACTGTGATCACATCAAGCCTAAATAGGCTTTGCGATTAAGTCACCAGCAGGGAGTGCCGATGCCGCTAACCCAATTTGCGCAAAACGACCGACTAAACACACCACCTCAGACCTAATGCGTCGGAAGTATTTGTAAAAGTACAGCACATCCGACCAATTGCTTCCAAGATACTACACATACGTCCATTCTACGCTTCACCGAGATTTATTGTCGAACCGTAAAATGCTGCACTATGTAAAAGCGCCCAAATTGATTGGAATTGACGCGACCAAGCCTCAAATTTCAATTATATTGTAGAATTTATATTTTATAAACGGGTCGAATTTCAATCCGTTTCCCTATCTGTTGTTAACTGGAACATGTACGTCATCGTATATCACGTATACGCCAGATATACATACAAGTAAACTCCGTTATTTATGACCTTAAAGTTATTGCTGCTTCTACGAGTATGGTAATGAATGGGCAGTTACATATGGCAAATGATTATGTTGCAGTGTTCGCGTTTTGTACTCGCTTCTTGTCTTTGCTGCAGGTAACAATTCTAACTAATTCTTTTTTAAATTATGTAGTTTGATTGTCGTGTGTTGAACGAGGCGTAAACTACTGGCTCTTTTATTATATTATTTATTTATTTAAGGACCACCGATAAGACAAAAATCTATGGCATATGAATATCTAACACATACATCAAAGAAAACAGAAATACGTAATAGTACTTTTCATCTTTTATTGTCATTGGAACAAGAGCAAAAAAGTAACGTGTTTAAATTTTCTTAAACTTAGACTCATACCGTACCTATTCCTTTTATCATGCCTCAAAATATCTTCCTTGCAGTGTTTCAAACAAAATCAGCGCGCTAGGTCTTAATGCTGTAAACTACAGACACAAGTTTCATTTATCACGCAACCGTCAGGCACAAAAGGTGCTTTTATCCTCTTTAAAAATTGTACCGTGTTCTTTCTGAAATCACAATGGAATTTAAACGGGATACATTTAGATTCGTGCAAGCCTATTCTATTCTGAGCTCCGGAGCGCGAGTAGTAAATGGCACTGTGTAACGCCTGGAAATCCTGTAGCAGGATGTCTCACTACCACCGACTATTCTCGCTAGATGATTTGTACGGATGTTAGATAGAACGGATGTTTTTAATGCAGGTGTTGGTAGTTATGTTATTCAGTACATATTTGTAATTTTTCGTACCAAAATGGGTCAAACGGCAACGGACCAGTTGCGGAATTGCCTCGACGTATCTGGCGGCTATCACGGATAGCTTTCTCAAAGACACAGCACATAAATATAAAACCTAAGAAGCTGAACAATAAAATAATTTACATATACATATAATGCATATTGCATAAGTTATGTCAAAAGGTTATTTTGCAAAATATTTATGTAAAGCTTTACTTGTCAGTAACATTTGCCGCGAACATCTGAACTATTGTAATATATGTACTTACGAGTATAATAGTTATACCTAGAACTTTCCGAAATAATTTCACTTAAACATTAATCCCATTTCTTTCTTACGCTAGCTGATAATAACTCCAAAGAAAGCAATGAGTAAGCTACCAATAAGTATTTTACGAAGTTTTTTTCTCATCAGCGGTGTGGAGGCCAGGCGCGCCGACGCCGCCTCCTGCGCCCGCGCTCACGCCGGTCGCGCGCTCGCCCGGCGCGCCGCCGCCGCCGCCCCCGCCGCCGGTGTGGACGCCCGGCAGCGCGGGAGCGTCGCCCCAGACGCCGAGGAAGTCCTTCCGACCTGTGCATTTTGAGGAGACGCCGCCTACTCGCCGTAAATTCGGGGTAAGTTTTCGGACGAATATGACGCCTTCCAAGACATTTCTTACTTACATCGCTCTGCGTGCCGCTGACGGTGTAGACAGCCGGTAGTGTGGCACTTTACCCCACACGACCTATCTTCCGACCTTTGAAGAGTCACCGTACTTTCGGGGTGAGTTCTTTTTTACTAGCGGTGTAGGCCTGGCTCGGCGTACGGCCGGTAACGCTTTATCCGGATATTAAAAAAAACGGTTCTTCATTTCCCATACATTTCTCAGTTCCACCTTATAACCGGCCATATGAATGATTTTTGCTACAGAGCCGAAAAACAATGAGCTGCTACGCGCTCCGATGCACGTAGCGATGCGTGGCCTCGAATGGGTTAAAAGAAATGTAAAAATCAAAATCAATGAAAATCAAATATTTATTCTGGTAATAGGCCACAAGGGTACTTTTACATGTCAAACGGTAATTTACAATAAAATAATAATAATGTTACATTTGAAAAGATGCAGATTAACGACCGATAAACGGTTAACAAACTAAATTTCACTAATTGAAAACAAAACAAAGTTGCAAAATATTATCCATTACATTCGATACCTATAAGGTCTGTATCAGAATTAACAAGAAGTTAAAGATATTAATTTAGTATCCCAAAGATGTAGGTATAAGGTCTCTGTGCGTCCAAATATAATTAGACTAAAATAAGGAACAGTCATAGATTGTCAGAGATGTACAGGGTCAATAACAATAAAACCTGTCAAGTACAGGATCATGTTTGTTCTGTAAAGATCTCTTATTTTGTTAAAAGATACATTCAACGAAATAAAACTAATTAAATTCAAAAGTGAGAATACCGTACCTAGTCTATCTTTTTAGTGGTCCCCAAAGTTTCAAAATTTATCTCCGACAGAGGTTAAGTGCTGGAAATAACCTGAGGGCTAAAAGTTGTAGTAGGCAGATTAAATTACATTTGGTAATGGGACGACGGAATACCAGAGTGAATAAGGTGTTTAAACAACGAACCGAGAAGTTAAAGTAGTTATTTCTCTAAACTTGTTTTAAGGAAAACTGTTTCAAGCTGGGTTTCGATATGATCTAGTCTTAACTTTTATGGAATATACTTATTCATGCCTAATACTTACCTTCAATGTGATTTCGACTTTATATAACTTTGAAATAGCTTCGTATAAAATTAAAACATAATGAGTTGTATAAAAATATAGAATTAACACAAGCAATTTGACTCTCGCATTCTGACACATTTGGCTTTAAAAGATGTCGCTAGTTACTTACTTTAAATAATCCATTCGAGTCCAGTGACTCACATATGAGCCACATGCGATTTCCTCAACAGAGCGGGAAAACGCTGCTACGCGCTACGGCGTAGCACTCGTAGCGCTGCGTGGCCTCGTATGGGTTAATAACCTACTGTACGTAGTGTACGTTTGATATTTGCAGAGTTCGGAGCAGAACGGCTGTACGAGTGGTTCAGAGAGCGAGGGTCGCCTGCGGACCAGCCACAGCGCGCCGGCCACCGGGCTCAGCTCTCTAGGAAACTCCAGCAGACTCCCGAGGGCGCAAAACCCCACCGTCACACTCCTGCAGAAAGCCAGAGGTAAGTCTAACTTGTATACCTGTATAATATAAGCAAGGTTTGAGGCAGAACATCTGCACGCACCTACTATTTAGCCAGGCTCCTCCAGTAGACTCCCTAGGGCGAAAAACCCCACAGTCACACTCCTGCAGAAAGCCAGAGGTAAGGGTAACTTGTATGTATACCTATAATATTAGCAGAGTTCGGAGCGAAACGTCTGCGAGAAAAACTCACACTTTTGCAGAAAGTTAGAGGAATGGGTAACTAGTTGCAACTACATACATAGTTAACTCGATATTCCATGCAACACCTAAACTGACAACAAGACGTCATAATGTAGGCACTGCGTAGGTAACTTCTCAATAGACGCGCCCTACATTTACAATCTGCTTAGTTTGCGTATCCACACTTTTGTGAAAAACTGAGTTTACGCGTTATTATTTCCATAACTTTCTTTAAAAAATCACATGTATGAAAACTATAGCTTGGTATATTTACGATAGGTTAGTACCTATCGTAAATATACCAAGCTATAGGCCCCTATTGTACAAACATGACAATAGTCACCTGACAATGACAATTGGATGTGCATTGCTGGGACGGCTAGTATATGCGGTTGCTGGACAGAATCGTTACTTATCAAGACAATTATTAACAAGATTGTAAATTAGGGGCCCGGGAATTCAAGTCAAGCAAAATAAAGAGGCACGGCCGTACCACCATCCTTTTCTCGAAGCCATTCAGGCCATTTTCAACATCCTGTAATATTGTGCTGGCTTAACTAGAAGCCTGAATTTTCAGTAACTGGGCATAATATGGCTTAGATGAGAGTTTAAAAAAAAAAGTGTAAATGAACTTTTGTATAGTAATCGATTTTTTTGGGTTTTTCTTACTCAGACTCGATGATACTATTGATCCACATACAAGAAAAAAAAGTGTCCCAAATATTCCATTCCAGATCGTCACATTTTTGTATGCAGTTGTTTTTTTATATGGTCGTGCGTGACGCACTGAAAGAAAAAACTTACATAGTAAAATCTGGGGCAATTATTTTCTTGTGTAAGGATCGATAGTATCGACGAGTCTGAGTAAGAAAAACCCAAAAAAAACGAATTCTGAAAAAAAAAGTTCATGTACACTTTTTTTGAAAAACGCCCAGATATATTCTTAATAAAAAAAATACTGACATGTAAAACTATGTTTAAACAAGGAGTAATTGAAATGAAATAACATTCAATCGGACTTGTAGTTTAAATTCCCGCCCGTCAAAATTCCTTAGTTTTGTGACTGACAGACTGACTCACTTAGGTAGGTACTGACTGATCATCATATATTTCTAATAAGGTACTTCTAGCAGACCCACAACAAGCTCCAAATTTTAAACATAATTAGTTTTTAGCCTATCAATTCATAAAAAAATAAAAACCGGACAAGTGCGAGATCAACTCGCGTGGTGAGGGTTCGGTAAAATTGCTATGCTCTAAGCATCAGGCGCTCCATACAAAATACACAAAAATATTGAGAACTTTCGCGTTACTTTGAATACTCAAACTTCTTATAGGTTTTTCTGTAATCTTTAGCCAAGGAACTATTTTCCATATTCTTTTCAGAATTTAAATCCTAGTAGTTTCGGAGATAAGGGGGAATGGTCAATTTTCGTCTTTTTTCCTCAATTACTTCAAATCTGTTTTTGATAAAATTATAATAAAAATATATCTGAAATGCTTACAACAACCCCTTTCATTTGATGTCACACAATAGTTTGCGAAACTTTTTTTTTTAATTTTCCTGTGAATTTTCCAAAAGTGGCCCCCTTGTTCAGAATTCATTAATTTACTTTACGCGTCCATCTTTGGGTCACCTTGACCAATTTACATATGTCTACTAAATTTCAACTCAATCGGTCCAGCAGTTTCGGAGCAAATCGGCTGTGACAGACGGGCAGACAGACGCACGAGTGGTCCTATAAGGGTTCCGTTTTTTTTTCCTTTTGAGGTACGGAACCCTAAAAACCTAAATTTACTACTATTTCAGTCACGTTTCAGAGATATACAAACTGCATAAGTAAGTTTGTACATCCTATACAAATGCATGCGATTACGAGTTACTTTTGTAGTTCCTGCAAATAGTAATAACAAAGTAGGTACAGTGCACTATACGATGTATTTGCATGCGGTTAGTTTTAGGAGTACAACGCTAGAAAACTATACAATCGGTATTTGCGGTTGGTAAAATAACATTTCTATACAAAGTCTATCCAAAAATATTATACCTAGCCGCATTTATAAAAAAGTGAGATCCCATACAAAAACATTCCATGTCATCATCATCATCATCATATCAGCCGACAGACGTCCACTGCTGGACATAGACTAAAGAGTTCCAAATTGACCGGTCCTGCGCCACCCGCATCCAGCGGACTCCCGCAACCTTTACCAGGTCATCAGTCCACCTTGTAGGGGGCCTACCCGCGCCGCGCCTTCCGGTACGTGGTCGCCACTCGAGAACCTTCCCGCCCCAACGGCCATCGGTTCTACGTGCAATGTGCCCCGCCCACTGCCACTTAAGTTTAGCAATTCGGAGGGCTATATCGGTTACCTTGGTTCTGCTGCGGATAGCCTCACTTCTGATGCGATCACGTAGAGAAACTCCTAACATCTCCATTGCCCTTTGGGTGACTTTGAGCCTTCTTATGAGGCCCATAGTAAGCGACCAAGTTTCAGTGCCATATGTCATCACTGGCAACACACACTGGTCAAAGACTCTCGTCTTGAGACACTGCTGAATATTTTACGAAAAGATGTGCCGCTTCCCGAACGCTGCCCATCCAAGTCGGATTCGTCGATCGACCTCTTTTCGTTCGACTGGACAGTCTGTCCTAGGTATAAATAATCTTCTACAGCTTCGAGCTTTAAGTGTCCGATTGTAATGGGAGTTGGTACTACATGGGCATTTGACATGGCCTTCGTCTTATCCATGTCCATTCTTAGACCAACTCGCTCGGAAGCTTTATTGAGGTCATCAAACATCGTACTTAAGTCCTCCATGGTCTCAACCAAGACTACTATATCGTCAGCAAACCGAAGGTGAGTGACTCACCGTTCATGTTGATGCCTAGACTTCTCCAGTCAAGAGTCTTGAAAACATCCTCCAATGCAGCGGTGAACAGTTTTGGAGACATAACATCTCCTTGCCTGACTTCCCGCTGCAGCGGAATAGGTTTCGAGTTCCGGTCCTAGAGTCGAATTGACATAGTGGCGTTCTCGTACAAACACTTCAGCACTTCGATATAGCGGTAGTCAACTTGGCACCGCTGGAGAGACTGTAGTACAGCCCAGGTTTCGACCGAATCGAAGGCTTTCTCGTAGTCCCCGAACGCTAAGCAGAGGGGTAGGTTATACTCCTTAGTCTTCTGTATAACCTGACGGAGCGTATGGAACGTGTAAAAATATAAATAGTCTCGAAACTCTTCCACTGTAAAAAGTCGTGATAATTATATTTCTTAGAGCCAAGCCAGCATTACTATTAATCTTTATTTGCTTGCTAAATAAAGTTTTGTGACTTGGTAATCACACAATACTACATAGTTTTAGGTATGCAAAAATATATAAATGCAGAAAAGTTGTGTGATTCCCACGTTGCAAAATTTTATTTAGCAAGCAAATAAAGATTAATAAGAAAGCCTGACTTGGCTCTACGAAATATCTCACAGCTTTTTACGGTGGAAGAGTTTCGAGACTTGGCCTATTTTTACCTGACTTCCGAAGGAAAGGAGGGTTATGTATTTCGAGCGTATGTATGTATGTATGTATATATGTATGTACGTGTGCATGTCTTATTCTTTGGCACGCCCTACAGCCTAAACCGTTTGACGGATTTCGACATATGAGGTGTCGTTGGATTCCTCTTAATCGTGGGAGTGACATAATATTTGTAAAAAACCAGTTGGGTTTTAGAAAATTCTTGTGATTTCACTTGTTTACATGGAATGTTTTTATGGGATACCATTGTCATGACAAAGATGACGGCTGTCAATATGGCGCAGGACCCATCCTGAATAGATCACGATCTGTAGATCGTGATCTATTCAGGATGGGTTTCCCTCTAGGGTTTCCATGAGCTGCAGAAAGGTGACTATAATACCTACTTGAATCATACTAATATTATAAATGCGAAATTTTGGACCTGTGTTACTCAATAACGCTTAAACGGCTCAACCGATTGGGATGAAATTTGCACGAATGTAGTTTATAGCCTGGATTAAAATATAGAATAGTTTTTATCCCGGGTCCACGCAGACGAAGTCGCGCGTGGAAGCTAATAGTATTTCATAAAAATGAATATATGTATCAAAACACGATTTCTAAAAATGTGTAGATGATTTAAAGCACGTTTACCCCTTGAGCTATGCTAATCTCACGCTAATCTTATGACCCTTAAGATGTTTGTCACGCAGGGGGCCTATTAGAGGCCTATATTTCGCATCCCAATTTGATAGGTATTAATGAGTTTCGCATAGTATTTGTCACACGTTGGTGCTTGAAAGCGAGCGCAAAAATTGGTATCAAATGGTATGCCAAACGTAAGTCTCTAATCAACCCTCAGTTGTTAGTATTCATAACAGTCCAAATGTTATCTAAATTGGTCGTGGAGGTGTAGAACCACCGGCGTTCCAAGATCACGTCTCCCCATGTCATTTTGGCGTTCACTACAGCATTAAACCAATTTAATACACCACCTACATATTTGACGTAAGTATATTTCTAATTGCAAAAGCGACCTAGGAACGTTGCAGATAAAGTCGTCATTTCAATGAGATGCAAGAAAGTGATGTAGGTACGCTTATATGAGGAGGTAGTTTAAAATGTCCTCGCACGAGTTCAGATTTTTCAAAGATTATTTTGTAAAAGTGATAGAACTCAAGTTTCTCTGCTTACAAAATTTTAGGTATTTTGATAGATTTGTAGATGAGAGGCGGGTTCAGCCGCAGGGGCAAGTGGGATACAGGCCTGATCAAAAACAATGTTGGGGTTGATCAAAGACTTAGATTTCACATTCCAATCGGACATTAACATGTTTCGCACGCACCTTTCTACTCGCACCAAGCCAACGGCAATATGTCAGAACGAACGCGAGAAATATTATATACTAATTGGAATTATGCGAACCATAAGCCATAAGTTTCTGAGGACCCTAAGAGTGAATATTTACCAGATGTGCGTAAAGCTGTGTTTTCATATATTTTATACCTATATGAAAACACATGTTCGTCTCTGGTGCCTGGTACCTTTAGTACCTTTAGTACCTATGCAATGATAATGAGTGGGACGCGTCTTCGTAGATTAGAGCTACTTTAGTCATCTGAAGGGAGACCCGACGAGCATCGTAATTTATTCTCCGGTCACAGAGCGGAATGACGACTAATTGCCTGCAAACTTGGAATAATTGGCTTACGCACTGACGAGTCGCACCCCCTAATTAAAGATTACCTACTGAAAACCCGATAATTTACCGTATTATCCTTAACGGTAATAGGAAATCGATCGGATTACCAGTAGGTATACGATTTGTATTTTAATTGGCTTCTATTAGAAATTGTTCACTGTGCTGCTCTAAGAGCAGCTAAAGGCATGATATCGAACGCCAAAGATGCGGTATGGCTGTTTTATAGAGCTGCATCTCTGTCGGTTGTTGCGATAAATAGATACGTTTATAACGCGCTGAAAAAAATCAATAGGCTTGTGTCCTAAATTGTTTTACAATGCCATATAACCAGTTTATGGAGAGGAACAAATGTTTGTATGGGAGCATCTACAATTCAAGAATATAAATTCGCAAAATATTGAGTTAAAGACGGACCTAGCTGGCGACAGCCTAAACGTTTCAAACTAATTGACATTGAAGTATGACGTCACAGTTTGATATTTGTACTAATCGTTGTATGGAAAATCAAGTAAATTACTGTTTCGGTCGCGAAATAATGCGTTTAAGCCCATAGTTGTCGTACAATTTTGTTTCTATAAAAGCGTAAGGATATTATTGGTAGCTTTAAATTTTACTTTTGCACAATTAAACAATGCATAGGTATTTTTTCGTAACTTTCTAGGTCCATATTTTTTATGATTTTAATTATATTTCGTAATGTATACTTTATGACAACTATTTGATGGTTTATTATCCATTTAGCAACACTACGTTATCAATTTTAACATGAGGAAACTACCCTATTTCTTCGGGTTTAGGTATTAGTCAGTGAAAACCTTTCATACGCATATGTCATTTGATATTAGACTTATCTATGACCCACGCCCGCGTTATTCAGCTGTGTCCACCGACCCAACTAGGTAACCTACACATAACATAAAGCGGAAAAATATGTGACAAGTTATTACAGACGGGGCGACAAGGGTCAGATAGCATTTAATACTTGAAGAGATGACAGTTGCTGGGCACATTCGCGATACAGCGGCTTATTAGTCCAAATTGTATTTTTACCGTATTTTACCTATTTGTGTGCTGACAAAAAAGCGTTATTTTTGTCCGACTAAAGTTTTCAAATAATGAAGTAGTTAGACCTAAACTATTCTCCGACTTCGTTGCTTCATTATGTGCTAAAATGCACAAATTTATGCATGCCGTAGTATATGTATCAGTAACCCTTACCTTAGTTAAATCAAGATCCCTTTCAGTCAACTCCAGACTAGACATACAAAAAGTGTTAAGTAGAGAGACGTTTCTTCTTAACATTTCTTCTACCTAATTAGAGGTACCTAACCTTACGGAAAAATTTAGCGTGCATGCAATGTCATAGGATCAAACACAGGTCGGTGAGAGCTTCGGTTTTTTTTTTCAATTTGATATCAGTATGTGCTTCGCGCGATATTTCTGATACTTTAATTCGGCGCGCGTGGAAAGAAATTCACGAATTTTATGTTTGCGCTGTACGATTTTTTAGAAAGAAAGAAAAAAAACATTCATTCGTGACATACAAAAGAAAACTTTAAACAAAAAATATATAAAATAAAAAATACAATATTTTTTTAATGTATTTACTTGTATTTTTCAGAAGGCCACCTATCCCGTGGTTCCAGCTACCTGCAGCAGGAAAGAGACAGCGCGCGTTTGCCGCGTGACAGAGTTTCACCGCCTAAAGGCGACCCCAGTAAGTATTTTTTACCAGATATTTTCTAACTCCAATGCCTATCAACGTGAATTTATTTTCACTTCTCATGCTCGTAAAGTTCAAACTCAAACTCAAACTCAAAATGATCTTTATTCAAGTAGGCCTAGTAACAAGCACTTTCAAATCGTCACTTAATTTTTAGAGTAATTTATTAAACATAAACAATAAAAAATATAATAAATAAAAATTGTATAAAAAATACTAGTGCAATGTTTCTAGAAAAACACTCTAATGTCAAAAAACAAAATATAACGAAAATAATACATTAAAAATTCAGTCACAAAAAATTAGTTCCATGGAGTTTTATCGTTCATGTAGCCTAGTGGGCTATAATAAGCTTTCGAAATAAGTTTACGCTTCACATAGTTCTTGAATTTTTTAAATAGATAACTCAGTTACGTTTCCTGGAAATGTATTATAAAACCTTACACAATTACCCATGAATGATTTTTTTAATTGTTTGGAGCCGAGTGGTGGGCACCACGAGCTAATGCTTATTTCTAGTATTAATATTATGTATGTCACAGTTTTTCCTAAAATTGACAATGTTTTTATGTACATACAAAAGGTTTTCATAGATATATTGACAATGTACTGTCATTATATTAATATTTTTAAACTTATCTCTAAGTGAGTCTCTATGGTTCAATTTATATATCGCCCACTTTTGCAAAACAAAAATCGAATGAATCTCCGAAGCACTGCCCCACAATAAAATACCATATGACATAATGCTATGGAAGTAGCTAAAATATACTAATCGAGCTGTTTTCACGTCTGTTAATTGACGGATCTTGCTCACTGCAAATGCTGCAGAACTCAGTCTATTCGAGATATTAGCAATATGGGGACCCCATTGGAGCTTACAATCTAGCGTTAAACCAAGAAAATCTGTACTATCAACTAGTTCCAATACCCCACCCTTCACAAAGACACTCCCTTGCTCGTGCTTAACGTGATTCGTGACAAATTTAATACATGTAGTATTTTTCTCATTTAACAATAAATTATTAACATTAAACCACGACGACATTAAACGACGAGGTATGGCAAGTCATTTATGTAGATATGAACAGGAAAGGCCCCAATATTGATCCCTGCGGTACACCCATCGAGACTAATGACCCCGGTGATCGCTGTCCATTCACTTCGACCCTTTGTATTCTACCATGTAAGTAAGAGTTAAGTAAATTCAGTGCTGATCCTCTGACTCCATAGTAGTCGAGTTTCCTGATCAATGTTTCATGACAAACGCAGTCAAGGCCTTGGATAAATCACAGAAGATATTCTTCCCAAGCATCGAAAATGTGTTTAATTAGCTCGACACTAGCGTCGGTTGTCGAGCGACCCCGGGTAAATCCATATTGCATGTTATGCATAGTTCGACTTTATGCTGGGTATAGGCGGCATAAACTCGCTTTTTATGTTCTCGAGCATAAAGTAAAATCCTCGTCTAAAACAAAGGTAATCACGATAACAGCTACGATTACTGTACACATTCATAGAATATAACTTACTTTTTTTATTTCATTTGCTTTCCATGACAGAGCAGGGTCGTCGGGTCCTCGCTTTTAGCTCGGATCCATGAATAGCCTCGGATAAGATGAGTCGTTTTATGCACTTGTTTTTTACAATCTACTATTTCTTATCTAAGTAGGTAGTTATTGTCATAATCATAATGTTTGCTAGTGACAATGTGACGACATCTACCAGAGGGATGTTGTCACCTATGGTGGTAACTACGAGTACGGTGGTGACATATGATGACATTCTTTAAATAATCAATAATGCTGAATTTGCCAAGTCAAAAATGAACTTTAATGACAATTGTCAATAAATTGACAATTCAGTGTAACTATCCTGCACGATCGTATCGAGTCGGTTGTAAAGGGATAAGTGTCCAAAGCTAAGAGGGGGTATATTCTGTCCTTTTCCGCAAAAAGCTCATGAAACGATTGTTATTTTTACTATGACTTTTTGTCTCTCATAACAAACAAGAATAAAACGATTGTAGTTTTGTCATTAGGAATATTTTCTTGCCTTCTTTCTTTTGCAGTAATAATAAAATTTGAGTCCACAACCCCCTATTGTAACTATCTTAGTTACCACTCTATTGGCTCATTCTTAAATCGTTTAATTTTGTATTTCAGTTCACGCGCTGCGTAGAGAGTACGCGAGCGAAGGAGAGGTGGACAGAAGCGACTACGAACGCGGCGGGCCACGTAAAATGGCACATGCCCACGAAAAAGTAGAAGGAATTGGACCCACGACCAAAGACGGCATGCCAGTAGCTCTGAGATCTGTAAGTGCCTACTATATAAACCACAACTAGACGGAACACTCGGAACAGAAACATTCAGACAGTAGTTTCTCTTTTTTTGCGCGGGAAAGGAATAGTTTTTCTTTATTCAAAACGTTTATATATTATTATTACGTCCACATAAAGTCTATGTACATGATTAGTTTCCTAAAATTTTATGACAGTTTATTGAACATTAGTAGTTTATGCAACTGATACATAATGAGAGGCCTTAAAACACGAGTGTGGTTTCATTATACGAGCGTCAGCGATTTTCATAATAGGATCACACGAGTGTTTTAAGGCCTATTTACCTACGTACAGTTGCATTGCTAATACCTACGACTTTATCTACACACATATCATAAATCCTCAATGATGTGTTCGGGAATATTTAGAATAACTGCCATTGCACCGCCATGGCCGACTAGATTTCAAATCATGACCAACTAGATGTCCAAACATATTTTGAGTTAGAAACTGAGTTTGAATATTTATTTATTTAAACCAGGTTTCCATAACAGTGTCGAAGGCTCTGACCTCTGAGCCACGCTTCGAAATTTGAAAGTCATTACTTTATCAACATCGATATCTTAATGAAAATAGGTACCTACCTACAAAATAACCTACGGCCAGAGATAAGTTAATTATTGTCATAAATCTTATTGATACAATGCTGGTATTTACTGTCAGTTTCTGAAAGCATTTTAACGGGATTATGGGATGTGTGTAATAAATATACTTAGGTATTTAAATAAATTTTAAGCAATTGTTATTGTAATTTTGGCTAAAATTATTCATTCCACCGATCATTGGCGGCGAATACACTGTGAATAAATACTGATGATCCACCATATTAGCTGTCTCACTCTATCACATGTTATAGAGTGAGACAGCTATGATGGATCATCAGTATTTAATCACCGTTTATAGGCCGCCATTGACTTTACACATGCAAAATTAATTAATCCTATTCCTACGTGCATTAGACCTTTACATTTACGCTCCGTTTCACAACTACATTATCCATCCATATACCTACGGGACTTAGCTGAAATAATGAAATAGAAAACTGAACGGAACGTAACTGTCAGCAATTAACGTAGAAAGAGCTATAGAAAGAGGTCTTATTTATTATACTGATTATATTTTACTCACTTATACAATCCCATAACATAATAATTACAATGGGAACTTTTAAAATTACAGGAAGTCAAAGACCAGTCAAAATGGTACAAGAAAATGTACGATACCATTCACAAAAACAAATACGACGGTGAGTCTGGTTTATATTTTACGAAACGATATACTTTTCTAAACTATGTAATTTCTAACACACTCTTCAGGCCTCACAACTATTTTCAAAGACAGTCGTACGTTATTAGAGGGTTTTTATTTCATTTAAGGAGCGGTTAAACCATTTACTTTTTTTTGCTAATCGAAGATCTTATTTATGTCGGACGCCGTCCCAATTTTATACATTTTCTTTTTCAGACGATTATGTGACTATTCGGTACAAAAGCCGCCGAGGTGATTATTTCACACTTTTTCCAAATTTACACACAATACCGGTGGCTGTATAACTCCACAAAGTGCATTATTAAATTAATTTAGTTGCTTTGTTTAACTCTAGATGATTACTACTACATTCAGTGCTTTCACACACGATTTTAGTTTCATAAGTTATTAGTAATATACTCCAATCAGGAAATTGGCTAATGCAGTACAAAAGCTACATACTTAATGCATTAGAACATTTGCTAACCTCATTATAAAACACAGATTGTAATTATAATTATTAATATATTATTATTAATTTAATGTATAAGATAACTAACCTAGGATAAGTATATATTTACACCATTGTGGACCCCAGTTGTCTTAAATAAATAAATAATAATAATAATATGGCTAAAGGTTTTACTTACCTAATCAAATAATCACAGAAGCTTATTAGTTTTAAAGAAGTGACAGGTTTGCATCCCAAAAAATCATGATCAGATTAATATTATGAATAAATCATTCCATTTAGGTCAACCACCACAACGGGTGACCACCAACAAATCCCAGTATGCATACTTCGATCCCCGCTCAGGATACCTGAGTGAGCCTGAGGGAGGCCTTAGTCGCCTCGGCTCAAGTACTTGGAGTGATGCATATGACAGTGATGTCACCAACAGCCCTCGGAGAAGAACCACTTCTGTTCAGGAAGAGAGACACCATGAGGAATTTACTTCGCCATATTTACCTAGTAATAAGTATGTATATAAGTATTTAAAATAGATATACAGGAGCCGAAGCATGGTTGGCCTTGTCACGCGATAGGTGATAGGATAGAGCGTGCGTCACTGGCTGACACCGTTTGATAGAACGAGACCACCCATGCTACGGCTCCAGGGTGCCCCACGGCTATGCCACATGGAGGGAAAGTAGGTACCCTGAATATTGTAGATGGAACATTTTACTGGAAGAAAACATTATTTTAATTTAAAAACCAATTTAAACTGCATTCATAGATTTTTAAAAATCGAACCTGATACACGAGAAAAAAAATTACCCTGTAGCTTTATCATACTGATACATTAAATGTTAAAATTCATCATAAGGATTATTTTTTGCTAGATAACATAGTGTCAGAAATAAAAGGAAGGCCATGAATTTTAACATTTAATGTGAAATTTTGTTCAGAAAAATGAAAAGCTGACATAGGGTTATATAAAAATATTATTCTAAATATCCACCACAACATGATCAAAAAATCTACAGGGAGCGAAATAATCAAAAGGGTGCGACTTTGTATTCAACAGAATGACACTCATTTTGAGCATTTGATAAATTAAATCGATTAAATTTGATTTAATAATGTTAAAATTCATGATCTTCCTTTTATTTCTGACACTATGTTATTTAGCAAAAAGTAATCCTTATGATGAAGCCTTTCGATCGGTATCCCACCCTCAGGTTCAATTACAGAATGGGCGAAATATTGTATGACCCTAACAAAAAAGTACATAGGCGATGGCCTATCGATAAAACAAAAGCCCGGCGTCCCCTTAGAATAAGATAGTCTTTAAGCACACAAAATCAACAAAACCCGTAATCTGTTTGTATAAATTTATTGCGAATAAATAGAACACAGCAAACCCAGATCCATTAAGACATAAGTTAGCTGACTCATCCCTACACGGCCCACCGGCCACAGAGACACTTATGTAGTACACAAAGTAGGCAAATAAATTATATTCTGATTCTGATTCGATCGGTATAACAAAGCGACAGGGTAATTTTTTTTCTCGTGTAGCGGATTCGATTCCCGGTTCAACCATGTAATTGTATAAAAATCTATGAAGGCAGTTTAAATGAAAATAATGTCTTCTTTCAGTAAAATGTTCCATCTTCAATATTCAAGGTACTTTCCCTCCATGTGGCATAGCCGTGGGACGCCCTGTATAATAAACATACCCCCTTATTCATAAAACGCCTCTGCTCAATAAAATGTGATTTGACGCCTTCTTACGAACATAAATGTCAAAGTGACAGATAAAGACAAACAAATTTTAACACCATTTTAGTTAAAACATTAGATAGACATTAACTGCATGTAAAAATTACAAATCTTATTATTAGACTGGTTTCTGCATAAGCCATGGCCTGCCTTGCAGGTAACCTACCAACTTAAGCACTTAGTTATGGACTGCTGTTTATGGCAGACCTAGATTTCTTCATTTCTATTACAATTATTCAACAATGCAAAGAGCTCTCTTTGTAACTTTAATTAAAGAAACAATTATTTGTTTTCAGGTATAGTACATTAGCATCGGCAAGAGCTAGTCAAGAGGTGTACAAAAATCAGCCAGGCAGAATAGAAAACTATGTCCCCGGCAGATCCTCAGTTGTAGATAAAGAAGCTAAACAGGTATACTTTGTAAAGTACACATTACCATCCAATCATCAATATCCATGGTGTTCATAATGGCAATAACCTCATTCATTGCACATCTTTCATACATTCCTAGCTCCCATAGAAGTAAGTCCTATAGAACGTTGAATATGTAGATCAGTGAAAATTCCACCCACTTTCCATTATTTATCAATTTTATAATAGACCCACAAAATACACTATAAAAGCAAAACAATATATTTTTCTTTTCTAGTGGTGGGACGAGGTCATGGACATTTTTGATGGGGTACGAATATCTTTTTATTATTTATGTGTTTGTGATAACCTTATTGTATTGTCACCCATTTAACATTGTAAATTGCCCTGTGCTGTGTCGGGGGTTTCGAAAATGTCATAATTTAATTAATGATAATATCCATCTCCTGCTAGTAGTATCAACTATATTGTTTTAGGCGTATAGATGTTTTATCTAACGAAACACTGTTGATCTTACTTATGTGGGACATTGATAATTTTGCTAAACATTAAAAAAATGAGTTTCCCGTTAATTTTGTTTTTTTTTTCCGGTACCGGTATTTTTTTTAATGCAAGCCTTTATTTTATCGTAATCGTCTGTTAATTAACTTTATTACTGTTTTTGTTTTATCGTCATAGACCTCTTAGTTAAATGAGGTACGGAACCCTAAAAAATATAACGATTTCTGTGCAATGGGTGCCACAGCGCTTTGAAAAGGCTATAATTTTTTTGCTTATTACGTTTCCCGTCGATGGAATTGGGTCTAGATTCACCATATTTCATATGTGCACTTTATGAAGACTTACACAACGCAATATGGTGAAAATTTGGAAAGGTATATAAATTATTTTTCTATCTTTGTCATGGTGTGTTCGACAGCGTGTAGTGTCATGTAATTTAACCTCTCGGTGCCCAGCGTCATCATATGATGTCACATGTAGTACTGAAGTATAAACCTACTGATGTCATCAGTACTGAAGCATGTCAAGGCTCCGAAGGAGTTAGATTTTTTTGTTTGGCTCTTATTATGGGGTTAGATTTATACGATACTAAATGTCATATTTTCATGCAATTTTAACGGTTGGCGAACTTGAGAGCTTCAGAAATAACAGAACTATGAAATATTTATATGTCTTTGCCATGTAATAGCTGACAGGTGTATTGCTGTTTGGTTCTAACTATGGATGCTTCTCTATCGGTTGTATCGATAAAGTGGCTGCGTTCTTGTTTACGAACTCCATAGTACGGAAACGTTTTGGCCATAGACATACCATTACATCCGGTTTAGTAGTCATGACAGTTAAAGAGTCGTTAATTTGACCTATTAGGAAATCATAGGTCGGAAAACATCGGAAATTATCGCACCGCGGTTGACCCATGGTTACGTATAAGGCCTCTCACAGACTGGCGCGGCCTGACCGCGACGGACAATAGTAAACTTGTCATTAGCTGTCAAATTTATTATGGCCCGCCACCGCTGGCCGCGCCAGTGTGATGCAGGCATAAACAGTTTACAATGCGCATGCCTGTTGTCAATAGCAACATACAAGCTGTTTATTGAGAGACGGAAAACGTTTGATGGATGATCGGAAATGTTCGTAGCTTCCGAAATTCCTCGATGCTTCCCATTCACGAATATAACATACGATCCAGTGGCAAGTGGCTCAATAATCCCGTGTGGTGACAGTACGAGTCGACTGTACATCTTCCCACACTGGTATGATCGACCTGCTTTCGTGAGATAAAACATTTAATACCAGTACCATTATAATAAAATTGTTAGGTATAAAATATTAGAAAGTGTTTTTTTATCTATTTTATTAGTATTAAAATATTGTGGGCAGTTCAACAAGTTACTTGTACGGAAAATAATACCAATCCCATTATCACCTCTATTATGCTTCAATAAAAATAACAAAACATACGATCTCTGATGATTATACCTACATAAATGAATCAATGCAACGAGCATGGTTATTAAACGATATTTTGTCAATTTTGGTCATAAAATCTATTTAAGTTAATTTTGATTGTAATTGTGTGTTAAAATATAATGAAACGGGTCATGTTTCAACTTTCGAGCTTATACGCGGTTCTTATTCATGAGCGCACGCGATGAAGGCATCGGGAGTTTTCTATACAATTGTAATAGTTGGTATGTAGGTACTAGTTAATATGACCAATTCCATCACCGGCCATGTGATTCAATGCAAACGACACAAAAAATTCGATGTATGTTCATCAGTAATCTTCAGACGATTATTATTATCTACGCACCTATCTACATTTATATTTATATCTCAATAAAGGTACTATAAATTATCTTAATTTCAGTGAATTCTAGTCTCATTTTAGTAGAATATATTTAGAAAATCTCTAAGTTGGGCACAAATATAGATAAACTTTTTTTATATTGTCCCCATTCTCCCCGCCGTGCACTAACTCGTTTCACCCTGCTGTCGACCGGTGGTGGCACTAACAGTGGCTAGACGACAACTCACCCCTGCCTCCTTACACCACATTGCTAGCACGCGCGATTCAGAAGAGCGTAAGGACCTTAACATGTCTGCCTGTACAATGCATTTTATGTATGTGTGTGCTAGCATGAAGATTTTATGTCTTAATAAATTAATGTACTAATTGGGAATGGATGAAAATTTTAGAAATGCCTGATTATTTTTTTGGTGATAGGAATAACCTTCCTTAGCACCAGAAAAAAGTTTCAGATTTTTCAGCTGCGTCAATTTTTTTTGAAAAATATAAACAGTTTCCTAACTTACGTTTTGGGTCAGTTACGGCACCTTCCTCGATCGGTCTCATATTACAAAAAAATATATTAAATATGTGTGGTAAACTGACACTGGCAATGATATTGACACTTGCAGCAGCTATATTGGTCATTACCAGTGTCAGTTTACCACTAATATTTAAGATAGTTTTTTGTAATATGAGACAGATCAAGGAAAGTGTCTATTTACCGTTCTTGACCCAAAACGTAAATGAGGAAACTGTTTATATTTTTCAAAAATAATTGTCGCAGCTGAAAAATCTGAAACTTTTTTCTGGTGCTAAGGAAGGTTATTCCTATCACCAAAAAAATAATCAGGCATTTCTAAAATTTTCATCCATTCCCCATTAGAGGTTTAGTAGCTGGTGTAAATTGACGGACATGTCTACTTGTGGCTAATCTACCCTTCGCAAACGGACTCGTTTGCAATTCTTTCGTCGCGTCAGTTATTTGACATAGCAGACATTTGTCAAGATTATTACTGATACATTATCTGACACAGTCATGCCATTTGTTAAAAGTCAGTTTACTCCGGCTATAAGATCTATAAAACGCCACAGCCATAGCCGTGTTTTCGAGTCTAAAAGCCATGACATGGATGGGCTTCTGCTGCCATAGTAAATATGTCAGAAAACTTATCTGTCTTTGTGTGGTTTGTATCTGGCATGATGTATTGAATATTTCTCAAAGTCTAACGTTACTACGACGTATTGTGATCTATCAAATGCATTAACATTTCAACTGCCTTAGACGGAAACTTAAATGAAAATTATGGACGATATACCTACGTCCTTGACATAAGTAACTACACGTGTACCGTCACTCACCGGAAGGCGCGGCGTGGGTAGCCCCCCCCCAAAGCTGGACTGTTGACCTGATGGTAGGTCGTGGGAGTCCGCTGGATGCGGGTGGCGCAGGACGGTCACTTTGGGGGAGGCCTATGTCCAGCAGTGGACGTCTTTCGACTGATGATGACATAACTATGCGTAACTACGAAAATAGATTTTTGTAAATTTACATTTCGATCGCACTTGTTGGTTTGGGCGATAGAGATGGAGACATACGAACCTCGATCTTCGGATATTCGCAGTTTATAGTTAGTCGGCAAAGTGAGTCTTATTCGTTGCGATATACTAAGTACTTTAAAAAAGATCAATCTCGCTATTCAGTTGCTAAAGATCACAGTACGTTTTTGAAATACCAATATCTCCATAAGAAAACATAATTTTGTATTCTTGTACAGTGTGTCAGATTTTGCGAGCATGTTCGTTTCATTTATTTAATTTATAATATTGTTCACGTCTGTCAGTTCTATCGACTCATTTGCATATACCTACCATGCGTTGCGTATGCGATTTGTTTATATTTTTATAAAAATAATGTATAATTTGCTTTTTCTTACTGAGAGTATAATGACTATTATACTCCATTTTAGTGTAAGCATGATAGCACGATAATTTCGTGATGTGGAGGCCTTCATACTTTTTATTAGACGTATAATAGGTTATACGTGTATCAATCTACGTCTGTAGTAATAACTTATTATTAAATAATGAATACTGTTTGCAGCAAATATCGAGTACGACGTCACTGCCACAAGCATCACCGAAAGAGAAGAAAGATATAACATCAGCTATTTTATCGAAGTCAAATATGGCCAGGTGAGCTCTTTCCTCACTCCGAATCTTTTTCATACTAAGTCTAGTCTATTATGCACAGGAAGGATATGATGGATATCCTTGGTTATTCTGATTTTCAGTTAGCGTT
The DNA here is from genome assembly GCA_932294315.1 of Epinotia nisella. Lineage (NCBI taxonomy): Eukaryota > Metazoa > Arthropoda > Insecta > Lepidoptera > Tortricidae > Epinotia > Epinotia nisella. The sequence goes on from OW028680.1 coordinate 12,374,860, forward strand.
AGCGAGTTAGCGTCTATCTATTAGTTGATTGAGGGCTTGTCTACTGACGTGTATATTCATAGGAGGACGCAGTCAGGTCATACAATTATGGAGCAGTCATCGTGGCAATGATCCGATTTTATATTATGGTTGGGTTGTCCATTCTAATGTCATTATTTTAACGTAATTTTATCGCAGGTGGGCAATCGTAGATTGTATCTCAAGTATATTTAAGGCGAGGGCGGCATATTGAATCCTAATTGAAGTGAAAGATTCCAAAGTAGAATCTTGATCATAACGAGGGATTCAAGTGTTTACGCCCAAGACGGAAATAATTTTGCTGCCGAGTGTCAAATACATTTTGACACCTCCTATGAGGAAAATTTAAATAACTCATTTGAGGACAACAGTGACTCCTTTCTGAATAGCAGGTGTGAAAAGTAATTTAGGCTCTCAATATGTGCAGTTAGCGTTCACATTTGCTTGCAAATAACAATTGGCATTCTCCAGGGCTCTAAAAGAGTCCGGCTACGAGTCGGACTCGACGCTGGTGTTCCGGCGCCGCGACGACACGGACGGCCCTCTGTCGCCGACGGAGCGTCGCGCGGCGTACCGCAACCTGCAGGCGGGAGGCGAGCCCCCGCTTAGAGGGTTCCGTTCGCCCGCGCCACCTAGGACAGGTAATGTTATATTGATTTTAATTATGAAAAAAAAAAGAAAATTCCTCGTCAGCGTGAAACTGATAGAAAATCGAAGACATTAGTTACTTCATAACAATATATATATATGTATATATATATCAATGTTTAATGTAAAATTACAATATAATGATTCTTGCAATATTGATAATTAGTATACAAACAGTGTCCTAGTCACTTGACCGCTTCGACGTGAATTCCCATGGATGATAACAATTGTTGTAGTTACCTTATTGTTTGTGTTAGTATTGTAACATCGAATTGCGTGCGTTTTTAAAACGAGATTTTGGTACTAGTGAAGCATTAACTAAATAAACAAAGGAATTTATGACACCTACATATAATTGACAAATTATTTTATATTGAGATAAATTAAATTATTATGAGGATATTCATCTATGACTAAGCGGAATTTATTTAATTATATAAGTGATATTTGGAATGCTAGCTCTTATAAGTAAATTAGAAATAACTTGCAAATAGTCCTTAATTAAGACACATATCGCATGTCGAATCTAGAATTAACTAATAAGTATAACGGGTGACGGTGATGGTTATAATCCAGGCTAACTTACTTATTAAATGTAAATTAAATTTGACAGCTAAGTATTCGGAAAGTAAATAATCCTAAATAGGTTTTCTTCGTAAACACTAAGGCTATTGTTGTGCGGTTACATTTTTTAAATATAAAAATGCATTACTGTATTAGAATTAAATTTCCCTATAACTCGGTTAAGGTCGGCGCATCTATGTGACGCAGCCATGGTCTAGTCCACATGTGCCCTATTGTTATTTTGCTGGCTCAAGGTCGCTTCGTAATCACAACGATTCTGTCCGCGTACCATGTTAGTTCAATACCAAGTACATATCAGGTAAGTCCATGTTGTAATTCTAATTTTGCATGTCCATACTTTTCTATACTGCCGTGATTCTTAAAAAGGCAGTCTTCTGCATACAATTTACTTGTAGATGACTGCCTTTTTAAGAATCACGGCAGTATATAACAAGGTGCTGGGTCTTCGGCTGACTACATTATAAGGTAATGCATGAATTAAACTCGCAAACTCCAAAATTAAACAATCACTATACTTATTAAGTTACACGTATTTTGGTTCACGAATTTTGTAGTATCACAAATTAGTCACAAAAAAACGCTTTACGAGACACAAAAATGCGAAAGCACATCCACGTTTTACCCACGTCTAACGAGCACAAATTGAGTGAAGAATGTGCTATTGAACAGTGGTTAAAATTCCACAGACGAATCGGAAATTGAATACATTCCGATTTCTCCTACACTGACGAAGATAAGAGTTCACAAGAAGGCGCCTCAAATACAAGAAGTGGTTTGCTATCCGGTCACCAGCATTGAACGCGATACTAAATTCAAGAAGAAAGGACCATCGTTTATAAGTGTTGATGTGCCAACTAGAATCGCAAATTACCCGCCCGCGCCTCCCCGAAGAATATCTTCTAGAAACAGTCGAACGTTGAGACTTGTAACTAACACTAAGCCTGTGACATCAGCTCCAGCACACTCTAAATCGAATGTCGACTTTCTTAAAAACAAAATAAGTCACAAATTGACTAGACAAAACACCCAAATTCTTAGTAAAAGAGAACCAGATAATAAACCTCCTACGGACAAAACGCGAAGTAGAGTTATGTCCATGTCAGCACCACCAGCTGTTAATAGAAAAACCACTGTGTCCGTTCCAAGAAGTTTGCCTAAAAATTTAGCAAATGAAATCAGAGCTACTGGAACAAGCAGTTTCGGTTCGCCTAGAAAAACTATGTTACCCACAGAATATGCAAAACCATTACACAGTAGATACAGCGAATCTCAAGCATCTGTTGTTATTGAAGGTGGTGCTGGTCGAAGAACGCCCATTTCAAATATTTTAGACAAAGTGACCCCATTAGACAAGTTATGGAGTTCAGAAAAACGAAATGAACGAATCGAAATATCTAAAATTAAACCAAAAACTGTAACTAAAACCAGTGCTAGTGCGTCGAGATTGAGTCCAATAAAATCAACAACCAGTGTATCTAACCTAAAATCCAATGTAAATTTGACCTCACCTAGAGGCCGGGATATGGTACGAACTGCAGAAAAAGTTCAAAAGTATAAATTGTCAAATCAAGCTAAATCTAGCCCATGTCTGACTACTAAACCTGATACTTACAGACCTTCGAAACCACTTCAAGTAACGAGCGTTTCAAAGTCTTCAATTGGTACGAAAAACCAGAGTCAAATTAAGACCGCAATGGTGACTACCTTAAAAAAGAAGAAATCACTCGATAGTGTAAATATAAGACCTCGTAGCGTCCCATGTCATGAGTCATGTAGTAAAAAGTCGAAAGAGATGAATAAGCCCTTAAAAAAACCTATAAAACCGAAAACGTCTAAAATAAATACCCTCACAAAGTCATCTGATGATTGTGATTCTGCTAGTCAATTTGGGGATACTTCTAACGACGTATCTAACTTTGGATCCTTTGAAGACTTAAGGAATAATAAAATAAGTTCCAAGGATATCAGACAGACTCGTGATGCTGTCGTATCAGATTCATTCTTTCAACATCTTTTCTTAGGAGGAAATCACGTACCTTCAATATCCATTCAACCATCGACAGAAGAAAAGACATCTGTGTTACAAAAGGCCAAAATGTTCCAGTCTTATCCACAAGATAATTACTCGACGAAGTCGTTAAACACGTACTTGATATATAGAAAGCCAGTGTCCTTATCACGCTTTAAAATGTGGGATAGATATCCTAGCCCTGCAAGAGTTCAAAGTCCGCGGTCCATATCTTGGCCTGGGAGGATGTATAAAGAAATACGCAAGTTCGATAGTTTGTCAAAATGTGAAGAGTTCGGGTCGAATTCTTCCCTTGCCACGATTAGAAGTAGAAGTGAACCTCCAACGAACAAATTATATTTCTCACAGACATCTCGGCCTAAATCTCCCACTGTCATATTTCGCCAACAAGAAAAACAAGAGAAGCTGGATAAGCCTACTTCTAATAGAGATTCCTTATCGCCATCAAAATATGTATTTTCCCAAACATCACGTCCAGTTTCGCCCAAAATTACTCGTAAACATACTAAAAGTCAAGATGACCAAGGTTCTCAAATAAAAAGACAATCGTTGTCACCAGCCAAAATAATATTTACGGAAACTGCGCGACCAGTGTCGCCGATAGTAAAACATAATAAATCCAAAGTAGAGAGAAAAGAGATACATTTTGAAGAAAAGGACGCACCACCATCTACAATTTTCTTTTCGCAAACCTCTCGGCCAGTGTCACCTAAAGTTATGAAGAAGAATATGGCGGGAACATCTTCAAATCGGAGCCAATCAACTTCACCAGTTTCCTTTCGATCCCCATCATATAGGAGAATACATAATGCGCGAATCCAGAGTGGCAAACATGAAGAAGTGGAGCCTAAAAAAATTATACGTACAAGAAGCGCAGATGATGCGAAGAATAGACACCCTGTAACTATTAAAATTACGAAAACTAAAAGCAATCCGAATATTTCATCAGAGGACCCAGATTATGACGAGTATATCCGTGATATGGAAAATTCAAAAGTTAGATCTGAAAGATTTAGAGAGTTGAACAGGTATTATTCGTATTTAGAAAGAGTTGGTGAGTTGGAAAAAGCCACTTCAACAGCTGATTTACGTCATAGAAAAAAAGATGAAGAAATTATTGATTTTGATCGATGGAAGAAAATTAGAGCTATTGAAAGGGCTGAGGAGGAATTAAACAATCTTTATTACAAGCTTAAAATAGCACAAACAGAAAAAGATGTTTTATTTTACCCAAGAGATGTAAAAGATTTTAGGTGGAACTATGACAGTGATAGAGGACTGAGAATTAAAGAAAAGTCTGTAGAAGATCTCAAAGAACAATTTCAACAAGGAACTGAATTTGAATCTTTGGAGTTAGAACACTCCAAAGATATTTATAAGCCCCTTTGGAGAGGTACTAGCGTTGCTGAAACAGCTTTTAATATCAACAGAAAGGGTGAAATACTAAAAAAGACAGACTCATCAGTCTATGCCAAACCCACAGTTATGTTACAAGATGCTTCAATTGTAGAGCTACGCAAAAAGATTGGTCTCGGAAACCGTTTATGGAGCAGTCTCTCGATGGAACAGGTAAACGCGTTAAAAAATCAGCTAAATGCGATATACAGCAAGGAACTGGAATCCAAGTCAGCGAAAGAAAATGATAAATATTACGTAGAAGTAAAAGACACGAAAGATGCAAAAAATTCCACGCTACACGTAAGAAGTAATTCTCTTAACTCTACTTGCTCTTCTCCTGTTAAAGAAAACGAATTAGTAAAATCAGACTCAATAGCTGCTATAGCATGTTCAGTACCATCTGTTAAAGATCTCAAAAATAATGTTAATAAAATACAGATGAGTCTCAGTGAAAATGAAAAGAGGAAAATCTCACAAACTCTGAGTAAAGAAATTATGAATAGAATTAATAAACTAGATGACTCGGTGTATGATGACAGTACTAAAGCAAAGCCACGGCAGTCCTCGCCTGCTGATAAAGATCGGTTGGGTCTTTCAAATGCGTCGTCTACAGTAGGTGATGTGGATGAAATTGAAGAAAACGAAATAATTGAGAACAAGCAATCAGACTTACAGTCCGATAACATTGAAACAACGCACCCATCTTCTGCAAGTGAAACTGAAACAGGTAGTTCAGATGTGTCTAATAAAACTGTCATTTACAGGGGACCCAACGAAGATGTTAAGAAAAAAGTTGAATATTTTGAATCGGTGAAAAATATCACTGACCAAACCAATGTCATTTATCACGCAAGAGATAGTTCTGACGATAAAGATACCAAAGATAAAACAGCTAATATACCCATCACAGAAGAGCAAAAAGATGAGCCACAAAAACTACAGATATTTCAATCGCAATCATGCACAAATTTTAAAGAATTATTCGGAGAAAGTGAAAAAGGCAAATTTCTGTCGCTACCACCGAAGCCTGAAATAATATCGAGGTCGCCTTCACCCCATTCGGAAGTGTACGTGACGGGACGGCGTACACCAGACACGCTACCGTGCTCGAGCGACGAGACGATCTGGCGCAGTCGGAGCCCGTCGCCCGACCCGGAGCGGTACTGGCGCGCATATCTCAACCTGGCGCGGGCGGGAGAGGTGCGCCGGCTGGCGCGGCGCTTCGACTCGCCCACCGCGGCCGGCGCGGTGCTACGACGTCACCGCAGCGACCCTGAAATATCGCAAAATGCCCACCAACACGAAACTCGGCACAAGCCAAAATCGGTTTTACCCGTAGCGCGAGTCCCTCTTCGACCTACGAATCGTTACATGCCTCATATCGATATAATTTCCAAATTAGCGGCTCTCCGAAGACGTGCCACACCTCGCTCTAGATCAGCCGAAGAAGCATTAGAGTGTCGACCTGGAGAAGTATATCGCATGCGACGACGATTCGAAACTATGTCCCTTTTAGGGCAAATATACGCTTCCGCTCCTGACATGAGCGAGCTCCGAGACATCGCGCCGTATCTAGCCGGTCCGTGGATCGCGCATCGTTACCCTAAATGCAGCGATAATAATAGGTCAATTAAAGAAACTCCTGCTTTAGTAAACGGGAGGAGATCGCCTATTAAAAAAGTCATTAAGCCTCGAGTCAAGGATCCGGTCAAATTAAGTTCTATATTGAAAAGCGATGTGTTCGCGAAGCAAGAGTTCAATGCATCGGCTCACAGACCGGCAAGTCGCTACGAGCCTCCGCGGGCGCCCCCTCGCCCGTCGCCAGCTTCGTGGCCCTACCGTCTAGCGCCCTTCATCACGCCTTCACGACACATGGTCACATTTCAAGGTTATATTTTATTTTATTCCTTTATTTTATTACCATAAAACTTTATAGTGTTTTGTTAAATTTTGGAGCTGAAATTTGTAAATAATTTTCGAGCTAAAGAATTTATCGATAGTCACATCGCGTGCGTCTCTTCTACGGTCCCACTTTGAGAATGGCATTTTCCTTTACTTAAGCAACATTGTCCAGGCACGAAGCAAATGAGAAATCAATAATTCTTTAGCTAAGTAATCATTTATTAATTTTTATCACTGCATCATTTTTTGTTTGCCTTCATCATCGTGTTTTACCTGGTAGAAACCGACTCTGCTCCGGAACCACCTCTGCGAGCTCCAAACGGAGCCAATTCAGGATCCGGTAAGTTCGTAAAAATATTTCATATGAATCATCCATATGAAATATTGTTGATTCTAACGTATTAGGTATGAAATTTGGACTAAGTTCAATGTCGTATTAAATTAATAAACCCATGATTGATTTTATAAATATTCATGTTTTTTAATAATGTATTTAACAACGTTAAATGTAAGAAAAAGTTTACTCCAATGCGAGATAATTTACGGCAGTTTTGTGGTACCTACTTTATCCATTTTCTGAGTTATTTTATGATTTTCGGAGACGGTGGGCCTAACTTTTCTTGAACGCTTGACGATGCCCATGTCTTTAAGATATTTTTTACAGTTTTGCTGTCACATTTGAATTTCCTCTGAGCAATCTGTAAGATTTTGCGACTCGGCCGGCCGTCTTTTTCTGCCCTCTCAGTAAACTGGCTTGGTTTCCCTAAACCAGGCTACTAGAAGTAGTACTTTTTGTGAAAAAAATGCAGATTTATTATAAACAGAGCTTCAGCTCTCACCCGTTTGCACAAAATGTTCCACTATCTTCTGTTTCGGCCATAGGGAATAAGTACTGTAAAAAATACAAAAAGTTTCGCGACGTCGTTCTTCTCGATTTACCATAATTTTAAGAGAAACAATCCAATGCCCATGAAACTTACTAGATTGATTGACATATACATATGTAGACGTTAAATTAACCGTAAGATATAATTTCTGCCTCGGTTTTTTTTAACATTTTACATATTCAAAACTTTGTCATAAATTTATTCCGCTTACGTTACCTACCATGACTTTATTAGCCGTCTCTAAATTCAGATAACAGATAACCTACATTAGATAATCTCAGTAACCGTACTTTCATTCCGGAAAATTCGTAGTGAGCGTGAATTGCACCTAATATTTAACTGTGCGAATAAAAAACAATAGCCTTTGTTCAAAACAATCGGGGTCTCAAGTTATGTCTGACCGCCGCCGTCAACATACGTCTCGGCTCGTGATTAAGACCTCTTATTTTAAAATCAAGAAACGAAGTGACATATCTCTTATATTAATTTTCATTTATATGAAGTTATCATTAAGATCCTAGTTACGCGTCGTGTTACACGTTTGTATTTTTGACCCTGACGCTCAAAAAACTTGTCGGTTCAGTTTTTTGATTGTAGGTAAATAGTGCGTGCGGCCTCCGCTCAATTTAATAGTGATCGTCGTACATACTAGCCGGTGTTTTACATTTTTGTATGACGATGCAGTGCCGCGAATCTATTGTAACATATCAACAAGTATTATCTTAAATATTTTTCCGCTGATAAAGTGACCTGGCTTATCTCTATTATCTTGGCTTCAGTTTTACTCAAACAACCATTGTGTTAGCGTGCAAAGTGGTTATTAGTGGTGCAAAAATGGATACTAATAGTTGTGGAAAATTGCCTCCGGACGGATTTATGCAGAAAGGTGATACAAACTACGAGGATGATGGGTTTTTCAGCGATGTCCCCGCGTCAAGATCTTTATCAAAATCGGTTATTGCTATGAATAAGTATGTAAAAACGAATTTGCTTTATGACGAGAGCGAAACTGACATAGAAGATGGTGCTTACTTTTCGAAGGAAGGCAGCCCAAAAGATAATATTGCTAAATATGACACAGATAGCACTAGGAGTACTGATTCTTTTGAAAAAGGTAGACTGCTGGCGCCTGAAGTCGTTGAAACCGTAGCACTTAATGGAAATGACGTCACTAATGCCGATACGAGTAAGCTCACCGATGATTACAAGTCGATGCAATTATTAGAAAATAACAAAAACACAGTCTCCCGCTCTAATGTGCCTGTTGAGACGATTTATAAAGACGACCAGATCCAAATAAGAAAACTATCAACATCTACGCATAATTTATCAAGTGTTCACGATATCGAAAGAGAAAATTATCAGGAAAAACCAGTCGCACTCAGAGAGAAAATTGGTGATGTTAAAACGCAAAATCGTCATACGGTGCATGAAGCCAGCGATTGGGTGAATAGGGCAACAATATATCCGGATGTCTACGCTCCGCTGCCGTACAGTGAGTATGCTCGTAATGTGCACAATTGCATTTTTTGTTGAATAGTTTTCAATAGCCGAAGCAGTTGAAATTACATTGTTCGCCTAATCATGTGTATTGTTTGTGTTCATTCTGTATTGTAATTGTGTACAGTCGACGCCAAAAATACGTTTACACTTTTGCACCTTATTCCATTGCAATAAGGCGAATAGTGTAAACGTATTTTTGGCGTCGACCGTACAATACCTTATTGTGTAGCCGGAGTTCATTCATAAATTCGTAATGAAAAGTAGAATGAATCACGAAATTAGTTATAAACTTATAACTGTGTTAACGACACTTTGGAATCAAAAAATATTTGAACATACCTTTTTACATGGGCAACTTTTGTTACACAATGGAAAAAAGTTTAAGCATAGATTAGATTACCTACAGCAAATTTCGTTCGAAATAAAATGCTAATGTTGCGGATGGTTGTTGTTCCCAAATTTGTCATACCAATTGAGCATTATGAAATCATTGAACTGGTTGTTGAACATAAATTAAAATACTTTTTCTACTCCTGTAACATTATCTGTCATTTATACACCGTGGGCCCGTTAAACCCGAACTTTTATAACCACGCATACCTGAGGTCATTAGGAGCAAGAAATGTTATATGACCACCTGTAAATTCTGGCTTAGTTTTGAAGATATTATAATTTTCATGTAAACTATTTATTGTGATTACTAAAGTGCATTAAGCTCTTTTGATTGCGACGTTGCCACCGATGTTGCCAAGTTTTGCGTCACTATTGACATACATCAAAGTGACAGCTACCACTCACTAATTTCATCCCTTTTTTGGAAAAAAAAGTTACCATTTTATTAAAAGGGATAATTTCCAATAGAAGCGACAATTATCCAATTTTTATTTACAAAAACCGAAAAAAGTTTTTTTTTTTTAATTTGAAGTGGGTTTATATAACATTTTTTACTCCTAATGACCCCAGGAATGCGTGGTTAAAATCTTTCGGGTTTAACGGGCCCATTGTGTATAGATAGGCACTAACTCAAATACAATGACACCGATAATAAATCGTCGAAAACTCCTTGCTATAAAAACCTACCTACAGCAAATTTCGTTTGAAATAAAATGCTTATATTACGCATGTATGTTGTTCCCAAATATGTCGTACCAATTGAGAATTAACAAATCATTAAATTGGTTGCTGAACATAAATTAAATTACTTTTTCTACTCCTGTAACATTTATCTGTCATTTATATAGGCACTTACTCGAATAAATCGTCGAAAATTCCTTGCTCTATGGCCCATAAAAGCACTGTTTAGAGTGCTCTTATGATTCATCAATTTTTCATAATAAATAGCACTGTTTACAGCGATGTAAACATCAAACTCTCAAAGAAATCGGTCCTTACAGTGTTACAAAACAGATCATAAACAAAAGGATCATATTTCTGATTTGCCACCATAAAAATCCAGTTCAAAATGGAAACACTAAAGATGATTGTAATTTATTTTTACGTGGTGATTACTGTTAGTTATTACTACTTATTAAGATTTTATTCGTGTTTGTGAAAAAATATGTAGGTACGTTACTTTTAAAATGTTTGAAGAAGTAAATAACTGCACTCCTGAAGAAATTGCGTGAGTAGTAGGTAATAGAACTAATGGAAAACGTACTGCCTGAAAAGTCTAAAAAATGCTATTCATTAAAATATTGTCGTAGAAACAGTATTGTATGCAACGGTATATAACTTGGTCTTAAAACGCTCGTGGTGTCTTTAATTGAGCCACCCACGACACTCGCGTTTTAAGACCCTTGTTATACAACAGTTGCATAAAATAGTATACGTATAAGTAACGTATTCTATAAGGCTATCGATCAGGATGGATTTAAATTTACATAGATAAGTGTTTTCTTGTACCTAAACGTTTGTGTAACTAAAGTTACCCTGGTTATAATTTGTATAATGAATTTTTCGAAACGCTGACCCACTTTTCTCAATGGGGGACCACTGCGGCCCGCGGGCCGCTTGTGAATGTAGCGGTCACTATGATTTTGGCGGGAGACACTGGCCGGTGGCCGAGTGGAAGATGCAAGCACCTGATCTATCGTGCCCGCGGCAGTCGCGAACGCGTTGACAGACGGACAACTAGACAAGACGAATTTGTGCTTCTGTGTGTTGCAATTGTTTGTGTCCAGTGAAGTGCCGTGATGGGTATTCTGAAGCAGATTAAGAAGATGACTGCCCATGGTGCGTCGTTTGTTTATTTTGATTTCATTGAAATTAATTGTGTCAATTTGTTGAGTTGAGATGTGAAAATTAAATTACCTGTTTTAAGCAGATGAAATCTTGAAGTGCAATAAGAATTAGTAATAAGTGATTAGGAACTAGATAATAAAAAAAATGAATTTGACGTTCAGTAATAAAAGGGAATGGGCACTTTCGTATTTGGTTTTGGTTCTTTTTCCAAGTTATAAATATTGAATGTTGTAAAATCAGTTATTTAACAACATTCAATATCAATTTACATAGGAACAGAGTAAGTAGGTAATTCGAATCACATTTTTATTTGAGGCCATATAACAGTAGGTACTTTTGCCTACCTTATTTTTTTCTTGTTAGAACAAAATAATTTGTTTATTCAGTGATTTCACTTTGTCATCTTAGTTTTTATTCATAAAAAACGTGCTTGAGATTGTCGTAATTGATTAGTCGCGCCATGCTCCATTGACAGATTATGAAATATAACGTAGGTCGTGCTGCGACGAAACTCTACCCCACTTTTGAGAAATTTTAAGTGATTTTAACAAATTAGTTTGACGGTGAGAATTGTAAGCGATACTTACAATCACAAATTTATAGTAAATCTACTTTATCCGGAGATTTCAGTAGTCATAATGAATATTCAATGTAATTAAATGTTATTTCTCTTGTCTTGACCGTAATACGGAACTGACGGGCCTATAGTATCAATTGTGACTCAACGGGCCATAGTTTATCTTTTGACATTCTAAACATTCCCGGGATTATCTACGAGTACAAACAAAGATATTAAATTGAATAATAATTTAATAACCTTACTTGTGTCCTCCACTGTGTAGAGGATTGACCAATAATAATCGCAATTATTGAAGTCAAGAGCTTGTTCAACCAGTGCTAATGCATTTTAATGTCAGACAATTACGGTATTTTTTTATGAACTAAAAACGAATTAATATGTCAATGCCGCGACTGAGCTAACTAATACTTTAAAGTCAATTTATTTCTTTAGTGCGGTTAGCAGTAAAAAGTACGCATGTTTATCTCGTTTACTCTAGCTCGTACAGTCCGCGAAAGTACCAATCTTTTATTTACTCTTTTCCACAATTACGTGAAGAAAGTAGTAGAAAGTACGTTCCGTAATTTTACTTCATAACAGTTAATTTATATCTAATTTTATACGATTTAATACAATTACCAAACTTGCTTAATAGGTACCTGTATAATAATTTGTTAGAATAATTTTCTATGACGATTTTAAATACATACTTTTAGTATTTTGCTGCAAATTATATTTGCTCCATATTTACGCCAGCTATCTATAAAGCTACCTCACCTCTTCTCCAATGTTTTATTGTTATGAATGATAGCGGCCTAAGCTTCCCACGTTTTGTATGAATTATTTTAGATTCTACCTATATGTTTTGAGTCACTTCTTCGCTACATGTACTCAATAAGGTAGCAAAGTAAGAGTTGTTTTAATTCGTCACACGATAACCTATTATTAAATATGGTTGTTACGTCCAGGTACAATATTCATCGACTGCTGGGTGCGACCGTACCTCGCATTGCGCTATCAAACATTCCTCGACGTTAAGAACTACAGTGTGATAGGCAGGTACTATCGAGTTTTCGCCATGTCAGAAAGCTTAAACTCCCACGAGTTATGCCTTATCTTTTCGTGTAGAAATGACCATGTATGACGCAAGCTCGTGCCTGGACTGCCAACATCGTGAAAGTTGACTTACGTATTCCGAAGGGCCTCTCGATTCGTATGCGTATGAAGTGTTGACTTACAACAAATATGTTAATAAATAGCGATGTGTTGCTTATGGTCATTATACGTAACGCATGTAAATAAACAGAATATCAAAAGTTTATTCCCAGAAGTAAAGATTCAGTATACCTACTTTTGTGCTGAAGAGTAAAGTTGAAATCATAAACTCATAAATATATGCCTATTCTTTTTTCAACTACATATATATATCACATTGAAGTAAGGTTTTTTGGTGAACTCGATCGTATGTCACGGCTCTATTTTTTGTGGCCCTTGGCTTCGGAAGCAAAGGTTTAATGTCTAATCTAAGTATTTTTAAATGATTTGATTGTTTTAAACTTGAGATAAAACACACGGTCCAGTTCATGTAAATAATGTGGATGTGTCAAATTTTTGTCTTGACTTATTCAATACCTCTCAGGTACCAAATTTTTTTCTAACACTGTTACACAACTATGACCAAATATATTAACAAAAACCAGTCTCTTCCTTTTAAACTTAATTGAATTACAATCATTGTAAGATATCAATAGAAAAATGAAATCGATTGAAATTTCCGTAACGCCAAAATTATGTAATTCCTGTGCAGTCTAATCATAGCGCCTTTCAATTTTAATTACTACCGTTTATCTCTCAATACACCTTACACTTTTATGAGCTGTAACGTCTCGCATCAGTGGTCAAATTGGCGTGGCAACTGTTAATAATATACCCCGTGTTGCATTATTTTAAAGCTGGTAATAAACCAGTTCCGCTCGCTACATGTGGAGTTACGTCTCATCACATAATCGGCACAAATCATCAATAGTCATGTTACAACATAAGTTAAGACGCCATAACATCCGAAACTTTCACTTTTCTTAATTTCCGTCTTAAAAGTGCATGGTCTTACCTAAAATGTAACTTAATCTATATATATAAAAGAAGAAGTCCTGACTGACTGACTCATCAACGCACAGCCGAAACTACTGGGACTAGAAACTTGAAATTTACACCAGAACTTCCTTTTATGACGTAGGCAAGGGATAAGACGGGATTTTTCGAAATTCCACCTCTAAGGGGGTTAAATAGGGGTGCAAAGTTAGTATGGAGTGAACATTATTTTTTGAGCTAGAAACTTGAAACTTTGTAGAAAGATTACTTATGAGAATACATAAAAAGTACTTTCTGCGTTTTAGAAAATTCCACCCCTAAGGGGGTTAAATAGGGGTGCAAAGTTTGTATGAGGGAAACTTTTCCTTTTGAGCTAGAAACTTGAAACTTTGTACAGATTACTTATCTTAAAATAAAAATAAAAACAGCGATTTAGAAAATTCTACCCCTACAAAATAAGGGTTGATTATACGTTTCGCTATTCGTCAGCAGATGGCGTTAGTGTAGCAAATGAATTTAATTATTCCTTAAGGCATTTGCCACACTGGACGCGTTCTGCGGTCTGCGGTCTGCGGTCAGGTCTTCCCTACAATTTTGTATGGGAGACCTGACCGCAGACCGCAGAACGCGTCCAGTGTGGCAAAGGCTTAAATTCATGTCTTGGCCTCATTTTAAAAAGGTACATTTAATAAATTACCAAAAGATAATATGTTTCTGGTATCATTTGATGTAGGTACATCTGCATAACAGAACATAATAATAAAATTCAAATGCTTTACGAATAGTAGTAGGGTTATCAACAGGTGGCGTTAGTGTACGGATTGAATGGTTTTTTCAAGTTATATTCTTAATTCTTACTTAAGTACCTATTTTCACGTTATTTTGTGTTCATTTGATAAATGACAAAGAATAATAGCTTATGTTATTATTTGATTTAGATCTGCTAAATAAAAACAAAACAAAAAACAAGTTCAAAGTTAAAAACCAGTAGTAAAGCTATTTGTCGATAGATGGCGTTAGTAGTACCAGTATTTGTTTTCAATTATTTTTTTGGCTCACGTACATGTTTTAAAATAAATTGGTTTACTTTTGATAAATGACAAAACATATCTCATATTCTTATGACATCATTTGATGTACATACATATTGCTCTAAGCCCTCTAAGGAAAGAAACACAGTAGTAAAGCTGTCCGCAATAGATGGCGTTAGTAGTACCAATGTAATCTTATTTTTTTAACAATTCATTTTTCTTTTGTCTCACCTACATGTTTTAAAACTTGGTTTACATTTGATAAATGACATAACGTGATATTCTTATATTTTGTATGTTATCTGCTAAATAGCTGAACGAAATAATAACACTTCAACGTTTAACAGATCGTAATAAGGTTCGTCGTCAATAGATGGCGTAAGTTGTAGGAACTAATATTAGTTTTTTTTTTCAATTGCAGTTTTTAGTATTAGGTACATGCGTTAAAATAATTTGATGAACATTTGATAAACGAAAAAATATTCTACTGTAGTAATCGCATCATTAAATTCGCTTATGTGCATTTAGTTTTTAATGGTCACATTTCAGGTTTTGGTTTTTTTTTGGTTATGCCTTTAAACACTCATCATTGGCCTTACACATCTATGAAAAGATGATTTAAACAGCGTCCATATTAGAGGTGCGGCACTTTCGTACATGGTTTGTAAGGCCGATACGGGAGCGACAGCAATCGGTAACTACACTCTCCGTGTTGTTTTCCACTCAGCATTCATTCCTTAAGGAGGTCAAAAGTGGTTGGAAGTATGAAAGGGGAACAAGTAATTTTAGAAGTAAGGGAATTCCTCGGTCACATACTATAACTTCGGTCATAAAAGAAGGTAATGTAAGATCAAGACTGCGGATCATTTTTTAATTAAAGAAGTTTATTTTGGCTAATCAAAATGATTTATTCTCTAAAACCGTTAAATGGGGACTGGGGATAAAGATGGAAAGTTCTACGTTTCTTGGTATAAGCTCATTTTGCTTTCAAACGTGTGTAAAACTACTGAATGAATTTAGACAAAAACTTACAGTATTGTAGTTAAGAAGACATCAAAAAACAAAATTATGCTTATACATTATACATGACTTATACATTACTTTAAAAAACAACAATTTAAGCAGAAACGTATTGGTGAACTCACCGCACTCTTAAACGGATTTTGATGAAATTTGACGTAGAGATAATTTGAGACCCTTGGTAGGATATAGAATAGTTTTTCTCTCGGATCCCTTAAGATGGTAGAATTTTGCTAGCAATATTTTTTCTAAGGCGATAACAAATTCTACGCGGACGAAGTCGCGGGCAACAGCTAGTTAAGAAATAAATCACGTGAAAGTGGTATAATTAAGTGCATATTTACGATCCTTACCTTTCGTGTCACAAATAATAATGTTTAACAAGAATTCGGAATTCGTGTTTTTCGTTGGTAATAAAAACGTGGTAAACGTACTTAACTAATTAATAATACTTCTACGTTGCGTTCCTCAAACATAGCTCATTAGTCTCATTACGATATAATACATGTAGCTTTAAATGCCGAGCAATCATTGTTATAAGAGTTAACCATCACAAATTACTTCATAAACGCATCACCGGATGTATAGGTATGACTCATGGAAGAAATTTGCTATGAAAGACAACAAATAGTCACGTTCAACTTGAACATTCAAATTGAAATCGACAACAAGCGTTGGTCTCGTTATTCATCGTCGTCTAGCTTTGTGTCACTTACATAACGTGGTTGTACTGGTGTATCGCTTAGATTTAAGATTACGCTCTTATATCATCAGCTCAGCCAAAGTACCGGCCTAGTATCTGGTCTTCATGCGAATTGGCTAGGCCTAGTTCGGACGCTAAAGCCGCCGATTCGTAAGATCTTTTTATACGAGTACCTAATAGCTCTGTTTCATTAAAATCCCTTAGACCGATCGGATCAAATATTGCCAATACAGTAGGTACAATTTTAGCGCGTAAGGACTAACGGTACTTTATAAAATCGATCCTGACTAAATCTGCAATGCGATTAGGTGACTTTAGAGGCGGAAAACGGACGTTCTTGGGTAACCTTCACCCATGTGTCTACTGATAAAGTAACTATCACACAGGATGCTTTGATGAATTACTTATCACCGATCTCCTTATAGAGTCACCCCGGCGCTACGTGGAGAGCGACGTAAACATCCACTACAGATGCCCGGTGCGGCACGATCCGCTGCCGCTCGTGCCAGAGCGGGAGCTGGCACGCCAGCAGGCCGAGCACATGAAGAGGCTCTACAGGGAGCAGAGGCGGCACAAGTACCTGCAGGTAAGGACCTGGGCAATGATAGTCCCGACAGTCGCCCCGGCGCTACGTGGAGAGCGACGTAAACATCCACTACAGATGCCCGGTGCGGCACGATCCGCTGACGCTCGTGCCAGAGCGGGAGCTGGCACGCCAGCAGGCCGAGCACATGAAGAGGCTCTACAGGGAGCAGAGGCGGCACAAGTACCTGCAGGTAAGGACCTGGGCAATGATAGTCCCGACAGTCGCCCCGGCGCTACGTGGAGAGCGACGTAAACATCCACTACAGATGCCCGGTGCGGCACGATCCGCTGCCGCTCGTCCCAGAGCGGGAGCTGGCACGCCAGCAGGCCGAGCACATGAAGAGGCTCTACAGGGAGCAGAGGCGGCACAAGTACCTGCAGGTAAGGACATGGGCAATGATAGTCCCGACAGTCGCCCCGGCGCTACGTGGAGAGCGACGTAAACATCCACTACAGATGCCCGGTGTGGCACGATCCGCTGCCGCTCGTGCCAGACCGGGAGCTGGCACGCCAGCAGGCCGAGCACATGAAGAGGCTCTACAGAGAGCAGAGGCGGCACAAGTACCTGCAGGTAAGGACCTGGGCAATGATAGTCCCGACAGTCGCCCCGGCGCTACGTGGAGAGCGACGTAAACATCCACTACAGATGCCCGGTGCGGCACGATCCGCTGCCGCTCGTGCCAGAGCGGGAGCTGGCACGCCAGCAGGCCGAGCACATGAAGAGGCTCTACAGGGAGCAGAGGCGGCACAAGTACCTGCAGGTAAGGACCTGGGCAATGATAGTCCCGACAGTCGCCCCGGCGCTACGTGGAGAGCGACGTAAACATCCACTACAGATGCCCGGTGCGGCACGATCCGCTGCCGCTCGTGCCAGAGCGGGAGCTGGCACGCCAGCAGGCCGAGCACATGAAGAGGCTCTACAGGGAGCAGAGGCGGCACAAGTACCTGCAGGTAAGGACCTGGGCAATGATAGTCCCGACAGTCGCCCCGGCGCTACGTGGAGAGCGACGTAAACATCCACTACAGATGCCCGGTGTGGCACGATCCGCTGCCGCTCGTGCCAGACCGGGAGCTGGCACGCCAGCAGGCCGAGCACATGAAGAGGCTCTACAGAGAGCAGAGGCGGCACAAGTACCTGCAGGTAAGGACCTGGGCAATGATAGTCCCGACAGTCGCCCCGGCGCTACGTGGAGAGCGACGTAAACATCCACTACAGATGCCCGGTGCGGCACGATCCGCTGCCGCTCGTGCCAGAGCGGGAGCTGGCACGCCAGCAGGCCGAGCACATGAAGAGGCTCTACAGGGAGCAGAGGCGGCACAAGTACCTGCAGGTAAGGACCTGGGCAATGATAGTCCCGACAGTCGCCCCGGCGCTACGTGGAGAGCGACGTAAACATCCACTACAGATGCCCGGTGCGGCACGATCCGCTGCCGCTCGTGCCAGAGCGGGAGCTGGCACGCCAGCAGGCCGAGCACATGAAGAGGCTCTACAGGGAGCAGAGGCGGCACAAGTACCTGCAGGTAAGGACCTGGGCAATGATAGTCCCGACAGTCGCCCCGGTGCCACGTGGAGAGCTGCAGATGCCCGGATAATTTGTAAATGCGTGTGAGATTGAAAGTTTTATCTCGTGCATAAGAATACAACTTCTGGTTTGAAACAATGATATCACTTGCTGAGTTCACGTGGAAGTTTCTTTTAACCATAAATTAGGATATCTCACTGCTGGATGCTCCCTAAGAGCTATCCGCACGCATGTTTTAATTACGCAACTCATAAATTGATCTAGCATTCAGTACTTATTACGTGCCTATTTTAATAACAAATGCATACATTTCAAAATGAACGGAATAAAATAGTTTTCGCCTTTAAAATCTGATAGATAGAATAGAATAGTATTCAATCTTGACTAACAACTTTTACTTTAATTTGCTAGCATGCGCATTCAAGCAGTAAAGCGTGTGTCGGGTTAAAAGGTTGAACCGTTTTGGTAAACAGAATAATGACGGTGAATGATTCGCTGCAGTCACGCGATTTCACTGTATCGAACTCTATGCAAACCTCAGGATTGGTTTATTATCTTGGTTAGAAATTACTGATTTGCTCGTATAACTTCGTAACGATTGCTTCATGCACGAATCATATATAAAAACAAAAATATAGGTAATGATTTTTTATTATTAGCTCTTGTTACAATGATGACAACAAGAGAAATAAAGGCACTTGTTACAGTTTATTTTACCGTACAATACCATCATCATCAACCTGACCGTTTCGACCACAGCCACTGAAAAAATGGCTAACTGGAGCGTAGCTCGTGAGCTCTCAGGTGACTGACGTAGCCTATCTTTGCAGAGAATGTACGACCAAATTCCCTACAGGTCACCACCCCTCCGACAAAATTGTAGTGGACGCCCGCAGGTGGTCGAGCCTTTAATTCTTATCGTCGAGTTCGTTACGTCTTCGTTCTTCGAAGGCTGGGGCTGGCACGTTAACCTTCACTGTGTAGGAGGCACACCACCGACCGACCGATCTTGAGCCAAGATCTCCCAGCACGATGATTCAATATCATATATCCGCATGTGGCGCTTCAGCACATCTTTACTCGTACAGCGCAGAAGCTGGCCGCCCTATTTTCGCTGGCCTTCCTGCAGTTCTGAATAAAAGATGCTTAAAAACCACTCGTTCTTCAGCCATGCGGAAGATATGACCACACCATGGTAGCTGCCTACGCATTAGAATGCGGTAATGTACAATACAGACATAATACAAATCGGTAATGTAGTAGTACAGTAAATATGTGTTACAGGCGTTTCGTTGTTGAGTTGTGTAATTTTTCAATATAACGTAGAAACGAATTGTTGTCTGAATATACTGTAAGGTTTTTTTTTTTATACGATCCCAAAGACTACTTTTCTTTAAACAACTATCAAACCAGTGTCAATCTCGTTTCCCTTTTAAGAAATCTATCTCGTTCGAACCTTGAATCAGAGTATCTATAACACCGCGGTATCAGAATGCCATTAGCGTGCCAGTCAACGTTCCTGCGATATGTTTAATCTAGTTAGGCCGCACGACGCCACTGCAGTTTGATCGATACCCGTGATCCGCCGATATAAAAGGATTTCATGGTATCAGGTAGGTAATGTTTGTTCTTTTAGGTTATCGACATATTTTTATTAGTTCTGTGAGTTATCTAAATTTTCAACTCGTGTACTTTTACTGTTTATTTAAAGTTACCTTATCAATTAAGAGCACGTGGAGGATGTTGACTTTAGCAAGCCGTTTATCACAAAATGAAATGAAACATGCAATCGTGACATATTAAATTTGTCTTATGATTCCTTTACTAAATAGGTACGTAAACCGTAGATATGCTATAATTTAGTATATTTTAATCGTAAATAAACGGCACGTTCGAGTTGAGTTGTGCTATTTCTTCACTTATAAATGAAAATCATTGGTATCAGTGCTGATATATATATATATATATATAAATATATATATGTATAATCCTATTTCTCCCGATCATATTGGGTATCCTAATCCTAGGTGCCTTTCAAATTTGGTCTACACATATAATATGTTATTACAATAATTAATAATCGCTAGTTAAATTAAAAACATGTTAATATAAATTTAATATAGGTAAATAAAACTAAAAACAGATTGATAACCTCGTCATTTTTGGAATTTAGTTTACGTAACAATCGCTCAAAAATATATTGTTTATTATTTACAAACACAATTAAAGTATATATTTACAACTAAATCTAAGACAAACAAGGTTGGAAAACGTCATATACGCGAGCTGCTAGAGAGCACAAAACAATCGCCATACTAGATAATGTATATGTAGATTAACTTTTCTACGCAAGCACGACAAGTAACATTACCCAGTTGCGGTTTCTCTCGTGTCGACTTCCATTCGAGTTTCCACAAACCTGTCCTCGAAACGACGACCGCACTATCAAACTGCAAACAATGTTACGGCATTTTTCGTTCGTCGCATAGAAACGTGCCCATAGTATTTACATACGACGAACGTGCGACATGTCGTTAAGATTTACTACCGGTGCGTGAGCGCGTCACGATATCACTGATTGTAGGATAGTAAGTATTGTCATTTGCATCAGGAGATGCTGTGAGTCGAATTGAGTCTAAATAAAGTAGGAAGTCGGAACCAGTGAATAAAAAAGTGTTTGTGTGAAATAAGTGTTGCGTCAGATGGTTGTACAAATGGTAGTGATGTGTTCTGTACTGTTTTGTAACGTATATATTTTTGGGTAATATATCCAGAATTCATTGGTCACGTGGATGTCTCTATGTAATCTCGATCTATTTCATATCTTTTGATCCCACGTTGATCCATAGTGATTCAGACCAGCGATATTTTATTTCGATTCTGAACGTCCACTTTTTGGACGGAGAAGCAAACCTCCGCGCTTTTCCACGATTAAATTAGAAAATCGGTGGGAATAGTATGAGTTTCACCCATAAGTATAGAGAAAATATTCCAACCGTATCCACTTTTCTCTATACGTATACGAATTTTCAATGATTGTCTATTAGTGGTATATCCATACATGCCATGTATTTTCCCTCGTTAAACTAAACAGCGGATGTGACAACACCGGACGTTGCATAGTTCTACAGATAAGTTTTCACTTCGTTTCACTGCAATTATTGCTAGTGGAGAAATTATCTGCAAATTGACTGCGGTTTGAGAGAAACCATTCAATATTATACAGTCTATAAGTATCTACTTCTAACTAAGACAGAAAGTTATGTTTTCCCCTTCACCTTGCTCATTTTCCGAATTATAATATTCTCAAATGCGATGTGTTGTTTACTTACTGTAGTAACTCTACTTTTTGTGACTAAGACAATGTACGTCATTGTCGAAAATAGGCGATATTCTGGTCCCTATATTTAACATTCACTAGGTAAAGTAGGAGGTAATGAAACAGATGCCATAAGATACAATACATCGTAACATGTATCGCGGTGCTCAAAAGTTCTAAAACCACTTTGACGCTTTAGCAATAATATCGTGTTCAGATGTTTGTGCACATCTTGTTTACCTCGATCTAGTTGACAGTGATTATACGACCGTTTCCAATGCCCATCGTTGTAGACGGCTGCGTCAAAAACTGACATATCAGTGTTAAACAAGTTCATATTTCTAATTTAACTTCTACGTTAGGTACTTCCTTAAACGTTTTAATTATTCTCATCTTAATGCAAACTAAATTTGCTTTAAGTTAATGTAATGAGAAGCGAAAAGCGTGACGTCGAGAAAGCCATGAAGATTCGTGAATAGAGATGTAATTCCATTCGCGTAGGTACCGTAACAATGTTGCTACTGTTGCTACCAAGTTAAAACAAGTTGTAGCTCATGAAATATAAGTGGGAAGTATGAGGACTATAGCCAGGTGTTTTTAAATCTAACTCTGTAGTTGAGACGTGTCATTGACAACTTGAAATCTAATCTATATTATAAACGTGAATGTTTTGAAGAATTGTTCCACAGTTCCACTTAATCTCAAAAACTACAAAGTGTCGATGTTTTAATATAACTTTCCAGTAGGTAATGTGGCTTAGACATCAAAATACGACTTAGGCTACAATTTATAATATCAAATAAAAGTGATATAATGTAACACGAATAGGTACAATCATTACAAACGAGATGCCGCAAATCCGGTATTGTAACGACCTTGGTAACAAAAAATCCGTTGACCAACTGACCGTACCGTTACATCCACTATTTTGGACGATACATGTCATTGGAATTTCGCTCCTTATAATATAATAATAGAGATTATTAGTCACAGTTATGGTATGCAATGTCCAGTGCACAGCGAGAGTTGAACAAAACGAACAGTTTCCCCATCAGTGTACGCGCAGCATGCGACCGGTGCGACAGAAGCGATCATTGGCGTGCTCGTTCGGTTTTTGTACCAGTTACGTGCGTGCAATGTGAATAACTTTAGTGGAACTCAGTGCGTGATATCAACTTGTTGTTATAATTATATTATTATCATGTAAAGTAAGCTGCAATTTTACGGTACTGATTATGGTTAGTTTAGCAGTTTTTAAATGTAGTTTTACTAGTTTCCCTTCTTATTTGTAAATGTATGCACGTTGATTACAGGAGAATGAAATACACCCCCACGACGTAGAAATGTTTGATGCCTCCATAAAGGTGATGTTCGAGAGATGTGTGGCTCAAGAGTGTTTCGATTAACTTCTTTTAAAAATAAACAAATATCGTGCTGTTAACAGATCGCTATCTTAATATTCTTCATCAATATCATACAATCATAGTCATTTTACTACCGAAACTTAACGCTTATATAATCAAAAATTATTATTAAAAAAATTGTCTACAACTTACCGCGTTACTTGATGGTTTTCGCTTCGCATGGTGTTGAGCCAAATTAAAACTGCAGCTATTCGTACTTATTGTTCTAGGTTTGCATATAGCTACAATTTCATAAACAGTAAAATTTGCGTCGATATATTTTCTCCTTACGAATTTTAAATTAAATTTTGTTTCTCTACGTACGTAATGCTCTAGCTCTCTTGGTTATGTTTCTTTTTTACAAGTTTTTATTTAACTCTACCTGTTCGTTTGTCCGTTTGATTAGTGGGGGCCATATCTTGCAAGTTAAATTTAATCTACTTCCCGGTAACCGATTGAGCTGATATTTTGGAAGGTATAGTTTGAATGACAATTCAATATTTTAATTCAGTAATTAACCGACGTAACCCCATTCAGTATTGGCTCGTTAGAGTCGTCTCAATGAGTAGTTGGTGATGATACAGAAAAGAACAGTTGGCAATAAAAGCTTGTCTCAAAAATTACTTTTTGACAAATACTTATTATTTACGAGTTTTACAACGAGATATTTATCGTTGTTTATATCCTAAACATATTTGCATCACATAGAATGCATATTCAAGTAAATAGTTTAGAGGTGTAAATAGTTTAAGCCTTGATAAGTCAAAAAGGTCTCCTAAAAACCTGTAAAAAATGTAAGGCTTATCATTTGTGTGGTACCTACGGCAGGCTAAACATTTTTAGAGTTTGATAGACAATCCTCTTATAGTCACCTCTCTAATTATAAAACGATCGAAATCGCCAATCTGTACTTACAGGAACTCCAAGACATGCAAAACCGCCGTCACCAAGACAACTTCACGCCATCACAAAAGACCGTGGTCCCCCTGAATCGGTACGACGAAGCAGAACAGATCGCTGCGCGGGCGCTGTACGCGTTCAATGGGCAGACACAACGAGAGCTCAGCTTTAGGAAAGGGGACCTCATCCATGTGAGGAGACAGATAGACGCTAATTGGTACGAGGGCGAGCTACATGGCCGGATAGGACTGTTCCCCTATAATTATGTTGAGGTGAGCTTTGAAGATGTGTGACTAGTTGTTAATTAATGGCCGGCATGGTGTTGATTTATGTTGAATATTATGTCCGGGTTTGTTATTACGTTTTTACGTTTCAATGTTCACCAATCAGCATTGAATTAGTGTAGAAACGTGTTACAGTGCATTTGGGAGGGATGTATTGGGTACTTTATCAATGTTAATGAAATAAAGAATGTTATGAAGGGTACCTAATAGAATTAAACGATCTTTTTATGCGACTCTTCTTGTGTCAGCCTCTAGTTTTGTATGTGTTGAATTGACTTAGTTTGCTTTAATCACGAGTAATTTATAGGTAGTACGGCTGCCCCATACAGAAAACAAGTAACTCACTTTTTTAGATTTTTTGGATATTTGGATTAAGAGCCAGAAAAGGCACCTTCGTCAAAAAAAATCTTCTAAGCCTTATATTTTCCAAGTTATTAATAATATTATAATCCAAGTATCATTTTTTGGGCACTAATTTTACGCTAAAAACAAGTAACTCAAAATGAGATACTTGAAAATAAAATGGGTTTGGAAGATACTTGGTTTCACCGTTGGTGAGAAGTTTGCAAACATCGTTGAAATGTTGTTTAAAATCACATATTGAGGGTATTCCTAAACGTTCCATATAAAACCAATTTTCAGCCTTCATAAATAATTTATTCGATTTTAATTCTGTTGTGTACTGGAACGACTTTGTATATGCGTTACTAGTATTGTAGTGACAATGAATAGATAGGTATGGTAAAAAAGTGACCCACTTTATACACAATCTGACTTTAGGGCAAAAATAATAGTTAATATGTGTTAAATGAAGATCAAAGGTAAGTTAAAACTAATAAACTCAAGTAAAATGCTCGTAGGGTAAATAGCATTGTTTATCGTATAGTTTAAAAATAATAACGTTACTTGTTTAAACGAAGTAAAAACGTACAGAATTCAAATGTAGTAAGAGTACAATAATGTTACAGTGTAATTGAAGTTTAAATAAATAAAGATTTTGGAACCAACTGAAAAAAAATCCTTCGTCTATTGATTTAGTAGACAATGGATGGATATACCTATTATAGATTTTAACCAAACTGATTAGGTAATCTGTTTAGATGCTGATAGTTTAAGTATGTTGTCATATTATAAACAGATTATCTATATTTGTTAATCTATATTCTTAAGTCTTCGTGTCTATTAGATATCAATTATATAATTATAACCTGCCCGCGTGGCTTAACCCGCATATTGCAAAGAACGCAGGCAAACCCGCGGGATAAAATTATAGCCTATAACCATGCAGAAAGTCCAGTCTACACGCAGGTGAAATAATTTTTGAAATCGGATAAGTGGTTGTGGAGATTACCCAAAACATACAAACTTCGTCGATAAAAATACAATAATCCTAATACATTTTTGAAAGAAATCCCCACGTTAAAAATACGTTTTTTCGCTCTCCTGTACAATTTGCCAAAAGTGAGTTACTTGTTTTCTACATTGGGCAGCTGTAGAGATGATCGTCTATCTGAATTACAACCAATGATCTCTTCTCCAATACTTTAACGTATCGTACATACACACGCCAAGTATGTTTATACTGTTGATATACATATATATTTATATACGTGTTATTTTTTTTCCAGATACTAAAAGGAGATGTGGCCCAGTCGCCAAAGAAGCCCATCGCCCTAGAGGGCAAAGCGCGAGCCAAGTTCGACTTCAACGCGCAGACCAACCTAGAACTCCCGTTAAAGAAGGGAGAAGTGGTGGTGCTGACCCGACGCATCGACAACAACTGGTGGGAGGGCCGCAACGGGCACAAAACCGGCATCTTCCCGGATAGCTACGTGACCATACTGCAGGAGCCTAGTCAGAGTAAACCTGGTAAGTAGGACCTATGATTGTAGACGTTAGTAGACATTGCTAACCTAGAACTCTTCCTATGATGGTGGCACTTATCGATGCGTCGACAACAACTGATGGGAGGGCCGTAACGGGCACAAAACTGGCATCTTCCCGGATAGCTACGTGACCATACTGCAGGAGCCTAGTCAGAGTAAACCTGGTAAGTAGGACCTATGATTGTAGACGTTAGTAGACATTGCTAACCTAGAACTCTTCCTATGATGGTGGCACTTATCGATGCGTCGACAACAACTGGTGGGAGGGCCGCAACGGGCACAAAACCGGCATCTTCCCGGATAGCTACGTGACCATACTGCAGGAGCCTAGTCAGAGTAAACCTGGTAAGTAGGACCTATGATTGTAGACGTTAGTAGACATTGCTAACCTAGAACTCTTCCTATGATGGTGGCACTTATCGATGCGTCGACAACAACTGATGGGAGGGCCGTAACGGGCACAAAACTGGCATCTTCCCGGATAGCTACGTGACCATACTGCAGGAGCCTAGTCAGAGTAAACCTGGTAAGTAGGACCTATGATTGTAGACGTTAGTAGACATTGCTAACCTAGAACTCTTCCTATGATGGTGGCACTTATCGATGCGTCGACAACAACTGGTGGGAGGGCCGCAACGGGCACAAAACCGGCATCTTCCCGGATAGCTACGTGACCATACTGCAGGAGCCTAGTCAGAGTAAACCTGGTAAGTAGGACCTATGATTGTAGACGTTAGTAGACATTGCTAACCTAGAACTCTTCCTATGATGGTGGCACTTATCGATGCGTCGACAACAACTGATGGGAGGGCCGTAACGGGCACAAAACTGCCATCTTCCCGGATAGCTACGTGACCATACTGCAGGAGCCTAGTCAGAGTAAACCTGGTAAGTAGGACCTATGATTGTAGACGTTAGTAGACATTGCTAACCTAGAACTCTTCCTATGATGGTGGCACTTATCGATGCGTCGACAACAACTGGTGGGAGGACCGCAACGGGCACAAAACCGGCATCTTCCCGGATAGCTACGTGACCATACTGCAGGAGCCTAGCCAGAGTAAACCTGGTAATTAGGTCCTTTGAAAGTAATAAGCAGGCATTGCTAACATAGATTACTTCCCGAAATAGAGAGAACTGGTGATAATCACGCCACGCATCGTCACTCCCACCAGTTGGGAGTACCGCAAACTTTCCAAACTGCTACGTGAACATACAGCAGGGCAACTACTACAGCAAGTGTTTGTCTTTGGCTTTAAAGCTTCTGTTATTAGTTCGACCATTTGTTTCAGAAATTCAATCGGTCATGCCTGCAGACAAGCCGGTAGCGTCTCCCGCGGCGCACGGGCTGCTTAACGGCTCGGCCAAGCGCAGCATGGGCGCGCACAGCTACATGCCGCAGCCCAACAACCCCAACCTCGCCAACGCACCGCCCGCCACGCAGCCGCTGCCAGGTAACATATACCGTACTAGGACGTACTTCAGACAAGCCGGTAGCGTCTCCCGCGGCGCACGGGCTGCTGAACGGCTCGGCCAAGCGCAGCATGGGCGCGCACAGCTACATGCCGCAGCCCAACAACCCCAACCTCGCCAACGCACCGCCCGCCACGCAGCCGCTGCCAGGTAACATATACCGTACTAGGACGTACTTCAGACAAGCCGGTAGACTTACGATCACATATACGCAAGACCAAATGGATTATATTTCTAAACACGTGTCCTAAGAGGATTAAATGGCGGTTTTCTGCTAAAGCCAGATTCATGTCAGAACTTTAAATCACGGCATCTTTCAGGCTACACGACAAA
Organism: Epinotia nisella; assembly: GCA_932294315.1. Lineage (NCBI taxonomy): Eukaryota > Metazoa > Arthropoda > Insecta > Lepidoptera > Tortricidae > Epinotia > Epinotia nisella. The sequence continues at coordinate 12,403,181 of OW028680.1, forward strand.
GAGCTCGCAAGCCACGACGCCGTCAGAGCGCGGCTACGGGCCGCCCGCGGCCGCCGGCGTCGACCTCAACAACACGGAACCGCTCTACGTCGATACCAACGCGGAGGCCGTACCGTAAGTTACTCCTGTTTTGTCATCGACAAAGAGCTCGTAAGCCACGACGCCGTCGGAGCGCGGTTACGGGCCGAATAGCTCGTCCTGAGTATCATAGGTGTACAAGCGAGCTGTACATTGCAACTTTTATGTCTATACAGCACTTTCATATTACGTCATTTACATACCTAGCTATAATTTATATTTTATAATAATAATTCATAATAATGTTTGTAAGCACTTTTCAGTATCAATAAAATCACTCTACAGAACACATATTTTAGTCTGACAACAAACTACATTAATTCCACGGGCAGACAGCTCGGAACATTGGTCCTTCGAACCGGATATGAACCAGTGACCTATGGATGACCAATGTTCCGGGCTGTCTGCCCGTGGAATTAATGTAGTTTCTTGTCAAAGTAAAAGATGTGTTCTGTAGAGTGATTTTATTGACACTGAAAAGTGGTTACAAACATACGTTATATAAACGGTGAAAATTATAGCTAGGTATGTAAATGACGTAATATGAAAGTGCTGTATAGACATAAAAGTTGCAATGAACAGCTCGCTTGTACAGTCGACGCCAAAATACGTTTACACTTTTGCACCTTATTCCATTGCAATAAGGCGAAAAGTGTAAACGTATTATTGGCGTCGACCGTACAATAGGTCCATGATTATTTATGACTATTTAATGAATTTTCTCAATTTTGATGCATCTAGGTGATATGATTGACTAAATAAAACAATAATAGAAACATAGAAATGTTTTGTAATTCAGTAAGTAATGTACTCCGGAAAAACGTTTGCATGGAAAGTTGAGACTGACGTGCCCTTAAACGTCCCATTTGTCGGCACAAGCCTCCCCTCACGGGTGAGCGTGTGCGTGGACAGTAGTCCCCAAGCCCTTTCCCGCGGAGTGAGTGGTGCGCGGTGTTGCAGGTACCGCGCGATGTACCGCTACGCGCCGCAGAACCCCGACGAGCTGGAGCTGCGCGAGGGCGACACGGTGTACGTGCTGGAGAAGTGCGACGACGGCTGGTACGTCGGCTCCTCGCAGCGCACGGGCCGGTTCGGCACCTTCCCGGGTAACCATCATAACATACTACCACAGTAATAGGTGTAGGTAATTACATAGGTACAGTCAGCATCAAAAGTAGCTAGGCAAAAGAAGACGTCACAAGTCTTTATTAAAAGGGAATAAGAGCTTTTGACGTCTTCGATTGCGTAGTTACTTGTGATGCTGACTGTACCTAGGGCGGTGAATTCGTGAATGCCCCAGATCGCAGGTGTTTGTGCATCATAAATATGCAATCTAGAGCTTTACAAATTACCGCCCGTGGTTTGTCTAAAGTCTTACGTCTTGCTTAGGCCAAGAAGTGAGATTTTTTCCTCGCGTAGCGTGCAGAAAATCCCACTTACGGTTTAGGGTGACATAATAGGTATTTAAACCTCCGTCTACTTTTAAAACGTGCATTAATTCGCAGGTAATTATATAAACTTGGATTTATATAATTGTGTGGGACACGGATGGTAACATTTTTTACAAACTCGAGCCATCAAAGCCCTCCGCCTTCGGCGTCGGACTTCTTATAGGCTCTCGTTTATAAAAACGACTTACCGATCTCTTTTATTTTTTCTTAGCAATATCTGTAATATTCCGTAGTTCATTATATTTTATACTTTACAAAGGTTTTTATTCAAACTGTTAATTAAGCAAAATTTTGTGCATTTATTTTGTGTCCCTTCTACAAAAAATAAATAACTCTGTTACCAAAAATAATATACTTTTAAAATAAACTTATGTACTCACTATGTTTTCCTTCCAAACCTCCTCCTCCTTTTTTATCCCAAATCGCAGGGCTATATAAGTATTTTTTGAAATATATTCACATACGCTCTGTTACCGTAATTTAAGACCTAGTGATGTTAGCATTAAAAATATATTTGTTTTTAATTATGAATATCAGAATGTAAATGAAACCATGTAAATGTGTATTATTTTTTTAAATAAGATGGTAAAATTATGCAATTTTTATTTTTGATGAAGTTTTAACGTGGGGACATATTGTGTGCATTTTTAAGTAAAATATCCTATAGCCGTTTGCAATGGTTTCTAGGTAACTACGTGGAGCGCATCTGATAGCGCGAGCCGTCGCTGCTGCGCCGCCTGCGCAGCGCCGCGCTGTGCGCGCGCCGCCCGCGCTGACACGCACGCACACACACACACACACACACACACACACACACACACACAACACCGGCACACACGACCACTTCTATAACTTACAATACTATTACCCGACCGATCCGACAATGACCGTAAAACCTTATTTTAATTTTGCCATAAGCGACCAATCTTGCCTTAATTAGTTTCCAGGCCGGCAGTTGAAAGATGACAATCAAATGTCAACCTTATTTATGGATATTAAAATACACGTTTGACATGGCTGTACGTGTTCCATATAACGACTCTGCTTGGAAAAAGGTTAACATGTTCAGTGTCGTCTGTTTAAAGAAAGATATATAGTTGGCAGCGAATGTGTTAAGTCATTCTATTTTGGCAAATTGGTATTTTCGTAGCTTCTTTCAAAATTGATAAATAAGCGTAAGCGACCAAGTATTGTCAGTGAACGTACTTAATAATAATAATATACCGGACGCCACCATGGCCGCGACCAATAAATCCTTGTAACTTATAAAAGTGGTGAGACTGTAGTACCGCTCTCCAAATGCTGAAGGCATATAGTGAATATTTGAATAACGGTTAAAAAAGGGAGCGAGTGAAACCTATTGAGTATGACAATAAAATAACTTCCCCGTAAGAAATTGTAACTGATTATAAGGTTCACTCGATATCCGTTCTTTGGCTGCTGCCTCTGTGTGTGCATTGGCCTAGATCGTCGAGGGTAGGCCGGACGCGGTGTAATATTAGGGGTATACCAAAGCTGTATAGTTATCGATATCTGTTTTTGCCCTAAAATAATAGCTATGTAAAATCGTATTCTGGCTGTTGACATTTGAGCCAAAAACGTATGCAATAATAGCAAGTTTTTGTCTCAATTTTCAGTAGCAAGACGAAATAGTTATTGTTAAAATATTGTTAAAAGATGCTTTAACACGAGGAAACCATGTCGAATGAGATTGAAACGCCAACTGTTAGTACGTCGTACACAACTACTTATAATGGAACGACATATATGAAAATCGCGGCATATCTTTGAATTTTTAGTATAAAGATACCAAATTATACCATGACTTTTTATAACTTTGTATATTTATCTACACGATACTGCCTCAATCCGTAGTCTCCTATAATCTTATATTGTAATATATATCGCATTCGTGTTTAACTTAACAGTGACTAGGTGGTTGATGGGTTTTATTGAGTAGTTTAGAATCTCAGTTCTCACCGTAAAGTGTGCTAACGTGACATCCGTGAATGTAATCGCTTCTGTGGTCATCGTCTATTCTATTTAATTGACTAAATATCGTCATGTCTAACATCCCTCAGCTAATGTAAGCTATCCTAAGTTGTGCGTCCCAAAGAGTATGATGATAAATGAATACGGCGTTGTATAATTGTGTAAAGAAATTAATAAAAATACTTATATACTTGTATAATTATTTAGCATAGTTATTTATTTGTGTAGGAGTGAATTGAGCTCGTCTTTTAAAAGTGACATTTTAAAAGATAGAAGCTGGGCATTCGGTACTAATACTTATTACTAACAAATTTAATACGTATACATATCCGCAAAAGTTAAACTTTGAAATTATGACGGTAAAACAGCTAACAGTATCAAAGTTTAGACATTTTGTGATTGTTGGCTACAGTTGACAGACAAAGTTAATCTATAAAATGAAATGTAAGGTTTTACCAAATATTAGTTACCGCGTAAAAAAGTTAATCACTAACTTGTAATACTCAAATGGAAAAAGCCAGTCGGTACTGTATGTAGGGCGAGGTATATTCGGAAACTGTTGACAATACAATATTTATATGCTTACTTTTTAATTAGGAGTACGAAGTGTAAAGGCATTAAAGCTAATTGTTAAATGACCCGCGCTGCAGGGACGATCGTTTTCCTTATAAATTATGTGTCTATTAAGTCTAGTCATGGATCAAATTTTGTAAGTATATTTTTACATTGTGGCCTAAAATTCAGCTTCCCTATGACTTGTGTAGAAACTATGACATTGTGTGTGGTACCTACATGTCTAGCTAACAACGTGTACCTATGCGCTATATAAGTGTATTTAAGTTAACTTATAATGAATATATTTTGTAATCTTTATTCGTAAAGTTGCTAGTTAGGTAGCCCCGCAGTCCCTCTCGCCCTATGTCATACTCGTTTTTGTAGTACATACCAAATACTTTCAATTAATTTTAACCTATTTGTTGTATTTACTCTTGTTAATTTATTTTTAAAAGCACAAATGGTTTATTTTGTTGTTGACACCACGACATAATGGTAACAATAAAATTGATTGTTCAAAATCATCACCTTTAATAAAATAATCCTTCTATTATGTGTTGTTTTCATTTGTTCCTACACAACCGCGTCTGGCTAAACAAATTTTACCCAAATGTTTGGCGGGGAATTCAAAAAATCTTGGGCTGGTCACACTTTGTACAGTCGCCATCAGATATATCAGAGCGGCGAAAGCGCTCACAAATATCTTAACACGTCTCTAATGCCTCGACAATAGAGACGTGTTCAGATATTTGTGAGCGCTTTCGCCGCTCCGATATATCTGATGGCGACTGTACTTAGTAGGAATTATAGTTTTGATACTAGAAAATATTTTTGATTTTCTTTGCACACGTAAGGGACCTAAAAAATAAGTTAAATATACGTTGATGTGCACTCAAAGTCAGCTCACATAATTTCTACGACTATAATACAGTACAGTCAACGACAAACGCATATGTTTACACTTTCTCACCGTAAGTATGTCATTGTAGGAAGCCGAAAAACGAAATGTAGTGTATATAAGACTTAGCTCAATAATAAGTACTATGCCAAATATCACCTCAATCGGAAACTGCGGAGTGGGTCAAGTTCAACTTACTACATTTGCATGTTTCTTTCTTGCTTGCTTGCTTACAGGGAACACTGGAATAGGTAAAACCACGTGAAACTACTGTTCACGTACCTAATCAAAATTATAGGCAAATGTACTAAACTAGTACATAAAGTATCGAAATATTTATGCAGCACCAACCTACTAAATTGTTTACGACTTGTAAACATTGCAGTTTTTCGTAATATACTACGCTTTACGTCGGTTGTCGTAATTACCTATTTACGAGCTTAAACAATAGTTTGCGGACCTCACTCGGTATAGTCATTGTTAATATATTTTTTTTATTGAAATAAAAATACAAGATTATAATTAACATTAACTAAGATAAATTAAAACTAAGTTAAATCTAAAAAAGGCCCTCGAGGCATTGTACCGAGGATGCTGGCGGCATTTCCTCGCTGAATTGCAATGCTGATGCGTTGCGCGAGAAAGCCGCCAGCTCTTCGGTCACCAGTTACATCGACCAGACGTTTCGCGATTTCTGCAAATAACTCATGCGCACTGGGACCCCACGGACCGAGGGTCTCGACGCCAAAGGGTACAAAGTCGAACTGTTAATATTATTTAAAATAAAAAATAAACCGCGAACCATTTGAATGAATGACATAAATTGATAACTGACTTTTAGCCTTTTTTTTAATCATAGACAAGTGGTGATACCACAAGGAAATATCTGTCAACAAAATTTGGTTAGCCAGACTATATCCGCGCTGATCTCGTTTGCGCCGGGCCTAAAGTAATTGTTCTCGTATGGCAACTCAGATTGTGTTGCTTAGCAACGCCGCGAATTTCAAACAATGCGCACTGCGCTACGTCACTCTTGTTACTGAACTGCAATAATACAGTTGTTATCAAAAATAAGCTAAGTATATAAATAATGTAAAAATAATTAAACTATAAAAATGGTAGAGACAGACTGGAGAGAACTGCTAAGTTTTTCTCAAAGGGAGCTCAAGCAAGCTGATAAAGAGAAGCTTTGCGAGTCTTTATCATGGATGGAAGCGGACGATATCGAACTGAATTTTACTGACTTGAAAACATTGTTTCGACTCTCACAGGATATTCTGAAATTTAAAAATGAACAGGTAGGTAATACTTACACTAATATTAAGACAATCTTCAAACTTTACCACTTTAGTGACGTTAAAAGATTAGATGCGAATCATATTAGGTGCGCTCGCGTTTTTACACATTTGTCCATGTTCAAAAATTATTACCAATACGTTACCAAATGAATCGCAATACATCGTTAGCGCGTTTTGAAATTGAGCCCTACTATAAGTAGTGATTGTTATAGGTACTAAGGTACCTACCTACAGAGTTGAAACACTTCGTGCCTACCTGGTTATATAAAATATTGGAGCTCAGTAGTAGGCGCTAACAGAAAGTTGTTTGTTTAGGTGAACAATTTACTCGGCCAGTTGGAAACTCAAAGGAAAAGCGGCAAGGGGAAAGTGAAAGGGCCGTATGTGGGTAAGTCAACGTTTCATTATTATAGTAACTAATGGGCTGTTTACACTTTGATTAGTGATTAGTGCGAGTTTATATACTTATTTGCTGCAAGTGCGAGTAGCGTTTGTATGGACTCGCACTGCCGTGCAATACTTAAACAACAGTAAGTGCAAAAAGTGAGTTTCGAGAAAAACGCAAAAAACCCTTTCAAACCGGTTTTTTTTGGTGTTCTCGATGCTTATTTACAAATGCTTGAATGTCAAAATATAGCATGAAATATATGAAATACGAATACGTGAACACTTTTTTATTTTAACAATTATTGAATAAATTATTGCTATTTTTCAATTTTTTATAGTTTTACTGTACTCTCGAAAAGAACTAAGAAAACAATAAATGCAGAATAAAGTGCAGTATAAAAGCGGATTACTGCAAACAACGATCGTCAACTAATAGCTGCTTGAATTAATTGCAAGCTAAAGTACAGTATTAACAACAATTTACTGTTATTTACTTAGTATATATTGATTGGGTTCTTCGAGATACCAACACGTTGTGGTACAAATAAGGTATGTTTATAAATAATACACAAATGTATATTAAAAAAATGTAATTCACATCAATCATTAAAGTGCAATTGTATTACACATAAAAAACAAAAATACGTATCTCTTACTAAGTAGTTGTAATTAGTAGTAACCCGTAGAGTATCATAAAATCGGACTTTTTTTCCATGGCACTTAATCTTTGATAGCCAATATTCTTTTCAGTCCTGTATTCATTTTTCTGTAAATAGAAATAGAATACTCATATAGTAAGGGTCTTTATTTAATTTTAACATCACTTTATATAAACACATAAACAAATTAATAACAAACTAGTTAGTGACCAGGTCTAACTAATAAAATAAACAGACAGACAGACACATTTTTTTTACCTTTTTGGTATGGACCCGTATAAACTGCAATTATGACATGGGACAGGTTAATTCATATTAAAATTTACTATCAAAAATCAAGCTATTCGTAAATTGAATCCTTGGAAACTAGCAGCGTGTGTCGGAGGTGTGTTAACTATAATAACCTAATAGGGGATTATTAAGGACCGTGTTTGACAATTTGTAGGACGATCGACAGCACCGCATTTTATTAATGGTATCGATATTATCTAACTTTTGTCATACCATGTGGTTAATCTATCTAACTGAAACGACACTTGAAAACTAGTTAAATCTCTCAGTACCTATACATAAACATACCTAGATAGCTACGAGTACATTCATACTAACAAACTCGGCAAGTTCAATAAAATATTGTCAGAATGATAGTAATATTAAGTCCACTATACAATTAAAGCAATGTAACAAACAATTGTTATAACAAAAATAGTAATATGAGCCTAATTTTAACATTACTTTTAAATCGATTCCATAAAAATCGTACGCAAAGTAGGTATTGAACACTCACTTACCTCGGCAGTCCAGTGTTACACGCGCCCGGTCCGCCTCAACAGCGTCGCAGACAAGACTGAAGAGCAAAATTCAACCTAATGTACAGTAAATTGCCGTCACGATTGCAGTAAACACATTTGGTAATAGCCAAATGACAGTTTAAATCACAGTAAGTGAGCATTTTTACTGCATTTTAATTAGTAATGATGCTGAAAAATCAATAACATTTCAAACACAGTACAAATATTTTAGAACATTTATATTGTACTGCATTTTAAACAGTTTTTGGCGTAAATATTAACTTCTCTTTACTTGTTAATTTAGGATTAAAATGAGACCTTTACTGTATTTTAATCAGTGAAGTCTAAAAATTCACAGCCGACAACATTATTACGGCAGTTTAGTTAGTTTTACCTCAATAATTTACTAAATTCTTCTAATTTACTGTACATGGAGGCTTCGATTTTTATATGTTCCCATTGTCATAATCGCACGTGGACTATATACACGTGTGCGTCTCGACACGGTGGTCCAAGATCAAGAAAAAACAAAAAATCGCAAAAGTAGCACTTACTGTTGTTTAAGTATTGCACGGCAGCGCACTAATCACTAATCAATGTGTCAGCAGGGCTTAAGGTCGTTGAACTACGGGCACTTCATAGAATCGTAGTGTAAAGAAAATAGCTTACCTACCTATACGAATAGCCTACTTAGGCAAAAAAGTAGTTATGAGGTCTTAAATGTACATAAGCTCATCATTCTATTTTACCCAACAAAACTGTTCCTAAATAAAAATAAATAAATTTCAAACTAGTTTTAATTTGTATTGCTCTCTCGACCATATAGAATTATCAAAACAAAGATAGTTTTTTAAATATTACCAGTTAATATCCTGTTGCTTATTTTGCATTTCATCATCATCATCATATCAGCCGAAAGACGTCCACTGCTCGACATACGCCCCCCCCCAAAGAGTGCCAAAGTGACCGGTCCTGCGCCACCCGCATCCAGCGGACTCCCGCGCCTTTACCAGATCATCAGTCCGACGACCGGTTAGCCTAGTAGGTAGTGACGCTGCCTACGAAGCTGAAGGTCCTGGGTTCGAATCCCGGTAAGGGCAAATATTTGTGTGATGACTTGATGAGCATGAATATTAGTTTCCGAGTCTTGGATGTTTTCTATGTATTTAAGTATTTATATATATTATATATATCGTCGTCTAGTACCTTAAGTAAGCCTTATTGAGCTTACTATATAGTTCGAATTGTGTAAGAATATCTCCTAATATTTATATTTAATATTTATCAGTCCACCTTGTGGAGGCCTACCTACGCCTCCTTCCGGTACATGGTCGCCACTCGAGAACATGTCCGCCCCAACGGCCAATATTTTGCATTTAAATAGATTTAAAGGTTCCTTGGTAGGTATAGGTAGTTTGCTGAAACAACATTATGTATGTAGGTATGTCTGCAACACAGGTAAGGAAATGCCTATGCACACCGCAATTTTTAAACGCGCCGTCGACGCGCGTTTAAAAATTGCGGTGCGCATAGGTCCTGAGTAGGTATTCATATAATGGCGTAACTGACGGTTCACCTATTTTATTAAGCTTCACCAACTAAAAGCAACGACAGCACGTTAGACGCTATAGTCGACCAAGAAGAAGTAATTAAAGCCAACAAAGAAATACTCGAACAACTCTACGCAGACATAGCAGAGTTAGAAGGGAAAAAGACCAAACTTGAAGAAAAGAAAAGTGATGATGATACAGAGTCCAGTAGGGACGCATTATCTGAAATGAATGCAGTGGCTCAACTTGAGAAGGAGATTACGATGAAGAATAGGCATATAAGGAAACTACTTGGTGATGTCAAGGTAGAATTTTATAACAACTTCAATATTTAGTTTTCTTAATAAATTATACACCACTAGCGTAGCACGTGATACTAAAGGTACCTATAATTAATTGGTATTACCTATCACTAAACCAACGGTTCGGTTATAACTAACCAGGGCTGTTATACTGAACGCGCTCATTGCGCCTCACCTTACCCGTCACGCCTAACAAAACTCTAGATCTCTCAGTAGTGACTACGAATCGCGTTGTCATGGTATATTATTGGGTGACGGGTTAGGTGAGGTTAAAACAAGTTACAGAATAGCGGGGCAGATATCGCACCTACATCTTGTAGCATTTTCGTTGAAGTAAGGTGATGCTCGTCCAAACTTTTTGGATCACTGAGACAAAATAGTTAGTTAAATAATCATTCGTGTACCTATATTTTGGCATATGATAATGCATTAGCTTGCACTGATTACAGTCACAATACTTATGATACTTTTGATAGCGACATCTATCATACTGTATGCACCAGCACCATAGATCGTTCAATCCATAATTTACCTACTTTATAAACAAAGTTTTAACCGACTTCAAATCGGTATCCAAATTGCTTCAAGTTTGCCTATAAAATTTGAAGAGTTCCCTCGATTTCTCAAGGATCCCATCATCAGAACTGGATTTTGGTGACAACGGGACCAATCTGGAAGAAAGAAACATTTTTCAAATCGGTTTATAAATTACCGAGTTATCGCGTAACAAACACACAAAAAAAAAACATACAGTCGAATTGAGAACCTCCTCCGTTTTTGAAGTCGGTTAAAAAGGGCGCGCCCCACTCCTTCACATCGCGTAACTATGACTGACGATGACAAGCGTGCTGCGCGCGTCGTGTTGCTCGAAATTACGCAGGGCGTAGGTACAGTCAGCAGCAGAAGTAGCTAAGCGGGCCGGGTGTTCAAAATGACCTGCACACGACTTTATTCTTAAGAAATTAAGAGTGTGTGTAGGTTATTTTGAACACCCGGCCCGCTTAGCTACTTCTGCTGCTGACTGTACCTAAACGCGGCTTTAGTCTGTGTTTTGTATGTTTACCTACACATAGCGCCGAAAAGAAAAGATAATACTTATATTAATTAGTGGAATATCTTGTGACATTAAAAAAATCGGTAGATGTTTTATTTAGGCACTACAAATTTCATTATTTTCTGTTTAAGGGTTTAGAGGATGATAATAATAAACTAAAAGAAAAACTTTCATTACTCAAAGATAAGCTGACAGAGGCTACGGAACTCATCGAAAATCTTACTGACCAAGTTTACGCCATGAACCAAGAATCCGTCAAGCTAAAAGGTAATCTTACTTCAATGATATTATAGAATGACAAATTCAACACTCATGAATTACGATAGATGTTCATACCTACAGTCAAGTGTAAAAATATGGTTGCATACAACTTACTCATAAATATGTCCCATCGCTCTTACTCGTACGTCAGCGGATAAAGGTTTCGGTACATATTTATGAGAGGATTAAATCGATACATATTTTTGCACTTGACTGTACATTACGACTTTAAATAAACTTTCACGATTCTCACACATTATTTTTATTTAGCGGCACTTAATCGAGTATTTTATACTTATATTTTTTTAAATCTCGTTATAAGCGCAATAGTCCCCGCGAAAGATACGTGCGGCTGAATCCGTGATTACTTTATGGTAAATGATTTCTAATGTAACTAGTGATTCCGTGTATGAATGATGAGTGATGGTTGTAATGGATGTTGGGTGAAATGGAGAGTGAACTATGTGCCATTGAACTTTTTCAGGTTATTAACTATGGAGGAGGCGAGTTTGCAAAATGAGCCTAAGTATTGTAGTTTCTTTACGAGTGATTTCCTGCAGGTTGTATGATTCTATATGGAGATTATGACAGGTGATTTCGTGGTTAAATCAAGGGTCTGTGAATTTCGGGCAGTATTATAAAAGGCGGTCAATGAATTGTGAGGTGCTTCCATCGCACGGGCAAAGGTCATCGGTTGTTATCTTGAAGCGGTTTTGGTAGAATTTGTGGTAACCGTGTCCGGTGAGAATTTGGGGGATATGGAATGAGATAATGGTCTTGTTTCATAGATCTTGGATATACTGCAAAGTCGGTAGCCAGTTTTTCAGGTGTGATCCAGTGGTAGAAGTTTCGTAGAATTTGCTGCTTAATTCCTGAGTATTAATTTTGCAAAATCTTTTTATATAGGATAAGGGGTATATAGGTACATTTCGGGTGCTTTATGAAGGGTGGCTGCAATTTTTGCTTCTTTGTCCGCCTCCTCGTTTCCTGGTATTCCAACATGCGCTTTTATCCACCAGAATTCTATGGTTCCATTTATTTGAGTGTTTTCAGTTAAATGATGAATATTATTAATAGTGTAGTTGGTGCTGCTCCTATTGGCTATTTCTTGCACTGCTGACATGGAGTCGGAGAAGATTATGGAGTTAATTATATCGAGTTGGATGCACCATTTGCAAGCAGCTTCTATCGCTACGCACTCGGCCTGGATGACGTAACAGCACTTGTGTAGCTATCTTTGTTTTATTGTTCTTTTTCCATCCGGATGATATAGGACAAAGGCTGCTCCCACCGCACCGTCGTGCTTACTTCCGTCGGTATAAATTCTGTGCTTGCCTATTTCATATATTTTGTATTTTATTGATGACAATAGAAATTCTGCTAGACGGGTGTATAAGTTTGGTAGGAGATATCCGTGTATCCAGCGTGAAGTCTGTAGGCAGGTGTTTACTGAGTCCGGTGCGCTTGGTTTTCTCTATTTCAGCAACTTCATCAACTTTAAGGTGCAGTGTTGTTATGTCTGCTAATGCGATGGAGGCGATGGTAGGTAGCGTACGTATACCTCGTACAATTGTATAGCAAATCTTCTTTGAAGGCTAAGTAGAGCGTTAATAACTTTTTTGTATTTCAGGGCGCTATACCAAACTTCTGCAGGATATGTTATAGTTGGTTCGATTATGTGCTTATATATGATAGAGACATTTTCAGAGAGTACTCCCCAAATGAGCCGGATGATTTTGGAGAATTTCCCATATATTTATTAAGCCTTATAATCGCAGTGATCGATAAACTTAAAATTTTAATCGATTACTACACCAAGAAGTTTGAGGTTGTTTGAGAATATGAGCGGGGTGTTGTCTATTATAATGATCATCTGTGTCTTCTGTGATTCAAATTTGAAGTGGTTATCGATGCCGTATCGTTAACTACCGATATATCGTATAATTAACTTATTTATTTACCTCTATGAGGTTTTCCGTCCCGACGTGTTTTGGATGTGTCGCGTCGCATCACAATATCCGTGGTCACGGGACGACTGGCTTAAGTGGGTATCAACATCTTCTTGCTGCGCGGGTTTTCCAAACTGGACACTAGGCCCGTCACCCGGCCTCCCGCCAGGCTCGCCAGCGCAGGTCAACTGAAAGTTGGTAGCGTGTATGGGGACGCACAGGTGACACTAGAAATAATGGGTTATAGATTTTGTTCCGGTCACCTGAACAGGTCTGTTCCAATACACGCTCCGGTCGACCTGAGCAGGCACACTTGCACAGGTCGACCTCTCCGGCAGACCGTAACGTGGATGGCCAATTTAACGGATCTTGATAACTTTCTTTACTTACTATGTTTTGCACCATTGACAGACCGTTTTTGTTATAGTTTGGTTTAGTTTAGTGGGTTTGGTTTTCATATAAAAAAAAATACTAAAACTAATAATTTCAATTTTTATTGGGTCTCATGAAATGCTATCATACAATATCAAGTTTAATTGGTAAGAAGAAAATGTTTATCTTACAGAACATTTAGGACACACTAAACAAACAAAAACACAACTCTCTTTTGAGATAGAATCCCTAAAAAAAGAATTACAAGAAAGTGAAACGAAGAAAGAAAACTTTTTGGCAGATATCAAAGCAAAAGCTCAACACTGGAAGGTACTGAACAGGAAATGTACATTCCATGAATCATCATTTATCGTTCATTTGTTTAAGAGATTCATAAAAAACAATTAGATTTATTGTCTCAATTATTTTGTAGGACGTCGCACGAGCGAAACGAAATGAAATAGAAGTACTGGAAAATGAAAACACTAAATTAAAAGAGGAAATAATACAAACGCCTAAAATGGTTTCCCCTAAGGTAATTATATCGCTGGAATAAATAATTTTGACCATTTCATAATTATCGATAACATTAGAATTTTACTTTGTTATAGCACAAGGCATTTGTCGAAGAATCTAAATTAAAAGAATTACAAGAAAAACTATCGGAGGCTTCCCAAGAGTTATTAAAATCTGCTAAATTAATAGAACGTCTGAAATCAGAAAACGAACATCTTAAGTCGACTTTAGAAGACACCGCTGAGTGCTCTACGACAGAAGTCAAAAACGAAAGTGATGAAGGAAAAGAAAGGATTATTATAAACAAATTGAGGAAAAGAGTAAAGTCATTGACTGCTGCTTTATCGGAAGCTGATGGATTAATAGCTATTAGGGAAAAAGAGGTAGTAGCAATTACAATTTGATTCTTTGTATTCATTCTCATGAATGAGAATTATAATTATGTAACACAAAATACTCAATTATTTTCAGTTATCTGAGATATCTGCACATTTACAACTTGTTGAAAAAGACCATGGCATCAAGGCAATAGTTGATAGTTTAAAACAAAATAAACTACAACTGAAAGCAAAAAATGATGAACTAAGAACATTTGTCAAAGAATTGAATACGTTAAATGAAACTGTGGATCATTTACAACTTGAGAATGAAACTATGAGGTAAGCAGTATAGTTATTTATTCTTGTGTTCGTACTATAAGACTGTTATTAAGTCATGGTACCATATTAAAAACCTCATTTGGGTATGATGCTGATGTTGAACTACAATTTCTCTTTTGACAACAGGCAAAGATTAAACATTACCCCTGAAGAACCAATATATTCTAAGGGAATTATAAGTAAATACCAGGCCATTGAAACCCGTAATGTGATGCTTACAAAGGAGTTACGAAAAATAGAAAACAAACTTGTTTCCGTAGAGTTGGAAAATCACAGTTTTAGCACTAAACTCAAAATCTTGAAGAAGTTTATCATGGACTCAGGATGTAAAGAAGAACAAATTGAAGAAATGTGCGACAGTGTAATGCCTATGGATGGTGGAGGAGAGGGCTCTCGGTAGGGTATCCTAACTTTTGCTGGTAGTATTTATTGGTAGGGTCAGGGAGGCTACAGTGGCTAGGATTTTTTTCAACTGGCTGTTGCATGAAAAATATAAACGCTTGAAATATTTGTTGAAAACACAAAGCACAGTTTATTATTCAACTCTCAGATTTGCTTTCACTTTCACCAAAAAAGATTTTTTAAACGGGAGTCGAGCCACTGTGTAGCGGTACATGTACACAGTAGCTAGTACTCTCCTAGTACAAAGTGGCTCTAACAGTTCACAGTGACTCAAGCCATTGTGTACTGAGCCGTTTTCGCCAACACAGTTAACTGACCATCCTGTATTTATATTGAACCATATTGCATATAAAGTGCACGGATGGTCAGTTAGTAGTGTTGGCGATGGTACAGAGCACTTCCAATTGACATAGTGGACAAACATAAAGCTATTTCCCTTTCGAGCACAGCACATTTGAGCCACTGTTCTCTCCAAGCCACGGTAGCCTCCCTGGCCCTATCCTTGTGAACTACAGAATTCAAATAAAACAAATTGAATTTACAGACACTTGGCATTGACTGAAAAAGTCTCAGATGCAAAAATTAAACAAAATGGAGAACGAGATGCTGAAATGCAAGCGATTACAGAAGAAAATGAGGGCCTCCGTAAAGGCCTTCAAGAGATATTAAACTTCCTAAAGGATAACAGTAAGCAATGATATTAAATCAATTTAAGGCTGTATTTATGAAAAAGCGTAGACAGGCCACATGGGCCATTACTGAGTCCCAGATTAACCTGTAGCAAATAATATTGTTAACAGCTTGAAGCAGGCTCGATATCCATACTCTACTTTCACACCGGCAGGCAAACGAGGTGCTGAGGTGATGGTGTATTTTAATCGGGCATTACATAGTTATTTTTTTAATGGTACAGATTTAGCATAACTTTGGTTTGCAGATCAACAATTGTAAATTGAAATAGAAAGTAACAATATTTCGCTAAAAACTGCGAGGATAAGCTTACCTTATGTAACAGGTTTGAGTTAGCGTTTTTTTCGTATTTTAGGTACGACTACGTCTGGGGTGTTAGCATTACAATGTCCAAGTTTGGAAGCGGTTTTGCAATCTATGGAAGCTCGACATGCAGCCGGCTGGTTTGCACCACATATGGCTGCAGTAATGGAGCTGAAAGCAGCACTGGGCGGTAGAGACGCTCTACTAACCGCATTACATGAAGCTAGGTACGACTCGTATTTTTTTTCGGGTTTGCATTGGTTTAATGTTTAATTTTTTCCCTTGACCAGAAAGTTTAAATAGTACTTTTCTCATTTTTATAGAAAAGAAACATTCGAAGTTATGGATAAACTGTCAAAAGAATCTAAGAAAACAACTGAGCTAGAAGAAAAAATATCTCAAATGGAATCGAAGACCTCATTGAATGTGAATGATAATACCCATCAACATGCAGATGCAGATGTTAAAATCGATGGATTTGGTTCTTGGATTGCTGATAAAGAACATGACCCTTTAGATTTAAACGAAAACAACGATTTTATGAACTATATTAGTAAACACAACTCAGTATATGAAAATCAATTAAAATCTGGTTTAGCATATTTTCATAAAAAACTTAACGTGTTATTCAACAAAATGACCACACTGGCGGTTCAGGCTACTGACGATCGAAACAACTGGAGAATAGAAGAGGAACAATACAAAGCACAAATTGAGAACTTGAAATCACAAATAATAGAAAATATGGATGATAGTATAAGCGAAAATTCTCCAGGATTGATCAACATCCCTAATGCTGCTGTTCTACAACGTAGATGCTCCTATTTGGAGGAAAATTATAGGCACATTCGAACTATAAATGAAAATATTAGAAACGAACTCTTAGATTGCCAAAGAGAATCGATGGTGGTAGCGTCACAATATGAAACTCAAATCAACAAATTCATTCTCACTGTATCGGATCTTACGGACAAATTAAGAAAATCTATATCAATTGACTTATTTTGGAAGCAAAATAATACATTATCAGATGTGATTTTTAAATATCGAAAGTTATTAAATGAAAAAGTGAAAGCTGAAATCGAACCGCTTGGTTACCCGAACTTACTCGGTCGATTACAAAATGATAAAATTGAAGTAATAAATTCAGTTAAAGAATATTGTGTTGGTAAGAATGTTTCGATCAAAGAAATTAATCAAAGTAATCTTCGTTAGTACACTCAAGGGTGATCGAATACGTATTATATAAATAAGGACGTAAATATCTGTAGTGGTAACTACAGATATTTATGTCATTGATAATAGTCCTGTAGGACTCTATTGTCAATGTCATAAAGGCGTGTACAGATATTTATGTACGTATTCGTTTACCCAAGACCTTGTACCTTGTTCAATTTAATTTTTTTGATTGTAGCAAATCCCAGTAACAAAGATGAAGCAAAACATATAACTTCCTTAGAATCAAATATTTTACAAAAACAATTACAAGAGGTGTGCATCGAGTTAAATGAAAAGGAAAAACACATAAAAACCTTAGAAGAAAAAAACTTGGAAATACAGAAATTCCAAGCGAAACTCATGTAAGTGTCTACCATCTAAATTACGATAATAATACATTCATTCTAGATTTTTTAGCGGCAAAATTTATAATTAAGTTTTAATGCTGCTGTGTTTTACCTTTAGGTGAGTACATTATAAAACACTACTCTCCCGCCCTCCCCACCTTCGGCTTCACCCCTCCCCCCCTTGAAAAGTGTCCCATTTTACAGATTTTCTCAATTTTCAGGAAAACGATACAAGCTATGATAAAATGGTCAAAGACTAAATTATTTATTAATAAATTTCCTACCAATAAGTACTAACAATTATTTTGATACGAGTTATAGTTTTCAAGCTATGGTGCGCCAAAGTTTACTAAAAATCTGTCATTCACAAAAATGAAACATTTAACACTCTACTAATTAATAATGTTTAAAATGTAACACAAGAAATGCGTTAAAATCATCCTCATCATATCAGCCGAAAGACGTCCGCTGCTGGACATAGGCCTCCCCCAAAGAGTGCCAAATTGACCGGTCCTGCGCCACCCGCATCCAGCGGACTCCTGCGACCTTTACTAGGTCATTAGTCCACCTTGTGGGGGGGCCTACCCACGCCGCCTTCCGGTACGTGGTCGCCACTCGAGAACCTTTCCACTCCGACGGCCATCGGTTCCACGTGCAATGTGCCCCCCCTGCCCATTGCCACTTAAGTTTAGCGAATCCAATCGCGTTAAAATATATTATACTTATTATCTATCGCCGTCGTCACCATTATCTTGGAGAGTTTTGTTGAATTGAAGCCACTTAGGACCCTGACAATATTTGCACATGGTGGAGCAAGGCAATCCAGCTTTGATGCATCCAGATCTTTTTCCGCAGCCTTTCTTGCAGCTACATGATACTAGTTTTAGTATCCACTGTGGAGCTGGTGATTTTGTTGTATATATTGGTGATAAAACGTTATCATCCTTTTTCCAGCCCCGGTTTTCTGGGTTCAATGAGTTTCCTCGCTATAATTGAACTTGATGAAAAGTACGCATTGAATACTAAGTGAATGCTGACGATCTGCAGCTGTAGGTGGTAACTTTGATAATATCACCGTATTGTTCCTCAGACCAACGTATTTGTTGAAGTGGACGTATCATAATTTGTGAAGATTTGTTTCGCTTTGCTTAGCGCCATACAAAACCAGAATATATTTTTCTCCTGCTTCTACAACTTGCTCGTATGAGGCATCTGGATTATTGAAAACGTTTAACGTACCTTGTAAGTCAATTTTTTTATTAAGCACAATAGACTGAACCTTTTCTTTGCCGTAGAAAGTTGATGTAGTATCGCAACCACTTATTGCATGCAGAAAGAGGATTGATTCCCTGCAGTTTTCGACTACATCTCCACCAATTAAGCTTCGAGTGCTGTAAACTCTCTTTTTTATTGTCCCTTGACCCTCTTTCAGAATGAAACTGTTCTTGGATAGTGGAGCAAGACCCAGAAATAGGACCAATAGGTCGATATATTGCCTAACCACTACGACATTTTGGTTCCTTTCGGCTTCTTGTAGCAGCTGTTCGTACTATGAGCATGTCTGCGTCGTCAATTGCCGTTAATGTATTTATCCTCTCGCTGTTAAGTTTGTCGCAAAGCTGCAGAATAAAACGTTCTTTGTTTACGATATTGCTTAAAAAAATGCCTTTGTTTCTGTTATACGTCTGTTCTCATTAAATTCAATCTCTGGGCACTTTCGGTTTAGCATCCGTTTCAACCTTTTACAGCTTTTTGTATTGGTACCTACAGTTTTCGCCATAGCCATCTAATACAAGGATAACCTCCTCTCCGAAACATTTTTTAATGTACCTAACATAAGCAGCGTAAATATCAGAGTATACATGTTACAAATCACACTCTATGAATCAGCGAACCACCATCTAAAACGTAAAATCGATCGTTGTACAGTATCGGTTCAGGGACATTATTAAAAATGTCGTATTAGGGCAGATTTTTTGTTTTTCTAATTAATTCCTTTGCATTTTTTTTTTCAAACAATGAGAGAGTTGTACTGTCGTCAATTCATGACAAAAACAGTCACTTAAATCTTTTGGAGAGTGGATTTTGCACACAATCCTCTGGAATACTAGATTTAGCGCGCGCGAATATTTAAATTGTGATTATTTGCTGGCTATAGTTATTTCAGTAACTTTGGCGCACCATAGCTTGAAAACTATAACACGTATCAAAATAAATGTTAGTACTTATTTGTAGGAAATTTATTAATAAATAATTTAGTCTTTGACCATTTTATCATAGCTTGTATGGTTTTCCAGAAAATAGAGAAAATCTGTAAAATGGGACACTTTTCAAGGGGGGGAGGGGTGAAGCCGAAGGTGGGGGGGGTGGGAGAGTAGTGTATTATAATGTACTCACCTATAGGTAAAACATAGCAGCATTAAAACATAATTATAAATTTTGCCGTTTTGCCCATACATTGAAATCTAGAATGAATAGATTATAATTATGTATTGAACGAACTTATTATAATGAAAAGAAATTTATTGTAGAGACGATAGTTTGACTTCTTTGTCAAATAATGATATCGAGAACTTGACAAATCAATTACATAAAACCACCGAAGAAAATAAGTCTTTAAAGGAACAAAATCAACACAACACTAATCAGTTGAACATAGCATTATTGCAGGTATGTACCTTCATAAGAACATATATAAACACACAATACAATCCTATTTACCGATACATTTCTTTATTTTTAAGTTTTATTACAGCACGGCTATCACAAGACGGCGCGCGAGCTCTCTCGATTTTTCTCGCACTATCCGTCTCTCTTTTATTAGAAAACTTAGAAAGAGTGGTATAGTGCGAGAAATATCGAGAGAGCTCGCGCGCCGTCTTGTGATAGCCGTGCAGATTGAAATTATTATTTATTTACCTATTGTATTTTCGTCGTACATAATACTAGCAGGATGATAGCCTTGGCCAAAAGTATCGAGAACCCCACGTTTTCCTTTGTAACTTATGGATAAAGTATTATTTTTCAATTTCCTGGAATATTTATTAAATTTAAAAAAAAATTATTTTTTAATTTTTTTTTTTTTTCTGGGTTTTATTTTACTGGAAGTCGTAAAATATAATAAGTGTTTGAACATGTGCAAATCATTAATAGATATCATTTAGAAATTCCTATTTGCGTGTGAAAACTGAAGCTAGAAAAATTCGGGTTTTACAATAAACGTTTAATTGTATAATTTTTTCACGGATTTTCCCTTAACGTCAATAAATACGAGTATGACGAATTTTTCCGATAGATACACAACTTTCTATTATAAAATGTATAAATGCACCTTTTAAAGTTTGACTTCTGTATGAAAAACGCATAGGTGCTCAATACTTTTGACCAAGGCTGTATGTCAATCTGCAGACCAATTATTGATGTTGAAAATCGTCAAGTTCGATAGGTAAAATAATAACTGCACTTAATTTTAGTTACAGGATATTCAGCATAAGCAACTTGATAATGACATGGAAATCAATTTGTTAAGACATCAAGTTCTAGATTTGCAATCTAGTGGAGACAATAAAGCAATAGTAGCAAGGTATAAGCTAAGTATAAGCACTTCAACTACCTCAAAAATTACCTCTATTAGCAGATCATTAAATTTATTTTGACTTGCAGGCTTAGTGGTGAGATTTTAGTTGCCCACTTGCAAGCATCTGGGAATCAAAAGAAAATAGATACATTGAATGTTATTTTGAGCAATGAAAGACGACTGCGAGTTGAAGCTGAGGATATGTTCAAAGCGCGACAAAACATATTTAATGTTTATGCGTACAGATATGAAACAAAATTTAGGTAAAAATAAAATGCAATATGATTTATAAGTACGTACGGTCAAGGACTTTGATTGTTGAGCCATTTAGATGTCAACAAATTTTGACTTTTTAATAGTTAAGCTATGAAGTGTCCAGTATAAAGTGAGCTCTAAATGGCTCTACAATTAAAGTTCGTGACTGTACTTACAACAATATAAAAGTTACACGTTCATTTCGGAGCCACTTTTCAGGTACTTGTACGAGGTGATGCAAGTACTGCGTCAGCAGTATCATGCATGTATACCATTGACTTCGATAGAGAACTATCAAAATAATTCGGAAGAATTATCTCGAAAGACACACTCAGTAAACGCTAAGCTTAACGAAATAGAAGATTTACAAGCTGACCTCATCATAAAACATAATATTTATGAACAAATATTAGATGTGTCTAAAAACAAGTGCTTAGAAAATGACGATACATGTCAACATAAATTAAAACTACTTGTTACGGTAATATAATTTATTATCATACGAGTCTTTTAAATATATATATATATATAAACTTTAAACGCAATTTGACCTCATTTATTTTTGTAGCAAAGCAAATATTCGCGGGAAACAGATTATTTGAACAAGAAAATTCACGCTTTAGAGCAATCCATGGTCGATTTAACCAAACATTGTAATCATCTAGAGAAAACATTACTTCTAATAAACCAGGGCTTAGATAAATCACCCACTTTTGACATCATTGGAGTTAAACATTCGAATGGAAGTATCAGCGCAACAAACATAGACGTGGAAGATCTCATATCCGATGACGATTCTGTGTCCCGGAGTAAGAACAAAACCTATTTAAATTTTGAGAATTAGTGTTATTTAATCACGCCAGTCATTCAATTAATAAATTACACTTTCTTTTTATTTTGTGTTTCAGGGAGCTTAACAATTACTTTACCCAAACCAAGAATATTGAAGCCGCCAACAGTAACTGTTGATAGAACTAAGGCTCAGGATGAAAAACTCGCCGACCTTCTGCCGGTCCGGGTAAAAACCGTCAATGCACTTGTTCAAACTAGTGGAGGAGAAAAGAGAAAAGTCAACAAACTTGTACAAACGGATGAAAATCTCGAAATTTCACGCCTAAACAAAGTTATAGGGGTTCTAAAAGCAGATAATAAGAAAAAAACAGAAGAAATTTTTGAAGCCATTACCCAAGCGAAGCAACGAACTACAGATATTTTAAATTATAATATAGAAAAGATAAATCTGGAGAATAAAATTAAACACATGCAAACTAAAAATTATCAAAAAGATTCATTAATCGACACACTAAATGTAACTGTAGATGATTTAAGAAGACAACTCGACAGCAAAGAAATCAAAATATCCGAGACCAATGAGCTTGGTGATTCAGTTCAACAAGAAAATAAAGCACTCTTACTGTCACTTAAAAATATAGAAAAGGATAAAAACACTTTAGTTCAAGAATACCAAAAAATTATAACAGCTGAAAGAGAGGAATGTGCTAAATCTACGAAAGATCTACAAACAAAGCTTCTTGAATTACAAACACAGCTAGAGAGGTATGACTGAGATATTTATATTACAGTTGTATTTTGATTGCCAAGCCTCCTACGTGGAATTATTACGTCATAGTACGTTGTTAAAAGTTTGCGAAAATCAATCATTCTTACGAGATAAGATTAGAATCTTGTGAACATTAGCGCGATTATCTCAAAATATTTTTCAATATTCACATTTATTACAGGAGAGGCAGCGATTCTAATGCTTCATACTCTGAAAAACTACACGAAATAGTTACAAAATATTCGCATAAAATTGCAGAACTTGAGGACGAGTGTTTTAATTTAAGAAACAAGTTGGATGGCACGAAGACTGAATTGTAAGTAACTATACTACACTATCATGGTTAAAATTTTAAACATAATTCAGCATTGCAAGTACCTTGGTATGAAACATTATGTACCATTAAGTTATATTTTCACAGAATTTCTTACCAAAGTGAAGTTGATCGCTGGAAAAATTTGGCGTCAGAAAGACTAAATAAAATGGAACAGTTAAGTTCACAACTAGAGGAACGTCATTACCATGAGGTGAGTAGTACTCGTAATTTTATGTTGACCTTAGGCGTAAGCATTACTTGAATTGAAACGTCGATGATTTGCCTGTTCATGAATATTATTTGTTATGTGCTAGGTGGAGTCATACAAGGCTGAGAATCAGCACTGGTTGTCACAGCTGAGCGAAACTCAGCGCGAGCACCTGGGGTTACGGTCTAAACTCTCGGAGCAGAAAGCCTCGCACATCAAACAATTAGCTGATAAGGACGTGCAGATTGAACAACTGCGTTCTGCTATTCATACTTTAAAGGTTAGACTTTGGAAAATATACCACTACATAAATTATAACTTAGTAAAGGAATATAAATGAAAGTTATCATAATTGCGTTTACTTAAAATTGTTATTAAGGAGTTCTGAAGTTTTGACGTACGACTTATCCATTGTAGTTGAATGAATGTTTTTTTGTTAACTTGAAATATTTTTGTCGTCGAATAACGCGAAGAACTGCGAAACAGTGCAGTGTAGTAGTGAACTAAGAAATGAATAATTGGAAACTTAATATGAATTCCTAGTAAGTATTTACTAACAATATAATTCCAGAGCCAAATAATGAATATGCAAACAATAATGGCAGTAAGCGATCCTAGTTTTGATCTATCAGCTATAGTGGAAGTGGAAGAAGTGAGCGACGGAGTGTCCCAACAAGGTTCCGACCGTTTGGAGCTCAAGTTTGACTCTGCCCTCGATTTACAAGATTTGCAAGACGATGTTAGGTTGCCAGCCACTTCTTCAGCTATTTGGTAATTCCCGTTTATGTTTCACCATTCAGTGTCTTAATACATGTGAGTAAATAAAGTTCATCAATTATGATATTCCAGGCAAGAGCCCATAATAGAGCGCCTCCGCCGAGAGAAGCAATTAATCAGCAAGCAAAATGGAATGCTGCGGCGACAGATTAAGGCGTTGGCCTCCAGGGAGAGGAGAGCCCGCCTCGATGCTCATAACCTGAAGAATCAAGTGTTCCGCATGTAATTTTATCTTTGCACCCTTGTGTTAGCGACAAAATCATACTTATTTTTTACGGAAAATGAAGCCGGACTAAGTATTGCAACGGCACCTACTAAATTTCACACTGAAGTATCCGGCCTCGATACTGATTTTACTTCCTTCTATAAGGTTATTTTACACACTAAATGAGAAAAATGACAATCGGATAATCAATGGGAAAATCCCAAATGGTTACATTCTGTCTTTTTTTTCATCTCGTCAAGTACGTACGAAAGATCGGAAGTGTGATGAGAAACTGCTTATACGTACATACTTGAATAAATATGATTTTGTGTTTTTTTTTATAAATAGTGAAAACCAGCCAAGTGCGTGTCGGACCACGCACAACGAAGAGTCCCGTGCCTATTAAAAAGGTCGTATCGTCACAGAAATTTTACGGCACTTACGTTCTTTTCTATAGGGAAGGATCGATCTTGTTTAAATAATTCCATGATTATTTTCACATTTTTAAAATACACCGTTCTAAAATTAGAGGGGGGGGGGACACAGTTTTTGTGACTTTCGGGGCGATTATTTATAATAATAATAATAATAATAATAATGTTTATTTTCGTTCAACCTTAGGTGGTACATACAAATTTGTCGAGTCCTCCTAGTAGGTATTATCTACCTGTGTCAGGAGGCCTCGCTCTTCCAGATAACAGTTTTACAATACTAGTGTTGCCGAAAAAACAATGATTATGATGAATTTAAATTATAAACTATTCTATTTATGTGTGCGTGTGTGTGTGTGTGTGTGTGTGTGTGTGTGTGTGTGTGTGTGTGTGTTTTATTTTGAGTTCGTACAGATATGAGTTTTGTTAACTTTTTTGTCCATCTATACTTTATTTACAAATAATATTTTCAGTTTCGTTATAATCAAGCTCACTTATCCATTTTACTAGGGAATTTTTACAGTCATTATTTATTTATTTATTTGGAGAAAGATATTGAAAGGAGAGTGAATGCAGGGAATCGAGTGAATGGGGCACTGAACGCCTTTATGGGCAGCCAGAAAATATCACAAAAAGCGCGCGTGGCTGTGCATAGAGGAGTGTTGGTGCCCACACTTATGTATGGTAGTGAAAGTTGGGTGTGGCAGAAAAGACATCAAAGTCGAGTGAATGCAGTAGAAATGAGAGCGTTGAGAAGTATGTGTGGAGTGAAACTGAGTGATAGAGTCAGAAACAGTGTGATAAGAGATAAGTGTGGAATGGATGGAGATATAGTCACGAAAATTGAGAAGGGTATGTTAAGGTGGTTTAGGCATGTAGAGAGAATGGATGAGAGAAGATTAACGAAGAGAGTGTATATAAAAGGAGTGGAAGGGCAAGTTGGAAGGGGAAGACCTAGGCGAACTTTCTCTGATCAAATTGGAGAAATGTTACAAAAAGGCCAGGTCAAAAGTACCCTAAACCGACGAGCATGTATGAGAAATGTTATGAAGGTGAGTGAAGCGAAAGTGGTTTGTCAGGATCGTAGCAAATGGAGATCCGTGATCTCTGCCTACCCCTCTGGGAAAGAGGCGTGATTATATGTATGTATGTATACATGCCCTTACAGAACTATTCCAATTCGACATGACACTTAAAATTAACATATACAACAAAGTTATTACAAATAACAATCAGGTACAATTATTGTTACCAATTACAGTTTAACGGTTGTAGGCCTCATCCATCATCTCACTGAATCTCAGGCATTCTTTTCTCACAGACGCCCATCGCCACGCAAACAGGTCGCACTCGATTATCGCCGACTCTATACACTTAATCAAAAAAATTGCTGACAAACCTTAGGTATGTTTATTTTGAAAGCTTATCGATTGATGTGCCACACGTGGACTTACAATGATATTTTTTTGACTTGCAGTTAGGTACATGTATGGAGTGCACCCCTACAGTCAGCAGCAGAAGTAGCTAAGCGGGCCGGGTGTTCTAAATGACCTGCACACGACTTTATTCTTAAGAAATTAAGAGCGTGTGTAGGTTATTTTGAACACCCGGCCCGCTTAGCTACTTCTGCTGCTGACTGTACAAAAATATGTTTTTTGTCATTTCATTACAGAACTATATAGCGACTAAGAAAATTCACCTATTATCCTTTAAATTTTATTCAAATACACCTTATAGTTTTCGAGTAAAATGCCTATGACATACGGACAGATGGACATGACGAAACTATAAGGGTCCTGTTTTTGCCATTTTGACTACATAACCCTAAAAACGCTAGCTATTTTCTTTTTACGATTGCAGAAGTACATCAGGGAGCAGAGTAGCTACTGCTGAAACGGCGGCACTTCACAATAAGATCGCATCACTAACTGCACAACTCTCCAGTGCAAGAAGAGATTCGAACTCCAGTGTTGCGCTTTGGGATAAATGGAAGAAGTAAGAAAGTATCCATTCATCATTTAATTGGTATTATTTAGTCCAATATACTTACTCTATTATACAGGGTGAAATAGGGGTCGTGGAGCAAGAAGACCAAAAGCGAATAAGATAGTCATAGTAAACAACTTTTCCCACCTTTTTTTTGACCCCTATTTCACCCTGTATATTGAATAAATAAGTCAACATCATTTAGATGAACCTTTTTCGTAGAGCTCAGCAATCTTCAGATCGTTGGCAAACAAGATACGAAGATAAATGCCAAGAAGTGAAAAAACTGGAAGCTAGTTTACATCTTGCGAAAGTCGCGCTCACGAGGCTGGAGAAGGAAAAACGCGTGTTGTTGACAAGACTGAACGAAGTAAAACGTAAGTGCTACACATCCCTAGTCAGAATCACACATGACTTCTTACACGGTCTAAGACTAATATACTGAATCCAGCTTATTTGTTATTGCAGATGAAAGCAAAATCCTTGTTGAGAAACAAGAAGGAGAATACTCGGAGAAGTCATTTCGCGAGCAAGACGGTGCCCGTTATGACCCGTCACTACCTGTCTCTTCACGAGCCCTTCTAGATAGGGTGGAGGCTCAACAGCGGCGGATTGCTGCGTTAGAAGTAGCTGAAAAGGTTAGTTTATAGTTTTATCTTTAAATTGTTAAAACTATGGGCGGTCTGTAAGGCAGTCTACAAAATTTCTTGACGCCACGCAAAATGTAATTTGGGAGTTGTTTAGGTTTACTTACTTTTGGAGGTTTGTCAATAGACAAAGATAACTGAAAAAAGGCAATATTCAAAAATCATTCCATTTCAAACCTGCTTTCGAATAGAAAATGTGATGTTTTCACATGCTTTATGTTTTACTCATTTATCGTGCTTGAGCTGCCTATGCATTATCAGCATTATTTAAGTTTAATGATATTTGTAAAGTGATTTAATCTAAGTGTATACTCAGTTAAGTAAAGCTAATTACAGTTTTATTTGAAACACGTGACGACCTAGAAACGTTTCAGGGCAATGAGATCCTAGTATCGGAATACGAGAAAAGTTTGGCAGAGATAACCGTCCTTAAGGGACAAGTTTTGAAACTGGAGTCATCTCTCCTGGAATCACAAATCCGATCACCACTTAAAACTACACAGGACACGCAACCAGAATTGGAGTACTTCAAGAGGTATTATTTCTGACTGATACATTTCTATCTCCGCATAGGAAATCTTAATAGCCTCCTTCAAAATAGATTCGTATTTAAGGATTGTGTTGTTTCAGCTACTGCGAAATGCTAAAAGAAGAAAATATGAGTCTTACTATGAGAATTAATACGATTGAGACAAGTCCAACCAATAGCCATCATCAGCGTGTAAATGACCTCGAGCAAACAATACTTACGTTAAGAGGTATTTCTATAAAACACTCATCTTAAAAGCTCTATTTGAGAATTTTAAGGTCAGTTTGGATAAATGAATGTGTGAAAATCCCAGGGCGCTTTTTGCGCGGCGGAAGTCATAATTGGACTGAGGACTTCTTGTATTTGCATGTTCTATTTTTTATATGATATCTAATCTACTTCTTCATCAGGAGCCATAATGAAAATGACTATAAACCTGGCTTAACCATAACAAATATTAACTGCCAAAAATCGAATTATGGTGACGTGTCTTATTCGTGTTATATATAAGTCAACGTATCTTATGTTTTTTTGTCACATTCGTATGTAAACTAAAGCGAATAACAGTATAAACAAATTTGTCCTGAGAAAAAATATAATTTTGGTGAAAAAAATGGATGATGATTTTATGATCGAACGAAACGCAATGAGACAAAACTCATTGGTTTAGTTTCGTTTCAGCCATAGGCCTTGATATAGCTGTTAAGTATATTGTGTAGGAGTTGGCGGTCACGCACGTAAGTACCCAATAATGGTGGTTCAAAATACAGTCCACGTCAATTTTGGTGATACGCTTAACTTATACGCTTAAGCACAGTTTATTTTTTGTTTGTAATTTATTGTAGTAATGATTTTGGGTTCTATTTCGTCATATAAAGTTAAAGTAAACCTGAAGAAAAGGGTTGAATAGATATAATTTTTTTTTCGACGAAATCTAATTGCGGTGTTGCAATTTTGGTGATTTAGGTGGCTTTTTGATGAACACCAAAGTTGCTTAATGTCACCAAAATTGTAGAGGATGTACTAAAATGAACCTTATGTTAATGAGATAAGGTCTAAAAAATTACATGTATTTGACATTTTGGATAAAGAATATAAAATGCAATTTAATTTAAAAAAAATCATAAATTATGATTATATTACTGACTTTTTTTATTAGAATGAGCAATATTTACGGTACGGAACCCTAAAAAAGCTTTAAAATGGAGACCTAGGCTGTTTTACTTGATCAATGAGTTATAAATGAATGTACACTTATATTACAGGCTTATATATTATAGGCTTAGATTATGGTTTTTGATACCAAATATTAACATACTGTAATTTTGAGGGATACACACAATTCAGGTGGCGTCAAAATCCAATTTCATCATGCAATTTTGGTGGCTAAAAATAAATGAAATGACGATATCACAAAAAATACTACTTTGAATAAAAGGCCGTTTTAACACAATTTTAATTAGGACTAATGACGCCGTATAAGCATATTTTGGTTAGCTATACTACCAAAATAAAAAATAACACCAAAATGAGAAAAATATCACAAATACTTGATAAATTAGACTATTAAACTTAATGTATTTTCTTCCATTAGGATTAGTGAGCAAACTCCAATCTGAACAGAAATCATCAGCGCTGCAAAGAAGAACAGAACCCAGTTCTAGACCAAACAGCGCGCATAGCGGAACAGACAAGGTACCTACTTGTAATTCCGCAGTTTTTGGCACATTTATAGTCAGTTAATAAACAAAACTTACTAGCAAAGGGTCTAGCAGGCTAAACTAACGAGAGTGTCCCCCGACGAGGGATTTGGTGATTCTTTCAGGTGGTGTACTGGCAGGTCATACCTAAGAACACTCCATGCTTAATATCAGTCCTCCATCTTCTTTTGTTTTCGAGTAATTTAGCATAATATAAAAATACAGGGTGCCATTTAAAGTGTCATATTAGGTAAACTGTTCAAGATAGAGTAACCAAACAAAATCATCATGAATAAAAATAGAATAGGCTACCAAATGCGTATATTCAACTTCCTTAAACTTCCTTAAAAAAAAACTACTTTTAATTTTGTTTTAATTGTTTTTGACACTTTTCGCGGAGGTACACCTACAAAAAAAAATATAGTAACAAGCCAGTGGGCATTAGCCCACTAACACTTATATATAAATATTTTAGTCATCAAAGAGCCGCCGTGGCGTGGCCTCGCGTCTCGTCCAAATTGTCAGATTAGTGAATGGGGCCGTCTTTCGGGTCTACTTAACGCCCTCGGTAAATATCAGACGCGCTCGAGTATATTTTTTTTATGGTCATACTTACTTGTACCAGTTGTACCCTACCGCATGGCCACCCCCACTATCCAAACCATCAGATTAACATACCTACCTTCCTTATCAGAGGCACGTGGGGCGTATACACTATCAAAATCTGACGCCCTCGAGTGACTGTTTTTTTACATTGTTTTTTTTTTACTGTAGACGCCTCCCCCGCCATAAAGGCAAACATGATATAACTTTTCTTTCATTCTATCACCTAATCTTCAAAATGTATAACGTCTCAACGACGCTTGAGTAAGTCCAAATGTTTGAACCGCTTATAGGCTCCCCTACTATTATTACAAAAGACGTAAACACTTGTTAATGTATTCTAGATTCGTCATCAGCTCGAGCCATATCGTGTCGAAATAGCAAATCTGAAGCGGACGATTCAAGACAAAGACCTATTGTTAGAGAAGTCAAAGGAAATGCTTAAAATTGCTGCTGAAAGAGAGGAAGATCTACTGCAAGAGGTATTTCTAAAGTTGCTATGTATTCATTATTAATTTCACTTGATAATGCCATTTGTAAGCCGGCGGACAGCTGCCATACTAAACTTAGGTGCGAGTTAGAATTGTCCCTCAAAGTTCATGTAAAAGACCCTAAAGTCCTACTTGCAGAATAAATATTAAAATGTAGAACCAGGTGGGTACAATTTTTTGCCTTTGTTAAGAAAATATTGTTGTCAGTGTACCTAGGTACCTACATATTTTTTCTGTGGCTGCTAGCTATCTGAGTAAGCTCCTTTTATTTGTGTAAGTTCCTGCGGTTATGCCGTTTATCTGAGTAAGTTTCTGCGGTAGTTGCACGGTGGGAGAAGGGTGATAGACCCAGCGAAACGAAATTTAGCTCTAACGTCACATATACACATCCCTCCCGCACCGTGCAGTAACCGCAGAAACGATCTGACACACTTACAGGAATAAGGACTTGTGAGTTAGTCCTGTGTGAGTATTACATTAATATGAGGTTTAACGTCAAAATAGAATGGCCTAATCTTGGAATTAACCTTATTCGTGTTTGGTGAGGCGTATAACAATTTAACTTTTATTTTCTTTCAGAACACGTATTTACGTCGTCGTTTAGAAGATTTCACCAAGCGCCCGGAAGGAAGCTTATCTGCTTAGGCCTTAGGGTAATTAGTTTTTACAATATTAAGTGCTTACACACTTCAGTTTAAATATATATAAGCCTTCATTTAATAAGACGAAAGGTTTTTTTGCTTTATACGTACAGTCAGCATCATAAACATGTATACTTTCTATGACCTTATTACTTAGACATAAGGTCGAAAAGTGTATAGGTACGTGTTTATAATGCTGACCGTACCTCTGAGTGTTTAAATTTTCTTGACATATATAATTTTTAATGAACATAAAGTTAGTTTTGAGTGCCACAAAATTGTGTTTTGCATAACTTTTGTCTGAAGTCCCAGAATGACCTCGTACCCACTACAACAACAACAACATGACAACTTTTGTCGTAACTAATATACCTACAGCGTGTGACTTTCATAAGAACATTTATTTTAATATGTGAACAGTGTGCCGAATGTTGTTCAGAAGTATAACGTGTACAGTCACGGACTTTAATCGTTGAGCCATTTAGGTGTCAACTAATTTTGGTTTATTAATAGCTAAGCTGTAAAAGGTGAGCTCTAAATAGCTCAAAGATTAAGTCTGTGACTGTATTACCTATATGTACGCGGATGACATGTGCCTGTTGTTCTCTGGCAGGGATCTTGCAGAGATGGTAAGCAGTGTGCAGAAGGATTTTGAGAATATTACCAAGTGGGCGCATGACAATCGGATAATTTTGAACATTAGTAAAACAGGAAAATTTATAGCACCCATAAATATTAACATCATAGGCCACACATACGAATGCCTGCAATCTGCAATGATGTAATATAAAAAAGAGGTAGAAATGTTGTCTATACGATATCCCGTGTTTAAAAATGGCCACCAAATTTGACGGCTAACGTTTCCATTGACGACGCGAAACTGAGATAAGTTGTGTGAAATGACACAGTTTTAGTGTGCCATTTACCGTAAAAGCACACAACTATAGTCCACTACCCCCACTATGGTCCAAAAGTAAACTCATTCGTTTCTATCAATACAATACCGATTTTGTATTTGTGATTTTATAGGTTTTTATTTAAATTTGTGTTATTATATTGCCTGTCTTCAAGTTCACCCATGAAAACAGTCCCACCTGAGCAAGTAATATGAGAATTAATTTGGACCATAGTTGGGTGACCTGGACTATAGTTGTGTGGTTTTATGGTACCTCTTTTTTATATTACATCATTGAATTGAATGCCTGCATAAAAATAAAACTAACTAACTGTACATGTAACAAACTGGAAGTGGTTGAAAACTTTAGATATTTGAGTTTATTAATTATTGTGAAAGTATGTCAAACATAAAAAGGAAACAGGAAAATTAACGTAGTGTGTTTATAAAGAACCTATTGCCGCTTCCTATCGGAAAATCTAACCAGAAGTAAAACAGTACACATACTTATCTGTTAGAGTTTTAATTTTAAAAGAGATACATAGGTATATTTATGGATCTACCATATTAGAATGCACTTAACTGAAGTACCTACACCTACAAAGTTTGTAGGTGTAAGTAGGTACTTCAGTTAAGTGCAGCACAAACCAATATCACACGAACAAGGCACTTTGTTCTTAGTCATGATGAGACTCATTTTGTCGAAGTTGCTGCAACGTCCCCCTGTAAAAAAAAACTTAAACTAAGTCATATCGTATATTATTACCTATTTCAATAAGGGACATAATATTCAGTGACGTAATTTTGCTATTATTAATTTGGACTATCTACCTAGATCAGACGATTTTTTAAGTGATGAATAGAACACGCGTATACTGTCTCGTATCGTGTTATCTGCCGTGTAGGTACAGGTAATGCCTCGACAATAGAGACGTGTTCAGATATTTGTGAGCGCTTTCGCCGCTCCGATATATCTGATGGCGACTGTACCTACCTATGTTGAGCTTGATTTTTAGCGTAGCCTAGGTTACGTATAAATAAAAAGTACTGGCTAATAAGATTCTTAGAGTAAGCTTTGTTCGCTGAAATTATGAGTTCAATAACGTTACAATCCTCGCCATCAACCGTTGCAAGGATCAGATCTTTTTACAAGCTTTCTATTAACTTGCAATGTATTTATGTATCTAACTATGTTCAGGTGAAATCTTGCAACTCAATTTTGAAGCAGACATCTTCAACCGATTAAACTAAAATTTTGGGTAAAGGTACTGATACTTTGGATTGGATGACAGTTCAATATGATGGTACGTATCATCGAGCTGATCTGATGAGGTAGACTTAAGGTAACCCCGTCAGAATCGTTTGAATGAGTAGTTGATAATAAAGTCAGTAAAGGCAATAAAGGCTTGTACCAAAATTAAATTTTGATAGAAACTTATAACCATTTACTTCGCAAAAAAGTACAGTCAGCAATAAAGGCTTGTACCAAAATTAAATTTTTGACAGTAATTTATAACCATTTACTTCGCAAAATTTACTCTGCTGCCGAGCCAAGCCCCCTAGGAACAAACTTGTATGGTGGAGTCAAACGCACATATGCGTCGGTCGCAGTGAATACGTTAAAGGGTTTATGGCTCCCAAACTATTTTTTTCATCGGTAAATCGAAGCAAGCCTCAGGGTTACCTCCGTTAGTCTATTCAATACTTACCTGTTGTACTGGTTGTGCTTGAACATCGGATTTCTCCCCTTGCGTCCGCCGTAATCTCTTAGCGAGCGGGGGGGTGAAGAGCGCGGGGTCAGGGTGCGCGAGCCCCGCGCGCTGCCACGGCTGTTTGTGCCTCCAGAGAAGGGATACTACAGAACCCACTACCAGCACGCAGATCAAACCGACCTGAAAGAAAACCGAGAGGAAACATACAATATATGACGAATAAGGAACTCAAACTATTATAACGAAAATACGTTTCAGATCGTTCAATTTACGAAGAGTCTCAATCGACGTAGGAAATAAAAATAAGCACGCAATGAGGAGTTTTTATACTTACATTCAATTAACTTAAACGGGTAAGGGAGAGGGTTAGTTGACGAGAAAAATGCAAGAAAATAATTGTATGGGTAAATAGTAAATTACTTACCTAGGGCGGTAAAACAAAGAATATCACAGATCGCAGGTATTTGCCGCTAGAGCAGAGGAAGGAAGAAGGAGCAATATGCGATCTGGGGTTTTCTTTATTACCGCCCGTGGTGAGTGCAATATTTTAATTGGTGCTTTATGGCCAGGTATGACGTAAAAGTACACTCACTTATGGCGAAAAGAACACCCGTGGTGAGTAGATTGTCTCAAGGAAGCATAATTTTATTTATCTTTACGGCGAGGGCGATATAATGAATCTCTCGTTTCGCTCAAGATTCTACTTTAGAATCTTGCACATCGTAACGAGGGATTCAAGTGTTAACACTCAAAACGGTAACAATGTTGTTAGGTACCAAGTGTCTGTGGGTGTTGAGTGGGGTGTCTACTGCTTTTCACACCTATGAGGAAAATTTTAATTAACCAGGTAATATCAGGGAATAAAAGTACAACCTTGATTCCTCATTTGAAGGCAAAAATTATTATTGTCTGAATAGCAGTTGTGAATACAATTTTGCTTCCAGAGCCAGAAAGTAGGATTTTTCCGCATGTGTAGCGAATGGTAATTGACATTGACCGAAGCTGACATAAAAAACAATCCTAAATCTACTGCCCTGTCGCATCAGAATTGAACCCGAGTGTAGCGTGATTATTTGTGTTACGTTATGTTATGACCTAGAAAAACATACCTATTATTACTTACAAGGGAGTATCTTATCTAAACTTGTTACGTGTTATGTTTACGAGTAAGCCCAAGATCAACCTAACTTATCTGCCTAATTCCGAAAATAAATCAAATAATAGTTACGTTATCTTTATAGATAAAATAGAGAAGCTAATTTAACTAACTTCGTTCATAACTACCGGGTGACGTATTTTTCAAAGTACAGTCGAGGAAATTGAATGTTTAGCACATTTGGACCTTCATCATCATCATGATCATCATATCAGCCGAAAGACGTCCAGCATTCAATTTCCTCGACCGTACATACATATAGCTCAATCCAAAGTTTCCAGGAACTAACTAGGTCTATGTCCATTTACATCCAGATATCCCATCTTTTCTGGATGACAGTAAAAATAGTAAAATACTTACCGGACTCGTCCACAAGTAAGACAGCCTATACAGGTAGAAGTAGTCGCTAGGGTTGACGGTTGGTGGCACTGGCAGCGTAACGTTGCCGGTGCAGCCTGCCACACTGACAGGTAACCGGACAGGCGAAGGCCGGGGTCTGCCGAAATTCATCCACGACGTCAAGGCTAGCCCGCTGAGCAGGCCTGCGCAGGCACCCTGGAATTACGATACAGATCTTTACAATCCATGCGGACCTTACTCCTGTTTCGTCCTTCGTGTGTTCATAGCTTCATATTATGCAGCATAGGAAGGTAAAATTGGGGCACATCTGACGTGCTTCATACCAAAATTAGGCGTTCCTGACATTTAAAAATAAAGAATATTGCTTATTTTCTAGCATGTTTATGGCTTGGCGATCGCCTGACCAGTCTTATATCCGACTCGTATAGCCAGATCAGGTTACTACGCTTATAAATCTCACGGGGCTCACAATTACGACCGCATTAAGACAATAGTACATTGTTTAACGAGGGGCGTAAGGGGCGCACCATCAAAAATTGACAACTTCACTTCCAGATCAGTGCTAGTGGAGCGCGCAGCTTCAATATTTCAACCAATCACTGAGCAGTATTTTTGCGGGGCGGGGCGGCTTGGCCAACTAGTTTTTTTTTCACCCAATCACAGAGCAACCAGATTTGCTTAAGCCAATCAGAGGGTTCTGTATTTTAAAACTAAACTTAACAGCCCGTGGGAGGTGAAACGGCTACACTGTTCTGTACGCTCGCAAGTAATAACGCTATTGACGAGCAAGTGTGATGAGATAGTTATTTGTTATACAAGGGTGCAAAATTGTATTTTAACCGCGAGTGTTTAATTGAAACGCGAGCTAGCGAATGGATACTAGGGTTGAACCACGAGCCAGCGTATGGAACCTATGGTTCGAAAATAGAATCCTGAGCGAAGCGTGTTGTAGGCGACGCAAATGTTTTAGAGTATAATGTTTAGAAATATTATGTTTTTGGTATATGTAATGCCATCTCGTGTCACATATAGACATTAAAGTTTAATAAAAACGTTGGTGGGTAGTGATCGCAAGTCATACGCAGTACCTACATATTAGAATGAAATACCGCTAGTCAGTGCATTAAAAAGTACCGTATTCGCCGCGTTGGCTACTCGCTCGCACCATAGTTTTGCTGTGTATTCCCAATTACGTGTTTTCTTTGTCCCGTCATCTACACGTATAGTTCAAAAATAGAATCCTGAGCGTAGCGTGTTGCAACACACGAGTCGTAATATACTTACAACTGCACCTGTGTGCAACACAAATCTTTTCACCACATTAAAGCGAGGAAAATACTACATAATTAATACAACGGAAATATGTAAAAAATAAAAAAAGTGAAACAGAAAGAAAAATATATCCACACCACCTGAATTTAATCAGATGGGCGAAAATTGTCCTGTCTGGACTTAAAAAAGTAACTAATAACACGTTCGGATTTCAAATATTTTTTGCACTCTTGTGGATAAAATGCAGTTTTGCTGTTTTTAAAGAATAAAAAAGAGCTTTTCGAGCTAGTGAGGTGAAAAATCAGTTACATCATCTAAAGTATTAGGTACTTACAGCTTCGTTAGCGAAGGTAGTGAACATGCCAAGTGTGAACACCCCGAGTACCGGGCCGCCGACGGCGGCGAAGATTGTCAGTGCAGCTTGCAGCACCCCTCCCAGTTGCTCGGCGATGAAGGCCACGCCCAGGAACACCAGTCCGAAGACGCAGGCAGCCAGCTTCGTCAACCACGGGATGTACGACTGACGAACGTTGCAACATCTTTGTAAAAAACGTTTAAGATAATCACGCGTGGTGAAAGTTCCAGCCAAATGACTTGCATTTGAATTAATTTCATCAACTTGAGTTTTTTGTTTTTGGATCCCAAAAGAGAAGATCTTACTTGCCAAGATAATCCGTTAAGGTGACAGCAGCGAGGGAGTTGCAAGAAGAAGACACGGTGGATAGCGTAGCGCTGAATATGCCCGCCACAAACAGCCCCAACATGCCTGGTGTCCTTCGCATTGCGTCCACCACGTAGAATGGCATTAGCTGATCCATCTATAAACATTTTTCATCATCAGCCTTTGTACATCGCGCTTCTATTAGGCACAGCATTCCCCATGGATTAGAAAGTATGATCATCAGCACCCACGTTGACTCCTTCGAATTTAATGTTGGTATAGAGTATAGTGTATGCCGGTTTCCTCACTATTTTCACTTCGCTAAAAAGCTAGGGTAAAATAATATCGAGACATTTTATCACATCAGTTCAAGAAAGTTATTTTTGACGACGGATTTGATCCCATGTGACTTTGATGTTTTGGATTTTGTTCTTGATGTAACAATTGAACTACTCAGTATACTGCATGAGTGGTTCAAACGGAGCACTTTTATTAAAATTTATTTTGGTGACCAACTCCTTTCGTTTTCGTGTTCAAGTAAGTAACAATAACTCACGTATACATATTTATTGTTTTCATAGGTAAAATACAACGACTGTTGTTATCAACCAGACATCAATAAACCTAAATTCGCTTGTATAATTTCAACAACCGTTGCAGTAAAGATAACAATGAGATATAATTACTTTAAAAACAAACTTTAAACCGACTTCAATTCAGTGGTACCTACTTCGCCGAGCCACATGAAAATTTCCACATTTCCTTTCCAATTTACCACATAAACTGCTTTCTGAGAGCACAGGTGTTGATTATTTTATTACAGTATTACATATTTGAGGAGTTCCGTTGATTGATTCCTCAAGGATGTCAGAATTGACACTTCATTAGTTGCTACGAGTACTTCAACGGAATCATGTCAGAATCTTTGACGTAGGTACTTTACATCCTTGAGGATTTCTACATAGTCATCTGTGGTCTTTATCATCATTTCCACTTCACCAAAATTGCGATTTCCGAGGGTAAATACACGAGTTATAATAGAAAATACCAAAATCACTACACGCGTGCCTATAAAATTTGAGAGTTGCCCTGGAATTTCATCATCAGATCCTGACTTGGTGGTCCACAGTTGACAGAGAAATCTCGAAAATAGATACATAAAAAACCTGCAGTGGAACATAGAACCTCCTCCTTTTTTGAAATCGGTTAAAAAGAGGTATGAAATCTCAAAATCGGTGAACAAAAGGCTTTTCATCGTGTTTCTTCACGTAACAAATATGTCAGTATACTTATTGAGGATATACCTAATAGTTGCAGAATAAAACATACCGCAGTAATTCGTCCTGAAGTGAGCGGATCACAGTCTTTATACACAGCGTACATGGCGATGCCAGCAAGGCAGCTGCAAAAACTCATGAAGAGCAGCGCCGGCCAGCTCCACCACAGGCAAGCTTGGGAGCGCTTCAATGTGCTCACTGTTAGCAGACGTTGAACCTAAAAATACGCCTCAGTAGGTACTATTATTCCCATCTACTAAGTACTAACATTTCAAAAAAAATACGAGTACAACTAGCAGCCCGTGCGGCTTCCCCCGCGTATTTAAAAAACGCGTTTGCCTGCCTTAGGTTACATATAAATATTCGGAAAGTCCATTCTACGCGCAGGTGAAAGAATTATTGAAATCAGCTAAGCGGTTCCGGAGATTACCCAAAACATACAAACTTACAAAGCTACAATCTCACAGACACTTACTCTTTATATTATTAATGTTTTATAGTTCAGTGCCGTGACCGCTTTTGAGTGATTAGAGAGCTATATGTATAACAATTTAATTAAGTACTTATTTACATAAATATATACTTTACCCACGTTTACACGCGATATCAATCATGTCAGTTTAAATATTGTAAAAATGAATTTGATGACAAAAAAATACCTCAATGGTTATATGGATAAGGACTCGTGTTTCCAAGCAAGGGAAGCTGAGGACAAATTAATATTCTATTCTTTCTAGAAAGCAAATTGAGATAGAACTTCTTTAGTTTAAACCTGAGTTTGATTGACTGCGTACAGAGACAAATAGTTAATCAGCCCTCCGATGTTTAGGGACCACCATGTATGTCTTTCCGTTGGATTTACGCTGATACTGAAAAAGAGGAATTACTTCGTTTTAGTCCATAAAAATAATGTCAGTTCAGGTTCAATACCTAGTCAAAGATCTTACTTTGAAAAATCTAGACGTCCACCTTCTCGAGCGAAAGTAAAAATCTTGTCAAAACCTCCCAACTGCATGGAGCAGAATATAGTAACGCTTAGCACAGCAGCAAACATCAGGCCAGATTGTAGGACGTCTGTGATGACAACGGCTTTCATACCTCCCAGAGTAGCATATACAGTGCAAGATAACCCAACTACCAATATAGATATCAGTCTGTCTAGTCCTGTAACTGCTTCTAAAGCAATAGCAGGCGCATACAGAACGACTCCATTGTACAGTAGCATTTGCAGGGTGTATGTCAGAGATGTGAGCATCCGTATGTAACGACCAAACCGCAGTTCCAAATACTCGTATGTGCTGGTCTTTTGAAGTCCAAAGAATACTGGCAAATACAATTTTGTTACGATGGGCGTACCGAAGCCGTATGGAAGGTTTATGAGGACAAATATCATGCCATAAGTGTAAGTTTCTGATGACCCCCCTAGTAAGGAGATGGCTGACATGAATGATGCCATTAGCGATACTGCAACTGGCATTATAGACATGTTACGATCTGCCAGCAAATATTCCTGAAATGATGAGCACTTTTAACGTTGATAACGATTAAATTGTAATAATAAACATTGCGCACTCAAATAATCAGAATCTTTATTAGTGATATATTTGTCTATGTAGAGAATAAAAGATGTATATACAAGTAGGAAAAGTAAGAGAAAAAAGGAAGATAAGATATGTAACCTCGTTAGTCTTTTGTTTCCCTCCACTGAACCGGTAGTACACTCCGATGGCGGTGGAGGCAACTAGAGTTGCCACAATTATAACGTAATCCCATACCCCAAAGTATGAGTGCTCCATTTTTTCTGAAACGTCAAACTTTGATATAAAAGATGTCAAAACTTCTGTGCGTCAAGAATAGGTGATATATACATATCTACCTAATACTTACCTATTTGGTTTCAATTTAATGATAACAAGTTAAAGGATAACAATTTCCGCTCCAGGTCAAGTTCGCTCAGTTCGGGTTGCACAGGGCGGTTCCACAACACTTTGGGAGCTCAAATATGTACCTCTTGGGGCCTGGCCACATGTCTTATTGTTTCTCGGTTCTCGGTATTAAACGCGGGTGTCTGCGGCGCGCGCGCCGCGAAATTTTGAGTTGCGGCATCGCATCGCAAACATGTGCAGGAGCCGTAGCATGGTTGGCCTTATCACGCGACAAGTGACAAGATAAGAGCGTCGTCTCGTTCCTATCGAACGTTGTCAGCCAGTGACGCACGCTCTATCCTATCACCTGTCGTGTGACAAGTACATGCTACGGGGCCAGGTTCTTGGATACTGCAACTACGCGTCATTGCTCTGAATAATAACTTTTATGGACATTCAAGTATAGCGATAATTATTTTTTATTTCAAAGAATAGTATCTACCTACTTACTGCAAATAATGCCACACCATACCTCACCTCGGAAACGATTGCACATCGAACTTGTATGGTTTAGGCACCTAGGTAAATGTTTAGGCTTCAGGTATAGAAACGTGGGATACAGAATAGAACAGAGGGTGTTGCAAGTTACTTGGAGTTTTACGCTTTTTTAATAGGTTACCTACCCCCAAGGAATTACTTATGCCAATATAATCATATATTAGGTACAACAGAGGAAAAATGGGTAGCAACAACTTTATTGGTAAGATTTTTCTACAGACATAGGTATTAACACACTACTATGGTCTAGCAATTATCAACACACACTACACACACACTGACTGTTCTCGTTGCGAAAAGCTAGCTGACTCTATACTTGCCCACTCTGGCTATGCATCCCGCACCAGCGAGCGAAAACCCAACATAATTACAGTCTTGGCCAAAAGTATTGAGCTCCCCACGTTTTGCTTTGTAACTTATGGATAAAGTATTATTTTTCAATTTCATAAATACACGAAGATGTAAAATATAATCAGTGTTGAAACATGTGCAAATCATGAATACCTATATATCATTTTGAAATTGCTATTTGCGTGTGAAAACGAAGCTAGAAAAAGTCGGGTTTTACAATAAAGGTTTAATTGTATATATTTTTCACGGAATTTCCCTTAACGTCAATAAATATGACGAAAATTTTCCGATAGTTTCTATTATAAAATGTATAAATGCACCTTTTAAAGTTTGACTTTTGTATGAAAAACGAATGGGTGCTCAATACTTTTACCAAGGCTGTATGAAAATGTAA
Source organism: Epinotia nisella (assembly GCA_932294315.1). NCBI lineage: Eukaryota > Metazoa > Arthropoda > Insecta > Lepidoptera > Tortricidae > Epinotia > Epinotia nisella. The sequence continues at coordinate 12,445,341 of OW028680.1, forward strand.
TGTAGGTATATTATGTACTTACTTGATCGGGAATAAGCCAACCCATCAATGTGATGTTATACCAATTTGTTGATCAAAAGTAGGTCTATACACATGAGAGAGCGTCTCAATTAAAGACGCTACTATTACCACATAATAATAGGTACAAAAATAGGTACGGATAGTACAAAAATATGCAAGCATATCTTTCGTTACTAGGACATGACATCTATGTATGTACAGACATAGATATGAATTTTTGACATTGACTGTACACCTCAGAGAAAAGATTTCTTTTAGTACTAGTTATAGTCTGAGCTATAGGTAAGTACTCTCTACAATGATATTAGTTAGGTACTTCCTGACTAAATAGTACAACGTGAGTTCAAGTGATTGCAGTTTATTCATCAAAATAAATTGAAGTTTTTTTTAGTTTTTGTTATAGCAACTATACCTTATTAGCTTTGTATATACAATACTTACCTACACAGCTGGTCCGCTTAGTTTTAAAAGTTCTTAGAATTATCACAATCCAATAACTTTGACTCGTTGAGTCCCTCGATGCATAATTCACAAGCGGGCCTGCCCACAATTGTATAAATATCCAGTAATTTATTAAAACATTGGTATCGGTGTTGGTATTTTACGATAGATAAAGAACCGACACAATCGCCGCAGCCCAAAGACACATGTCTACTGCCCGAGATCATATCGCTATCTCATCATTTACCTACTTTAGTGCAAGCATTTCGTAAAAAGAATTGCTATTGGTCGGAGATACTGCTGAATAAAACTAAATATTTAGGTACTTAATGTATGCCCAATAAAAAAACGCTCAATAATTAATTCAAGGTGAAGGTTTAAATTGCCCATATTTCCTGCTCTACTATACTATGCATGGTAGGTATGCAGTTACGCACCTGTGTCACGCTCATCGCCTCATAATTTCAATGATGTGAAAATTAATTCATGTTATATATAGGGAGCTATGGTTCTTCGGCCTCCACCAACGCCAATCATCAGTCACCTGACAAGTAGGTATATTTGTAATAATAACATGTTCCTGGTTGCGTATTTTTGCATGCAGTCAATGTCCACCTTCCCTCCACAGTTACACAATATAACAAACCAGCACCAATAATCCAAGCCACGGCCATGTTACCAATACACTGAGCAAATGTATGGATGTTTACGCGTGCGGACAAACATACGCAAGTACGTACCTGCACCTCATTGTCATTGTCACTAATGATCCTGCGGTCTCTACCGGCAAAGGAATATTTTGTTCTAGAAACTTACCTACGTAATACTGTTCACGTCAGGAGTAGTACCTTTGTATTATTTTGAGTTGCGTTCAGACCTCGCTTATAGAACGCCATCTATTGAAGTGAAACAGTTGTCATCGGCAGAATCTGTAATTTAACTAAATTACAGATTCAACAATTACAGAACACAACTGTCTTTGTTCGTACTTACCACAAAAATCTGTGCCTATAAAAAACCAGACAAGTGCGAGTTCAACTCGCGTGGTGAGGGTTCCGTATATAATAGACAAAAATATTGAGAATTTTCCCGTTACTTTGAATACTCAAACTTCTTATAGGTTTTCCTATAATCTTGAGGCAAGGAACAATTTTCCATATTTTTTTCAGAATTTTAAGCCTACTAGTTTCGGAGATGGGGGGGGGGGGGCAATTTTCGTCTTAAAAAAATATCGGAGATGCTTACAACAACCCCCTTCATTTGATATGTCACACAATAGGTACAGTTTGCGAAACTTTTTTTTTAATTTTCCAGTTTAACCCCTAAAAGTGCTTCCCTTGTTCAGAATTCATTAATGTACTTTATTTACGCTTCCATCTTTACATAATGTTTACCAAATTTCAACTCAATCGGTCCAGTAGTTTCGGAAATCTTACGGCGCTACTTTTCAATAACGAAACCTATGAACCGATCTTGTTTAAAATAATTTTCGGTGAAAGAATTTAATAAGCCCTATACTGTGCGTGATTTTTTTCATATTTCTTAAAAATCAAATTTTTTTGTGACTATCGGGGTGATTAACCTTTAACTATTCACTTAATCAAAAAAATTGCCGAGAAACCTTATATTTATTTTGAAACGCCTATCGATTGATGGCAACACGTGGACTTACAATGTTTTTTTTGACTTGCAGTTCATGTAATGTAATGTTCGAGACCTACATGTAATGGAGTGAACCCATAAAAAAAATTGCAGTCATTTTATTATAGCTAACAAAATACACCTTTCCTCAAAATTTTATTCAAATACACCTTATAGTTTTCGAGTAAAATGCCTGTGACATACGGACAGACAGACGGACATGACGAAACTATAAGGGCCATTTTGGCTACAGAACCCTAAAATTTTACAGTGTGGTACACAGTCGAAGTTCTCTAATATTGCGTTGTAATATTTGATCATTATTATAAGTAGGTATTGTTACCAAAATAAACTGTCCTAAATTTTGGATTATCTTAAAGTCAATTGGGACTAAATTATGTTACATTCGTAAGTACGATATCAGGTAATATATTTGGCAGGAAATCAATAATTTAAGTGATTATAAAAATTTTATAAATATTTTAATCTTAGTTGTTTCAACTGACCCCAACCTTAGTTTCATCCGACCCAGGCTCAGGGTCATTTGAAACGTTTTCCGAGGTTTTGTAAAATGCTTATAATTACAAAAATATGCCACAATATGAGGTCAATTAACCATTGTTGTTACATAGCCAAATATCCTGGCTAGGGCTGAAACCATTTACAAAACAGATTCTATTAAAAATAAGGACATAATAACCTTTTATGTCAAAATCGTCCAATTGACCCCAGTCTCCTCTACACTGGTTCGCCTGAGAATAAAAGTTGGTAGGTAACAAGCGTTGCGTATGTACAAACACTGCGTACTTATGGCGAATATAATACACAACAAAATAAAAGGTAAAGTAGGTAAAGTGCGAAGTAAATCTGTTTTGAGGCAGCAGATTTTGTGCCTATTACACTTGCAATTTCGCTTGCAAGACACCTGGGTTTAGTAGGTGTCCGTGAAGGCTCGACCTCGGGCCTTCGGCCCTCGGGCTCGCATTGAGAGCGCTCTCTGAAGGGATGGTTTGGGCCTTTCATTCATACGAAAAGCTCGGCCTTCGGGTTCGCTTGCCTCACCCCTCACCTTTGGGACTTAAGGCTCATGTTTCGCTTGCAAGACACCTGTGGATAGTAAGTATCCATGGAGTCTCGCCCTCGGGCCTTCGATGCTCTGGCTCGCATATGGAGCGCTATCTATAAGGGTACGTTGGGCCTTTCATTCATACGAAAAGCTCGGCCTTCGGGCTCGCTTGCCTCACCCCTCACCTTTAGGACTTAAGGCTCATGTTTCGCTTGCAAGACACCTGTGGATAGTAAGTATCCATGGAGTCTCGCCCTCGGGCCTTCGATGCTCTGGCTCGCATATGGAGCGCTATCTATAAGGGTACGTTGGGCCTTTCATTCATACGAAAAGCTCGGCCTTCGGGCTCGCTTGCCTCACCCCTCACCTTTGGGACTTAAGGCTCATGTTTCGCTTGCAAGACACCTGTGGATAGTAAGTATCCATGGAGTCTCGCCCTCGGGCCTTCGATGCTCTGGCTCGCATATGGAGCGCTATCTATAAGGGTACGTTGGGCCTTTCATTCCTACGAAAAGCTCAGCCTTCGGCCTCGCTTGCCTCCCCGTTTACCTTCGGGACTTTGGCTCTTGGTAATTTTTCTTCAACTATAAGTAGGTACTTAGGTACTTCGTTTGCAATAAAGATTAAGTAAATCAATATAATTAAATATTATTGACAACAAGTTTATGAGGATTTGAACTGATAATTTATAGAAATGAAATCGTATAATAATCTAATTTATCAGTTTAGTAGGTATCGTATGGTGAAACATAAGAATATCATGTCATCCACAATATATACGCGTACGAAGTCGCGGGCAGAAGCTAGTATTATATATTCGGCTACGGCAGACTTAAATATTTACCTGATGATTTTTGAGACGGCTCTCACAGCGGCTTTACAACAATTCTTGATCATTTCCGCAATGAATGGCTTGGTCTCATCGATGTAGGAACTCGCACAAATACTAGTCTGAAAACGAACATCATACTTTGGTGATATTTGGTGCCCTGTATAGATTTTAATGGAAAACTTTTCTTGTATCGTGCAAACTTTATCCGTTACTCCCTCAAAAGCAAATGATAGTACTTATGATGAATGTTCGGAAATTGGCAAACAGATATTATTACACACAGCTTCAGATCTCTAAGTGGAACTGTGTAAATCTTACTAAGATCACCTCTATTCTATATATATCTAAGTATAAATAAATTCATGAATAAAATTGCCGTGAGATAATAAATAGTTACCTTTTAGTGAATGATTTTCCTAATATAGGTACTTTAGATTAGTTGCTAACAGGATAATATAGATTATTGCGCGTTAATTATCATTGATACATAAAAAGGTTTTAAATCAGTTTCACGTTAAACTCAGAATCAAATGTTGACTCAGCTCAGGATTCCGGGTTAATAGCGTCATATACTGTACCTATTGTGTTAAAATTTAACGTAAAGATCATGCAGGAATCGTGTAGGTAGCTTCTGACGCCTGGATTGTTATGTTGGATTTTAGCGTTGGAATCAAATGTCGCCGAACCAAAGATGGCTCGCTTTCTTTTCTTTGCCTTTACCCTGTTACCCTGTAGCTAACTGATTAGATATGGGTAAGGTTAACTACTAACTAAGTAAGACACAACATTTTGCATAACACCTTTAATATATGCCATGTAGACTTCTTGAAAATAGAGTACCTACCTAAGTACTTTCATTTTTTGTGTATTATATAGCATACTGTATATCAATTAGTTTTATACGACGACAATATATTTAAGTAAGTACTAAAGTGGCCTTTTAAGTATTTTAATAAATAATGATGAATGTATTTAGGTTGACCCCTTTAAATGGCGTTTATAGTACCGTTTACGTAAAACATATTTTACGTATACCTATAACTACACCGTCGACGTTAAAATATTTACAAGCACAACAAAATAAGTGCTACCACAAATAAGTATCATAACAAAAGACAATGAATATTTTTGAGCCTGTTACCTAAGTACGAAAAAAATAAAGCAGGAGGAAAAGTGTACGTACCTACCTACCTAGAGAGGGCGCACGTTAACTCTGCAATCAAATAATTTGACAATACCATTATTTAAATGTCATATCTCTATCGAAATTTGACAGTTACGGTGGTGTTGCCAAATAATTTTATTCCAGACTTAACGTGGACAGACTCTTTACATCGTTATATCCTATCTCTACCAAGATGTGCCTAATCAAAAAGACAAAGACATATAAAACATTATTCATCCCCCTAATAAATTGTAAAATAACTACCTATGTCAATTATTGCTCAAAATGCAACAAATGATCTTAATCATAATACTTAAAAATACGAAGCAAACTTAATTACTATTAAAATATTTATTTCTTATCAGCAATGGAAGATCGATTTTCACGGAGCTATCACAGGCATGCAGTGTACCTAAGTCCTAAGTGTATAAATATCTAAGTATTAAGTATTCTTTTTTATTGTCAAACACAGTACAAGTTAGTATTTTCTAATCGGTGACCGGCTTTCACCAAATCTTCTACGCGCATCTCATTTGTTACTTCCAGACTAAGGTAACACTCAAGTACCTACTGTCATGGAAATTAAATACAACTCGTACCTTTTTCACTATGACAATAAGGGATATAGGTACAGTATATTTCAGTTACCTTAACACATTCAACCTTACCTACTTTTTCCTATGACCAACACTAATAACGAGATGAAACCTCGACTGCAGGCTATGAGGTACTTAGGTGCCTAAAAACCAGAATTGAGATGAATCTACTGAAGAAATATAATGTTCATAGGGCCCCAAAAGATTAGACCCAAAATATATGAAAAAAATGGAGCCGGGTCCAATTTAAGTAATATTTCTATTTTTATCGGCAAACTGGAACATTTTTGAGATCAACTCGTAACTTTCTCCGGATGTTCGTCACAACTCACAACATGCATGTTAAACATAACGGATATTAATTGATATGTTTGCAGATCTACTTATTTAAAAAGTCGGGTCTTTTGAAAAAGATATGGTAAACACATAAAATAAACATCATAAGAACTCATACGATATATAAACAAGCTTAGTACTAAAGTCGATTCCATGGTTACTTAAGAGGGCGTTACAGTGCTCACTAGCGCCACTGGTTAATAATTGTGATTATTTTAATTTAACGATAGATATTTAAAAAAGAACTACACTCTGTATTTTGTATTTAAGTACCTTTTGAATACATCAAACTAGAACTCAAAAGAAAAACGGCCGTTTTAAATTTGGAAGCATAGATTGACGCACTGTAACGCCCTCTTAATAAATGGCTATTATTCGAATAGAGCCTTATCGAATTTAATTCATTACCCAAAAAAATATGTAGGTACATCGGCAATATTTTACATATACATGCCATATTTATACCTAAGTATTATACTCTAGGAATGTCATGTCAACACGCATTACACACTATACAACAATATAATATTTCTCACTACAATAGGTATAACTCAAAATTAACAATAAATACTTACTATACTTGAAATTACTTGATGTGCCTGAGTTTTTCGTTTTTGAGAAGTGTCGGTTAACCAGCAACGTATCGATTAAAATAGCGATATAATTTAAAACTAATTCGATGCCTTAAATAATTTCAACCATAACAAAAGCCCTTCCCTTCGCACCCATGATATGTATAGCTGGCAAAGTTGTCAAACATTATCGCAAAACAAAAAACCTAAGTAATATACCTATTCGAGAAGCCACATTAGTTGACGCCTTGTAATTGTAAATATGTATACAAATGTACACCTTATGCCATTGATATACCTAAGTACAAAATATATAAAAACCAGTCTAGGACTGCTTAAGTTCTGCATACGTTTTATAAACACTCGATTATATGCCATTTATACCTACTTTATTACTTCCACTAGAGTGGAGTGTGTCTGTCTACATGCGTATTAAAGCCTCGCATTCACTAGGGGATACTATGTGTTGCAAAATGTATCGTGATGGCTTGTTCGACATGTCGTGCTTATTTTAGCTTGATAGTTTGGTCCATTGAGCGACCAGTCAGTTAACGATGGAAACAAATGTTCTCAGACATACGTCAAGCGAAGTTGCGCGATCTCGTCTGACGTCGATAACGACCTGTGTGGATCTTTCTCACCTACTTAGTCAATTGGAGGCTTTAGCTTCTGCACTGACCTTCTAAATACATAATACTTGGTACGTATAAAACTAATTATTGCAACTAGATTTTTTTTAATGTTCGTCGTCGCTCAGCCTTTTAACAGCTCGCACTGAAAAAACAAACAATAATATTTTAGGTAATTTTTCTACTACTTGATTCTTCTAGCGTAAGGTACTAGGGATTTCAACACAGTAATCTGCCTTAGCTTTCGCGATTCTATAGGTAAAAAATCCCGGGTCAAGATTATTCCTCAATGTTCTCAAACTGCAAATATTCTCCAAACAAATCGCGAATGTTGCCGGCGCATTTTTCAAAACATAATTTAAAAGATGTTTATCTGTTATCTTAAAATTCACTGAGGCCCAACCACAAAACGAAACTGAATTTCGTTCGTGTACCTATCTCTCTCTGTATCGCACATGCTGGTTCGAGCGACAGAGAAGGAGATACACGAATAAAATTCGTTTTCGTTTCGCGGTAGGGCCTCTGTTTATGGAACTTCCATGATGGTATGGTACAAACCCAACCCAATAAACCGACCCAATTAACTTTTTAGAATATATCTTGACGTCGCGATTCGTAGTAACTAAGCGTAGGTAGAGGCATAGTTTCGTTAGGCGTGACGCATGGCGTGACGCATGGCGTGAGGCGCATGAGCGCGTAGCGAATAACAGCCCTGGGCTGTTATTCGCTACGCGCAAATGCGGCTCACCCCGCCGTGCACCCGTTACGAAACTAGACCTCTACCTACGCTTAGTTACTATGCAACGCGGTGTCAAGATATATTTGTGGGTGAGCGTTGAGGTGAGCTTAAAACAAGTTACAGAATAGGGGGGCTGGTTTCTATGTATTTCTATGACGGCGACGTGTCTGCGCTGCCACGGCTGCTGCTGCCTGTAGTCGGCTACGAGCTTGTACGTTTACCACAAGGATGGAAGCTACCTGTATGTCAGGCTCGGCCTGCCGGCGCAGGCGGCGCGCGAGCGGGGGGGTGAAGAGCGCGGGGTCGGGGTGCGCGCGCCCCGCGCGCTGCCACGGCTGCTGCTGCCTGTAGTCGGCTACGAGCTTGTACGTTTACCACAAGGATGGAAGCTACCTGTATGTCAGGCTCGGCCTGCCGGCGCAGGCGGCGCGCGAGCGGGGGGGTGAAGAGCGCGGGGTCGGGGTGCGCGCGCCCCGCGCGCTGCCACGGCTGCTGCTGCCTGTAGTCGGCTACGAGCTTGTACGTTTACCACAAGGATGGAAGCTACCTGTATGTCAGGCTCGGCCTGCCGGCGCAGGCGGCGCGCGAGCGGGGGGGTGAAGAGCGCGGGGTCGGGGTGCGCGCGCCCCGCGCGCTGCCACGGCTGCTGCTGCCTGTAGTCGGCTACGAGCTTGTACGTTTACCACAAGGATGGAAGCTACCTGTATGTCAGGCTCGGCCTGCCGGCGCAGGCGGCGCGCGAGCGGGGGGGTGAAGAGCGCGGGGTCGGGGTGCGCGCGCCCCGCGCGCTGCCACGGCTGCTGCTGCCTGTAGTCGGCTACGAGCTTGTACGTTTACCACAAGGATGGAAGCTACCTGTATGTCAGGCTCGGCCTGCCGGCGCAGGCGGCGCGCGAGCGGGGGGGTGAAGAGCGCGGGGTCGGGGTGCGCGCGCCCCGCGCGCTGCCACGGCTGCTGCTGCCTGTAGTCGGCTACGAGCTTGTACGTTTACCACAAGGATGGAAGCTACCTGTATGTCAGGCTCGGCCTGCCGGCGCAGGCGGCGCGCGAGCGGGGGGGTGAAGAGCGCGGGGTCGGGGTGCGCGCGCCCCGCGCGCTGCCACGGCTGCTGCTGCCTGTAGTCGGCTACGAGCTTGTACGTTTACCACAAGGATGGAAGCTACCTGTATGTCAGGCTCGGCCTGCCGGCGCAGGCGGCGCGCGAGCGGGGGGGTGAAGAGCGCGGGGTCGGGGTGCGCGCGCCCCGCGCGCTGCCACGGCTGCTGCTGCCTGTAGTCGGCTACGAGCTTGTACGTTTACCACAAGGATGGAAGCTACCTGTATGTCAGGCTCGGCCTGCCGGCGCAGGCGGCGCGCGAGCGGGGGGGTGAAGAGCGCGGGGTCGGGGTGCGCGCGCCCCGCGCGCTGCCACGGCTGCTGCTGCCTGTAGTCGGCTACGAGCTTGTACGTTTACCACAAGGATGGAAGCTACCTGTATGTCAGGCTCGGCCTGCCGGCGCAGGCGGCGCGCGAGCGGGGGGGTGAAGAGCGCGGGGTCGGGGTGCGCGCGCCCCGCGCGCTGCCACGGCTGCTGCTGCCTGTAGTCGGCTACGAGCTTGTACGTTTACCACAAGGATGGAAGCTACCTGTATGTCAGGCTCGGCCTGCCGGCGCAGGCGGCGCGCGAGCGGGGGGGTGAAGAGCGCGGGGTCGGGGTGCGCGCGCCCCGCGCGCTGCCACGGCTGCTGCTGCCTGTAGTCGGCTACGAGCTTGTACGTTTACCACAAGGATGGAAGCTACCTGTATGTCAGGCTCGGCCTGCCGGCGCAGGCGGCGCGCGAGCGGGGGGGTGAAGAGCGCGGGGTCGGGGTGCGCGCGCCCCGCGCGCTGCCACGGCTGCTGCTGCCTGTAGTCGGCTACGAGCTTGTACGTTTACCACAAGGATGGAAGCTACCTGTATGTCAGGCTCGGCCTGCCGGCGCAGGCGGCGCGCGAGCGGGGGGGTGAAGAGCGCGGGGTCGGGGTGCGCGCGCCCCGCGCGCTGCCACGGCTGCTGCTGCCTGTAGTCGGCTACGAGCTTGTACGTTTACCACAAGGATGGAAGCTACCTGTATGTCAGGCTCGGCCTGCCGGCGCAGGCGGCGCGCGAGCGGGGGGGTGAAGAGCGCGGGGTCGGGGTGCGCGCGCCCCGCGCGCTGCCACGGCTGCTGCTGCCGCCACGCCAGCGACACCAGGATGCCTACCACGACCACCCACACTAGACCGATCTGAAAGTGATATATGTAGGTGGTTACTGCTCGCCACGATTTCAAGCGAAGCGAAGTTCGTTAACACACGTACACGCTACACTAGTTACACGTTGCTCCTCGATGATTGGTTACGTACTTTAAATAAAGACTATATTTTGTATGATTTAATTACAAATGTATGTATACTTAGTTTCAGATTTTTTTGCCATATACCAGAATAAGGCTGAGGAAGAAAACAGCTTAAGGGGCTCCCAGCTCTCAATGACCTTCGATCTGTAACTGTTCGTTTTCATGTTTTCAACAACGAAGTTTATCGAAATAGTATCTCATATTTATTTCAAAACTCACAGCTTTCGATATACATGGCACCAAACCTTAGCAAATTTAGGCCAAAAAAACAGTTTTTAGGAAGTAACTTTTGTGAAAATTAATTAAAAATAAAAATCTCTGATGGGTTGTTAGAGACGTCAATAAGGAACAGTAACATGTAGATTTCATATATAAAAGTGCATAAACAACATACTTATAACGAAAACAGAGCTTTTTTGGACCATATTTGAATAAATCATTAAAAAATCAATATTCATTATTTTCAAAAAAACTGATGCAAATGTAGATAAAGGATTGAAAAACCGATAAGCGTTTGTGCCATAAATATATCTGTAGTTTTGACGGAGGAGTTTCAAATCAAAACTCGTCAAAACTCGACATAAAGCGCGAGGAGCCCCTTAAGATTGTTCCACTAACAAAAGATTGTGTCTTAAATGGAAGAAGGATCACTCACTGGGCTTGTCCACATATAAGAGACTCTGTACATGTAGAAGTAGTCGCTAGGGTTACTGGGCGGCAGGGCCGAGGGGAGAGTCATGTTGCCGCAGCCGCGCACGGCGACGGGCAGCGGCGCGGGCGGCGGGCGGGGGCCGCCGAAACTGATCCACAGGGTTAGGGCCATCCCACTGAGCAGTGCCACGCAGACACCCTGCAATAAAATATGCAAGCTAATGCTAAAGCAAACCCTCAATATCTGTTAAGTTTAGGAAAGAGCGTGGACGATTTTACGAAGCGACAAGTTGCAATTTTATAAATCACAACTGGCAACAGTCAGGCGGTTGGACCGATGGCAAAAGACCTTCGCAAAAGGGACCCTTGGCATTGTGCTTGCATTAATATGCATGCACAATACCAAGGGCTACTTGATACACGCATGATATTCATATTCCATCGAATTTTCGTAATTTTACCAATAATTTTCGTTTTTAGGGTTCCGTAGCCAAAATGGCAAAAACGGAACCCTTATAGTTTCGTCATGTCCGTCTGTCCGTCTGTCCGTCTGTCCGTCTGTCCGTCTGTCCGTCTGTCCGTATGTCACAGGCATTTTACTCGAAAACTATAAGGTGTATTTGAATAAAATTTTGAGGAAAGGTGTATTTTGTTAGCCGCTATATAGTTTTGTAATAAAAATGACAAAAAAAAATTTTTTTAGGGGTGCACGCCATACATAAAACTAAAAGTCAAAAAAAAAATATCATTGTGACCCCCCGTGTGGCACATCAATCGATAGGCCTTTCAAAATTAATATGAGGTTTCTTAGCATTTTTTTTGATTAAATGAATAGAGCCGGAGATAATCGCGCTGAAAGTCACTAAAATTCTGTCCCCCCCCCTCTAATTTTTGAACGGTGTATTTTAAAAATATGGAAAAATTCATGGACATAGGGCTTATTAATTTCATTCACCGAAAATTGTTTTGAACAAGATCGGTTCAGAGGTTTTCGAGGCATGCTGAAAAACTGTCTTCCTCAAAGAAATGGACGTAAGTGCCGTAAAATTTCTGTGATGATACGACCTTTTTAATAGGCACGGAACCCTTCGTTTTGCGTGGTCCGACACGCACTTGGCCGGTTTTTTTTCCTTTAAATATGTTCTTGCTAAAATTATAAAAAAAAAAAATCTGAGATGCTTACAACAACCCCTTTCATTTGATATGTCACACAATACAGTTTACGAAACTTTTTTTTTAAATTTTCCAATTTAGCCCCCAAAAGTGGCCTCCTTGTTCAGAATTCATTAATTTACTTTACGCGTCCGTTTTTGGGTCACAAATTTACATATGTTTATTAAATTTCAACTGTGACAGACAGACGCACGAGTGGTCATATAAGGGTTCCGTTTTGTTCCTTTCGAAGTACGGAACCCTAAAAATGCATTGTTTTATTATAGTTTTATAATCCGACTGTACATGATTGATTTGAAGCTGCAAAACTGCCGGTTTCTAAAATCTCTCAGCCTCAACTTACGTTCTCATTGGCGATTGTGGTGAACATTCCAAGCGTGAAGACCCCGAGCATGGGTCCGCCGACTGCCCCGAATATGGTGAGCGCGGCCTGCAGCAACCCGCCCAGGTGCTCGGCCACGAACGCCAGCGCCAGGAACACTAGTCCGTAGCCGCAGGCCACCAGCTTCGTCAGCCACGGGGTGTACCACTCGCGGACGTGGCACCATCTGTACAATAATTAAAACATTTTTCAAAAAATGCAACTGCGTTTTTTTTGTAAATATATATATAGCCTATGTCACTTCCACAATTAAGAGGAATCCAACGACACCTCATATGTCGAAATCCGTCAAACGGTTTAGGCTGCAGGGCGTGCCAAAGAATAAGACATACACACATACATACATAGCTACATACATACATATAGATACATATACATACATACATACGCTCGAAAAACATAACCCTCCTTTCCTTCGGCAGTCGGGTAAAGTGATATGCGTTGTGAGTTGACCTTTGTGAACTTTGTGAAGTTGTGTGATGAGGTAAGATACCATAATTTAAACGTGTTTGATTCGATTAATAATGTATTGTTAAGGTAGGCTGAGGTAAAAAGGAAAAAAGAGACTCAATTTTGGATTTATTTCTATAGATTTTAAGCAGGTACTCCTGTTTTGGTTAAATCAGACAAACAAACATATATTCAAGAATCATATATCTGATAATCAGATATTTTTTCCTAATTTGATCAGAACGTGATATTTTTTCCAATGCACGGCCTTAATCCTCGTAATACAGATAGTACCTCGTAATAAAAATAGGCAGCGCCCGTGACTTTTGACCATAAAATAAATTCCTCTTCAGTTCGCATGGAATAATAATAAATTATTGAACCTACACGGAAATATAGAGAGGATACCTGAAGCCATCATCTCCACATTTCGCTCAGAAACAACACTTCGTTACGTAGTACTATTATTTATTCTGTAACTTCGTTCAAAGTGTTTATGTACAGACGAGACGCGAGCGTTTCCATAGTCGCCTGAGAGTATAAGATAAGATAAGATATATTTATTGTCAAAACTGTAAAGTAAAGTAGGTACGCATGTGGCGCCGCTACACGCGCCACCTGTCGATAAACAAAGTGATGTTTGTGAGCGACTTGTGGAGATGATGACTGTAGAAATTACAAAGTTAAAAAGTTCAAGTTTGCCAGCCTTGAGCTGCTACCGTGAAACGAAAACAAACGGTGGTTCGTGTATCTCCGGGCCACCCCACAAACAGCCGTATACCAAGCACACGATTGACTGACATCTACTTGCCAAACGTAGTCAGTAAATGTAACAGTGCCGAGAGAATTGCAAGCAGTCCGCACGGTTAACAGAAAATGAAAAATGAAAACATGAAAATTGATTATTTTCCTTTTTTTAAGTACGATGCTTGCAGTGATTGGGACTTCCTTTTAGGTAAGTAAACCTGTGTTAGGATGTCCCGCTCTTCCATAACTGGTAAGTAGGTAGGAAATACATCTTATACATCTCAATAACAGAGAGGCGCTGAAGATGCTGGCCACGAACAGACCGAAGTCCGGGATGCGATTGGCTGTCACCTAATTGCCAACATAGTCAGTGAGCGTTACAGCAGCGAGAGCGTTGCAGGCAGCTGACACGGTGAACAGAGAAGCGCTGAAGATGCTGGCCACGAATAGACCTAAATTGGGCACGAAACTGGTTGTCACATACTTGCCAACGTAGTCAGTGAGCGTTACAGCAGCGAGAGCGTTGCAGGCGGCCGACACGGTGGACAGAGAGGCGCTGAAGATGCTGGCCACGATTAGACCTAAATTGGGCACGAGACTGCTGTCACATACTTGCCAACGTAGTCAGTGAGCGTTACAGCAGCAAGAGCGTTGCAGGCGGCCGACACGGTGGACAGAGAGGCGCTGAAGATACCCGCCACGAATAGACCCGCCAGTCCGGGCACGGATTTCATCGCATCCACCACGTAGTACGGCATTAGTTGGTCCATCTGAAATTTAACAAATAGGTAGTTAGGCTAGTTATATTAATCGTTATTACGGTGGAATATCTTATGCAGGCCATACACGTTACGGTTGGCCGGAGAGGTTTACCTGCGCAGGTCGACCGGAGCGTGTATGGGAACCGACCTGTGCAGTTTTTTTCACCTGTGCAGGCGACCGGAGCAAGACCAAAATCCAAATCTTTCGAGTGACACCGTACGGACACCGGAACGTCCCCACACACGCGCAGGTATCCTGCACAGGTAGACCTCTCCGGCCAACCGTAACGTGTATGGCCTGCATAATACGTACGAGTATAATGTAAGGATAAATGCAAATAGAAAGAAAGAAAGAAAATACATTTATTTAACGTCACAAATTACACGATTAAACAAACAAGTAATAGAAAAAAAAAACTAAATAAGAGGACGTCAAACAAGATCCCCACTCAGCATAAAGCCACAGCAAGCCACGGCCAGCTGAGGCGCTGATTTTCGGTGCGAACCTAACTTACAAAACTAACACAAGAGGCGACACAAACGCCAGCAACCTGGTATTTGTAACAAAAATATTTATAACAATGAGAAAAATAAAATAAACAATGGTCACAAAAAAAAATTACTAGATGAAGAGTGATGTGTACACGTGGTTATGAAAAATAGAAGAAGAAGTGAAGAAGGTGAGACAAAAAATAAGGCAAAGGTAAGTAAATAAATTATTCAAATAAATTATTCAAAGTGGCTATTACTACGTTGCAGTTGTAAAAAATATGCATGGCACTTTGATTTGATTTTTTTTTACAGCACGGATCGGAGGAGGCAGATTGTTCCAGCACTTCGTGGCAGCGTAACGAAAACTACCACGAAATGCCGCTGACTGGTGCCCAGGAAAAACAAGTTGCAGATACCTTTTTTTTTTTTTTTTTATATGGGAGGAAAATCCGTTATGGATACCTCCACGCCACGGGGATAGCGCGGAGGTTATGTCGGACTCGCACCGACTAAAAACCCCCCGATGGTCCTCCTCGACGCATTTCGGACGGCTCTGGGATCTCCTACGGAACGCACCAGTGCCGCCCTAGCGTCATGCCTTAGTGGTATCTACCTTTTTTTTTTTTCCGATTGCAGCCCCCAACTGCAACCGTGTACCACCCCGAGGACCCCTTTTAGTCGCCTTGTACGACAGGCAGGGGATACCGTAGCCGTATTCTAATGCCCGGGCTACAGGGCGCAAGTTGCAGATACCTAGCGGATCTAACCTCCAAGGACCTTGCGTTATGCGCCCATGTCAGCTTATCGTAAAGGTACGAGGGCAACTGGCGCTTTACTACACCAAATAGAAGAGAAGCTAGATGACATTTTCATAACATGATTTTGATTTAGGTAAATAGAAATAGAAATCTTTATTGTATAACTGTGTAAGTAGAGTGTACAAAGTTGACATGGTAGTACAAAGTACCCGCTACGGGCGTACAATGTTTATAGGATAGCCTATTAGCTAAGTGGTTAAAATAACTACTTATTACTTACCACTTAAATTTTCCCGGCTGTGAGCGGGTCGCATTCCTTGTAGACGGCGAGCATGTCCAGGACGCTGACGCAGATGATGTTGAGCACTGAGAGTGACGACAACCCGACCTCACGTCTGCCCACTGTTAGACTAAGTACACCTATAAAGTACCTACCGCCGAAATTTTTCCGGCTGCTAGTGGGTCGCAGTCCTTGTAAACTGCGAAGATGCCCAGTCCGCTGATGCAGGTGCAGATGCTGAGCATCGAGAGCACCGGCCAGCTCAGCCACAGGCACGCCTGCGAGCGCTCCAAGGTGCTCACTGTTAGGAGGCGCTGGATCTGGAAAGTGACATGACTAACATTTAGTTTCCATTCAAAAGTTTGTAGTCATTCGGGGGATCTAAATACAAAGGTATTCCAGACATATTACGGCGTAATATAAACTGCCTGAAAACTACGCGAGTACAAAACGTCATTATAAATGACTTGACAATAGACGATCAGCGTTCGCGCCCTGAAACTATAAATAATTATTTCAGTGACGCATTCTACTCGTACGGCGGCAATCTTAGAATTATAATATTTTACAAAACTGACAACTATGATAAAAAAAACCTAAACGTTGAAGACGTCAGTCAAATGTGAAACACCATTTGATGTTTGATTGTTTTTGATAAATGTATTCAAAATATATCGATAATACAAAAACTAACCTGAGTATGGTTCACTGCGTACAGGGACAAATAGGTGATCATACCGCCGAAGTTTAGTGACCACCAAGTATTCCTTATTGTCGGGTCAAGACTAAAACTAAATATTAAAAACAATATAAATAACAGGACAAACTGCTCTCATAAAAATATTCTAGAGCAAAATTCAAGGGTACCTATACATACCTGTTGAAATCAAGTCTTCCACTCTCTTTCGCAATTGTAAATATTTTCCCGAAGCCCCCAAGTTGTACCGAACTGAATATAACTACGCTGAGTACAGCACCAAACATCAACAGGGATTGTAGAAGATCAGTCCATACTACGGCTTTCATACCGCCTAAAGTTGCGTAAAAAGTGCATACCAATCCAACTACGAGTATAGATATCAGTCTGTCCAGCCCCGTGACTGCTTCTAGGACTATGGCTGGTGCATAAAGCACTATACCATTGTAAAGCACCATTTGTAAAGTGTATGTGAGGGACGCTATCGTTCGTATGTGTGGTCCAAAGCGCAATTCCAAGTATTCGTAAGTACTCGTCTTCTGTAGTCCAAAGAAAACTGGCAGGTAATACCGACTTGCGATCGGTGTAGCGATGCCATATGATATGTTGATGACGACAAATTGCATGCCGTAGGAATAATTCTCTGACGACACGCCTAGAAGCGTGATCGCCGACATGAATGATGCCATCAGGGAGACTGCCACAGGTACTATAGACATGTTTCGATCTCCGAGAAGATACTCCTGTAAACAGAGATTGATTGTATTAACATGACCATGACGAACAGTATAAGGTGATGGATTGGTATAATTATTTTTATTTTTTAGTTTATTTAACTACACATAGAGTACCAACAAACATAAAGCATAAAGTCCTGGAGCCGTAGTATGGTTGGCCTTATCACGCGACAAGTGACAAGATAAGAGCGTCGTCTCGTTCTATCGAACGGTGTCAGCCAGTGACGCACGCTCTATCCTATCACCTATCGCGTGACAAGGCCAACCATGCTACGGCTCCTGGAAGTTAATTAATATGTGATACGTATGTAAACTAAACAACCTATTAATCATGAGACATAAAAGACAAAAAGCTTAAAAGAAAAATATTTATACCGGTCCACGACGCAGTATCAGTGTATGAGTAAGACACAAGCACATGTAAATTTAGTGTTAAGTATAAGTAGGTACATGGTATGAATAATTTAAAGAGAATGGAAAGTAACGTTTATCACAAGTAATTAGTATTCTCAAGGATTAACTAAATATAACTCTCATCTAACATTTTGAAACTTAACAATGATTATAGTAGTTACTATGCAGAAAATATTGCACGTACTAAGTAAGGTATTCCTAATGCACGTATAGTCAGCAACGTGGCTTTGGCTGTTATCTGTAGCAAACTCGAACTATGAAGCATTTACTAATCTTCTTACTTATTACAAGAGTAATATATGAATGAGGTTGTCAACATACAACATATCATGCACTGTGCTGCGAATGGGTCGTTAATTTGATTTAGTTAAGTTGAACGATCTATAGATACGCAGCTAAATACGCATCCTACTTTATTGCCGAAACAAGAACTAGGGCGCAATGAAAAAGACAGAACGAGGGCGTAAGTGGAATATTGCGAACAAGAGTCTTTTGATGACTCGAGTTTGCAATATTCTTACGCCCGTGTTACAATGTTTTTCATCACATTTTCGAGGAAATAAATAACTACAAAAGACAGAAAAATCTAAGTTTCATACTACCGATACCGCACCAATCAATAATTTACGAAATTGGCAACTTCACTTCCAGATCAGTGCTAGTGCTATTTCAACCAATCACAGAGCAGTATTCTTGCGGCGCTTGGCCAACTAGTTTTTTTTTTCAACCAATCACAGAGCAACTAGATTTGCTTAAGCCAATCAGATCACACACAAGCTCATTACTCTCGAAGGAATACAAACTCGCCATAACTCACGCGGGAACAATTTAGGCCGTTGTCCTTCTGTATACAGGCATGGAATAACACCATTTACGAGCAATGTGTGATGAGATGAAAATAAATAATTCCATTTACATGCAAATAAATAAAGATCTAATAAGTAACCTCATTTGTTTTCTGTTTCCCGCCGCTAAAGCGGAAATATAGTCCAATAGCGACTGAGGCGATCATTGTTAACGCCATAATGGCATAGTCCCAAACTCCAAATACCGGTGGCGCCATCTTGCCCTGGAAATTAAAGGTCTTACATATCATCGCGTCTGTAAGGCTGATTGAGATAGGTAAATAGGTACCGCTTTAGCTAATTTACCGTGCTGTTGCTGCAAAAAAAAAATGGTTATTTACCTAAATACTACGGGAAACGATATAATATTTAAGTACTATCCCAGGCTTAACTTTGCTAGCGTAATAATTATAAATTACCCTGTTTATCTATACACTGGATTAAATGCGCAACTCTCGGTTCGGAAGATTTTTATCCCTTTTAATAAAACACTCTAATATTGAAACGCATTTTAAAAAGCACGTCCAAAAATGCCCAACTAATGATAGTCATAACTATAACTTAACCCTTAAATGCATGATTTTTTGTATAACTTTTTAATAAATTGAAATAGATGTGTCATGTTGTATAGATTAACGGATAGCTGAAGTGGATAGCTGCATATTGAGCCACGGACCATCAAATATACGATGCATATATACATCATTATGCATTTAAGGGTTAAAAAAGTTGAAAAATCCCCATTTTTTCATTTCAAAGTTCAAAATCTCAAAACGGCTGAGCCCATTTTGTTGAAACGTAGCAAAGAACCATCGTAGCAGAAACAGCTTTCGGACAAAAAAAACACATTAAAATCGATCCATTCGTTTAGGAGCTACGATGCCACAAACAGACACACAGATACACAGACACAGACACGTCAAACTTATAACACCCCTCTATAAACTATCACGCAGCGTTCCCTATACTCAAACTTGTTAAAGTATTTTTGAAAAGAGAACTTCGCTCGGTTGTCAAAATGTAGTGGTTATATTCTCTTTGGAAACAACACTGTACTTTAAATATTATTTGGTCGATATAATATATAGGTATTGTGTTTTAGTATCGTGCAACTTGTTTACATATAAGTTAAGTATAACAAAAGTAAGGTTACAGATACGAGTAGAGACCCCGGAAAATTGGTCTACAGGTCTTGTAAATAATAGTCTCTAACTACTATTTGTATTGCCTATAAGTTACGTTCATTTATTGGGACATCAACATAACAGATAGGAAAACTCATCTATTTTTAATTTTGTCTGCTCAATAAATATATTAATACTCCAAGCAGTAGATTGATAGTTGCCCATCATCCGAGGTAGCATCTAGCTGATCTTGAATACCCATGGGGAACGGCTATTACAGTTTAAGGTACCTAAATAATCATTTATTTATTTGCAGCAATCATATACTGTAACCTATTTTTAACATACCTTAATACTGGCACCACACTTGGGGTTGCGTGTTCGCGTTGCATCGTTGCCTCTCTTTCATTTGCTGTAGGAAGGAAAAAGATGCAGCACGAATATTTGGGCAAATACCGCCAAGTGTGGTGCCACCATTAGGAATAAAATGTTCTCCGAGCCGCTCGGAGGACATCCGAGCGACGCGACGCACGGTGACGCTATGGTATCAAAGTCCAAATTCTTCGTTCCGCCAATTCTGATCATAATTATTGTTAATTAAAAATGTTGGGGTACACCCTATTAGTACACCTATTTACTAGTTGCAAGTACTACAAACTAGCACCTTGGGTTACTTACTTCCCAAACAATGTTTCCCAAAAAATCATTTAATTTTACCAAATAATCATTTGCCAACTGAAGATTTACCAAAAACATCTTTCGCGAGCAAATGTTTAGCTAACACATATTTATACATTAAATATACTTGTAGGTATATAAATTATTAAAAAAGTATTTATTAAAAGTGAATACAAGATTATAATGAACATTAACTAAGATAAATTAAAACTAAGTTAAATCTAAAAAAGGCCCTCGAGGCATTGTACCGAGGATGCTGGCGGCATTTCCTCGCTGAATTGCAATGCTGATGCGTTGCGCAAGAAAGCCGCCAGCTCTTCGGTCACCAGTTACATCGACCAGACGTTTATTACGACCGTACATTAAATTAGTTAGTCTTGGTATATTTGACCAATTTTTGTTTTGACATTTAATAACATTCCAAAACACACAACTCAAAAGAAAATATAGCAAACATAACACTTTTCAAATATATGTTTCGGCATTATTGTATTTAGTCGTAGTCTGTTCGACCAAATTTCATTTCCCCGATTTTCAATTCTAGATTACAATCCAATTCCAAAACTTAAGCTTAGTGTCAATCTGACAAAACACGAATAAAAATTATCCCATACTATTTTGACGCTTAACCTAAGGTATTTATGTTTGTATGCCCGGGTATGGTCAGTGTCGGCTTTCGCCTTTTGTGAGAGCTGGGTGAGCTAGGTGTAGTTATAATTATAAGATTGGTTGCTACCCACTTTCTAACTTAACTTAGGTGCCTTGCCTATTATAACTATTTTTGGTCCTTTTTGGGACCTTTCTATACCGCCCTATCGTCATCATTCTATCTTAATCATCCTCTTCAATGAGCTCAAGCCCCAGTTCAACTTGACAGCCCCGCGTTTCTGAATACCACTCCCCCAACCAACCTCCGCCCGGAATAAAATTAGTTACTTACACTTATCATTTTTCTTCTTGAAATATGTACAGTCAGTAGTAAAAAATGGCCAAACACGCAATTATTTTTAATTAAGATAATGAGGCTTTGTTTATTCCGGTCGGAGAACAAGTTTCGGTTGTCGTAGTGAAAATAGTAAAGAGGACAGTCAATTAAGTACTTAAGTTTTATTTGACACTAATCATGACGATGTTGGCCATATAAATAGTTTTTTTGGCACAGAGACAGTTATTATTTTACTAACCTCAGACAATAAGTTGTTGAACTTTTGCCCTGGGAAAATTAAAGCGATTTGAATAGTAGGTACAGTAATTAAATAGTGTTCTATTGTTCTACGTTCAAACAATTTACAGTTAAAATTTGACATTCTTATTCGAATGTTTTGAAACGTGAAATTGCACAAATAATGTACCCATAAATAATACAACACATTATCGCGTTTACCTTTACGTCCGTCCCTCTCGGGCTCTCGCATAAACACGACAATGCCATTTAGGAAAATACATAGGTAAGGCTGTAATTTACACGCGGACAAAATCAATCAAATAAGCCTGCCTTTTGCTTAAATCTAATTAGTTTTTTGCCAAGTTCATTGGTCACTCCGGCTGTCGCATGTTATCCTAACGGGCGGGTAAATAGATAGACAACTTATTGTGTACGTTGGTAGAACTATTATATAATCTGTGACGTTGGTCCAAACAAATTTTATGCTGAATTATACAGTATTTATGGCCAGCTCGCACTTATCTAACTTGCTAAATTTTACGCTGAGTGCAAAACATTTTGCAAAGTCGTATTCTGCGCACGCGACAAATGCGACTTCAAAATTATTATTATTCAAGCTGATCACAGATTTTCATGAGAATTGGTCGAGAAATGCGACCTGTAGAGGAGAACAGCCGGACAGACGCCTGAGGCCTGGAGATACGACATAAGTTTTTGCCCAAGCTGAAAAGAAAACTTCGTTCGCTTCGCTCGTTCGTTCAACTAAAGAGGTAATATTTATGGTTAGTACGGCTAGTAAGGGGTAATCTCCGGAACTGTACCTACTCATTCGATTAAAAAAACCGTATGTAGAATGGAGGACCAACTTCGATATCGTGAGATATAGTGAGATTTTGATAAACCCCCACCTTCCGAGTTTTTTTTAACGTGTTTTTTTTGGCAATAAGTATGTTAAATTTCCAAGAATGTAGGTACCTATATAGTAGTCAAAAATCACAATACGAAAATCGAACAATAAAATACCAAAATAGCTACAATTTCTAAAACAATATACTTATTCTCGCTATTTTACAAATTCTAGCAAAACTAAAGGCTCCCCTCATTAAAAAAACTACATTCAAAAGTAAAATTATTCCTGCAAAATACTCAAAAAGTATTCTTACAAAAAAAATGCAATTTCATTTATCCACAACCCTTGACTACTATGTGATGTACCCAATTACATATTATGAGTATTTATAATAGTTAGGGAGGCGAATAGGGGAATTTTCTGCAATACTCGAGCGTGGCAGTTTAAGATATGAGAGATACCTTAGACCTAATAGAACAACCTTGTAAAGTATTTAGCTCTATATGTAGTGACGCGCGCCTAGGATAGACGATCAGATTAGTAAAAAAAAATTGATAGTCTGAAATACTCGAGCGCGTCAGATTAAGATATTGGGGGTTGATTTTAGTGTTTAAAGACTAAATTTAACTAATCTGACGATAAGTCCTTGACGCCGCCGAGTTATAGGGGCGCGAACTTGTAAAAAAAAAACGTTAATCCGGCATTCTCGAGCGCGATTTTTTTATTTTTTATTTCGAAGAATATAATCTAAAACTTACTAAAAATACAAAATCTGCCGGTTTCCGCATAACCGGAAGTGTGGAGGAGCCATTTCGTCTTCCTAAGAACGCGTTGCGGCATATAAGTCGCGAACGATACATTTTACAAAAAAACTTATAAACAAAAAAGGTAATTTTATTTTACACAAAAAAGGTCTCTTTACATTTTTGTCCAAAGTTAAAACTTTTTGACTTGAAGCATCATAAAAACTCAAACTCCCGGTTTTTTGAGTATATCTCGAAAACTGAGGGTGTTAAAAAAAATTGATATGAAATAACGATGATTAAATTATGTGACTTTTATTATAGCTCAAATTTTTTTTACGCTCATAAACGCAACCGACATACGCTCATAAACGCATATATATTTATATATGTATGTAGGTATGTTATATTATGTGTATGTTCGTGAATTTTTTAAACATATTTTAAGAGCTACAAAGAAAGTGGCCTACTTCTTTTGGACTCTATTATTTGTCTATTATATGTACGTTTTTTGGGTTCCGTAGCCAAAATGGCAAAATATGGAACTCTTATAGTTTCGTCATGTCCGTCTGTCCGTCTGTCCGTATGTCACAGGCATTTTACTCGAAAACTATAAGGTGTATTTGAATAAAATTTTGAGGATAGCTGTATTTTGTTAGCCGCTACATAGTTTTGTAATTAAATTACTAAAAAAAATTTTTTTTAGGTGTGCACTCCAAAGCCTCTCTCCACTTTTTCTAAAGCTTCTCGACAATTTTCGTGGAAAAAGTTACGCGTATCTGTACAAAAGTATTATTAACATGTACAGTTCCTCGGCCATTCCTCAGTCAGCCGGCATCCGGCACACGTGTCCGTGTCCGGCACTTGCGTATTTCGAGCTCACAGTTTATTCAATATGTTTTTGTAGTTTATCGACTTTTGTGGTAAGATTTTCGTGATGAGTGATAATGAAAGGAAGTGTGTGTTTTGTTCGGAACTATTGACTGCTAAATTTGCGACGTTTACTACAGAAACTTTGAAAAAGTGTAAGACAGTGTTTGAATATCGCCAAAACAAACCGAGCGTCAGAAAATCACGTACGACGTATGACAATCTGAAACTTCCCGATGATGCATCGGGAGATGCTGCATACCATGCGCAATGCTACAAGTGGTTTACAGCGATCAAAATCCCGGCAGATTTTTCTAAAACCACTGAACAGCTTTGCGCTGTCGAGTCAAACATTGATCCGGAAATTCCTGCCTCGGTGGATTGCGCAGCTGATATTCCTACAACTTCAACCGACGCTGCTGACACATCTGTTGACGAGTAAGAACTTTTGTTGTTAACATTTTGTCGCAATAATTGTACATTTTTTTCTTATATGAACTCTATAGTTTTGATTTAAAATTATACCTGGGTTCTCCTGATCTATGATATTTTATATGTAGTAAGCCATACACTAACATATCAAGTAGGGCTCGTGGTCGTGTACGTGTTTCGTGACACGGGAGCCGTGCGCCCGTTCTCGTGTTACACGGCAACGGTTTTAAGGCCCGTTCGTCACGTTAAATTAGGCTACGTGTAATTGTGTCACGTGTCACGTGTAGATCCGTGACACGGGTTCACGTACCTTAAGTACACGCGGATCCGGTCCGCCAGCGACGTTGAGCGAAGATAAGGAATGAAATTGTATCGTGAGTGTTTATTCGTAGCTCTTTATTCCGTTTCATTCATTAATATTTAGGAGCATGGACTTTTAAATATTTAGTGAGTAATAAATAAATGGAAACCAACAGTCACTTCTTTGAACTTCACGAACAAAAACTTGGTATACCAGGTAAAGCCGAAAGCTGCTTATGAGTATTGTTTGTTTAATTATGTCGCTGGCAAACCTTTATTACGAGTATCTTTATCTGCAATTCTGCACGTGCAACTCCACTTATCTACAAAAATACCACCCTGGTAGGTAAATAAAAATGAATGACTCAATAATTTTTAAACCTTGAGAGAACCCAAAATATTTTTATAGAGATGTAAAATAAAATGTCGTCTGCGGGTTTTGTTCTTTACTTTCATGGTAGAATATATATAGGTGTAGTGTAATTACACTCTATATAGCGACAATCCATTTAACGAAAAACTTTTTTTACCTTGTTAGTCATACAATGAAGCAGTCGAACAACAATATAGCACTATCTCTATCTACTTTGTAATGTGCCGAACCGAAACCGATAAGAACTGCAGCTGTGTACTTTTTTGTTTGTTGTTTTCTTGTTAAGTCCATGCACGTGTTGTTTGCCTGGATTTACCGTCATCATACGTACCGAAGATTCGCAGAAATTTGCTCTTTTGTTTCTTGGGATTAGGATTGCCTTGCATGTTAACATTTTGACTATGTTATATCCCTAGACAGTAAACTTTGATATTCATTCTTTTCATGAATAGCAGAAAAAAAGCTCTTCTCTTAATTTAACGATAAGTATTTACTGATATGATAACGCTATACATAGGTAAAATACGCAGTCTGTTAATTGTATAATTAATATAAGTCTAACTTTAAGTAAAATCACAATAGCTGGTTATACAGAAAACAGAATAACGCCGTTATAATTGTTAGGTATATTTAAGTAAAATATACCTTATAACTCAAACTACGCAAAAAATATAATTTAAACTTAAATCCACATAGAAAAAAAGCCTTTCGACCCGTACTAAGTAATAATTAGTTTTAATTTTAACTCTAACCAGCGGCGGCCCGGGTGTATCGTTCCGTTCAGACGGGTGCGGTGCACACGAACGCAGGTACGTACTTTGGCGTGTCACGTACCTTGGCGTGTCACGTGAATCCGTGCGCGAACGCAGGTACGTGCCACGTACCGGCCGTGTTCGTGAAATTCGTGATCTTAGTACTTAGTTTCGGTCAGATTAAGAGAACCCACCAACATTTTTGTCAGATTAAAAAAATATGCTTTCAGGATACCGAGATAAACCTCCCCTATGAAAATCTGACGCGCTCGAGTATTTCAAAATAACTTTTTTTTTTTGCATTTTCAAAAATTCATCGTAACTTATCGTCACGCCGAAATCGTCAGTTTTTTTAAAGGAAGCTTTCTTGGGGCCTACTTAACACCCCTTCCGAAAATCTGACGCGCTCGAGTATTTTTTTTTTTTTTGCATTTTTGACTACTTTATATGCCTACCCCCACCACGCAAACCGGCAGATTAGTATACCGTTGTTATCAGAGGCACTCGGGGCATACGTAGTATGAATATCTGACGCGCTCGAGAATGCCCAAGTAACTGTTTTTTTTAACATTTTTGAAAAACCGTACACGCCAAACCCACCGCTAAAATGGTTTTTGCCATACGAGCTTTTCTTTTCGAAATTATTTTATCTTTCGATTTTGATAGGTCTCGACGGCGCCGTTGAATTACGCCATTTAGCTACCTCGCCTCCCTAACTATAAGAGAGTGAGAAAGGAATGAGAATAAAATTTAGATATATTATTATATCGTATCGTAGGGATGTACTATTGATTAATATTTTCTACTATACTCGTTAGTTAGAGGACACATTTTCTTTGGTTAGATCAATCGACTAAATTTCAAAGGTTTTTTTTCATGACATAAAAATTGCATTATTTACTTTTTACTAGGTACCTATACTTACAAGGTTAAAACTGTTGAAAGACGACCGTCTAATTCAGATACACCTTGTTATTTTATTAATCACATTACCACTTTCTTTAGAAAAAAATTGCTACAAATGCTTTAATTTATTTTCACCAATACTAAAAGATAACCTATAAATATCGAGTCACAATTTACCGTATTATTCGACGAGAATATTGCACAATGCTTATCTATCTATCACGTCTGACTAGTGCTACTTACTCCCGTGGAGTGTTGTAATAAGTATAGGATCTCGTTGATGGTAGCATTGCTTTCATTCATTGGTGGAAGTGTATAGGTTATGTTTTGGGCGATAGATATCGTACGATATATGCCAACACTGCACATTCAAGCGCTTCAAGCAACTCGTGATTCGTGACGTACAGTCAAGTGAAAAAATACGTATCGATTAAATCCTCTCATATCATAAATAGCGCTGACATAAGAGCGATGGGGCATATTTATGAGTAAGTTGCACCCATATTTTTACTCTTGACTGTACTTATTTAATTTTTCGATTGTTTTGATTCAATCGATTAAAAATATCATAATGAGAAATCACAATGACAATGTATTGGATTAAATAAACACATACATGATGATAAAAACAAAAATCTGTTGTTATATATTTTATTGCTACTGTAAAAAACAAATTAAATTTAAAAATCCCTTAGCTCTTATGTCGGCGGGCATGAAAGTCTATGAGACATATTTAATGTGAGCTGTCAATGTCCAGTTAAAAAGAATTAGGTAGCATCACTAAATGATGTCAGATCCTTCAGCATACACGCTCCCTATTAAAGCGCTTTACGCTGTTATTTATGCGCGCGCATAATATCGTCCACGCCAATTTACAAAACGATTGAATACGGAACAAATTGATTAATGACACATTCTGTATTTTCCGAAAAATTGCAGTATTTATATTTATTATTATTTTTAACGAAATCAAGCGACTTTTCAGGTTGATTGATTTATATTTTTATTAACTACTGCGCCATCTACAGTAAATATGGGAAGTTACAAAGTTCGCCGATTCAGCAGAGTATAAGCAGTATAAGTACGCAACAATGACAATATTAGTGTGAAAACAGTACTATTAGATGACGCTGTTGCAGCACTAAAACATAACTTGCGTACTTAGCCCTATGTTCGTCAAAGTTTAGCGTGATCTGAAAACTGAAAATGGTAAATTAACTTATATAAGCTCTACATCGCATCCTGCAGTTGCAGTGTATACAAAAATAAATGCTGTTTTTAGGGTTCTGTACCAAAAATGTAAAAAGGAGCCCTTATTCTGTCCGTCTGTCTGTCACAATGTTAAATATCTCAGGCGCTACTTATGCTGTCGATTTAAAATTTATATATTTTCTTGTAAACGAGCGTAATGCACGTGTATTGAAAATCCAAAAATTAAGCATATATTTTTAATGGTAATGCAAAATCTCCTGTGGAACTACCCGACAGGATAGTAGTACTACGCCTACTATGGGCAAAAAATAATCCCCGTGTTACTACCAGTAGTATCATCGGTAGTATAGTCAACAGCAAAAGTAGGTTATCATTTTTTCACCTTATCGCAATGGAATAAGGCACAAAAGTGATAACTTACTTTTGCTGTTGACTGTACCACGAGTAAGTAGTGAATGAAACGCCGGTTTTTCTTCTTGGTTCTGCTGAAATATGGCATTAGGGAGCTTGGATATCACAACCAATATTTGTTAACATTAAGCTAACAAATATACAGTGGTTGTTTAAAACACACATTACTGCCGTTAAACAAATGTTAATATCGTGTTTAAATTAACACTGATCACGAATAAAAATATTGACTAAACACGAACGCTGTACCTACATACGTAAACTTTATATTTCATTTAGATTTTTTTATTAGGGCTTATGGTTACCCTATTTTTAATGTAGAGAGTCGTGTTTTTCACTTATTCTGCGATAGGTACCACTTCTTGGGAGTAGGTAATCAATTAACCACGATTCCTGTCAAATTGTAAAATTAAATTATATTAAGTATAGAACATTGGTCTATATTGACTCACGTAAAATTCTTTGTCAATTTTTTTATTATACTAACGATTTGTATTTATAATCATCACTCTTCATCATTTTTTTAGCAATACCTTTTTGTTCCTAAATTTCTATAACTAACAATGGAACTCATAATGGACAGTTTTCATAAAAAAATTGTTCATAATTTCATTAGTAAGAACAGGCTTGAATTCATAATTTTATTTCTCATAATAATTTCCTTCATAACGGACATACATCATAGTTTTGTTAATAGTACTAATATCATCGTCTAGTACCTACCTACCCATAGTACAAGCTTTGCTTAGTTTGGGACTAGGTTGTTGGGTTTGTGTAAAATTGTAGGTAAATATTTATTATTGTTATAACTAAGAACATACATCATAATTTTTGGGACCTTTCTACCACTCTACAGTCCTGTCGTCATCTTTCTATATACATAATATGTCATCCTCTTCAATGATCCCCAGTTCAACTTGGCAGACAAAGGACTGTCAAGTTGACAGCCCTACGTTTCTGAATACCACTTCCCGCCCTCCGCCCGGGCTCCCGCC
The DNA here is from genome assembly GCA_932294315.1 of Epinotia nisella. Classification (NCBI taxonomy): domain Eukaryota; kingdom Metazoa; phylum Arthropoda; class Insecta; order Lepidoptera; family Tortricidae; genus Epinotia; species Epinotia nisella. Next base: position 12,474,934 of record OW028680.1, read on the forward strand.
AGAAACTCTCTTATTTATTACCAGTTTATTACCAGTGGGTAACAGCTGGATTTTTTTCTATCTTTTATCAGTGGGAACTAATGGGAATAGTAATTGACGGTACCTAAGTACCTACTGGGTTTTTTCCCAGTAGTTACCATCGAGTACTGTAGTGGTAAAAGATGGGAAAAAAGCTGTTACCATGCACTGTACTGGTAACAAATTGGTGGTAACGTAAGCGGGCGCGTAAATGCGATTGAATCTATATATATATTACGCGAGCCCGATTTTTGTACATGCCATCAGATCTACAGTTATGGTCCGATTTTGATAATTGATATGTCGTTCGATTCGTCTCATGCTGGAGATTTGCAATAAGGTCTTTGATTTTTAATTTTTTATTGAAAAAGTACTAAAATTTTGATTTAAAGAATCTACTGTGCGCTGACCACGTGACCTTGGCTGCGTGACGTCACGTGACGTTACTCCTGTTTTGACTTGAGATGACAATGTAAAATAAATAAACAAGAATTGAACTCAAACCTGTAGTACGTTCTTCAGCATAGGAAATTATAAATGTTGAGTCGGCCACATATGGATACAACACTAAGAAAATTAAGAAAATACAAAATAAACCATATTTTACAATGTTTACAAAAACTGACAGACGTATTGTGTCAACTGTGGTTTTTTTTTTATTTACATAGAGATATTTACCATGTTAATTTTACTTCAAAAAAGTTTATATACTAACTTATTTTCCCATATTCGACATGTTGGAAGAAGAATGAGGTTTAAACCCATTAATTGTCGTGGACCCCATATACGGCTTTGTTTACCTCATGGACTTATCATTACTAACAACGTTAGTAATAATAAGTCCATGGTTTACCTTACTTAGCACAAACAATGCCGTAAGCGCCGTTAGGCTTCAAATTTCAAGTAAAGATATAGAAAACGAAACTCGATTAAGTAATAAATTTCTTTTCGGATACCGGGTACTCCCATTGGCAACATTGTTGACTTGACTTGAATACCTACCATCCAAATTATTTCAGGTTCAGATAATTTAATTATATTTCGATTACAGGTAGGTATAAATTGTAATTTATCAAACCGATATGACTTAATACTGGAAAAGATAAACCGTTAAACTATTTAGAGGTATAAATAGTCAAATGCAACTATAACCGGTAAAATATTTTTATAACCATTAACGGTCCCTGATACAGTATTCTTTGATCTGTGCCAATACTAATAATAAACAGGTGTAATGTCTGTGAAATGTAAGTTTGTTTGTATGTTGGGGGTAGTCTCAGAAACTATACCCATCCTATTCTAAAAACCCTTTCTTCAGTAGGTAGGTACTTTTGTTATATATGTAGAATGGACCTACGGGATTATGTGCTATATTTTATCCCGTTGCTCCGCCTAGGTTCTTTGTATACGCGGCGGAGCCGCGCGGGCAGCTAGTATATTTATAATATGCTTAGTGAGCAATGTGTGTCTTAGTTTTAGGGTTACTCGTTGCGCGTTACCTTAATAGGAAAAGTAGAACCCTGAAAGGATCACTTCTTTGTTCGTCAGTCTGTCAAGACTATTTTTCTCAGTAACTTAATATCAAAATTATCAAATACTCAAGAATGCAATCCCTAGAAGCTACGACAAAAACAACTTACAAATTCAAAACGGTACGGACCTTTATAAGTATACCGTATTTGATAAACCTGTGGCAAGAAAATGTGTCTTATAGCACAAGTGGAATATTTCTCATTCATGAGAGGAGGCCTGTGCCCAGCAGTAGGACGTATATAGGCTGATGATGATGATGATGATGATGTGTGGGGGCAAGGAACAACCGTTTTCCAACGGCAACGTGAAAAAGCTTGTCCCTCAATCCTCACTTGGCTGCCTCGCATATATACTTACTGCGCCAATCAGGAAGCACTCATGGGAATAGAGGCACGCCACCAAATCAGGAAGTGGCCAAAGTGTGATAAATCTTGCAGACTCCGATTGATTGATATGCCTACTTTGTACGGAAACCTGGGTAACCGTTTTAATACACAATACCACCCACCGTTTTCCACGAAATTATTAATTTAATTCCAATCCTTACCCTTATCATTCGTACTTGTCAGTGGTTCTCACTTGTGTAACTTGCATACATTTTACTTTGACACAAAAGCTGTAAGAGACCCTCAATCATACGTCAAAAAATTGTGGATCTATCCATACGCAGTGTTTAACATAAACAGTATTTAGTCAGGAAATAAGCACTCACAGAAAATCATTCTCATAAGCACCGGTGCGCGGAAACAGCCTGCCAAAAATACCTCCGTAACGATATGGTTAATGCTTGGTTCTGAAGCTCAGCGCGCATATTAATTAACGCTATTGACTATCGTGAGACATTGCCACGGCGTCAGCTTCTAACTTAAGTCTTTAAAACTCAAAGGATTAACCGGTGTGGAGGGTTAAAACATTCACTGAAAATTAAACTTTAGATGAGACCCGAAAACATCAGTCGGGGAACTCATCTCGAATTCTGCAGTTATGTATTCCACGTATTTTACCTTCGCCGTGTTAAATGGGGTCACGGCTTGAAGCCCGTTTGTCTTTAAGGTTTACATGAATAAAATACTTGAGCCTGTAAGCATACCTACTGAGTATTTTGAGTTGAGTAACGTTCACCATTGTAGCCGGCAGCAATCGTCTTGAATTCGAATTCGGGAGACGGAGCGTGAAATAAAGATCAACCTCTTGTTTTCTAAGCTTCGTCTTCGTCGAGCAGACGAATGTTGTCTCAGTTCTACAATCGGTTTAAGGTTCACTAGGCTCGCCGAGGCGAGTCGAATCGAATCGAAAATAATTCGCCTGGGGCGCGCCGAATCAATGAACGCATAATTTTCATAGTTAATGTAGGTATGAAGGCGAATTTTTTCGATTCGATTCGACTCGCCTCGGCAAGCCTAGTGGATGCCAGCCTTTAAAAACAATCAAATTTGAGTTTTGCTCTTGTAGGCAAGTCTCTTTAAAAGCTTTTATCCTAAGCTTTAATTCATAGCTTGTAATGATAATTTTACTGGGTATTTATGTTCTTACTGTAGTTTATATTTTACTAATATAAATAGCTTATTTACCACTTTAACCACATATACTCGTATTTATATAAAAATCTATAAACATAACCAATTAACATTTAGGCTAAAGTATATTATTTTGATGTTTAATCGTATGAACTGCATCCTTCTGGTACTTCCTTGGTGATTTAATTATTTTTGCTACCTACATTTCATTAGCACATGCATCCTTCTGGTACTTATGTTGACTAGGTACCTATTACATACCTACATTTAACACGCACATAGAATCGCATTATGTACGTGATACCGTAAACGCGGGTTACTTTAGCCCTGGGGGGTAACTTTGGCTTTCGCAAATTACTGTGTCCACCGCTTTTTTATGAACTTGAAGAGGGTTAAATCAGCTTAGTTTTCATTTCAGCTTACTGCTCACGTTGTTACTTTTTTATGTGACAGTGCTATGTGTGGTTTTTATGCGGGTCAAAGTAACCCGAGTTTACGGTACTTTCTTTGTCTGTTAAAATTGTATAAATATCCGGTAGCATAAGAATTTATGGTGTCGAGAAATGTCAATAATATTTTAAAACCAAAAAACCAACACAAAATTTGTACTTCGCCATACCACACATGCACATTTTCACATTCCGGTCCACTTAACCACATGAACTGCTCCACTGGAGCATATGCGCTGTCAATTAAACTTAAAATAGCCAAATCCTATTAGAGGCCGATCATTTTGGAGGAGACCCATCCATTCCTTGAGGATCACATACCTACTTACATTCGGTACATCATAAACAGTTCCACTTAATGGGTATTTTGATGAGCCGTAAACAAAATCTCAACGGAATCTGTGAAGTAGGTACCTACACCATTGAGGAGATCCATGTTACGTCATCCGTGGTTTTCATCATCAGTTCCACTTTACCAAATTTGTGGTTTCCGAGATAACGACTTTACTGCACTATCAATTGGCCTCATCATTTATACCTATGTAGGTAAGGTAATATGTAGAAAACTTAAAGTGTAAATTAAATAACACCTTGTACGTGTCAATCGCAAACCGCTTATTACTGCTATTACGTCGTCGGAATATAACGAATAATTTCGTGAAATTAACTTATTAATAATAACTCGGATTAAGACACGTTAGGGTATGGTATGAGTTGCTAGAGAACTCCTCAGTAATATAATTATAGTATTCATAATATAATAATAGTGATAAGTTAGAAACCTGTTAGCTATGTTGTCTACGCTTTCATTATGTGTCTGTTTATATTTCGAGAATTTCCAACCAACTAAAAATAAATTGTATATTTTTTATGTTTTGTCTCAGGATCAAGAACGTTAAGAAGTCTTAATTGTTTCCAGATTATGGATCACGTCAAATTTTACACATATTCAGATATCAGATAGCATTGCACTATTCATAAATTTTATAATACACCGAATTTCACGAACTCGCTATAAGATCTAAGTTTTTCCAAAACCCGCTTTCGCTTCATCTTGAACCGCTACTCGGACAAAATGCCAGCTAATACGATGAAGCTATAAAGGAAACCTATCAAACTTTATTAAATCAGAGCATCGAAGTAGACTTTAAAAGCGGGCGAGTAAAATTACAAATTGAAACTAGTGTAGTCAAGATGTCTAATAATGTAAGACTGGATCGTCCTAGGCGGTACTTTGGCGTACACTTCCGCCTTTTGAGGTTTTTGGGGCTGGGATGGTGGCATCATCCTGACGAAGGCAATTTTAATAACTTTCCCGGATGGTACCTATTCTATTCCATCCTCACGCAAATAGTTTGGGTAGCGGGTTTCGTCGGTCTCGAAACCATTGACCCATTCGTAGGCGAAAAGGACATCGATCGATTCATGTTCAGTCTCTCATTTGTCATTACACACGACTTAACTTGCATCAAACTTTACCTTTTCTTCTTTAAAAACAGGGCCATCCAAGAAATTGTCCGTACTATCGAAATCGACGTTTATGACTATTACCAGAATATTGATAAAAATCGTGCAACGATTAGAATTACAAAAATAATGACCGCATCTTTCGTTTTTTTCGGGTGGATTACTATTGGTAATACGAACGTCTATGGCACTATTATGGATGTAAGATGGAAAAGAGAAGTGGCTCTTTTAAACGATACTGCAGTAAAGCCTCTACGGACATTGCCTCAGCCTATCTACATACCATGGAAATATCAATCAGATGAATCATATATCGCGACGTTTGTTCTGGAGACAGTAGGCTTGTTGTGGACCGGCCACATCGTTATGACTATCGACACATTCATCGGGTCAGTCATTCTTCACATGAGTGCTCAGTTCGCGACCCTACAAGAGGCATTCATTACTGCCTACGAGAGAGCTCTATCACAGCTACTTTCAGATATGCCTCTCGATATTGATATGCAAGAGAATTTAATTATGCCTGCCCGCGACAAGCTTAGCATTCCAAAGGATCGACTAGACGAAGTAGAAGCAAAAGTTAAAACATTCTACTCTGAAAAACAAATTGAAACTGCAATAGACTCATCAGTAATGAACTGCCTTCGTCAACACCAATTGTTGATCAGGTTAGTATCACAATATCACTCTCACGCGGATTTATAATGAAAATATTATATTGATAATGTTTTATGTAATTTAATAAGTATTAACAAAGTATTAAATTAAGACAAGTAGAGAAACTTCTCCACCCAATCAAATACGGAAAAAATATTTTAATTTTGTGAGTAAAAAAGGACACAACTAAATGAATTGAGAACCTTTTTCTCCTTATTGAAGTCGTGTCAAATTTATTTGAATTATTCGTTATACTTGCATTTGAACAATTTTAATTTAGTATTTTTTGCATCTATCCACAATGTAATCTTCAATGCACTCTTTTGGCTAGATTGTGGAGGCATAGGTAGCTACTCGAAACTTTTTGGCAAGCAAACATCAGTTGGACCAACTGACTGCGTTAAATTGCCATAAACAGCACTGTGAATTAACTGGAGGCAGGCGGTGCCAGTACGAGAGCCAAACTTCCAGAGCTCCGAATAAATAGCCGCGTACAAAGGGGATTGAATGGCACTGCATGTGTTCAGTACTTGACCAGCGTACACACGTACGCATGGGACTTGGTATACGTCGCCTGACCTATTTTTGATTTCAGATATCTAAACGTATAGACGTGACTTTATAAGTCAACCGGAAAATTATCAAATCAATGAACTCATTCTGAATTTTTGGTTCACTGCCGATTTTCGTAAGACCGATAGAATTAATTATGTGCCTTTTGGTAGACTCCTAAGTATTAAATTGAACATCTTTAAAGTGATTTTTTTTACGTTTATTTATTAATATAGTCTGGCTAACCAAATTTTACCCAAATTCTTGGCGGGAAATTCAAAAAATCTTGGGCTGGTCACACTTTGTGTAGTAGGAATTATAGTTTTGATACGAGAAAATATTTTTGATTTTCTGTGCCCACGTAAGGTAGGTACCTAAAAAAATAAGTTAAATATACGTTGATTTGCACTCAAAGTCAGCTCACATAATTTCTATCACTATATACAGTACAGTCAACGACAAACGCATATGTTTACACTTTCTCATCGTAAGTATAACATTGTAGCAAGGCGAAAAATTAAATGTAGTGTAAATAAGACTTGGCTCGATAATAAGTACTATACCAAATATCAATTCAATCGGAAACCGCGGAGTGGGTCAAGTTCAACTTACTACATTTGCATGTTTCTTGCTTGCTTGCTTGCTTACAGGCAACACCGGAATAGGTAAAACCACGTGAAACTACTATTCACGTACCTTATTGTAAACATTGCAGTTATTCGTTATACAACGCTTCACGTCGGGTTCTCACATTGTCGTACCTAATTATTTACGAGCTTAAACAATAGTTTGCGGATCTCACTCGGTATATAGTCATTGTTAATATTATTTAAACAAAAAACATAAACCACGAACCATTTGAATGAATGACATAAATTAATAACTGACTTTTAGCATTTTTTTTAGATCATAAGACAATTGGCGATACCACAAGGAAATATCTGTTAACAAAATTTGATTAGCCACTCTATAAAGTTACAATAGAAATAAAAACGAAATCTTTTTAAATTACTAATTTTATTCTGGCCTGAATGTCGCCAATTGACATTTAAAGGTTTGCAGGTTGAACGATCTAGGTTTGAGGATCATTGCACATCAGAATTAGGAAAACACTTAAACAATATCTTATTAACGTACAAAAAATGTTACAATAAAGACAGTACTTAAGTTAACTTTGGCTTTGATGAAAATGTTATCATGGATACGTAGGTACTTATATCGTATATACTAACCCATTATTTGTTCCTGACTAATGACTGACCTATGATGGTAATGGTATTCTGACAGACTTATACCAGGGTGTTTGGTCCATCGGTTGCCAAATTAAAACGGCATGTAGTTTGCGTCATTTGCTATCTCTACCGGCCTCCAAAAAAACTTTGTGCCCACGGATTTTTTATGTGTTTTTTTAGGGTTCCGTACCTCGAAAGGAAAAAATGAAACCCCTATAGGATCAGTTTGTTGTCCGTCCGTCCGTCTGTCAAGATCCTTTTTCTCAGGAGCGCGTGGAGGTATCAAGCTAATATTTATATCAAATACTCAGGTCCTTTGGAGCTGTAAAAAAATCAAACTTCTAAGCTAACGCAATTAAAAGATACAGCCGTTTAAGCCGCAAATTTTCGAAACTCGCAAGGGAATCAAAACCTACAAGGTACTTCCCGTGAACTCAGAATCTTGAAATTTGGTACGAAGCAACGGTTTATAGCACAGATAAAGGAAAAATTGCGAAAACCGTAAATTTTTAGTTACATCATATAATAAAAATATTTTTAATAATTTACCTACAGGTTTGTACGGAACCCTCGGTGCGCGAGTCCGACTCGCACATGGCCGGTTTTTTATTTAAATTAATTTTGGATAATTCTAAGGGCTCACGCGTTTCATCTTGAGTTAGAAAAAAGAAGTGGTAGGGCCTATTTTTTATTTGTATTGTAATGTGTAAGGTCGGCTTTATCAAAATAACATTTAGTTATTTTATTGACCCTCAATAAATTTTCAAGATGATTTACAATAAAAAAAAATGATTTAAAATTCCTTAAAAAAGTTCTCTAGTCTATCCTCTTTCTCATGATGTCCTGTAATGCCAAAAAACCTTTAAGGCACTTTATTAATTTGCCAATTTTGTGCGAAATTCTTGTATCTTGAAAAAAGTTTGAGGGTCAATAAAAAAATAAGTAGATGTTATTTGCAAATAATTTTGACTTTGATAGAGCCGTGCACATTACAATTTAAAAAAAATTGGCCCAACACTTATTTTTTAGGGTTCCGTAACCAAAATGGCAAAAACGGAACCCTTATAGTTTCGTCATGTCCGTCTGTCCATCCGTATGTCACAGGCATTTTACTCGAAAATTATATGGTGTATTTGAATAAAATTTACAGGATAAGTGTATTTTGTTAGCCGCTAAATAGTTCTGTAATGAAATGACTAAACAATTTTTTTAAGGTTGCACTCCAAAACTGCAAGTCAAAAAAAAATATTTTGAACAAGATATGTTCAAAGATTTTCGAGATAAATGTATTGCTGAAAAACTGCCTTCCCTATAGAAAAAGATGTAAGTGCCGTAAGAGTTCTGTGACGATACGACCTTTTTAATATGCACGCAACCTTTCGTTTTGCGTGGTCTGACACGCACTTGGCCGGTTTTTTAATTCAACTTGAAACACGTAAGCCCTTAAAATTTTCCAAAAAAAAATTGGCGTTTGGAGACCGGAAGAGATGGCAAATAACCCAACCTACCTGCCATTTTAATTTGGCAAACGATGGACCAAACACCCTGTATAATAAAATATTGTAAATAAATACACAACGTAAAATATTGCCAATAAACAGCTCCGCATTATTTACAATTGTCAATAGGCGGTTCCTATCCTATGCCGATATGAAAGCAAAGAGGGAATCTCTATGTGACGACCTGCAATATCTCAGGATTACCGCCCTAATATTGTCACTCAAGATTTTTTTACGCTTATATCAACATAATACGGTTCTTTATACAACTTTGGTTGAGAACATCAAAATGAAGTTCTCAGATTTCTGCTTGCCTTTCCGCTTTGGGTTTTTATTTTTAACCTTCAATAGGAGGAAGGAGGTACTCGGTCCGTCTTCATGTTTTTAATTTTTTAATCGTGCAAATGTACAGACCATATAAGCTTAAGCCTGCATCACACTGGCGGTCAAAAGTAAACTTGACAACAAACGGTCAAACTTACTATTGACCGCCACCGTCAGTGTGATTCCGGCCTTATAGGTACCAAAAATGTCATGTTTGACACCAACTTATATTTTAATTAATGACTGTTTTCAGCTGCGTGGAAAAGTTCCGAGTGACTTACTCGTATGGTTTCATGACTCAACTGCTGTCTAGCATGGCGGCCATTTGCGTCGTAATGGTGCAAGTTTCGGTAAAACAACTTGGTTCTTAATCAAACAATATTGAATTTGTCTGGTGCATTCAGAAGTTTTATTGTTTGGTAGACGTTACAACTCAAGTCTTGTGTTCAAAGCACTATTGGTAATAATACTACGAAAACTACATAAAACGAGAATGTCTGGTACTTTGGTAGTCAATAAATGGGTCGTTTGCTTTTCGGCTGTATGGTAAAGAAAACTGAAACACATACCTTTTTATTCCTTATTGTCATTGTGACAAGAACAAAAAGGGAACGTGGTTAAATTTCCTTGACTGCACCCGTTTGCGTTTTGGAACTCATGTACCAGATATACCTAATAAGGTCATTTAGGTTCTAAGCTATTTAGGTTCCGTTGGCAAGAGGTGGTGGAATGCGAAAAAAATCATGATCGGCGAGGATATTGTCATTTTTTTATCATCTACAGTTTGAAATTTCTTGCATTGACCTCTCTTCGCGGGCCGATAAGAAACTTAAGTATAAGGAATATACGAGTATGTCTAAAGATTTGATCACTATTTAGATGCCTATATCTGGTATGAGTTGCATAAGACTTTTTGAAAATCTTTTAACACCTACATCATATCAGACTTAATTACTTTAATTACTTATACTATTTTCTCAAAAACTTCCGTTTCAGCAAGATGCATCGAGTTTCAAGTCAATCCGTCTCGTCACCTCACTAGCGTTCTTTATCGCAATGATCATACAGCTGGCCATACAATGTTTCACGGCAAACGAGCTCACGCTTCAGGTTAGTAATACACTGAGATAATTATACTTATCAATACTACAAATATGTGTAAAAGAAGTAAAATATTAGAATGCGTGATGTCGAGCTAGTCAGATCTGTGTCAAAACAAGTGCACCCAACCCTTTGATTATCATATTAAAATACGTGATGTCGAGCTAGTCATAGCTCCAGTTCTTTTCCTTTGCTCGATCTCTGTTAAACCGAGTGCACACAACACTTTGATTATCATACCTATTATTAGAATGAGCGATGTCGATCTAGTCAGAGCTCCAGTTCTTTTCCCGTGCTCGATCTGTGTCAAACCGCGAGTGCACACAGCACTTTGATTATCATATTAGAATGAGTGATGTCAAGCTAGTCAGAGCCATTTAGCGCTGCATTGTGTTGTGTCGGTATTCGATATGTGATAAGTACTTACACTCAGCAGCGGAAGTAGTAGTAGCGTAACTACTTCGCCTACTTCTGTAGTTGACTGTAGTATTTACTAACAGACATACGAGGTGTATGTACAATACCTATCTTTGTGATTGTGAAACTGAAAAGTTTGCCAAATTGAGGTCCTGCATTGTTTATTCGTCCTGTCTGTCAACCATGTATACAGGCATTATTCCCGGCTCAAAGCTGCCAATCTGATTGAGAGTCCCATGCGAACTTAAGTGTCAGTCAATCTCGCTGATGTCTACTGAGAGTCTGCTTACCAATTCACGAGCCGTTTTGTCTAATCTGTCAATTCGTCCTGAGTTATATGTTGTAACATGGCCTTATGCCTTTCCTGTTCCTGCCCAGCTAGCGCGATTGTTTTGTCGTCACGTTTCACAGCCCAAATGTATTGAAACGTCACGTATAACATAACGATAAAACGTATCATGCTACTAGGCCTGAAGTGGGTACGGTCAGTGACAAAGATATTTTGATAGGTAAAAAATGTATCCTATCTCTTTGACGTTTTCGGGTTATTCCTGGATGACTAGCACGGGAGCGGGATGAGTAGCGTACTCGACGAGAGGCTTTATGCTCAGCACTGGACGATAACAGGCTGATAATGATGATGATGATAACATTGATTGAGAAAAATCCACAATTTTGGTACAGGTCAAAATATATAAGTATTCAAAATTCTCTTTGGCAAAAACTATGTCGCGAGCGCTATTATTGCTTCCTCATATTTCGGGAACGGATTACTTTAATTTTAATCAGACCGAGTATGAATGACGCACAGTTGTCCCTTGTCTCATGACTCTGAGCTTCATTACATTACGAAATCGGGGGCATCGGGGCTCAAGCTTATTAAGAGTTAAGTAGGAGTAAGTCGCTTATGTGACCATTGTACCAAAAAAACTTCCAGTATGTATTATCTTGACGCCGAGATTCTATAAAACAACGCATTATCGGAGATCTTTCCCACATTTAGTCTGCTTGACAATTGTCACCTCACAATGACAATTCGCCGTACGTTGCTGGGTCGATACATAACAATGCCGATCAGCAACCATCTCTTAATGTACAGTGAATTATCATTGTAAAGTTGGTGAAACAGGGGTCCGACTTACCTCTACTGGTTCACCAGTGTCAGTTGTCGGGAAGCGTTGCTTGGGCCCCGTATTCACAAAACATACCGGCCACATCGCAGGTCATGTAAATATGACCTAAGATTGTGGTTAGTTGTTACAAATTTCGGGGTCAAAAGATACAGGGGACATACACAAGCGAGTACAGTATTTGATGAATACTGGGCTCATACATGCACTTGAAATTCACGGACGCAATTTAACAGTTACTCGTTCGGAATAGAGCTTTTATCAAAAAGTACCCATATTTATGTCCCATAAAGCTTCACTAATGATAGACAGCAATGATAACAATGTGTATTTTTTTGAAAAAAGCTCAAATTGCTTTGTTTAACGATTACATTAAATTAATAAACGCTGTTACCATTGGGGCGGAAAGGTTCTCGAGTGGCGACCACGTACCGGAAGGCGCAGCGTGGGTAGGCCCCCCACAAGGTGGACTGATGACCTGGTAAAGGTCGCTGGAGTCCGCTGGATGCGGGTGGCGCAGGACCGGTCATTGTGGCACTCTTTGGGGGAGGCCTATGTCCAACAGTGGACGTCTATCGGCTGATATGATGATGATGATGAATAAACGCTGTATACCTAAATTACCTAATTCATGTTTAACGTTTGCTACTAGGAAAGATCGTTGGCATTCATAAGGTCAATCCTAATACGTATAGATACGAGTAGGTACGTATCGTAAACATGACTGTTTATTATTGTGGTTATTTTGAGCATCCGTTGAAACTGGAATGTGTTATTTTCGGGAATGAGTGAACAAGGGGCACTCACACGATAACAACACTGTATTTTTTCTCGGCGACATCATCCTTTGTGCCATGACAAGACAAAGTAAGTAACCACATCGATACCTATTTAATGGAGAAAAAAACTTCTTTCATTAATGTAATTTTTGGTAGGTAGGTACCAGCTACTATAACTGTACTTTTTTGCACAATCATGTCAATCATCAACAACACATTAAGAGGGTTAGGTACTTAGGTAGGATAAGTAATACGAGGTATAAGAACTTATCATATAACAGTCATAATATATACGCTCACTTTGCTTGTTTAGTACCTATAACTTTCACTGCATATAATGTGAGGCAGCCGTCCATGCCAGAACCTACCTTTCGTATGATGATTGCGAAATTTTAGTCAAAATTGACGTCAAAAATGCTTTCAATTCAGTAAACAGGGATGCCATGTTGACAGAAGTTAAAAACAAAATTCCGGAACTATATCAATACCTTCTCCTCTGCTACGCAGACCCTTCCAAATTAATATGCCGTTCCCTTGAACTTTCTTCGGAGGTCGGCTGTCAGCAGAGCGATCCCCTCGGGCCAGCAATTTTTACCTTGGCTATAAATCCCATTATTCAAAGTTTAAAATCGAAATTTAACGTTTGGTATTTGGATGACGGAACCCTAGGAGGCGATGTGGACACTGTGTTATCTGACTTATCAGATATTAAAACAAATTTTGAAAATATTGGTTTAGAATAAAATTTTAGCAAATGTGAACTCTTCATTCAAAAAACTTCTTACTGTTTGGATGATTTAAAATTCTTTGCCTCCTGTGTTCTCCCATCTTTGAAGAATCTTTTCCTGATTATATTACTAACATTATTTCTAAATTCCAAAGTCATGCAAATTGTCTATTCGAAATCAGTCCTCATTATGCTCTTGTAATTTGCTTTCACCGATAGATGACTAACTTAGTCAAAACTACTTTAGAAATGATTTTAAATATTCAGCTCAATGAACAATCTTGGTTACAAGCATCCCTCCCTATTCGGTTTGGCGGCTTAGGAAACCGCAAAATTTCTAGTGTTGCTTCCCCAGCCTTTTTGTCGTCCACCCATAGCACGTCACGTCTCATAGGAAATATCTTAAGGGATCTACCCACAAATGAGACTGCGGACGTGGAGGATGCCAAGAATGCTTTTAAAATTGCTTGCCCGGGTAAAGATTTTGCAGATAACCCAAAATCTCAAAGGAGTAGGAGCTGGGACGATATTTATTGCGAGTTAACCTACAAATCGATTCTGAGCCGCAGTTCAGGTCCAGATCGCGCAAGACTTTTGGCGGTCGGAGCCAGAGAGGCCGGTCACTGGCTACATGCCCATGCCCATCCCTCTCAAAATGGATCCGACCTCCATTCGTCTGGCGACTGGTCTGCGGCTTGGGGTCACGGTATGCACTCCACACATATGCCCTTGTGGCACGGACGTGGACCGACTGGGTCACCACGGACTTTGTTGTCAAAAAAGTGCAGGCCGCTTTTCTAGACATGCGACACTTAATGACATAATCCGCCGGTCTCTTGCCAGCATCAATGTGCCTGCTCTTCTTGAGCCGCCTGGCATTGTCAGAGATGATGGGAAGAGACCTGATGGTGTGTCTCTGGTTCCATGGAGGTTGGGACGGATGCTTGTGTGGGACGCTACATGTGTAGACACTGGCACCGTCTCACCTCCAACGGACTACTTCAAAAGCGGGTGCAGCGGCGGAAAACGCCGAAAATCTGAAATGTAATAAATATAGAGAAAAAATGAAAACAAAATTAATATTATGTCAGCTGACCGTTATTCATTATATCTTATGAACGTTATTAATATTAAATTATATAATATGTATTGTTGTTATATCTCGTGAGACGCACCCGGTTAGGTATAAAGAACCCAAACATAACGGGTTTAGGTATAATGAATTTTTAGGAGTTGCCATGCTCACTATCAAGCTTCCATCATCAGGCCAGCTTTATGCTACCTTATGGTATATTGCATTGTCACTTGACTTACACAAGTGTACAAAAATTTTACTCGATTGGAGGAAGGAGGATGTTAGTCAGACTTGCAACATTTGACCTAAAGGGACTAACATGCATACATTCACTGCAAAATAAAAGCTTATAATAACTACTAGATAATAATTTGGTTTTTTTTAATACCACGTCGGTGGCAAACAACCATACTGCCTGATGGTAAGCGGTTAGTGTAGCCTATGGTCGCTTGCACTCCAGGGGACTCGAAAGCGCGTAGCCGACCCTTTATAAATCTGTACACTCTTTTCTTGAAGAACCCCATATACTTCACATACATTTTATTTTACGTATGTAAAATAAAATGTATGTGAAGTATATGGGGTTCTTCATTAATTTAAGTAACTTAAAATTTATACTCGTATGAGTATAAATTTTAAGTTACTTAAATTAATATAATTGATGCAGGCGGAGCGCGTGTCAGACGCAGTGATGCAGTCCAAGTGGGAACGTATGACGCCGTGTGTGCGTCGCAACCTCCTCATGGCGATGGTGCGGGCGCAGCGGCCGCTCCGACTCACCGCGGCCGGTTTCGCCTATATGGACAATCGGTGCTTCTTGGCGGTAAAGTATTTTGACAAATCGTTCTAATCAGTATACGATGGTAGTGTAGGACGCTACAGGTGCGTCGGGAACCTCGCGGGAGAATGAGCTTTGCTCGTCGATGGTGCGCTCCGACTACCGCCGCTGGATTCGCCTATATGGACAATCGGTGCTTCTTGGCAGTAAAATATTTTGTGTAATCACTCCAATTAGTAATACATGGTAGAGTAGTGTATGACGCTACTGGTGCGTCGGGTACCTCTCGGGAGAACAAGCTTTGCTCCGCATGTTTCGTGTTCTCCCGAAGCAAGCAAGTATTCCCGGTAGATAATGTGACCTATTAGGTGGATCAATCTTTCGCCCCTAAAATCCTGCAATACTAATCTCACTGAAATCGTTAGAGCCGTTTTCGACAATCCATTTTCCAGGAGGTAATTGGTAGAGCATGGATGTCAAATGTATATTCATAATTCATAACAATAACTTTAGGATAGTGTCCTCGTGAGCTCGCTGCAGCCAAAATAAATAAGGTAGGTGAATCACAAGCATGGCCCGGCTCCTAATGGCCTACCTTTAAAAACTCGCAGTTACGGTTGTCAAAACCACTTCAAACGTGAGCACATGTGATTCTGACTACGGTTATAAAACTTACAAGTTACAAACAAAAGTACATTTCAGTTTTTACCCAAAATCGCTGCCTTTTGAAAAAAAACATAGTTGCTGTGTCGTGTTAAAATATTGCACATTTTTAAATTTTGTAACCTAAGAAAAAAACCGGACAAGTGAGAGTTCAACTCGCGTGGTGAGGGTTCCGTATATAATCTTCATAAGAGTTATGAGTGTGATAGAAAGTTATGCCATTATATAAGCTGAGTACCACTTATTTAGGAGCTAAAGCATTGTTTTCTCCTATTGATCGTGGAAACAGGGTCATGCGGTGGATGGCGAGTAATAGAAATAGAATATTTGATTAATATATATTTATTTAAATGTTACTTACATTCAATCTGTGCAGTACTGAACTAATTACACCTTTGGTTAGGTTTTACACGAACAAAATTACTAGCAATCTCAGACAGTTGTCATGGAGGTGTGGGTTTTAGAGACGGTTGAGTCTTCTGCCGTTACCGAGCAAATAATGGGCCGTCCATTTTTTTTTTTTTTTGAACCTGACTGTTGCTATAATAGGACGGACCCAATATAGCTGTCGAACTGCATGGTTGGAGAGTATCCTGGGGAAAATCCAGGGGGAACTCTTCGGCACGACCACGCGGAGGATATAACACGTGGAATACTCTAAGAGTTTGCGCTCCAGTGAGATTGGTTGAACGGTTTGAACCGAATCTGATGTGGGGCTGTCCAATGGCGGACACCTCTTTTTATGTAAACCCCCCATTCGAACTGCATTAAACGTACTAGTTGCCTTACATCAAATCGGGTAGTTCTGATTTTTTTATATGTTGTATGTGTTGAAGTGGTTATGGCAAATCCAAGTTTTCGTACTCGGAAACCCTCCGGATCATTGTCAAATTTTTGAAAAACCAATAAATTTTCAGACTTTTTTCAGTTTCTACCAATTTTTACCAACAGTGACCTATTTTACGGCAAATGTCACTATGTACACTTTAAAGAAGATTAAATTTTCAACAAAATAAAAGTAATTTGGTTAAGTTAGACCAAATAGTTTCTAAAATACAGCTATTCAAATATTTCAAATGTTAGCATAATTTCCTAAAAAATGAAAAATTTGAGGTTAGTGGTGTCTGTTCAACATTTTTTCTACTGAAGGTGTGTTCCTTTTAACTTTTATGTAAAAGGTATTTACTATTTATAATAACAGAAAAAAACAAAACCCTGTGTCATAGATTTTATATTCAAACCACAACACATTTCGGCTTTGCCGTAGTTATAATCGACTCATTGGCGGCCTATACCACAGAATAAGTAATAGTACTACGTACAGAAGGTTCTCTGTTAACAAATTTCCTGTTTAGGTACGCCAAACGTGCCTAAATGTGGCCATTTCTTTCCATCGCATGCAACGCGCTCTTTCGGAGGCGGAGCCTTGGGTTACGACCTATTAAATTATAGGTACGTTGGTATAATAGTGTATTTTTTCGGTATAACGATATTACGATTATTCTTTATTTACTTAGGATCACTCAACTACACAAAAGCTGTGTAATTTGCCTTTAGGTTATGATATCAAAACTGCCTGTTTCTGCAAAATGTAAGACGAAGACACAACTCTGGGTTACCTACATACATAAACGTAATGTAAAGAAAAATTTTTTTCAACCAATGACGACGACGACTACGCGGCATATTTATTTTACGAGGCGAATGACGATGCAATGCAAAGCGCTATAACGCGTGCGTCCCGTAACAGCGCGCGGCAACCACTCATAGACCGCCTAAAGGCGGCCGGCCGGCATGTTTTTGTGCGGCGCGACGAAATCAAAGAGTGAACTGCCGGTTTTCCTAAGCCCCAATGGCCACACCTGAGCAGGTCACCAAATCAGGAGAGAGCTTCCTCGTATCACAGTATGGAGGCAACAGTGAATCCCAAAATCTCAACGACCTTCGCTACCAAATGTTTACGAGGGCGGCAGCTAAGACCGTATGAATCTCGCCAGGTTGCCTCCAACTCGGGATGCTGCAAAATTTCACTCTTGGCGAACATACCAGCAGGTAAAAGTTGTTTTATTATGCTAGTAACAATTACATTCCTGCTTCAAATAATATTATTCATAACATGTTGAAAAGTTACGTTATTAATTTTGTTGTTCGTTTTGTTTTAGATACAGATTTGGCTGGGCAACCAGAAGAACCCCCTCAATTGGGGCTGGATGCGGAGCACTCAAGGCCTCATTCCTCAACTGATGACGAAACCACCAGCTCCTCAACCCCTACTAAAAATTATTTCCTGCAACTGCAAAAAAGGTAGTACCAGCACTTGTAGTTGCAGAAAAGTAGGACTCAAATGCTCGGCTGTTTGCAAACACTGAAGCGGCCAGTCGTGCGAGAACAAACCAGACATGATACATGACGACTTTGACTAACCATTAATCGATGACCTACCATTAGATGACGATTTCGAGCTGCCTGAGCCGGTCGATGAAGAAATGCTACCGAAGCAAGCTCTCCCCAAAAGGAGTGCTGTAGATTTAGAAGATCAGCCTGGTCCATCAAAGATATACAAGAAAAAGTAATAATAATACTTCCTTCCAGTACTGCATACAAGGAGGTTATTACTACTATGTTTTTTTTGTAAATTATAATGCTTCTTTCTTATGTCGCATTTCATTTTACAAACCCTTTTATTATTTTGTTTACTCACCTCAGCAACTTGGAACAGCTGTATCTAAAGAACTATCAAGTCTTAATAGACCAAATTAGTCTCGTTTTGTTGCGAACGGTGTGTACTTTAATAACTTATATGGACGTATGACGTAAAATGGGTCCATAGTTGACCACATTGACGAAAACTTATTTTTTTGGAAATTTTGCAAATTTCTGAACCACTGTATCTTAGAAACTATTTGGTTTATCGCCATCTCACTTTAATCTCATCATATCAGCCGAAAGACGTCCACTGCTGGACATAGGCCTCCCCCAGAGAGTTCCAAATTGACCGGTCCTGCGCCACCCGCATCCAGCGGACTCCCGCGACCTTTACCAGGTCATCAGTCCACCTTGTGGGGGGCCTACCCACGCCGCGCCTTCCGGTACGTGGTCGCCACTCGAGAACCTTTCCGCCCCAACGGCCATCGGTTCTACGTGCAATGTGCCCCGCCCACTGCCACTTAAGTTTAGCAATTCGGAGGGCTATATCGGTTCACTTTAATCTACTTTGTTGAAAATTTCGTCTTCTTTAAAGTGTACATAGTGACATTTGCCGTAAAATAGGTCCCTGTTGGTAAAAATTGGTAGAAACTGAAAAGAAGTCTGAAAATATAGTGGTTTTAAAAAAAAAAAACAATTATCCGGAGGGTTTCCGAGTACGAAAACTGGGATTTGGCATAACCACTTAATCACATAGAACATGTAAATAAAAACCGGCCAAGTGCGTGTCGGACCACGCAAAACGAAGGGTTCCGTGCCTATTAAAAAGGTCGTATCGTCATAGAAATCTTATGGCACTTACGTCCTTTTCTTTGAGGAAGGCAGTTTTTCAGCAATATCTCGGAAACCTTTTATCCGATCTTGTTCAAAACAATTTTCGGTGAATGAACTTAATAAGCGCTGTGTCCATGAATTTTTTCATATTTTTAAAATACACCGTTCAAAAATTAGAGGGGGGGGGACAGAATTTTAGTGACTTTCGGGGCGATTATCTCTGACTGTATTCACTTAATCAAAAAAATTCCCGAGAAACCTTATATTTATTTTGAAAGGCCTATCGATTCATGTGCCACACGTGGGCTCACGATGAAATTTTTTTTTTTGACTTTTAGTTTTATGTATGGAGTACACCCCTAAAAAATTTTTTTTTAGTAATTTTAATTACAAAACTTTGTAGCGGCTAACAAAATACACCTATCCTCAAAATTTTATTTAAATACACCTTATAGTTTTCGAGTAAAATGCCTGTGACATACGGACAGACGGACAGACGGACAGACGGACATGACGAAACTATAAGGGTTCCGTTTTTGCCATTTTGGCTACGGAACCCTAAAAACCAGAACTACCCGATTTGATGCAAGGCAAAATGTACCAATTCCATGAACTATACTTCCGGTGATCTTGATTTATTTTATTAGCATGTACTTGTTTTTAATTATTGTTCAAGTAACTAAATAATCTATTTAAAATATAACACATATTTTATATGCCAATCTGACAAGTGCTATGCTCTTAGCATCAGGCGCTCCATACAAAATACACAAAAATATTGAGAATTTTCCGGTTAAGTACTTTGAATACTCAAACTTCTTATAGGTTTTCCTGTAATCTTTAGGCAAGGAACTATTTTCCTTATTTTTTTCAGAGTTTTAAGCCTAGTAGTTTCGGAGATAAGGGGGGGGGGATGGTCAATTTTCATATTTTTTCCTAAATTACTTCAAATCTGTTTTTGCTAAATTATAAAAAATATATATCTGAGATGCTTACAACAACCCCTTTCGTTTGATATGTCACACAATACAGTTTACAAAACTTTTTTTATCTTGGTCAGAATTCATTTATTATTTTACGCGTTCGGAGCGAATCGGCTGTGACAGACGGACAGACAGACGCACGAGTGATCCTATAAGGGTTCCGTTTTTTTCCCTTTTGAGGTACGGAACCATAAAAATAATTTAGAAATTAGGTGTTTAATCAGTTTTAATTTAACATCCAATTATAGGTAAATATGTTATTTTAAATTTATTTAATGTATTTTTACGAGACTTCATTGAACTGAAGTAAAAGTCTCCTAATAAGGCCCACTGAACATATCCCTACGTAAAAAAAAAGATCTTATAAAGAACTCTTACTTTACAAATGTCTTGCTTTCTATATAAACTTTGAACCCCCATCTTAGGGGATGAATAGTAAAAAACGCTGAAATCAGTAGGTATTGGTCTTTTAATAAACGGTCTACGACCGAAGTTACAAATTTACTTTAAAATTTTCTTGCTCTCAATATAAACTTCGAACCCTCAATATAAACTTCGAATCCCCTTTTGGGATGGAAGTTTCTAAAACGCTGAAAGTACTTTTTTGTATTCTAATAAGTAATCTCTTTACAAATTTTTAAAGTTTATAGCTCAAATAAAAAGTTTCCCCCATACAAATTTGGAGGTGGAATTTTTCAAAAAGCTGATTTTACTTTTCTGTAATAAGTATTTTTTTACTATATATTGTCTCAAAAAAAGTTTCCCCGATACAAACTTTGCACCCCTTTTGAACCCCTTTAGGGGTCGAATTTTTCACAACGCTGAAAGTACTTTATTTGTATTCTAATAAGTAATCTTTCTACAAAGTTTTAAGTCTGGCTCAATTTTTTATTTCCCCCATTACTAACTTTGCACCTTAGGGATGGTTATTAGGGGTAAAATCTCCAAAAATCCCTTCTTATCCCTTGAAATTTCAAGTTTCTAGTACTAGTAGTTTCTACTGTGCGTTGATGATCAGTCAGGAAGGCTTCTTATTTTATATATATAGATGATGTCTTAATTTTGATACTTGATATGCTAATTAAGAAATTAACTGTTCCATAATAAATTGGACTGTTTTTGCTTTTTAAGAGAATTAAAAGATAAAATTATTCACATCGAAGAATATCACAAAAAGTTGAATTATTATGTCTCGTCAAAATTGCAATGTTGGTGAGTGGTTTTGATTATACTTCTTAAAACAAACTTCTTAGAACGAAGTTAATAGTACATTATGATACAAGTGTGCTATGTTGGTCATTACACTCGAGTCATTATTAATTATTTCATTGCTTTGTTCTTGGGTAACTGTAAATGTCGGTGATAATGCAACATTCTGAAAGGAGGTAGAAGAACATTGCGTTTCATCATTAGCAAACGTATGAAATCCCAAATCATCATTGGCATATGAGGTGGAAGGACGCGGTTCAGGGCAGAACTTCTTGGATTGTGGCTCCAAATGGATTGCTTGTGTTATTTTGGCACT
The DNA here is from genome assembly GCA_932294315.1 of Epinotia nisella. Taxonomy (NCBI): domain Eukaryota; kingdom Metazoa; phylum Arthropoda; class Insecta; order Lepidoptera; family Tortricidae; genus Epinotia; species Epinotia nisella. The sequence continues at coordinate 12,496,840 of OW028680.1, forward strand.
TATGTCGGCTTTATTTTGGATGGAGTCCTCAATATATGACTCGGCGACATTATTAGATCGCCATCCCCCATGGCGTTTTGAAGTCAATATATCGGCTCCTGAATTAGCCAGCAATGTAGCTGAAGTCCGCCTAAAACTGTGTCCGGTGTAAGCGTCAGCCTGTGGTAAGCCTAAAAACTTGGCAATTTCTCTAGGCATCGATCCAAATTTGTTCACTCCGATAGGCTGACTCGTGCATTTGCCGTTTTGAAAATTTTGGAAGAACCGGTCAGATTTTCCTTTTGTTGAACGTAAACTTTCATATTTTTTCACTATTTCATAAAATGGTCCGTGAATAGTAAATGACCGAGGAATTTTATTTTTAGTGTTCGGAATTTTGACAAGTAGCATCTCTCCGTGATTCTCTATATCTTTTGTCGTAATGTTGTTTAATTCCTGACGCCTACAGGCACCAGTAATTCCGAATATTATTGCGACCTGAAAATAAATAAAATCATAATTAAGTTATAATAATCGTACTTAGTTCCTATTATATCAACACTCACAATACCGTCTACAAATATTATAATAATGAATACAAAACTAAATAGTGGAACTGACCTTTGTCGCTAGATATTGATTATCCGGTGCTTCTTTAATGAACTTCTCCACTTCATTAGGTGTTAAAAAACCTTGGATTTTCGACTGTAAAAGCCGTCTGAACGTCTTTTCAAGAATGCAGTTAGATTGGTGTACCTACGCTTTGATGTCAACATAGAATATACAAGGTGAGCAATCCAAATGGGTCAGTATGGCGGTTTTGGAAACCATAACAGATAGCGAAATCTTGGCTTAGGAACCATGACGTTGATTTTAGTAAAAAGAAAAACTGCATTCATATACGTACAAAAATACGTGTACTCGGCCCAGGAATCGAACCTGGACTTTTTGAAAAATTTAATTTCGTTATTTAAAAACAATGCATTTTATTAGTTTTAGATATCATGTTTCTTAGTAACATTTACTATTTAAGAGCTACATAACCGATATTCAAAGGAAAATAACGAAATTTAATTTTTCAAAAAGTCCAGGTTCGATTCCTGGGCCGAGTACCTACACGTATTTTTGTAAGTATATGAATGCAGTTTTTCTTTTTACTAAAATCAACGTCATGGTTCCTAAGCCAAGATTTCGCTATCTGTTATGGTTTCCAAAACCGCCATACTGACCCATTTGGATTGCTCACCCTGTATACACCAAAGCGAACTAGGTTTATACCTCTTCGCCAGTTCACTAAAGTAAGCCATGAACACGTTCTCTGAGAAAGAGCTTGCATTTTTGCTATTTTTCCATTGAATGAAATTTGCGTAGGCTTGCATGTATTTATCTGTTGATTTTGAGGGCAAAAGACTATCACTCGCATTTTGCGCTTCAACTATGATATCTGGCGGCGTACACTCGATAAGTAATTCTTCGTTATCTAAATTCGTCATTTTACAAAACAACACTAACGAAATGCAATACTGTGAATAAACTTAACAAACAGAAACCCATTTAAAAGATGGCGGCCGTAATTTTATTTTTTCGCGCGCTCAGCGCTGCATGCGCGCGCAAGTCTGAGATAAGGGAACCGGCAAAGTAGCTAATCAGCCACATATTTATAAATTTTGAAATTGGGTATTTATAGGTAAAAATACACCGTCAAAATATAAATACCAACAAGCTAACAAGCAGTTTCATGAAATTCTTTAATTATTTATCACATTTTGAATTGAATTTTATATTTACGCAAATAACTACTTAGCTGTTTTCGAAACATTAGTACTTCTTGCTAATATTTAAAAAGATATGTAATGAAAAGGCACTAGTGCGATAATGTAATGTAAAAGGCACGGCATGGGTAATATTCTGCATTATCAGTGTAAATACGCTGTAATAAGACCTACTTTACGAGCAGGTGTGTTGAAAAGAGTTTTATTTAATATAGCTTTACTTTCTTCTGCCTGATCAATTGCATTGTGTGAATTGAAGAAAAATAATAATTGTTCAAGTAGGTATCATTAGTATTTTATCGCGTTATAAACCTGTGTTGCAACACGCTGTTTTTTTGCCGCTCTTTTCTAGGCCCATCTTTCCCTCTATGAATGATTTTTCTTTATTAATCATACTGTAATTATTTTACAAGGCTTTGAAATTAAGGTGTTATTAGGCGACGGTACCTTATAGCAAATAAATGTCGGAAAATTATACATTATTATGCAATTGTAAGTAACAACATTGATTGGGCAATATCAATATACGAATGAATTGAATGAATGATTATTTCGGGCCTGAAATAACGTTTTCTCATATATATAAGGGAGCAGGACCGCTATTGATAACCCGTTACGAATGGTTGACCGACTTTCATTATGAATTTGCCTGATATCAATACTGGTAGGTAGCCTTTCTGTATCGCGTACAACTGACCTATTTCGGCGACCGGATAAATCCATTTCAAAAGCCTTAAATAAAACTAAACCACAAAACTATCGTCGATTTATATATAACTAAATTTATGTATAGTGTTAGGCACTTCTCAGAACATTTCAACCGCTCTGATTTCGATAGTCACATTATTGACGATGATACACCTATAAGGTTTGATTAGGTAGTCAATTTTAACAAGAATGGTAACAATCGTCGCCAAATATCCAAAAATGACCGAGAAAACTACGGCGACTTCATTTAGAATGCGTACCTGACTTCGGCAAAGCGGGTGAAACGCTCACGTGAAGTGCCCAGTTTCATACATGCCTCTAACACGTTATAAAAATAGCGATATTACAACGATATAATTCCGTTATTTGCTGAAATTTCTATAGAAATTTTAAACATATCGTTATTTATATAACGATATCGCTTTTTTCATAACGTTTTAAAGGCCTGATTGTATAATTTCCGGTTTTTAACTATAACGAACACTTTTATATAGAAAACTACCGTGAGAATTAGACATATTAAAAAATAAACGATGTTCGACATTAAATACGTGAGTGACCCGTTTTCATTATATTTTAATAACGAACACTATTTAAGCTTTTCCGTTATATAAACAGTGCTGTTTAAAACTAGCACTGGCTTTCAAGTAATAAAAACTTCACCCCGTTTAAAGTCGTCGCTCCGATATGAAGCAACCGGTT